>CM073428.1:22426888-24826888 GCA_037114965.1 Monochamus alternatus
CGATGACGTCATTACTCGAAAACAAACGACATTTGAAAATCGCATTTTACGCTAATATATGTATTTTTTAAATTAAAAATCGACCTGTTCGAGGATTTTTCCCAAAAAATAATTGTTTCGTTTTTATTAAATTTATTCCATACTTTTGGCGCATACTGTATAAATGAGTCGAATTTTCATTAATGTGATAGTTAATTACTTAAACGTGGCTACTAGGTATTAGCAGGCAATTTTATAGACGGCGTCGGTTTATAATTCAGGCAGACAATATACCTATAAAATTCTACGCATCACAAAATTCCACCAAATAAATCAGTTGGCGACGTGAAATTAGGATTTTGTTTACGGCAACCAACTGACTCAATTACAGCTACATCATCCATCATGTCCGTGAAGAGTTGGTAAATCGTAAATTACTAATTCAGTCAGATGCAAATCATAAAATACAGTGACCCTCTGTGAATTTCAATTTGTTGTCGAAATACTAACGAGCATACTGCAGTATGGTAATAATTGGCAATGTAGAGTTCATTAATTTTCTCTTTTAGAGAATATTAAATAGCTATTGTTTTGGAGGTTGCAATAAATTACTAACAGTAGACAGTTTTCATAAATGATCAAGGTAATCAATTTTCAATAAAACTGAAGTTGTTAGAGCTTCAGTTTTTAAAATAATAAGTGCATTTCATGGAATGGATGACGCAAACAAGAAGACGATATTATTTTGAAGCCGAGAATAGCAGAGACAAACTGAACCTACCACTAAAATTATGTTATCGCTAAAAATGTGATACATTTTACATTTATTTAAACAAATTTTCTCAAGAATGGAACTTTTTAGACAATAGGCTTAATAAAAAAAGTAATAGCGATTTTTTTAAAGATCTAGTAAGATATTCTTAATCAGCACCTTTAGAAACCCCTTCGTACAAGATTATATTGTTGTGGGGTCAATACTTTTTTTTGAAAAACTGACTGACTGACTGACTGATTTCTCGATCCAAGAACCGGATGCCTCTGACTATAATCAAATATGGCTACGCCTAAAGACTCACTTTATAGGTATACAGGCTGTATCACATAAGAGGGCCACTCCCATGTATCTCGCTTAATATGCGAGATACGTCAAAAATCTTTAATTGTTTTTTGTTGCATTATTGAAGGCCTTTATGCTCGTAAAAACAAATTTGAGATCCATGGCCAACTTTATGAGTAATAACAAAAAAACCTATAAAGTGCCCAAACTTTAAGGCTGTCTAACTTTTTTATTTTAAGAGATAGAGAAAACTTATTGGTAATAAATTTTTATTGAAAAATTGATACCTTCCACCTAATATAAACAGATTTTTGAAATATCGTATACGGTTCGGTTCGCCCTCTAGGCGGATAAAAATTTTTTTTATTGAAGCAGGCTATGGCCACAAAACATTGCCTGTTTTTTCGTCTTTCATGCAATATACTACATGTTGCCCTTATCTTTTGTATTTATTACATTTTTTTCAATTTTAGTTAAAAAAAAATGTACCTAAATATTTTCGTGTTGCTCAAGATAATGTAGAACCTGTTTTAAAGACAGACGTCAACTGCAAAAAAAATAATAAACAGAATGTACTTTTATATGCAAAATACAGATTTTCTTATATTATCTGTTTATATCAGGTGGAAGGTATCAATTTTACATTAAAAATTTATTACCAATAAGTTTTCTCTATCTCTTAAAATAAAAAAGTTAGACAGCCTTAAAGTTTGGGCACTTAACAGGTTTTTTTTGTTATTACTGATAAAGATGGCCATGGATCTCAAATTTGTTTTTACGAGCATAAAGGCCTCCAAAAATGCAACAAAAAAACAATTAAAGATTTTTGACGTGTCTCGCATATTAAGCGAGATACATGGGAGTGGCCCTCTTATGTGATACAGCCTGTATATTCACCAACAAAGTTTCAAAGTATTCGGGTATCAGATGAGCGAGATATCAGGGTGGCTCCATGAAAAGTGGAACACATTGTAAAGGTCCAGAAGACAAGTAGCAACCGCAATGTGTGTTATGGTAGGAAGCTTTTTCAAATGAAGCAATAAAGCTCTCCAAACACAACTAATATTTGAATACCAAACACAAAGAAGAAAAAGCGTAGAATTTTCAAAAGTAAGGAAAAAGAGCTCAAGGAAAGTAAAAAAATTGTAAAACGGACCATTCATTTGTAACAATGAAAATGTTGTAAGAACCTCATTTGAAGTTTGCCAACAAACGTGGAAAACTATAGCGACAGCTGAAAAACTTATTTTATCTGCTGCAAAAATTATGGTTTCAACTCTGATTGGTGAAGAAGTTATAAATAATTAATACCGTTATGAAATGATACTGTAAAAAACGAATCAACAGCTTATCAGCCGACATTAAGCTGCAATTGTTAGAGAAAGTTCGTAGCTCCTTATTTTACTCTACAACTGGACCAAAGCATTGATGTAACAAATAAAGCTACACTGTGTTACGTTAGGTATGAAATAAATAAAAATATTATTGAAAACTTACTCTTCGTCTCTACATTAATACATATTATAGATGAAGAAATATATAACAGCATAAATGGGTTTATCGCTACTAACAACTTTGATCGGCCAGAATGCATTGGGGTTAGCATTGACGACGCGCGTACAATGTCTGGAAAAGTTACTGTTGTTTATATAGGGAAGCTTTAACTGCTAAGAAAATCCCATAAGAACTCCAATAGACCTTAAACGAATCAGTCCATTTTATAAAAAGTAGTATACTTCATTTTAGCATTGAACAGCTTTGCAAAGATATGAACACCATCACCTTTTATTGCATTTTCAAGTTCGTTGATTGTCACGACGTAAAATGGATGAGGTGAAATTATTTCTCATAGATAAGCCACTAGCTTAAAAAGTTTTGTGGCATCATCAGATATTAAATAAAAGCTACGAGGCATTTCCAAATCTGAAAAACTTTTTTGAATCTGTCGATGAAGTATTGTCTGAAGAAGACATGTTACTTAGTGCACAACATTTACAAGATTCCTGTTCTCGATCCAAATAACTGGATAAGACATCCAAATATTGAAAGGAGGTCCATGGTAAACAAAAGATTAAGGACTGCTGGATTTTAACAGGTAATTTCTTGAATGCTGTGGTGTATAATGTATCCATCTATTCAGTTATGTTATCAATTTCATACTAAATTTGAAGCTATCAACTTTTACAATAACGTTGAATCGTGATAGCAAAACAAAGTTATAGCAGACTTTCAACTTAACTCAGACTAACGCCACTATAATATTGAATACTTAAAATTGCTCTATACATTATAATATAACAAATTTCATTGTATTTAATTTATTGTCACACTTTTAATTGATTAATAATAATAATATTAGGTCAATAAGTCGCCAATTTTCAATTTTGTGGTCGTTAGCTGATTTTACGAAAAAAAGTTTACTATTTGTTGTAAAATGTACACTGAGAGAAATATATTTAAGCACTCAGTAAAAATTATCTCAAGAAAAATTGGATCAAATAGACTCCAAAATTACACTGTTGTTACAACAAAAGCAGCTTCGCAAAAGGAATATGATAATGGATAAGCAACTTTCTTACTTCAGTAGTTGCTATAATTTTTTACCTTATGAAAAATATGTATTTGAGTAGGATGACTAGTTATATAGCAATAGGAGCAAGTATTTAATTTTTACTTCGAATAGCTTTTATAGTTTTAATATAATACTTAAAAGTATTTAAATGTTTCACAGTAAATATATTTACTGAAAACAGAGTAGGGGGATCATCGACAGGACTTACGGTACTCTATAAAAGTACTTACTGAAGCTCTTCCAGCAGGACAGCGGCCTGTGAGTTCTATCATTAAATTACCACCACCGAAACCAATAGAATGAAATATGAAACAAATTCTGTCAAATATTTTTCGTATTCAAGATATGAGAGTAATAATTATTTTTCCCGAATTGATTACTACATATTTCTGTAGACGCATTTAAAAATATTCACTCAAATCGGCTTTTACAAAAGCATACGTATATATGGTACGCAATTATTTCTTTCTGGAATAAATCCGTAAAGACGACGTTCGACGAAGGCTTCAATAATGTGGATAGAATCTGAGAAAGCCGGGTTCTATCGAAGGAGAATCAATAGCTTCCCGGCATAAAATGTCTTTTATTGATACAGAAGAAAGAAAACATTGTCGATATCTATTATCCGAGAGACGTCAGCTTTTCCTGAATTTTTAAATAAAGGCAAGAGAGACAATGTAGAAATGAAATTAAGACTTTTAGCGGTTTATGAAATACTTAGTTTACCTACGTTGTATGAACACAGTGTGTTTAAAAAACAGGGTTATGAATGTTCAGGTTAATCTCAGTACTTATAAGTACCACATGCTCAACGTAAAAAAAATGTAGCGAAATAAAGACCAAAATTTTGTGACAAAGATTTTGTGACTATCCATTGCAAAGATATGCAGCGTAGAACTTTGAAATTCAATCAATTCAATTCATTAGATGATAAAATTTTGTTATAATCAACGGCTAATAAATGGTATGTGCTTAATAAAATACTAAAAACAAAATATTTTGTACAGGATGGGTCAATTCAGACACTTTTAGAGGATTTCTCCTATTTCCCGAGGAAATAGAAAAATGAATGTAAGGTAAGAAAAATTTAATGGCAAAAACAGCATTTCGATTCGTTTGAAAGATACAGGACGTTTTTTCTCCTTCTTCGATGACGCTTTATAACTTCCTTGTTTGCTAATATTCTAAATTTTTCTGAAAATATTATTTATTCAGTTTTTATGTAAATAATTTCAGTGGCGTATACAATTTTTAAAAAATACTTATATTTTTTTGTTGTAATGTAAAATTGTGTTTTTTAAATGGAACACCATGTATGTATCACACGGTTGAATAGCATTTTTTAATGGCTTTCCAATAATACAATATATTTTATATTCCTTTATAGCAATATGTGTGAAACTTTTTCCCATTTTTTTTGGTCAACTTAACCAGTTTATATTTTATTTCTATAGTAATATCTACGGTAAAAAATGTAATTATAACCATGGTTGAGTCCATCTTAGTGATGGACTTATATCATTACCCATTTAGCTTAATGATATATTAAAGAATAAGTTATTATTATTAGGTATATTTTTGTTGGTTAAAATCATATCTCGAATATCATCAACAGCACAAAAACGTAAAACACCCTGTAATAATTAAATAAGTACTATGTCTGCAAATAAATGTTTCTAGTTGAGTTTTCTATCTGCAACAAAACATACTGTGTAAATCTGATAAGTGTAGTCAAGTCCCAAATACTATTATTTGCGATGAATTTTGTAGTTACCTTTGAAAAACAATTAAATTTATATACAAATGATAGTATGGCTTTTATTTTTTGACAGATGTTAGATACTGGTTGCAAATTTTTTGCCAGTACCTACATATATTTAACAAAAATAAAATAATAATAGAAGCATATTCTTTTATATGTCATTAAGCTAAACGGGTAATGATATAAGTCCATTACTAAGATTACTTTACAATGATTTTAATTATATTTTTTACCGTAAAGAAATAAACTGGTTAACAGTAGAAGTTGACCATAAAAATTGAAATATAAAATTTCCTCCCAGATCGCTATAAAGAAATATAAAGCCAATAGATAATGCTTTTCAACCGGGTAAAATACAGGGTGTTCCATTTAAGACACATAACTTTGCATATAACTCAAAAAATAAAAGAAGTATTTTAAAAAACTGCGGATGTCACTGAAATCTAAGTAAAGCTGAATAAATATTGTTTTTATAGAAATTTAAAATATTAACAAGGAAGTTAAAAAGCGTCATAGAAAATGTAAACAAATGAGAAATAGGGTGTTTCTCTCTTTTAAACAAATCGATATATCGGAATGCGGTTTTCGCCATTTAATTTTTCTTAAAAATCGAGTTCATGCAACCTTAGATACTTTTTTTCTATCTCCTCAGGAAATAGTAAAAAAAAACCAAAAGTGTCAAAATTAATCCATCTTGTACATCCCATAAATCGGAAACGAAAAGTATTTGAGTTTTATCCAGAATGAAGAAAATACCCGGTTCGATGTTTTGAGTATATTAGAATGAAAGTAGAATCTTTGTTAACCATTATGTTACTATATTGTTAACCATTTAAAACCCACAGTGAAAAAACAATGTAGAACCTGCCTTGACATGAAATAGACAATTGAAATAGAAAAGCAGCTTATAGTTACTTTTAAGTAAGTACTTTTTATTAGTAATGTTAAACAATATTTTACACGTGGTTAAATAAATAATTGTTTATTTTTTGTGGTTCAATCAGAATGTATGCAGTGAATAGTCGTGGCTAGGCGCGTAGCTTATGTCTTGGCCGGCACCAATCGCACTGTTTTCATGTAAAAAAATGTAAAAAATCTAGAAGTTTTCCATAGCACATTGTTTACGTACCACCCTATATAAAGAATCACTTTTTTATAATCGGAACTTACTTAATCAGTACCACATCATCGTATGAATATAGAAAATGAAATTTTATTTTATCGGAAAATAACCCATTTATATTGAAGATAGCAAGTAGTAGGTTCTGCTTCCTTCGATAATCGTTAATTTATCTGCCCCTGTCATCGCCAGATAGACCCTTGAGCACTTCTAATCGATGTGTCATCAGTTTCGCCACCACGTTTGCGTTTTAACAGGTGGCGCTCCTCCGTCGTCTAAATCGTAACTTCTCTGTTTGTATGGCATGTTTAGATAACCATTAACCTTTATTACTTTCTCTGTAGGTCACGTAATTCAAATAAGTGAGACAAATGAGAAATAAAAATGAAAATAGAACTTCTAACATTTACCAAATTAATTGGCACAGTATTAACTTATCAAGATACTTCATTTTTCAAATACATTGACATAGCATTTTATGGTAAACTTATTAGATGTTTGTACTGTAATGGGGAAGTTGCATGAATTTTATATTGGTTTGAAAAATATTACAGGATCTTTCAAACATATTGAAAGGTCAGAACATGTGTCTGGCGGCAATAATCAAAATATTAACAATAATATATTGCCGCGAAATATAAACAAAACCACGTGGCCGAAAAACGTGTGGCATTTTTGGGTCATAGAACTGCTATAGGAATGCTGTGCAAATTCCGCGATGGCGGAAGCAGGCTTTGTGTAAGCATAATCAAACGATTATTATTAATTTGAACTTCATTGGTGCTAATCCCAACTTCATTAGCAAATACGTAGACTCAAAGCAAGCAGATGTCTATTATTTTCCATTTTGAACATTACCATAATTATTAGTGGTAATGTGATAAACTTACGGTATTGTTAAACGTAACTTGTTTCTTTGTTTACAATATAGATTCGCTCATGAAAATTACGGCGGGGCGATAATGCTGTTGGTTAAGTCCAGAGAGTTTTGCTTGAAGTCTTTATAAAATTATGCCTTCTGGTTTCACATTAAACTATTGTTTTAATTTGAAAAATAATAAAAGTATTGAATGATTAACATTTATTTTTTTTTAATTAAATATTAATATTTTACTCCTATTTACTACTGAATTCATTTATCCTTGTTTATTATATTTCCAGAATAAAACAGATAATTTAATGTAGTGAAGTCAAACAGCAAAGTTTTATAAATGCCTCAAATAACATTTTACATCTCGTAAATGATATGAGCAAATACAGAACGTATTATTTGGAATCGGAATAAAGCACTGAATATAATAAATGAAAAAAAAATGTAAGTTTGCTTTACCATTGATTTCCTAAACGTCCTGTATACATTCTAGTAGCTTAGTAGAAAAGTTTAATGGATACCAATAATTAAACTTACACTAAAATGGTCTTCACAAACAAACAATATTGCAATGCTGGAGAGCTTAACGTTTACCTTTCGTCGCGCTTGATTGCTCTACACAACATTTTTTTTTAAATTTTTTGGTACTATCATATTAATATCTATTTAATACAATAACACTTAGGGTCGGTATTATAATGTCCGGTTGACCGGAGGTTGAAACTCAACCGGTCAAACTGCAGTTTGAGTATTATAAGTCAACTGAAGATTGAAGTGCCATTTTAGCAACGTTTCACTCAACCGATGGTTATAGTTCAGGTCTAATTTCAATTGTCGGTTGAAATTACGTTGAAACTGCAAATATCTACATAAATAAAAGTGTGTTTAAGCTCGTATAAACAAAAACAGAGCAGTTATATTTAAATACATTAACTTTAAATTTATCTTTACTGGTTCATAGCTATTTAAAAATGATACTCTCTTTACGCATTATAATCTATAATTTTAGAAAATAATTTATTATTTTTTTAAACCTTCAAAAAATAATTATTTTGTAATGTTCAGAACTGATCTGTAGAAGTTACAATTAAATTATAACAAAGAAATGTCTAGAAAACTTTTTATTTTTCATTTCATCATTCTCCGTACTTACTATGGGCGAAGTTAGGGGAGGGATTAGGGGTGGGCTAAGCCTTCTGAGAAATTGTATTGCCCCCCCCAAAAATATTCATAAACAACTCACACACATTTCAGATTCGAAATTAAAATATAGTCCACCCGAGACTTTAGCTTACAGAAGCTGAAATTGTGGAACTAAATAAAATGTATTTCACTTTTGTCCATCTAACTGTAGATATTAATTATAACATAGATAAAATTATAAGTATCTGTAGTTTTGTCCCAAATATAATAGTGGAAGAAATTTCATAAAATAATATTTTCTTACACTTTATAATATTTCTATAGTTAATGATTACATCTACTAGATGGAGGCAGTCAATGCTGTATTAGGTATACCTACACGTATGAATGTCGTCTGATGTTACGGGTCTTTGTGGAGGCGTGGCCAAACAGAAATTTTAAATATCATTTTTATACTTATTTTCCACGAAATTATCTATGACAAACGCCATTTCGATTGAAATAATACATTCTTTCTTCATTGTATTTGACTGTCAGTCTAGCGGAAGGTCGTGAAAAAGTTTACTTATCTATTATCCGGGCTTAAATAAAGGGAGTACTATTTTAAATGTATTCATTTAAATCAACATATGTAATGTATTCAGTTGTTATGACACCAAGTCCTGTATGTTAATAACTAAAGTAATTAAACTAAATAATTATTGATTTCAACTTTGTCTACGGAATAATTTTGTCAGCATACCTAATTATAGATTTGATACGAAAGATCATACGATAAGTACTATAGAAAATTTGATTTGAATTAACTTGATAGGTTTATAAAAAAAAAGGTGAAATATACATTTTGCAGTAGCGAATTGTCCGAAATATTGTTAGTATTGAAATACTGCTGTTAAGTAAGTACTTATCTGAGTAATTATTTGCAACTAAAAACGATTTTTTATGTTAGGCATTAACAGTATATTGTGTGGAACCAACTATTCATTGGTAGGAAAATTGATTTAAATTAAACATCTTTATAGTACATTAAAAACGATTTTTTTTCTTAAGCCGGGTAAAACCAGATAATACCGCTCAGCGTGTAATACAGCCTACTTAGATATTTCATTAACTCATTTCCCTAACTCAAAAATGGGATATATCCTGACTGTAAAAATGTGGATATTTCAGAGGTTGAATTTACTGCCAAAGCAGTCTACATGAAATACAAATTATTACAATATTTGATTATTTTTGTTTGTTATTTATAAATACCTTCCTTAAATGAGCATATTATTTATTTAAAAAAAATAGGAGCAAGGAACACAATTTAAAGTTTTGGCGAATGCGCCAGTTTAAACATTTATTTTGTATACGGACGATGCTTTGAAATAGATATTACGCTATTAATTTGTTTAATAAAGAAAATTGAGTACCTATTCACTGTTGCATATTGTTTAATCCTGCCATTATATCTTTTTCCTTATGGCTTTCATTTTGAGGTTTCATTTATGATTAACTTTGGGATCTTTGGTAATATTTAACATTTATGTTGCCTATATATTTTTTTTGTCTTGGTGTTAAGTACTTACTAACAGGTGTACCAATAGCAGTGATAAAACTTTAACTGTGAATAAAATACAACATTTTTAAGTTAGAAAAATATGGGTCCAATTTCTCATGGCTCGTGCCAACATATCCGGTTGTATTGCTTGAATTTCGCGAGTTATGTTTTCTTTCAGCTGCTCGATTGTTTTGGGGTTAATGGCAAACACAACCTACTTTAAGCAACTTCAAAGAAAGAAGTCCAGGGGCGTGAAGTCACAGGAACGCGGTGGCCAATTGCGTAGGATATGGCGAGAGATAATGCAATGACCAAACTTCGTCCTCAATAAATCGATTGTTTCAGCCGTTGTGTGACAATTGGCACCATCTTGCTGGAACCACATACCATCCAAGTCTAAATCATCCTTCGACTGCATTTGCGGCCGCTGCCAGTGGTCCTACTAGGGACCTCCTCCTATCTCCTAGTCCTAGTAAACCTCGTCAGTAAGGGTTTATTTTCTGGCACTCTACACTCTACAGGGAACGAGAAATGTAACAAGCAATCTAGCGGTCATTAGCTACTCCATCTCGGACCATGTGCAGTACAAATAACGACAATGGCATTCATTGGCCAACAAAAATTTAAGTAAAAGTATTTGAATATTTGAATCAATATTACAGTGTTAAACTAAAATAGTTTACATTTTGAAATTAAAGTTTTTTTGGACAGATAAAATGAATTGAAAATGTTTAATTTAATAATTGGACACCGTTAATTCAAACAAAATAACAGTTTATTTAATATTGGTATAATTTTATGTAAAACAATAATGAAAATAAAAACAATAATGCATCGTATTTAGGTAATTATTCTTTACAAATATATTTGCATTTCGTAGTTGTATGTGCATGGTGAGACCTATTATGCTTCAAATATAGAGTGTCCTGAACTTAATGCCGACGACAAAATAATACGATATAGCTAAACTTACTTTAGTCAAAAGTTGATGGTTAAAAAGATATAGGGTGTTAAAGTACAAATTTTATTTTCGATATTTGTAAATAATTTTTTAAAAAGTAAAAATATTTTGAAATATTTTGGAGATCGGAGGTTTTTGGGGGCGAGAAATTTAAATTTATTTCTTATTTTGACGCTATTAGTAGAGGGTGTCATTTATGGAACATCATGCTTCTTTTAAATGACATAACCACCCAATATAAGCACCCAATATAATTTTAGGAATAAAAGTAGAGTGGCACAGGGTTTCTACGCCACTGGTCATAATGGGAGTTTGAAACAGGTATCTCATTACAACCTAGATTTTTGTTGTTATATCACGAAGGGCTTCTAAGTAAATAAAAATTTCAAAATCTTTGACACTATGTATCTCGGAAACCATAAACTTTTAGATATAAGTATATTTGGGTAAATTTCCTTTATTTTGACTATACAATCCTCTTCCAAGCAATACCTGAGTATATGGAAAAGGGTGTATTTGTGAAGGTGATTCAGTTGCCAGGTCGATCACGGATCTCAGTCCACTAGATCTATTCCTTTAGGTCCTTTTAAAGGAATAAGTGTATGCAGCACCGGTGTATAATAGAAAAAATATATTACCTAAGAAGGTATTGTGGTGAAATAAATAATGACATGGTAATTCAGACAAGATGTTCTTAAGAAATCGATGCTATCGTTGCATTGACAAAAATGGATATCACTTTGAGCACCATTTAAATTAAATTGTTTACAAACCGTTGTTTTTATTTATTTAATAAATGCAATTATATTTTTTTTTTCGTTTCTTTTTTGAAAAAAAGTTCAGCATTTTTTTTACAGTGTTGCCCTACTAAGTTTCATAACATATTTTATAGGCAACAAAATCGAAAAAGCAGTTCTATAGAGAAAAAATGTTTTTAATTTTTCAAAAACCCCCATAACTTCCATAAAAAATTATTTTTGAGACATTTTGGGAAATTTGAGCTTGCATTAGTCTTCTAAATTCTGCTAAGCCTTTTCTTCGCCCTTCCCATGGAAGTTATAAGCCACCACTGCTTTTTATTGTGTAATTAGCCTACTCTCTAAATCGTTTTTGGTGTTGGGTAGTCGTACACTAAAATAAATTACCGTACAACATAAATAAATATAATTTTCAGTGTATGTGTATTAGTAGATCGCATGTGGAAAGCATGGAACAATAGTGATGGAAGCACTGTTTCTTATTTAATCATAGGATTTAGCCCCAAAGTCAGAAACTTGTGTGGGTCGCGTCAACGCCCAGGAAAGACTTTACGTTGCTAAAACCCTAATCGACATTCTGAGCAAGAATAGGGGAACCCTGAAAGATCTCGTTATTTAAATTGTCCCCCAGAGTTAATAGACAGCCTCTAATTTGGTAATAAATACCCAAGCGGAGGAGCTGCTTTTACTCAGTAAATGGTGAAGAAAATTGTCTGTAGTAGGTAGCTGTAAAATCTATTCAATGTTATTATACAGGGTGTTAAAAAAGAGTATAAAATATTTCAGGAGGTAATAGTATGAACCAAAGTAAGCAGAATAGTCTTAATAAACATGGGTCCGCAAAGTAACAGTTGCGGAGATATGGACCACTATTCGTTTTTCAAACATTTTATTTTATTAGGAATAAACCGACAAAGGAAGCTTTCAACAAAAAAAAAACAATGTTACGGAATATGTTCAAAGTGCCCTCCGTCCATTTCCAAGCAGGCACGACATCTTCGTCTCAACGATATTCGAACTCTTTCGAAAACACCCTTCTTGGTTTGGATTTTTTGACGCTTTTAATTAATCCGTAGCTGCAGCTCTTCCAGGCTATTTACAGGAGTATCATACACTAATTTCTTCAAATATCCCCAAACAAATAAATCTAGAGGGTTCAGATCGAGCGATCTTGGAGGCCATAAAACAGGTCCGGCCCTTCCTATCCATCTATGTGGAAAAGTTTGGTGTAAATGCTCTCTAACGGCCATGGAAAAATAAGCTGGAGCACCACACTTTGTTGCCTCTGATTCAAAGGAATATCTTCCAAAAACTTATACAGAAGTTGCAGAAAGTTGAGGTAAGCAGCGCCTGTTAATCGGTTTGGTAAAACAACAGGACCTAGAAACCTGTCACCTACAATACCCATCCAAATGTTTAATGAAAAACGTGCCTGATGTTCAGATTCTATTAGAGCATGAGGAGTTTCGTCGGCCCAAACATGCGTATTGTGAAAATTAAACACTCCATTTCTTGTCAACCCGGCGTCATCAGTAAAAAGAATGTTTGCAAGAAAACGAGGGTCTTCAGCATCATGACGTAGAAACCAGCGCCAAAAACCAAACGTGGTTGATGATCATTTATTGGATTTAAGGCCTGTACTTGTTGCACATGGTATGGATAAAGCAGTTGCTCGTAAAGGATTCTCCAAACAAAAGGATCACTAATTCCTACCTCGGCTGATATTCTCCGCACACTCGTACCTGGATTCTGCTCTACCAGTACTAGAATTTCTTCTGCTCTAGGAGTGGATACCAACCTTTGCCTTCCGGATAAATGGCACTGTTTGCTCGCGGAACCGGTATCACGCAATCTTTGATGAATTCTTCCAAACATGCGTTGTGAAGGAATCTGGCAATTTGGATAAGCGTCAACATAAAGACGTCGTGCTTCGGTGGCGTTTCCATTAGCACGACCATACATGAAATGCATGTCTGTTAATTCTGCGTTAGATTAACCAGCCATAGCGAAAGAAAACTCGTGGACTGAGAACAACTGTCAAATACGTACTGTTTATTTCACTACACATCAACCAACTATTATAAGAAAATACACAAAATAAAAAAAGGAGCTACAAAACATAAAACATTCCATATCTCCACAAGCGTTACTTTGCGGACCCATGTTTATTGAGACTTTTCTGCTTATTTTGGTTCATACTATTACCTCCTTAAATATTTTACACTCTTTTTAGCACCCTGTAGTAGGTACTCTGTTGTGGATAATTGGTAAATAATATTTAATGCATTTAGGTTTTAGTAACGACTTTAACGATTTAGATTGATATAAATATTTCCGTAAAACGACAAAATTAACAATGAAATTTTACAACCTTAGGTTATGTTATTTTACCTATAAACCACCAAAACAACATTTTTTTTTGTGAATACAAGGATAACTACATAGTTTTAAATAAAACTCACACAACTAATCTAATATTTGTATACTACGTGTCAAAGAAGGGTAAACGCCTATTAAATATCATTTTTATCCTACACTAAGTAAAAATGCTATTTTCATGCGCCTTTAGAAGCCCGAAACTAGGCATTCTCACGGCTATGAACGAAAATATTTTTTTTTGTCAGGTATCTGTCATCGCAGTGTCAGTTCATTTAAAATTGTAAAATTACTATAAGTAAACGCATAATTATTGTCACCGCTAATTATTAAATAATAGACGAGATAAGTATGAAGCTTCTGACAGTGATGAAAGCATGGGTACCCCTAAAAAATTACCGAAAAATCCAAAGAAGTAGTGTTTAATTTATTAACCGGCAAGTCAAAAGAAAGATACAATTTGCAGTACAAGCTATTTATGAATTGGTACTCTCCAAAAAAGTAAAAAAAATATAGTGAAAGTGTAATTTTAACATAATGTAACCTCTAAATTGGGTTAGCGTGGAAACACGTCACGTAGACAAACAAACTTACGCAGATCTAAATTTACTTCATCAGTGGCTGTATTAACATCGCTATATGGAACAAAATAATATACCTGAGTTTCATCTGCATATTGGTGTATTAGACAACTAGATAGATACGTAGAAAAATCTGCGGTATAAGTTGAAAATAATAGAGGGTCCAACACACTACCCTGCGGAACTCCTTTATTTGTAAACTTAAAATCTGAGGATGTACCACAACATAACACCTATTGACGCCTGTTGTATAAATATTTTTTAAAGAATAATTGGGGGATATCTCTAAGATCAAAATATTTCAATTTTTTGGCTAATATTTCATGGTCCAATGTGTCAAAGGCCTTACTCAATTCTAAAAGAACCAAGCAAATACTAAGATTTTTGTCATTTGACCGGAGTATATTGTCTGTGACTTCTAAAAGAGATGCAGTTGTACTATGATTAGTACAACACCTTAAAGCCTTAACATACGTATCCAAATTACATACACATAAATTTTTGCTAAAAGCTTCAGATGAAATATGCTTAATGCTTATAAATATATATAGAGTATTAAAATCTCATTCTTTATAATATATATACATGAGAAAGTAATAGCATATGTTAAGCAATAAGCAATATGTTTATAACATTCCATGTCATTTTTACTGAAATTTTCCGGACCTATATTTAAGCTTACCATATGTTCCGGTTTGAACGGTGAGCGATAATATAACATATATCTATTTTTTTGTAATGAGTTATACTCCTACAGACAATTTTCATTTTATCCCCTCACCCCCAGTCACCCCAACTAATTAATCTTAAATGGCAGCCACCTACTTGTAACACCTTATCTACATATTTATTTTAATTGCCTCAAGATAACTGTCTGTGATCAAGCATTTTAGTTTCGTTCTATAAGTAATTCATTGGTAGGAAAAATATAACCTTTACCATATACAGGGTATCATTACGAATTGCTTTGTTGGTTTGTCCATCAGGGAGCAGTACATTTTAATGCGGAAAAAGTTTTATTGTGAAATGTGTGAAATATATAATGGTAATTTTTTGACGCACCCTCAGTTAACCCTATATTTCCTATGATGCTGGAAATTTAATAAAAAAAAGGTTTCCTAAATTGATGAATTTAACAACCAACTGTATATAAAATAGGTACAAAGTAAGTATATCCATATTATTGATGTCATTTCACCTATTTATATTATATATATTTTTAATTAAGATTTGTTTTCTTTCTTCACAATATGGCGACAGAAAGAAAGGCTTTATCTTGTACTTCCAATGGATTCTCTCTAATATGACATTTTTGTGTCGATTACAATAATTTTAGAGCAAATATGCTTCGTAAGCAGCTATTATAACAGCTCTATGCCACTTAATATCCACAGTGTTGTCATATTTTATTGTGGTAATATCAATTATTTCAATCTTATTTAATAAAGCTAATAAAATTCTTTAACTTCAACATCTAGAAGTGTAAATGAATAAAGTTTGGAGTAGTTTAAATTAAATATGTTACTAAATTTCTATAAGGAAATCAGTTTCTATTAGCAATCAAATAAATCTAATCTATGAAATGAAATTTTCCTTCTGCAAGCAGATAATAATGTCTAAGTCATGACTATGTTATACAAATTTCCTCATTATACTTTGATCAAAATATTTCGTACTTTTATAGGTAAGTCTCGTCATATGGGGGTATGGGAGACCTATACAGTATGCGCCAAAAGTATGGAATAAATTCAATAAAAACGAAACAATTATTTTTTGGGAAAAATCCTCGAATAGGTCAATTTTTAATTTAAAAAATACATTTTTTAGAGTAAAATGCGATTTTCAAATGTCATTTGTTTTCGAGTAATGACGTCATCGATTTTTTTTTAAATGGCAACACCATATTTTTTTCCTTGATTCTGAAAGATCGTTTAATTCTCTATCAGACAGTACTAAAATTTTGCCCTCTTACATAGGAAAGTTTTCGAGTAAATGACGATTGAATGTTAGAAAACGTAAATCAATTAAAACAAAGCAAAAACGTTATCAAGTTTAGCTTTTCGAATTCCATAGTTCTTTTATGGATCACGTAGGTGAAAATCTTTGCAAAGTGTCATTGTCACACCGACTTTCTAATAAGTATTATAAGCGACATAGAAATTATTATTCAATTTAAAGTATTATGGAACATTTAACTGTTACTCAAAGAATTGAATTGAATTCTTATCGGATGCGGGAATATGACTAGAGCAGGAAGCTTGCGATTTATTTAATGAAAAATATCCAGATCGCCCTATCAGCCAATCAACAGTCAGTAAGGTAGAGTCTAAATTTAGAGAAATTGGCAATGTTGTAAATATTCCAAAACCTGGACGTCCAAGCATTAATGAAAATCAGAAACAGAACATTTTGATAAGTATGGTGGATAATCCTCATAATTCTTCACGATTGGTTGCATTAAACAATGACACTAGTCAGAGCACAGTGCTACGTATCTTGAGGAAGGAAAAATATCATCCCTACAAAATTCAACTTGTGCAGGAACTCAATGAAGATGATCCCGATCGCCGCTTACACTTTTGCGAAATTCTAATGGATTTATGTCAAGGAAATAGAAATTTACACCGGCAAATACTTTTTTCAGATGAGGCCACATTTTATCTGAATGGTACAGTAAACCGTCAAACTTGCAGATATTGGAGTCGGGAAAATCCTCATTGGATGGCAGAGCCACATACCCAACACCCTCAGAAATTAAATGTGTGGGCTGGAATAGTTGACGACAGAATAGTAGGGCCTTTCTTCTTTGAAGGAACTCTTCTAGTTTCTAGAAAATAATCTTGTTCCAGCCCTTGCAGTAATTTTTTCTAACGATAATGACCCTGACATTCCTGACGATACCATATGGTTTCAGACGGTGCACCTCCGCACTATGCGCGCCCTGTACGAGATTTTTTGGGCAACTGTTTTCCTGGGAGATGGATCGGCAGACCCGGACCGATAGAATGGCCTGCAAGATCTCCAGATCTTACACCTCTTGACTATTTTTTTATGAGGATACTTGAAGTCAAATGTGTACATTAATAAACCACGTAATTTAGAAGAACTTCAAAATCGCATTCGGGACGAAATACGCAGAGTTACCCCAGAAATCATTCATAATGTGCAAGAAGAATTTCTTCACAGACTTGCGCATTGTCAAGAAGTTGGTGGATAGCAATTCGAACATTTAATTTATGTATAAAATTTAATCAATTGTATTTTATTTTACATACCTCAGGATTGTTACTTTTTTATGGATAAAGTTTACGTTTTCTAACATTCAATCGTCATTTACTCGAAAACTTTCCTATGTAAGAGGGTAAAATTTTAGTACTGGCTGATAGAGAATTAAACGATCTTTCAGAATCAAGGAAAAAAATATGGTGTTGCCATTTAAAAAAAATCGATGACGTCATTACTCGAAAACAAATGACATTTGAAAATCGCATTTTACGCTAAAATATGTATTTTTTAAATTAAAAATCGACATGTTCGAGGATTTTTCCCAAAAAATAATTGTTTCGTTTTTATTGAATTTATTCCATACTTTTGGCGCATATTGTATATGTGTATAAATGGCAGTTCTATAGCGTTTTTATGGATCAAAAAGGCTTTTGTTACTTATTTACTCTATAATGATTTTATAACAACTGTATTCTTATTTTCTATAATTGCTTTAAAGAGCTTTTTCTCTTAAGTTCAATTGCAGCATCCACATTTGTAATTTGTTTTCCGCAGCAGAATTGTAACTTAACAAGACCTTACACAATAGTTATATAATTAAACTATAAGCGACATTACAGAATAATTTTATAAGAGTACAGGAGATGGTATAATTTTATAAAGCACTATTTTGCATCAGTTTTACAGCAATTTGATTCTATAAGCACCGTTGCTGTAAAAGTGTGTACACACTTATATGACTACATTAGCAGTTATCTTATAAATGTTCTATAAATTATGCTCTAAGAACGTACTTGCAACAAATTTAAAAAAACAATTTAGTTTCTGAAGGCAAAATAGTCTCATGTGCCACAATAATGCAACAATTTAGTATTATAGATGCAACTATAAAATATTAACAGAATATAAAGCTCCTGTTATTCTAAATTTATTGAACTACTTTGCTAGCTGGGATATATCCATATGTCCTAATTATTTATGTTCATCATCGCGTTCAACATAGAGCAATTTGACTAAAGCACTGACGATTTCCATATTTCGGGCTTTCCTTCAAAGTATGCCAAAAATACTTTTTCACTGAACTTGCTATTAACATTTTTCAGATCACACCATCTCAAGATTATACGAAAATTCATACTGTTCTGTTAACTGACTAGGCAATGACTCGAAAGTGGCTTTATTAGCAGCTTCGATTTTCGCCAAGAAAAATTCATTTTCTTGATCACTTTGAAGTTACTTGCCAACAAACGATCGAACTTAACGACAATAAACTTCATGGACAACTACATTTCAAAATGGTATTTTATAAACTTAGTATCATAAGAAATGCGTTGATTTCTACTTGTAATGATGTTTGTAGAAAAAATACTATATATGTGCTAATGCTAAGTGATTTTCTTTAGTTCGATGGAAGAGGCGCACTTTAATCGAATAAATACATCAATAATTATTTTAAAGATATTTACACGAACGGCGATTTCATTTTAGCAATGAAAAACTCTTCTTAAAATTTATAGAAGAATGCGAGGTTTCGTTTTTGGTCACCATTAGTGAATCACTCTGTTTGTATTGACTAGTAAATTACATTGGAATAATTAATTGGTTTAAGCCAATTACAAACAGAACGCAGTTTTAGATTTAAATAGGAAATTGTGCAATCGCGTGATGATTTAATGAAGTAATCGCTGATTATTTATTTTAATTTAAAAGGAAGTTTTTAAATAGCGGCAGTAATTAAATACCTATCTGCACCCAGAATCGGCAAAGCAGAAATTTAAATACTTTAATCAACGCTGCAGACTTGTTACTATTGTAAAAGATGAACAAATATGTATTAATTATGTTGCCAAGAAAAAGTAGAGCAGATTGCATGCAAACTAGATAAAAAAATATTAGGGTCATACCTATATACAGATACAGCTGGGTATTCCTCGAATACATTTTATTCATGAGTAGTATTCAATACAGTATTTGTGTAATCATAAAAGTATTGAATATTTTATTTGACGGGATTAGTATTCATCATGTTTAGAAATGTATTCAGGATTCAATAATATTCATAAGTAGTAAAAGTCGCTCCCTTTACATACGGTAATCATGATTTTGCAATTTCATATGAGATTTGCAAGTTAAATTAACTTTACAGAATTAACATTTCCCTTTTAAAATGTATGTACTATTTGTAATCTGTATATTTATCTGGATAACGTTGTAAACTAATTTTTACATTAAATTTTATAATGAAAATTTTCAGGAAGGCGACGCTTCAGCGCCCTCCAGCACCAGCCGCCACTGATACAATGATCTGTGCTCTCTACTCCGATATTTTTACTTCTAACTGTATTTAATTATATTTACATATTGTTCTATATATTGTAAATATTCATATGATATGAATACTTGAATTCAAGTATTCAGGATTCAAGTACTCTTTGAATGTTGCATTCAGGATTATTCTTGAATACTATTTTTAATAGATTACTCAGAATTCATACCCAGCTCTGTCTATATACAATCAATTTGTATAACTGTAAATTATTGTGTGTATATTTCTGCTTTAAGCTGCGTATACATATAACGAACGAACGTGAACACAAGGTCCGAACGTGCAAAAACATACTGAAATAAATGCGAAAATCCAGTCAATCAGAAATTGTAAATGTTCTTTGATGAGCCAGTTCATAAAAATAGGTGATGGATCGTGTTCGTCGACGCTCCACGCAATTTGTTTGTGATTAATTTTGATTGTCTTAAGGCGAGTCCACATATTGTCTGAAACTATTTATTTGTGGCACAAACAAACGGAAACAAATGCGAACACTGTATTCATCGATGATTCAGTTTAGGTGAAAATATGAGTGGTAACATGTAGTAATATAATTTTATATAAATAGTAAACATATGTCATTTGACCACTCCATGTTTGATGATAAAAAGTAAACGAAATAGAGCGACAACCTTATTCTAAACTGCACAAGAAAACGTCCATACGGGCCGCGCACAGTTGCACTTTACTTTGATGTAGCGACATACGATGGATCGTGTTCATCAGCGCTCCACGTAATTTGTTTGTGCTTGGTTGTGATGGTCATAACGTCCACACTCATTAGTTCATGTACGTTCGTATATGTAGGTGGCGCAAAAGTTGTTACCCGATGTTCTTTGGCTATATTTTTTTTATGAATGAGAAACTTTGATTCTGCTTTTGGATTATGTTTATTTGATGTCTTACATTTTTTTCCATTAATTCGAGAAAATGGTATCGGCCAAGGGACCGCCGCTAGAAGTGATGAGCATACGGGTTCAATTTATGGCATTTTCCATCACTCTTGCCAGAACTTCCGGCAATAGGTTCTCGCATTCTAGGCGGATATTCTCTTTGACGGCTTCAAGAGTCTGCGACTTGTTCACATAGACTCGTGACTTCAGAAAACCCCACAAAAGAAGTCTAGAACGGATAAATCGGGCCGGCCAGTGCAAATCGCCAAAACGAGAGATTAGGCGACCCGAAATGCAACCCTCAGAATTTCGGTTGAGGGTTGCACAGTATGCGCCGTTGCTCCATCCTGTTGGAACCACATATTCTCCAGTCCCAATTCATCCAATTGAGAAGAAAGTCGTTGAGCATGGCTCTGTAGCGCTCGCCATCCACCGTAGTCGTTTTGCCCGCAGCGTCTTCGAAAAAAAAATAAGGCCAGATGATGCCTCTAGCGTAAACAGCATACCATGTAGTGACTTTGAGCGGGTGTAATGGCTCTTCGTGAGTTATACGCGGATTTTAGATGCCCCAGAAGTGATGATTTTATTTATTAACGTATCCACAGAGATAAAAATAGACCTCGTCGCTCATGATGATTATTGATAAAAAGTTGTCTTCTTCGTGATGGAGATTCAGGATGCCCTGAACGTAGGTTACACGCGTTTGGCGGTCAATAGCTGATGTACTGCACTTCGTAAGGGAACATCTTCATGTCGTTAACCAAAATTCTCTACAAAGATCTCCGATTGATGCCCAATTGCGTGGCACGTCATCTGGTCGATACTCTGGGGTCCTCTCCAACATCTTCAGCCACAGCCGTTGTATTCTCAGCAGAACGGCTGCTCCGGAACCGGCCAGACCTGGCAGCATCCCATGTTGTCCCATACTCTTCAAGACGAGCGGCTAAACGCCGTAGTGTTTGTGCAGTTGGTGTCGGACGACCGGGAAATCTCCGCCGAAATTCACGCTGCGCCAACACCACCGACGAATTATTCCGCAAAAAAATCGATTATTCCGCATTCTTGAGGAGTATACGATTCATGTCTTGTTGACGTGTATTTTGTATGTGTATACTTCACAAATATCAAAGCAGATTTGACATTTGCCGCCATTTGCAAAAATTATAACAACTTCCGATAGGGTGATCGCTTTTGCGCCACCTGTTATGTTCATATTTGTTAATGTTCATTCGTTATATGTGTTACCTGGCTGTAACGTCCACATTCATTAGTTCATGTTCGTTTGTTATATGTAAACACGGCTTTAGATGATCTAAATCACAAATGGTGTAGGTACGTACTTTTCCTGAAAGATATGATTTATACAGGGCATTCCTCCCAAGGAATAATAGACTTGACCTGAAAAGAAATGTTTTATTAAACGATCTGTGACCCAAAGTGACATGTATACCAGAAAATTAATTAAGAATTATTATGCAAAGCTTAGGCAATTAACTAATCAGTCATTGTGCAAACGTGTCTTTCTTGTTTTCACCAGTTATAGATTTATTTACGTTACTTCCAAATTCCTTAATCAAATCAGGAATTAGAAGATACAGTATCAAGGTGCAGAGTGCAAATGTGATTTAAATTTGACTAGGTACACATGTTTGTATGCGAATCGTTATCCGCATAAACAACTAGAGTCAAGAACACTTGAGTATTATTTTTAGAAATACTTTTCAACAATTCTTGTACACCTACCTAATATCGGTTTCGAAGTAGTTTTTTCTATTATTTTTTAATCAATTCAAATACTAACGGCGGTTCAACATTTTCTAATTGAGAATCACTTTTCTATTGGCAAATTTGATATCATTTCAAATATGACGAAAACTGACAAAATAGTAGAAAATTACAAACAGTAATCGCAACCTAACAATGCTAATATGGGTTGAAAGCCAATTTAAATATTCCATTTGAGATAAAAAAGTTATAGCTATTTGAAGTTGTCAAAATGTCACGGCAAGGATAAAACGTTCAGTGTAATATTTGTAAAATTACGGATATACCATAATTTAGCATCGTCTAAGATGTTCATGAATATTAAAAAAGAAAAAGTTGGGGACACCACGTTCACCACATATCACAAAATATATGGGATGCTCCACAAAGCGACCCTAAAATTTTTTGTAGAATTTAAAAATGGAATAAAATACAAGGTCTCCCATTTAATATAACGAAATTTGTGTCTATTTGCGATATAACCGGATGTGCTGGAGAGTTCTAGATTTTATGGTTGTGTTTGCTAGAGGACTTTGCTATGATCCCAAATTTTTAAATTCTTCGAATCAGTATTTTCCCAAATAACTGTATAGATAAATTATTGTAATAAATATAAGTATGCTAATGGCAATAAGATGTAGAAGTATGTAAATAAAAGTCATGATTTAAAAAATTATTTACTGACAAATTTATAGCTTAATATTTTAAACTAAAATATTCGTTGCGCTACATTGTTTATATTATATTTATTGATGTTTGGCACTTTTCTCTGCTCTTATATTATCTTTATAAATATTGCGAACGAAACGATGGGAAAAAATAAGTTTCAATATTTCTTTTAAATTCCTTGTATAACATCATAAAATATACAATGGATGTAAATATTATATACAGCAGAACAATATTTTCTTTTCTCCATAATAAACATAATACATTATAGTAGGTAGATATTTTCCACCTCTATAAGTACAGTAGTGAAAATATTGCCTATTAAATTATCCAAAATGTTTTAAATACTATAAATAAATTAGTTATTTCCTTAAATAGAGAATCTATGTTCTCAAAAAATTATACAGGGTGTTAAAGAAAGAGTGTAAAATATTTCAGGAGGTAATAGTATGAACCAGAATAAGCAGAAAAGTCTTAATAAACATGGGTCCGCAAAGTAACGGTTGCGGAGATATGGACCACTATTTATTTTCAAACAATTTATTTTATTAGGAATAAACCGGCAAAGGAAGATTTTAACAAACAAAAAACAAAGTTACAGAAGATGTTCAAAGTGCCCTCCGTCCATTTAAAAGCAGGCATGACATCTTCGTCTCATCGATATTCGAACTCTTTCGAAAACACGTTCCTTGGTTTGGATTTCTTGACACTTCTGATCAATCCATAGCTGCAGCTCTTCCAGGCTATTTACAGGAGTACCATACACTAATGTCTTTATATATCCACAAACAAAGAAATCTAGAGGGTTCAGATCAGGCGATCTTGTAGGCCATAAAACAGGTCCGGTCCTTCCTACCCATCTATGTAGAAAAGTTTGCTGTAAATGCTCTCTAACGACTATGGAAAAATGAGCTGGAGCACCATCATGCTGGAACCACATTTGTTGCCTTTGATTTAAAGGAATGTCTTCCAAAAACTCATACAGTGTGTTCTGCAGAAAGTTGAGGTAAGCATCGCCTGTTAATCGGTTTGGTAAAACAATAGGACCTAGAAACCTGTCACCTACAATACACATCCAAATGTTTAATGAAAAACGTGCCTGATGTTCAGATTCTATTAGAGCATGAGGATTTTCGTCGGCCCAAATATGCGTATTGTGAAAATTAAACACTCCATTTTTTGTGAACGCCGGTCTCATTAGTAAAAAGATTGTTTGCAAGAAAACGAGGGTCTTCAGCATCATGACGTATAAACCAGTGGCAAAAAACCAAACGTGGTTGATGATCATTTATTGGATTTAAGGCCTGTACTCGTTGCACATTGTATGGATAAAGCAGTTGCTCGTGAAGGATTCTCCAAACAAGAGGACCACTAATTCCTACCTCGGCTGATATTCTCCGCACACTCGTACCTAGATTCTGCTCTACCAGTGCTAGAATTTCTTCTTCTGATCCAGGATACCGACCTTGGACTTCCGGTAAATGGCACTGTTTGCTCAAGGAACCGGTATCACGCAATCTTTGGTGAATCCTTCCAAACATGCGTTGTGAAGGAATCTGGCGATTTTGATAAGCGTTAACATAAAGACGTCGGGCTTCGGTGGCGTTCCCGTTAGCACGACCATACATGAAATGCATGTCTGTTAATTCTGCGTTAGAGTAACTAGCCATAGCGAAAGAAAACTTGTGCACTGAGAACAACTGTCAAATACAGTTTATTTCAGTAAACATCAACCAACTATTATAAGAAAATACGCAACGTTTTTGCAAAATAAAAAACATAAAACATTCCATATCTCCGCAACCGTTACTTTGCGGACCCATGTTTATTGAGACTTTTCTGCTTAAAATGATATAAATATCTTCTAATTGTCATGTACAAAGAAAAATTCAAAAAGGTAAAGACAGATAGGTAGAACAGATATTTTTTCAAACAATGCGGATAAACTTCACTTGATCATTTTGTATAGATACCAAGAGATATTTTTGCAATTAGTCGTGATAAAATTAATTGTGGAATGTGATTTAATTACTACCAGCGTCAAAATAATAAATTTCCATTCAAGTAAAAGTTGTTTTTAATTTAAATTAATTTAAGGGGATTAATTTGGGAGCGAGAAAATAAGCATTCCTGCAAAACAGATCGAGAACGCCACGTTGGCGTAATCATTATTTAGAACTAAATAATTAGTACAACTAAAGACCGGTTTATATGGAAAAACTTTTGCAATATGCCCATATACAGGGTGATTCAGATATAGTAGGAAAAAAATTGGCAACATAAACAATTTAAAAAATTATGTGGCCGTATTATTTTTCCCATATTGCACATTTCGAGGGCTTTGAAATTGTACTCAAATTTTTATTTTTTCCCTAAATCTTCGATTTTAATAAAATATAGGATGCAATTGTAAAAAGTCTATCTTAACATGATTAATATGGTTGTTTAGTGAAATGACATAGAGGAAGCTAGTTATTCGTAATGCTATTTAGTCAGATACAGGGTGTCCGGAAATAATGCGTCAATATTTCGAGAAATGATTCTACATGAGAAATGATTCTACATGAAAAATAAATGCCACAAAGCTCTATAACATTTTTTCGAAAACATTTGATAGATCAATGAAAGAAGTCAGTATAATGTTTGATGAACCCCGGTTTTTGAAGAACAGTCTAGTATAGTGGTGACTGGAACCACATAATATACAGGGTTTTGAAAAACGAATAGTGGTCCATATCTCAGCAACCGTTACTTTGCGGACCCATGTTTATTGAGAGTTTTCTGCTTATTTTGGTTCATACTATTACGTCCTTAAATATTTTACACTCTTTTTTTAACACCCTCTATATTTGTTTGTTGCCTGCATCACACCCAGTACCTTTGCCCATAAAGAAATTGAAAGAATTTACATTTGGTTCCTGTACTGGTTAATATCTTAAACTTACCTTAAACATCAAATTTTTTTTAGGACTTAATATAATTTTTAGAATATCAAGTCATTGACGTTGTATAAAATGCTGTTTTACTCCAATATGGCGCAAGATTGCAATGTCAAATACATATTTTTTTCTGTTTTTTAATTAATGACAAACAATAAAACTTTGTTTTCATTGTTCATGTTTCTTTCATGTTTTCATCAATTTTGGTTTTGTTAGCCAGAAAGAGAAAGTTTTATTGTGTTATTACGATACTTTTAAGTTTTTAAACATTATTTAAATGTGCAATAATGGTGATTAATAAAAAGAACACATTAATGTTCTGCTTAAAAAAATAGTTTGCACAGTTGCCCTTCTCTACTATTGCAGGGTTGGCGCACCAAATACTAAGAAACTCAACAACACTATTATAAACATTAATTTAAGATTATATTTACTCTCCTATTGAAAAAATGCTCGGCAGTTAAATAATCAATTATCTTAATTTCAAAATGGATATGCAAACAAATCCTAAATATCGTCTAAATGGCAAAATATAAATACATAAAATATGTATTTGTATAAAATTCCATCCCTGGTTACAGTATTTGTCAATGAACTGAATAAGTTCCTAAATATGCTTGTAAAATTCACATTATTGTCAGACTTAAACGTTAAGGAGTCGAGTGCTAGCTCTCTTGAGATAAAAGAAGTTACGTTATGAAATCCTCACATTGAAGGCTATTCATTGCGACTTTCTAAAGAAAAACAATACCAACTAGGACACTAAGTCATCTTACAAAGGATAAGTTTCTAAGCAAGCCATAATTAAATATTTCTATAGTACATATGTGCTATATTGCACATATTTGACGTATCACAATGGTTACAGAAAAATAATTTCTGAATTTAATAATAAAAACCAGTATTTCGGTTCTTCCAAAAAATCTTAATTTAAATCATTATGGGTAAAAACATTTATATCGCAAATCTCACGAATGGACGATTCTGGTGTAGAACTAAGTACTTAAATATTGTTATATCTTGAAAGAGATCTTTAAGTCTTGATTAACAATAAATCTTGCTTCGGAAGGTTCTAGGGTTGAACTGAAAATCATGTATAGTTTGTTTGCTAGGCATTTCTTCTTCCCTTTTTCCAATTACGTAAGGATATATAGATTTAATTGAAATCCATTTCGATATATAGAACAATGATACGGTCAATATGCGTACAGGTATTATGATTAAATCTCAATAATTAGACTGTGAGAGGTATAATGGACAATATTAAGTGCAGTTATTGTTTGATAGTTTGCAAGTAATTATTTAATTCAAATGAGTAACACAGATGTAGAAAATTGACATATTAATAAAGTATGGAGAAGAACAACAATAATTTATAATATTAGTCATAAGACAATTTAACCGTTAACACCAATATTATATTGGTTCGGAAGCTCACCTACCTTTTTAGTTTGGTAATTATGTTCCTATTTGCATTCGAATTTGTAATTTTTATAATATGTATATTTTGACATTTTCTAAAACATTCCTAGCCATATCCGATTTGGTTCTAGACTCGTTCTCGAGACCGCAAATACTTCTATAACCCTAAATATATATATAAGAAACAGACTAGCTGGGATACCTGGCTCCCTTCATTTTTATTGGCTTACTGAACAGTAATTCATGTGACCACGGGTAAAACACCAGACAGTTTGATTTTTGGCAAAGAATTATGCCTACCAATAGATCTACTTGTGAATCGACAGCAACACGAAAAAAATTATAACTATCGCCATCTGACAGATCGAATAAATATGGTACATGAAGAAGTACGAGGTAAACTAGAAATTGAAAGCGACAGAATGAATATCACACATGATTTCCATGCCAACAACAGCGGGTTTCAAAAGAATGAAAAAGTATGGCCGTATAACCCAAAAAGGACCAAAGGTAAATCTCAGAAACTGCAGGAATCGTAGTCATACCATCGTGTCAAGATTGAATGACGTGGTGTATAGAATAGAGGAATCCTCAAGCAAAGATGATGATTGTGCACATCGATCGATTGCCACTTATCAACAAGGCCATACGGATAACAAAGTAACCTGATCGGGATGAACTTTTTGTTAGATCTTTATAGAGTGAGTAAATTAGATTATTTTCTTTAGATAATTATTGAATAGAGCTTTGTCTGTGGAATTGTTTATTAGCATATCTAGATGTTTGGTATCAGAGAACATACATATGACTTCATTGATAGGAATTGTAGGAGATTTGATTTATATTAGCTTAAAATACCTTCCTAAAACAGTAAAAAAATATTTCTTGTGAATCAAGAAGTTTTGATTTCCTACTACTAGTATTTCAAGGCTAAGTCATCCTAGAGGTTACAATATTTAATTACAAATATTGTTCCAAATGGCATCCATTTAAAACACAAAGCTCATATCTTATAATTATTTAAACAATTCAAAATAGCGTTATTATTATTCTTGTTTTAGTCATAAAAATGTCTGTAATTTTATTTCTAATAATTTGAATACTTTTATTAAAATTATTATTAACTTAAAGAGATATGAACTATTTAGTTTTAAATAATGGATGGAATTTGGAACAATATTTGAAATTAAGTATTATATACTAATCGTTAGCAGTAAAATTGTCATTTTAACATTATAAATTATTGTTGTTCTTACTCTATTTTAATTCCTATTATATTTCAAATTTCTATTTCTGTGTTACTTATTTTAATGAAACAATACAGTAATTTTTTCACTGAAGTAGGTGGACGTGTTTATATTTTCTTGGCAGATTAACATTATTTTTGACATTGTCGAAATTTAATTTCAAATAATTTTAATTTTTATAGTTAGATATTTAACTCAACTTAAAGGCCACCTGAAGAAGCAATCCTAAAAATTCAGAAATAGGTGAGATCTCATCTATTGTGGTTGAATTTACCTTAACCTTAAGGGGGGGGCAACTGTATACAGTAGGGGGTGGAATATGGTTCATCCCTATTTGTGTTCATTTTAGATTAGTGTGTTTAAGTATTTGCAGAAGCATACTCCATACTCCCACCAACAATTATTAGTATATAGTAAATTGTATATAAAAAATATTACATTAATATTGTCTGCACTAAAAATAGTGAAGTGAATTTATTCATTAAATAGTAAAGCTAAACTGTTGTTTTACTACAAGTTGGATTGACACTTCTAAGGAAGTTTTAAGAGAAAAAATAAGGGTTGTATAAACCTGCAATAATCAAAATACAACCCCACCGCAACAATATTGTTAATATCTAACAAAAAATGTATATAAAAAGATGTCCGATATATAAAAATACATTACAACTAAACCTATTAGTTATTCGCCCTGTACACATAAAGAAAGATGGATGATAGTCTCTAGTTCAAGCCACATTTTAAAGACATATCACAATAGATTATTTTTGTGGAAATATAATATTAATAAAAGCCTGTGATGCTATTTACTAAAACATTGCAATCCATTAGAGAACTGACTCCATCTAATAACAGAAATGGTATCACATGAATATTCTATTACATTCCTAATTCATATTTATTTATTTTATATAAAATTAAATTTTGAGATTTCAGTACCAGCTATCGAACATATATTTATTTACTGTCTGAAGTAGGGAAAAATTAAGTAATTTAATCGCACTTAATCGAGTAATAAAATTTTATTAAAGCTAAATATCTCAGTACTGTTGAGTGAAGCAAAACGTGAATTGTTTGACCTTAAAGAAGTGATGAGACATAGTTAATGAAAGCCTTATACTTTTGATCCAGATGTCAGTTTCAAAATTTGTAAACTTTATAAATAAATTTAAAATATGTTAAATTCTCATCTCTTTCCTCAACGGCGTATGGAATTTATTTGTAGATTTGACAATACAAATTGGCATTGCGTAAAAATGCTTGGATACGACACATCTGTTTGTAAATGTAGGTTATTTCTGATATAATAAAAATATCGTTCAAAGGAATCAATCTTTTATACTGGATTTATATTATCGAATAGTTTTCCTAAATTTATTTATTTTGTCTGTTCCATAGAGATAAACACTGAATATGCACCCCTCTTGCTAAATGAATATTTTATTACTTATAAACATGTGTATACTACTCGTATAACAAATTAGTTATATTTTGTTTTGATTAACGATATGTGTTTTGTTTGCAAAAGAAGAAGAACATGTATAAGTGTAATAAATCAAGTTAAGCTGCATATTTTATATCTTTTTTAATCTATCACCTGTAAAAATACTATGTCACTTGGACAATTAATAAATAAAAAAAAATCATTTAATCTTATTAACAATAGACATTTAATGCATATATCCAGTGATAAGTAAAATTGAAAAATACAGGGTGTTAAAAAAAGAAAATATTTCAGGAGGTAATAGTATGAGCCAAAATAAGCAGAAAAGTCTTAATAAACATGGGTCCGCAAAGTAACGGTTGCGGAGATATGGACCACTATTCGTTTTTCAAACATTTTATTTTATTAGGAATAAACCAACGAAGCTTTTAACAAACAAAAAACAAAGATACAGAAGATGTTTAAAGTGCCCCCCGTCCATTTCCAAACAGGCACGACATCTTTGTCTCAACGATATTCGAACTCTTTCGAAAACACCCTCTTTGGTTTGGATTTCTTGACACTTTTGATTAATCCGTAGCTGCAGCTCTTCCAGGCTATTTATATTTCCAGGAGTACCATACACTAATCTTCAAATATCTCCAAACAAAGAAATCTAAAGGGTTCAGATCAAGCGATCAGGCCCTTCCTACCTATGTGGCACGTTTTTCATTAAACATTTGGATGGGTATTGTAGATGACAGGTTTCTAGGTCCTGTTGTTTCCCCAAACCGATTAACAGGCGATGCTTACCTCAACTTTCCGCAGAACACACTGGATGAGTTTTTGGAACACATTCCTTTGAAATCAGAGACAACAAATGTGGTCCCAGCATGATGGTACAGCAGCTCATTTTTCCATGGTCGTTAGAGAGCATTTACACCAAATTTTTACACATTGATGGGTAGGAAAGGCCCGACCTGTTTTATGGCCTCCAAGATCGCCTGATCTGAACCATCTAGATTTATTTGTTTGGAAATATTTGAAGGTATTCCTGTAAATAGCCTGGAAGAGCTGCAGCTACGGATTAATCAAAAGTGTCAAGAAATCCAAACCAAGTAAGGTGTTTTCGAAAGAGTTCGAATATCGTTGAGACGAAGATGTCGTGCCTGCTTAGAAATGGACGGAGGGCACTTTAAACATATTCTGTAACTTTGTTTTTTGTTTGTTAAAAGCTTCCTTTGTCGGTTTATTTCTAATAAAATAAAATGTTTGAAAAACAAATAGTGGTCCATATCTCAGCAACCGTTACTTTGCGGACCCATGTTTATTAAGACGTTTCTGCTTATTTTGGTTCATACTATTACGTCCTGAAATATTTTACACTCTTTTTTTAACACCCTGTATAATAAAGCTTTGATAAATAAAATAATCATAGTTATTTCAAAACTGGAAGAAAATAACTTACCTAATATTTATGGAATATGAAACGTATTATATGTAGTTATTTTTTTAGCCATATCTAAAAAGTACACTCTGCAATAAATATTTTGATATTATTCAAAAATAATAATTATTTTTTAATTGCACTGAATTTCGATAATAAATTTTTGGAAGTAGAGAAAAGAAATATAAAAGGCGAAACATTTTTTAATGTACAGGAGACTTACAAATACAATTTTGTAAAAATGAATCAACATTCAAAAATAATTTAAAAATACACTTCTACACGGCACTGGAAAATGGTCCTTGAACAAGGCAAAGGATGCAGTCTGAGACCTGTACGGTGTAATGAAAAATGAACGCACAGAAAATTGAAATAATTTCTCAAGCAAAGAAATAAACAAAATTTTATAATAACTCCTTTATATCGTCAAACTCAACTGCTTTTATGAACTCTGAGTAACTACTTATATGTATCTACGTATATTTTTTATTTCACACTTGGCGATATATTTCTTCAAAACTTTCACACAGTCATCTGTAAATAATAATAATAATTATAGTTAATAGATATTTAGTATTCTTACGTACTATATTTTTTCAGTTAGGTATCTAATACAATTCTTGATTAAGAATTTTCAGACATTTTTTAACCCAATCTAATTTTCTAACAACCAGGTTTGTCTGCTACCTGTATTTTATTTTGTAAAATCTTATAGTACTGTTATAATTAAATTTTATTGTCTTTTTGTATAATTTATAAATATACTTACGGTAATATGTCATAATTATCGTAGTATTTTCGCTTTCTGTGCAACGCAAACAAATTTGTTAATTTTCGTTAAGTTGTCGGTAGAATCGGACAAGCGGAACTATAAAACATTTCAACAAGTTGTTTGAGTTAAAATAGAATGGCTTTGAGTTCATGCTGACAACCGTATTACAGCATGCCAACAAGAAATCGATTTCAAATATTTATTCTTTCCGTTCTTGTCTCATTGTTGATGGTTTTATGGGCAAAATAATCGCTTTCATATTGTTAGGAAGAAATAATAATATACACATTACGTTACCTGACTGAAAACCGATCAAAATATAAAAATCACTTCGGAGAATATGATGAAGCGTATTCTAAACAGACCTGTGAAATATTTGAGAGTAACATAAAATTCATCATTAAAACAAAACTAAATGGGAAATTGAATATACAGAGGGGATTGAGAAAAATAAAAATTATCGGAAACATCCATCAAAAACATGATAAGGTAGTACAAAGAGTGATTTAAAAAATGTTGTCACTTTCTTTGTTCTTACTTGTTTACATTAAAAGTTGTCATTGTAAAGGTTTTTGTACTTGCCGAGTGCTTGCTGGGGACCTCTCCTTCCCTTAAACGTTTTTATTTTGTTTAAAGCGAAGTACTCAGCCCGACGACCACGACCTCTGTCGGTAAAAATCACAAAGGGTAACAAAGAACACGCAAATATACACAAATTCCTACATAAAAAACACGCCACGCCACACGTTTACCCGCCAAGGCATTACAGCAGTTGTTCAATGTGGTTCAATCATGGATTGGGCATAATATTTTATCTATTCGGAAAACGTCTTTGGTGTTACGCTTTTGGATGATAATATGCATTTGTTACACTTTTGATAAATCAATACCTTATCCCTAATATCAGTATTTAAATACAAGTTTATAAATACACGAAAAATTAAATTTGCGAAGAGCAGCTACTGAAAAATTATTTCAATATAATCAATAAAGTAATTAGTACTATTTTAAAATGTAACATTTCAAGATCTTTACAGTATTCTATAAAAAATCATTTTTGACCCTTACTATGTAAAATTCTAAGCTTTGACCATTGTTTTTTGACGTTTGGATAGTAATTATTAAAGAAATTTATGCCGTGTGCAAATATTTCTCTAACTCATGGTTCACCCTATGCTATCTGCTGTTTGTTTTTTTAGAGACAAGGATCTTACGAAGCTACAGCAATCGTACAAGATTTTATTATTAAAGACTGCCGGGACTGCATCCCAAGTTTTTTATTTGTCGGTATTCCTTACATTAAATTTCAATACTCTTAGAATAAATGGGTATTTTATTTAACACGGAATGTGTATTTTGTTAGTGGATAAATCTGACAGACCTGTAATGAGTGAATATGTAATTTTTGGCAGTGTGCAACAAAAGAACGATGAACGAAATGCAAAATACTGCAGCTAGTCGATTTAACTGTTATATATCATGTACTTAGGCATTATTATTAATAAAAATGTATATTTTCGTCGTTTCTACATTTGATAACGATGTAAAAAACGACCGCATGGTAGTTGACAGATCTACGCCATTTCATAGGCGCTGATTTTCTGAGAGGAAGAGGGTTTTGCTCCATTTTTTAAACATCGAGCTAGATTTCCGAAATAAATTTTTTATTGTCTTTTAAGCCTCCCCAAGCACGTAATTAAAATTTGTGTACTTAATCACTTTTATTCTCTGTATTCTCTGTATTCCATTCAAAAACTTAACAAAAATATTAAATATCACGAGACTTGAGCAGGTTGTGGAAATATTAAAAACACCTCAATATAACTGAGCTGAACACTACAGAATATAAGGATATGTATAAGTCGAAGGTGAAACAAATATTTGAAGACACTCACTTTAAGAATATCAGAAAGACCATGTTTGTGCTTCCGTTCATGTGTAATGCTAGTCTGTTTTAAACAGTTGTAGCGGCATGCACAATCTATCATAGAACCTGGGTATTATGATTGTTATTGAAAATGGCGGCTCCTTTCACAATAACAGTAATAAGAACCCTAAAATAGCTAGCGGTATCATATATGTTAAGTCCTCTAATTAATTCAATCAAAAAGATATATCAAAATGTATATTTTTCTTCTAATTCACACTATATTTTCCTATACAGAATTTATAAAATGTTTGTATAAGTTACGAAACTATACATTTAAAAAATTAAACGATTTTAACGTTTGATTTCCAAGGAATTTTTACCATCTAAATCAAAATCGATATTTACTTGTGTATTGTCTCAATATGTTGATATAGTCGTTTAACATAAAGGCAATAATCATTTTAACATAAGTTTTTTAAACACATTTTATTATGATTCATTTTATGAATTTCATTTTATTTCAACTTACAACTAATAGATACTAATTTGCTTTAAAAAAATTATTAGCTTCCTTTAACGATCAATCGATAAAAAAGTATTTTAGTATTGACTTGTCTTTTATTGTTTCTGACAAAGATTTGCATTAATATTTTAACTAAAATAGGAACATGAAAATGAGACAAATAAGTTAGTTATAACGGCACTGCAATATATGCAGTAGAAACTTAAAAAATAACAGTGGAAAAAAAGCGATAGATGTATAAGATTATAAGATGTATCTTATACATATTATAATAATATAATTAAGGTAAGTTGGAGTAAGATCGAACGCATTTTAGCTTACTTGAACATTATGGCAGTACAACATAAACAAAATAATAATTAAATTTGACTTCACTTCCGATGTAACATCTTCAACATTAAAACTAAATACTTACTATACTGATATGGCTTAAAAGTAATCTACTTTCATAAAAAATAGTATTTAAAACAAAAAAAATATTTCCGATCTTATCCCTCCAAAGGGAAAGATAGATCTTAATACTCCGTATAACTCTTTACAAATAAATGTGGGACAAGAACGAATTCCGAACTAACTCCATATCAATCGCTTACCGTTTGTATTTAAATATATTTATAATTTTGTAGTTGTGTTTTACTTGGAGGTATTCAAACTTGCCCCGTACATTAACATTAAACAGTAAAGAGAAATTCACAAATGTAAAAAAATAATAATATTTATTCCTAGAAATAAAATACAAAAGTAGGTAAGTACTTAACAAATATTGAGCCCAGAAAATTCTACATCAAATTTAAATAAATTGCCTCGGCGATCTTCTATCGGGTTAGGTGAAACATTTCAATGTTTTCATATAAAATTGTATCAAGATCTTCTGTCTCAGGCCAAAAGAATTTATTTTTTGCTTTATTGAAATGCAAAAATTTTACAGCACATTGAGATCTGCTTTGGTATATTTCTGTGATTTGTCCTGCATAATACTTTATAGTTTTCTTGATGCAATATTTGACTAATATCCAGGCGTGTAATTTAACATTTTCAAGGTGTTCGGTTATGATATCACGATTGTTATCATTTAGGAAATCCATGTCATTATCCAATTCTTCATACATAAGTTCGATGCTACTTTCGCTGCTGTCTCGGTTTCTGTCCTTAAGTTTTTGTTTTTTGGCAGTTTCTCCCAAAAGTTTCTCCTTTTCACCCAGATGTAGGTCCTCTATATTTTGATTTGTAATTACTTCGGCACCTGTGGCAACTCGTCTCTTTCTTACTGTTCTATTATTGGTAGAATTTTATTTCACAGTTTCCAGAAGGAGGTCTTCAAATGATACATTACTTGGCTCAGCTTGCATGCTTCCTTGATCCAATTGTTCCCTATGGTGATCTTCAACAGACACATTACTTGGTCCAGCTTGCGTGCTGTATTCATCTGCTTCTTCTTTGTAGTCGTTTTCATCGATTTCTTTCTTATCAGTCCCTTCAGCTTTTAAAGTGCTCTCAAATCTTTTCAAAGCTTCGGGGTGGTACTTTTCTTTAGGTATGACTGATGAATTGAAAGAATATTAGATTAAACAGAAATTAAAAATAATAGAATAGAACATATGTTTCAATTTATTACAAGATGGAAACATACATTGGGTATGATGCACATTCGAATTTTGACATAAGAAACATTTGAGTAATAAATGCGATGTTGAGGGAGTGCCAACAAAATTTTGAAAATGGCTCTTGTGTACAGTGTGGTTAATGTGGTTAATACTGTTGACTCGAAATGGAATATAGAACATTTGGAAATTCTAAAATTTACACAGAATTGAACAGAACCACTTCCAACACCGTTTTTCAATGAATGTTTGGACAGGAATTGTTGATGATCACCTAATTGAACCGTTTATATTGCCCAATCGTATGGATGGTTTACAATATTTCGAATTTATTTGCAATGACCTACCCGAATTTCTTGAAAATGTATCCCTAGAGTCCGACAACGCATGTCGTTTCTACACGATGGGACTTTCTGCTAGATGTTCTAGAATATCTCCACCAAGCGCAAGGAGTACGATGGATTGGACGGGGTGGACCGGTAGCATGGCATCCGCAGTCTTCCGATTTAAACCCTCTTGATTTCTCTTTGTGGGGTCATTTAAAAAATGAGGTGTACCCTACCAAACTGGTAACCGTTGAGGATTTGTGCGAACGTATCACAGCAGCCGTCAATAATTTGCGTTTATAAGAACAGTAATCAGTAGGAACAATCGCATTAGTACGGCAAATTGGATAAGGCGTGCCCAAATAATGTGTCAAAAGATAAAATTTCGAAAGGTGTTTGTAATAAGACATGTGTAAATTTTTTCATAAATTTCATGTTTCTAATAGTGATCAAGTACCATAATTCTTCTTCAAAATTAGTGTAATAAAATTTTATTAATTTGTGACATCGTCAGTTTGCGTTGCTCCTCCATTACAGTAGACCAAATTCCAGCAGCGCGTAATTAAATATTTTTAAATATCTTTCAGAATACGTATATTTTTTTGCATTACCTTATTTGTATATGTATGTTGAACATTCCCAATTTTTTTTATTTGCTCTGAATCATCCCGTATACAATGTATTTTTATATTTGTTATGCAGTAACTTGGGCATAGTCGGCCTTCACTTAGGTATCACTTTTTAAAAATATTTTTATTATCTATTATAAAATAACTCTAAAATAATATTTTGGTTATACCTCACTAACCATCAAGATTCTTGGATTTTAATATTATTCTTCATAGTTAAAGGCCATATCATGTATACTTGATTTTACAAACATTGTTGGATATGGTAGATGGGCATTTTATAAAACAACGCTGCCTTGCTATATTGCTATCAGATATTATTTTAAAGACCCTGCAGATGTTGTTTAAAATGGTGTGTATTTTACTCATAAAGTAATAGTAAAATAAAATACTCTAAATTTTAACGGTGCACTTTATATAAAGTTTGTAGCCTAGCTACAACCTAGCTTAAATTTTACGCCTGCATAATTTAGTATACAAAAGTAGATCAGCTTGTTTGTGTAACAAGGACTTCACGTTTTAGTATATAAATTATGAGTCTACATTTTGGTTAAAAGCAAAAAGATATGTTGTTAATACCGACATTTAAGAATTTCTAAATAATTTAACAAAACGGAAAAAGAAAAAATATTTGTCTGTTTGCAAATAATACATTACTATATCCTGGCTAACATAACTCACTACATAACTCACCTCCCACAACTAATAATGATGTGAAGAAGATAAATTTGGTTAAAGTCGAATATACCTTCTAACAACGGAAGATTTCCATGAAAAACTATTAAGAAAATAATACTAATTTATTAAGAGATATAAGAGGGAGAAGAGAGATATAATATAAAAAGTCACAATACATGTGATTTTTTTTAACATGAACTGAGCAAACATTTTTAACATTAAATATTTTTCAATCAAAAATGATTCCTTGGAAATTAAACAAACAAGTTTACTTTATATGCACTAGTTATATAAAAAAAGATGTGACTCTCCTTTTAACAAGATATTTCTGCTACCTAAATAAACCAAAAGGGTTATATCTCAAGATTTATTTCTATTTTCTTTCTAAAAATTTAAAATGTCATAGATTTTATTATGTTACTATTCTTAATCTTGTTACTGTTGTCGTGATCACACTACACCTTCCACAATTATTAAAAACTTGTTTTTTTATTCGATTAAATAAAAGGTAAAGAATTATAGACCACAACAACAGAGGCCACAATGGCCTTTGAGAGGTTTAAGTTTCAACACAATTTTCACCCACGCAGATCCTCTAAAAAGCGTGTATTCTCACCAATATAAAATGAACAGTTTTGATGAACAGATGTTCATAAATGTTTCTTCGTCAGAATTTAAGCCTCAATTAATATTAAAAGTTTTTTTATATTTTCACATAGAATGTTTCAGTTAAATGGGTTTCGTTTTATAGGGTGAAAATGAATTTTACCGACTTTCATTTCGTAATATGAATTTTACAGTTCTATAAACAGAAACCGAAAAAACCCTTTTTTGTTAAAATTGTTCTGTTAAATAAAACCCTGCCTTTTAGAAGAATGTTTTATTAAAAACCTAAGGTTTATTGTAATTATTAATATACAGGGTGTTCCAGAATGATGGTCAAATATTTTACCAGTGTATTCCACAAGTCATTTCAGGGGACGATCTTCATATGAAATTTTGCAATTTGGGTCGTTTCTGTTGAGATATTCGAGTTTCAAAATGGCGAACAAAAATAGTTTTTTCATTTTTTCTTAAAAATGGTTACACTTAGAAATTTTAATTTTGGTACACATTATCAGTTAGTTTGTGGTGGTGTTCATCTCTTGGCTCATGTGTCTTCATACAACTTACAGTTTGCGCCGAAAATAATAAAATAGGTTTCCTTACTCTAAACATTTTTTCGTCACCGACCTATGTTGATGTTTCTCTGTTATCTTGTCAAACAAATCGCTATTAGGTCTATAATTGACAGTTTCTGCAGATATTTCTAAACGAAGGTATTCCTATAACTGTTGCCAATCCTGCATATTCCGTCAATTTATTAGCTAATATTTGTACGGAAGAGTCAGTTGTTTACAAATATTTGTAAAAACTGTCAAAACTGATTTGTATCATTTTTAGATGTTATAATTAAAAAAATGGAAATTCTGTAGAAACAAGTGTTTATAGAAAACAAACTCACACCAATAGATATTTAAATTTTAGGTGTAACCATGACATTGATATTAAAAAAGATGTTAAATGTTTATATGATAGCAAAATTAATTTAATCAAACAATGATATTTTTAATAATGAACTAAAATTTATTAAAATAAATAATGAATACCCTCCAAATTTTGTTAATAGATCTTTCAAAAATATTACAGATATAACGAACACTTTGAGACAAATAAAATAAACTAATCATATACTCGCGACAAGAATTCAAACGTCTTACGTCATGGTTGACATTGGGCAATTGTCTTTATTGTCACCGTAATTTTCGATATTTGGTCGCGTTAAAAGCAACAATTTTTTGCAATTTAGTGCAATATATAATGCCAACTTTTAGTGTAGTATATAGTTTTATTACTCTCAGTTGCAATTTCTTAAATATTTTGATAAAAATATAATGAATTATTCATTTGTTCGTATGACGTAAGTCGTCTGAATTCTTGACGCGAGTATACAATAAAAATTCCATACATTCCTATATTATCAGAAAGGTTAACCTGAATTGGTAATAAATTTGATATTCGAACAGTTTTTTCAGACAATTAATACTTTACGATCATTTTTGTCTAAAACGCGTCCAAAAAATGATATATAAAATTTAAAAACTTGCATCTACAATATTCCTGGCGAATGCAATAAACATTATGTTGGAGAAACGTCTCGGTCTATGAATGTTAGAGTTGAGGAACATAAAAATTATATAAAAAGACGGGACGCTTAGGAAAACGGCCATTTGATTCAATGGCAAACATTTTAGAAGATAATGCAACAAAAAGAAAATTAAAAGAGACCGCGATTATTTAGGTAAGTGTGTGTCAAACTGTTCAGTAAACATTGATCATTGTTGGCTACAGTTGTATCAAGAAAAAGTAAGTCACAATAAAATAAAAATCATTTAGCATCTCTATGGAAGCAGATAAACAAATTTGAAACTGTCAAACTTGATATACTTTTAATACATTTACTATTTCGAGAACGAAAATAGAGTCTATAAATGATACCTCACCAAAATAGAGAGTTTTCGAAAAGTCAAAAATACGGAAGTGTGCGATAGTGATGTGAATTTTGTTATTTTTTACTTATTTGCTTTTTTCAGTGTGAGATTTTTTCGTTAGGCAAACTTAATTTCAAAAATAATCCTTGACTGACTAATTAATCTTTATTTTTTCAGAAGTGTGGCAAAATCCCAATCAAACTAAAGAAAAATTTGACAGTTTTTGCGAAATAAGTATATTCAATATACACCATATCAAATTCGGTGATGAACGAAAATTACGATACGTCGAATACTAATTTAGTAGAGTAGAGTTCTAATGATAGCATTTATATCTTCTTCATTTTGTACATTCACTTCAGTAGGACGTATGATCTTTTTTGGAGCACGGTTGTCTTCTTCTCTAAATCTACAAAGAACTAAGAAGTGTGTGGGTAGGTTGATGTCAACTTGTCTGGCGTTACATTGGAATACTCAACACAAAGACAATATCTGCATAGTATTCAGTTGTAAATAAATGAATTTTTTATTTAACGCTAAGTAAAAAAAAATGAATAAACAAAATGACACATATAATAATTATTCCTAAAGCAACTATCATTTTTATTTATTAGAGTATTTTAATTAAAATATGATATCATATCTTTTAAAATATCTGCAACTTCTAAACAAAAACGAATCTGCCAAAGTTTGTCATAGAGCTTGTAGAACATCCTGTATAGAATATTGTGGGTATAATTCAGCGCTGGGGCATTAGTCTGCAAAGTAGTTAGCAGTAGTAGTTTCACACAATATTAATACCAAATAAAAGTAAATATTAAAACAATAATTATTATGACGCGGCATTTGTCTTGTGTTCGTTAAAATATTTATTAATTATTGTTGAATTTGTTAGGTGTCTCTGTTTGTCTCTGTTTGATTGTTTATATAAATTCTACTTCATATAGTTTGTCAGGGGCGTTTCTACTTATACAGGCCGTGAACCATTGGACGTAGCTGATTGCGATTTGTTGCCTTGCAACTAATACTATATAACTATGTATAAACAATAACTAAAACACTTGCTGAGCTTAGGTCAGGATAGAATAGCCGTCGGAATCGCCTATTAACATGCAGCTCTTGCAACAAGCTCAGGACCTTTCAACAAATAAGAGATAAACACATGAGTACCCAAGCATACTTTCACATTCTCTAAACATCAACATGTACTACTTAGATCAATCAACTAGTAAATATATTCTCTCTGAGACTGCAGCTGGATATCAACAACACAACAATGCACACTGACCAGACCACCTCTCAGAGATAGTTCATAGCAAGACTAGGTTTTAAACCAGAGCCAGACCGCTTCACACGCAGCTAGCGGCCCCCGAGATATCCCCCGCTCACCGCAGCTAACTGACGGAATGTATCACCGCAGCTAACAGCCCTAGGATACCCCATACCTCAAAATACCGTGTCCCACGCATCTAACGGCCAACAAATAAACAAAACAATAATAGGCCGGCCTCGTCACTGATACACTATCATTCCTAATCTCAAATAATTAATTAATCCAATACTAACTTAGCCAATAAACAAATGATAAGCATGGCAAGTACTCAGTGATGTAACTCACCTAATAATCAACACAACACAGGTTGCTAAAACAATTGTTTAGTCCAGTATTTAATAATTTAATATACCCGCACACATTCACCCTCGAACTGTCTTAAATAAATAAAGTCATTCTCCACTATAAAAACCATTTAGGGTCCGACCAAACACTTAAAAGAGCATCCCTATTCATTTTTACCAATGTTTATTTTAACATGTCAGGTAGACGTTCCATGGGTGAAACTGTCTCGCTTGGTAACTATACAGTATGCGCCAAAAGTATGGAATAAATTCAATAAAAACGAAACAATTATTTTTTGGGAAAAATCCTCGAACAGGTCGATTTTTAATTTCAAAAATACATATTTTAGCGTAAAATGCGATTTTCAAATGTGATTTGTTTTCGAGTAATGACGTCATCGATTTTTTTTTTAAATGGCAACACCATATTTTTTCTTGATTCTGAAAGATCGTTTAATTCTCCATCAGACAGTACTAAAAATTTGCCCTCTTACGTAAGAAAGTTTTCGAGTAAATGATGATTGAATGTTAGAAAACGTAAATTTTATCCATAAAAAAAGTAACAATTCTGAGGTATGTAAAATAAAATACAATTGATTAAATTTTATACTTAAATTAAATGTTCGAATTGCCATCCACCAACTTCTTGACAATGCGCAAGTCTGTGAAGAAATTCTTCTTGCACATTATGAATGATTTCTGGGGTAACTCTGGGTATTTCGTCCCGAATGCGATTTTGAAGTTCTTCTAAATTACGTGGTTTATTAATGTATACTTTTGACTTCAAGTATCCCCATAAAAAATAGTCAAGAGGTGTAAGATCTGGCGATCTTGCAGGCCATTCTATCGGTCCGCGTTTGTCGATCCACCTCCCAGGAAAACAGTTGTCCAAAAAATCTCGTACAGGGCGCGCATAGTGCGGAGGTGCACCATCTTGCTGAAAGCATATGGTATCGTCAGGAATGTCAGGGTCATTATCGTTAGGAAAAATTACTGCAAAGGCTGGAACAAGGTCATTTTCTAGAAACTCTAAATATCTTTGTCCTGTAAGGGTTCCTTCAAAGAAGAAAGGCCCTACTATTCTGTCGTCAACTATTCCAGCCCACACATTTAATTTCTGAGGGTGTTGGGTATGTGCCTCTGCCATCCAATGAGGATTTTCCCGACTGCAATATCTGCAAGTTTGACGGTTTACTGTACCATTCAGACAAAATGTGGTCTCATCTGAAAAAAGTATTTGCCGGTGTAAATTTCTATTTCCTTGACATAAATCCATTAGAGTTTCGCAAAAGTGTAAGCGGCGATCGGGATCATCTTCATTGAGTTCCTGCACAAGTTGAATTTTGTAGGGATGATATTTTTCCTTCCTCAAGATACGTAGCACTGTGCTCTGACTAGTGTCATTGTTTAATGCAACCAATCGTGAAGAATTATGAGGATTATCCACCATACTTATCAAAATGTTCTGTTTCTGATTTTCATTAATGCTTGGACGTCCAGGTTTTGGAATATTTACAACATTGCCAGTTTCTCTAAATTTAAACTCTACCTTACTGACTGTTGATTGGCTGATAGGGCGATCTGGATATTTTTCATTAAATAAATCGCAAACTTCCTGCTGAGTTCTAGTCATATTCCCGCATCCGATAAGAATTAAAATTTCAATTCTTTGAATAACATTTAAATGTGCCATAATACTTTAAATTGAATAATAATTTATATGTCGCTTACAATACTTATTAGAAAGTCGGTGTGACAATGACACTTTGCAAAGATTTTCACCAACGTGATCCATAAAAGAACTATGGAATTCGAAAAACTAAACTTGATAACGTTTTTGCTTTATTTTAATTGATTTACGTTTTCTAACATTCAATCGTCATTTACACGAAAACTTTCCTATGTAAGAGGGCAAAATTTTAGTACTCTCTGATAGAGAATTAAACGATCTTTCAGAATCAAGGAAAAAAATATGGTGTTGCCATTTAAAAAAAAATCGATGACGTCATTACTCGAAAACAAATGACATTTGAAAATCGCATTTTACGCTAAAATATGTATTTTTTAAATTAAAAATCGACCTATTCGAGGATTTTTCCCAAAAAATAATTGTTTCGTTTTTATTGAATTTATTCCATACTTTTGGCGCATACTGTATACTCCTAACAAATGTATTCACATTTTGATTGTCCTATTTCATTATGTGTATTGCTCTATTTGTCTTAGTATGTACTACTCTTTTCTTAATAAACCGTGTTCCTGGAAATAAAAAATAATGTTTCAATATCTTTAATTAATTTTTAATCTAATTTGACAACGTTTTATAAAAATTACAAAAATTAACACTTGCGACAGCACTTTCAGCGATTGTTTTTCACGACAATGTCAAATATATTTTTGTATAATGATCGCTATTGAACCCACCCTTTTAAGAACAGAACAAGTATAATTCTGGAGAAAAACTGTCCTGCTGATTTTATTTATCATAAAACATGATAGGTTTTTATTGCTGTTTTATGTTTACTTGTAGAGGATAACTTTGGGATACCATATATATTCAATTTAGAGAACAGATGAAGCCAAAGGTAAAATCAACAATTATTGTAAATGGTAAATATCCTAAATATAAACCACCCTAATGTACCGCTTTTACATAAAGTATAATAAGAGAAATAAACATTGTTAAAGCAATGTGCTGGCATAATTTACCTACGGTTTCCGCTTTGTTCATAAAATATATTGACCGCGATGCCTGAAAACGATTTATTTATTTAAATTCGATGTTTGATTATTTTCACAGCATTCAGTTTTATCGTTTTATGATCCCTTTTATTTCCTGGAATATGAGTCAAGATCAGTGCTCACGTTATAGCATCTTATATTTTTATTTCAAGATTCAGTCTAAAACAATATTTTTTTAGTTGTATATAGGATGTCGCCAAAATGATTAGCCAACCTTTAATGACGACTTTTACGTCAAAAATTGGCCTAAAATGTTTGTATATGTGGGACCGAAAACTTTTTATTTTAAAAATATAGCAATTAAAAAGAACTTGTAAATAATATTAAGTATACAAGATTATATATGGGTGCATATAGTAAATGGGTTATAGAGATAGTTGGTGCCGGTGTATAAGGAACAAAGTGTTGAAAGTGAACATTTTTTAGGAAAAAAACGGGTGATTCATCGTGAGGTTTGATTTTCAATATGCTTTTTTTACAGATCACGCGTGACTCATATCAAATTGCTTTGTCATTTTTGTTCAGTATCGTTTAGCAAGTCATCATGAAAAGACTCACACCACAACAGCGTCTCCTAACTGTTCAGCTGTATTACGAAAATCAGTGTTCTGTGAGAAATGTTTCTCGTGCGATTCGAGGAACTTACGGTGCGCATAATCGACCTACTGAAACCACTATTGCCAACACCACTCGCAAAGAGTAACTTCAAAAAACCCCATTTTCCGCTCGTTTTTGCGTAGTGTGTAGCAAGAACGGGGAAGGTCGTCCAGAGGTCTCTGTGGGCTTAAATTTTACGCTCATGCCGTTCTGATCTGATGAATTAGTCTATTTTACAATTGATAATGTTGTAGATGTGAAATCCGCTTCAGTTATAAAAATTCGCAATACCAAAACCAAGAGACTACGTTCTTTTACTGGCAATTCTTGGTCGAACGTCGATTATTTCACAGATATGTTGGAGGAAAATGTCATCGAATGGTGGTCGGTATTCATAAAATCAGTGCAGGCTTGCAAGAAGTAGCAATATTTTTGAAGCTGGACAACTGGCAAGAGTAAAGTGGACACGCATTACGACCTCACTTGTTTTAAAAGACACGGAGGATGAAGATAGAGCATTGTGACGAAAGGCTACACTGAAGACTCACTTTTGAATAAAGAAAATATTGCCAAAGGAATAGTGAAAGTTGGTAGAGGTAATAATAAACCAAGCACCGTTGTCACTTCTGATTTCACAACATCTGAAAATAATATTGCTATTAATGAAAACGTATTGGACTGCTTTGAGAATTGCGCCACGATGAGGGTAGTGGCAGTTTCAGTGATTTATTTAATTTTAATACTTATTCAAACCGTGTATTTAATATCAATGTGGATAAACAAAAATTATTGTAAATATTGTTGAATAAACTATTATAAATTAAAACTTGATTAACACTTTTACTCTAAGAATTAATTAAAAGTGACAGCTTTAACTCTATAACTAATATTTAAAGTGAATATTTTTGCTGCGAATATACCATTTTTTTCTCAGTAAGGAAAGTGTTAAATTAAATTTTTCATTATTAAAACCATAAAAAGTAAAATATATATATTTTTTTATTACTGTAATGTGTAAACTTTACACATTTAATGGTTTACATAACACTTAATATTAATTGGACTTTTAGCAATACACAGAGGAATGTATAAAAACGTACACAATCCCGTATTTATCCCAATTAACAAAGAATTATGTTATTTTGTGCTATGTATACTTTCATTACAGTAGAAATACTGATAAAGTGATTATAATTTGGCAACAAAAAGTAGAGCTAACTCCACGGATTCTTTTTTACAGTTTACGAAGAAATTGTACATGTATAAATTACTGAGAAATTTATATTTTTATTATACTTCCGTGAACATGGGAACCCTTAAAAGTTATTACGTAGCGAATATATTATAAAAGTTAATTTTTGCGAACCCAGCATTTGAAGTAAGTTTGAACTTTTACTCGGTTTTTAAATTTTCACACCCAAAACTGTCCAACTTAGAAACGTTGCACGAAATTCATTTTTAATACAGTTAAAGAAAGTTTGATTGTTCCAGTACATTTCATATTTTGGGACGATAAAAGCAGGTAAAGTTGTTTCAGCTTCAATGAGGTATTTTTTTTAAATTTATGCCCTATATAAATCGTCTATATACTTTCTAATCATTCATTTCTATACGTAAACATATATATGTTTATGCAGGGTTATTTTTGATTAAATAATTTTAACGGTTTATTTTAATCATTAAAATAAGTTACTTTTATGTATATACAGGCTGTCTTACATAAGAGGGCCACTTCCATGTATCTCGCTTAATATGCGAGACATGTCAAAAATCTTGAAATATTTTTATTGCATTTTAGGAGGCATTTATGCTCGTAAAAACAAACGCTGCAAGCAGTGCTGAATTAGAAATAAATTTTATTTAAATTTAAACAAAAAAGACAAGCTTAAAACTAGAAAATCCGAAAATATTAATAACATCAGCTAATACTAGTACCTATAATTAATACAAACAAGTAATAATGAATTAAACGAGATACTCAAATTGATCACCTCAATTTCTGATGCGTCAGGCAGTACAACACAAACATATTATACTTTTCAATATTTGAAAACCCCATTGTTATTCAAAATTAAATATTTTTTTAAATAATAAACTGTAAGAATTTTCAAGCACCATCTGCATGACCTATCACAAGAATAATCAAATTGTCAAATGACATTACTGGGGTAAAAACATTTGTTTTCATAGCTTGCAACACTTATCGTAAGCTACATTGTCTGTGATAGAACAAATTCAAAGACCCAATTACTTCTAATGTGAAAACTAATAAAATAATAATATTATAAGAAAATCTGCATTTTGCGAAAAAAAGTGCATTCAAAAACAGGCAATTTTTTGCGGCCATATCCTGTTTCGATAGATTTTTTTTATATATTTTTAGGTATTAATAATATTGTGTGAAACTAACTACTCAGTGGACAAAAGCCCCAACCTGCGTTGAATTACACCCACAATATCTACCCATATATTCCTTATTATTAGCTTTTGTAACATTTTTTTACTGTTTTAGAAAGGTATTTTAAGCTAATATAAATCAAATATCCTACAATTCCTATCAATGAAGTCATATGTATGTTCTCTGATACCAAACATCTAGGTATGCTAATGAACAATTCCACAGACAAAGCTCTATTCAATAATTATTATCTAAAGAAAATAATCTAATTTACTCACTGTATAAAAATCTAACTTCACTTTTTTGGCAGTGGGAATACGACAAATTCAACCACAATAGATGAGATCTGACCTATTTCTGCATTTTTAGGATTGCTTCTTCAGGTGGTCTCCTTTAAGTTGAATCAAATATCTAACTATAAAAATTATTATAAAAATTAAAATTATTTGAAGTTAAATATCGATAATATGGGTAGATATTGTGGGTGTAATTCAACGCAGGTTGGGGCTTTTGTCCACTGAGTAGTTAGTTTCACACAATATTATTAATACCTAAAAATATATAAAAACTTTTACATAAAAGGTGAACATTTTTCAAGTAGGTATTATCATATTTAATTCATTGACAGGATGTCACTTTTTTGTCATTGTCGATATTTAACTTCAAATAATTTTAATTTTTATAATAATTTTTATAGTTAGATATTTGATTCAACTTAAAGGAGACCACCTGAAGAAGCAATCCTAAAAATGCAGAAATAGGTCAGATCTCATCTATTGTGGTTGAATTTGTCGTGTTCCCACTGCCAAAAAAGTGAAGTTAGATTTTTATACAGTGAGTAAATTAGATTATTTTCTTTAGATAATAATTATTGAATAGAGCTTTGTCTGTGGAATTGCTCATTAGCATACCTAGATGTTTGGTATCAGAGAACATACATATGACTTCATTGATAGGAATTGTAGGATATTTGATTTATATTAGCTTAAAATACCTTTCTAAAACAGTAAAAAAAAGATTTTTTTTTGTTCGCCTAGAGGGCGCAGCAAACCACATACGATACTTCAAAAATCTGTTTATATCAAGTGAAAGGTATCAATTTTGCAATCAAAATTTATTACCAATATGTTTTCTCTATCTCTTAAAATAAAAAAGTTAGACAGCCTCAAAGTTTGGGTACTTTACAGGTTTTTTTGTTATTACTTATAAAGTTGGCCATGGATCTCAAATTTGTTTTTACGAGCATAAAGGCCTCCAAAAATGCAACAAAAATTATTTCAAGATTTTTTACGTGTCTCGCATATTAAACGAGATACATAGGAGTGGCCCTCTTATGTGAGACAGCCCGTATACATATACCTAACACATATAATAACAATAACTGGTAAGTTTATGTTTGGCGTACGCTTATGTTTTTGGCTTGTCAATTGTTAAATTGCCGTCTTGACGTGTCTCAAAATTAATTTCAATTCTTTAAAATTATTGTTTGATAAATGGAAAAGTCCATGTTTATGAGAACAATGAACACGGGAAAAGTCTAATCTGCAAGTATAACAATATACTCAAAACTTTATTCAAGTGTACACGTATGTAATAAAGTAATATTTAATATAAATATTTACATATTCTTGACATCCAAATATTTTTATACTTAATTCAACACTTTTTGTCCTTAAAATTACACTAAATTTAAGATTTACTTAAAAAATTATATTTTGTTATAATATGGATAAAATATTATTAATTATAGAATAGGTTATTCTTCCTTAAGTTATAAGTTTGCATGAATTAAAATTATTAATCAAGTAATTTTTTTCTTAAAAAATATATAATCTTATTATACAGGAATAAGTTAATATTTCAATAAAGTAATAATAAATTATGACGTTTGTCAAGGTATGTCTTTATTTCTTATTTTAATGTGTATTTACTGTTTGTCTTGTGTTATGTACGTGTTACGTTTATTATGCGATTTTTATGACTATGTTAGTATTAAATATTTATATTTTGTATCTTATACCTGAACGTATTACCATATTTTCTTTTTTTTTTCTGACGTGTGTAAACATTTTATGAGTATTTAGCACTAATAAATGTCTAATTGAATAGTGAAATAAGTGTATTAATCTTGATATTAGTATAGCTTTATTTCCGTGTAGGTTTTCTAAAAAGCCTTTTAAATGTACAATCCAGAGAGCCATAAAAAATGTATAATTCCATTATAACAAAATATATACTACCGACGTTTTAAAACTTAAAACCTGGTGACATCCTAGGTATGTAAAATAAATCAAATTAAGGGCCACTAAAATCAATACCTAGTTTACTTGTTTCATCTTTGTTGCGATATACAGAGTGTTGCAGGTATTACTGGCATCCTTGGAAGAGGTGATTATAGAGTGGAAATAAATGAGATTTACGCAAATATATCTATGTACAAGATGTTAAAAAAAGGGTGTAAAATATTTCAGGAGGTAATAGTATGAACCAAAATAAGCAGAAAAGTGTTAATAAACATGGGTCCGCAAAGTAACGGTTGCGGAGATATGGACCACTAACCGTTTTTCAACCATTTTATTTTATTAGGAATAAACTGACAAAGGAAGCTTTTAACAAACAAAAAACAAAATTACAGAAGATGTTCAAAGTACCCTCCGTCCATTTCCAAGCAGGCACATGTAAGGCAATTTCTTATTATTTTGGTTCATACTATTACCTCCTTAAATATTTTACACTCTTTTTTTTAACACCCTGTATATATAAAAGTTCATTTTTCAAAATTTTTATTTTATTTTTTGTTTACTTGGCAATCTCTTATCATAAAACAACAATAATTCTAGGTCTAATTATTCAGTACCTATATTAAATATTCCCATCATCACCAGTGGCGCAGAAATCCTGTGCTACTCTTATTTTATTTAATATATTTCAATAAAAATAATACGCCACGATCGTAATTATAGAAAAATACTTTAAGGTTTTATTAATTTGAACAAATAATTATTCTTTATCATTTTTTTAATAATTCAATGTATTCAAGCAGTTATTAATTTTAAATATCTATACATTTCGTAGTTTATGCATATTTATCAAAATCATTATCAAAAGCTGAAGGAAAATTGACTTAAAATTTTGCACATCGCATATAATTTACCGTTTTGGGTAACATTTTCAAGTAACATGTTGCTGTATTTTCAACGGAAAAGGTGTTTTACCTGAAACGAAAACAATTTTTCCTGGGTGTATTGAATATTTCAAATACGATTATTTCGAAAATTGTTACTCCTAACGACTTCAACAAGGTATACTTTTTTCACATAAAGAAGATAGAAACATTGATTTTTAATAGTCAGATGTATACTACTATTTAAAAGAAGCATGATGTGTTGTAAGTGGCGTCCGTTACTAATAGAGTTAAAATTAGACACAAATATGAATTTCTCGCCCTCAAAAATAACCGATTTTCAAAATATATCCAAATATTTGGATTTTTTAAAAATATATTTACAAATAACAAAAATAAATTTTTTGCTTTAACCATCAACTTTCGGCTGAAGTAAATTTAGCTATTTGATTAGTACTCTTGTAGTGTACTAATTTCGGTACACCCTGTATTACTGAAGCATAATAGGTCTCACCACGCCCAACTAAGAAATGCAAAGGTATTTTTTAAGAACAATTACCTAAACACAATGCATTTAAAAGAAACTTTTAAAGAATAATTATTTGTTCAAAACAATCAAAATTTAATGTATCTTTTGGTTTTTTATAATTATGAAAATATCACAAGGGTCGAGCCGATTAAAGTTATCACACATTGTATGTTAGAGACCTTAATAAAACATTAGCGGTATCACATTTAAAATTTAACGTAAGTACCTACTTCTTAAATTCACCCTAGGTACATAAAAATTCACAGCAGATAGCAATTCGGAGCAGCCAATAAGGTTGTTTATGATTTTATATAAAAAAGATACTGTACATATTCTTCGACTCTCTAAGCTAGTGACATCAAGACGGCTAGTTAAGATATTGTTATCAATACCTCTCCCAGGATTCTTAAATATTAAGTATTTTAAAAGCTTTCTTTGAACTCGTTCCACAATTTTCTTCTGTATATTATAAAAAGGACACCAAACAAGCACTGCATACTCTATCTCGAACGTACGTAAGCGTAATATAAGGTTTTAATAGTTTGTATGTCTGTAAATTGCTTATAATTCCTAAGAATACATCCATAAAACCTAAACGCTTGATTTGTTTTAATGGTTACATGATGATGAAATGAAATTGTTTTTATCAAACAATACACCCAAATCCTTATGTCGCATCCACACTCCACACAATAGGGTGCTATAGCGAAAGCGATACTCGACGAGTGCTACATCCACACTCTCGTACTCGCCCGGTCTCGGTCTGTCTCGCCGAGAGTGTGGATGCGGCATTACAAGCGTCATAACGAGATAGTACAGTATTATCAATTACGTAATTAAATTCATAAGTAGACAGTTTTCTAGAAAAACCTACGCTCTTACATTTAACAGTATTTATAACTTATTTCTAGCACACCAAGACTGTACCTCATTAAGCTGTCTCTGTAGATTATAGCAATAACTAATAATTACTTCACCGACGTTATTAATAAACAAAATGAATAGTAACGGTCCAAGGGTAGAACCCTGGGGTACTCCAGGAGTTGCATCCTAATTAATCGAATCAAATCCATTATAACTCTGTTATATAAATAAGACTTAATAAGCTCGACCAAGTCATCAGAGAAAGCAAAAGTCATACCCAATTTATAAAGTAGAGCTTTGCGATTAACCTTATTAAAAGTCTTTGAGTAGTCTGTGTATATCACATCTACCTGACCTCTAAAAACATGCGTGACATATTCAGTAAACACAGCCAAGTTAGTAACAGTTGACCTGCCGTCAACAAATCCATGTTGGTATGGAGATGGAGGTTACGAACGGACAGGTAGATACGAAAGAGCTAGGTATCTCAAAAATCTGGACAAACTCTGGCATCTTTCCAACCACTTGGAAAATGTTCAGTTCTTAAAGCAAGATTAAAAATTTTGCATAAAGGGTGGGCTAAAACTGCAGCGCAGTCTTTTACAATAAATGATGGAATATCATCTGGGACAGATATCACCTTATTTTTTAACTTTTTAATGGCAGCAAACACTTCGGCTTCTGTAAATTAATTTAAAACTATATTACTGTAACAAAAATCAGAAGGGTAATTAGAAATTTCATGATCATCCGAACTTAAAAAGACACTACTAAAAAACTCAGAAAAAGCATTAACAATATCAGACTGCTTATCATAGTGCTTATTGTTAATTTATTTATTTTAAATAAAAGAAGAGTGCCACAGGGTTTCTACGCCACCGGTGATAATGGAAATATGTAAACATCTTGAATAATTGGACTAAGTATATCATATTACAACCTAGAACTATTGCTGTTTTATCAAGAAAGGTTTCCAAGTAAATAAAATATATAACAAAAATTTCGAAATATTTGACACTCTATATCTCGGAAACGGTGAAGTGTTGGGTGATAATGCAGGAGGAATTCAAACATAGATTTCATTCGCTAAACATTACTAATTCCTGTACTAAATCGCGATTTATTGTTGAAATTCAAGACGAGCAGATAGCAAATTGATCTCATGAGCGTTTATATGGCTTAACTGACATACATTCCGCAAACATATACGTATGTACGTCATGTAAACCGCTGTATACCTACGTTTACATCAAAACTCGGTTTCCAGCAGTTACTCGAGCGCCGTGAAAATGTGAAATACGAACAAACAGGCTGAGGGAAATAGAAAATCGTGTTTGCCGTCTGAGGCTTTACCACAAAAACCGATATTCCGCAGAGTTAATCCGAAATCTCGTTTTGTACGTAATCTTGTCTGTAAACAGGTGATAGATTTCGTCAAAATTCGATGCGAACTTTGAACTATTCTGTTTGGATGTGTGTTTAGTTAACATCTTATGTTGTTTTAAAGGGCGTTGAAAATGGTGAAAGAAAAATATTTTAAAAAATAAATAAAATAAATAATTAATAAATAGTAGTGTGCTACATGTTGAATAAGGAAAAATAATTATTTATGATATAAGTGCTAAAGCCATATTTTACGAGAACGGAGCCTTCGGCACCATGTTTCATCTCTTCGAACAAAATAAATCTGTTTCAGTATACAGGGTTGCAAGAATGTAAAATATTTAAGGAGGTAATAATATGAACCAAAATAAGCAGAAAAGTCTCAATAAACATGGGTCCTCAAAGTAACGGTTGCGGAGATATGGAATATTTTATGTTTTTTAGCCCCTTTTTTTATTTTGCAAAAACGTTGTGTATTTTGTTATAATAGTTGGTTGATGTTTAGTGAAATAAACAGTACGTATTTGACAGTTGTTCTCAGTGCACAAGTTTTCTTTCGCTATGGCTGGTTACTCTAACACAGAATTAACAGACATGCATTTCATGTACGGTCGTGCTAATGGGAACGCCACCGAAGCGCGACGTCTTTATGTTGACGCTTATCCAAATCGCCAGATTCCTTCATAACGCATGTTTGGAAGAATTCACCAAAGATACCATGTACAATGAGTAGAGGCCTTAAATCCAATAAATGATCATCAAGCACGTTTGGTTTTTGCCGCTGGTTTCTACTTCATGATGCTTCAAGACTCTCGTTTTCTTACAAACATTCTTTTTACTGATGAAGCTGGGTTCACAAGAAATTGAATGTTTAATTTTCACAATACGCATATTTGGGCCGTCGAAAATCCTCATGCTCTAATAGAATCTGGAGATCAGGCACGTTTTTCATTAAACATTTGGATGGGTATTGTAGGTGACATGTTTCTAGGTCCTATTGTTTTACCAAACCGATCAACAGGCGCTGCTTACCTCAACTTTCTGTAGAACAGACTGTATGAGTTTTTGAAAGACATTCCTTTGAATTAGAGGCAACAAATATGGTTCCAGTATGATGGTGCTCCAGCTCATTTTTCCATGGCCGTTAGAGAGCATTTACACTAAACTTTTCCACATAGGTAGGAATGGCCGGACCTGTTTTATGGCCTCCAAGATCGCCTGACCCCTCTAGATTTCTTTGTTTGGGGATATTTGAAGACATTAGTGTATGGTACTCCTGTAAATAGCCTGGAAGAGCTGCAGCTACGGATTAATCAATAGTGTCAATAAATCCAAACCAAGGAATCTCGTTAAGACGAAGATGTCGTGCCTGCTTGAAAATGGAAGGAGGGAAATTTGAACATCTTTTGTAACTTTGTTTTTTGTTTATTAAAAGCTTCCTTTGTCGGTTTATTTCCGCAACCGTTACTTTGCTGACCCATATTTATTAAAACTTTTCGGCTTATTTTCGTTCTTACTATTATCTCCTGAAATATGTTACACTCTTTTTTTAACACCCTGTATATTCCATACACTATTTTTTCTACAAACAGTAATAGTTATTGATTATACAGGGTGTCCCAAAATTAGCCTGCCAAAAATTAACTGTGCATTCTACGATACAAAATAAGAAAAACCGATATAATCATAAGTCACCCCCTAACGGATGTGGTCCCTTAAATGGGGACCTCAAAATTTGATTTTTCCCAAATATTTCCAAAAGGGAACAAGAAAAAGTAATCAAATTTGAAATTGAGAATCACAATTTGAATTGTAAATCTAATGTTCTGAAAATAATTCCTCATAATTGGTCATAGGCGTGTCAACTGGGTCAGTAGGTAGGTTACTCTAACTTTCTTATATCTCGAGATTTTCGACGTCAAATCAACAAATTAAAAATGTTGGTCTATTTTACATAACAAAGGTACTCTCATTTCAATCCGATAAACTGCTCTGTTTTCGAGTAATCTTAATTTAAAAATTTTGTGACATACCACAAAAGTTTTAGATGGAAACTACAAATAGACAAAATATCCCTAGTAGGTTCTGAGGAAATACTGTCGACTTATTTAACACATATTAAAGGTGTTATTCAAGCGTTTTAACATGTTAAAATACTTTTAAAATGCATATCAGTAATGTAATTATTTGTAATTTTTTAAATTTTAATTAAGCCTATTAATACCTCAGAAATTTTTAAAAACATATATAATATGTGTCAAATAAACTGACAAATGACTTTTCAAAGCCTACTAGAGACAATTTGAACGCTTGCATATCATATTTAATATTTTTGTGGTATGCCACAAAATTTTTAAATTAATATTACAGTAAACGGAATAATTTGTCGAAGTAAAACAAGAGTACCTTTTTTATAAAATGGTTCAATATTTTAAATTTTTTGATCTTATAGCAAAAACCTCGAGACATGAAAAAGTTAGAGCAATATTTATCCAATAACTCCCCCAGTTTCGTACGCCTATGACTAATTATGGTATTGTTTTTAAAACATTAGATTCGCAATCTAATTGCATCTAATTACAATTGTCAATTTTAAATTTGATCTGTTTTGAAAATATTTGGAAAAAATCTTATTTTTAATCGTAGAATCCACAGTTAATTTTTAGCAGGCTAATTTTGGGTCACTCTGTATAAGGGAATTAACAAGCCTTTAATCCACGAGAAAAACATGTATGCGCATCCGATGGTTACATTATTTCGGGAGGATTAAAGACTGGTTAATTTCCCGAATGTAAATCAACGTTTTATCCACGACCACGGCCAGAATCGGTCAATTAGGAGAGTGAAAGCCATATAGGAGCAGGTGAAAAATTATGGTTTTGAAAAACATCATATTTGACAAATTTATTTTAATCAAGAGTATTAATTGCCAGCTGAATACTAGTAAGTCTTGGAATCGTTTCTATGACATACGTTTTTTTATTTGTCAACAAGAGTGAAAATATTTGCACAATCAACATGAAAAATAGGTGAGAATTTCTTAATTCCGGCTGAAAACAAGCAATTATTATTTAAAAATATAACATATTTATAACAAATGGCAAAACATATTTCGAGAGTAATTTTTCTCTTTTACTTTTATAAACATTTCAATTTTCACGATGCTGCATGACGCAAAGCGGGTTTCAAATAAAATTACTATTTTCACTCAACGATTTAATTGAACTTATCCAAAAATACCGAATCGTGATTATTTGACGTCCTTTTCTTTATATTTTATACAAGGTATCATAAAGTAGTAGGAAATACCACAGACTACATTATCATACTTTTGAGTAATTTTGGTTGAAAAAAAAACTCCAGCGGAATAATGGGGAGGGAGAAACCACTCTTTACCACACTAGTGACAATATAATAAAACTGAATATCAGTTGTAATATCACAAGAGCATAAAAAATATGTATTTTGCGAAAGGAGCAGTATCAAAATAGTTGAAATAGCTGAACAAAGTAGCAATTTGTTTTGAATCAGTAATAAGCACATTATTGTGCTATATAAGATTGTTATGTGATTTTAATTGAAATTTATTAGATAGCTTGGATACAATCCTCCAAGCTGTTTTTGACGGATTGTTAGACATACTTACTTTTTCTTGATAAAAATATGTTTTAGTTGACTGCACTAATTCTTTATGTTTATTATGTTTTATTTTACTAAGTTTGTAAGCTTCAGATAGCTCGGGATATGATAACTTTAAATAATATGTCTTTAAGTTTATAACTGCTACATCCCACTTCATCATTTATCTAGTTTTTATATTTATGCTTCGGGTGGCCATCAACCCCACAAGGAGAGTGTTTATTAAAATAAAATAAAAATAATGTAGTAAAAGAACTGTACGCATTATTTACATCCAGAGATAGATACAGGTTGTCTCATGGTACTGCTTCAATATCCCGCGTAAAATTGTATGCAGCATTAGCACTAAAGGATCGTCTTTTATGATGAGAATTGCCGTACTGAGAGTTTTGATTGCCTTGGCTGCTTTAATAACATTTCGTTTCAATTTTACAAGAATTCTTTATCCCATTATATTTTCCTCAAACCGAAATGCTGGATGTTTCAATAGTCTTAAGCACAGTCGGCCGTCAAATGGCACATGAAAAATATTAATCAGCACCCCTGAATTAATACAGCACAGTTAGAGAGATTGCTGTAATTTCAGAACCCAAGCTTTAAATCAGTTTTTTAAGAGAGAAAAAAATTGAAAATTCGGAATAATGAACAAATAGTATTTTGCAAGTCTGTTGCTTATTTACATCAAAATTGTTTCATTACTTTGAGTTATTTTTCTGTCTGTTCAGGTAATATTTTTATCCAAAAGCATGATTAAAAAAGTTGCAAACCCCTTGCCTTCCCTTCCAAACAAACAAACATGTATTTACCAACTTTACTAGTGAGATATATTTAGGTTTTTTAGTCTTGTGGAGTGGACCTAGTGTTATAAGTTACCAACAAAGTTCTACCGACTTTTCCGTTGTTTATACAAGTGTATAGAAATTTTGTCAACAGTCTCATGAAGGAAAGTGGTTTAGTCTGAACCTTACCGATAATTCGAAACGCTGTGATAAACCAATGATATATTTACATGCAATACAAGTAGATATATTACAAATTTGAACAAAGTGAAATTATTTTTCTTAAATAAGTAAATGTTGATTTAAAATATTCTGTTCTATTCCATGTGGGAACCAAAAGATATGTACAAAGTCGTTAGCTACATATCTGTTAGGTCATATGAGCCTTTATTGGATGCTATTTTTATAAGCAATAACAAATTCCTAACCGTTTTTAGAGGCAATCTAAAAGAAATATAAGCAAATTGGAAAATATATATCTTCATTGTGCCAATTATATAAGTTTTCTAAAATGTAACAGTTTATAAGTTATTTAGAGTAAGAATATTTTAACCTGTATGTTTCATCAAAAAGTTTCTTGAATTTTACATGGCAACTGTACACTGAGAAAATTGTTTGTGGCATTACAAACATTATCTACCCCGCAGAATTCTTTTAAAAAACTGGTAAGACCTGAATTGATAAAAAATATTAAATATTTTTCATGATGAAGATACAAAGTAAATAGATTCATAATTGGTGATTTCAATACTCATCTATAGTATGTATTCGGACTTTATAAGTTATAACAATCGTTGAACCAAATCTATAAATAACTGATTTAACCCTTGGTTCCAAACAAAAATCTGGTATTCTGACACTATAACAAACTACTGATAAGGTCGGGTAAGTCGTCAGTTGCCTCGCCTCCAATGGTATACTGAGGAGAGCTAGCAAGCTCAGAAACGGTATATGTCTGGTGTACCGCTATTGAATCACTTTGATAGTTTGCTATAAGTTTTTCATTCTTATGTAAGTAATTAAATACCACTAGTAATATTTAGTTACCTTATTAATATTTAGTTAATTAGTTACCTTAGATGAGTAGAGTAGTAACTGGTCTAGAAAGGAAAACAATTCAGCAATAATCAAGTTTTGACTTGACTTGAAGTAAAAGATGATATATTCCTAATATGGCCAAACAACGAATTGTAAACCCTCACAGAAAGGTAAGTAAAGCATCTTTGCCCACAAGTTTTATATTTTGGTATTCGTAACAAATTATTTAAATTTCAGCTTGTCTTTTTCATATTTAATTTTTCTTTATTTTTCCATTGATGGAGAACACATTGAGAGAAATATAACATTCTTATGTCCATTACTTTGATGTTATTAAATAAATCACGTATATTTTTTAAAAACCGTTTCTGCAAATTCTCTAAACTTCTTATGGTTGTATCTAGTACTCCTCCCCAACCTAATATGCAATATCTTAAGTTCGATGCAACAAGTGCATAATATAAAATTTTAATTGCTTAATATTAAGTATATCTCATATTTTTAAAACGATATAAAAGCTTCCTAATTTTATTAGAAACGTAATCAATACGTTTATCCCATTTTAATTTACAGTCAATTAATATTCCTAAATATCTAATATCTTTTTTAAACTATAGTCTCAGATTTTGGTCTACAACAAATTGATTAAAAGGAAGAGCAGACGTTTCCTGAAGTTAAAATGGTAAGCATTTTGTTTAATTTAATGTCAAATATTGGCTATAAAGTAATTTCGTATATTTTTCATATCTATTTCAATTTTGTTTTGCAGGTTTTTCCAAGTTGAAGTTGATCACAACCGTATCATCACGATATTAGTTTAGATTTCTTTCTGTGTAGTTTATGAATTCATTTCATATGTAGAATGGCAAATAAATTTATAATTATTACATAACACGAGTCTGTGCCATTCCGAATTGTACAGGATGTCCCGAAATTAATGGGACACAGAGCAAAAGTAGATTACAGTCCTTACATCAAAATAATGCAATTAAGCCAAACTTACCTTGGTCCATTTGTGGCTAATAAAAATGTTACAGGGCGTTAAAGTGGAAATTCTTAAAATTCTTAGAAAGTTTTCAAAGGATTTTTTTTGAAAATTTGAATTAGGGGGTTTTTTGGTACAAGAAAAACTAATACGTACTTAATTTTGCTGTAGACGCTAGAGGGCGCTACAAAACGTACACTTGGTTGATAAAAAACTTATTATAACTTTTTTATCAGTGTGTGTACGAATGTTTTAATAGAAAAATATTGTTCTCCTATATATTTTTCACAAATAAGGTATACTTGTTTTATGTCGATAAATTTAACCGTTTTCGATTTATTTCTTGTTTTTCTATTGGATGCAATAAAATAAAATAAAGGTTTGTAGTTACTTACGTAAAAAACTAAAGATTATTTTTAATAATAATTTAATTACATTTAGGTGGCTACATTAAATTCTCAATATGACCCCCGTTTACATTAATACACAATCTTATTCGTTTGATAAATGATTGTCTTATATTAAATAGTGTTTCTTCATTTCTTAATAAATTTCTAGCATTTAAAATTGGTGGCCACAGCTCATCCCGTGTATTAATAGGGTCACTGTAAACTTTTGATCTCAAAATACCCCAAATACTGAAATCCATGGGCTTTAAATCTGGGCTTCGTGCTGCATGAAAACGTGCTGCCGCTACCGATCCACCGTTGGGGAAATTGTTCGTTAAGTTTCGCACCTGTACAGTTAAATGGATAGGAGCACCGTCTTGCATAAAAACATATTGTGTCTCGCATTTAATGATAAATCATCAATAAATTCCTCAAAATCATGTTAAGAAATGTACGTAAGAACGGCGATTTAGATTATATGGCAATTCAACAGGGCCCAACACATGATTTCCAACAATACCACACAAATGTTTGTCTTAAATTCATGTTGGAAATGACGTTCTCTTATATATAAGGGCTTTCATTATCCCAAACATGTTTATTTCTGAAGTTGAAAACTCCCCGGCGAGTAAATGTGGCTTCGTGTGTAAACAGCACCTTGCTTAAAAAGTGTGGATCATAATTGTGCCGGTCTAAATACGAAGACAAAATTGTTCCCTATCTGGAAAATCTTCAGGTAATAAATTCTGCACTGGGCTAAAATGATACGGGTACAGTTTTTTATTATGAAATAATCTATGAATAGATAATTTAGGCGAGGATTTAGGTACCACTCAACACCACCTAGGTGGTGTTGTACCTCTACAGCCGCAGACATTTGTTGTAAACTTATTTCAGGATTTTCTGTTTCATGAAGCAAAATATCATCCTCTTGTTCTGTATCTCCTAACCGGTCATAAAGATTTTTAAATAATTTGTGATTTGGTTATAATCTATTTGGGTATTTTTTTTATATTTTCTTTGTATGTTCATATAAGTCTAAGGTATGACAAACATAATACATAAACAATTTTCACATGATTCTGTTATTGTTTTCAAATTAAAACAGATGCGTCAAAGCTATAGATGATGATTTTTATATATTTTTAGGTATTAATAATATTGTGTGAAACTAACTACTCAGTGGACAAAAGCCCCAACCTGCGTTAAATTACACCCACAATATCTACCCATATATTCCTTATTATTAGCTTTTGTAACATTTTTTACTGTTTTAGAAAGGTATTTTAAGCTAATATAAATCAAATCTCTTACAATTCCTATCATTAAAGTCATATGTATGTTCTCTGATACCAAACATCTAGGTATGCTAATGAACAATTCCACAGACAAAGCTCTATTCAATAATTATCTAAAGAAAATAATCTGATTTACTCTATAAAAATCTAACTTCACTTTTTTGGCAGTGAGAACACGACAAATTCAACCACAATAGATGAGATCTGACCTATTTCTGCATTTTTAGGATTGCTTCTTCAGCTGGTCTCCTTTAAGTTGAATCAAATATCTTACTATAAAAATTATTATAAAAATTAAAATTATTTGAAGTTAAATATCGACAATGACAAAAAAGTGACATCATGTCAATGAATTAAATATGAACTACTTGAAAAATGTTCACCTTTTATGTAAAAGTTTTTATATATTTTTAGGTATTAATAATATTGTGTGAAACTAACTACTCAGTGGACAAAAGCCCCAACCTGCGTTGAATTACACCCACAATATCTACCCATATATTCCTTATTATTAGCTTTTGTAACATTTTTTTACTGTTTTAGAAAGGTATTTTAAGCTAATATAGTTAGATATTTGATTCAACTTAAAGGAGACCACCTGAAGAAGCAATCCTAAAAATGCAGAAATAGGTCAGATCTCATCTATTGTGGTTGAATTTGTCGTGTTCCCACTGCCAAAAAAGTGAAGTTAGATTTTTATAGAGTGAGTAAATTAGATTATTTTCTTTAGATAATTATTGAATAGAGCTTTGTCTGCGGAATTGTTCATTAGCATACCTAGATGTTTGGTATCAGAGAACATACATATGACTTCATTGATAGAAATTGTAGGAGATTTGATTTATATTAGCTTAAAATACCTTTCTAAAACAGTAAAAAAATGTTACAAAAGCTAATAATAAAGAATATATGGGTAGATATTGTGGGTGTAATTCAACGCAGGTTGGGGCTTTTGTCCACTGAATAGTTAGTTTCACACAATATTATTAATACCTAAAAATATATAAAAACTTTTACATAAAAGGTGAACATTTTTCAAGTAGGTATTGTCATATTTAATTCATTGACAGGATGTCACTTTTTTGTCATTGTCGATATTTAACTTCAAATAATTTTAATTTTTATAATAACGTACATTTCTGAATTACAGCAGCAGAGAGTGCTGTATGATGGAAATATGTAAAAAAAGTTAAAAATTTAGGCTGTAGTGTACTTCAATTGAACATAATAAAGTAATTTTTAGGCAATCATCGTGAAATACATGAAGTATAGTTTTTTTAGAAAAAAAAACAATTATTGTTCATTCTTGTTACAAAGCACTGGATTTTTTAGTGTATTAGAAAGGTATTTTAAGCTAATATAAATCAAATCTCCTACAATTCCTATCAATGAAGAATATGTATGCTTTCTGATACCAAACATCTAGGTATACTACTGAACAATTCCACAGACAAAGCTCTATTCAACAATTATCTAAAAAAACTAATCTATCTAAATTTACTAACCTTGTTTAATGAAAACACACTATAAATATCTAACTTCACTTTTGACAGCGGGAACTCGAAAATTCAACCGCAATAGACTGACCTATTTCTGCCTTTTTAGGATTGTTCTTCAGGTGGCCTCCTTTAAGTTGAGTCAAATATCTAACTATACAAATTATTATATAAATTTAAATTATTTGAAACTAAATATCGACAATGTCAAAAGTGTTGCCTGTCAATTAATTTTAAATTAAATATGGCAAATACCTACTTAAATTATGTTTACCCTTTATGTAATATTTCTTTATATATATTTTTAGGTATTAACAATATTGTGTGAAACTAACTATTCTGTTTGGGTAACTTTCTAAATATCTGAGCCAACGACGTCCATTAAAATTTTCTTTTGTATAAATACATACCATATCTCGCATTTCTTCACTAGAAAATAAATTATGCATATTTTACACGATATTATTAATTATAAACAAAAACTTAAAGAAATGCACTATTTAACATCATTATCAATCAGATAGTTGTCAAGAGTACAATTTGCTTTCAAATAACCAAAGCTTACTATGACAGTTTTACGTAAGTAACTACAAACTTTTATTTTATTTTATTGCATCCAACAGAAAGACAAGAAATAAATCGAACACGGTTAAATTTATCGACATAAAACAAGTATACCTTATCTGTGAAGAATAGATAGGAGAACAATATTTTTCTATTAAAACTTTCGTACACACACTGATAAAAAAGTTATATTCAGTTTGTATCAACCAAGAGCACATTTCGAAGCGCCCTCTAGCGTCTACAGCAAAATTAAGTACGGATTCATTTTCCTTGTCCCAGAAAACCCTCTAATCCAAATTTTCAAAATAATCTTTTGAGAACTTTCTAAGAATTTTAAGAATTTCGATTTCAAAATTTGAACTTTAACGCCCTGTAACTTTATTAGCCACAAATGGACTAAGGTAATTTTGGCTTAATCGCATTATTTTGATGTAAGGACTGTAATCTACTCTGTGTCCCATTAATTTCGGGACATCCTGTATACTCATTCAAAAAATTGTTTGATTACCTTTATTATTATTAGATGATGTGGACAGAATATATTTTTTCATATTCCGTACAGTAAGTGTCACGCCTCTTCCGAATCGTAGATGTCGAACTTCATCGTATAGAACAGATAAAATAGTTTCAGTTTTGTCGTATAAAAGTGCAATTTTACATATTTATTTCATAAATATTTTAGAACTGTAACGAAAATTACTGTGACATTAAAAGCTCGCGAAATAACTTCTTTCAAGATATCGACATGAAGTCTGAGCGAATTTATTTCACAACTACCATATGATATTTTCCCTTTCATCGCATCTTTCAGTGAATCAGGCCCATGGAATTACATGTTTCGTATGTCATGTTTAAAAAATGCGAAGACAATTCAAACAGTTTATATAAAATGATCTCACTCACATGATGTTTACTGCTTTTTTAAACATTTCAAATTATTCATACACAAATGGAAAATTGTTATACAGATAAACAATATCATGTTCCATACACTAGATATGAAAGATGAATTAATGCATTTTAAATTGAGTTAAATTAGATGATATATTTTTTTATAACTTTAAAAATTGTAATCCAGTATATTATTATTCTTAAAATAAATGGGAGGTGCGTTCCTCTTAGAAAATCGGTAGCGATATGTTGCAAAATGTTTTTGTCGTTAACATTTCTAAGATACAGGATGTTAAAATTGGAAAGTGTCTTAATTATTTTTAAAAATTGGATAAAAATAAAATTTATACAATTTATATTAGAATAAATAATAATAATCAGTTGTGTCATAAGAAAAATGTAATCCATTTAATGTACAAGAGCACTGGCGTGGATGCAGATAGTTTGAAGAATATAATTGGAGGAAAAATATGTTTAAAGTCAACATTTCTTATCTATAAATATAATTTTTGGAAGACCTTGAAGGATAATGCAAAAAAGAGTACTGGTTTGAAATAAATAGCAAGTAGGTATATTCATTTATGCAAAAAACATCTTATTAAAAAAAAATTATTTGTGCTGCGGGCCCTTACAAATACAATTTTGAAAAAAAAAAAATAAAAGGCAGCTCGATAATGATTTAAAAATACATTTCTCAACGACACTGGCAACTGGTCCCCTGTAAAACCTGACCTTGTGCAAGAAAAACATGCAGTTTGCAAGTGGCACGGTGGCAAAGTGTAATAAAAAACAAATGGATAAAAAATTGAAATAATTTCCCAGGGAAAGAAATAATAGTATATTATTTAACGAGCGGTAATGCAGGTCATAACTCACGCAGATGAAGTTTGCAGCACGAGCCGCAGGCGACTGCTGTAATTCATCAAGTGAGTTATGACCATTGCTGCAAGTTGAATACTATACTTTATCGACAACTATAACAATAAAAACTAAGATACAAGTATCGAGAAAGAAAATTGATTTGAAAGCGTCAAACATATTTTGTTAAAATATCAAATGACATTAGTCCCCTCAATGATAATAATTGACAGTTCCGCCTTCTGAGAGGCGTTGGCAATTTAATAATTTTAAAATCTTTTAATTATTCATTCCTTTCCACTTGTTAAAAATTCTTTCCATTTTACACCAATGGAACGTATTTGTCGGCTTAAAAATTTCAAAGAATTTACTGCGTACACTATTTACATGCCGAATTATCATTGTAGAAGCCCCGCGTGAGTTATAATAACTCAAAACTCACGCTATTTGTTTATTGATATTATTAATTGCTCAAAAGCAGTTGAATAATTAATATATAAATTAATAGGAGTAGATAAATAAAATTACATATTTTATATCAGCAAATTCAACTGCTGTTTGCTGTTATTATTATTATTAATTAATTAAATTAATTGATGTTGTTACAACAACTGATCAAAATTTTGCCCATCGACTTATAAACACATTTGGACCAATCTTACCCAGTTTCTACGAACTAATACAAATGTTTCTGGTTCTTGTCCGTTTTAACCTAATAAGTCAGCGCTATTAAAAGTAATTGACGACATAACTAACAATATGGACAAATCACAGTGCACAATTTTAATATTATTAGATCAAAGTAAAGCTTTCGACCTAGTAAACTTTGACTTATTAATTAGTAAGTTAAGATATATTGGCTTCGGGGATGCTGCCTTATCCTGGTTCAGAAGTAACCTCGTAGGACGTCGGCAAAGAGTTAAATTAAATAATTGTCATTTTTCTGAATTACGACCAACATTAAATGGAGTACAACAGGGTAGTATTCTCGGGCCAATATTATTTTCCATATACACTTTTGATTTAACTTATTCAATTAATTACTGCCAATTACATCTTTATGCAGATGACGTCCAAGTGTATAAGTCAGTCACGGTGAAACAAGCTGGGGTTGTATTGTCTCAAATAAATAAAGATCTTTTAAGTTTTAATAATTGGTGTAGTGATAATGGTCTTAGGGTTAATCCTAGTAAAACAGTAGCATTATGTATAGGTAATAAACAGCAAAGACAATTTATACAGCATGCGCCAAAATTATGGAATAAATTCAGTAAAAACGAAACAATTGTTTTTTGGGAAAAATCTTCGAACAGGTCGATTTTTAATTTAAAAAATACATATTTTAGCGTAAAATGCAATTTTCAAATGTCATTTGTTTTCGAGTAATGACGTCATCAATTTTTTTTAAATGTCAACACCATATTTTTTTTCTTGATTCTGAAAGATCGTTTAATTCTCTATCAGACAGTACTAAAATTTTGCCCTCTTACATAGGAAAGTTTTCGAGTAAATGGCGATTGAATGTTAGAAAACGTAAATCAATTAAAATAAAGCAAAAACGTTATCAAGTTTAGTTTTTCGAATTCCATAGTTCTTTTCACGTAGGTGAAAATCTTTGCAAAGTGTCATTGTCACACCGACTTTCTAATAAGTATTGTAAGCGACATAGAAATTATTATTAAATTTAAAGTATTATGACCCATTTAGCTGTTACTCAAAGAATTGACATTTTAATTCTTATCGGATGCGGGAATATGACTAGAACTCAGCAGGAAGTTTGCGATTTATTTAATGAAAAATATCCAGATCGCCCTATCAGCCAATCAACAGTCAGTAAGGTAGAGTCTAAATTTAGAAAAACTGGCAATGTTGTAAATATTCCAAAACCTGGACGTCCAAGCAATAATGAAAATCAGAAACAGAACATTTTGATAAGTATATTGGATAATCCTCATAATTCTTCAGGATTGGTTGCATTAAACAATGACACTAGTCAGAACACAGTGCTACCTACGTATCTTGAGGAAGGAAAAATATCATCCCTACAAAATTCAACTTGTGCAGGAACTCAATGAAGATGATCCCGATCGCCGCTTACACTTTTGCGAAATTCTAATGGATTTATGTCAAGGAAATAGAAATTTACACCGGCAAATACTTTTTTCAGATGAGGCCACATTTTGTCTGAATGGTACAGTAAACCGTCAAACTTGCAGATATTGAAGTCGGGAAAATCCTCATTGGATGGCAGAGGAACATACCCAACACCCGCAGAAATTAAATGTGTGGGCTGGAATAGTTGACGACAGAATAGTAGTGCCTTTCTTCTTTGAAGGAACCCTTACAGGACAAAGATGTTTATAGTTTCTAGAAAATGACCTTGAAATGACAACTGTTTTCCTGGGAGGTGGATCGGCAGACGCGGACCGATAGAATGGCCTGCAAGATCGCCAGATCGTACACCTCTTGACTATTTTTTATGGGGATACTTGAAGTCAAAAGTGTACATTAATAAACCACGTAATTTAGAAGAACTTCAAAATCGCACTCGGGACGAAATACGCAGAGTTACCCCAAAAATCATTCATAATGTGCAAGAAGAATTTCTTCACAGACTTGCGCATTGTCAAGAAGTTGGTGGATGGCATCGAACATTTAATTTAAATATAAAATTTAATCAATTGTATTTTATTTTACATACCTCAGAATTGTTACTTTTTTATGGATAAAATTTACGTTTTCTAACATTCAATCGTCATTTACTCGAAAACTTTCCTATGTAAGAGGGCAAAATTTTAGTACTGTCTGATAAAGAATGAAATGATCTTTCAGAATCAAGGAAAAAAATATGGTGTTGCCATTTAAAAAAAATCGATGACGTCATTACTCGAAAACAAATGACATTTGAAAATCGCATTTTAATCTAAAATATGTATTTTTTAAATTAAAAATCGACCTGTTCGAGGATTTTTCCCAAAAAATAATTGTTTCGTTTTTATTGAATTTATTCCATACTTTTGGCGCATACTGTATGTGATAACTATAACATTATCGTTAGTAATACATGCATTAATTGGGTAAAATCTGCAAAAAATCTCGGTCTCATTGTGGATGATTGTTTGAATATCAGTGATCATGTTAATCAGGTAACCAAAAGATCATTCTTTCGGCTTAAATCAATGTATCACCTACGTGATCAACATGACGAATACACTTAATTAAAATTAATTAAAGCTCTAATTTATCCTCACGTTGATTACTGCAGCCAAATTTACTTTCACTTTCTTCCTAATTATATTCAATCCAAAATTCAAAGAATGCCTACATGCGATTTGTCTTTCGTTTGACATGAAGGGAACACATAACACCACATTTAAATAGAATGAATGAGCCACGATTGAAATTTAGAGTGGAATATTTATACATACTGTTATTATATAAAGTATGCAAGTATGAAACTCCTTTATATTTGCATAATTAGTTAATTAAGCGATCTGATGTACACAATGTTTTTGTCAGAAACGATCTTCATACGACTCCTCAACACTTAACATCAAAATTTGAGGCGTCATATTCGTATATGGCTCCTAACTTATTAAATAAAATGAATATATTCATATATTACATTTACCACTCAACTTGTTTGAAAGGGAATTGAAGGGCCTTTTGTTTGCATCTAATTAACAAAACAGTTTATTTTACTTATTTATTGTTTTACATTTTGTATGTATTATGCATTAATTTCACATATATATCTTTATACATATATAGCTTTTATATGTTTGTTTTATTTTTTATTTTTTCCTCGTATTTTTGGATGTACACTTTCTGTATTTTATGTATCATAGGTGGAGTGGAAGAGGCAAGCCAAATCTCCTACCTTTTGTATAATTATTTGTAATTTGTAATCTTTACACACATTTATATTCTATTCTGTTTTATTCTATTCTATTCTATTCTATTCTATTCTAAGTCATTGGTAGCAGCTATGATACGTTCGCGTTTATCACTAATAGTGTTCACTTCGGTGCGATACACTTTTTCTTTTAAGTATCCCCACAAAAAGATGTCCAAAAGATTTAACTCTGGAGATCGTGATGGCCATGGTACTGGTCCTCATAGTCTAATCCATAGTACCCCTTGAACTTTATCAAATATTATGTCGATAATGAGGGCGAGCATCATTGTGCAAGTACCACATTAGTGGTCAGACAGCTAAGGGCACATCTTCCAGCAGTTCAGACAAATTATTTCGAAGAAACTCGACATATTGAACCCCATCCAATCGATTTAGTAATATGCATGGTCCAGTGAAGCGATCATCGATAATTTCTGCCCTAGCATTTAAGGAAAAACGTTGCTGGAAATGATCCCGTTGAATCGCGTGCAGATTTTCAAAATGCCAACGCCAAAATAGCTTCATCTGTAACTAACACGTTACCCGCAAATCTGGGATTTTGTTGCACCAGCCATTCACAAATTGTAATTCGTAAGAGATAATCCCTTGATATTAATGTTTGGATACGCTATACATGATACGGATATAATAATTATTGAGCCTTGTGTATGATACGCTACACTGTTTATTGGGAAATTCCTTTTACTTTTTGGGACATTTGGCTGGTACTTATTCGGGGATTCTCTTAAAAAATCTGTTCATCAGCTGGACCTCCATCTGTTCCACAATTTACATTTGCAAATTTGCCATATCACACCCGCGTTGCACTACTGCACTTAAAGTAGTACAACGCAGTAGTGCACATGTCTACCGGGAAATCGTTCTATGTACACACGAGAAGCTGCTAAAGCACTGTCTTACTTCACCGTAAATTAAAACAATATATATCAGCTCCGAGTTGTTATACACGTAAGCTATTTTTGACACTTGATAAACTAAAAACTAAACGGTATCGCAAATGCGTTAATACTAAAATCACAGATAGCATGCATTCCGGTAGAGACTACAGTAGCCCAACGATGTAAAGGTTGAAAATACTAAAAATCCAATAATTTGTTTCTCGGAAACTATAACTGATCTATTTTATTATCTATTCCCAAATGTTTTTGGATAACTTGTGAATCACCTTGTATATGAACTACCTCCATTATTTTTCCAAGAAGAACCTTAGTTTATTAAGTTTTACCTATTGTAACATAGTTACATATAAGTTTTTTTACTGTATTGTAAAGGTATTTGAGCAATCCTAGAAATGCAAAAACAGGTTATATTTTACCTATTGTACAGATGTACTGTACAGGGTGTACAATTGAAAACTTTGCACCCGACTTATTTTGAACTACATTCCAAAATATTAAAATTGCCGCGACACGTCGGCTTTGTTTTCAAGGGAGACACATTTTAGCGTTAAATACAGACTCGCCAGAACAACCCTCTTCCCGGGGACGCGTTCAACTTTAGAATCTTAAATGGCCTTCTAGGTCCAGTAACATCTCATTCGAAAGTGTTTTTAATTCTGGTTGCCATCGTGTAACTTTTTTAAATTTTAGTTAATCTGTTTTTGAAAAAAAAATATGCTTATAAATAAAAGACAATTTTGTATTAATCATTTAATTAATTGTTCAAATTGCCAAAGGAAAAACTATGAAAAATTTCAATTTATTGTCGCTGTAAAAATTATTGGTACTGATAACAAATTTACCAGTCAATATCTTTTAGTCGCTATTCAGTTCTCAAAGAAAAGTGATTAGTAGAAGTGTGTTTAGTAATTATTAATTCTAAAAATGACTTATTCAAAATGTCAAGAATGGAAATTTAATAGAAAATTAGTCATTTGGAAAATAAGTCTAATTAGTAAATATATTTTAAAAATAAAATCATTTCAAAACCCCAAAGCAGTCCAGTTCCAACCTAGATTAAAGTCAATTGCATAAACCATATTTTATTTTAATTTCGTAACTATATTTCTGTACTGTGGATAAAAATGTAAAGTCGGCAGGTTATGACATTCCCAGGTGCGTTGACCACGATGACGTTTTGACTGCAAAGCGCGAATTGCCGGTGGCCTCTCAGGTCACTGCTGACATTAGAAAAATCATGAACCAAGGGATAGAACTTGAATGTGGAGGTAACGGAAGTCAGTCGGTGCTAGTGTAGTCAATGAAGAAGTTCCCCTCTTTTTGGAATAGCGGTATCTCTTCTGCAAACCATGGAAGTTGTAAATAGGTAAGACCTATTGTTAACTGATATTTGTATAACCTCCAGCTGGTGGCAATATTTTCTCTCTTTTATATTTTGTGTTGCTGAATAAATCATGTTACTGTTTTTTTGGTGTGATTAATCTACATCTGTAGTTACCCTCTTGTGCGTAACAAAAAGACGAAAGGGTTGCAATAATTTCTCTCTTTTAAAAACAATGATAATGCACGGCTTACGGCAAGAATTTTTAATCAGTGTTACCCAAATAAAAACACCTCCGATGTTTACGTCGCCAGTTTGGTTCAACAATTCTGTGAAACAGGAACAGTGGAAAATAAAAAAGACAATTTCGAAACCCTGCTAGAAATGAGGCTATCGAAATTGCCGTTCTTGGTCATGTGGAAGCGGATCATAATTTGAGAAGTCGCAAGCTATCTGAAATTTCGGTAGTTTCTAACACACATTGTCAACGCATTTTAAAAGTTTATAAATACCACCCTTATAAACTACAATTCTTTTTATCTGAATGGCTTGATTAATCGTTATAATTGCCGTTATTGGAGTAACACCAATCCGACATTATTTAGAGAGGAACACACAACCTCCGGAAAAACTTAATGTGTGAGCAGGAATTTTCGGATATAAGATTATTGGGCCATGTTTTCTACCAGGCAATCATAATGGTGATATGTATCTTGAGCTTTTGAATAACAACATTTATCCAATAATTGTTGAATCTATGGAAAATAATGACATTTGAGAAGACAATGTTTGGTTGCAACAAGATGGCGCACCTCCACATTTTACAGTTGCAGTTCGTCAGTTTTTGAATTAACATTTTCCAAATCAGTGGATAGGTCGCCGCAGACTTATTGAGTGGCCACCCAGATCACCTGATCTGACACCACTCAATTTTTTTTATGAGGACATTTAAAATCTAAAATCTATGCCACTCAGCCGCTCTAGAAGAACTCAGATGGCATATCATTGAAGAACGCCACCTAATTACCACCGAAATTCTTAACAATGTTCGTCGAAATGTTGAACAACGTTTTTATTATTGCGTGGAAATAGGAGGCGAACATTTTGAACAATTAATTAAATGATTAATACAAAATTGTCTGTTATTCCTAAGCATAAGTATTTTTTTCAACAACAGATGAACTAAAATTGAAAAAAAATTACATGATAATAACCAGAATTAAAAACACTTTCGAATGAGGTGTCACTCGACCTAGAGTGCCATTTAAGATTCTAAAGTTGAATGCGCCCTCACGAAGGAGGTTGTTCTGACGAGTCTGTATTTCACGCTAAAATATGTGCCCCTCGAAAACAAAATGGACGTGTTTCAGCATTTTTAATATTTTGGAATGTAGTTCAAAATAAGCCGGGTGCAAGGTTCAAAACGTTTATTCTCAATATCATTTTACTTGCAAAAAATATAAAGCCTTAATTCTATTTTGTTTCATGTTAATTTTCAAAATTAATATTTTTATTAGACTAGAACTTGATTTTCTAATTCATATTCTTTGATCGTATCTGTTATAATGTATTTCATCCCAAGATATCTTTACAATAAATTCACCGATATACTTATATTTAAAGAAAAACTATTACTAAAAAAATACCTTGTGAATTTTTTAACCACAGCTAATTATCTAGTTATCGCAACCAAAAAAATCGGTAAATAGTGCTTCGTCGTGAACCAAAGAATTATTACTGCAGTTGTTTCAAAATATTTGTAGTTTTTTATAATGAATATAATTCTTCATTTCATCAATAATAATAGACCTTTAGCTGCCTGAAAGGGCAAAGATTGGATGCCTTTTGAAATTTAAGCGATGACATTAACATCACGGTCGATATTCTCCTACGTTCCCCAAATGTTTATAAATTTAGTTAACTATTCAATTATATTTAGGAAACTGTGTTAATGATCAATTTTGCCAGTGTAATAATAATAACATATTGCTTTTAAAAGTTAGTTGAACACAATTTGTCTCGGATATCTGAGAGATATACAGACCTTGCTGAGGATGTGGTAAATTGGATATTAAGTTTATCAGGGAGGTAAATATATAACCGTATCCTTGCTCTCCTTAATTTATGATCCAGGAAAACCGAAATCCATCCTATACACTTCACTGATAACTTATGGAGGTGTATTGGAATCAAATGTATGTGAAAGGTCAATAATACGTAGATGCTTGATTGATATGTACAGTATGCGCCAACAGTATGGAATAAATTCAATAAAAACCAAACAATTATTTTTTGGGAAAAATCCTCGAACAGGTCGATTTTTAATTTAAAAAATACATATTTTAGCGTAAAATTCGATTTTCAAATGTCATTTGTTTTCGAGAAATGACGTTATCGATTTCTTTATAAATGGCAACACCATATTTTTTTCCTTGATTCTGAAAGATCGTTTAATTCTCTATCAGACAGTACTAAAATTTTGCCCTCTTACATAGGAAAGTTTTCGAGTAAATGACGATTGAATGTTAGAAAACGTAAATGTTATCCATAAAAAAGTAACAATTCTGAGGTATGTAAAATAAAATACAATTGATTAAATTTTATACTTAAATTAAATGTTCGAATTGCCATCCACCAACTTCTTGACAATGCGCAAGTCTGTGAAGAAATTCTTCTTGCACATTATAAATGATTTCTGGGGTAACTCTGCGTATTTCGTCCCGAGTGCGATTTTGAAGTTCTTCTAAATTACGTGGTTTATTAATGTACACTTTTGACTTCAAGTATCCCCATAAAAAATAGTCAAGAGGTGTAAGATCTGGCGATCTTGCAGGCCATTCTATCGGTCCGCGTCTGCCGATCCACCTCCCAGGAAAACAGTTGTCCAAAAAATCTCGTACAGGGCGCGCATAGTGCGGAGGTGCACCGTCTTGCTGAAACCATATCATCAGGAATGTCAGGGTCATTATCGTTAGGAAAAGTTACTGCAAGGGCTGGAACAAGATCATTTTCTAGAAACTCTAAATATCTTTGTCCTGTAAGGGTTCCTTCAAAGAAGAAAGGCCCTACTATTCTGTCGTCAACTGTTCCAGCCCACACATTTAATTTCTGAGGGTGTTGGGTATGTGCCTCTGCCATCCAATGAGGATTTTCCCGACTCCAATATTTGCAAGTTTGATGGTTTACTGTACCATTCAGACAAAATGTGACCTCATCTGAAAAAAGTATTTGCCGGTGTAAATTTCTATTTCCTTGACATAAATCCATTAGAATTTCGCAAAAGTGTAAGCGGCGATCGGGATCATCTTCATTGAGTTCCTGCACAAGTTGAATTTTGTAGGGATGATATTTTTCCTTCCTCAAGATACGTAGCACTGTGCTCTGACTAGTGTCATTGTTTAATGCAACCAATCGTGAAGAATTATGAGGATTATCCACCATACTTATCAAAATGTTCTGTTTCTGATTTTCATTAATGCTTGGATGTCCAGGTTTTGGAATATTTACAACATTGCCAGTTTCTCTAAATTTAGACTCTACCTTACTGATTGTTGATTGGCTGATAGGGCGATCTGGATATTTTTCATTAAATAAATCGCAAACTTCCTGCTGAGTTCTAGTCATATTCCCGGATCCGATAAGAATTAAAATTTCAATTCTTTGAGTAACAGTTAAATGTGCCATAATACTTTAAATTGAATAATAATTTCTATGTCGCTTACAATACTTATTAGAAAGTCGGTGTGACAATGACACTTTGCAAAGATTTTCACCTACGTGATCCATAAAAGAACTATGGAATTCGAAAAACTAAACTTGATAACGTTTTTGCTTTATTTTAATTGATTTACGTTTTCTAACATTCAATCGTCATTTACTCGAAAACTTTCGTAAGAGGGCAAAATTTTAGTACTGTCTGATAGAGAATTAAACGATCTTTCAGAATCAAGGAAAAAAATATGGTGGTGACATTTAAAAAAAAATCGATGACGTCATTACTCGAAAACAAATGAGATTTGAAAATCGCATTTTACACTAAAATATGTATTTTTTAAATTAAAAATCGACCTGTTCGAGGATTTTTCCCAAAAAATAATTGTTTCGTTTTTATTGAATTTATTCCAAACTTTTGGCGGATACTGTATAGGCATACTTTTTATTCAATCATAACTTTTTATTGAAAGCGTCAGAATTAGAAACTTTAATTACATACGTATTCTATATTGGCTATTATGTCATATCATTTAATCAACAGTCGCTGCTTGGTTTATGGTATCAGCCTTTGAATGGTTGTTGTTCGATTCGACTGTTCCGCATTGAGAAAAATTTTCTAAAGTAAACTATGTTGATAAAAAAAATAATTACCGTAAATATATTTTTATCTGGTGCAGTGGTGGTCTTAAATATTACCCACAGATACAGTTTATATCATCGATATAAGGGAATAAAAAACGACATAAGAAACTGCCACAAAACATCAGACTTCCGCGTTCAGCTGGTGAGCAGTAGATATTGAATAGTAAATATTGAATGTTATTATGTAATTTGGGATTAGGATTGAGTAGGATAAGGGTACATAAGGGGAACAAAAAAAAAACAGAGAGAAGGAACTAATAATTTAAATTGTACCTCTTTAAAATAAAATGAAAATAAAAAAATAATAATAGAAAACAACTTTACAAAAATATTTTTTGGATGTATTTATATCCTAGTAATATATAGACACAATATATAACAAAAATAATATATTTCCTTTATAATTCATATACTACATAACAACGACATTATAAAAAACACAGCAAGGTCTTTTTTAATTAGCTACATATTAATTCAATGGGATTAAAATACAGCAGCGTGGATGTAACCGTAGAACGGTATATCCCTGAACTGTAGCCGTCGCATATAACGTAAATTATTACTCTAGAGCCTAGACTAATATGCAGTAACTCATCTTTCTTCAAACTAGCGTCATACGCAATTTTATGGATTTTTAAAAACCCCCTGGCTCGTCGATTTTGTTTTTAAAAAAGGCACTTTTTGACATCGACCCATATTTGTGATGTCATCATTGTTCGAGATATGACACAATACTTAAAATGATAATGAGTGCACCGTTGGCTGCTTGACAGTAGCCGAGACTATTAGAAAATTCTTTTTGGACATTATCAATAACTTCAGGAGGTATACGCTGTATCTCGTGACGAATTCTTGCTTTTAAATCTTCTAAATTAACCGGTCTAGTAACGTATACTTTGCTTTTTAAGTATCCCCACAAGAAATAATCTAGGAGTGTCAAATCAGGCGATCTGGCTAGCCACTCAATCGGCCCCGTTCTCCCTATCCAACGATTCGGGAACAGCTCATCTAAATAAGCACGGACAGGTGTTGCATAATGGGGAGGTGCACAGTATTGTGAAAATTAAATTTTAAAATCTTGAACCACTATTTTCTTGAAATTTTTGTTATGTAACACCATAATTTTTCATGATGTATGCCTGTAGAATGACATGCTCTTTCAAATGGTTTGATCAAAATTGGGGATTGCTATTTAAAAAAATTGTCGATGATGTCATATCTCGAACAACTATGACGTCACAAATATGGGAGAATAGAGAACAACACAACACTGAGTACTCATGACACTAATGTAGCATTTACAATACTGTTTAAACAATTATGTACTGTCCTGTACTGCCAGCAAAGTAAACAAGTAACAATCTAAGTTGCATCGTTAACTGCCCTCTTTGTCTTTCTTACAGTATTCAGGAACGACGTATGACGGTGAACTGGTAGAAGTGAGACTGCATAGTTGCCAAGTTTGTTGCCTAAGATTCATAAAATTAAACAACTTATTATATTTCTGAAACATAAATTATTATCGTAACTGGAATCTAATATTATCACAGCGGTCTAGATCGATCTCACAAATAATTATGTTGCTGCAATAAGTGAACTCGTTCACTTCTCACCGCCGAATCCGTCACGAATAAAGGCGAAATGTGCCGAAGGATATCGTAGGTAAATCAGTTCAGTTCGACGTCACTACGTTTTGTGTGGTTATGGTGTGTATTTCGAGGTCGTATATTTTATGTGCTTTGTGTACTATTAATAACTATGGAATACCATTATTGCATCTGTGGGATTCAACCCACAATCTCTTTATTCGATAGCTAATAATTTCAGTATAATTTCACAATTAAATCATCTACCTGACTCTGTTCTTCCTGCACCATTCATCAATTCATTCAAGAATGGTTATGATCGTCGACATGTTAGTTTGAATGCGTGAGTTTGTTTGTTATTCTCTGTGCGGGTATGGTCTGTTTCGATTTATTTTATATTATTTAACTTTTCAGTGTATTTTCACCCATTTTGCAGTGTTTTTAAATTATTTATGGATTTTTTATTTATACATGAATGTAGGTATATACTTTTTGTGTATGATTCTATTTACCTGCCTTGTTGCCACATTACCAATTAATCTATTTTTATATTTGCGTAATGAGCATAATATAAACTTTGTCTATATGTAAATAAGTAATAAAAATAATAATAAAAATATATTTGACTGCATAACATTCATCCTAGTTATAAATATAGATGAGTTTGTTTTAGAAGACGGTAAAAACTGAAAGTAGTATCGTTGAAGTTTGTTAAATGATTCAATATATTCATTAAATAATTTTGTTATAACGAACTTAAGTTGTAATTATAAAATATATTTTAAATTTGCTAATTTCACAACTTTCATTCTACATGTAAAGTGTTATGCTTTTATATTTTTATTGTAAAATAAATCGTTGTGTAATTATTGCATTTTTATTGTCCTATAAATAAGTAAGCAAAAAAATTACTGAAAGATCATCAGAATCTACACAGATAGTAGACAATCACTACTGATCTTACGTAATCATAAGATAACAACTAGATCAGCATTTTGGACCTGGTCCCTGCAGTATGCTTCCGTTGTCAGCATTTGTTGAAATTATCAAAGGAGACACGCATAAATAATGTATGAAACGTTGGGATGAAACAAATGGCTGTCAATTTTCTAAGGAGTTCCTAGAGTACCCCTGCAAAGATACAGCCAAAAAGTACCTGGCTATGTCTAGGACAGCTCTTCGTCTGGTGACAGATATTCAAACTGGGCATTGCTGGCTAAGGAAGCACCTCTATTTTATGAGGGAGTGCGAAACACCTCTTTGTAGGGGTTGCGAACAGGAAGACGAGACAATATTTCATGCACTCTGTGAGTGCACTGCCATCTCGTCAATAAGAGAGTCCGTGTTGAGAGAGCGAAGGTCTTCTATGGCCACATTAGAGATACCCCCCTGAGCAACGTCACCACCTTTTTCTCCTTATTAGGCTGGTTGTTGGCTGAGGTGGACTAATCTCCTAATGGGAGGAGGTACAAGGGGCCCAAGTGCTGTAGTCTTTTTGCTACCCTCCCCTTAATTCCAGAATTCCAAAATGAAAGATATTTCTAGATTCTGAACTATAATGTAGTAAATACATGTTCAGCTAGTTTTCTGGGAAAAAAAAACTAGTAGAAAGTACGTTACACACATTTCTTCTGTTTTGCATAAGGTATATACATTCCATATAATACTCTTACTTTGGGAATTGTGGCCAAATTGTTGTTTATGTTAAATGAATATGCACTTTAAGGTAAGTACAAAATTTATACTTGAATTTTCTAAAATACAGCTAACTTATAAGTTAAGGAGTACTACTGAAGCAATATAGCATGTTCAGTTATTACTCCGTTACACTCAACTAACCTTTAATGTACAGTTATCTTGTACTTAATGTGCCAGAAATACATTTAGGGTATGTTCCAACAGCCGTTGAGAACTGGTTCAGAACTGTCATAAATGCTTAACCAACTCCGTCTTATATCTCATTCGCCGAAAGGACATTAACACCTGAACTGACTGTTGCTGTTGTTGGATCAAACTCTTAGTTACAAGTTTTAATAACTATAGCAATATAGTTCAGGTACTCCAGCAGATGACCTGTTCACTTGTAACTAGTGAGTGGTTTTTAGTTTTTTGCTGGGGCAAGTAAATTTTTACCTACCACTAGTGACTTTTTACCTACCACTAGTGATTATTTTTTCAATGAGTAGACCAGCTGTATTTAATACATGTCTCTTAATTAATTAGTACTAGGTTTTCTTTTCCGATTTTTGGGCTAATCCTTGCTTTCAAAATATTAGGTAGAAGTGTAAATCGACAATTCACTGGAACAAAACAGGAATCTCACTCTATTGGAGAATCAGAAGTTGGAATTATTCCATGTTCATCTGAATGTGATTCGTGGAATTAGTTACCTAATCCAGTAATTCGAAATTAAACATTTTGCACATTTTTTCCTGGTCAAGGCATTAACTGCAGAGTACCCATAATATAGTGAGTCGCTTTCTTCTTGTGACTGATCTAGACCCAGCACTGAGTAGGCAGTGATATTAGATGTGTGACATTTATTATGTTACTTGACTTTGTAACTTACAATTGTAAATCAGATAAACGCATTCCCTTTATGTAAACTTGTATAGACGTTATGTTAGTTATTGAAGATATAACTGTTTATTACCTACTTTTGTAATCATAAATAGGTACATATAACATTATTCCCTTTTCCATATTTCAAAACATCTTTTCTGCTATGTAATTGACATACTTAGAATGATTATTATTATTTTAAGAATTGATACTGTTGATCATGTTTTATATTTTGAATAAAAGAATTAATGAATCAGTTTTTGTAATTTCGAAGTATTTTTTTTGCATGTTTATATATTTTTCTTTCATTTTCAGAATAAATATGATGGTTACTTACTGCAATAAATATTCCACCATTAATTTTGTTTTGTATTATCTATAAATAGCTAGAACCAAAATGATTAAATTACAGAAATTTTATCTCTACCAAAGACCCTTCTATAATATTCTTAGTGGATTTTCTTGTCAGAAATCCGAAAGCGACAACGTCCTCCATTAGGTAGTAACTTGATAACCCATCTAAAGAAAGAACGAGTATCAAAATTGGCATCATATAACGAAGGTATCATTAGGAACCTTCCACATGAACGTTTTGCAGCTAGCACTGTGGTTTATTTGTGTATTTATTTTAATGCACAATGTGATAGAATATTCAAAACAAGAAACAAACACTGTATGGTCATTTTTAAATTTTGAAATTGAATGAATTTCTCATTGAATTTTCAGTATGTAATGGCAAAAATTTACTGAATTTGTGTAGAGTTTGAAATGAATCGTAATAGATGGAGGAAATTAATTTAATTAGTTTCGTGTATAGGTTGTTAAGGATTTTTTAGAGAGTTTTTAAGTTTGATGTAAGGATTTTGAGAAGGAGAATTTGTAAAGATTTGACGATATTTAATACAATTATTATTGCAAACAAGTGTATTCTTCTTAGTGAATCCCCCTGAGAGCATAAGAGTCCAGTTGAAGTTATGTCAACTAGTAGAGACCATTGACCACTAAAAATTTCAAAATGAATATTTGGAAATTTGGTCAGTACCTAATTGTTTTAGTTTTTCATAAAATCAAGTTTCCTACCTTCCTTTTTTTAAAATAAATAATTTTTGGATTATTCGGGTTGAGTAAAGCTATTTGATAGAATATGGTTGGATAGTGGTGGTGCTAGTCGGAAAAAGGTTTTGCATGCGTGCATTTATGGTTGCGTGGACTCCCACATACTGTGCCGAATTTCGAAGTTTTATACGAGGTGTGATAAAAAAGTAACGGAAATTCTGTAATATCACGGATTGTATTAGGCCGATTCATCCGATATGCTGTGCTGATAGGTACGTCTGAAAAGTATCTGGGTATACATTATTAGCCATATAGAATGTTTAGTCTGTTGTCATTTGTCACAAATGTTACATGTGTTTGGGTACGATCGGCGAATATTTATTTAAAAAAAAATGGATCAGAGAAATTCCATTTGTATTTTGCTATAATAATCGAATAAAATGCAACAATGTTTTAGTCATGTTAAATATTGCGTTTCTAGTCTATAAGCAAAACAAGAGCTTCCGAGTGGTACAAGTGTTTCCAAAAAGGCCGTGAAAACGTGGAAGATGACGAGCGCCCTTAGATGCTCCAGCACATCAACAACTGATGATAATGTAAAAATAGTGAAAGAAATTGTTATGAACGGTTGCCGGATCACAATCAGGGAAGTCTCTGATGATATTGGCATATCAATGGCTCATGCCATCGGATGTTTTGGATACAAAAATGAATTTATTCCAATTTTTTTTTAAAATAAATTTTTAAAAAAAGCAATAGCGGTGAATGGAACGTATCATAACACTTTATTCCATTCTTTTTGTAAAATGTAATGCAAATTTTCAGATTTTTTTAAGTAATAAATAATCGTCGATCATACCAAAACACATGTAACCCTTGTGACATGTGATAACATATTATAACCACCAGACAAGGAAACTATTATAGACTATTCTCGCGATAGCCTCTAGAGCGAGTATGGCGGCTTACAACATTTTTAGGATGAACTATTTAAGTATTGGAGAGATCACTACATATTGTTTCAATTTTGACGTTTGTAACATGTTATTTAAGTAAGTCGCATTTCATGCTTGGCCCTACCAATATAAACCAAAATGTAGACTTACCTGCTTTTGTACTTACTACTGCTAAGTAGAAAGTATTATCAGCATTAACATTAGGTTTGATTCCGCAGCAGTTGGAAACAGTTTGAAACTATCAGAAATATCCATCTACTCGTTATCAACTTTACTTGTTGAATACTTCTGATAGTTTCAAACTGTTTCCAACTTCTACAGAAACAAACCTTATCAAACAGTAAATCTATCGTCAAACTTTCCCAGCCTCCCCAAAATCGAGATAGCTGATTTGGGTCATCAGTCGCTTGATTAAGCATAGCTTCCCCCACTACTTGCAGATTCCGATCTATAAGAGTTCCCTTGGTTATGGATTGAACATCCGATATGACTAATAATGTATATATAGATGAAGTTCCAAACATGTTTATCAACATAACAGAGAAAGTATTGGGTGAATCAGACTATAATACAACTCGAGATATTACAAAATTGCCGTTACTTTTTGAATTTTTGGACCCTACTTTGTATGTCCTATTTGTTTGAGATCTGTTTATGTGAAATGGAGCTAGTTAGTGTAACATCAAGAATACTAACTACCTACCACAAGTGTTTAATCCTGTCTTATTGTTAATCAGAGGAAACATTTCAATTTTCCCAATTGGTCAAGGCGATCCCTGTATTTAGTATAATCAATAAGTGGGTCGTTTGAGAGTATCTACATGAGAGTCTTACATTGCGCAATACACCATGTAATAAAATCTACTTAAGTTAGAGGGATTTTGTGCAATACAAGAGGATTAGTGGCATCTGCCCAAAACGTTCCGAGATTATGCAGTCACTAGCTGCATGACCTGTTTAGTAATCAGCCGCGGTGTGCCCTACAGTCAATAGTAATTATCTCACCAGTGTAATTGTACTGAAAATAGTAATTACTTATTAATTTATTAAATTGTTTGATAGCAGTTGTTATAGTGGCTTTGAGGTTTTCATGGTCGATGCTGTTATTTGGTCCATAATGGTTTTCCGGGTTATTATGCCATGGCCTATGTAACTCGTCGCTCTCAGTACGTAATAAAATTATTATACAAGGTGTTTCATATATTACTGGCATCCTTGGAATGGGTGATTGTACAGTCAAAATAAACTTTCGTGATAAAACAGCAATAGTACTAGGTTGTAACGAGATATCTTTAGTCTAATTACTATTTTATTTTATTTTATTTACACTATTCAACAGGTCAAAGACCCAGTTATGGAATAGGAAAACACACAAAAAAGCATACATGAAGTAAATTACACAATACTTAGACATAACACATGTAAACAACTACGAAAAAATAATCAATTTAATTTTCTAGATAAAGACAATAACAATTACAAAACAAGCTTTTTCAGAGTTGAAATATTGCAATCCATAAAATCTACGGGCAAGATAACTTCATTACATAAATCACACATATTATGAAGTGGAGAGTGTTGCAGAATATTTGTCCTAGCTGATGGCAAATAAAACATGTTAAATTGTCTAGCTTCAATTCTGGGAACATGAAAGTTCAACATTCACAAGATGGCACTGCAGTCAATGACATTATTCATTACTTTTACGTCGATTTTCCAAAGTTTCAAGGCCAAATCTATTAAGCATTTCAACTTGAGGGAACCCAACAGAGGGATACTCACCATCAGCTTTAAAACTAATATATTTCATGAATTTACGTTGAACATTTTCAAGAGCATCCACATGTATAGCATAATTAGGACACCAAACAATTGATGCATATTCACAATTGCACCTGACAAAAGTAGAGTATAAAATTTTCAAAGTGTTAGAATTCCGAAACTGTTTAATATTTCTTATAATGAAACCAAGAGATCTATAAGTTCTTGTAGTAATATAATGTAGATGGTTAATAAAAGACAGTTTTCTGTCAAAAATAACACCTAAGTCACAGAAAGTATCAGGTCTAGACAGCGTATGTTGCTCCATCGAATAATCAAAAGAAATTAACTGTTTCTTAGTAGAAAAAGACAGTACATGACACTTACTAATATTTAGTGACAGATTATTAACCCTGCACCATTCATTAATGACATTAAGATTGTACTGAAGTTCAGCAGAATCATTAGCGTTCTTGATCGTACTAAAAATTTTGAGATCATCTGCATACAACAGGCAGGGCACAGTTAAATTATTAATGATATTATTAATGAATAAGCTGAAGAATAAGGGTCCCAAATTAGACCCTTGAGGGACACCCGAGGTTGCTCGTACTTCAGCAGACTTGCAACCGCGGTAAACAACATGAAGACCTCTGTTAGAAAGATAAGAGCCAATAAGACTTAATAAGTTGAAGGAAAAACCAAAAAAATTATCTAATTTATTCAAGAGTATTGCGTGATCAATTCTGTCAAAAGCCTTCGTCAGATCAGTGTAAATCACGTCAGCTTGAAATCCATCATCAATGGCATTGGCTAAAAACTGTGTAATACAGAAGAGATTTGTAACAGTAGACCTGCCCTTAAAAAAACCATGTTGCGCCTCCGTAATTAAGTGTTAGTTAGTGTTAAGTGTCTATTATGTTTATTATGTATGTCTAAATATTCCCATTATCATCAGTGGCGTAGAAACCCTGTGGTACATTTTTTGTATTTAAAATAAAATTGGCACACCTCTGTATTAATTATAAAAAACGTAAGATGCTTTAAATTTTGATTATTTTGAATAAATAATTATACTTCAAAATTTTCTTTGAAATGCATCGTATTTAGGTAATCGTTCTTTAAAAATATCTCTGCATTTCGTAGTTTGTGCGTAGTGAGACCTATTATGCTTCAGTAATACAGGATGTCCCGAAATATATGCACCATAGGGCAAGCGTACATTCCTGACGACAAAATAATGCAATATACCTCAACTTACTTTAGTCAAAAGTTGATGGTTAAAAAGATCCAGGGTGTCAAAGTAAAAATTTTATTTTCAATATTTGTAGTTATTTAAAAAATCCAAATATTTGAATGAATTTTGAAGATCGGTGGTTATTGGAGGTTATAAATTCAAATTTGTTTATAATTTTGACACTACCAGTAGAAGGAGCCACTTATAGCACATCGTGCTTCTTTTAATAGACAGAACTTTTTTGCGGCAGGAAATAATGTTTCACTGTACCTTTAAAAACACTGTGTGAAAAAAATTACCACGCAAAAGTTTTTTAGTATTTTTTTTCCTTTGGTAACCTTGAGGTTGTTTTAGAGGCAGTAATTTCGTTGCACAGTACAAAATTTGAGGTGTCTAGTGACAATTTTTATTTGTATACGTCAATTTATCAAAACACCGTATTAATCAAAAAAGTTTATTTGTACAAGCTACTAACTTGTAAAACTCTTACACGTTAACTGTCGATACAAGTTGTATTATTTACATTGGAGAATTCTGTTTTATTTTTATCATATATGTAAAAAATACAGTACAGCTGTTATTTCAGTTATACAAAATTTGGATGATAAATTCGTAATTGAAATTGAACCGTGTACTGGTGCTAGAGTACAACGGCACAGCATTTATATATAATTTACTAAGTAATAATTTTTTCGACAATTCAATTTTTTATTGATGGAATCATCGACATAACTCGTAGTAATTTCGCTGGATTTCCATCATATAATGCTCATTATTTTGGTTGAGATATGCAATTACCTTAAGAAATCTGCACACAAACGTCACATTTTATCATATAATTTTAAATGAAAAACAAACCTGCGAACTTGAACATTTTCATTGATTTCTAAACAACTTTATAGCATAAACCATATTGCCCATAATGTATTCGGACTGAATTCTGATTCATGTAAACCAACAGAACATCTTCTGTTACCCTAATCACGCCAAATTTTGTCAGTTTTTGAAGTCGCTATATTCACGCTCATTTCATGAAGATGAATTTTCTAGCAATAAAGCCTGACTTGAAGATACGCTGGTAACTTCCTTAATAATTGCTTCAGGCATATTTCTTTTCATCAAAATAAATAAACAGTGAAATAAACAACATGTGGAGTCACGGTAACGCTTCCAAAGCTTACGATAAATTATTGAGGATTTTTTTGTAATCAAAATTTGAATATCTATCTAAAATATTTACAAATGAATAACAAATAAAATCTATAGCAATACTTGCAATATAACGGTTCTTACTTTTTTTTAAGAAGTCATATGCTTCTGTCGTCGGTGAAAACCACGCTAGTAATGTTATATATTATACTGCGGAACAGCATGACTTTCTCGAGAGGTGTTCAACAGTCACCAAGTCAGTTGGCAGTATATTCATGAAATCCTTGATAAAGGAGGCCAGGTATATGTCGTGTATAAGGACTTTTCGAAAGTCTTTGATCGCCTTGACCATAACTTATTAGTATCTAAATTGGATTTTGCTGGAATAGGTTCTTTATTGTTGAAGCTTATGATTTTATATCTATCTGGAAGAATCCAAAGAATACAAGAAGTCCAAATTTCAGGAGTAACGTTAGCCGTATTTACCCAGTCCTCAGGAATTCCACAGAATTACGTTCTGGGACCCTTAATGTTTACGATTTTCATTGTGTAGAATTTAAATGGTCATTTCTTGTTATATGCCGATGACGTGTCACCTGTTCTATAAATAATGAACTTAACGCACTTAACTTACAAATAAATTTAAATTTAGTAAACTCTTGGTGTACAGTTAATCAATTACCCCTTAATACAGCAAAATGTACCTAATGTTATGTCCTTTAGTCGCTCAATGTCATTTGACTGGACGGATTTAGTCTTCTTTGACCTAATGTAATTAAGGATTTAGGAGTTCCCTTTGATCCAAAGCTTTTTTCATTCAACATATTAATTATATAGTGACTACAAACACCTAGGTTTTATTGTACAGAATATGATAGGTTTTCAGAACCTGAACACTTTTAAACTGTTAGTTATATGGTGCATTTATTGGATCTATAAACTGGATCATGTTTGCTTTGATCATGTATCCTGTATAGAATAAGTACACCTTAGACTTCTTAAGTTAACTGTGCTTGCATTTGACGGACATTACCCGCCAAAGGATTTTTCACAAGAAGCATTTTTTGACCGCTTCATCATGTGCAGTATTTTATATAGGCGAAAAATGTATTCTGTAATTTACTTATTCAACATTTTTAATATAAAACATTCTGAGAACTTGTTGGAAATGGTAAATTTTCATATTCCTTGATTGAACGTCAGACATAAGTATATTTTTCTCCAAATGACATTTTAAAGCGACTTTTAATGACACTTGATAGGCTTCAAGGGTGTATTTTTACTGCCTAGGCAGTAAAATTAGACTTATAGAAGAAAGGCTGATTATTCAAATTCGAGGGTCTGAAAGCTGCATATTTTCTGTAACTGCTTAAATACTTCGTTACAACGAAAGATCTTGATTTTTGTAGCATAATTAGCAATTCGACGCCTATATAATTTATAACATCCGTTTTCATTTGTAAAAGATCATCACATATACAGGCCCCAGCGACTGCAACAATAAGTACAAATAATTACAACCTAAAATATAAATTCAAAAATAGTTCTTAATTCCATAATAGATAATTTTCAATATACATATTTCTACCTTCGTGCTCAGATACAGTTCATCTGGGCTGTCGTTTTTTTTTTCTTTAAATAAACTAGGGATTTTCTTGCCAGGAAACCATCTGACTGCTGTTTCAATAAAGCTCGTAACTTCAGATATTTTGCCAAATCAATGTTATTTTTATATTTAGGGTAGCTTTCAACATCGAATAGGTAGACCGTAATGTTGAAGGCTTCATTTTCTTTGAAACATCGGCAATTTTTCAGAGAAAGATCCTACATTTTTCTTCAGTCTGTAGTTCATATACAGATCGTCACTTATCCAATAATAGATTCAGTGCTGGTGTTAATGGTAATAATTCATCCTCATTTTCAGTTACACTCATTCCGAACAGTTATTTGACAATTTTTTAAAATTGACAATGACATTAAAGCAAACACAAACAATTCAACAAACATCATCAGCGATAAACATAGTAACGAAAAGCCAGATTTGGATATTGATAATAAAACGCAATTAATAAATATAAAAAATTTGATTTTGCGTGAAATTGAAACAAATTTGGAAAAACGTATGTTTCACTAGGCAGAAAAGCAAAATTAATGCCTTGCCTGGTTTCCAAGCCTTGGCTAATGCCGTCAAGATTGAATAATCTTGTGCTTTTGTGTATATTGAAACAAATAACTATTTTCAATTAAAAAATTACAGGACTAATTTGTATTTTGTTGAATTATTGTTTAATTAGTTTTATTCATTTACTGTAAATCTTTCGTGTATGTTTGTAATTTTGTCCCTGTGTTTTTTTTGTATTTAAACATTTATGTGCTAATTTGATGTATTTTCTTTTCTTATCCTGTGATGGTATACGGCCCGTTGGATATTGAATAGATAAATAAATAAGTAAATAATATTTTTCTACAAAACTGTTGTGTGTGTGTTTAGGTTTCTATGGCACTGGACAGAGCCAACTAGCCAGTCTTCTTTGTTATATAACTAATTAGGTTACATTTTGTACATATATTATATATTCATACATTTTGTATGTGTATTACAATTTCAACCCCTAAAATGTATTTACCAGCTTCATGTTTGATGTTGTACCAATTTTTTTTTTTTCAATTTATTATTATTATTTTTTTTTTATTTATTTATTTATTTATTATTTACTTTTTCTTTTAGTTTTTTTTTTTCTTATTTTTTTTTACATTTTTTTTTTTTCTGAACTATACTATATACTAGATACATTGTTCTCTAGACCTCGTTGGCCTAGTCAACTTCGGTCTCCCTATAGTGGGTTACAAATGGAATAGAATGAATAATATTTATAATTACATAATAACATGCATGCAATATTAGTTAAAAGTGGGCTTTTTAATTGTCATTTTTGATGTTAAAAATGTCATTTTTTGACACGCGTGTTAAAAGTAAGTTACTTTTAACACTAGTGTTAAAAGTATATCAAAGTTTATTTGAATTTTGTTTTGAAAATTAATAAAACGTTTTAACAAACACATGAACAACTTTTTGTTTTAAATAAGTACAAACCAACATTTTAACTAGTTATTACTATTAACATTTATAGTAAAATTAGAACAATTTGTAATTCCCTGCGGAGTCATCATACTTAAGTTGGTTTTACTGTCAACATGTATGACACATCTATTTTCTGTAGAAATACTACTGGTAGTACTGGTGGTCTTGCTAGTAGTTGCAGCAGTAGGAAGTATTTAGCACGGAATTTCTTTCTTCTGTTCCAGTGAATTTTCAATGTAGCCTTCAGCTACCGTCCAAGATTTCCATCCTCCATGTCTCTTGATGGTAGTAAGATTTGCACCAGAATCTGCTAACAATGTCGCCGATGAACGACGAAAACAGTGTCCGGTGTAGAGTTGAGGATTTGGTAGAACATGTTAATTCCGACTGGATTCTTCATATATTTAAGAAAAAGTCGTCTATGGTCAGCGTTGGGTGGCCGGAGTGCCATATACTTTCTAAAAAAGTTTAAATAGAATTCACCAACAACACTGAAAGTCCGAGGCACATTCGTTTTAGTATCTGTTATGGTCACAACAACCGAAGTGCCCAAATATTCGATATTGTCGATGGTCATCTGACACAATTCCTCCCGGCGACACGCCCCGAAGACACCCACTATTGCTGCGACTTTCATCATCAGATACTTTTCGTCTTCTGCTTCTGTGAGAAATTTGTCGATATGCGTCTTCGTCAAAACTTTTGACTTTTTTGCTTGATATTCTTCACCCTTCCGTTCTAAAAAAGCAATAAGTTTATAATGTTTGCTTATATTTTGATCTTGCTTTATTTTTAACATAGTTTTGTTCATGGAATAATTTGACCACAGCGTTGACGATTTCCATATCTTGGCTTTTTCCTCAAAATATGCCAGTAAAACACTTTCGTTACATTTCCCAGGTACCTTTTTAATGTTGCACCATTCCGAAAAGCTTCTATAAGCGATTTCGTACTGTTTCTTTGATTTCACCGGCAATAATTCTAATGTTGCTCGACTGGCGGCTTCTTCGATTTCAGCAGGGATGGATTCGTTACGCTCATTATCAAGATTGTTCATTATACTTATAATATTACTAGAAAATTCTGTCTATATGTTTGCGTTTTTTCCGTAACTAACAACAGCACTAGTTGTTACGAAAATTTTGGTTCATAAACATTGCGATCTGTGTGGTATTTTTTGATTTCTTATTTTCATTGTGTTTAAAGTTCTTCCGATTGTTTTGTAGAAAAAATAGTGTATGATATACGTGTTAAAAGTGATTTTATTTTGTTCGTGAAGTTAAAAAACTCACTACGCTCGTTTTTTAATCATCTTCACTCACAAAATAAAATCTTACTTATAACACGTATATCATAAATAGCTATTTTGTTTATAAAGTCAACATGGATAACAGAAAAAAGTCGTAACTGTTGAATGCTGTCAGTGTATAAAATTATAAAGTGCGTTATACATATCTGTAAAAAATATATTATTTTCATTTGAACTTAAAATTTAAATTTCATAAGTTGATAAAAATGGTAAAATCATTATTAGATCCTGTCTTTTCCGAGAGTACATCTGCTTGGTCGTAACGCTTATCTGCGTTGCACAGAAAAGAAAATGTAGTTTAGGAGCTCTTTTCTCTCAAGCATGAAGGGATAAAAGCAAGAATAAATTGCATGTCCTCCATTTATATGGGCCATAAATAAAATCCAATTTCTTTTATTTTACTTTTTTACATAAACGACCCTCAGATAGTACAAACTCAGACCCAGGCAATTTGGTGAGTGCGAAACTTTGATGTCGTGACTAAAACGATAGTTCAACTAATGAGGATGGAAATTGTTAAACGTTTCTTAGTTTCAGAGATATTGCGTATTATTATGTGGAATAGATATGTTCTAACATTTTTTTAAATATTTCGTTTTCTCCTCATTTGAATTCTCAAAGAGAACAAAAAAAAATAGTGAACAACAGCAATAAATATAGTGTGTTATATAATTTATTGCACTCATTTTTTTATCTGTCGCAGTTGCAAACTATCCAAACATTAATGTCAGATAAAGTCCTCTTATAAATAAAAATGTGCATCGAGATAAAAAAACTAAATTTACTGTTAGATTAACAGTTTCTCGGTAATATATCTAACCGAAAAACTACTTCACTTAACCTTTTAAAAATGTCAATATTTGTTAATTCAATATTCCATTATTATTTTAGTTTGACGCAAAAGCATTGGATTAGAGGAACGTAAAATAATCTATGTAACAAATTGCGAAAAGTATCCGCACTGTCCAACTCGGCTTTCATCTCGTTTGACAATTTTGTGTCCCGTGCTTAAAGCAGATCGATTTCGCAACGAATTCCATACAAGAGTTTTTGTGGAGCATTTGACATTTTGATGACGCTTTTATTTGTATTTTTTAACATTTTGAAAAGTGCGGCAATATGTTTATAAGGCATTGTTTAATGTCGAAGTTCTGTCAAATGCGAACGTCACGCGTCGCTGTATTTCTTACAACGTTCTACAAAAAAAAAAGCCAAAAAATGAGTGAAAATGATGAGTCTTTGGATTTTGAACAAGCTGCTGAAGCTGCGCTATCCACGTTAGTGCCCGAAAAATTTATGCAAACACTTCTACAACTTTGAGAACTGGGCCGAAAGAAAACATTAAGGCCGTCAACTTTGTGAAGTAAATTATCGATGCTCTGCACCCTGATTTTCCTGAACAAAAACGTAGATATTAGAAAATTTACAAACCTAAACGCATATTTAAAAATGGAAGCTTGTTCGGATATCAATCAAAGAAATCAAAAATATTTAAGAAGCTGTAATGCTTCATGAAACAAGACGAGTGTGAAGATTTCCTGTTAGCCAAAATTCTTTTAATCGTTGGAGTATTTGGAGCATGTAGAAGAGAAGAAGTCACATTTTTGACAGTAGATGCTATAAAAGATTGTCAGTCATTTATCATCGTAAAAATTCTGACCACAAAAACTTATGTTTCAAGAATGTTTACGATTACTGAGGGATCAATAGATGCTATCAATTTAGTTATATTTCGTAAGTACGCAAAACTTCGTCCACTCAATACGACACTGTACCCTGCCAGTTGGAAACAATACTCTCCAACGCCAATGAATACACTGGCCATTACCTCCGGCGCAGCTCTGCAAGAATATTGGCAGATTCTGGAGCGGACATGGCACTTTTAAAGCGACATGGAGGTTGGCGATTAAGTGCAGTTGCTGAGGATTATATCGAAAATTCTATTGAACAGAAAAAGAAATAGCAAAAAGAATCGTAGGTCAGAAAGATACACCATATAATAAATTAAAATAAGTTCACGCAGAAGCAGAAGCTAGCAGTCTGGTCACTACTAGCAGTTTATCGATTCCGAATACTAGTACTAGCATTGCTGTTAGAGAAGAGAAGCGGAATGCTTCTAGTATTCACTTTAAAAATTTACATAATTATACCTTTAACATTTATAATAAATAGTTATTTATGGAACAAGTACAAAAATTAAGTGTTTATTGCACGCTACGTGAAATACGTAGAGTGCAATAAACACTTTTCGTACGAGTTGCATACAATATTTTTTCTACGTTTATGCAAAAACCAAAAAATGTTTTATTTAAATGACACTAAGTGTAGGTAAAGATGACGTCGATTTGAACGTTTGTTTGTTATGATGACAAAACGCTGTAGTAGAATGACAGATGAATGCAATAAACATTTTATTGCACTAGTGCAATAAAGAACCACTTTTTCCACTAAATATAGTTCAATAAAGTTTTGTTTTTACATGAACGTAGAAAATAAATATTTTTATTGTTCTTAATGATTCATTTTAACTTTTAGGCACTAGTGCCTCAAAGAGTATCATTTCAAAAATCAAAATTTGTCAATTTCGCAACGTTTTCACAAAAATATATTTATTCAACCCACGATGTTGATTATATTAACCGTAAAAAGATTTCAAACAACAATTAGGAAACTGTTCTATATAAACATCATATTTTTAATCAAACATTCGAAAAGGTAAAATTTTGTGTTTGTCTTAACAGTTTTTAAATGTTATAGAGTACCGCTCAGGATAAATAATGTCGGATGTGCAGGACCGAAAGGAATTATCTCTCTTCATTCATTATTGCGTTGTAGGACCGGACGGCCGGACGCCTTGTAGAGGTGGGCCTCTTCTTCACTCAGTCTCGATTGCGTTTGCGGTCTATCCCGGAAGCTCTACTAGAAACCTCCTCCTTTCAAACCCCATTGGTAAGTGTTTATCTTCTGGCGCTCTCCAGGGTACGTAAAATGTAACAAGCTACATCTAGCGGCCATTATTTACTCCATGTCAGACGTAGCACACGCAGTAAAAATAACAGCAATATCTTTCATTGGTCAACAAAAATTATTTTCAAGTAAAAGGGTTAGATATTTGAATCTACATTTAGTGTTAAACTAAAATAGTTACACTGAAACGAAAGTTTTTTTGGATGGACATAATTGGAAATGCTTAATGAATAATTTGACACTTTTAAGTCAAACAAAATAACAGCTTATCGGTGTAGTTATATGTCAAACAATAATGAAAATAAAAACAATAAAGAAAAATCGTTGAAATCATATAAAAAACAATAAAAATGCTTAATATAAAAGAATAACACTTATTTAGCATCGAACATAAGAAATCCTTGAATTAAGTCGTCAACAATTTATTTCTGTTATTTTAAATAGCGTAATTTTATTTTAATCATCTCTCTATTATTTCAAGAAAAATGTTCTCGCGGCAACAATAAAAAATTTGACATCAAGAAAACTGTTGCTCCATGAGTTTGCCTTTTCTGAGTGTTTATTATTTTAAACTGAAATCTTAATGTCATATTTTTTATCTTCGTACAGTTTGCAAGAAGTCCAGAAACCGATAATCGAATTATGAGCACGGGCTTGAGGAAAGACTTTACATGAAAATCAGTGCAATTTAAGTGACTGCATTACAAGAAAAGAAGAAGAACACATAAGTATCTTGTCATCTTAGTGGTTCAGTTAACACGTTGCCTCCAGTCACAGTATTTCATACACTTCCTTAGCTTTAGATTACGATCTGTGAAGATGGGCTCGCTATAGAAAGCTCTCAGCCCACTCGTACATCGATTTTAGTCATTATTGTTGGTTCTAAGGCTGATACAGCGAAACCGCTCCTCAAACAACGGTGGTCCTCTGAGATATTCCCTGACACCTCAAATGCTGCCAGCAGTTTCATTGCTCTTCACTGGTGACTCGAAAAAAAAATTACTGTGGCTGATAATTTATTTTAAATAACAGTACAAGCCGTGAAATAGGTAAAACCACTACATCTTGAAATATTTAAGTAATTAAATGAGAGCAAATTTTACATTTCACTTATCTGCCATCTTCAAAGGAAATATATCCTGTACTGCTTTCTCCTAATTTACTTCATTCCTTTTCCATCTCAAATCAAGGAGAGACTATACACACAAAGACCCCTTTTGTGTTATGTATGTTAGGAATGTGACACACTACAAACCGCCACATAGCTACAATTTGACGTGGTACTTACACGTGTTATCCCAGAGGGATTTTTATTTTTATAGGTGGAGTAAAATCATCCCTTGTTTCTTTACTCTCAACCAGCTGCCTCTTATTATATCTTTCTTTTTTATTTATCCTAATATATATGATCCTATCAACTCGTTAATTACAATAAAGGAAACGCAATGCCTCATATTACAACCATAAATGACCCTCCTTTGATCTTTGTGAAAATACCGCAGTGACCTTGGACATTTAAATGTACCAGCAACGTTGTCATATCTATCTGCTGTAAAATATGATGATTAAATGTTTTTAAAATTTCAGTATACAGCTTAATGCGATCTAGCTTGGCAAGGAGATGAAGCAGTAAATTGCAAAATATATTATTTTAGGGAATAAAAAAAATTGACTGCATTGAATAAAATACAGGGTTTTCAAAAATATGTATAGTTCAAAAAACTGCGATAGTAAATTGTTAATGAAAAATATATAAAATCCTGTTATATGTCCAATTAGACTCTTTTATAAAATTTTATCACACAGAACGGATATTTCAACTGATGTATTTTTCTAACTCCCAATCTTTTTTGGGAAAATTACACATCAAAAGGTTGACACAAAAATATTCCTATAGAAATCACCGAAATTCTTAAAGACGAAAATATCAGCTGAAAAAATTCTAATCATTCACATCGCTCCAAATGGCACATAACTAACAAGATTTCGATACGACATCATGAATCATAAAGTACGATTTTGTATTTAAAAAAGTTTTGTTGATATATTGCAGAAAAAAGTTTTAATGATATTTTTTGTGCTTATTTTGGGAAGTTATGAGCCGTAATACTATATTTAATCAAACATACAGAGCGCTGAAAACATTTTTTATGTTTTTGTTGACAACTTTATTTATCAAAGTTCAAATACTTTAGTCAAGAAGTAACAATAAGGCAAAAGCAGACGTAAATCATACAAAATAATTAAATTTATATTATCAATAGTAGTATGTAGTATTAAAAAGAAAAAAGGAACAATACAGTAACTGTGGATTTATTGTTCAACAGAACATTTGCATTTTCAATGACGTGCAAAACTGACCAGTTATCTCAATACCTTTTTTACTGTATTAGAAAGGTATTTTAAGCTAATATAAATCAAATCTCCTACAATTCCTATCAATAAAGTCATATGCATGCTCTTTGATACCAAACATTTAGGTATGCTAATGAACAATTCCACAGACAAAGCTCCATTCAATAATTATCTAAAAAAAATTATCTAGCTAAATTTACTAACCTGGTTTAATGAAAACACTCTATAAATATCTAAGTTCACTTTTGAAACTGTGGAAACTGGAAAATACAATATGAGATCTGACCTATTTATGCATTTTTAGGATTGCCTCCTTTAAGTTGAGTCAAATAACTATAAAAATTATTATACCAATAAATTAAAATTATTTGAAAATAAATATTCACAATGTCAAAACCGACTATAACCTGTCAATGAATTTTAAATTGAACATGACAAATACCTACTTAAATAATGTTTACCCTTCATGTGATCGTAATTTTTAGATATTAACAACATTGTGTGGAACTAAAAATCCAGAAATAGGTCTGATCTCATCTATTGTGGTTGAATTCTCGAGTTTCCACAGTTTCAAAAGTGAACTTAGATATTTATAGAGTGTTTTCATTAAACCAGGTTTTAGATAATTATTGAATAGAACTTTGTCTGTGGAATTGTTCATTAGCATACCTAGATGTTTGGTATCAGATACATATGACTTTATTGATAGGAATTGTAGGAGATTTGATTTATATTAGCTTAAAATATCTTTCTAATACAGTAATTTTTTTTTACAAAAGCTAATAATAAAAAATATGTGGGTAGATATTGTGGGTGTAATTCAACGCTGGTCGGGGCTTTAGTCCGCAGAGTAGTTAGTGTCACACAATATTGTTAATACCTAAAAATATATCTCTATACTGACACACTGTTATCGATTGCTAGGTTACCAAAATGCGTTTGACAGCATTTGAACCAGTTTGAAGTTTGTTAAATATTTAAAATGTAGCAACAAAAATGCTGTATCTATTGAACATTTTACCACAATAAATCTTCTCTGGTAGAACAAATACTATCTTCTTTTTACCACAACAATTATTAAGTATCTATAGTACAGTGTGATTTGCAACTTATACAAACAAATTTGGAAATAGAAGCGTCATGAAAAATGTCAATGTCGTAAAATTTTTTTGTAAAATCCTTATACCTAGATTCCGAGAAACAAATGACTGAAGTAGTAGTATTTTCAACCTTTATATTGCTGGGCTACTGTAGTCTAGCATCATCGGAATGCAAACGATTCCAAATACCGAAATTCGATTTTAGTATTCATTTTTTTGCGATAGTGTTTACATTAGCTTTACAAGTGTCAAAATTGACTTACGTGTATAGCAACCTGAAGTTGATGGATATCGCTTTAATTTATGATGAAGTAAGACAAAATTTTTTAGCAGCTTCTCGTCTGTACGCAGAACGATTTCCTGATAGACATGTGCCAAACACAGCTACTTTTACCGCGGTAGTGCAACACGGGCGTGACAAGGGAAATTTTCAACCCAATCCTGAAAGAGATGTAGGACCAGGGCGTCCATCGCGTACTGCAACAGATGAGGAACACATTTTAGAGATTGTTGGAGAGAATGCCCGAATAAGTACCAAACAAATCGCTCAACAATTACAAGGATCATCTCAATCAACAGTGTGGCGTGTCATACATGAAGCTCATTTATATCCATACCATGTTCAGCGTACCCAAGCATTAATACCAAGAAATTATATCTTACGAAATAGATTTTGGGAATGGTTGCTGCAAAAACAGTTCAATTTACTGGTATAAAATATGTGTTACAAAATTTTACTTATTTCTTTTCTTGTAAAATTCTTTCAATTACGTGCTTTCGAAAACTGTGATTAAATTATCTCGTCTATCATCAGTACCGTATATATCAGTCATATCAGCCCAACTATTATTCCTGATAGTAACGTCATTTACAGAAATCGAGTTGCTAAACTGCTACACAAAATTTATTTGTTTTTTCTCACAGAAAATAATAAGAAATTATTTTTAAGCAATGTCTATGAACGAACTGATTTTACAAAATTGTGCTAACACAAATGACCCACTTTCATCAGGGTGGCAAAAGAAATAAGAGTATCTTAAGCAAAGTAATAATGCATGCAAGACAAAACGGAGACTTGGGCGTATAAATAATACATAACATTGCCGAAACTGAACCTCTTATCACAGTTTAGAAAGCGTGATGTGTACTCTTAAAGTACAGTTTGTTCTCTATTTGTGCAATAATTAAAATAATATTAATAAAAAAGTTGCAGTAAACGAAGATGCAGTTTTCCCATTTTATTAACAATTAAAAAATGTACAGCCTTAGATATTGATAAATTTAATTATAAGATATTTGTTAACACGGTGATAAGAGCAAAGCTTTGAAAAAAATACTTTTCAAACAAAGGAGATTAACTAGACAATAACAAAAGGGGAAAAGAAAAAGAATTTTCGTAAAAGAATGAAAGTTTATCACCCGCATTGCCTCCTTACAAAGATGCGCCATTTCGAAAGCTACTCATTTAAAGTTGAATATAATGAGAAATAAAGTTACAAAACTCTGTAGGCAGACAATTCTTAGCAGTGTCTTCAAAAATTTAATTTTACTCTCGTCGTTTTAAATATAACTTCATATTTACATTTAGTAAATTATTCACTTTAATAAATTGAATTAATTTATTTTATTTTCTCGAACTGTTGAAACAGTAAGTCGGTGACTGAAAGATTCTTTTGTTACTCCTCAAACTTTAACTTATTGTACTTTATTTATTTACGCTTTAGTGGGATTATTTATTTGAGACTTTGCTTTATTTGTCCAAATAATTTCTAACGCATGATGACTGGCATTTATTTACGAATTTAGAAAACGTTTGTCATGATGACTGGCATTTATTTATGAATTTAGAAAACGTTTGGATAACAGAAACTCCATTTACATGGCAGCAAGTGAGTGGCAGTTACATACATATACATAATAACACTAATTAAGTAATAAATTTAAAAAAATTTCATAGTAGGTACTTCTGTAGGATTTCTGTAGCCTAGTAACCTGCCACAACTTTTTTGTTTTATATAATAACAGTTGAGTTGAATTGATTTTAAGATAGGTACATATTATAAAAATGAATCTTGCTACTGAAAACATATATCTGTTTTGTGTTAAGTGTTAAGCCGGAGACACATTGCTCTAATGCCACGCCACGCCACGCCATGCCACAAGACGTGGTGTGGTATGTACTCTGTGTGCACACTGTTACCACGTCATGCAATGCCACGTTATGTTACATTCGACAATTCCGTCAATTTAAGGAATTTCATATCGGAAGAAGGTCAAATTCAAATTGTAAGTCGAGTTGAATACATTTAAGTACCTTAATCCATTTAGCTAAAGTCGTTAAAATGTATATTATTATTATTATTATTATTAACAATATGCTGTGAGAAACATTTTCTGTGTAATTTGTGCCTAAGCTTCTCCTCTCATAATTTGTTTTCTATAGCGCTTACGTTTTATACTATACAGGACGTTGAGTGTAAAATATTTCAAGAGGTAATAGTATGAACCAAAATAAGCACAAAAGTCTTAATAAACATGGGTCCGCAAAGTAACGGTTGCGGAGATATGGACCACTATTCGTTTTTCAAACATTTTATTTTATTAGGAATAAACCGACAAAGGAAGCTTTTAACAAACAAAAAACAAAGTTACAGAAGATGTTCAAAGTGCCCTCCGTCCATTTCCAAGCAGGCACGACATCTTCGTCTCAACGATATTCGAACTCTTTCGAAAACACCCTCCTTGGTTTGGATTTCTTGACACTTTTGATTAGTCCGTAGCTGCAGCTCTTCCAGGCTATTTACAGGACCATACACTAATGTCTTCAAATATCCCCAAACAAAGAAATCTAGAGGGTTCAGATCAGGCGATCTTGGAGGCCATAAAACAGGTCCGGCCCTTCCTACGCATCCATGTGGAAAAGTTTGGTGTAAATGATCTATAACGGCCATGGAAAAATGAGCTGGAGCACCATCACGCTGGAATCACATTTGTTGCCTCTAATTCAAAGGAATGTCTTCCAAAAACTTATACAGTGTGTTCTGCAGAAAGTTGAGGTAAGCAGCGCCTGTTAATCGGTTTGGTAAAACAACAGGACCTAGAAACCTGTCACCTACAATACCCATCCAAATGTTTAATGAAAAACGTGCCTGATGTCCAAATTCTATTAGAGCATGAGGATTTTCGTCGGCCCAAATATGCGTATTGTGAAAATTAAACACTCCATTTCTTGTGAACCCGACCTCATCAGTAAAAAGAATGTTTGCAAGAGAACGAGGGTCTTCAGCATCATGACATAGAAACCAGCGGCAAAAAACCAAACGTGCTTGATGATCATTTATTGGATTTAAGGCCTGTACTCGTTGCACATGGTATGGATAAAGCAGTTGCTCGTGAAGGATTCTCCAAACAAGAAGACCACTAATTCCTACCTCGGCTGATATTCTCCACACACTCGTACCTGGATTCTGCTCTACCAGTGCTAGAATTTCTTCTTCCGCTCTAGGAGTGGATACCGACCTTGGTCTTCCGGATAAATGGCACTGTTTGCTCAAGAAACCGGTATCACGCAATCTTTGATGAATTCTTCCAAACATGCGTTGTTAAGAAATCTGGCGATTTGGATAAGCGTCAGCATAAAGACGTCGCGCTTCGGTGGCGTTCCCATTAGCACGGCCAAACATGAAATACATCTCTGTTAATTCTGCGTTAGAGTAACCAGCCATAGTAAAAGAAAACTTGTGCACTGAGAACAACTGTCAAATACGTACTGTTTATTTCACTAAACATCAACCAACTATTATAAGAAAATACACAACGTTATTGCAAAATAAAAAGGGGCTAAAAAACGTAAAACATTCCATATCTCCGCAACCGTTACTTTACGGACCCATGTTTATTGAGACTTTTCTGCTTATTTTGGTTCATAATATTACCCCCTTAAATATTTTACACTTTTTTTTAACACCCTGTATAGAGACATTCATGCTTGCAAATCTTTAAAATAACAAAATCTTGTCAATATTTTATGAATGTCACATCATATTCACGTGCACACTGTTACCACGCGACACCAGATTACACCACCCGACGTGATGAAAATCTAACAAGAGGGGATTTGACACACGGATGGCATGGCGCGGCGTAGTGTCAGAGCAGTGTGCACACAATATATAAAAATACATAAGAATACACGGTGTCAAATTCTTGTGACGTTGCATCACATAGCGTGGCGTGGCTCAGAGCAATGTGTCCTCGGCTTAATGCTAGTGTATTTTATTGAGAAGGTAATCTATTGTTATACATATTTTAATGTTTTTCATACAATATGTTTTGTTATTTTAGGCAAAATCTCTTAACGCATCCAATTTATGGTCTACATATTCCATGTTGAAAAGTACTACACAAATAAACGAAAATATGGTTACATTACAACATAAAAAGCTACTTGCCGTTTTAAAACGTAAAAATGACACATACGAAACACAAAAATCAGTTAGAAGTTTTGACTATGGAAAACATTACTATATTCTCTGAAGTTATTTACTTGTGGCATAATTCTAGTTTTTCTTTAGTTTAATTGGGTTTTTACCACACTTTTGAAAAAATAAAGATTAATTAAATAAGCCCTTGCGCTGAATGGATCAGTCAAGAGTTATTTTTGAAATTAAGTTTGCCTAACACTGAAACAGCAGATTAGTAAAAAATAACAAAAATCACATCACTATAGCACACTATCCACTCACATCCGTATTTGTTGACGTTTCAAAAAACTCTCTGTGTTCCTTCTTAGAATAGTAAACGTATTAAAAGTATGTCAAGTTTGACAGTTTATGGAAGCAGATAAACAAATTTTAAACTGGATTAGACTCCTGGGGTACTCTTGATGAGGCGATATAAGAATTGGATATATATTCATTGTGTGCCACGTATTGCAACCTGTTCACTAAATAGGACTTACGCAATGATGTTAATCTAAAATTAAAACCAAATTTTTTGATTTACAAGGGAAAATTTCTGTTGTTCTCTAGACGAGTTTGAGTATTATTCAACCAACAGAAACTTTAGCAAATTGAAAAAATAAAAACAAATGGATTTGTTACAGAAATAGTTGCTCTAATTTCGATTCACACGCATTTTTAATTTCTTGATTTTAAAATAAATCTATTCATAGAGCACCTATAAATTGAGACATACATAACTACTGGAAAAATGTGTAACTAGAGCAAGAGGTCTAGAAGAGGCATGTACATCTTTTAACTTTTCTAAATGTAGATCGTCCATTCAACATAATCATTGACTAATTTCTACACGTTCACTATGTGTGTCAACAGCTGTAAAATTTATTAGAAATATCCGCAAAATAAATGGTTTAATTCAGCACCCTATATCTCTGTTAATATTGCTAATGAACTTGATAATCAAAAGCCTTTGATCGCATTGATCATGAACTTCTGAATAAATTAAAGGTACTTGGATTTAGTCCTCATTTATGTAATTTTTTTATATCTTTATAATAGAAGGAAATTTGTTGCATACTCTGGTCACAAATGAAGACTTTTTTTAGCTACCTCTGATATACCACAGGGTCCTAATTTGGGACCCTTGCTTTTTGTATTATTTATTAATGATATTGTTAATGTAATAATTTGTGAGAAACTATTATTCGCAGATGATTTAAAGGTGTTTTCTATGATTGAATGCACAACATTACAATGACAATTATGTGAACTACACAGGTATTGTAATAATAATTATCTGAATTTAAATGCAAATAAATGTAAAATAGTACCTTACATCCGTAAATTTAATCCAGTTATTTATGACTATACTTTAAACGAAGTAATATTGGAACATACGGACACCATCAAAGATTTAGGAGTGGTATTTGATTGTAGACTAAACTTTTCTAATCATGCTGAGTACGCTACAGATGCAGCCTTGAAGATGTTGGGCATAATTAGAAATTGTCAAGAATTTTCTGATGGGGTACCTTTAAAAACTCTTTATTGTTCTTTTATAAGGTCTAAACTTGAGTACTGTTCGCTTGTCTGGTATACATATTATGATATTCATAAATGCACAATTGAGAATGTACAGCGAAGGTTCCTTGAATTTTTATCTTTGAAAACTGAAAACTTTTATCCAGATAGAGGATATGATCATTGCGTATTATTTAACAAGTTTAATTTTGTATCGCTGGGGTTAAGTCATGTTATTAATAGCTTTTTAAGTTATTTCACAACAATTTGGATTGTCCGTTGCTATTATTATTATTATTATTATTATTATTATATAAGCGTATTCTTAATATTTCGACATAAACTACTACTAGGTGGTATGTGATCCATTACTTATAAAAACACCTTATATATGGATAAAATATTATGAATGCAATTCAATGCTAGTCACATAAGATTATAAATACCTAATGAATATGTATAAAAAACTACTTCTTATCGTAATCATTACACAGTCTCTAAATCTAGTGTTCAGGAGCAAAAATCAGTATAAAGGAGAAATTTCGTGCAGAAGAAAATGCAAATTTCATTTTCTTTCACGCTTCGATATCATTATTTAAATTCAGGTTTATTTGAAAAATTCCGTATTCTCTCGCAGATTTACAAGACATAGACTTAAGAAATCTTGAATAGAAAATTTATTTAATGGTATTTCTGAATAGTAAATAGAAAATAAAAGCTATGATGCGATTTTGCAAACAATTTCGATTTTAATTCAGTAGAATGTGCGCTTCTTGAGTTGTATTCAAGTAGCTAGAAATTGCATTGCCGACCACGCTTAGGAAATATAAATTGAATTCCTTCTATTTAAAACTACTCTCGGTAATGAATTAATAGAATGATTATTTGAAAAAGTAAAGCAAATAGACAATACTTCACAAAAGAAACACCTTGAATGTTTTGAAGCCACAGTTTTAATTACCTTTAGATCTATAAAAAAGAGAGTAAAGCAATGATAAACACAGTTTTGAAACAGACCTCGAAGATATTCACACGGATCTTTGCAGAGGATTTTTGTTTGGAAGCCATTATCATGATAATTAATACTCTCACATTTTAGGCAACTCACTTATTTGCAAACATAAATTTCTGATTATTTTATTCTTTGTTCAGCTCTAATTTCACACCTTCAATTTTCATGCCTTGAGACATTCATTAATTCATTATTATCCTCTTTGGTAGAATGATGACAAATTTAAACATGTTTTAACATTGAAAATGTTTGATAAAGTGTAACGTTAGATGTATATAGGGAGTATAACAAAGGCATGCAAATAGGAGGTCCCAAAAAATAATATATCTGAATTACTTTAATTTGGAATAACCAAATTTGGTATATGATTTAGGTTTATTATTGGTCTTCTTTGACTATGAGTTCAAGTGAGGATAAGTTACACCTAAAGTGATACCAAACTTTTTTCCATTCATCGAATTTAAGAAAAATGATAATATTCCGCGCAGAATTTAACTTTTTTTACTCCTTTTAATTTTTTAAAAAGTTTAAGATTTCAATAAAAAATACAATAAAGAAAACAATATTTTAATAGTGTTTATTACAAGAAATCAAAAAGTTTGTAGAAAATGGCTGTAAAATCAGCGAACAAGTTGACATGTTACTTGTGCTAGGTTTCTGTGAAGGAAACTGTAGAATTGTGGAAAATATCGTAGGAGATTTCCAAATCGCGTGATTCCCCATAGAGAAACATTTTCTAATGTTGAAAGATGGACTCGAGAGACAGGAAAGTTTTTCAGTTATATCCGAGAACGTCCTAGTATAATAAGGGTACAAGATGAAGAAAATATTTTGCAAACAGTTGAAGATGAACCTCAAATAAGTACTAAACGTATCTCGAAAAACTGGATTATCAAGAACTTCTGTACACCGAATTCTTAAACGTAATCACTATATCCATATCACATTCAAAAACTGCAAGATCTATCTAAGTGACCTTTTGCTAGTTTATCTTGCATCAGCATATTAAAGAAAATTCTTTTCACCGATGAGGCTTGTTTCACTGGTAGAGGAACTACAAATGTTCATAACGTACATGAATATTTCGATGTATACCTCTATGCAATAACTCCTAGGCATTTTCATCATGAGTTTAAAACACTTGTTTTGTGTCGGCTCTTATACGGAACACTCTGTATAAGCAATGGTAACTAATATACATTTTAACTTTTAACTAAAAACTATATCTTTTGTGTCTGTGCATAAATTGAATTGAATAATGAAAACGCTTAATATTTCCAACATATTAATTTGTTTTATATATAATTCTATCATAACTAAGAGTAGAGTGTGATAAATTGCATAGGAATTTTTATAACACAAGTTAAGTAACTTGTAAGTAACTACATAACTTTAATTGAAAACAAATTTTGTCTGACAACCTAATAAAAATAAATATAAAACTTCTACAAGCTTTTATAATACACATGGCCAAGGAAACATTTCTGAAAAGTTAAATGTAATTTCTTGAAGGAAGATCCCCAACGTTTATTTTTATTGTATTTAATTGATTTACACTGTAAATATTATGATTCTGCGTCAGATGGCTTCTCATATACATTGTCTTCCTCTCCTGTAACTTATATAAACGAAGTAATATTTTTATGTTACCTATTAGTTCTACTGCGATTTTAATAAAGTGACTGCGTCATAGAGGATCATAGACAGCAATAGAAATGACTCACAAAAAATATATTTTTGATTAATTTTATGAATTATGTGAAATGCTCCACCTACACCTACATTAGGCAACTTAATTTTTCTCTTAATTTTTGTTTCAACAATCACTGTTATTAACTTTTAAGTACGAAGAAATTTTCTCTTACTCGTTAAATATTTAATGAAGAAACAAACTTGTATGAGTTCTAAAATTAGCAGTGCTGTATAAAGGTGTTTCTAAAATGAATTTTAGTGGATGCAGAACAATAGATTACGAAAACGTTGTTATAATTTTTTTCTCACATATTCTAAAAGAGATACTGCCTCTTAAAGGGTCAACCCAAAATGCTTTTTAAGGATAAGGTTCACTTAAATTTTTTTGGATTTGGATTTTTTTAAATTTCTGAATAAAAAATATCAGAAACTTGATGTTATTTATACAGGCACAAAAGATACTCTTATTGAATGTCGATAGGATACACTGTTCTCAAGTAACATAAATTTGACAATTTTATAATATGCTCCAAAATGAACCTACCATCAGATAGCAGCATAAAGTGTGTCCTGAAAAAATTTATAACAGATAGCAAGAATGTTAAGTTTTCAAGAAGAATTAATTGCTGAATGTGCAGAAGAAAGAATATATTATTTTAATCAAAATGGAGTTTGTCTTAGACAATTTCGTGGAAAAATAAGCTGAAAAACGATATTTAAAATTTCTGTTTGGCCACGCCCCCAGAAAACGGTAGCCGCCATAATGAAGACCTGTGACGTCAGACGACGTTCCCACGTATATGCCGCGTTGTCCTTTATATCTGGATACGATTTCCATTTTTGGACAACGCAGTACAGAAGAACGCAGAATAATTAATTTGGCATTTGCGGTATTACTAAGTAGTATTGTGTTAAATATGCATTGGTATTGAATGGCAATGGCAAAGTAGACGGGTACCTAGATGTTTGGTATCAGATAGCATACATATGACTTCATTGATAGAAATTGTAGGAGATTTGATTTATATTAACTTAAAACACCTTTCTAATTACCTGTTTTATTCTGAAAACATAATAAACAAAAAGGGATAAATAAGGATTTTTTTAAATGTTAAAATAACAATAAAAATATAATTTTAAAATAATTAATACATTTTAAATAACATTAATTATAATTTATTATTTTTCAAATTAAGACAAGTAGTTTAATGTGAAATAATATAGCATAATTTTATAAATACCTCCAGTAAAACCTGAACGTAACTATCATCATTGTTGCCGTAATTTTCACTAGCGGATCTATTTAAAAAAATAAATAAGTATCCATATTTGTTCTTGCTGATTTCTTACGTCTATAGCGTGTACCAGAATAGACCTCAAACATATCTAGAACTAAAACTCGACATTGAACAAACAAGATATAACAAATATTGAACGCAATGTATTGTAGCTTGTAATATAGTTTCTCATGGCAATCATTTAAAAAATATCGTTTTTAAATATAGAACTAGAGAATAAAATAGCACTAATAAACTTTATTAGTAAACATGTCACAATATTAATATTTGTCAAATACATCGCCTACTGATTCTTCATCATTTGTCAAGTGAAGTTTTTTTTAGATTAAATATCTAAAAACAAAGTATGTCGTCCAATATTAGAGTCGTAAGTTGTAGATTTAGCAAATAATTTGGACGTATCCCAGCTAGTCTTCCATATGACCAGTAACTTCGATATTTACGGAAACCCTATTTCAAGGTGATGAGTAAGAAGTTGGGAAGGCATACATTCAAAACAAACCCACACGCTTTTCCGGGTTATCGAATAATTACCGAAAAAAATACATTTTACTTGAGCTGATTAAGTGCCGCCTTAATATGAAAATATCCTCTATATATTTACTTATTATCTACTTAACATAACTAAATCATAACTTTCATTAACAGCGGATAAAGTAAACTGTTACTAAAGTACTAAATATAAACACAAAGCGGAATTTCTATCCTCAATATATTCTGTGATAACGATGAAAGGCGTACTCCAAACTACGAATAGAAGTCTTCGTGTGTGTGTATGTGTTGCACATCCAATTTCGACATAATGTATCATTTTTTATTCTATTACTGAAGACAAGTGTTGACTATGACACTGTGGAAATATTCTTTACCTTAAATTTTAGAATTTTATCTTTAGATTTTAAAATAAGATGGAGAGAATATAAAGAACTATTAGGGCATTAGTATTCAGTCAGCACTACCTAAATTTGGATAAGTTTGTAGCTCATCATTTCTCTTAGGCTTGTAAAGAAATAATCATTCCTCAGCAACAATACTTTCACGCTGGTAAATCTACAGTAACCATCTGCTTTGTTTTCAACAATTTTTGCTCAAAGCATATGAAAAGGGCATACAAGTAGATTGTATTTATACAGACTTCTCAAAAGCTTCTATTCGCGAAATTCACGAACCACTAGATGGCGCTGTAAAATTGAAGGTGTCGGATGATGGGTGAACAACAATTTGTTTACAATTGTCGCTAAACCTTTTAATTCACAGAAAAGTTGTGTTTTATGGTAATTCTTTGTATTTTTTGGGTGCAAATGTATTGTAACAATTATCAAAGTTTTAATGTCTGACAAATTTCTATAGTACATACATATAAAGGCTGTATCACATAAGAGGGCCTCTCCCATGTATCTCACTTAATATGCGAGACACGTCAAAAATCTTTAATTGATTTTTGTTGCATTTTTGGAGGCCTTTATGCTTGTAAAAGCAAATTTGAGATCCATGGCCAACTTTATGAGTAATAGCAAAAAAACCTGTAAAGTGCCCAAACTTTAAGGCTGTCTAACTTTTTTATTTTAAGAGATAGAGAAAACTTATTGGTAATAAATTTTTATTGCAAAATTGATACCTTCCACCTGATATAAACAGATTTTTAAAATATCGTATGTGGTTCGCTGCGCCCTCTAAGCGGATAAATTTTTTTTTTATTGGAGCAGGCTATGGCCTATAAGAGAAGGTGAGGTCTGGGGTCATCCTTAATTACTTCATAACATAACGTTGTTATAATTTCCTGATATAAAAATCTTCCATAAGAAAATGTTTGCTACATACTTTCATGTATTTTGCTATCGCTTTTCCGATTCTCAATGTAATTTTCCACTGCTTATAGAGCTTCGGGTCTACGGGAAATTTATGAAGGGAAATGAAAGTAGGTGGACTAAGCGAAGCACTGAGGAACAGCATTGAGATTTCCTGGAAATTTTCTTGCGTATGATTTGAATTTTTGTACACTTTTTATAATTAAATATCGTACGATCTGAAAATGACTAAAAATTGAGAAAATTTCCTCTACACCTACGCATACAAAACCAATTTGCTGGATTGATGTTCACCCCCATACCTAGCTTATTACAAATTATACTATTTTCAAACTGTTCTGGTATGCAGAAAAAATTATAGGAAATACTAATTTGTTATTCTCTCTTATAGAAATTCCGAAATCTATCAACAGATATCAGCCACTTCATGATTTTCGCCAAGGATTAACTATGAGTCTTTGGGTTTAGGTGATAGTATAGTAAATTGACTAAGGAGTTTTCTTATGGGTTGTCGCCAAAGACTGAAAGTTATATCCTTTGTTCTGGGATGCAACAGATGTCCCACTGTGGACCATTGTCGTTTTAATTTGCAAGTGTGTATTATAGATAATGTTTGTAAATGGCCTGTATCCAATAATTTACTTTTAAATATTTACAAATGTGGTGTAATCTGATTTAGCTGTGATTTTGGTGTGATTTTTCTTAGAAAAGTTAATTTTAAATCTCATTAACAGAAATAATCATCATCTGCAAATAAATGACTTGGTTTTTTGATGAGAAATCTCCGTAACACACCATTATTTTATATTAATTTCCACAGGTAGGTTAAAGGCAGCATTCGTTGAGGATGTAGCAATCTTAACAGAAAAAGAGAAGGATTTACAGAACAATTTAGACCCGGAATGGAGTATGAAATAAAACTGAATAGGTAATAGAAAGTTATGGTAATAGGAAATTAGCAAAACACATAAAAATATAGACTGATAGTGTAGCAATTGACAGAATAAAGGCTTTAAATACCTAGAAATATAAGTAGAAGATAATGGAAAACAAAATGTATAAATTAATAACAAGCTATAAAAAATGTTAAAATTACACCACGCACTGAACAAGCCCTTTGTACGTAAAACATAATTTTTTTAAATCTATTTATAGATCAATTTTGACGTTTGGTTGAGACTCTTGGGTATTGAAAAAAAGCCTAATAGAAGCTGTAGAAATAAAGTATCTTCGAAAAGTTCAAGGTGTAGAGCGGCCAAACAATACAGGAAGAAAAATACAATAAATACAATTTTGTAAAAAGTGATAAGTTGTTCTTTTGATATGTTTTTATTGATATTTGCTTGCATCATTGTTGTTTTGGAGCCCGGAAGATGGCTTTAATATAGACCGAAACGTTGGAAGTATGTAAAAAATTGTTTATCTTTTGACCGGTTGCCAGACCAAACAGGCTTTTTGACTAAATTTTTGACTTTAGCACCCTGTAGGTCGAAAAGGAGCGACATTTGGACAAGGTATATTTGGCTTAATCGCCCTATTTGGAATTAAATCACCGTGTATGTGAATTAAGTAGACTAAATACTCAGGAATTTTTACTTTAAGTAAAAAAGAATTTATTATCTGACAGAAATATATGAAATGTTTTTAGTTTATAACTGTTTTGGCTGTTTTATACATACTAGTAAAAAGGAAACAAGCTAAAATTATCATCTCTATCCCTGTATCACCATGATATTACAATGTAGTTTTTATCCTTCAAGTATTCTCAATCTCTTGAACTCACACACAATATTGTTTAAAATATTTTCCTGACCTATCGAGGACTCTAGTTTCATGGGAATTTCCAGACCCACGTTAATATCACAACCTTTCACAAGTTTAAATTCGGTTTGCCGTAGGACAGTTTATAACTTTATTTAGTGACGTTAGCAGATATTGAAAAGTTTTTGTTATGAAACAATCTTGTCAAATCTTTTCTTTTTTGATAGGACTCGATAGAAAGCTTTAAAATAGAAAATCTTATTGGATTTGTGGCATCAAATTCAGTACGTACAAGTACATCAAAGCTTTAATAAATTACAATAACAGAAACTTTCCAAATTATAAAGAAATACAGGCTTGTCGGTTTTTCATGGCTCACCATTGGCATCCCGGAATTCGTAAAATATACAGGGAGGCTCAAATAAGAAATAAGTTGTGCCTTTTGATAGCCATTAAACTAAACAGATGCCAGATAACCGCTGTTGTTGCTGAAATATTGTGGAAGAACTGAAAATAACGATTTAAAAAAATTCCATCTAGCGTCATTATTTCTCAACACAACGAACTAAAATTTCGTACAGGGGGGAATATAAGAGAAAATGTACGAGAAATAGATTTTCGTCGAAGGAAAATTTGTACTAGAATACTATTTTATTTGAATAATAACCAATAAAATTTTAAAAATACAATCCTACAAACCAAACAGATACCTTGAATCTGTTTGGTTTATATCAATGACCATCCAAAGCAACTTTTTTCTAATTTGAGTCACCCATATTTTTAGAATTTCCGATAAATCTTTGAGAAAAAAATATTCCAGTAAAGTGTTTGTAATATTGACAAGTGTTGAGATAAGTGTTCATGCCTATTCACATTCCAGTAGAAATAATAAATACGCTCCGTGGTTTAATGGCGATATCAAAAATAATATGCGGAAAAATATTCGTTATAGAAACGTTAACTATAAGAGTACAGGTTATGCGCTCATATACAGGGTGTTAAAAAAAGAGTGTAAAATATTTAAGGAGGTAATAGTATGAACCAAATAAGCAGAGAAGTCTCAATAAACGAGGGTCCGCAAAGTAACGGTTGCGGAGATATGAAATGTTTTATGTTTTTAGCCCCTTTTTTATTTTGCAAAAACGTTGTGTATTTTCTTATAATAGTTGGTTGATGTTTAGTGAAATAAACAGTACCTACGTATTTGACAGTTGTTCTCAGTGCACAAGTTTTTTTTCGCTATGGCTGGTTACTCTAACGCAGAATTAACAGACATGCATTTCATGTATGGTCGTGCTAATGGGAACGCCACCTAAGCGCGACGTCTTTATTTTGACGCTTATCCAAATCGCCAGATTCCTTCACAACGCATGTTTGGAAGAATTCACCAAAGGTTGCGTGATACCGGTTCCTTGGTTCGGAAGACCAGGGTCGGTATCCAGTCCTAGAGCAGAAGAAATTCTAGCACTGGTAGAGCAGAATTCAGATACGAGTGTGCGGAGAATATCAGCCAAGGTAGGAATTAGTGGTCCTCTTGTTTGGAGAATCCTTCACAAGCAACTGCTTTATCCATACCATGTGCAACGAGTATAGACCTTAAATCCAATAAATGATCATCAAGCACGTTTGGTTTTTTGCCGCTGGTTTCTACGTCATGATGCTGAAGACCCTCGTTTTCTTGCAAACATTCTTTTTACTGATGAGGCCGGGTTCACAAGAAATGGAGTGTTTAATTTTCACAATACGCATATTTGGGCCAAACAAAATCCTCATGCTCTAATAGAATCTGGACATCAGGTACGTTTTTCATTAAACATTTGGATGGGTATTGTAGGTGACAGGTTTCTAGGTCCTGTTGTTTTACCAAACCGATTAACAGACGCTCCTTACCTCAACTTTCTGCAGAACACACTGTATGAGTTTTTGGAAGACTTTCTGTTGAATCAGAGACACCAAATGTGGTTCCAGCATTACGGTGCTCCAACTCATTTTTCCATAGCCGTTAGAGAGCATTTACACCAAACTTTTCCACATAGATGGGTAGGAAGGGTCGGACCTGTTTTATGGCCTCCAAAATCGCCTGATCTGAACCCTCTAGATTTCTTTGTTTGGGGATATTTGAAGACATTAGTGTATGGCACTCCTGTAAATAGCCTGGAAGAGTTTCAGCTACGGATTAATAAAATGTGTCAAGAAATCCAAACCAAGCAGGGTGTTTTCGAAAGAGTTCGAATATCGTTGAGACAAAGATGTCGTGCCTGCTTGGAAATGGACGGAGGGCACTTTGAACATCTTTGTTTTTTGTTTGTTAAAAGCTTCCTTTGTCGGTTTATTCCTAATAAAATAAAATGTTTGAAAAACGAATAGTGGTCCATATTTCCGCAACCGTTACTTTGCGGATCCATGTTTATTAAGACTTTTCTGCTTATTTTAGTTCATACTATTACCTCCTGAAATATTTTACATTTTTTTTAACACCCTGTATAGTGAATTTAAATCAATCAGAGAAAAATTGAGAAAGGAGGAAAGCGAGTCAAAAAAAAATATTTGGCGCGTACCCAGTTCAACGAAATACGAAATGATGTTAAATCCTTATCCTTATCTTTATCCTTTGAATTGATATAGCCTGGGGCTATATCAATTCAAAGAAGCCGAGTTCTAGTATTCCTGACAGTCTAAATTTTGAGGGATAAACCTTTGACACTATGCAGAATATTGTTAATGGTTTTGCAAACCTTTTTAGCATTGCTTTTACAAAACCTAAACCTACTGCTAGTACTACTTTGAATATGCCAAAATATGGCCATAATAATTATTTACACTTTACTCAATTCACTGAAACTGATGTAATAAATATATTTTATTCTTACTTCTTACATTAGTTATTTTACATTTAGTTCTTGAAATGGTGTTCTTAATCAAACAACATCTTTCTATTTCTAAAGTCTATTATGTTCTTTTTATTCTACATACACGTTTCATTGAACAGCCTCCTATTTCAACATGCTTACTCGTTGCTAATTTATTAAGCAACAAGTCAAAACAAAGTTAATATATCAATACATACTAAAGCTAATATTACACTACACTTAATTAATTCCCTTAAGATAGTCCTATACTACACTGATGTCCTCAATGTTCTATTGAAGCTAAAACCTAAACATAATAGTAGTCCCGACAATATTCCTGCTTTCATTATTCGTGATTAGACACATGTTCTAGTAGTACCACTCACCATTTTATTTAACTTAGCGTCGAGCACGTATCCACTCCCCAATGTTTGAAAGTATTCACGAATTTGTCCCGTATTTAAGAAAGGTGACACAAGCAATATTGAGAATTACATGCCTATTGCTATTATAAATAACTTTGCCAAAGTTGAGATTGCTTTATACATATAATAAGATATATCCACACCTTCAAGTACAAATTTCCATATCCCAACATGACTTTATGGTAGATAGATCAACAACAAGTAACCTGCTTTGTGTAACTGTATTTATTGCTGAAAACATGGACAACAATGTTTAAGTAAGTAGATGTAGTTTATACAGATTTTTCCAGGGCTTTCGATATATTGGACCATGGCATTTTACTTGAGAAACTTAAACATGTAGGGTCACCCCCCCGTCTCTCTTGAGTTTTTTTTAAGTATTATTTTTTAAAAGAAAAGAAACAATATGTTGAATGCCATGGTTTTATATCTGAAGAAATATCTGTAACATCAGGAATTCCCCAGGGATCGATTCTTGGACTACTTCTTTTCATAGTTTTCATCAATGATATAATTGAGGAAACAGATGTGTCTTATTTACTGTATGCGGATGATGTTAAAATTTACTGTGCTTCAGCACTATTTGGATGGGGTAAACGGTTGGTGCAATTTAAATAACCTTCCCTTAAATGCAGCGAAATGTAACGTTATGACATTTACGAAAAAAGTGTTCGCATTTGTTTATAACTATAGTATCGGTGGCACAGTTTTAAGTCGACCAGATTCTATCTTTTAGGAATTTGGGATTTGTGATCCATAACTCCAAAGGTTTCACTGATACACAAACTTTAATCCTGCTCTTCAATGCCTTTGTAAAGTCCAAACTCGAATACGCATCTCTGGTATGGTAACCTGGGTTCATTATGTATGTGGAAAGTTTGGAAAATGTTCAGCAGTGTTTTCTAATGTTTATTTTTTATAAGCTGGATGGTAGTTATCCTTTAGTTGGAATACCTCAAAATTAGCTCTTAAGTAGATTTTCTGTGGTGAGCTTCGAAAATCGCAGGACAACTCACTCACTGATTTTTCTGAATAAACTAAGTAATAATAAAACAAAAAATTGTAACGCTCTGTAACTCCCTTATTAAGCTTTGAATAAAAAATTATTATATAACTAACCGCAATTATTTTCAGCAATAGAATATATCGATGAAGTTTGACCAAACTTATTGTTAACACCCTGTATATTTTCAAAGATAGTTTTACATTCAATTAATTGACAAAGGTTAATGGTTTTCATATCTATAAAGTGGACTCTTAATTTTTAAAATAATGTAGGGGTTATAACCCAGATTTTTATACACAGAGGGCTTTAAAAATTATAACTAGGTACCATTAATTAAAATTTAAAAATATGAAATTAAAATGCATGACACAATTATAAATGGCTTTAATGGAGAGGTCCACATAAAATTTAAAATTCTAGTAACATCTTACTAATATTTCAACAAATAACATAAACAGAAGATGTTCAGACTGGCTAGTTCCTCTCAATATACCGTCCTCCATATTAGAACTAATAATCCCCAACTGCCCTACAATATCGATGGTGTTCCAGGGAAGTAGTAGACCAGGAACGCGATCTTGAAGCCATAGTCGCTAGTCCAAGCAAGTAAGCAGTGTTATTAAAACGGGTAACTCAACCTACTACATTTTAAAAAAAATCTTCACCTTCAGCAGAGTTCTTCAATCGAATATACAAGACATTTGTTGGTCCAAAATATAATGCAAAAATTTGGTCTCCTCATCTTGTCCGTGATGTGTCTCTTCTTGAATCGGTTCAGTGAAGATTTACCAAATTAATACCCTAATTAACCCACAGAGATCTTATTCAGACTTATCGCATAAACCAACTACCTGACTGTTGTTCCTGCACCATCCATCAGCTTATTCAAGAATGGTTATGACCGTCACTATATTAGTTACGTGTGAGTGAATTTGTTTATTTGTTTGTTTGTTTGTGTTTTATTTTTTGGTAAATAATTATATATGATACCCACACCTCCGCCACTGGTAAGTTTCGAAAGCTGGTAATTTATTGTCCTATACTCACTGTCATACTAAATATGCACACAGAATTTGGTTAAATTATCTCAAGTGGATTAGAAATTAAAAATTATTATTATATTTTTATTTTTGACATGATTTAGCTGGACAATGGCTGTCCTAAGACCGCGCATTTATATAACAAAAAAAAAACCTTATATTTGGCCACAGATTACGCCCTTGGATTTTTGGCCTCTACTTAAGGAACACCCTGTATACTGAACATATGATATTTATATCGCTGACATCCTATACATTCCCAATTGTGATTAGTTATTTGCTTAATCCATAAAGGAGGTTATCTGCTAGGTTAATTAATTATCATCTGTTGATTCCCAAAATACCAACCCCAATGTCTTAAAATAACATTAATATCACTTTGAAATGACGTAAGCAAATTCAGTTTCAAATATTTTATAGCATTAACTATATTAAGACTTTACATTGTCTAACTTGCACTGAAAATAATTTAATACACACATAATGAAGACTATAACAAAGATAAATATCATGCTTTTAAAATCAGCATCTTATTTCATAGTTTAACATTGCCAGTTCAAGGGATATCCTAAAAAAGTATGTACTTATAACGAGAAGAAAACTGAAAATGATCTTGACATTCGTATTTGGATTTATAACTCAAATTTGGTCTTTATAATAACAATTATTTTAACCTAATTTTTTTCTTAAATAATGAAATTAATAGACAATTTTGATAGATGTTATAAAAATATGGTATTTTTTTGGCTATTTATAACAATAAAAATTAAATTAATAGAGTAACTCATAGTAGTACAACTTTCACTATTTAAATTGGAACATTACATTACATGCTTCTTTACACAGGTACGGTCAAAATTAAGTTTTAGAATTCATACAATTTTGACGGTGTTGCCAAATTTGAAATTTTTTATTCGCAGTTCGATTCCCCTATAAATTGGTTGTTAAAAAAACTATACCTTGTTTTATTCGATATATTTTTATTTAAACCATCTAATTTTGAAATCATATGTGTTAATCCATAAGTAGACATACTAACTGCTAATGAAAATAATAAAAATTAGGTTCCCTTGGATATTACAGTTAAGTTTTAAGTATCTATCAGAAATTTTCAATCCATAAAATATGGAAAAGGGGATCTGAGAAATTTGTCGACATGCATTTAATGTATGGTTTAGCTAATGGATATGCTTCTGGTGCTGATTGGCTTTGTACAACCCAATTCAACAACAGAAAGCTTCCAAATCGTAGAACATTTATTTATATGGGTTGGCAGGAGGTTATGTGCAACTGATAGATACTTTTGCTAAATTTAATGATCTATCTGAAAGGAAGCCAAAAAATATATACTTGAAGTACTGATATTATTATGACATCTCCTGCATGCCCTTTAATTTTTTATCACTAGTCGCCAGTGTTGCTCATATCTAAAGATAAAAAAGTGTAACCACAATAAACTGTGCTTTTTAATTAACATTTATTTGTTTTGTAACAAAATATGTCAATGTGAGAGAATAGGTTATGCGTTTATTAATTTTTTCTTACAATTTTAATTTAATAACATTGAATGAAATTGAAATATTATTTTTAAATTTTGTGAAAGATTGTATGCATGCCCATTGTTGCCAATATAAGATTTCTTTATTTATTGTTTTTAGCATAAATTTATGCTTCTTATATTTAACATAAATATATCATTTAGGACGCTCGTAAATGTATAAACAGAACTTGTTTTCTGTTTACAAACCCGCACAACCAAATCTAAAAATGCATTGACATATTTACACATTGTATAATAAAGTAATAAAAATATGAGATAAATAGTGGCCACTACTGTCAACTCCATAAATTTACCTCATATACTAGGTATTTTAAAAAAGAATAAGTAAATATTTTGAAAACTTTATTCATACCTCAAAATAGGTATTGTGTTACGCGGTTTTAAAAATATAAATCTTCACAAAGTCAGTATCTGCATCTTAAAATTAAATGTGCTTTTTGGTTTATTAATAAAACTCAAGCAAATTCTAAAAACTGGAAACAGTTTTTAAATGTAAAAACGTGTTCACCAACTTATGTCCTAAACGACCTAGTTTAAGACAAGATACATAGGGTTAAAAATGAAAAAAATGTGGCTATAGTTGCGACTTACGTCATACGAACAAATGGATAATTCATTATATTTCCATCAAAATATTTAAGAAATTGTAACTAAGAAAAATAAAACTAACTAACTAACTAACACTAAATGTTTGCACAATACAGTATACGCCAAAAGTATGGAATAAATTCAATAAAAACGAAACAATTATTTTTTGGGAAAAATCCTCGAACAGGTCGATTTTTAATTTAAAAAATACATATTTTACCGTAAAATGCGATTTTCAAATGGCATTTCTATTCGAGTAATGACGACATCGATTTTTTTTTAAATGGCAACACCATATTTTTTTCCTTGATTCTGAAAGATCGTTTAATTCTCTATCAGACAGTACTAAAATTTTTCCCTCTTACATAGGAAAGTTTTCGAGTAAATGACGATTGAATGTTAGAAAACGTAAATTTTATCCATAAAAAAGTAACAATTCTGAGGTATGTAAAATAAAATACAATTTATTAAATTTTATACTTAAATTAAATGTTCGAATTGCCATCCACCAACTTCTTGACAATGCGCAAGTCTGTGAAGAAATTCTTCTTGCACATTATGAATGATTTCTGGGGTAACTCTGCGTATTTCGTCCCGAATGCGATTTTGAAGTTCTTCTAAATTACGTGGTTTATTAATGTACACTTTTGACTTCAAGTATCCCCATAAAAAATAGTCAAGAGGTGTAAGATCTGGCGATCTTGCAGGCCATTCTATCGGTCCGCGTCTGCCGATCCACCTCCCAGGAAAACAGTTGTCCAAAAAATCTCGTACAGGGCGAGCATAGTGCGGAGGTGCACCGTCTTGCTGAAACCATATGGTATCGTCAGAAATGTCAGGGTCATTATCGTTAGGAAAAATTACTGCAAGGGCTGGAACAAGGTCATTTTCTAGAAGCTCTAAATATCTTTGTCCTGTAAGGGTTCCTCCAATGAAGAAAGGCCCTACTATTCTGTCAACAATTCCAGTCCACACATTTAATTTCTGAGGGTGTTGGGTATGTGCCTCTGCCATCCAATGAGGATTTTCCCGACTCCAATATCTGCAAGTTTGACGGTTTACTGTACCATTCAGACAAAATGTAACCTCATCTGAAAAAAGTATTTGCCGGTGTAAATTTCTATTTCCTTGACATAAATCCATTAGAATTTCGCAAAAGTGTAAGCGGCGATCGGGATCGTCTTCATTAAGTTCCTGCACAAGTTGAATTTTGTAGGGATGATATTTTTGCTTCCTCAAGATACGTAGCACTGTGCTCTGACTAATGTCATTGTTTAATGCAACCAATCGTGAAGAATTATGAGGATTATCCACCATACTTATCAAAATGTTCTGTTTCTGATTTTCATTAATGCTTGGTTTTGAAATATTTACAACATTGCCAGTTTCTCTAAATTTAGACTCTACCTTACTGATTGTTGATTGGCTGATAGGGCGATCTGGACATTTTTCATTAAATAAATCGCAAACTTTCTGCTGAGTTCTAGTCATATTCCTGCATCCGATAAGAATTAAAATTTCAATTCTTTGAGTAACAGCTAAATGTGCCATAATACTTTAAATTGAATAATAATTTCTATGTCGCTTACAATACTTATTAGAAAGTTGGTGTGACAATGACACTTTGCAAAGATTTTCACCTACGTGATCCATAAAAGAACTATGGAATTCGAAAAACTAAACTTGATAACGTTTTTGCTTTATTTTAATTGATTTACGTTTTCTAACATTCAATCGTCATTTACTCGAAAACTTTCCTATGTAAGAGGGCTAAATTTAAGTACTGTCTCATAGAGAATTAAACGATCTTTCAGAATCAAGGAAAAAAATATGTTGGTGTTGCCATTTAAAAAAAAATCGATGACGTCATTACTCAAAAACAAATGACATTTGAAATTCGCATTTTACGCTAAAATATGTATTTTTTAAATTAAAAATCGACCTGTTCGAGGATTTTTCCCAAAAAATAATTGTTTCGTTTTTATTTAATGTATTCCATACTTTTGGTGCATACTGTATATTGCCCTAAATTTTAAATAAAATATTGTTTTAACCGCGACCAAATATCGAAAGTTATGTTGACAATAAAAACAGTTACGTAACGTCAGCCGTGACTATATCTCGGAAGCTGTTTGACATAGATTAATACATTTTAATTAATAATTTAATTAGAAAAAGGTAAAGTTTCAGTGAATTTATATACAATTATTTCAATGGATCGTAAAAATGTTGAAATTCAGTCACTAGAATATTGTGTACCACTGAGTATTTTGGAATCTCAATTAGTGTTAATTGTTATGCAGCAACCTACTTCACTGGTCGCCGCCAGTCACATAATTAATATGCACTTTCTTAATTTTAGCTAGGAACATTCCATTGTTTCCCGACTGGGTCCTGTAGACTTGTTGCCAGAAACCTTGAACTTGCTTTTATATTGATTTTGATTCGTATTGTTGGTTCTAAACCTACTACGGAACTGCTACTCAAACGTTGTTCCCTAGTGGTAGCTCTGTGACTTGTCACATTCAACGCTGCTAAACGTTTCGCTACTCTTCAGTGTCGCTATCTTCAATATAGACTTCGTTTCTTTAGCATTGAAAAAAACTTATTACTTTTAGTCTAATAAGTAAAATAGTCAAAGATATTTTTAACAAATTTATTACTATACTTGCAATGGAATCTTAAAAATAAAAATCAGTGATGGAATGATTTTTATCACTAAATTTGTATTGCCAGAAAAAAATGTTTGAACCATGTTAGAATCATTTAAATTTAAGGAAATTTTGTAGCGTTAATTAAAAAAACTAATTTAACAAAAAGTTACACGATCTTCTTCCTTTCATATATATATATATATATATATATTGAACTGATTGCATGTTCAAAATACTCAGTGGTATTACGCAAGGCAAAGCATGCAGTCGGCGACCGGCATGGCGTCAAAGTGTAGGTAATAAAAAATGAACGGACAAAAAATTTAAAGAATTTACCAAGGAAATAAATAAAATTTTATAACACCTATTTATTATATCAGGATATTCAACTGCATTTGCCGCTATTGTTGTTATTAATTAATAAAATTAATTTGTGGTATTAATTAGCAAAATAATACATTTTGTAACGACGTGTAAACACATTTGGGTCCATCTTACTCAGTTTCTACGAACTAACACAAAAATGTATCTGCTTCTTCTCTGTTCTAAACTCATAAGTTATCGGCAGCAGGTTTAATATGTTCGCATAAACCGTCAACAGTGTCCACTTTGGTGCGATATACTTCATTTTTTAAATATCCCCACAACAAAAAAAATATGAATATTCTACATCAAATTCCGTGTAAAAATCTGCTTCATCTGTAACTAACACGTCAGCTGTAAAATTGGGATTTTGAGCATTTTGCTGCAGGAACCGTTCTCAAAATCGCAAGGGATAATCCCTTGGTATTAATGCTTGTACACGCTTTACATACTATGGATATAATTGAGCCACGTGTATGATACGCAGCATGTTGATTGGCATATCCCTTGTACTTGTTGAGAGATTTGCCTGGTACTTTTTGGGGAATTCTCTTTTCCAAAATATGTTCCATAGCTACTGAAATATGCCGTGGGCGCCCTAGACCTCCATCTCTTCCACGATTCAGTTGCAAATTTTCCATGTCACGTCCGCTTTACACTACCGCTGTAAAATAACTGCATTTGTCACATATTTTACTTCATCATAAATTAAAACGATATCCATCACATCCGATTTGCTATACACGTAAGCCATTTTTGACACTTGAAAAATTAATGTAAAAACTGTTGCAAAAACATTAATACTAAAAACGCAGATGGAATATATTCCGATAACGCTAGAGACTACAGTAACCCAGCGATGTAACCGTTAAATTTTTTTTTAAACTAGGTAGTGTTTTTAGAATATACATTCATAACTTCATTTTTCTCTCTAAAGTTTAGTTTATAAATAATCAAGCATTCTATTATCAGAACATATTATTAAAAAATATACAAAATTCACCTGAAAGTAATTTACAAATATTTCACATTAAACATCAAAAGCAAAAACGAAGGTTATATTTTATTCGTGAATTATTATCATCCCATCTTGAATTTCCAGCTAATGTTAAAATCCTCAAAATTCCCTTTTCAGCTTTTCAACGATCTATGCCCAAGTCGATTACGTTTTCGTTTCCCTTTCCTTGACATCAAAGGAAATGCTATTTCGCAATTATTTTATGGAAAAGTAGGCCATACCATGAGACACTGAACAAATGAAGAGCTTGTTTGTCACTCAGAAATTAATCAATAACTGTCAATTAGCTTTTAAAGCTTGGCCATATTGGTTTTCGTGCTGCAGAAGATGGCATCAGTACACAAACACTTAAGAGTATAGTTGGGTAATACTTTAATTGCTACCTGTTTCATTTCATGCGTAAGTTCTGACAATGCTGCTAATAGCTATAGCAGAGAATAGTTCCCTATAGATTTGCCAAAAATAATGTTAATTTTAAATCTCTGTAATACAGGGCGATTTTTAACCTATACGCATAAATTTAACTGTGTTTACTAGACCTTAAAATAAAATGAAAAGTTTATAGACAGCGATTCACAACTATCCAAAAAAAATGAGAAAATGAAGTCAATATCATAAAAATAATTTGTCACATTAATTAAAACCACACATTAATTTTATTCGGAAGAAGCCAGCCCTAATGTATGGCCTATTCTTTACTGAACATCCTGTATAAAATTTTTGGATTTTGAGAGTATCCATTTTGAATAGGTACCAAATTGAGAAGATTTTGATTAATAGTCAATAATTCACCTCTTTAAAGTTTATAACAAAAAAAAATCGTGAATGGATCAACATTTTGAAGAAAAATATCCTCAGATATATCAAAAAGGCCATATTGATGTATCTAATAGGTTACACAACAGTCTATAGGCTGCGGTGTTTCCGGGGACACTGTCGGACGGCTCTCAAAAAAAAACTGACGTTTGTGAAAATCATTGTCAAAAGTATTATTTAAAGAGTGTTCTTAGTGTTAAGAAAAAATGAAGTTATCAAGATTAAACCTGAATCACCCTGTATAATGTCTTTTATGAATATCAATCGATTTTCAAAAGAACTCTAATACGTACAGTCAGTAACAATTTCTCCCTGGTGATGTGAATATTCCTACAGAATGATGTATTGACATTTTCATGGGATTATAAATAAATTGTCAATACATTGAATTTTTTCTGATGGCCTTATGATAAAAAATAAATTATACAGTAGGCGCCAAAAGTATGGAATAAATTCAATTAAAACGAAACAATTATTTTTTGGGAAAAATCCTCGAACAGGTCGATTTTTAATTTAAAAAATACATATTTTAGCGTAAAATGCGATTTTCAAATGCCATTTGTTTTCGAGTAATGACGTCATCAATTTTTTTTTAATGGCAACACCATATTTTTTCCTTGATTCTGAAAGATCGTTTAATTCATTATCAGATAGTACTAAAATTTTGTCCTCTTACATAGGAAAGTTTTCGAGTAAATGACGATTGAATGTTAGAAAACGTAAATCAATTAAAATAAAGCAAAAACGTTATCAAGTTTAGTTTTAGTTTTTCTTACACCTCTTAACTATTTTTTATGGGGATACTTGAAGTCAAAAGTGTACATTAATAAACCACGTAATTTAGAAGAACTTCAAAATCGCATTCGGGACGAAATACGCAGAGTTACCCCAGAAATCATTCATAATGTGCAAGAAGAATTTCTTCACAGACTTGCGCATTGTCAAGAAGTTTTTGGATGGCAATTCGAACATTTAATTTAAGTATAAAATTTAATAAATTGTATTTTATTTTACATACCTCAGAACTGTTACTTTTTTATGGATAAAATTTACGTTTTCTATCATTCAATCGTCATTTACTCGAAAACTTTCCTATGTAAGAGGGAAAAATTTTAGTACTGTCTGATAGAGAATTAAACGATCTTTCAGAATCAAGGAAAAAAATATGGTGTTGCCATTTAAAAAAAATCGATGACGTCATTACTCGAAAACAAATGACATTTGAAAATCGCATTTTACGCTAAAATATGTATTTTTTAAATTAAAAATCGACCTGTTCGAGGATTTTTCTCAAAAAATAATTGTTTCGTTTTTATTGAATTTATTCCATACTTTTGGCGCATACTGTATGTAGAGAGTGCTACAAACTAAGGCTATATTTATATATTTTTAAGGTCTACCTTAATGACAGGCAACTGTAATCTTTAAATAAAAGAAAACATATTTTTGCTTAAGTAATAAAGATTTTTACTGAATCCAACGATACTCCACATTCACAAAAAATGGTGAATAAAGTTACGCAAATTACTCAGTTATATATATTAATTTAAGTTCCAACAAAATTGTTGAATATGCAATGGAAAAAATTAAATCAACATAAAGACAATGTCATTTAAGGTAAAGTACATATTACGAACAATTATTAGTATGTGCATCAAAGCTTCTATGAAATTTGATGCAGAAGCTTAAAACACATAGTATTTATCTTGATGTTGTTTGTCTTCAAAACTTTTCTTACTAATTATGTTTATAAATTATGAATTTTGTTTAATAATTCAGACGTCATAGATTGAAAATCATCGAATCGAATTATCGCTATTGCACTTTTGATCATCTGTTTATACCCTTGCCGCACGACAGCTTATCCTAAAAAATCCAAATATCCATTAAAATCAATAATAACAAAGATATAGAGTGTCAAAATTGAAGAAATAAATCACATTTTTTTTCTTATCTTTCGATCGCTTGAAGCAAATTTCACGAAATTTCGCTTCTGAGCGTTTCTTAGAATGATAAATTCAAATTTATCGACGGTATCTTCTAGACAATTTTTCTAAAAGTATTAAAATGACATATCTGACACACGGTTATTCATAAACATAAACAAATAACACCATACAACAATGAAAAGACTATACTTTTTGCAAAAATTGAAAAAAGTGGAAAAATAATTTACAAATCCAACAAAAAAAATCTGGTAGGTAGTATGTAAACACAGAAATATGAGTGATAGATAAAACACAAATATCAAATTGAGAAAAGGTATTAACTTAAACCTAAAACGGTAGCAAAAGCTCCATTTCAAATTTGATGTTCAAAATGGTCCCAGTATTATGCTGTTACAGTACGGTAATGAGTGTCATTATTATTGCAAACGATTGTACCTACCCAGAAGTTTAACAGTGAGTAAAGTCGTAAGTTTAAAAAGAAGTTATTTGAAAGTAGTCTTTGTATGCCGAAGTTTCTTATCTTATTATTACTTAGTATAAACTTATTATGATCACACCAAGCACTGAACTCATCAAGAATGTCTATTACCATATCGTTACGTGGCCGTTTGTAATGTAATCTGATAGATCGTTAACATAAAGGAAAAATAGTAAAAAAACTTAGTGAGGATCCCTGTAAAACTTGACAACGAGATTCAAAGGCTCATATCTGTATTCCTTAGATATGAGATTATTCGTCCCACATATTTTTCATAATAATATCCTGTGTAAATCCGTGTGACGCGGTTTATGAGCTTAATTTTCTCTGAGTAAGATCATATTCTGTTATATACAATTTTCTCAAATATCAAACACAAAACTGGAAATAAATTCATTTTGAACCAACGAAATGGAGTTGGAAATTCACTATCAATGGTTTACTGCTAGTAACCACTAAAAAAGAAGCCTCCAATATACTCAAGATAATCAGTAATTGTCGAATTGAAACGTCGATGAACCCAGTGGCATCGATTTAGAGAATTTCCTGATAGTTGAACTATCAGATGAGGGTAATGAAGAGACAGAAGAAAGTGAAGAAACTGGATCCATTGAGGAAACTGAAGAAAAAATAGAAAAAGTAGAAACTGCGAGTTACCAACGCCACGGCACAGTTCGCGTAATATTAATTTAAATAAACAACAATATAAATATTCCACTTGGTTCAGTTATAATTTCTTTATATAGTCTATTCTATGACATCTCTCCTTTATGCATTCAAATGGTACAATCTATTCCTCCTTTCTTCGGTCAGTGGTCGCGCGGTTTAAGGCGTCAGTACTTGAATCGAGGTGACTATATCGGTATTGGTTCGAGCCCAGCTGCCGGTAGACCGTATATAAGCTACATTCGTGGAAAGGTTTGGCGCCCTCTCTGCGGGTATGGTAGGGTGGAAGAATATTGGCTTGGGTCAATGTGAGAGATTGATACCGGTTGATATTTGACTACCCCCCTAATTAATGAGGTTTTCCAGGTTTCCCTCATTCCTGCACTGAATAGTGGTTAGGGCCTACCAACGCAAGTCGTTCCTGGGCGCAAATGCGGCCTGCTTAATAATAATATGCCGCCCCCTCTCCCGCACAAGTCTCCGACTTCTGGGCTAATCCCTGTGATTAGAATGATGATGGGTTGAAATATTATTTCTTCGAAAACCAAGCAATTTATTTAGTGCTGAGATACGACAAATAAAGATTTCTCCGACTATTTAATTTTTCCAAAGGATTCCAAAGGACCGAAGTATTCTCTTGTGCTTGTGTGATGTGTTAGATGGAGCATCGGGCAATTAAAAAAAACTGAACCGACACGTTTTTACGCAGAATTTAGTGAGGAATATGTTTGTATTCTCTATTTTCCTCTAAAGTTGATATTTTCGAAAATTTTTGCGAAAAATAGTGAAATCTCCCTGTTAGTGGTTTGAACAGTACATCAAACATCGAATTTTGGTGCCCATTATTAATGTTCTTCTTGTTAAGAAAAAATAAAAAAAAAGGATAGAAAAAATAAAACCTTCAGTAGAAATTTTACGGTCGCCAGAATCTATGACGTTTGGACTATAAATCAATATTTTAATAAAATTTGCTGTTACCATGTATCAATTCTTTCCAAAATGAAATAGATAAATGATAAATGACTACAAAATGATACAAATAAAGCGGTATCAATCCTTCAATTCAATTTGCTGAGTTAAGCATGAGCCTGATCATCATACAGCATGGTTATTTACCACTTCCATGATGAGTGGGTACTTTGACGGAAAATTTCATGACACTGTCGAGTCTCCAGGGACAAATTAGTGTTTGATTGTTTCCAGAGACAGATAGAAGTGGATCCGGTGGAACTCGTAATCCATAATTACCTAATCATATCGTTATTGATTCAGCATTCCCAAATTAGAATAGTGTTTGTTCATAGGATAATACAATGTGAAACAGTTATCGGGTCAAATTTTTAATACATTTTGCTTCGTTTAATCAAAACCAACAAACGAAACAAAAAAGTAAAGTTACTTGGTAATATCTTTGTGGTTCTTTAAAAGTTTGACGATAAACAGTTATTCATTAAAAGTAACTGAAAATTACCGATTACTTCATAAATACTAAGCGACAAGTTCCACAATAGGATTGTATTTCCAAATTGCTTATATCACAATATTATTATTAAGTATTTCATACTTCAAAATCACTGCTATACAGGGTATCTGTAAAAGCTCGAGAAATAATGCGACCACATATTCCGAGGAGAAAAACAAATTATGGTATAATTCAAGTTACCTTAGCTCAAAATTTTATATATATTGTTATTGTATATCATGATTGACTTTATCAAACGCCTTAGTGAAATCTGTAAACACAGTATCAACCTGATCATTGCTATCAACTACATTAATTACAGTTTGTGTGAAACACATCAAATTAGTAAGAGTGGATTTATTTGACATAAATCTATGTTGTACTTCATTTATAAGTGGATTAACATGAAAATATATTTTTCTATATAGTTCGTTACCAATAGAGGCCGGATTTTATGCAAATGCATATTTGGCATATTTATACAGGGTGCGTCAGAAAGAATAGGTCAACACTAAGCTAGGGATACTAGACAGCAAAATGTTAGGGTCGAACTCATCATGCCTTATACGAATGTCAATGGTTTAATAAATACAGGGCGTTCTAGGTTTAAACTTTATTCTAAAATTTTTCAATAATTCTACATAAAATATAAACTCCTGTTTAGGTCGCATTTGATTTAAGGTTTATTATTACTATTATCAATAATTTTTATTGTTATTTTCATCTTTTAAGAATAAAAAAACATCACAAAATATATTTAAAATTTTAAATAACTCAGACACCGAGAGTTAGGCGACTTAAACAAGAGTACAATTTTTATGTAGAATTGAACGTTCTTTTAGATATTTGTAAACATAGCTCATCAGGTAAAAAAATATGTTTCGATTTACCTAAATAATACGGTGAAACTAGCGCCCTCTAGGAGCAACGTCAAAATAAGCTTCAAATTCGTAATTCTCACGCGCTATCAAATCTTTCTCACTTATTGAGAAATTTCAGAATAAAATATAAGCCTTCAACATCCTGTATCTCTTAAACCAGCTGCATTCGTACAAGGCATAATGAGCTCAATCATAATATTTTGGTGTCTAGTATCTCCAGCTTGGTGTTGACCCATTCTTTCTAACTCACCCTGTATATTTTGAAAGTTGTGATTGTTACCCAAAACAATTAGATCTGAGAAACTTTGTTAACCCTTGTACTTCAAGTAGTAAATTAGATCAGTGTTAATTTAGAGTTATTTTATTGCATGTTTACCTATCCTAAATTACATCAATAAGAAAATAACAATTTGACCCATTAGAAATTATTTTATTTCATTTTGAGATTAGCAGTATTACCAAACAAAGTGAAAGTAAAAAGTGTTAAGAGGTGTAATACAGAATAAAATGTTAAATTTGTTTTTTAATCTTGTATTTTATTTTCTTTAGAAATAAACCAAACGTTTTATAATTACCTCAGAAAATAATCAATTATATTCCACATTAAAACAATTTCTGAAGAAAAACATGGGCTTTTCCTTATCTAATATCTTTTAAAACTATACAATCAATGGTATAGTCAAATTTTATAACGGTTTGTCTTTATTAGTCAATTTATTCATATTTTTTAGTTTTCAGCCTAGACAACCCACATTTTCTTTGATTGTACCACCAGTTCAGTTTCTATATTGATTCCTTAGTTATAATTTTGCTAGCTAACTTATTTATTTGTGCACAAATGAAAATGGTACCTGGTACTTTTAATTTTAGTTCAAAATCTCCTGGGAACATGGAAATACCCGCTGTGGATTCCAATTAAAGTTGAAACTGGGTCTGGTAAAACTGGGACTGCTGGAAAAATCCTTCTGGAACGTCTTGAGATGGAGATGATGTAACCTTTTTTTTTTTGTTCTTTTTCTGGTAAGTGATGTTTTGGATGATTTTCTAACAAAATTCTTTAATTTTTATTAAATTTTGGGGACGCTAACAAAAACGACGCTGCCCCTTTTCTCTCTTCTTGCGTAACTAATCAACAACTTCTTTGTTTTCCAGTTTATACGGATTCTAGATTTTAGTTTTATCTGTATTAAGTCACTTTCACAATATTTTAACATATCGTTTTTGAATTTTATTTACTCACATCACTGCACTTCTTAATTCTAATTATATATTTACATATTGTCCATGTTTTATAATTTACAAATTTCTTTATATTTAATGGGAATTATTAATTTATTATCTTTTTATAGGTATGGCTATCTTGTCCATGTTGCTACATCCTTATTTTTGACAAGTGTCAATTAATAAATATTATTCACGGGAAATTTTAAAATTTGACTTTTGAATTTTATTTATTTGATCAATTTCTTTTTATATTTGACTCGGATGCTAACGATATGTACATTAGTGTCATCCTTATTAGCTATCAGATGATATGCCTAGCTCTGGGTTAATTTTTGATTTTAACTATGTACTTGTCATTTCTATTAGTCGAAGTACAGATATTTTTACAAATTTATCTGGTATTAACTTTTAAAAATTAAAATTATTAAATTTTAATTACGTGATTCTTCTGATACGTTATATTTAATTCTTGTATATACTACTTATTTTCAATATTACATCTTTTCTTTATACCATCAATAATTATTTTAACCAATTTATCATGTTTTTACAAAGTGTGAAAATTTACTTTATCATTTAATATGTTTTAAATTTAATTTTATTACAATATATATATATATATATATATATATATATATATATATAAATTTATATATTTATTTTATATATATAATTTTTTTATATATATTGTACTTTATTATAAATTGTAGCAAACACATAAAACTTGGTATAGGAGAATTTTCTGTCACAAGAAAATGAAATATGGCTTCGAATAAGCTAATTGTACAGGGCGCCACCTACAATACTTTACTTGCATTTAAATCGTCGTAACTTTTTTGTACCCTGGTGTATAGATTTTTCAATCAATAATTCTTATTCTTTGACGTTTTTTTAAAAAGGTCTCCCTGGTATGTGTCGTCTTGAACAACCATTTTTTTGTATTTTAAGGTTCAATTTTATAAACATAAACCCATTGTCTTCCTTCAAATTTTATTCAGTTACATATTTTTAACTAAGGTAAATTGGGTTAGATCATTATACGTCCCAGGAACATGTCCGGATCATTATCCTGTACGTCCAGTACAGTGTAGATGTACAGGACGTCTCTATATCTGGATAAAATGATACCACATGTTGCTGGGGCCAAGGTATGACAATTCTTACTTACCTTACGTTAATTACCTTAGTCCAAAATTTATAGTAATTGAGTAAAGTGTGAAGGAAGATAATGGGTTTACGCTTATGAAATAAAACCTTAAAATCCAGATATACAAAAAAAAAAAAACAATTGTTCAAAACGACGTTTATCGAGTATACCTTTTTAAGAAACGCCAAAAAGTAAGAATTATTATTTAAAAAATTAATACACGAAGTCATAAAAAAGTTACGTTAAATTCATGCGAAGTACTATAGGCGATACCCTCTAGAATTGGCAGCAAATTCGAGGCTATAGTTTTCAATTTTTCGTACCCGAAAATTGCTCTTTACCAAATTTTAAGTATTTACTACAATTAATAATGAAGCTATAAAATTTTGGACTAAGATAACTTGATTTAGACCAATCGTTTACAAACAAATTAACATCCTGCATACTTTAATCATACTTAGTAACATGACTTTCATGTGATAAACCAAATTTATAAGTATAAAAATGTGTGCTTATATAAAAAATAAGGCACCTACATTGGTAATCTGGCTTCATATTACTTTCCTAACCTATGGATTATAAGCAGCAGACATATTATAGTGTTTAAAGACGTTTTTCAGTTTGTTAACTATTTAAAAGTGTTTCATGAAGGTATTCTTTGCTCTGACTATATAAAAAACTATGTAGCAGCTACAACCGAGTAAAATACACTTTGCAATATAATTGGATCAAACATATTGCTAATCATATTTTATTAATATGCAGCTAAACACTTCCATAGGATAGTTTAAGAAATATTTGCAAATTGACGCATCATTGTCGAGGGTTGTTATTATAGAGGCGTTATAAATTTTTTGTTTCTTGAGTTTAAAATATCCTGTAGCAATTGCCCTACAACAGTTATGAACTCGTCAGATAGCTCTTTTTGACTTAAGCTATACCACAGATAAGCTAAATATAATCTAATATTCCACATTATTAATTTTATTAAAAGAAGCATAAACTTAACTGAAATTCATTGATTAATATTAGCATTAGTAGGATCTTGCAATGTATTTTAACAATATCTATAAGTCCTGTTTTCTGATATTTAAATGAAACAGTTCTTTTTACATTTTTAATATCATCTATTTTATTTTTTATTTTATTTAACAGTATCTACCTGCCAAAGCGACTCAAATTAATTATTATAATATTTTGCATAAATTCTTCTCGAATGAACTAATTCCATAGCCACAGTTCGTAGCCACGTCATCGCTTTCTTCTTCAGAAGAAACTATAAATTGGCTTCAGAGTTCATAAAGACATGGTATTATTTTTTATATATTTTTAGGTATTAATAATATTGTGTGAAACTAACTACTCAGTGGACAAAAGCCCCAACCTGCGTTGAATTACACCCACAATATATACCCATATATTCCTTATTAGTAGCTTCTGTAACATTTTTTTACTGTTTTAGAAAGGTATTTTAAGCTAATATACAATTCCTATCAATGAAGTCATATGTATGTTCTCTGATACCAAACATCTAGGTATGCTAATGAACAATTCCACAGACAAAGCTCTATTCAATAATTATCTAAAGAAAATAATTTAATTTACTGACCTGCTAATGAAACACTCTATAAATATCTAACTTCTCTTTTTGCCAGTGGGAGATTTGATTTATATTAGCTTAAAATACCTTTCTAAAACAGTAAAAAAATGTTACAGAATACAGATACAGATACAGATATTGTGGGTGTAATTCAACACAGATTGGGGCTTTTGTCCACTGAGTAGTTAGTTTCACACAATATTATTAATATCTAAAAATATATAAAAACTTTTACATAAAAGGTGAACATTTTTCAAGTAGGTATTGTCATATTTAATTCATCGACAGGATATCACTGTTTGTTATTGTCGATATTTAACTTCAATTAATTTTAATTTTTATAATAATTTTTATAGTTAGATATTTGATTCAACTTAAAGGAGACCACCTGAAGAAGCAATCCTAAAAATGCAGAAATAAGTCAGATCTCATCTATTGTGGTTGAATTTGTCGTGTTCCCACTGCCAAAAAGTGAAGCTAGATATTTATAGAGTGTTTCATTAGCAGGTCAGTAAATTAAATTATTTTCTTTAGATAATTATTGAATAGAGCTTTGTCTGTGGAATTGTTCATTAGCATACCTAGATGTTTGGTATCAGAGAACATACATATGATTTCATTGACAGGAATTGTAGGAGATTTGATTTATATTAGCTTAAAATACCTTTCTAAAACAGTAAAAAAAGACATGGTATTATATCTAAATTTTGAATAACTCAAAATATTAATTTAAGCATCATGAATTTTTATGTAAAGAGGTTAATATTTGAAACCATAAATGTATGAAAGTGGCATATAGCTGTGGAAATAAAAAATAAAATTAGATTCAGTATTGCTACATTTCATTAAATAAGAGTCACAACTGTTATAGAGAATTTGATAAAATGTTGAAATTGTATAGATGTACGGAGGATGACATTTAAATATTTTTTAGTGTTTGGTATTTAAAATAAATTGATTAATATTTAAATTGAATTTGTCCCCCTTTGTATAACTTTTTACAATATTTTTTTCTCAAATTATGAACCACTTTGCTATAATGCGCTATTTGGCATAAAACAAGTGTTTGTTAATGATATCTTTTAGCAATATAACATTAAAATTAAAAATGCTTTTCCTCACCAGGCTTTGTTTCGTGAACACGCTGTATATACCTTCATTTGATGAGACTGTTTTTAATGTTGATTTGAATTTATTTAAAAACTTTTTTAAAATAAAATAAGAGGTACAATGTTATTGGTAGCTTTCAGAGAAAACAGGAAATCTATAAAATCTAATCCCTCACTTAATAATAATTGTATGCAACTAGGTCGAGACACTTCCCACACACCACACAATGGGGTTGAATATTTTGTTTCATGTTACATTTCCAGAGGAGATAAAAAGATGGATTTGTATATTGCTTTTTGGTTTCAATAAAATGCTTTCAAAAATATGTATATAACTATTATAATCGAGATTTGCACAAAAAATAATTGAAATTATAACAAGAATAAAAATTCGCTGTATTAACTGACATCTTCGTGTCAGAATTTTAAAAATAAATCGGTACGTTTATAGGATGCCGCCTGTAAGATATCATAAATATTCCGCAAATTATAATATTTTTCTATTTATAATTCAAGTTATTTACAGAATGTTTTAAATATGTCGTACTACTGAGATGAAAAAAAATCTACGACTACTCTCTGCTATGTAAATAAAGCACGGATTCGGACTCACCTGTTTCTTCCCAATACTTCAATAAATATCCCTTATGAAAGAATGTTTGGCACACTACATCTGAATTTTTCTACGAAGTGGTTAATAAATTCAAGGTGTCTTTGTTTTGAAGTTACAAACAAATTAACTCAAACTATTTATCCTTCCCAGATATTACGTGCTAAGCGTTTTAATTATATTACTTGAAAATTAGCCAAAAAAATCATGGAAATACGTTATTCCAACCTGTGGTCTTACACGAAAATATTTACGAGATATATCAAAATATGTTTTTCATAATTTTGACTTAGCACTACATACTCATTGCGATCACCAATTTGCTATTAGCTGAGGATGACTTATTGCCTAGAGGAAGGTCCACTTGGTTTCATAAAAAAGTCCATGGCACGATTAATGATTCCCTTATCAAAACAAGTTGGATTTGATAGATAGTTATAACCAGGCCGGGTGCAATCACACGGTCGACGCGTCCAGACGCCGTTGGAAAACTGGCGTCGCGTACACAAACGATCCTCGTCGGAGATGATCGGGAGCAGATCGACCCTTAGCTGTGTCAGGGGGGAGCCTCCCTGAATTCTCCTTTCCTTCGCTGATACGGTGCTTCTAAAACCAACTGAACCGCCAGCTGATAGCACGGTCAGATGCCGGCATTTGGACTAGATAGCTAAATTTTAATTGCATTTTTCTTAGATCATCTCTCTTGCTCTAGGAAGGAGGTATTTACTCATATCTATCTGAGTATTTTGCAACCATGCAAATAGAAAAGAGGCCGCAGGAATTCGTTCTTTACAAAAGAAAGAAATAATTATAGAACTGAAAACATTTTATGCTTCAAAAATTCGTTTTCTGTATTAATGTAAAGCTCCATGCTGTAACTTTAAAAAATATGTATATGTAGCAGTTTGACAAACAAATGTCTAATAATTATTTTTTATGTTGCAAAAAACAAAACTTTATTGAACTATATAGTGGAAAAAGTGGTTTCTTTTTATTGAACTCATCCGTCATTCTGCAACAGCGTTTTGTGATCATGACAAATATAAACGTTCAAATCGACGTCATATTTAGTCCATTTTCGGCGAGATTGTATTACGTTTTAAGCAGTGGCATATTTTATATTATTTTCAATCATATTTATTACATTTTGGATTACGAAATTACTATAAAATGCAATTTATTAACAATAAAATTAATTTCCTTTGAATATCAACTGAATTACCAAATATTTTTTGGTTTTAGCATGAACGTAGAAAGAATATTATATGCAACTCGTACAAAAAGTGTATAATTGCACTCGACGAATTTCAGGTCACGCGTAATAAACACTTACTTTTTGCACTTGTTCCGTAAATAACTATTAAATATACACGGAAAGGAAGCTATGCTAATATCAACAATAATACGCTTATTCCGACGCTAGCTTAGTTTCACTATTCCTCAAGCATAATAATATTTTATTGAAAAAACTTAATCTTGTATAATCAAATTATATGTTCTTCATTTAAGAATAAATAGTTATTTATGCAACAAGTACAAAAAGTCAGTGTTTATTGCACGCGATGTGAAATTGTACAACGAGGCCGTCAGGCCGAGTAGGACAACACTTCGAGTGTAATAAACACTTTTTGTACGAGTTGCATACATTTTTTTTCACGTTCATGCAAAAATCAAAAAATATTTTATTTACATGACACTAAGTCTAGAAAAATATGACGTCGATTTGAACATTTATGTTTGTCATGATAACAAAACGCTGTAGTAGAATGACAGATGACAGAAGTGCAATAAAAAACCACTTTTTCTACTAAATATAGTTCAATAAAGTTTTGTTTATTGCATGAACGTAGAAAAAAATACTTATATTCAAAACTACTATACTTAATCTGAGATAAAGTTATGTTTGTTTAAAGAATTGTTTTGTTTTATTTAAAGAATATGAAATATGAAGTTTTAAGTGACTTGTAGAATTACTGCAAATATTTGAAATAATATTAAATAATTTTAAATTAAATAATAATATTGCATTAAGAAAAAATAAATCTGATCTATATAATTAGTATTTCAGTTCTTGCTATACAGGGTGTTAAAAAAAAGAGTGTAAAATATTTCAGGAGGTAATAGTGTGAACCAAAATAAGCAGAAAAGTCTTAATAAATATGGATCCGCAAGGTATTCGTTTTTCAAACATTTTATTTTATTAGAAATAAACCGACAAAGGAAGCTTTTAACAAACAAAAAACAAAGTTACAGAAGATGTTCAAAGTGCTGTCCGTCCATTTCCAACCAGGCACGACATCTTCGTCTCAACGATATTCGAACTCTTTCGAAAACATTTAATCCGTAGCTGCAGCTCTTCCAGGCTATATACAAGAGTACCATACACTAATGTCTTCAAATATCCCCAAACAAAGAAATCTCGAGGATTCAGATCAGGCGATCTTGGAGGCCATAAAACAGGTCCCTTCCTACCCATCTATGTGGAAAAGTTTGGTGTAAATGCTCTCTAACGGCCATGGAAAAATGAGCTGGAGCACCATCATGCTGGGACCACATTTGCTGCCTCTGATTCAAAGGAATGTCTTCTAAAAACTCATACAGTGTGCTCTGCAGAAAGTTGAGGTAAGCAGCGCCTGTTAATCGGTTTGGTAAAACAACAGGACCTAGAAACCTGTCACTTACAATACCCATCCAAATGTTTAATGAAAAGGGGCTATAAAACATAAAACATTTCATATCTCCGCAACCATTGACCATGTTTTTCAACATAAAAGTAGATTTTTCTCGAAAACGGTCAACTTTAGAGCTTATGATCAAGAGTACATTTTTTGTGTAGAAAACATTGGCGGTTCAAATGGGCGTCTCAAAACCGTACTTTTTCCAGTGGCGTAGAAGTTGGGGAGAAAAACACCCACTTCCCCTTCAAAATCTTCACCAATTATGACTTTTTTTTTCTCGCACAGAACATAGCGTATTATGAGTAGTAAAGGTTTACAAAAGCTGTTTTCTGTACAATAAACGGTTCCGGAGATATTCGCAAAAAACGAAATTTTTTTTTACAATTTCGACACCCTGTATCTCGAAAATTGTCCGTTTTAGAGGGTAAGTTAATACAAACTTTTTTTCAAATTTATGGACGAGCTATCACATCCTGAAGTCCTGCGCATATATTATGAAACACCCTGTATATTCGTTTTATTGAAATTAATTGTACTCTGATAAATGTTACTTTAAAACTATTAAAATCTTTCATGTTTACTCAAAAATAATATTTTCGTTATGTATTCTTCGTTTCCACGCTATTACTAGGATGTTTGTACAAACTTATTAGTAGGGACTAAACATGTAGACAAATTTTGCAAAAAGACTTAATGTTTTGGGTTAAGGGCGCCGTTATCTTATAGTAGCAAAGTAGCAAACAAAACAGTAAGATTTTAAATCCTTGACAAATGCTGCTATCTAATAATAGCTATGTAGGCTCAATAACCATAACTGTATATTACGTGATCTTGCTCTCTTTAAATATGACGATATACAAAATAACGTGCAAATCGACATAGATAATTTTAAGTTTACCTATCTCTTCTACAAAACAGTTTACACCTTATTTGACTGCAGCAAAATACACATACACATACGGATAAACTAAAGCTTTGTGTTTATTTTCCTTTCTTTTGCTGTCGCGAAAAAAACATTCCATAAAAAGAGAGATGTTCAATAATTATTTTAAGTATAAAACCGCTACATTTTGACAATATAAATACTAACAATACCTAAGTTGAATTTTGTAGTATCCAATAATGTATATCTGTTTTTAATAACTTTAAAGGGGTTTACAATTCCTAATTTTAAAATTACATTCCACAATTTTGGGTCATAAATATGGCCACCTTAGAGAAACACTTTTAATTGCTAATTATAATACTATAGGGACATTTGCTTTTATTAAACTGATACTGCAGTGAAAAACATTTGATAATAAAAACTGCTTTATCATTTATAAATGTATGTTGGAATAAGTACTTCGAGTAATTTATCCACAACAGGTATTTAAGTATAAATATTGCCCTGGAGTCCCTGGCCAGACAAAGGGAGGTGGAGTTGGTCTGAGTTCCTGGCCATAGGGTAATCCCCTGTAATGAGACGGCTGACTTGCTAGCTCGTCTTGGATCTGGGGCACCTTGCCAGGGACCCGAACCCATTCTGGGAATTACGCGAGGTAGTAGTGCCCTTAATAAATGGGCCTATCAAACACTAGGAGGGAATTGGAGAAGGAATGGAGGATGTAGGCAGGCCCACGACTTCTTCAATAAACCCAATAAATAATCTGGGACGATGTGGCTGCTGAGCCTTAGTCGAAGGTCCCTGAACCAGATGGTGGGAGTCCTGACAGGCCACTGCAGACTAAGAAGGCATTTGAACTTGATAGGCATAGAGGAGGGTCTCTTATGTCCGGAATGTGGAGAGGGGGAGGAGATCCCTATCCATTTTCTAGGATACTGTGCGGCCCTTGGAAGACTAAGATATAGGATGTTTGACACCGAGGAGCTGCAAAGGGAAGAGATGAGGGGCCTACCATGAACCAAGATCCTGGCGTTCATCAGGGCGTCGGGTAGGTTCGAGGAAGGCCAAGGGCGGATAGTGGAGAGGTGATGGGATGCAAGGGTAAGCAAAAAGGGCCCAGGTGTGGCCTAATTGCCAGGCTGATGCCGCCCGCACACTAATACTAAGGATAAATATTTTAGATAATTTGTATCGATATAAAGAAAATACTAAACCAATGGTTGCTCCTCTTTTCTTAATAGAAAATACTTATAGGTACACATAACTACTACTAACTAATTACTTAATTTGTACATAATTTACTTTTTATGTTGTGCGAAACAATCAAAACATTATTAGGAAATGTCAGTAATTTGAAACCTAACAATTTAATAATACTAATTTAACGTTTCGCATTAAAAGGTTTAAATATAACACTCAATGTTTTAATTCTTATAAAGAACCCAACTAGCACCAAAGTATCAGTAACAGAGACTTGAACCTTCAAAAAGTAACTATTATGTAACCGCTACCAAATTTGTTACTTTGTTGTATAAATAACTTTATAGAACAAAGTTACAGTCACTGCTACGCATTTTCAACTAGTTCTGGTTACTTTACAGTTACGTAACTTCTAAGTCTTAAGTTTTCAGAACTAGAAAGTGGCAAATGATCGTAGCAGCGACTAATTCGTTACTAATATATGACTGGAAAAAATGCAGTCACTTTCAAGTTTTGATAGTTGTCGCAACGTTCAAGGAACAATAATTTTCAGTTTTAGTTTATACTTGTAATTAATATTTATTAGTCCAAGCAACGTTATCACTACTTGTAGAGCTATTTATGATCATCACACACAACAACCACAAAGTGCTTATCACCTCTTAAATTCATCAAGGCAATTTTACCATATAGTTTTCCAAAGTTGAAAACATTCATGCTGTTCGTGTGTAATATCTGTACTTACTCCATCAAGTCAGGCGTAGAGTGTACTTTTTGCCTTTGTCAATATTGTTATATAATTTAGTGCTACGTATGAACAAAACCATATAAAACTATATCTATTTTAAACTTAAACTTTGACATAGATTAAATATTTGGGTAACAATCAAACCCACAAAGAAACGTAAGAAAAATAGTAATGTAGGGATTATTCAACTACTACTAGGAGATAAAATTCAAGGAGTGTATTCAGTGTAAACGTCGAATGTACCGCGTTCAGAATGAACAGCAGGAAACATTTTACTAAGAAGTAGCAGTGGGTCAGATTTACCTAATAAATTTGTATATAAAAATTAATGTCTATTTAATATATAAAGTCATTCTACTACCTTAAGCCCAGGTTTATGAGTACTAGTCGCACCTATGGCACACTGATGAGGACTAATAACTCCGAAACCGGTTGTATCTGGTGTTGCTAACGCCGAGTGATGTAAGCTATTACCTAGATTTTTACGAGAGTGATTCAATACTGATTGGGACTGTAGTTCGCAGGGTATTTGTTAATATAATACAATATTAAAAACCCAAGGCAGGTCATGCAAGCCGAATTACAATAATTATAGTATACTGCTGAGCAGGTCGCTCTGTGCCGAATAGGGTACTACATAACAACTTAGGCTTAAAGTTGCAGAATGGCTTTATATCTCACTTATATGAGAAACAATATTAGCTGCCAGACAAAGCAAGCAACACACCTAATATGAAAGTGGTGGTAGAAAATTTGCAGTCTTCACGCACGACGTCATCTTCTGAGAACCACAACCTTGGAACAATACCAGCCATACAAGTTCCGGAAACGTCGCGGGAACGTAGTAGGCACCAAAAACATATTCCTATTTTCGTCGTATGCACATAATTGCGATGTTTGTATTACGTATCCATGACTAGTGGCAAAACACTTTAAAGTACCTACAATAGTCGTAGCTACATTGCAACGGTTAATTATGCTAGTTGGATATAAAATTCTCATTTTCGAATTGAAACTTTTGACAAAAGGCACGGTCACCGATAAAATTTTAATTACCTTAAATTTACCAAATAGCAAAGAAAAAGCATTGGACATCACTTATCAGGTTATATGACCATCACTAAATGATGTTATAACTTTGAATAGAATCAGATCAGAAGTCAGAATTGACCTCTAGTTCGTCTCAACATTTTCTATTAATGTTAACATATAATAAGATACAATCCTGTTGCATAAAAGATCAAGAAACCAAACCTTGAGAGGCTTCTATTTATATCATCAGAATTCAGACTTTATTTATTTAAGTTGTTCAAGATATTTCCAACTCAGATCCTGTCACCAGTCCTCAAGAAATGTGGCACCCCAATTTAGAAACGACCCCCTAATACCTTAATCGGATAACTTCGATATTAGTGAATCGTGATCGACCCAGTCGAATCACGTGGGTCACAACACAAAATATTCCAGTAGGCCACCCTCGCCGGATAAGAGCACAGTGCTGCTGATCATGCAGAACTGTACAAGTATGTATTGGTTGTTAATGAAAATGGGAAAATTTGACAGAAATATCTTCAGTCATTACTTTTTAAACCGATATACTTATTAAGTGGCAACAATAAATTACATTAAGTATAAAACTTCCTTAATTTTTACTTCACTATGTGAAACGTTGTTCTCCGAAACAGTAGATAAGTTTAATTAAACTTCAAAATAAGTGCGTATACAGAGGATGAACCAGAAGTAGGTGTACAAAATGTAATTGAAGATTGTTCTCGCCAAAACAATTCAAGTTAATTTTTATTCTAACATGCCTCCTTACAAACATACAGGGTGGTGAAACTTGGAAAATATGTAGAATAATCACTACGGTGAAACTTTTTTTAAATATGTCGTGCCACTTATTAATATTAAAACTAATCAGTTTTTTTAGATTAAGTAATTTTGTACTACAAAAGAGTGTTCTTAGGGTAATGCTAGGAGAGCTGGCGTGTCAGGTGAGATGACTCACTGGCTGTTTACGCCACCTTACAGCAGTGCATTGGTTTATGCAAGTCGTTGCGGAATTGTCACTATTCTTTTACAATTTATTAAAATATTTTTAGTGCATCGTGAAAATATGTATTAACCATTTGAGATCATCCAGGTACATACAAGTAACATTTTTTATATATTTCTGTTTCTATAGTATAAAACAGATTGGTATACATTATTCTAACCTAATTTTGCGTTTCCACAAATTTTAGCAAAATATAGGTTGAGTGTGCTATCTCTCCTTGTATATTAAGGCGAGTCGGCGCATATACGTCACCTATAGCAGCTCGTTATATTTATATTACACTTTTTCATTGTTAAATATTCATTTACTAATTTATTTACATTCCTCCGAGATGTACTCGTACTGAAAAAGAAAAACCTGTTCTATTACTTCCATCATGAAAAAAAAAACAACTTGCAACTATTCTGACAGATGATGATTATATAATACAAAGTAAGCAAAACAAATATAAAAGTGAAAGAAAAAAGTTAACATTTTGAAGGATAAAAATGTTAAAATTTGTTCCAAAAATAAACAAAAGACATATAAAGTACAATTTGAGTCTTCTGACCAAGAAGGTGTAGTGTATAATGAATGACTCGTCTGATACAATAGCATACGGTGACGAAAGTGAAACAAGTGTTGGATGTGGAGAGGAGTGGAAGAACATAAATAAAGACGATGAACATTAGATCAGATGCGTTGTTCGAAATGGGTACATGAAGATTGTACCTACTAGATTTGCAAATTTTCACAAAAGTGAAAGAAAAAAGTTAACATTTTGAAGGATAAAAATGTTAAAACTTGTTCCAAAAATAAACGAAAGACATATAAAGTACAATTTGAGTCTTCTGACCAAGAAGGTGTAGTGTATAATGAATGACTCGTCTGATACAATAGCATACGGTGACGAAAGTGAAACAAGTGTTGGATGTGGAGAGGAGTGGAAGAACATAAATAAAGACGATGAACATTAGATCAGATGCGTTGTTCGAAATGGGTACATGAAGATTGTACCTACTAGATTTGCAAATTTTCACAAAAGTGAAAGAAAAAAGTTAACATTTTGAAGGATAAAAATGTTAAAACTTGTTCCAAAAATAAACGAAAGACATATAAATTACAATTTGAGTCTTCTGAGCAAGAAGGTGTAGTGTATAATGAATGACTCGTCTGATACAATAGCATACGGTGACGAAAGTGAAACAAGTGTTGGATGTGGAGAGGAGTGGAAGAACATAAATAAAGACGATGAACATTAGATCAGATGCGTTGTTCGAAATGGGTACATGAAGATTGTACCTACTAGATTTGCAAATTTTCACAAAAGTGAAAGAAAAAAGTTAACATTTTGAAGGATAAAAATGTTAAAACTTGTTCCAAAAATAAACAAAAGACATATAAAGTACAATTTGAGTCTTCTGACCAAGAAGGTGTAGTGTATAATGAATGACTCGTCTGATACAATAGCATACGGTGACGAAAGTGAAACAAGTGTTGGATGTGGAGAGGAGTGGAAGAACATAAATAAAGGCGATGAACATTAGATCAGATGCGTTGTTCGAAATGGGTACATGAAGATTGTACCTACTAGATTTGTAAATTTTCACAAAAGTGAAAGAAAAAAGTTAACATTTTGAAGGATAAAAATGTTAAAACTTGTTCCAAAAATAAACAAAAGACATATAAAGTACAATTTGAGTCTTCTGACCAAGAAGGTGTAGTGTATAATGAATGACTCGTCTGATACAATAGCATACGGTGACGAAAGTGAAACAAGTGTTGGATGTGGAGAGGAGTGGAAGAACATAAATAAAGACGATGAACATTAGATCAGATGCGTTGTTCGAAATGGGTACATGAAGATTGTACCTACTAGAATTGTAAATTTTGGTCAGAAGTGCAGTAAAGTAATTCGTAAAACAAAAAGTAATGTTAATGTAGCATAACAGCATATATAATAATAATTGTTATAAATATATAAGTACGTAATTGAATCAAATATCCATCAATTAAAACTGATGCTGCAGTTAGTTATTACTTGTTAAATCAAGTAAACAATTGTTTGAAAATTCATTTACGTCTTTTTATGTCCCTACATTCTCCAAATGGGTGATTTTACTGCAGTAAGAAGTCGCTGACATCGACTACGTATATGGTTTTTGTAATGGAAATGACTTGACAGCCGTGAGAAAATACCATATACCACCGCAGATTTCCTAAATTGAATTTTCGACATGTTCACCACTTGATACTTCTTCTTTGTTTGAGCACCCTTTCATAGTACTAGTTACTGCAATTAAATTCGATACATACAGGGATGGTCAGAAGAATGAAATAAAATTCATATCTTTTGAATGAGTGATTTTTTTAAAACCCGAAACACGTTAACTGATCTTGATTTTTCCCATCTTTCGGTTATATAATAATTAATTTTTCTTCAATTCCCTAACTCCCAGCTACCCCTACATTTTTAAATGAAAACATAAGGCATGAGGGGGCTCGTTGAAAAGCTTATAGGAAACCAAATCCAGCCATACCAGATAAAGAGGTTTTATGATTTCAATCACAACTTCTTTTTCTTTTCATTTAGAAATTGAAACCACTAGATAATTTACAAAAATAAACTCAATGCCGCAAATGCTGAAAATGTCCTCCATTCACTATTTGGCATTCTCCAAGACGATAGTAAAAGCTGTCCACATCATTCCGAATGACTTCAGCTGGTAAATTTGCTTCTCCGCCTTAATCTTGTTCTTTAAATTCTCAATATTATCCGGTCTGTCCTGGTAGACCCTTTCTTTCAAATGTCCCCAAAGAAAATAATCCAGGAGTGGTAAGTATGGGGATCTAGGCGACCATTCAACTGTATCCCGTCTACCAATCCAAAGATTTAGAAACATTTCATCTAAGTTCGAACATCAATACCAAAATGTGGGGGAGCGCCATCTTGTTGGAACCAAATTCTTCCATTCGGTATATCTGGATCAATTTCATGAGGAACAATCGCAGCTACAACAGGTATCAGGTCAAATGTTAGGTTAGCGTGCGGCAGTAAGATTTTCTTCAAAAAAGAATGGAAAAGAATTCTGTTGTTAATGATACCTGCTCATACATTAACTTTCTGTGGGTGCTGCGTATTTAATTCGCATGTCCAGTGTGGATTTTCTTAGGACCAAAAGCGATAGTTGCCTATTAACCACTCCATTTAAATAAAACGTAGCTTCATCGGAAAAAAGTATGTCTCGTTGAAAACCATTACTGTCGTTACACCGTCTCATCAAAATTGTAATCACCTATCATAATCGTCTTCCAAAAGTTCTTGGACAAGACATACCTTATATTTCTCTTGTTTCAAAAACATTCGAATTGCGGTTCGAGAACCATCGTGATTGCGGGCCAATGAAACAGTTGAAGTATAAGGATTTTCAACAAGTTCTAATGCAATGTCTAATTTCTTTTCTACATTCAAAGCACGTGCCCGTCCAGTTTTGGGCAAAGTCTGTACTGTACCGTGTTCCTTAAATTTGTGAAATATTTTACTAAATGTCCCTTGCGAGATTTGGTTTTCGGGATATTTCGCATTAAATAAATCGCGCACTTCATCCTGACTCGCTCCACATCCAAGCAATATCAAGAATTCGATGCGTTGCCGTTCGACAATACCATTGCGATTCAGTAAATAACTTGATTTTGACACAATAGTAACGTTTCGAACTCCAATTTATAACTAAAGCGAAAAATTAACCAGCAAGCCTGGCAAGTAAGTGGTACCAAAAAAAAACGCAACATAAAAAAGATATCTTTTTTGCATTAGCAGTGATAGGTACCATTTCAAATTCTTTATTTTATTCTGTGCAAATTCATGGAGCATAATACTGAAGATAATTAAATTTTATTTCACTTGATAAGTAGGTGTTTTATACCCTAAACCCTAACCCTAAAAATCTTGCTATTGAAAACATAAAACTTGTTTATTTGGTATGGCTGGATTCGGTTTTCTACAAGTTTTTCAACGAGCCCCCTCATGCCTTATGTTTCCAATGAAAAAAAAAAATTGGGGTAGCTGGAGGTCAAGGGGTTGAAGAAAAATGAATTATTATACAGGGTGTTTCAAAACAAAGGCGAAAAAATTCAGGGGGTGATTCTTTGTTGAAAATAAAAGATAGTTTGTTATATAAACGTTGGGTCACAAGTCAACCATTGGGGAGATATCGCGTTGCAAAGATGGCAGAAAAAAGTGTTTCTATTGAAACGAAAAGCGTGAGAATGGTAAAATTTTGTGGAAGTGTTACCATCATCAAAAGACACTTGTGACATATTTTTTCACTTTTTAAAAATAATTGGAAAGGGTTGAAATAAACTACCCCTTTCAGTTTTTTTAACTATACTTTCAAAAAACTTTCTTAACGACGTAGGAAAAAATAAATTAGGTTAAACCGATTCATTTAGAAACTTTTTTCTCTCTTACACTTTTTTGATAAAATTAACTGTTTCGACGTTAAAAAGTATAATGTAAAGTATTGCACGTCGGGAAGAGGCAGTTTTACTACACCATTATTAGGAAAAACTCTAGTTGGCTGCTGTCAATTTCCGGATGTTTCCATTGTTGCTTTGACAGATAACAAATGGTTTGTCCTATTTTAACATTTTGAACAAATCCCAGGGTTCTCAGTATTCATTCGGTACAGCCATTGACAAAAAACCATTCTTAGCTCGAAATCTCTGGGTAAAAGAGCTTGAACCCTCTGTACGTGGTAAGGGTATAACTGTTGTTCTTTTAAAATTCTCCATACAGTAGATTAGTATTTAATTCCTGAGCAATTTTCCTTGTACTGGTTTCAGGATGCGCTGCAATAATATTTAGGGCTGCAACTTCGGCTGTTCGAACTTCCCGGTGCGGCCTGTATCAAAACTTCTTTTTTTTTAATTGTCCGGATTCACATAGCCTTCGATGAAGCTTAGCAAATATACTGTGATGAGGAATTCTACGATTAGGATACGCTTCTGCATAAAGGCGATAAGCATGTAAGAAATTTCCATTTGCCCGGTCGTACATAAAGTGCTTGTCTGTCATTTCTGCATTTGTGAAAATAACCATTTTCATTTTAGTATTGCATCCCAACGTATTCTGCAATCAAGCACATCACACAACGGAAGGCAAATTATCCCGTAAACCACTCTCAAAATGTTAAAATAGTACAAACCATTTGCTATCTGTCAAAGCCGAAATGGAAACGTGACTAGTTTTTCCTAATAATGGATGTAGTAAAACTGCCTCTTCCAGACGTGCAATACTTTACATTTTATTTTTTAACGTCGAAACAGTTAATTTTGTCAAAAAAATATAAGAGAGAATAAAGTTTCTAAATGAATCGGCTTAACCTAATTTATTTTTTCCTACGTCGTTAAGGAAGTGTTTTAAAAGTATAGTTAAAAAAAGTGAAAAGGATAGTTTATTTCAACCCTTTCCAACTATTTTCAAAAAGTGAAAAAATATGTCACAAGTGTCTTTTGATGATGGTAACACTTCCACAAAATTTTACCATTCCCACGCTTTTCGTTTCCGAGAAAAACAATAAACACACTCTTTTTACCGCCATCTTTGCAACGCGATATATCCCTAATGGTTGACTTGTGACCCAACGTTTATATAACAAACTACCTTTTATTTCCAACAAGGAATCACCTCCTGAAATTTTTGGCCTTTGTTTTGAAACACCCTGTATGACCGAAAGATGGGAAAAAATCAAGATCAGTTACCATGTTTCGGCGTTTAAAAAAATCACTCATTCAAAAGATATGAATTTTATTCAATACTTCTAGCCATTCCTGTATGGTCAATATGTTATTTTATTATTAGTATAAGTTATGGTAGGTACCATGTTAAACAATAAAACAACCCTCTAAGTAAAAAATGATCCATTAATGACCTGAAGTAGGTACAAGTACAGGTAGAGTTTTTTTACTTACATTGTTTTTTACAATTGCAATTTCCTTAATAGAAAAATATGCAAGATATGCAATTTATATATTAGACGCAGCAAGGTACATGAAAAACCATACTAATTTCATTACAAGTACGCGAAATGTAACTAGAATAATACAGGGTGTAACTAAATAAGTGTAAAACATTTAAGGGGGTGATTTCTCATCGAAAAAAAGATAGGATCTTTCATATGAAGAAACTTCATTGGAGCATCCCTTGTTAAGATACAGCCCCTTAAAGGAGGTACATAAAATTTGTTTAACAATTTTTTTCACAAGCACTAAACAAGTTACAATATTGAAATTAACCTGACATTTTCTATTACCAAAAGGACACTTAGCCGGTAATTTATTTGATTTACCCCATGGTTGTAAGGGGTGGAAAACGCAACCCCTAAAATTTATTTCCAACGTAACTTTTTGTCTTATTATTTGTTTACCATTTAAAAATTTATTTCCGATAGCCTGTTTCATTCTAAAAAAAAATGTCTCTTGAATTTTTTGCCCAAAATAAACCAGTTCGCAGCAAAAAATTATTTTACGAACAAGATACATATCGCCATAAAACGAAAATACGAAACTAATTTGTCTTTAGGCCGCTATTAGCGATACTGACAATTAAATTGGAATCAAGCTGTCAGTTTGTAAATTTTTGAAATTGAAGTAATACTAATTGCGTATTGTTGTTCTGTTCTTAATTTGTTACTTTAATAATTCACTTGCTATTAAAATGGCATACACAAATGAGAAAATGGCTGATATGCATTACGCTTACGGTCTGCCGCAGGGGAATGGGTTAGAAACTTCTAGAAAATATGCTGAAATGTATCGTCAACGGCAGCATCCTTCACATAGAATATTTGCCCGACTTCATCAACGATTACGAGAATATGGTTCATTCAACAAAAGAACGCAGGATTGTGGTCGTCATCGAGAAGTAAGAACACCACAGCTTGAGGAAGCAGTACTAAATTTGATAGAAGAACAACCTACTACCAGTACTAGAAAGATTGCTTTCCAGCTAAATGTTGATCATATGACGGTATTTCGAATTTTAAAGGAACATCTCTTATACCCTTACCAGCTGCAACGAGTACAGGCACTGTTACCGAGACTTTCCGAACCGTCTTGAATTTTGCAATTGGATGCTGGAAATGATTAGAAGAAATCGTGACATTCTGAAGACGATCGAATTCACAGACGAATGTAGTTTTTCTCGGGGCAAGATTATTAATTTTCATAATTACCACATATGGGCTGATGAAAACCCTCACGCTATTGTCGAAACTAACCATCAAGAACAGTTTTCTCTTAACGTGTGGGTCGGAGTTATTGGGGATTATTTAATTGGGCCTCATTTTCTACCTCCTCGATTAAATGGTGAGGCATACGTTCAATTTTTAAGAGAAGTGCATCCCGTACTGCTGGAGGAAGTTCCTTTGGGCGTCAGAAGGGATATGGTTTTTATGCATGATGGGGCTCCCGCCCATTTTAGTCAAGTAGCACGTCAGCATTTAACTGAAACATATGCAAATCAGTGGATACGTCGAGGAGGACCACAGAATTGGCCCGCTCGACCCCCGGATCTCAATCCTCTCGATTTCTCTACTTGGGGCCATTTGCAGCATTTGGTTTATCGTACTCCTGTTCGCGATGTAGAGGACTTAAGAAACCGCATTATCGCTGCGTGCAGGGTAATTAGAGAAACTCCAGGAATATTTGAGCGAATACGTGGCTCAATGCGCCGACGTCTAGACGCATGCGTAATGTCTGAAGGTAGACATATTGAACATTTACTATGATTTCTACATGTTGTATGTTTTGTTATTAATAAATTAGTTTTAATTATTCCCCTTTAATCATTTAATGCAGGTAGTAACTACAAAATAACAGTAAATCCAGTTCGTATTTATGACGATGTATCTCTTTAGTTGTTCGTAAAATAATTCTTTGGTTTATTTTGGGCAAAAAATTTAATAGACATTTTTTTTACAATGAAACAGGCTATCGGAAATAAATTTTTAAATGGTAAACAAATAATAAGACAAAAAGTTACGTTGGAATTAAATTTTAGGGGTTGTGTTTTCCACCCCTTACAACCATAGGGTAAACCAAATAAATTACTGGCTAAGTGTCTTTTTGGTAGTAGAAAATGTCAGGTTAATTTCAATATTGTAACTTGTTTAGTGCTTGTGAAAAAAATTGTTAAACAAATTTTATGTACCCCCTTTAAGGGGGTGCTCCAATGAAGTTTCTTTATATGAAAGATCCTATCTGATGAGGAATCACCCCCTTAAATGATTTACACTTATTTAGTTACACCCTGTATGATAACCTTTCCATTTATTAGAAATTGTATAGTTGATAGTATTTTATTTTACAGACAGCTAAACTTGATAAATGAACAAACCTTTGTGTGATGTTTACATGTAAAATGTGGCTAGGTAATTGAAAAAATATATTACTGCTGACATGTTCAAAGTCTGTGTTTACAGTCACCTTTTATTTAGAATCTACGCGTTGCATGACAAATGCTACAAATCCAACAAATGTAAAAAGATAAAGGTTTTGTACCTTAAATGATTTGTAAATATAAATGTTGTAGCTACAAAGTAGTTTGTATAAATTACAGGATTTGTACCTCCACAGCGTTTACCTTTGCAATAAATTCACAACATGTACTTACATTTTGGAGACCTCTATTTTATTTTTTTATCAATTATATGATTACCTCGCGGCATTACTTACTACAGGGTGTTCTACAAGATCTATATCAAACTTTAGCAGATGGTAGCTGGGTTAATGTCAAACATTTTTTCTTATATGAACGTAGGTTCGATTCGTTTTTGATTAGAAGTTACAAATATTTCAAAAAATAGTAGCCTGATAAATAAAAATGATGGTTGCTATAACAATAATTATTATATTTGCAATTTTGTTTATTCATTTATTTATTTACTTTTTAATTTTTTATTTTTATGTCATGCTGTGTACACAACAGTGCTTACACACGTAAAAAACAATGAAATAGTCAAGTTCAGTAAGGAACTAACGATAAAAGCAAAAAAGTAAAAAAAAATAAAAAAGTAATAGTTACAACAGTCTAAACAAGGTAACACTTTATACAATAAACACTTCATTCTAAAATCACTATTAAAATATTCATTAAATGTATAAATAGCATGACTCTATAGAATTGTTTTATTTTCAGTTTAAATAAATTTGTGTTCCTTATATTAGGAGGAAGCGCATTAAAAAACTATATTCCAGTATACTCAGTTCCTTTTCTAGTTTTCAAAAGCCTACAAATCTTATTATCAAGATCATTTTTATTTCTAGTGTTATGTGCGTGGGTCTGGCTTCTGCTATCTAGTTGTATAAATTACATTTAATAAAAAGAAGACAATGAAATATGTATGTTGATGAAACGGTAAGAATATTTAAATCTGAGAAGTAATTTCTACAGTCACCTCTAAAACCAAGCCCAGAGATGATCCGTATAGCTTTCCTTTGCAGAGAAAAAACTAGTGCACTGACAGGTGCTTGACCACACATAATGATAGCATAGCACATCAAGCAGTGATACGCTGTTTTTAAAACAGTTAGGGATACTTCGGAGGCTTCGGAGTAAGTAAAGATGTTTAGATAGTGCAAAGGTAGTGTTGGCTCCAGGATAACTTCGGATCTAAATGAACGCCCAGAAACTTTCACGCTTTCAGGATTATTAATATCATTTAAACCTTTAAAGACTAAAAATCATTGTTTCTGTTTTAGATACATTCACTGTAAGTTTATTACTAGCGAACCAATCATTTGCTAAAAATTGTGTTTGAGGTATGTAGTTGAGTACGGCAGATAAATCAGAGCCAGAGGTGGACATACTAGTATCATCAGCAAAAAGTATGCTTAAAACTTAACAATTAAAGACACTGGGGAAATCGTTTATGTAAATAAGGATAGTAGAGGACTTAACATCAATCATTACGGAACTTCGTGTTTTATTTCCGGCAAATTGTCGCCATCAATATCAAGTTCGCTACTATCTTCTACATCTATATTACTGTCTAATACATTTTCTTCGAAATTTTTACAAGTTTAACCGTGGCACTCTGCGCAATAATCGGAACATTTTAATCCATATTTTACACAACTACAAGATTTTGTGCAACCCTTTGTACATTTACAACTGATGTCTCGTAATATATTGTCAGGAACTAGTTGGTATATAATTTATTTTTACATCATTAACCGTTACGCCGCATACCCTTCCCAACTTTGGAAGTTAATAAATATCTCAACATCTACTGGACCGAATTGGAAGATTTTTTAAAAGAAGCGTCTTTCCGAATACTATTTTTCTATACTTTCCGATTTTTTCCCACTTGCAAATCCCGCTTCACAGCCAAAATTTTCAAACTATTTAAAACCGCTCAAAAAGTTATTAAAAATTGAAAAATGGATAAGATAGCAATTTTATATGATAGTTTAAAGGTTCAAGAAAGTGTAAAAGCGTGAGCGCAAAAAAATATTCATAACTTTTAGCCTGGCACAAAATTAAAAAAAAGGTCTTTTTCCAAGTAGGTTACTTAACAATTGCATTATGCAACTGTCAGTCTGATCTTAATCGGCCTTGTGACACTCGTTTTGTATTGCAGTCAAGTACTTTTCTCTAAAAGTATGGCGTGATTGGGTTATTTTTTCATTGTTAAATAAATAATTTAAAATTACCTTGTTTTTTACCTACTTGTTTTGCACTTTCGAGCATTTTCCAGCGAACATTTCAAATGTACGGATATCGGACCAACTCTATCTTGTAGAAAATTTCATAGCAAACAAATTTATAAGTATACATGTTTTCTCTAAAATGCATACTCACCCAGTTGTATGCAATTGCTTCCGGGAAAAAACGGGGTTGTCGTTGTTTATGCAAATAGCACACCTTTTCAAACTGGCGCACCTCGACATTTTCAATAGGTATACCATTCTCGAGCGATTCCAATAGTTATCTAAGTTACGTTACGTTACAACCATATTTGAAAGATTTCGTCGTAATTCTCCTGGCCTATATGAAAATCATTAACTTCTACATATAAAAAAACTGTTAGTGGTGAATCACACTGTATAAATACAGAAAATCGTAATAAAAGAACAGTACAGTTGATGATATTTAGCAAAGAAATTGAATTATGTGGTACTTTACATATTATGTAATCATATATAATATACATAAAATTTAAAAAAAATATTAAAGAACAGGACGATGCATTAAAAATATGTCTTGTTTAATTAACATTTTCAAAAAACCCGTCATTCCAGTCAATAATAATTGGAACTATATTTCAAAGCAATATGTACTGAAGCATAATATTAACCAATGAATCCATGTCAAAGTGAATTTTTTAGCCATACATTTGCCGCATAGAAATTAATCAGTAAAAATTACAAATTATGCGAAATTGGATGCAGAATTATTACATCCGCAATTTTCATTTTCGGGCTTAACGAGAAAAGCGCAAATGCCGAGTTAGACGAAAGGAATGAATTAATTGTGTTAGATATTACGATGCTACGGTGGGAGGCATGACAGGATAACATAAATACATCAGTGTATCGAAAAAATAACGGATACGGTAGAAGAACTAACCATCAAATATATTTTTTATTTATTGGTTGATTTTAATGAACTTTTACGACTAATATATCTCGTAAAAACGCATATGGGGCATACCCTGTTAGATATCTTACTCATGAGCAACAATTACTAACTTTATTAAAGTCTGAATTAAAAAATAAACGTTCATTTGGTCCAGATGACATCCCGTCGTTCATTATAAAAAGGGTTATTAATGTAATTATTGCCCCCTATTACATATTTGGTAAATTTGTCTTTTTTTACTGGCAAATTTCCAAATCTCCTGAAACGGGGTAAAGTTGTCCCTATATATAAAAAAGGATATCCTCTTAAGGTAGAAAACTATAGACCAGTTACCCTAACATCCGGATTTTCTAAAATATTTGAATATGCATATTTGCATCGTTTGTTAAATTTCATTGAAAATCATAACATACTATTGGAAAATCAACATGGTTTTCGTGCTAATAGATCTGTACATACTGCTATATACGCTTTTTATGATAAGCTTATTGAATGCAGCAGGGCATTTGACTGTGTTGATCATGACAAATTACAACAAAAGCTTCACGCTTATGGAATCCAAAATAAATCCTTATGTTGGATATCTTCTTTTCTTAAAGAAAGAAAACAGTATGTTAGTCTTTCAAGCACACATAATGGAACTGTGGCTAAAGTAAATTCTAAGAATTCTGTAATTAGTATGGGTGTGCCACAAGGTTCTGTTCTTGACCCCATTCTGTTTATATTATACACAAATGAAATTGGCACCTTGATACCTGATGGCTTTGTAACATTGTATGCAGATGATCAATATCTGAGTTTTTCTAATAAATCAGATTCTGTGCTCGAGAAAAATTGTAATAAATCGTTGAATATTTTGAATAATTGGTACTGTTTTTATAAACAACATTTAAATCAAGAAAAAACTAATGCGATTTCATAATCGACAAAAAATATGTGCAAATTTAGATATTCAAATTTCAGATAGGAACTGTCAGTTGTCAAGTAGTGAAAGGGTAACATTTTCAGGAATACTATTGGACGAGTGCCTCACCTGGAAACCATATTGTGAGCAGCTAATTTCAAAACTAAATTCTGTTAGTTACTTAATGAGAACTTTGAAATCAGTTATGACTATGGATCAACTTTTGCAAATATATCACGCGCAAGCAGTTTATCAGAATTTTTGTAACCTCCACCAAGGAGGAGCACTATACCCGCATTAAATTTTACAATACGACATTTATTACAAAATATAGTAAAAAGTTATACAATTATATTAAAATTTACCACAACCAAATTACTATAATACACTTGCATTTACCCAACAACGACCTTATATGGTTTACTATATTTGTGGTTTATTCTATGACAAAATTTTAAGCAGAAATTTATAGTAACTATTTCAGTAGTTTCTCTTTAAGTGTAGGTTTGTATAAATGCTTTTCAGTTTTTTAGAAACAAGTCAGGTTCTAGCTACTCCTAATTCCTATACACGAAGCAAACACGAGAAAATTCGTTGTTTCTGTTAGATCTAAACAGGAAAATTTTTGCACCTGATCTATATTAACAGTAGCAGTCGATCTGCTGTTGCATCTTGAAGTTCAAGTAATCTTCTTAGCTTACAGCTGACAAACAATTTATTTGCTGGGACTACTGTTTAGTCCTTTTTTATCTGTCGATAATCTTCCAAGCATTCTACATTTGTCCATAGCAAATGAACAATTATTATCCAAATTAAATACCTTTAACAAGAATGTCTAAGCCATTTGTGTTTTTTAACATTTTTTAACCATTTTACAATTTGCCCTCCCTGTTCATTTCCATAAGGCCTTGTTCTCCAGCAGTACAAACAACACCCTTCCTTGCTGAAACAGCAGAAGAGATGTATTCTAAGATGTTTTTAGGACTTAAGCCATATATTAAGTCCTCTGGGGCTGGTATATGTAAAGAATTAAAATAAGTTTTTCAAGAAATCTGCTTATTTAATCTAATCTCATTCACATTCTTTCTAGAAATGTGGAGAAGATTATTTATTATTTTATTGGAAGGAATGTAGAAAGGGAATCTGTAAATGGAGGAAATTATTTTAATCTATTGAACGGAAAGGGGTTTGGTTCAAAATTGAATAGTTGCATTCGCAGAGTTAGTCAAGTTTAAATTGTAAAACTTCAGTTATAAATTACTTTACACGAAATTTTAGGAAAAAAATGTAAATGCAACATACCTTCTATCTCGCTCTTCAACAGGGTCATCAAGTTCAGAGGAAAAAAATCAAATTTACCCGGTTACTTGAAAATGACAAGTCACTTTCCTAAAATTTTATAGATACTTATAGTGTATCATCTTTTGAACTAAAAACTGGAATGAAATTATAACCAGTGGTGTAGATATAACGGGTCTACAACACCCTTTGAGAAAAATATTTGGTACGCCACTGAATAGCAGTACATGAGATTTTTTGGGGTGCCCAATCTCTTTACTACATAAAAGGACTCTAGTAAAAAATTCACCAGAAGTACAATCTGTATTCATAAAACCTAAGCAGGACATGATGCGTCAATACAACCCGTGTACATAAATAATGTAACAGTGATATGAAATCCCAATATTTGATATAACAATACATATTTTTTAATCTAGAGATAAAATTACGAAAGTACGTCACACAGATATTAAGTAAATCTAATTTTATGTTAAGTATTTATATGTAAAACACAAGAATAGAATTCTTGTAGAGAGGAAAAGCATGCTTACACAAAAAATTATGTAGTTCTGTTTTGAATTTCTTTAAAATACAAATATTCCTAATATTTACAGGTAAATTATTATAAGCATTGGCACATAATAAGAACGGACCTCTTCTGAAAGTGCCTAAATTATAGTTTTGGATGATAACAAGACACATTTCTTGTACTGCGAGTATGCAAAGTGTCTCGTAAAGGGAATTTGTCAGAGTTAAGTTTCACAAAAATAGCCGCCTAAGTATTGAATAAAAAGTCAGAATATTGTTTTCTTTAAATATTGTCCTGCAAGAATCTAATGGATTTGAGGAAAAAATCAATCTAATAATTCTCTTCAGTAAAATAAACATTAGGTGTGCATGTGTTGACCAACCACAGTATATAATTAAATATTTAATATGAGAATATGCTAAGGCATAGTAAACATTTAGCAAATATCGTTCGCAATGTATTTTAGGTTCCTTATTGCAAAAAAGTTGAAATTAACTTACTGGCAATGCAGTCTACATGAACCAACCATTAGAAATTTTCATCTACATGAAGACCCAAAAATTTGGTATTTGTAAATTAGATAAATTTTTTGCTTTCATTTTCGTAAATGGAATACTAGGTACATATTTTATTTTAGTTGCAGTTATTATGAGTTAATTTCTTTCGCAAAAGTTGTAAAATTGTTGGAAAACTATATTCGCTCGATTTTGCAATTCACTAAAATTGTTACCTACAATGCCAATAGTAGTATCGTAGGCAAACATCACCAGTGTTATGCTATCAGTCATATGTTGTTTTAAATCATTTACGAAAAGTAAAAATAGAAGTGAAGAGATCACACTTCCTTGCGGAATTCCAATATCTAATTTATGTTATTCTGACTGAGTACAAGCTATCTTAACACTGAGCGCTCTGTTAGATAAGAATGAACTAATCCATTTATCTAATGGCTCCCTAATTCCCAAACTATTTAATTAAAAAAAAAACTTCCCTTGACACAATCAAAAGCCCTTGTTAAATCGAGAAAGAGCGTTACTACAATTTTACCTTCATCAAGCTGCTTCTAAACATCGGGAAGGAGTGAATATACTGCAGTATTAGTTGAGTGGTTTGGACAAAAGCCACGCTGGCTCGCTGATACCAAATTACGACAAAATTAAGAATTCTATCATTAATAATTTTTTCAAATAATTTAGAAAACCTGGATAAAAGTGCTATTGGCCTGTAATAATTATCAATGAAGGTAGTATCTCCTTTTTTATGCAATGGTATGATTGTTGCCAACTTCAAAGCATATGGAAAAATACCTGATTTTATAATAAATCTAGAAATGTATTTCAAAACATTCTTTGGAATACCGTCAACCCCACTAGTTTTTGTTTTGCATGTTATTTAGTTGCTCTGCTATTTATTCCGGAACAATTTCAAAAATACATGGACTGATTATTAATTGCTCCTATAGTACAGTCACTATTTGTATTTCCATAGGCAGTACATATCGATTATAATAATAATAATATAATAATATCTCTACCTCTCATTCTAATCACAGGGATTAGCCCAGAAGTCGGAGACTTGTGCGGGAGAGGGAGCGGCATATTATTATTAAGCAGGCCGCATTTGCGCCCAGGAACGACTTACGTTGGTAGGCCCTAACCACTATTCAGTGCAGGAATGAGGGAAACCTGGAAAACCTCATTAATTAGGGGGGTAGTCAAATATCAACCGGTATCAATCTCTCACATTGACCCAAGCTAACATTATTCCACCCTACTATACCCGCAGAGAGGGTGCCAATCCTCTCCACGAATATAGCTTATATACGGTCTACCGGCAGCTGGGCGCGAACCAACTCCGATCTAGTCACCTCGATTCAAGTACTGACACCTTAAACCGCGCGACCACTGACCGACCATGGCAATTCCATATTATATGTTGAGAGTCACTTCTATCCTTCCTACCAGAGTTGTAAGTAATTACCAAGGAATAACAAGCAGTAAAAAAGTTGATAACAAATGCAAAGAGTCAAGTTTCGTTTAAGGGAAATCAGCTATAAAAAAAACAAATAACAAATAGCATTCAGAGGCCTCTCTGAACACAGAAACATTAAAATTTTCCCGCGGAAATGCGTCATTTTCATTACCTATATGGAAAAAATGTAGAAAAGCGGAAAAATGTGACCAAAATCTAAATGATTGCCGATAACTCAGAAGACTTAAGAATGTCTCGAAAATAAAAGGGATGCAGGCACGTTAATTCTCCTTTTGGAATAACATGTAGAGAAAGGGTCTATTATCCATTCGGATATGTGGAAAGCGTATGAGAGATTCATTGAATATGGCATTAGACTGTTAACCAAAGTGTTAAATTTGTTGCTGAAAACTGTACTCATACCCAACGGATCGAGTCGTCGTAATCGACAGAAAAAAAATTATTAAAAGATCAACAGTCTAGATCCGATGGATGAACTAATTAATTGTATAAAATTAGAATATGGAAATTTTTCAAGTAAATAGTTTCAACATAAAAATCATTATCCGCCACAATATTGCCACAAAAGATACCTTAACTTTTAAAAACATACAGAATTCTTACAAAGTCACATCATTTAACACTTATATTTATATAACAAACATCTATGTGGATATAATTAATATACGCGAGCGAAGCGCTCAATTTTTAAAAAATGCTACAAATCCACTTACTTTGTATAACTTGAATAACATTCGTTTATTCACAAAACTCAAAAAACATGAATACTAATACTAATTAACCGTCGATTATTCACAAAACCCTAAAAAACATGAATATGTAAAATAAATGATTTTCTTCAATATTTTCCTTAAAAAAAATTTCCGCAAATAAAATTATATATCATTAAAGCGTAAATTAGTAGTCAAATTAAATTATCTATTTATCATTTCTATAACAGATTTCCCGTATTCTAAAATCGAAGGATAATGGAAATTTTAGAGGCAATTTTCAGTTAAAATATAAAATAAGAAAAATTCGAGTTTTTCGGAAAACGAAAATTGGTTATATACAAGTAATCTTGTGTAGAACCTTTCTATAGAACAATTTCTTTTGTAACTGATTTCCCTTGAACGAAAGTTGGGCCAATGCAAATATAAGTATCTGCACATCTGAAGTTTTTGAAGCACATTTCGGTGACCATAGAGTTTTTTTTATTAAAATATTAAATTTTAGTTAATAATATCAAAAATGATAATCTTATATACTCGCGTTAAGAATTCAGACGTCTTACGTCACGGCTGACGTTACACATTTGTTTTTATTGTCAACGTAATTTTCGATATTTGGTCGCGTTAAAAACAATATTTTTTTGCAATTTAGTGCAATATATAATGCAAACTTTTAGTGTACTATATAGTTTTATTACTATCACTTGCAGTTTCTTAAATATTTTGATAAAAATATGATAAATTATTTATTTGTTCGCATGACGTAAGTCGTTTGAATTCTTGTCGCGAGTATACAAACAGACGATTTAAAGGTCTCGCTGAATGCAACTTGCTTTGTTTGTCAACTATAAAAGTTAATTAAACATATACTGACCAATTATAACGCCAGCTTAACACAAAGTTTTACAAATGGCTGCCTTCTAAGAGAATTTGACATTGGTTTCTAGTAAAAAAAAACAACTAAAGTGAGGTACACAATTACCTAAATACTTTTGTCAGTTATTATCATCTGTGTTGTGAAGAAATGTTGAAAAAGTGGGTATCACTTGGTTTGATTTTTGAGACGTCAGACATATTAATTTCATTTTAGAACTATCAAATTTGACAGACGATTTAAATTTTTATAAGACCCGTATCGACCCAGAGCGTGTAAGATGAGGATTCCACACATAATAAATAAAAACACTTTCATCGAATTTAAACCGTCTCCTGAGAGTTTGGAACTTATCGGAGAAGAAGGAAGAACACTTCTGTCTGAAAATTTTGACTGGAACAAAGACCATTGCCCTACACTGGTTGACTTATGTGTGAGAACGATAAGTCAGTACTTCCACAGAAACCCTATATTATATACACTACCTTGCGTGGAGCGTGATCATCTCCTTGAAATTTTGTCTTGCGATATACCACTGCCAGTTGCTATCACTGAAATTCACGTATGTAAAATTATATAGTCCAAGTAAGTAGCCGAAACCAATTCTTCTTAAGTTCATTTCTACTTACAAGAAAACAGATTTTACTACCTCCACTACAAAAAAACAAAAATTTAAATGAATCAATTTTTGGATTTGATATCGAGCAAAAGATTGATTGTAATGATCATTTGACAGTTGTTAACAAAAAATTTTTCTATGAAGTGAGAACATTTTGTAAAAGTCATGATTTTTCTTTTTATTAGACTCAAGACTGCAAAATATTTATTCATAAAAATAGTACAAATAGAATTATTCATATTGCGTCTGAAGAAGTTCTTGACAAATTTAATCATTAGTTTAGGCACTTTTGATAACGAATTGTAATACAAATGTAATTATGGAGCCAAATCTATATACTATCAAAATTGCTGACGCTTACGGACTAAAACTAAAAAAAATTATTTGTCTTCTTTAAATGCAAATTTTTACATATTTTGTATCACAGAATCATGGCTTAAATCTAACATATACTGTGAGGAAATTATCGACATATCAATCTAAAACGTCTGTAGAAAAGATCATTGTGATAGATGTGTGTTTTTGTGGCGATGTCTAAAACATATTCCTCTAGTGATGTCTACTGTATGGTCTACTAATAGTGTAGCGAAGATTTATTGACTAGGTCCTGTTGGCAACAATAAAAAAAATATATCTGCTGTATTTAATCCGCCTTATGCTACACTGAACAATTATTTGGACCATTTCAACAATATTGATAACTGTATTGAAAATAACACTAATGATGTATTTTTTATAGTAGATGATTATAATTTGAATAGGATTGATATAAAAACTAAATCTTTTTCACATACACTAGTTAATGATGAAATTTATCATGTATTTTATGTTTTACATGTTAGAAGTACTAATACTATTCCTTGCAACATGAATTATAACAACAATGTTATAAATAATTATCCAGACGTAGCTAAAGAATTTGGTAATTTTTTGCTTCGGTATATGAGCCATATAATAAGCCTGTACTTGTTAATGACATATTAGATAACATTAATTACTTGGATATTAATAAGGATGCTGGGTGTGATAATATTCTTCCAATGTTTATAAAATGGTGGTGTCATCATATTAAAGAACCTCTGTTTTTAATATCTAATAAATTTATTACTGAATGCTGCTTTCTAGATAAGTGGAAGATTGCTAAGGTTGCACCTATTTTCAAATCAAGTAATAAATATGAAATAACTAATTACAGGTCATTTTTATGTTATGTGCTTTTAGCAAAATCTTAGAATCCATTATTACAGATAAATTATTTATTATAATGAAATATTTATTAAATGAAAAACCAGCATGGATTTGTTAGTGGTGCTACTATGTCTAACCTTGCCCCTTTTGTACAGTTCATCTCTGAGAGTATGGACAAAAATGTTCAGGTAGATGCTGCATACATCGATTTTTCGAAAGCATTTGATAAGGTTCACCATGATACTCTTTTTAATAAGCTTCGAAGTGTTGGTGTATATGGCAGCCTTCTGGCATGGATTAAATCGTATTTATACAAACGTGCTCAGTACGTTGTGATTGTGAATTGCAGCTCTGATATAACTAAAGTTACGTCGGGTACTCCTCAGGGGAGTCATATAGGCCTATTATTTTTTTCTATATACAGGGTGTCAAGAGACTTCAGGAGATGCTTCCTCATAAGATCACAAAGTCCTATAATAATTTTTCAAAAACTCAATATTAACGGAGATCCAGGGTGTTAAAGTTAAAATTTTATTTTCGATATTTGTAAATAACTTCTTATGAAATCCAAATATTTACATAAAATTTGTAAATCGGGAGTTTTTGCGGACGAGAAATTCAAATATGTGTCTAATTTTGACGTCACTAGAAAAGGGCGCCATTTATAGCACATCATGTTTCTTTGAAATGACAGAACTTTTTTCCTGCTTAGTGTATCCATCTGACTATTGAAACAATCGATTCTCCTACCTGTTATGTCTGAAATAGGTATACCTTATTGAAGTCGTTAGGGGTAACAGTTTTCGAAATAATCTTATTTGAAATATTCAGTGCACCGAGTAAAGACTGTTGGTTTCAGTTAAAGTGCCTTTTCTACTGAAAATACAGCAAAATGTTGCTTGAAAAAGTTGTGCAGAACGGTAAATTATGAAGATGTGCAAAATTTTAGCTTTAACACCCTGTATCTCCGTTAATATTGTGTTTTCGAAAAATTGTTAATAGGACTTTGTGACCCTAATTTTTTGTGTGGAATCGCCTCCTGAAGTCTTGACGCATAATTTCCTGACACCCTGTATATAAATAATATATCCAACTGCTTTAAGCATTGTCATTTCACGATGTATGCAGATAGAATACTTTTCAAAACAACTTTATTATACGTTCCTGTGTTGTTAAAAGTGTTTATAGTGTTAAGGAGTCATCTTAGATGATAAGTTGGTTTTTGATGTTCATATAGATAACATAGTTACACGCGCTTTATGAATGTTGGGATTTATTTTGAGAATAACAGGGTTTTAAAAATATTAGAAGTATGTTTTGTCTGTAATTTGGTCACCTCTATATTTTAAAAACATTAACAGAATCGAGCTTGTTCAAATTAAATTTGTTAATAATATTAATTATAGATTTAATCGCGAATTGTTTGTTTCATAAAGTAACTCTCTTAACGCACATAAATTACAAAGTTTAGAAACTTTTTTGACTGTGTTTTGTTATATAAAATTGTTCATGGATGTTATGATACTGATATTGTGTGATATTTATGTTGTTCTATATTCAATTTTCACATAGTAATTATAATTTAAATTCACCATTTCATAGAATACCAATATATTTTAATAACAATCTATAGACCAGGGTCGATCATTTTTGACACCCAAAAAGATAATAGTATCAAACCTATTCGAAAAGGAAGAGAATACAACAAAAATGAATGAAAAAATAATTTACGGGCGATCTGAGGTCGGGAAGTGGAAGGAGGTGAGTTTTTAAGGGTAAAAAACGGTTTATCTCGATTTCTGGCAAAACTACAAGTCCTATGGAAAAAAGTTAAATAGCAAAGTTGTAGGTAATAAAAAGATCTACAACTTTTTTATTTGCATTTTTTTCACATAACCTCAAAATTTATATGAAAAATTCAAATAACCAAGTTTTTGGTTTTTTATTTTTATCTTTTACAAAAAAAACTTAAAACCCTTAAAAACTCAACCTCTTCCACCTCCCGACCTCAGATCGTCCGTAAATTATTTTTCCTTTCATTTTTGTTGTATTCTCTTCCTTTTCCAATGGGTTTCATCCTACTATTATTTTTTTTTCACTTTTTACCATTTTCAACGGCTTCAGCACTGGTCTACTATGGCAACTCGTTGATATTTTAATGTTTCTTTGGATAGATGTAAAAACTCTGAGGGAATTTCTAATATCTAAGAAGTAAAATTTTGCACGATTTGATAGCTTTTCTGTATGTATATATATATATATATATATATATATATATATATATATATATATATATATATATATATATATATATATATATATTTTTGTATACATTATAAACCTGGTTATGCTCATATTGTACTTCATTGTTATTTAATTATTTATAGTGATACTATGTTATTGGGATTTGTAATCCTGTTGGGTTCCCTGTTTCTTAAATAAATAAATAAGACATCAAACGCATCTAAAATATATGTCTCTATAGGACCAATATTACTGGGAACGAAGATATTTCACAAATTTTGGCTTGGTGTATAATAGGAAACCACCAGAATGGACATGGAAAAGTTTGTACTTGGAACGACATGTGCAGGAAATTTTAGAACAAGCCCAACCACAATACAACGATGAAGAAACGTTTGATGAAATTCTGTCTCTTTGCGCTCCGTATGTGCGCAGACTGATTGTAACGCAATTACAAAGTTGGAAACCACCACTTACAATGGATAAAGAAGATATTCCTGAAGAATATCCCACAGATCATATCAACTTCATTTTTCTTCTTCGGAAACTTCCTTTTATCAACGAGTTTGATGTAGTATATGGTAAGAAATTGTAATCTGTTCCCGTGGTAAAAATAAGAGTTTCTATAGGGTGATTTATTAAGAATGGAACATTAATAAATTTAAAACGGATGAATTAAATGCACATACCTAAAGAAAATTATGCTCCTCTTCAATCTGTCAGGGTTTAAAGCGATCGAATTTTGACGATGTTTGATTCGTAGCTTATCTAATTCTTAATTATTGTAAAGACAGGCAAAGTCTGTATTAATATATTGAACAGCCAAATTAATGATAATGTTAAGGAAACGAAAAATTAGTTGACCATCATAGTTGTACCATCATACTTATGCAAGATAGAATAGTTGAAACAGTTGGGTCGATCAGTCGATAAGTATTGTTTAAATAATAAACATTATTGCTTATAACCATTTTTGACTCCTACTTTTAAAAATATTTATGCTATTAGCACAGGTCATGGCAGTAGCTCATACTAATTTTAGGCATAAAGTACGATGATCAATAATGTCAAATGCTTTACTATATTTAAAAATAATAGACAAGCATTTTCATCAGCATCAAATTTAAAAAATATATATATCCTTTTTTATTTAGAGTAATATTGTAGTTGGTATGGAATCTAGATTGCGCAAATAGCAAAACTTATACCACATATAGAGTATCTGGTAAGTATATGGTATATTTTCAGGAACGTATAGGGGTGATCAAAATAGCTCTGGATGTTAAAATTCCAAAACTTTGCTTCTTCTTGTTTACTTGAGCAGGTTTTCGAAATGGGATCTCTGTACCTCTATACTTGTAACAACATTCCAGGATCGTCTCAAATTTTGTTGAAATGATTTGTTATTCTTTCTATCCTTCCCTGGTGTGAACTGACGTCGAATGCACAATCCTCTTTAAATTTGTCTATATAAAGAAATCCAGTGGAGTCATGGGCGACCTTGGCCATAAAATAGGCCCACCTCGACTTAACCGAAAGGATTTTATAAGTGCTGACGAACTAAATTGCAGTATTAAATGGGGCGGTGCACCGCCATGCATAAACCGCATCTGATTTCTAGTTTCTAAGGACACATTTTCTAATAAACCGTTTAAGTTTTGTTGCATGAACTGCTTATACATGGCACCATTTAATCTGTCTTCAAAAAAGAGCGATTCAATGAGATAATTCTCAATAATCCACGCCCATATGTTAACCATGCACCTTTGTTGGTGCTTTGTCTATACTGTGTGGGGATTTTCTTAAACACATACTACATAAAAACTAGTGTATTGCATTATTCTGATTTAGTTCAATGACGTGTTTGAAAACAAAAAAATTGTTGAAAAGTTAGAGCCAAGTAGATAAATCGCTGGGTACCCCTTGCGGGCTTTGTATCTTGTAAGGGGCACTTTAGGAATTTCTTTTTATGACAAACTAGGGTTATTTTTACCTTCCCTATACACTTCCGAGAGTTTGCCATATACTTACCAGACACCTTGTATATGCTAAAAGGCTTTTCTGGATGCAAATAATATTGATTACCGACTTGCATAAATGCCTTGAACTGGATACCTCAGTTAAAAAATATATTCATATTTTTTTTGTATACACCATTATCTAATTGTCACAATTTTCTGCTAAAAGCTAACACTTTATGAAATGAATTATCTCTTTCGAAATTTTGATAATTTTTAATGTAGATTATCAAATTAGGAGGAGCACCATCGTTCATGAACTACATTTTCGTTCTCGACAGTAGGGGTATACATGTTATAGTTCAGCGGGTAAAATTGTTCGAAAAAATCAGGTACATTTCTTCTTTTAAAATGGTTACTGGACCAAAAAAATCCCAGTAATATTACCAACCACTTTAAAGGAAAAGTTTACTCAACTAAACGATAAAATTTCTCCAGGTATGAATTCAGTTGGCGAAGACTTCAGTTGGAACATGTTTAACGTGTCCGTGGCAGATTGCCAGAGGCTGGGAAGGGCTCTACTAGATTTGAACGATTTAAAAATATTACGCTTACACAGAAGCAAAATAGAATATTTGCATTGCCAGGCTCTCATGCAGAATCTCATAAAGAATCGCACTATTGTAGAATTAGACTTGTCTCACTGCCAAATAGGAGATCAGGGTACTCTGTGTGTTGCTAAAGTCCTCCGAAGCCATCCTACATTGAAGATATTAAATTTGACTAACAACAACATTAGAGAAATTGGAGCAGAAGGTCTAGGATTTGCTATGGTCCAAACTGGCTGTGCTGAATTGGAGTATTTGTGTTTGAGACTGAATCCTATAGGATCGGAGGGAGCAATGTGTATCCTAAGAGCACTTGTTAGGTGCACCATACCTGCGGCCCTCTCTTTGAGTGGGTGCCTGCTTGACGAAGATATAGCACCTAATATTGCCTTGATGCTTAAAATGAATGACACATTGAAAAACTTAGAAATCAGTAATAACTGGATTGGCCAAGAAGGTGGAGAGGTAAAATGCAGAGTGTTACAGATTTTTTTTATTATGAACACCATATTGGAACTTGATAGTAGCAGATGTAGAATAAAATTATGAAAACTTCAATATGAAACACTACTATTTTGTTTGAAAAATAACCCAAAAAATTAAAATAAGTATGATTATGGAAATATCTATCTAGTTCTTGACGTAAAACAAAAATCAACAAACATTTTGGTAGATTCGACATTTTCTAACTTTGCTTTTATTATTAGAAGCCTTACTTAGTATTTAAATATTTTAAACATGGAAATGGATTCCCTGATAATTTTCCATTAAATTATAAAGTATTAGAAATAGTAATAGTACTAATAGTTCAACAAAATCACGCAAGGCTACATGGATTGTCACTTATGAGCTTGTTGCTTGGTCTCCACGTTGTCCATGTCTCAACCCACTAGTTTTTTTTCTTTGAGATGATAGTCCGAAAGATAAAATTTATTATAATCCCTGTGAAAATATAGAAGACCTACATGACTGAATTTCTGCTGCTTTTAAGTATTAGGTCACAAAGTATTCAAAACGTTTTGAACAACATTATAGATTAAGAATTAAGCGCGTATATGCGCGAAAATGGCTGTCACTTGGACGTATCTATGTAAGATTTGTAGAATATTTGTATATTTTGTTTGGTTAAATATTGAATTTTATTTTAAATAAATAATTTTTTTATTTTTCAATTAAAATAGTAGTGTTATACTCGTATCTTAACGTGTTCGTAATTTTATTCTACATTTAATACTGCCAAGATCCAATATGACGCCCATAAGAAAAATAAAATTGAATGTTACATAATCAAAACTAATGGCCGTAGAAATTTGTATATTTTATGTAAGCCATAAAGACTCATAAAACTATACTACAGTTGATGTTTTATACTGCCAGGAATGGACTTCTCGCTCGTTGGGCCAAAATTTTGACAGATGTCATTTTATAGAGGTGAAATCTGAATTTTTAAATACTTTGATTATACCTCTTTAAAAAAGGTACTCTACATTTGTTTCAATAAAATTAGCCGTTTAAAAAAATAAGTTTTTGTGTAACACGTTTAAACATTGACTTTGGTTTATTTAATTATGAAGTTTATTTGCATAAGCATCCAATAATAATTGCCAAGAAAGTGGAGAGGTAGTATGCAGTGTTACACATTCTTTTTTTATTATCAACGCCATATTGGAACTTGACAGTATACAAATCGTAAATAAATGTAGTACTGGTGCTTATAATCAATATTTTTATATTATGTATTATCGGTATAGATGAGGTGTACTTTTAAAAAAACCTTTTTGTGATCGAACCGTACTAAATTGTAGCAAGTAGCTAAAATTTAATCCCCGACAATCCGTCCTTGTCTATGCCGCTTCAATTTCTCGGTCCATTTCTCTTATAAGTAAACAATATAAAAACAGCATTTCAAAACATGAAGCTACTTTAAGCATCATAACCGGGTTAAGAGGGTTTTTAGTAAATCACATAAAATTATTCAATATTATTATCAAAATATGTATTTAAATTTAATGAATAGACTTTTATTCCACACAAAAATATATGTATTTTGAAAATTCAAATTATGGTGAGTAAATGTAGTGTTGTACAAATGTACAATAAAGAAAATAAAAAAGTAGTAATATTAAAATTTATCCTCTGAATATTCTGATGAATTATTTTCGTCTCCTAGATTGATAACGATAGGTTCCACTGCAACGTCAATTAAATTATCGAGTTCCCACATTTTCCCCTCTTCTTTTTGTACATGATATATACATCTTTGCCAGTTATCTGCACTTACTTGTTCCAAGGAATTTTTTAACAAAATTTTCACGTCACTTAATTTAAACGTCATATTATTTCGCGCTACATCTCCTTTTACCTGCGCCCAGGCTAATTCGATTGGGTTAAGTTCACAGTGATAAGGTGGTAACCGTAGTACCGTTATTTTGCGATTTGTTGCCATTTCATCGATAACATATTTTTTCTGATCTTTATTAAGATTGACAACTGTCAAAAGTTCCTTTTTCACCATATTTGTTTCAAAAGAAATGTTTTTTCCTGATAACCATTGAATTATATCGGCTTTCCTCCAAGCAGTGGTAGGCGTCTGCCGTGAACTGGCATTATCCACGACAATTACAGACCCCGGGGGAATAAGATCCAACATCTGTGTAAAATACTCTTCGAAAACATCTGCGTTCATGTCTTGCCATCTACAAAATCACTGGCACTACCTATATGTGTCACTATTAATCTTCGCCCTTTACCTGAAGGTGCTTTGAACCCTGTTGAAAGTCCATCCAAAAATGTTTGTCGAAAATTTTTTACATTTTTATCTTGCCATACTTTTGTTACAGTATATCTCTCGTTGACCCAAGTTTCGTCTAAATGATAAATATTCCTCCCTTCGTCACGGAATTTTCTAATTGATTTTAAGTAGGATCTTCGCCAACAAATAATTTCATCTTTATCGATAAGAACTGACTTCCTGTTCTGTTTTTCCCAGCAAAAATTCAACTCTCGTTAGACGGCCCATAATTTGCTTCTACTGATTTTTGGCAAATCGTTGTTTTAAAATAAAATGAGTGTACTTTTCTGCAAATGACATTTTTGAAGAAATCATCTATAACGACTGTTGACCTCCCTGTAGATGATTTTGGGGGAATTACAGTATCTTGTTCATTTTTTGTTTCCTTTAAAAGTCTGTAGGTAGGATTTTGGTGTTTCAATGCATTAAATACATTTAATATAATAATCTTCTCATTCTGAGACAGCGCACATCTTTTCCCGCGTTTAGCAGGTACGTAATATGATAAGCTCGACATTTTACCCAAACAATATTATAGCCACTGGCCCAGTAGTCACTAAACACAAGTCGAATTTTACTCTACTGCTCTACCACGTCTTCGTATATTCAATTCTAAGACTGGATTGATCTGTCACAATACACTGGCTCCTGTCCTATGATGTATCCAGTAAAATATACTAATGTACACCCATTACCTGTTAGCATTAGTGTTACCCGATAATTACCTGAAACGAAATATTACCACGCCCATGACCCGTTTTTAGCTTGGGGTTTTATTACTCTTCATTTTCAGAGACTATAATGTAACTAATAATAAGTACCTATTATAATTATCTTTCGTTTCCAAAATGTGACCCTCTATTTCTTACACAGTGCCGTGCTTGTCATCTCATTTTAGTTGTAGTAACTCCTAATAAAATCTCTTGTTTCATTTGTGTAAATGCTTTCGATTAGTTTTTTCCGAGTAAAAATTAACTGAGATTCGAACGTATAGTTTGACAGTTGATCTACATTTACGGTTGCTGTGGAAACTAAGGACAATTGTTCTCATGGCATACCAAGCTATTTAATAGAAACATTGCTTTTCCTTTTTACGCCAACTTTAAATTATCTTTTAAGATTTGAACAATTGAAATAAATATTTAACTCGTTCGGTATTTTAATAACTTCAGTATTTTCTAAAGGTTGCATTCTTGTTAGCAAATTTCTTAAACTATTTTTATTACATACTAAACGGCTGTCCTCTGTTTTGGTGAACGCGCTCCCTGCATACTTAAATGTGTAAAAATTAATTTTCCTAATTTTTGAAATGTTAAAACTTTTCTTAGGAAGTGAAAGAGCATCGTTTTAGAAGTTTTTAATAATATCTTAATAAACCTACACACAAAGGTTTAAATAATCCACGTTTAAAGGACAATGCTAAAAATAACCGATTTTTGACTTATCCGGGGGAACGCATAAATCATAAAAAAAATCAATTGATTATTGGTAATTAACATTAGAAATGGTCCATAAATACGTCAGAAGCTGGGGAAATGTTGCTACTACCCCTAAACCTATATAAACTACCCTCAAATAGCTTTAAATGGATAATCATTAATTATTGTTATAAAATTCGTATAAAATGAAAAAAAATGCTTGAAAATGATTTGAACAGACAGTATGTCAATATAAAAAGTGATAAATAACTGTAAAAATGTCCATTCCACCCCTAAAAATTTTCAAAAGCTAATGGTGAGCTTACTTCGACATCAAAAATAGATAATGTTCAAGGGAACGCCTATTGCTAGAAAAAATGCAAAAACTGATACTAGAGTACATTAAGTAAGTGGGGAAATATTAATTACACCCCTAAATCTATATAAACTGCCTTTAAATAGCTTAAAATAATCATTATTTATTGTTGTAAAATTCGTTTAGAAAGAAAAAAATGCTTAAATCACTTTTAGGTTCATTTATACTATTGCGATCTGAAAAATGGGCGCAAGAATAAATTGCCATTTTTTCAGTACGCGCTCGTAAAGTGAGAACAATTGGCGCTATTTCGCCATTGAATGGGCACTTTTACAGTCATTTATCACTTTTTATATTGACATACTGTCTGTTCAAATTATTTTCAAGCATTTTTTTTCATTTTACACGAATTTTATAACAATAATTAATGATAATCCATTTAAAGCTATTTAAGGGTAGTTTATATAGGTTTAGGGGTAGTAGCGACATTTCCCCAGCTATCTGACGTATTTCTGGGCCATTTCTAATGTTAATTAACAATAATCAATTGATTGTTTTATGATTTATACGTTCCCCCGGATAAGCCAAAAATCGGCTATTTTTAACATTGTCCTTTGACTCTTCGCTTTTACAAAGTAGAAAAACCCATGTTGATGAAGTTGTAGGTAAGTAACGAAGCCACTTTGCATTTTGTTGGTTAAATAATTTAATTAATCCATGCATTCCTAATAAAAAAGTACAGAAATATTTGTTATAAAAAGGTTTGTTTTTCTTCGGCACTTCAATAATTGTAGAAAAGCACGGTTAAATTAAAAAATATTAAAAAATATTGTAACACTTGGTTCCTATATAGATATGTTTGCTTCAATTGACTCAAAATCAAGTATTCTATCACCTCCTAAAATTATTGCACGACTTGCAAGGCATCCTGTATATTTGTTTTACTTCGGTATCGTTGAATATTCGCAGATGGGATAACATGTCTACAATTAGCTATATTTATAAAAAAGCTATATTGAGAACACGTCCCTTAACTAACCGAAACAATTTTACAAAATACCTTATTTCACAGGCACTGCTTCATGCATTAGAAGTTAATACCACACTCGAACGTTTAGATATCAGGGATACAGACATAGCGCCAGAGCAAATGAAAAATATAGAGAAGATTCTTATGAGAAACAGAAGTGAGTTGCACCAACCTGGTGAAGAAGTGGAGGAGGGGGTAGGCGAGGAAGAAGTTGAAGAAAAGATTGTAAATTATCAAACAAATGAAAATCCTGAAAAAACTATTGAATAAATATAATTTTTATAATATGTTTTATGATTTGTTTTAAACAGATTTAAAAGATAAATAAATTACCAAATAGATGGAAATACTAAGCAAGCCATTCAATATACAGAGTGTCCCAAGATTAATGGGACACAGAGCAAGAGTATATTCCTTACATCAAAATAATGCGATTAAGCCAAACTTACCTTGGTTCATTGGTGGCTAATAAAAAAGTTAAAGAGCGTTAAAGTTCAAATTTTGAATTCGAAATTCTTTAAATTGTTAGAAAGTTTTCAAAGGATTCTTTTGAAAATTTACAATAGGGGATTTCTGGGATGGGAAAAACGAATCCGTACTTAATTTTGCTGTAGATACTATAGAGGGCGCTACGAAATGTACTCTTGGTTGATAAAAACTGGTTATAACTTTTTTATCAGTGTGTGTACGAAAGTTTTAATACAAAAATATTGTAACATTCCTTTTATTATAAAATTAAGAATGTCACAATTTCAATATGAAACGTCTAGTAACAAGGTATTTTGCACATCCTGTATAATGTCGGTAGATTAAGTAAGTGTAAACCATATCCAGTGTACCATGTAACTTTAGATTTCTTCAAGTTAGCCTAAACACTTTGTACGATAAATATTTTATTATTTATTTACTTACCATTACTGTGAACCAGTTACATCGATGTATACCGTTATGTTATATTTTTCTACTCTGTATAACACTCTAGTAATTTGTTAACAGTTTATTATTTAATTAGTATCACTTATTGTAATAAGCTTTGTTTTGGCAAAAAGCAAGGTTAAGGTAACTGTCAGAATAATTCAATTCGATTCGAACTATTGGAACAATGTGCTGAGATCTCGAACGAACATTAGCCCGAAATTACATAGAAACCGAACCAATCAGATTTCAGTGAGTTTTTAGATCTTTGTAGCGTATAAAACCTACAGGAACCTAAATTCTAGTCCCTTTTCGTTCTGATTTTGGTCGATTGAAGTATTTCCATATTACAGATTTAGTTATAGTGCGAAGCCACATTTTGAAAATAAATCTGAATTTAATTGAAGTCATCAATAAGGATGGAGGTAATATATTTAATTAATTAAGATTATTATCGATAGTAGATTTCATTTTAAACAATATTTTAAGTTATTTTTTTGAAACTAAGGATATAAAATACCTGACCTGACCTTGATCTTTGCTAAAGCACATGCTAATTATTTTTTTTTCTTTTCTTTTGTTATTTTTCTTAACTTTAGAGGCCAATAATTAATTAATTAATTAACAAACAATTTAAATAAACAATTAATTAAACAGATAATTAATTAAATGAACAATTAATTCAATAATCGATTGAATTTGTAGAATTTCTATTTCCTAAGTTGGAATATTTTGTTTAACCGTTGCTGGAAAGTTTATTTGTTGAAAAATCAAAATTGAAATAAGAAGGCCATTCTAAAGCTTAGAAATCTAGATTGTAAGCGGCACTATCCAGGTACGAGAGGAAAGCTGCCCATCTCGGAGTCATCTCCAACGTTAACAACAACGGATGAACTTGTCAACTGGCTTCAATTCCACTTCTGTATGTCAACTTCTTCAATTCCACGTCTGTGTATCAACTGGTGGGCAAGTTAATAAACTGTGTTTATTTTTTTTATGTATGTATTTTATTTCAAACTGTTTGACTTCAGCAAAATTTATCATCCTCCTACAGGGGTGAAAAGGCAAACCGAACAGATTATTCTGTAGGTGGCGCCCAATTATAACATCTTTTTAAACAGTTTGCTAGTCAAGAACCCACGACTATAAAAAAGTGCCCCGACTAAAAGAGCAGCCGTCCGCAACATTGTACATTTATTGTTTATAACAAACGATAGGTAACAATATTGTTCTATCTATTTTTCACAAATAAGGTATACTTGTTTTATGTCGATAAATTTAACCGTTTTCGATTTATATCTTGTTTTTCTATTGGATGCAATAAAATAAAAGTTTGTAGTTACTTACGTAAAACTGTCATAGTAAGCTTTGGTTATTTGAAAACAAATTGTACTATTGACAATTATCTGATTGACAAGTAACTTAGGTTAAATAGTGTACTCCTTTAAGTTTTTGTTTACAATTAATAATATCGCGTGAAATATGCCTCGCTATAATTTATTTTCTAATGAAGAAATGCGAGAGATGGTATGTATTTATGCAAATAGATTACAACCAAATTACAAATTATTTAAAAATTTTTATGACCGGTGGATCGTTTCGTCCTAAGAGATGAGATGCTGGCCGTCCAACAACTCCAGAACAAGAGGAGGATATTTTACTTCGTGCAACAGAAAATCCTGAAACAAATTTACGACGAATGTCTGCGGCTGTAGTGGTACCTAAATCATCTATTCGTAGATTACTTCATATTGAAACTGAACTTGAACTGTACCCGTATTACTTTAGCCCAGTGCAGAATTTACTATCTGTAAATTTTCTAGAGAGGGAACAATTTTGTCTTCAATTCTTAGACCGACACAATGATGATCCACGTCCTGTTTACACACAAAGCCACATTTACTCGTCGGGGTGTTTTCAACTTCAGAAATAAACATGAATTTATGATAAACATTTGGTGTGGTATTGTTGGAAATCATGTGTAGAGGGCCCTGTTGAATTGTCATATCATATGAATGGCCGTTCTTACTTACATTTCTTAGAACATGATTTTGAGGAACTTATTGTTGATATACTATTAAATGTGAGACACAATATGTTTTTTATGCAAGACGTTGCCCCTGCCCATTCTGCTGTACAGGTGCGAAACTATCTTAACACAATTTCCCCAACGGTGGATAGTTCGCGGCAGCACGTTTTCATGGCCCGCACGAAGCCCAGATTTAAACCCCATGGATTTCAGTATTTGGGGTATTTTGAAAACAAAAGTTTACAGTGACCCTATTAATACACGGGATGAGCTGTGGCAAGCAATTTTAAATCTTATTGAATGAATTTATTAAGAAATGAAGAAACACTATTTAATATTAGACAATTGTTTATCAAACGAATAATATTGTGTATTAATGTAAACGGGGGTCATATTGAGAATTTAATGTAGCCTGAATGTAATCAAATTATTATTAATAGTAATATTTAGTTTTTTACATAAGTAACTACAAACTTCTATATTATTTTATTTTATTGCATCCAATAGAAAAACAAGAAATAAATCGAAAACGGTTAAATTTATCCACATAAAAGAAGTATACCTTATTTGTGAAAAATAGATAGGGGAAACAATATTTTTTTATTAAAACTTTCGTACACACACTGATAAAAGAAAGTTATAACCAGTTTTTATCAACCAAGAGTACATTTTGTAGCGCCCTCTAGTGTCTACAGTAAAAGTAAATACGGATTCATTTTTCCGTCCCAGAAAACCCCCTAATCCCAATTTTCAAAAGAATCCTTTGAAAACTTTCTATTAATTTTAAGAATTTCGAATTATAAATTTGAACTTTAACGCCCAGTAACTTTTTTATTGGCCACAAATGGACTAAGGTAAGTTTGGCGTAATCGCATTATTTTGATGTGAGGAATCTACTCCTGCTCTGTGTCCCATTAATTTCGAGACACCCTGTATAATTAATAGGTAAATTACCAAATAGAAATCCTGAGCAAGCGATTGAATAAATTTTAATTTTTATACAATGTACTGTATGAATTTTTTTGAATGGGTTTTACATGTTCCATTATTTTTATTTAAAATGTGAAAAATCATTTAACAAAATGTTTATGACTGATATTAAACTAATTTGCTGTTCGTAGCAGAAACTGAAAATAAAATTTCTATAATTTGCCGAATGCGCCGGGGACAATATAGAATTTCAAAAAAATGTTTCCTGTTTTTCAGAACCAAATCTTGAAAAGAAGCTTATGAGGATCAAATTAGTATATTGATAAATATGTTTACGATTATTCATCTTTCTTTACATTTTGAACATGCACATGGACCAAATGCACACTAGGTGCCATTCCCTTTCCCCATCATTCTAACATCGCTTTTTATAACGTGGGAGAATTACATTTTTAGGATCACAAATATAAAAATTTTATATCCATATACAGGGCGTTTCAAAGACTTGGTAGTATTTTTAGAGCTGATAAAACATTGAAAAATAAGTGAGGTTTGCGTGTTCGGTACTATCACGTACGTACGTACATGTGTCAAATTATGATGTGAATTAAATAAACTTATTTTATTTTAGTACAATTACTTAAGAAGTTATAGGCCTCGGAAAATACTTTTTTATTTCATATTTTTACGATAATGTTCTTATTTGTTGTAACTGAAGTTTTGGAATAGAAGGTTGTGCGATAAACACAAATATTGGATTGATTTTTACATTAAATGTATAGGGCGTTCTGAGTGCCTGAGCCACTATATTATTCCTTTCAGATTTTTTTAACGATAAGTTTTTTGAAAAATAATAGCATTCTGACTTTAATTTCTTTCAGCATAATCCTAGATATACGAGTAATTTATTAAAAAAGAATACCTATATTATGTCTTAAACGTTTCTTATAGATACCTTATTTAATTATATATTTTTTGAAATTTATTGCAATGGCTCATTGGCAAATAAAATAAATGTCCAATATGATAATTCAAATAGCCATTTATCGGCAAAATGGGCGGGCCTTAAATCTCTATTACGCCACTGTACGCTATACTAGTGTCATCAAAGCAAGCCGATCTACTTGAAATTTTTAACATATATACTATTTAGCATTTACCTAAAACCAAAACAGTTTTTACTCGGTGCATTGAATATTTCAAATACGATAATTTCGAAAACGGTTACTCCAACAACCACAACAAGGTATACTTTTTCACACAAAAAAGGTAGAAGAATCGATTGTTTCATTAGTCAGATATATACAATAAGCCGCAAAAAAGATATGCCATTTAAAAGAAGCGTGATGTGCGCCCTCTAATAGTAAAGTCAAAATTAAAAACAAAGAATTTCTCGCCTCCAAAAATCAATGATCTTATAGCTGTTCAAAATGATTACCGTTGCTTAGTAAGGGAAATACACAATCAGGGCCGTGCGATGAATTTTGTGACTGTGATGGAATAGCGTTCCTTGAAGAAACTAACGCCCAAAAAAAAAAAGATCCACAGTATACAGGGTGTCTCTGAAGGGTTGGAAAACTGGAGGTACTAGTGACCAAAAAAGTCGATTGAGCCAAATATGCCTTATCCGAATATTGCTGGTTTCAAAAATACAGAGCGTTCAATGCTAGAATTTTATTTTGGAATATCTCAAATAACTTTGAAACCTGTCGGAGTATTAAAAAAAAAATTGGCACAATTATGTTTTTTGGCACGACAAATAAGAATGTTTAACTAATTTTGACGTCACTAGTAGAGGGCGTCACTTATGGCACAGCATGGTTCTTTTAAATGGCACGACTTTTTTGCTGTTTAGTGTATTCATCTGTCTATTGAAACAATCGATTCTCCTACCTGTTATATCTGACAAAGGTATACCTTGTTGAAGTCGTTAGGAGTAACCATTTTTGAAATAATCGTATTTGAAATATTCAGTGCAGCGATTGAAAACTGTTATCGTTTCAGGTAGTGCCTTTTCTACTGAAAATACAGCAAAATGTTGCTTGAAAAAGTTGTTCAGAACGGTAAATTCTGGAGACGTGCAAAATTTCAAAAAGATTATTTCTTGGCGGTATATTACGATTATGATCATATTGTAGCGGCGCAAACCATATTCCGAAAATCGACGACGTAAATCTACAAAAAATTGTGCATTTGGAATTCTTCTATTAAGGAAGCGTGTTCGGTACTCTAGAACTCACGTGTTGGAATTTCCGTCACAGAAACCATAAACATAATGTATATGGGCATATTCAGCATTTGTAAACGTTCTTAGCATTTTTTGTTAGCACTAAAAATGATCTTTAAATAAATCTTTTGACAATAATTTTCACTACACTGTCACTTTCTTTGAATATCTCACAAGACCAAACGTCGAAAAAAAAACAAGAGACGAAAAAGTTTCGAAATTAATCAGGTCAAAGTGGTGTGTAGATGTTTTATTGAAATTAATTATTTTTTAGTAGTTTTGAAATAAAGTAAGACGGGGGTAGCATACAAAATACACTTCCAAGAGGGGTAGGTAGTTCAAACTTAAGGAGCATATGTAAGATCTTAAGGAGTGTTTGTGTTCCCAATTTCACTTAAATCGGATAAGTGGTTCAAAAGTTATGAGGGAAAAACGATAAAAAAATTCCTACTTCAACGCCCTCTTTCTCAGAAATGATGCGTTTTAGGAAATAAGGAACATTATTTTAACCTGTTCTATCGATTCCTGAAATTATCAAGATTAAACCTGAATCACCCTGTATTCAGCAGCATTCTGTTATAAATTCATAAATTCGATTCTACCAGCCGTAATAAAAATTGAAACAGAATAATGGAACTTCAAGAACCCACTGCATGTCTGCTATTGCCAAGAGAGAGAATTTTAAAACTCATCAAGACTTGAGAATCCCGTACAAACTCAAACAAATTATATAAAAAATATACTTTACAATAAACCATCAGATATCAAAGCAAAATTTCGTTTTTGCCAAAAATTTTATCTTTTAAAGCATACTCTCATTTGAAGTTGAAAAAATTAACAGTTTGCGAGAAAATCAATATAAATTCTTTAAACATACTGCTGAATCTCTTTTACGATGTAAGCAAAATAAACTTAATAATTGAAAATAATTGAATGATAGCTGCCATAGTATTGCTTTGACGATAATTTCAAACCTAATGCTGATTCGTTCATACAAGGTAAAAGCAGAAATGAGAAAATAGATATTTAAGTAATTTCAGGACTGCATCTCTATAAAAATAACAAGTGTATCAAATTTCAAAAGAACCATTCTACTATTAAAGAAGTTAAGACCAAAAAAGAAATTTAAAAAAATAACTATTACGTAGCTTTGTTAATATTGACTTTTCGAGAAAATGTTACATGAACTAAACACATTATTTTATCAATTAGTATCACCTAATAAATTTTCTGCGCGGAGTTTCCGAATACCCTGTATATTTAATACTACTAAAATGAATTAAAAAAGAAATAGAATATTATACCTACTTACCATCCAATAATTTTGATTGTTGTGCCACTTACCTACTGATGAAACCAATGACAAAATTCTACTCTACGCAAGGGTAAAAATCATTTGCTGTCAAAGCCTGCACAAATAATGCATGATTGATAAACTGCATCCGTATAACACACTGCGCAGTGGTATTTGAAACATTCACTACCGATGCAATATTGTGGTTACTACTACTTGAGTTTTCCTGAACAAGATAAAATTTAGTACAGCGGAGTAGCACAACTACCTCTAGTGACCATTCACTACTCCATGCTGGACTGACAGTTGCAGACACAAAGTGTTCTACATCGCAGAAGAAAATCATTGAAAGCTAGCAAGTACGTAATTCCAGGAAACAACTACTCTGCGGGCTAATGCCCCGACCAGTACTGAATTATATCTGGAAAACATATAGCAAACAGCTAACGCCACTCGTCAGCAGCTCACCAGACATATACCGGTTATTTGTCGGTTAGCTAACCTATGGCATACTGATGAGAGCTAATAAGCAATTTGTCGCAGCCAATCAAAAGCTACAGCGCATGCGTACTTACTGCAGGAGAAGCTGTGTAATCAGGTATGCTCTTAGAGATATGCGGCACATGATTTTGTATGAAAAATATATGGGCTGCATGTATATTTCTTTGTGTTGACTACTATAAATTGTGAGCAGGTTTATAACATGAATCACTCTCTACAATTTTGGAAGTCAACCATAATGTTCCACGATCGTTAAACGTTTTCCACTGTTCTGGGAATCAGATTTTATGGTGGTAATCAGTTTCATATAAATCATATTCGCATTTCCCGCACATTAATCTGCTTATTCTTAATTTGAATAAGGCAATTTAAAGTTAAATGCAAGCCACATACACGTCTGTACCTTACCTTGTTTATTTTTTGTCCTCATATGAAGGAACACACTTATTTCAAAAACACTCTGATGTATACAGTAGAACCTCGATTATCCGTGTGGTGGATTCTTCGTGCCATGCGATGTTTATGACTGTTCGCTATCCGTGGCGGGCCAAAAAAACACGCTCGGAAACAAAAAAAAGACGAGTCCGCTTGTTTGTGCAAACTTAAATATGTTAATTTTTATTTTACATAATGTATACATATGTATGTATTTAATAGATATGTGTAATAAAGTTAATATGTTTTGTAAAATTTGTGTTTGTGTGTTATTTCGATTATCCAGCAATGGTTCGGTCCCGGCTGGCCCGGATAATCGAGGTTCTACTGTACTTTGCTTAGATGTATAAATTATTTTTTTAATTTAAATACTGAAAGGGAAATTAAAGGAAAAATAATAATAAATATTAGTAAACATTGTCTTTTATTTTAATTTAATAATTATAGACAACAAATTGAGAACCAAATATATTATGTTGAAAATCCTAAAATAACAATTCAACATAAGTATACAATAATTTTGAATTTAAAATAAATTATAATAATAATTAACATGACAATGAATTTGGAATTTTCTTTGTAGAATTAATAGCAATAATAATCTTAAATAATCAATACAACCAATTTAAAAACTATACAATTTTGATAAATGTAATGTAAAATATGTTATATAAAACAAGACTAGTTCAAAAAATTAAAACTATGCACAAATATAAAGCAAATAGGATATACACAAAAATCAAAATTTCAAGAGAATAAATAGAATTTTTTTGCAACAATTAATTTCTTCAACTAGAGGTAAATTATCTTTTTTTTTTGGTACTACTAAAAGTTAGTTATTCGTGATTTACAATTGGCATTTCATATCGAATATATTAGTATGAACCAGCAGCACTAATAAATCAAATGTAAATAATAATTATAAGCCACTAACCACCTGTTAATTTACTACCAAAATGACAACAGTAGGAACACTTCGATACTGAAGAAAAAATTCAAATATATAAAATTAACAGTTGCAGAAAAATACAAACATGATATAATTTTCTGAGCTTCCAAATAAACTGCACTTACAGAATATCAATTATTGTTTTTTTTTTATACAATTAAAAGTAACTGAAGTAATTGCAACATCTGTTTGTAATTGTGAATTTCACAACCAAAGAAGCAAACGGTTTACGCCCCACAAAATTAAATTGGTCCAAATTACACACAATAATAATATAAAATAATTAATTAGAGAATACTTTAAAATATTAATGTTAATACAATAGCCTTTTACTCATCATGACATATTTGGCACTGCTGAATTGTCTTAAATAGTCACTGAATGAATGGAAAAATTTAACATTAATATTTTTGGCATGTAACAGTAATAAAAAATATGTTAGATATAAATCACGGTATTAATAAAATAAATGTATAATTATAAAAGAACATGCATAAGTATTATTTGAAAATGTTAATGTGTTAAATATGATGTTTAGTAAATATAATATAATCATTACGTGTGATACTACATAAAAAAATCTTAAAACATGTTGCGCTAAGATACTGTTGTAGATTCCAAAAAATTATTGAAATATAATAATTCAACAGTTGTAACTAAGATCAAGTGGATTAATTTTATTAATAATAAGTATTAAAATGAATAACTTTGGTATTTGTTTTTTAATAAGTACTGACCAATAGTAATAATAGAATGTATTAAATTGGTTGTATGAATTTAACTTATAAATATAAATGTATTAAAATATTCACAGCACATAAAAATAGCTAATTATCTAAATTGTGCCATGCCACTTGACCTGTACTTTTGGAAATATTTCTTTATCAAAATATAAAATTTTACACCTATACATATACCTCTGTAGGTAATTATGTAAACAGATTATAAAAATATTTTCCACTTGCAAATAAAATTCTTGAAACGGTTAGAAGACAGACAAGTAAAAATTTTATTATGAATATTTACGAATTTATTCTAATGTCAGAAATTCAAATTAAATTTTAATAAAGCATTTTAATAACATGAAACAAAAATTATAGCAAGTACAGAGCAGTCACAAGAAATTTGCTTCCCCTATAACCTCCATAATTTTTTAAGATACAAGAAAGGCAAAAATAAAAGTTATCTCTTTCTAAATTATATTGATCTGTGCCTTAAAAAAAAATGAACTTCATGATGAATGGCATAGGTATACAGGGTGATACTTTAAATGGTACATTTATAAAGGTTGCCTGATTTGAATCAAATTGGAAATTCAGAGGTAACAGTATATGATCAATCTTATAAAAGCAATTACATTGCTGCCTGATTTTCACCTTATTCAGATGTAACAGAAAATTTAATTGTTTAAAATTAACATCCTGTATATAAATTATTTAAATAAATAAAGCACTTCCTATAGTCATATAAGATTTCATCTCTAATATTAAGGGGTATACCTAAAGGCATAATGACTTTGTTGGTTGGCAAGTAATTTTATTGCATGACATTTTCTATTGCATATGAAAAGGTAACAGTTGTTGTTTCAGTAGCGGCTGGTGAAATTTCAGGTATGTCATATCTCAATAACCAGACATGGGACCCAAACCAAACTTTAGTATATATATAGAGAACTTCAGTAGAAGGAGAACGATTTTGAAGCTTGCAAAAAAAAAGTTTAAAAAAACATAGGCTTCACCTAAGATTTCCAAATTGGCTTGTTTAAATTTCGAGAGACATTTTTTTTATAAACTAGACATAATTCTACCAATAGGTTTCAGATTTTATTTAAAAAATTTAATTTTTGTTAAAGTTACAGCAGTTTGAAAATTAATATTGTATTTTTGATGCATTATAAAAATTTCAAAATGCTATATATTCTACAAATATAGTTATTTTTTAATAACACTTTAAAATTTGAAGAAGCCATTTTGAAAATTTGAGGTGAGGCCCATGTTTTTCTCAACTTTTTTGCAAACTGTAAAATCGTTCTTCTTCTACCAAAGTTCTTTATATGGCCACAGTACATATACCCTAAAGTTTGGTTTGGGTCCCATGTCTGACTTTTGAGATATGGCATACTTGAAATCTCACCAGCCCCCACCGAGTTGCTTTTATCAGAAAGACTATATCCGCTGGACATATATATTTTTTAAGAATATTTTCGTCTCTAATTGTAACATAATATATCAAAATATATACAGGGTGTTCATAACATATTATAAAATTTAGAAAGACTCCCAAAACTTTTACTTACCCTTTCTCAAATCTCATTGTAAAAGAAAATAAGGTCAATTATAATGTGACTGCCATGTACATACCAGACAATTTATGGGATTTTAACTTAAAATTTAAAGTTTTAGCACTTACCTTTCTTTATATTAAATTATTAATATTTTTAATATGTTAACAATATCGATCACATTAGAATAAAAACAGAATATGGAATTAGATAAATAAATAATTATCACTATGCTAAAATTTCGTAAACTAAATGATAAGAATGAAGCAAATATAACTAAATCTTACAAATATATACGATTAAAATTAATATTATAACATAGAAACACAATACTTAAATTAAAATTACCTAATAAAAATATTTATAAAAAATCATATTGATACAAATTTACTATTTATAAAAAATCACGATATGTCATCACAAAGACTAGAAGTCTTCAACTTAACCTAATTTGTTGAGCTAGGTTAAGGACCTTTGAGCAATTGTATAATTGCTATTGCACTTGGGGAACATTTATTGCACGACGGCAATCACTTATTCGATGAAACAATTTCCATCACATATATTTTCCCCTTATCATCAACCGTAAGGAACGTATTGAAATCTTTCGAAGCTGATAAATATTTGGCACAACCGTTCAATTTCAGGCACGACAAGAGATATTCAGACCCCTTCACGTATTCCCTGTCCGCCCAGTGCGATATATTAATTGATGAAACGTCCTCAGAGATATTATCGATAATGTCGATGCTGAAACGAGAGTATTTTTTAAAATAAATATTACCGTTGCAATTAGAAACAACTTCATTCCCATTGAAATAAACTAGAGAAGCATACAAATGGATAACAAAAGAATGAGATAAAGGTGATTATTGCAAGGAACAAAATAAAAAATAAGAATAAAAATATTTACAAAATAAAACTAGGAAGGTTTTTTTATTATTAATCAGAACTTGACCCGACCAATAATTGTTTTAAAATCTTTGTATTTAATTTTTCAGTCATATTAATATCGACAAATTCTCAACATTTTTGACATTATGTTGCTTTAAAAGGTTATTTGAACGAGCAAATGTAGAAAGAAATTGTACAGGATTAACTACAACTAAGTCCAAAAATTTTAACCATGTGCTCAGGGAGATCTAAAGGACAATAAAAAAATTATTTCGGAATTCTAGCTCGATATTTAAAAAATGGGGCAACATCCTTATTTCCTCCGGAGAATTGACGCCTATGATAAGCATTGTCCGAGGTGGTTTAGATCTGTCAAATATCATGCAATGTGGTCGTTTTTTACAGCGTTTCCGAATGTGTAAAAAATGAAAATTAACATTTCTATTAATAACAATATCTAAAAGGTAACAGCTAATCCGGTTACCTGCAGTATTTTGCATTTGTTTTTCGTTCTTCGTTCCAAGCAGTGAAAACTACATTTTCACTCGATACAACTACTACCCATAAAACACACTTAGCGTACAGTTGAATAAAATGCCTATTTATTCTACACAAATTCCTTTATTTGATAACTATAAAATGTCTAAAATTGAAAAAGAAAGGTACTAAAAACTGAAAGAAAACATAAAATAACAGTGTAAATACAACATTTCAATTATGACAACCAATTTTAATGATTAGTGTTTCTAGTTAAAGAATAGGCCTCTACATGCCAAATTTGGAAATAAAAAACCTTGCGACGGAGGACTGCATAGTCGGCGACAAATAGGGGTTTAATATAGTTTTGAAAAAAACTGATAATTTTTTGAAGGATGATTTTTTCTTCAAATATTTGCACTTAAGTCATACTTAACCCTGTACACAGAATCATTTAAAAATTGAACCATTTATTTTAGCCAATAATTGCTAGAACAATAATGAAGCAAGACATTCAAAAAGGTGCAAATCCAAAAAATTTAAATACAGTACATTTGAGAATGGACTGCTGCCCTTATACTTCAATGGCACGTTTACAAAAATTGTTGCCTGTTTTAGTGGAAATAAAAATTCTTGTGTCGAAACCATGCTTCTGTACTTGCACGTAATAACGAAATGGATTTTATGCCAATTAATTTAACTGAATTTTCAATTTGAGTTAATAATTCTTCAGTTATTGACAGAGGTATCAAATACTCAACTGTTTACACGCACACCTCCTCAAATTAATATTATGTCTGTATGAGGCGCAAACAATCCATAAATCTATAATCACATAGGTAAATCCATATGGTTCGCAATAGTTGTTATTTTACAATATACAGTAAAAGTCATTTATAACGCTGTCGCTTATAACGAAAAGTTGCTTATAACAGCGAAATTTTTCGATATTGGTTGAACGCGCCGCCGGTTATAACATCGGAGTCGCAAATAGCGGCGATTTTTTATTGCATTTTTTAGCCCTAAGGTCGGCTATAGCGTCATACGGGTCCTATGGAAGGAGCCGATACGACAATGACAAGTCAGTTCGTATCTGTCTGTGGCATGTTACGGTCTATTTGTAAATAGGCTTGAAGCTTTGAACATACGAAATGGCTGCAAATAAACGGAAGGTACTTTCAGTAGAAGAAAAAGGTGCAATTATTACCCGATTAGAAAATGGTGAATCTAATGCCACTATTTCGGCCGAATTTAATATGTCACATTCATCAGTAACTACAATTTGGAAAAATCGAGAGAAAATTAAAACTGCATTTAATTGTAATTTGCTGAACAAGAAAAAAATGCGTCAGTCGATTTATATGGATATAGAAAGACCGTTGCTTGAATGGTTCAAGGAAAAGCGAAGTAGAGGAATACCGATAAGCGGGCCACTATTGCAAGAAAAGGCTGAAGAGTTCGGAAGACTTTTGGGCAAAGAAAATTATAAATATTCAGAAAGTTGGATTAAACGTTTTAGAAATCGTAATAATATTGTGCCAGGAAAAATTTCTGGTGAATGTGAAAGTGTAAATACAGAAGTCACTGATCAATGGATACAAACTCTATGGCCTAACATTAGAAAAAACTATAAAGACGAACAAATTTTTAATGCTGATGAAACGGGCCTGTTTTTTAAGTTAACCCCTCAAACCACCTTAAAGTTCAAAGGTGAAAAATGTTCTGGCGGTAAAATGTCTGTGCTAGTCGCAGCAAATATGTCTGGAACAAAAAAAATAAAATTGCTTGTAATAGGTAAATCAAAGAATCCTCGTTTTTTCAAGAATGTCAGACAACTTCCTGTCATCTATGAATTCAACAAGAAAGCGTGGATGACTTCTGACATTTTTACAAAGTTTCTTCAAAATTGGGATAGGGAACTGACAAAGACGAGGGAGAAAATTCTTCTTGTAATTGATAACTGCGCGGCACATCCTAATGTACAGAATCTGATTTCTATACAGTTATATTTTTTACCTCCAAACACAACTTCTGTGCTTCAGCCGTTAGACCAGGGAATCATTAAGGCGTTAAAAACTTATTTTCGCAAATTTCTAGTGATGAAAATGATTGAAAATGACAATAGAAATTTCGAAATAAACATTAATTTGCTAGATGCTATAAACATGGTGTCAAAAGCGTGGAACAGGATACCTGCTGCAACAATTAGGAACTGTTTTAGGCATGCCGGTTTTACAAAACAAAATGCCGACGATTCTATGGAAACTGAGGTATTTGATGAAGAAGATGACTTGCCCCCAATCGAACGGAACGTTGAAAATACTGAAAATATTATTTCTCGAGAAGAATTTCTTGACTTTGTAAAAATTGACGACAATGTAGAGACATGCGGCGAGTTAACAGATGATGATATACTCGACATTGTGCAAAATGTACCAGAAGAAGAAATTGAAGAAAATGGCAGTGATGCAGAATTTACACCCCCTAACATTTCACAAGCAATGCAGGCACTATCTACAATTAGAAACTTCATTACTTTTAATAATACAGTAAGCGAGGATTGGCTGCCTAATGTTGTGAAACTTGAAATAGAATTCGAGAAAGAATTCTTTAAAACTAAAAAACAATCTAAAATAACTGATTATTTTAAAAATACATAACTATTTTTAAAACATCACCTATGCATATACATAGTATGTACATATGTAGTATGTATGTATGTAAAAGTGACTTTTTTTTGTTTTTCTCTGAATACGTATGTGATTGTTTAACTTGTGTTATTTACAAATAAATATTTTGTTTCGTTTTTCATATAAATGTTGATTTACTTTAAATAAATATATATTGGTAAACAAAATTGTGTCGTTTTCTTGATTTTAAATTCTACTTTTATTGCTATTGGATTTAACATCTTACCGAATATAACGTCCACATTTTACCTGTCCCTTCGCAGCCATTATATAAGACTTTCACTGTACACATAATTGACAAAAAAAAAGTGAATAATTGTTTTAATTTTTTGTCTTCAGAAAAGGACAGAAATAATTTAAAATTAAATCGCTTTTAAACTTCGGCTAGGCTAAGTCTCTTGTTTTTGAATTTCTTGAAATAAAGTTACTTAAAAAATATTTTATTCAGAAATACTTCTATTTAGAAATTACCCTGTATAAGTGTCAGGGCTGAATTTTATGTCGGTTTTTGTTCAAAGTGAGGTTAAAGTTATTTGAAGCAACAATAGGAAAATATAAATATAAAAATATTATTTAAATATGACGATTATTATTGAAGGTATAATAATTGCGTATTAAAATAGGATATACCTCTTTGGACGTCCTCTTCTATGTGGGCCCTCTTGGAACAGTTTAAGGTTCCACCAAGCTATATACTCTCCCTGGCTTACTAAAATGGGTGGCTGAATACTGGGCGAAAAAAGCAGACCCTCCACGGGGTTATTATGTAATGGCAGTGTTATAGGTTTGAGTTTCTGATTCAAATTCCATACCTAAAAAAAAACAACATAAAAATTAACTTGCCCAAGAAGCTGTCATGATTATATTTATGAGTCGTCTATTTCCAAAAGTGGCTAAATCCATATTTTACGAGAAATTAGTAAACAGTGTCATTTCTCTGAAAATAATAATGCCTTTCGATTACTGGAGAAAAAAAATTACAAAACTGTCTGACTCATTGAAATTCAGGCCAAAAAACAACATAATAAGTTCCACAATTGGGTAATAGCTACAATAAATACAATCACTTCATGTGTATATCGTGCCATTATGAAAACCGGTTAAATACAGGGTTAACTATGACTAAGTACAAAAACTTTAACCACGTGCTCAGGGAGCCCTAAAAGACAATAAAAAAAAGTTATTCCAGAATTTTAGCTCGATATTTAAAAAATGGGGCAAAACCCTTTTTTTCTACGGAAAGTCGGCGCCTATGATGAGTATCGACTGAGATGGCTTATGGCTTAGATCCATAGTTGACATTACATCTGTCAACAACTACCATGCGGTCGCTTGCAGTATTTCTTAATGCAGAAACGACAAAAATTTACATTCTTATTAGTAATAATACCTGATAGGTTACAGTTAATCCAGTTAGCTCCAGTATTTTGCATTCGTTTTTCATTGTTTGGTTACAAACTGGTAAAACTACATTTTCACTCACTACCGATAAACACACTTCCCGTAGGTACAGTTACATACAATGCCTATGTATTATAACAAAATCGAAGAAAGGGATGAGTAGGTAGGTTCTAATAGATAACAGAAAACGTTAAACACCCGCGGCAGTCTTATCCCGTAACCTAGAAAAATAAACTGGCGCACTATATTGTGGGAAAATATCTGTACCCGACCCATATTCCTTTATTTATTAACTATAAGACGTTTAAAATTAAAATAAGGCACTAAAAACTGAAGAAAAACACAAAACTACAACGTAAACACAGGAATTAAATTATAACATGACAGCGAACCGATTCGACTGGACCGACTGCCGACTGTGGCCGACTGGTGCATGAGGGTTGCTTGCTGATTGCATACTCTGATTCTCGCATTGGCGGCGTTAAATAAGAATATAATATAATATAGAAAAAAAATTTTTTCGCTTTATAAATAAGTTTGGAAATTTTTTGAAAGGAAATTCTGTTAATTCTTATTTTTTTTTATCCCCTCTTAAAATATTTGTACTTAATCATAGTTAACCCTGTATATGTATAGACGTTTTGTAAATGGTTGAGCAGATTTTTCATTTTGTTTTCACATTTTGTTTATGTGTTTATATGCTGTTTAGTTTGTGTGGTGCCTTTAATAGTTGTTCTGATCAGTGGCATATTTAGAATTTTTCTCTGGGAGGAGCCTGAATTTTTTTGCACAACAAAATACTTTTGAATGGTTATTCTGTATGGATGGTAAATGCTACAGGATGGAAAGATAATATAAAAGATCAATTGAGAATCCTAAAATCTTATTGAGGAAAATAGTTCTTATCTTATCTCGGATCACACATTGCCATTTACAGAGAAGTAACCAATTCATTTACAGTTTATTAAAAGAGGATTCTATTAAAATTATTAATTAATGCTTTTGAATTGCATTTCATACAGGTTGCTGTTGAAAAAAAAAACTTTTTTAAATCTTGCCGACATTTCAAAATTAATTTTTTTCTACACCCGTATTATAACAATGCACTTATATGCCCATAATCCGTTTCATAATGATACCCATTACGATACAGATTTTTCATTACGATACAGATTTTGAATCAATAGAAACCCATAATTTTTCAATCAAGCATGCTGTGCATTTGAAGTTCATCCTAGGTTCCTATGTAATTATTTTAGATGTCAAAATCAGTACGTATTAAATTTTTGTAGATACCTAGCTAAACTTCGATAATTTATCAAAATGTCTGATATCAGCGATATAGAAGAATTACCATCGACTCCTCCACACATATCGGAGAAAGCAGAAAATGCAGTTCATACGAATAATTACTGCTACCTATTGTGTTCAATAAAAATATAAAATTTATGGTTTTTGATTATTTATCAAGTGTAGAAAAAATAGTGTATGCAACTCTCATGTAATGGTTATTAATACACTCGCATGAACCATACGAAACTCGCCTTCGGCTCGTTTCATATCCCAGTTAATGCTCGTGTATTAATAACCATCATTACATGATCGTTGCGTAATATACTATTATTCATTCTAGTGTTAGTATAAAAACCATATATGTTTGTATGCTTCAAAACTGAAGTTCAGTTTTCTTGGCAAAACGTGAATACAGGACTTTTTGATATAAAGACTTTTTTTATTCCAAATATTCCCAGGATCCTGCATTAAAGACGCCACATCCTGTATGAGTTTGTAGTTAATTTTCTAGCCTAAACAAATTAGCCGCAATCCTGGATGCAATAACAAAATTTAATTGGTGAGCATTGAAAATAAATGGAATTAAAACAGTTACTTACCTTGATATCACCAGATGACATACCAAGTGCTAATAGACCCCCATCGCAAGAAAAACAACACGATTTTACCTCATCCACAAAGTCCAAATGCTTCAATAACTTAACTGATCTTTCCACCTCCATAAATTCATATATATCCAGGGAATTTCTATCCATCTGCTTATAAACCACCGCTAAAGTGAACTTTTCTGGACAGAATGCTGCTTTGGAAACCTTTACCAAATCAAATATAGCAGGATTTTCTAACAGTGTGAATGAGGTTGTAATTAAATTCCAAAGGTAAATTTGACACCTTGAATCTATCACGATCATATTATTCTCATAATAAAATATCAAGGGATCGTCAACTGGCTGAGTAAATACAGTGCCACTATTATACACTGTTATAAGGTTGTTCCTGGATACGGAGATAATTATCCCTTCAAAAGAGAAGTTTAAGTTCCAACTATCACCACTTTCGCAAGAACTGATGCTCTGGTGGCGAAGATTATTCGGTTTATAACAGTCAAGGTAAGTAATAGGCCCTCCATTGTTTTCAATGTCTAAGTGTAAAGTCTTTTTGCAACGCATATTAAAGATGTGAACTTCCCCGTTTTCCAAGCCATATATTACAAACTGCCCACATGAAGAAAAGCAGGTACAAGTTACCGTCGATTCAATCTTATCGGTTTCCGAAAACTGAATGTAACCATTGAACACCTGGATTTGGTTGTTTTTATTGACCAAAGCAGTTAGGGGCTGTTTCTTCTTCCAAAATGGAACAAACTTAGGGGCAGTGGCAATGTGTGGTTCATTCTCGGATGGTAAAATGTGGCATTGCTGCAAACTTTTTTGATCTGAGCCTATAAGCAGTATGTGGACGGACCTGTCTTCATCATAGAATGTGTCTAATGATTTAGCTAACCTAAAATAAAAAAGTCCAATTTAATATTTAAAAATACTTTGACAATAATTTGTACTACCCTATAAGTTTAAATTAATTTGAGCTGTTTTCTTTACGATGAATATACTTCAAATCTGGTTTAAAATTTCAGATGATTGGCTATTATTAAAACTGAATTTAAATTAAACATATCACAAACTAGGTTTAAAATATGAGGTGTGTCCGAAAAGCAATGCAATTTTTTTTAACCAACAAGTTTATTGTAGATATTACAAACTTTTAATATTCTTCGAAGTAGTTCCCTTGGGCATCTACACACTTTTTTCAGCGGTTCTGCCACGCACAGTATGCATTTTGGAAGGTTTCAGTAGGGACAACGGCAAGGGCCCTCGTCACGGCATCTTGGACGACTTCAATCAATCCAAAATCCTTTCAAGGCAGTCTTGATCTTCGGGAAGAGAATATCTCTGGACTGTAGGGGGTTGTGGCAGCGTTATCAAGTTGTGCTTCTCCAATTACTCACAGACGCGCAGAACAGTGTGGCTTGGAGTGTTGTCATGGTGGAGCTCCCATGTAGTGGCAATCCCTTTCTCACGACTCTTTTTCGCAGTTTTTCCAGCACATCAACGTAGTACGCAGCGTTCACGGTTTGGCATAACATTGCTCGGGTGACGATTCCATCGCATATCGGGACACAGGCACTAAACAAGAGTGTGCAGAGACAGTGATCCTGATGGTCCAATTGGTCAGAGCAGACTGACGAAGACACCGCTTTGAAGCTGAGAGTCGCCCCCACCTAATACAATCGGTCAGAACGCTCTGTGCCCACTTTAAGTACCAACACAAAAAAAATTGCATTAATCTCCGGACACACCTCCTATATTAGTTGAAAAAAGAGTTTCAAGTTTGACATACAGAGTGGTTTCCAATGTAATCGATTTCTGTACAATCATTTATTACTTTCATATTTTCAGAGAAGTGTCTCAGAAGTCTTATTTCTAGGTATATCTTTAATACATTATTTTTCTTTTTTTCAATATCCTATATAAAAATTATTTCTATTACAAAAAATTATATGAAAATTATTTCTATTTTGTACAAGAAAATTTTTTACTCTGTACAATCGTCGCAATAATAATGGCACTTTTTAATATTAATTTTGCATTTCCTTTTGAACTGACATATTCCTAATGAAATCTACTTTCAACTTTTAACATTAGTTCTTAGTTGTTTCATTCACCAATAGAGATTTAATAACATTTCTACTCAGAACTTCCAGAAGTTCAAAAATTGTTTTGAAGGAGTGTCTTTATTATTGCAAAAGCATAGTAATTTATTATATATAAACCACCCATTAGTACCGTTATTATTAGAGATACGAAATAACGTTACCAATAAAAGTTGTAGGATTGCAACTGATTCTCTTTAATAAGTTAACGCTTTTTACAATCATGTCATGTTAGCATACTGTTGTCTTTGTTATTATGCGGATGTTTTCCCATCCATTGGTGTGTATGGTGATGTATTGTAGACAATTTAATTTGTTGCCTTTTAATAAATAATAATAAAGTATGTCACAAGTGCGGAAGGTAAAAATCGGCCTTTTGCCGACACAGTGAATAAAATTATCGGCAAATTCCCGGATTTATTTTATAACGGTGCCACAATAATTTGTCAAGATAAGGTACGGATTCGCTGGTACGACTGCGGCTGCGACTGCGACTGCGACTCGTTGCCGGCCAATAGGCAGTCTAAATGCTGGAGTTGATGAGAACATTCAGACTGTCTATTGGTCGGCGACGAGTCGCAGTCGCAGCCGCAGTCGCACCAGGGATTGTAGGCGTCACGTAAACAGTTTGCAACATAAAAAGAGTGATGTGCCTTTGACAATGCAGTTTATGATCAATTTACAGTTTATGTTGATTGCCTGTAATATTCCGATGCATACACTCGAACGAATACATTCCTCAGCTGCCGTTACCAAGTCGTACAGCGTTATACAATTATCTACCAACTGCACTTGAATACATTGTAGGCAGAATCAAATGTGTATTAAAAAATACACGGCTGTGGTTATATGTAGACGAGGCAGTAAAAAAAAATTTGTTTTATATTCTGTTAATATATTATAGCTGTATCTAGAATACTAAATTATTGCATTAAAGTGGCACATGAGACTATTTTGCCTTCAGAAACTGAATTGTTTTTTAAATTTGTTGCATGAACGTTCTTAGAGCATAATTTATAGACCATTTATAAGATAACTGCTGATGTAGTCCTATAAGTGTCTACAACAACACAATTTTACAGCAACGGTGCTTATAGAAACAAATTACTGTAAAACCGATGCAAAATAGTGTTTTATAGAATTATAGTTAATATAGAAATATTGTGTAAGTTGTTAAGTTACAATTCTACTGTGGAAAACAAATTACAAATATGGAAGCTGCTATCGAATTTAAGAGAAAAAGTTCTTTAAAGCAGTTATAGAGAATAATACAGTTGTTATAAAATCATTATAAAGTAAATACGTAACAAAAGCCTTTTGGTTCCATAAAAAATGCTATAGAACTACCATTTATACACGAGGTGTGGCAATTAAGTTCTGGGAATTTAGTTATAACTCGGAAACTGGCAACACTGCATTGTTCATCAACATTTTTCTAGAGAGGGGGACCTTCCTTTTAGTTTCAGTCCAAGGTTGAAGTCGATAGCACGTTTAGCTTGTGTTGTATGTGTATTTTTGTGGCAGCAACTTTTTTAGTGGCGTCGTGAAAATGAGTGACTCAAATTACAAGCAACGTGTTGTGATTTAATATTTAGTGAAAAAGCCTCGGAAATCCTTCGAAAATTGCAGGTGGTGTATGGAGATGAGTGCATGTTGAAAACAGGTGTGTTTGAATGGGCAAAACAGTTCAAGGAGGGGCGTGAATCAGTAGAAGACGAACCACGTGAAGGAGCTTCCATCACTTCTCGTTCTGACATGAATGTTGACCGTTTGCGTGCACTGATCACGTCTGACTGGTGCTTTACGAGTTAAACATCAACAAAGAAACCGTTCGCAAGATGTTACACAAGAATTTGAATTGGTGCCAAAAGTTCTCACCCCTGAACAGAAAGACATGAATATCGAACTGCAAGGATTTGTTGTCGCGCATTCGGAGCGACGGTAGAGACTGGATGAGTCGGGTAGTCACTGGAGATGAGACCTGAATATTTAAGTATAACCCCGACACCCGTAAACAAAGTCAGCAGTGGGTGGAAAAGGGTGGAGAGCGGCCAACGAAAGAGAGAATGTACAAGTCACGACTGAAAGGCAATATTGATCGTTTTTTCCAATATCCACGGCATCATTCATTGTGAATATGTTCTTGCTGGCCTGCGTTTTCCGTAACCTGAACTCGCCGAGAACGGCTGGATCTTGCACCACGACAATGCGCCAGCCCATTCCTCGTTCATTGTGCAAGAGTTTATGGCAAAAAAGGCATTCCAACGTTGCCGCACCCACTCTATAGCCCTGATATTGGCCCCTATGATTTTTTTTTTATTCCTCAAGATGAAATCGCACCTCAAGGGAACTCATAATGGCGGCGTAATTTAGACCATTCCAAACCTTATTCATTTGCACTTCTAGATGTTGAATTTAAAGAATTTTATTAGCCTTATTAAATAAGATTGAAATAATTGAAATTACTACAATAAAATATGACAACACTGTGGATATTAAGTGGCATAGATTTGTTATAGCAGTTGCTTATGAAGTATATTTGCTCTATAATCATTGCAATCGACACACAAATGTCATATTAGTGAGAATCTATTGCAAGTACAAGATAAAGCCTTTAGTTCTGTTGCCATATTGTGAAGAAAAAAAATCTTAGTTAAAAATATATACAATATAAATAGGTGAAATATCAATATGTATATACATACTTTTTGACTATTTTATATACAGTTGGTTGCTAAATTCATCAATTTAGAAAACATTTTTTTTTATTAAATTTCCATCATAAGATATATAAGGTTAACTGAGGGCGAATCAAAAAATTATCATTATGTACCACATATTTCACAATAAAACTTTTTCCAGATTAAAATGTACAACTAAACAATTCGTAATTATGTGAGTAATCCTATGCACGCTATCCATATTATTTCTAACATGTGCTACACAAAAACATTTTGTTTTTAAATTATACAATTAAACGATTTTAATATTCTCTAAATAGAACACCATGCAACATAAAAATTGTATAACAAAGTGGTATAGAATTTTTATGAGATTGCTTTGTAACTGTTATAAAAAATCTTTAAGACCTGTGAGAATGTTTGTTCAACAATTCTATAAGTATTTCCCGCAGACCTTACATTACAATTTTGAATACATTTTTATAAATTACACCAATTTACTGCTTATTTTCTACGTAATTGATTTTATTACGTTTAACATGATGCGTACACCTATGTCCCAGAGCTCAGTTCTAACATCCTTAGTTACTAATGTTTAGCTTGTACCCTACTCAAAGAGAAAAAAACCAAACTTACCCTTTACTTTTAAACTCCTTAATCATTTTATTTTCCTGGATATCCAATATGAACACAGTGTTTCGATTTGTACCAACTATTAAAAATTTCGAATCATTGGTAAGTGTAGAGCACAAGTGCAGTTTGTTGACATCAACCCTTTCAAATAATTTATGAGACCTATTCTTCTCCCAGAAAGTAATGTTTGTGTCGCTAACAGCAATGATTTTGTTGTCGCTGGCAAAAATAGACTCACATGTATTGACATTGTGCAAAGTTTTACTATACTCAAGACCCTGATGGTTGATTTTATATATACTAATGTTATCGTCGTACGAAAAAATAATTCTCCTCGCAATTTCATTTTCCTGGTAGATGATACAGGATATACTGTAACCTTGATACCCTGTTTTATATAGCTGCTCGCCACTGAAAGCATCCCAAATAATAACACTGCCTCTGTGACTCCCAGTGGCTATTCTGTAAACTTCTGGGAACTCGTCACAAAATGCTGCTGATACCAAAAAATTATCAGCCTCGTTTATTTTAAATATTTTTTTTGGCTTTACTTTTCCCCTATCAGGAGTGAACATATCCTGCCATAGTTTTTGCTGAGTTTTAGGAGAAGCTGAAAGTTTAAAAAAAAATAAAAGTAACAATAGCAAAATAATGTTAAAAACTAAATTGTCTTTACCTTTGTATTTGAACTCACCTGAAGCTTTATTTGAAAAATCGTAACTATTTCTAGCACTATCTATTGCAAATTTCCATAGTATAACTGTGCCATCTATAGAAACAGACAAGAAGTGACGTTTATCTGGACTTATAATCAATTTCTTTATGCAACCCTCATGGCCTATAAAATTTGATATTTCTTTGTCGTAATCTTCAAAAAATAACTGCAACAAATTTTAATTCACAATTCATGAAACATGTTAAAGAATTAATATTATAATATACCTAATCAACCGAGGGACCCTATACTGTTTTTCAGAAAATGAAGTTTTGATGAAAAGTTTTTAGAAAAATAATTTCCAATAGAAAATCATCTTTACATTAAAGTTAACAAAACAAAAAATGCACAACGATAAATGCATCAATTTTAAATGTATAAATTGTATATCAATTTAACTTAAACTAATAAAATATTGTTATCCATGGTGAAAGTGAAGGAGCAGTTCATTATTAATATGTATGTAATTATTTTATTAAATATGTAAAATATGAGAATACTTTGACCATATTTAGCCGAGGTCAGCCGCTGAACCGCTAAGAAATCCAGGCCAATAAAATGCATGGGCAAGACCTCGGATGAATATGGCCTTCGTATGAAGTATAAGAATCGCATATTTTAATGTTTTTAAACAGTAGATAAAAAAAATACAATTTTGATAAATCAAATTAGATAAGTAAGTACTATTAGAAGATAAGCTATTACAGTGTCAATATCAAATGTCAACATGTCTGACATTTACGGCCTGATATAACATTGGAGCAATGCAGATCAAGATTCTACACAGAGCAATGCAGATCAAGATTCTACATAATTTTGCCACCTCAGACCAACGTCGACTAAATCGCAGCAGCCGTGCTTTCTCTAGTCTCTTCCTTTGCCCGTTTGCAGTGAATGGCAGCACACTACACCACAAATGATGTAGTCGGACATAGTCGTCAATTGTTTCATAGAAATTATGACAAATGTCAAATATCTGTTAAGGTGTACGTTTCTGTTTACATCTCATTTTTAAGTTTATAAATTGATACAACCTAAAATAATAAGTATTGTGTTGTTATGGTGAAATTGCAGAAACAGCAGTCCATTATTAATACATATAGTATCAGTACCGCGTATTTTAATGTATTAAAATAGTAAATAAAAAATACGTACATTTTTGCAAACCAAATGAAATAAGTAGATTCTATTAAAAGATAAGCTATTATAGAGTCAATATTAAATGTCAAATTCTGACTGATTCGCCACACTACAGCACATTACAGAATTTTATATTGAAATTCAGGTGATTCGACAGACAAGTATTATAAAGGCGACGCGATTTAGCAGACAATGGTTAGACATATCATTTCTTGTACAATTTTTGATGCTGAATTTAAATCCAGCTGCATAATTGTTCTAGCACGTTAGCATTTCAAGATCCTCCTAACCTCAAAGTGCCAAATAGACAGTTTTCGATACTGGAGGTTATGTGGCAACAGTAAATATTTTTAATCATTTCTACTAATCCTATAATTGAGTAGTAAAACCCATTCTGTACTCCTTCAAAATACACTTTGTGTTTTGATCCGATTTCTATTATTTATTTTATTCATTTTTTTTTTTTTTTTCAAGATATACCAATTTGAAATTATAGTACTTTGTAAGCATTATGCTTTGTAGATTAATGTTCCATTTTAAACTTATTTAAACTAATATTTCCTGATAATCTTGCAAATCCACTTCATCTGATATATGAAAACCTCCGAGTAACTATATTTTTTTAAGAGATCAGGAAATGTTGTTAGTTAGTACTTTGAGGATATGATACAATATATCCAAATCCTGATGAAAAATCTGTAAGAAATGATATGTTCTTTCAGATGGCAAAAAAGTCAAATTTTGTTTGATTGAAGGAAAAAAATACACCCTGCTATTTAAAAATAAGATATAATTTCATAAATTTTAAAATTATTTACTCTATGGATAATTAACATTAATAATTTTTTTTTTAATTAATTAACATTAATTTTATGAAGATTATAAATTACCTTGCATATTCATCAGTTTTTAAAACGTATATAGGAGATTCTAAATATAATATATTACTTTCAGTTGTAGTCAATATCTAGATAAAGAACTGCCAATTGGATAAGGACATACTAGTATATTCAAGTATATCCAAAGAGAAACAACGGCAGTGGAGTAGTGCTAAGTACCTATAGGATATACTTTGACTTGCATAAAAATTAAAAATATTTTACTCTGTAGGTACATAAAAGTGGTACCTTATTATAGTTTACTCAGTATTGTATGTAGTTACAAATATTGTAAAATACCACCCAATGAATTTATTCATTTCAATGCAAACTTTAAAAATATCAATCACATTATTAGAAAATGTGTGTGCTAACCGCCGCATTCAACTAATTCTGTGTATCACATACTATCTTCGAACTCTCGTCGATGACACCCAATCGTACCAAAAACTTGTGTCCGTTGTTGACATGTTTTGCTTATCCGCATTCACAAACAAAACCTGAAAATCCTCATTTTAGGGGTTAAAATTCATTGGCATCATCATTATTGCTGACTTCGTAAACTTATCTAAGTTAAGAATATTATAACATTATTTTTTTATATATATAAAGGACACTCTTAAAAATGATTATATTTTTTTACTGTTTTACCATTCTGAAACGTGGATCTTAAAAAATGGCAAACTGTTTAATAGTTTAGCCGCTAGGGTTATATTATTAAATGCTAAAATTAGCTTTTAATTAATGTTACTGGCAGGTAAGTGACAAGTGGTACGCAAAAAAAAAGTTTGAAAACCACTATCCTAGAAAGTTTATTGTTGTCAACAGTGGCAAACTATTTATAAGCAAATTTAATAGTAAAAATTCTTAATCTAAGTGTTGAGGTGTGTGATTTGGTGTTTTGTTTAAATTACTATGAAATTGACCAAAGTGGGATTAATTCAAGAGCGATTTTCTCAGAAACCGTTCAAGATAACAATTTGAACGTAACGTTAACGTAAAACAGTTCGGGAAAATTGAATTTGCCCCCGTACTCGCGTTCTGCCCCTGCAGCATTACCATCGCAAAATCCATAAATATATATCATATCAACTAACTCTTCTCCCATAAACTCTTCCATTTTTTCGCTTAGAACTATTAAATTGGCAATCGGGTTAACAATACTTTGACATAAGAATACCTAGGTAATTTTGTTTAAATTACTATGAAATTGACCAAAGTGGGATTAATTCAAGAGCGATTTTCTCAGAAACCGTTAAAGATAACGATTTGAAACAAGGGTACCTTTTCAATGTAAAACAGTTTGGGAAAACGGAATTTGCTATCCAATTTGTTAAAAAGTCAAAGATGAAAAAGTTACACACGCAAAATACCAAGGGCCCCCCGTACCCACCCCAATGACCTTGTGGAAATAAATGGATTATCACTATATTTCTCATCAAAATTTAGCTGTGTATACCAAATTTCATTCATTTATCACAACGCGATTGAGAGATATTGCAAAAAAATGATTTCCATTCCTTCCTTTTCAATGGATCCCTGTGCCCTTAGGAAGCATTTCCGGATCCATGTTCATATGAACGTTTTTACTTAGTTTTGATCATAAAATCGGCCTGTTCAGTTATTTACAAAAAAATACATACATTTACCACTTGAAAACATACATTCAAATTTACACACAAAACTAATAAAATATATAAGTGAACATTTATACAGAAAGAAATAAGTAAGCTTATACAGAGCGTATAGAAACATGTGACCCGCCACATAAGGAACAATTTTATTATATAACAAAAGAAATTGTGAGCATGTGTATGGAAAATTCACAGTTTTCATTGGCTGTATGCCTTATTCTGTGATGTTAGTATTTAGCAAAATAATATCCTATTTTAAACTGCAGCACATACTTTCTTCGACTAACAGTAAATTGTTCTTTTCTATGACAGTTATTTGTAATGCATTTTATATATATTTTTTTAGATATAGCAGGATTGGCATTAATCTCTCACATTGATAAATGTTTCAAAGTGCAATGTTTCATGCTCTTTTCACAAAAAATAAATAAATAAATGATCCCAAAAAGTAAAAATTCTGTAGTTTTATGTTAACCTGAACAGAAACACATATTTGTACATTATAATAGATGCACTCAAGTTATCACTAACACTAAGCACAAAAAATTAACCTTACTTTGATTTTTCCACTTGATGTACCAATTAAAATGTGTTGAGGAGAATCTACATAGGAAGCACATGTGACGTCATCCTTTATATTTATGATAGAGTATTCCAAATCATCTGCAGGCCTCCTGAAGTAATATAAAAATAAAAATATATTGGTGGGAAGCAAAAAAATGTTACAGCAAGAATAGGTAAAAAAATAATTATTTCAAAATATTTAATTTTACAATCATTGTCTTCAAAATAGGAAAAATTATTTTAATTTTTGTGACAACGGCTATTTTCACTATTTTCTGTGCCTTGAAAATTTGTTATTTTGTACTTACTGTAATTGAAAGTATAAATTGGGAGAATTTTCAGCCAGTGCTAAAGCTTCTTTAAAAATAAAACTTTCCTTCTTCTCTCTCAAAGCAAATTGTATAATGTCAGTTTTTTCATAACTATACAAACTACTTCCACATCGACTTATAAAATCTTTGTACTGTTTAAGTTTCTCTTTTAATATATTGTCCTGGAATCAATTTAAAGTATTAAATAATACATAATATGAGCAAAAAAATTAGAGGATGGTACTTATAAAAATATTGATACAGGGCCATCTATATGTACCTACATATATTTTGATTGTAGTTATTAATACATTTTCAAAAACACATGCGTTAAAGGAATATCACCTAACAATATATTTTTTTGGAACACTGTAAAATTTGCAATTAAAAGCTTTACAGTTAACATAACCTCAAATGTATTTTTTATTACTATATTTGCTCTATATATTTGTTAAAAACTGTAAACCCACATACACATATTGATTAGGAAAATGATCACTTTTTAATTTTACAAAAAAATATATTCTGATATTATAAATACTATAGATATATTCACCACTCTAAAAAAAATAATAATAATAAAATAATAGCTATTTACGATATACATGTTAAAAGTAAGATTTTATTTTGTGAGTGAAGATGATTAAAAAACGAGCGTAGCGAGTTTTTTAACTTCACAAACAAAATAAAAACACTTTTAACACGTATATCATACACTATTTTTTCTACAAAACAATCGGAAGAACTTTAAACTCAATAAAAATAAGAAATCAAAAAATACCACACAGATTTCAAATTGTTCTAATTTTACTATAAATGTTAATAGTAATAACTAGTTAAAATGTTGGTTTGTACTTATTTAAAATAAAAAGTTGTTCATGTGTTTGTTAAAACGTTTTATTAATTTTCAAAACTAAATTTAAATAAACTTTTTACTTTTAACACTAGTGTTAAAAGTAACTTACTTTTAACATGCGTGTCAAAAAATTACATTTTTAACATCAAAAATGACAATTAAAAAGCCCACTTTTAACAGTTTTGTAGAAAAAACATATTTAATGTTTTGCTACAATAGTTTGACATTTCTTGTTTAAATTATTATTATTCATGAAAATCAATATACTTATGAGTACCCAAGTTCCAAAATAGTAGAGTGATTCACTTACAGCACTTGAGAAGGATTCAAAGAACATAAAATTACCAAAAATAAGTTGACGTTAAGTGAACTTGAAAATTTATACTCATCCGTTTAAATGGCGAAGGCCTGCCACCACCTACCCCACTTACACATACTTGAGCGTCCTTCACGGATATCACGCTAACATAAAATACACTACACTATTTACAAACACTACTGATTACTAGCTTTGCTATAACGGTCATATATTAACACTTATAGGATACATTATCTATTACAACCACAGCACACAACATTCCTCAATTCAGATTTCAACATTCTAACATTTTTCTTAGTTTCTTTTCATATCACTATTTTGTCTTTTTCTATCAGCATGTTTGTACTGGATTTCGGTACATAATAAGCAGACTGTTAATAATTGAGGACTGTAATTCAATTTTTTGGTTTCTATTCGCAGTTGGCAATACAAGCTGTCATTACTTGTCATGAACAATATCTTAAATATTTTTTTATATGACTGCCTTGCAAAAGGGGCTTTTGCACACGGAAAATACGCTCTGAAAACGGTATTTTGCACACGTCGTGTGCTAAACATTTTGCACACGGTTATGTCATCTTTGCACACTTCTTTCCAGATTGTGATTTTTGTTTGATGTTGTCCCCATATTATGCCGGCCACAATTTTAGTCAATTCTGGCTCAAATCTGCTTGCCCTCAAATGCCATGGAGGGTGGAAATCCAGTACAGTTGCCGAAGGCTACGTTGATGACTGTTTGAGAAATAAAATGGAAGTTTCGAAAAAGATAAGAGTCTTCAGAATCTTCTGCTGCCACAGAACCAGAACAACGATCGTCTACTGAAATCCAACAAGAAAACAACGACCACAAGCTGATAAACTGCACTAAAAACACATCAAAAATATTCTCTATTACCGAAAACAAGGTGCACAATAATACTGCTTTTCCCAGCGTAACCTTGAAGAAATGTTCAAATATTAGTTTCTTTTTTTTGTTTTTTTTGTTGTTTCTTGGTCTGGTGATAGGTCAATTTTAAGTAGAAAAACCAATTTTTTACATATTGTCTATGTTTCGGCTTATATTTAAGCCATCTTCAGGGCTTAGTTTCTTTTGTTAATGCGTTATCAATTTTCTTAATAAAAACGACTTAAATTAAAAGTTGTATTTAATTTATTTTGTTAATGCGTTGGCAATTTTAGTAATAAAAACGATTTAAATTAAAATTTGATTTTTGTAGTCTCTGTTTGCAGTCGTATACAAAGTATCGTAAAAAACCTCTTTGCACGCTCGCTCGACTTGTGGACTTTGGCTCGGTCCACCAATATGTCTCGCTCATGTGCAAAGAGTCGTTTTCAAACCTTGTTGTTTAATATACTATTATTTTAGACAAAAATTTTGATAGGCAAGCATACAAACCTGACTATTACAAGATTTCGTGTGGCAAATGCATTTGGATAAGAAATTTAAATTGGAAATTTGAACTCAGAACTCTTTCAATTCTGTTTTATACAACACAAAAACACCTTTCTATATATTCTAGGCAAAGTTTAATCCTGTGAAATAGCAACATGATTTTTTTTTTATTGTCGAAAAGTCATTTTTAAAACACCATCCATGAATTTTTCAGCAAATCACATATTTTGTACCATCAACCTATATTTTCTTCTTTTCTTGCATATTTGCTGCAGGAGAAGCTTTGTAATCGGGTATGTTCTGTGAGAGTATTTCTTTCTGCTGACTGCTATAAATTGTGAGCAGGTTTATAACATGAATCAATCTCTACTATTTTGGAACCCAACAATAATTAAAGATTGTTTAGCATATTTTAATTATTAAATTGATAACTTGCAAAATAAGCAATATTTTAATTAAATTCCTAGTCACTAAGTGTTTTTTTAAGTGCAGATCAAGTGTACTAAATTTGAAAAGAATTGCTTAACAGTGTTTCCCTTGAAACTATTGGCCGTGTTTAATGTTACCAAGCGAAAGTGAGCACAGGCAAGCCGCTTTCTGCTCATGTTCATTAGACAATTGCGCTGGATCTCGAGTGCTAAGAAGCAAACCAAGCTTAAAATATTTCGGCTTGGTAGCTTGCGCTTTATTCAAGCAAATGTTCTGCGCTTGCGCTGGAAAAATTAACAGAGAATCAATTTGAATTTAAATTTTAGGTTAGGTTGTATTTATACGATTGTGGCTTTTGGTGGTTTGTATAGCCGTAAGATTAGTCTTCAACCTTTCTCGAGCGGAGAACAAAAAAAACAACGTTTAAACGAACCATACCGCTTTCCAGCAAAATATCAAAACGCTACAACCCAAGCTCTTAAAAAGCTTGGTAACATTAAACACAAGCATTGTTTCACACAGACAAATTATTTTAAAATTTGACCAGCAAAGTTATTTGAAACAGAGTTTATGTTACGGTACCTAGCCATTTTCAAAGATAATCGAGAATGACAGACAAATAAAGGCTGGTAGAATTTTTTTACAATTTCTTCTGCACAAAACAGATAACATTTTATTTGATTGAAATGAAACATAGTTAAAGACTAACATTTATTAGCAAAGGGAGAAGCAATTGTTGACATTTTGAAGCAATCAGAGAATTTCATTCTACATATTAATCTGGAAGATTTCTTACGTAGATTTAGTTTCAACAGTTGCCATATTTTCATTTCTATAGAAATTTGCAGATTTACATTAGTACCTAAAAAATAATTAATGAGGTCTAGCATAAATTCCCCATAGTAATATATTGTAATTTCAATCTAAATATAATTATATTAACCCTTCTTGAAGCAAGGTAGTATATAACTTTTGTTAAATATATATTTATTTCTTTATCATTCAATACTAACAAAATATAGAGGAAGTATGGCAATGTTGCTTACTCTTCTATGCACATGTTGACTAATATAACCGTCACGTACTACACATATTAACTTTCAGTGTTGCTGCTAGTTGGAATTTGTTTTTTGTGACTTTGCGGTGTTTTTAAATAAAAATTTTCAAATTATTAAGAAAATTGTGTCAAGTGTGGGAAAAATTAATTTCTGCTCATCTTGAATTGTCTTTTAATGGATAAGTTTAATCAACTAATTGTCAACATCGGCTAAGAAATTATTTGAGGCAAATAGCCTATGTTGCATAGAGTTGGAAACGAATAACAATTTATAAATGCACGGTTTAATCTCCCTTAACTTATATCTCTATAATCATTTCCTATGTTTTTGGTGTTAAATGCACCAATTTATTACTGAAAGAAGGATTAATAAGAGCGGTTATCAACTCAAATCAGAAAATCACCCAAAACACAGATCTATTTTTGAGAGTAGCACAGCCTCTAAATTTTTTTGCTTATAATTTCCACACACCATGTAGTATTCACAGTAACAAAGTAATTGTGTTAAATTATAATATAAAATATTCTACTTACATTTTTGGTAATCTGAATCTCATATTTACTCATATCTTTCAAAACATCTTCTTTACCAACTGCCTTAGTTTTGGCCTCCAGAAACTTGAGATCAAAATAAATGTCAAATTTCTGAAACGCCTCGGCATGATAAAGATGGTAACCTATAAATTGTAATGTATAATTATCGTTCGGTAAAGCGGCATAATTTCCTTGGGTTACTTCGTCATAACCAGAGATCAATTTTCTGTGCAAGCTAACAGTCCTTTCTTTAGTAACATCTTTGAGGTAGTTTAGATATATGTCATGGACGCCGTAAATGTAAGTTTTGAGATCGTTGTGATAAAAAGGCACCACAAGAGACTTCTCCGCGAATTTGTTCATTATGTTTAAAACTTCAAACCGTCTTTTATTCCATAAAATTTCTAGAACTTCAGGGGGGATATTTACATCTCGCATAAATATCGCAAAGTCTTGGTAGAAATCCTTGAGGCCATTCAGTAGCAGCTTTTCGATGCATTTTTTGATTTTTGCTGTGGGAACGTCTGGATTGTTATCGAATTCATTTAGACTGAAAAAACGGGAGACAATTTACTTAAAAGGTTTTACTGTTTTTAAATAATATTAATAAAATTTTAATTCTTAATAAAATGTATAATATAAAAATAATATACATACTTGTATTCACCACGTAAAAACATAATTTTGATGAACTGCCAAATGTCATTACCATTATTTGCTACAAGTTCAGCATTTTCGCTTAAATATGATCCGATGAGAGCTATCAACATAGGATGACCTTTACAAATTTCATGAACTTCTTCAGCAGTTGTTGGCAAATCGTTGTCAGTTTTTATTGATTTCTTAAAGAGATCTAATGATTCAGTCCTTGAAAACCCAGTCTTAACCTAAAATTATTTTTATAAAATATTATTTTCCAAAAATTCTGTCCTTTACCTCAACGAACACACATTCTTCTCTCTGAAGAATCTTTTTATTTTGTGCAGTAATTACTGTTTTACACCCAATATCAAAACAGGAAATAACCTTATCACTGCAAGCATCATCTAGAATTAAAAGGGCACCTTTTAATCTGTTATCAAAAAACAGTTCTTTTAACAAGTCTTTTAAATTTTGTACATCATCTGGGAAGTGGGAAATTTTTTTATTTACGATACCACTTGCTACCGTATATAACCTAAAAGAAAACATAAGACAGAAATAGATTATGCAACTTTTCAAAAAATGAGAACCTCCATAAAGGCTTTAAAACTGTTTCCTCACTGTGGTGTTCTCCCAAATTTATCCAGAAAAGGAGGTTTTCAAAACGTTTTCGTACAGTTGGGTCATTTAAAACCTCATTTACTAAACAAGATTTTCCATAACCCATCATACCGTGAACAACTAACTTTTTGTCCCATTGTAATGCCAGTAACTTACTCTTTAGCTCTTCTACCTGAAAATAAAATATGCACTCGGTAACTCACTCCATTGACTCCGACAATATGTATAATAACTTATTTTTAGGTAGATACAATGTAACAGATGACACAATACAGTTTCATCGAGATCTGATGATAAACTAAATGTTGATACAGGTAACACATATTTTGTGATATTGTTTATATATGATATCTAAAACTATACTGGGTGTCCCAGTTTTATTGAGCACACCATATAAACAATCTAATGGCGAATATTGCAAAAAAAACTTGCCCAGGCTACCTCACCTATCTTTTCACATGCTTCCTTTTTACACAGTGCCTTAATTATAATATTCGAGTTTATTCTGCGACAAGTCTGAACAGGAAAATGTGAGATACGCCACTTATTTATTTCTACTTACTACCAAAATAATATTTCACGAACTGGCGTAACTTAAGTTACGTCCGCTCATGAAATTGTATTTTAATCAAAAACATGTCACGCCGACAGTGTAATCAGGCCTATGATTGAACATTCAGGTTAGTGTAACCGATAGCAGTTAAGTTAGGATAACTGGGTGGACATAACTGAGCTCTTAACCAAAATGGAAAGATCGCTATGATCGAACAATCAGTTATCCGTGCCTGTTGTTATGGCCAGATAACCCTGTCATGGCAGTAAATTTTTTACCGTCTGTTATCACTCATAAGTCAAAAATTGTCAACTAACGCAATTCAAATTTAAAACGTAGGTACTTAAAAGTGGGTAAAAATGGCAAGAAGATTAGGGTGCAGGACCCAATGACAATATGAAGAAATGATAAATTTCATTAAATGTAATAAAATATTGCCGGGAGGCAAAGTAAATCCCAACGCATGTTAATATAGGTACTTTGGCAAAATTAGTACATATAAATTCTATAATGTACAGACCGGAATTAAATCCCCAACAGTTACGTCAAATATTTCATACTAACTTATAGACAATTATTTAAATTATTTTAACTTCATGCAGAATGTTAAAAGGAAGAGCAGAAAACTGCATCAGGAATCAAAAACTAGTAAAAACTGGATATAAATATTAAAAATGTATACTCAGCTTACGTAGGTAATCAAAAATGTACCTTTAGGCATGTGATCTGTGCTAATTACAATTTACTAAGCCTTGGTGGAGTCAATGTTGCAATATAGTATAATTGGAAGGGATGCAGCCCATCAGTGTTACTGCAATCCATTACAAATTATTGTTAAAAACACATACCTAATAAACATATTAAAAAAAGATAAAATGTATTATTCATACCTACTTATTTGTAGAATCTAAATTACTATCAAGAATTAAAAACTAGGTTTTCATTATGCCTTCCCTATTGTATTCTTAAATTAATTATTTAATTATTAATAATATTAGTTAATAAAATATATTTCTTTTTGTCTGTTAATATTCATTTAGGTATCTCTCATACTCAAAATAACAATCTTAATTGTACAAAATTGTAATCTGATCTAGAACAAATTTTAGTTTTTTTTTAAATTGTACTGTCAAGTAATGCTGTATTTTACTTATTATGTAAAACTATGATAAAATTATACATTATATTAATATGCCAAATGTCATACGTCAATTATCAGAAATAAAATTTAAATTTCTGACCAATAAAAAGCTCCGGTTACATTCAAATTTCGATTTTTTTGAGTTACGTCAGTTCGTGATATGATAATAAAGGTAATGTAAAAGTTTGAATTAAATACTTTTAGAAACACCGTGTATATGGCGTGCTCAAACTGGGGGACCTGGTATATTCGAAATTTTAATCATAATAATATAACTACAAGCACAGTAGCTAAATGTAAAGAAGCAATCAAACAATATAGTGATAAATCATTATTTCCAATTATAATTCCTGTAAAAAATTCATGAGAAGTGTTCACTCATATATCAAACAGCATCATCTTAACAACAAAATCAATCGGTATATTCATAAAAACGTCACAAATTTAATATAAATGTCATTTTGTTTCGTGCATATTCAGTGTACAATTCATAAATTTCTTTCTATTTTTGTTTGTTTTGTTTGTTTCTTAATAGTAAAAATGTTTATATAAAATCACATACTATCCATATATACCATAACTGTCTAACTGCTTATGATGAAAATTATCCTACATAAAAAGTATGTTTGCCACTCAAAATTGTAGAATAACCCAGCCAGATTACATGTTACTTATGCACGTAACAAGTTATAACATTATTTAATAAACATAGACACAAAAATTAAAATTAAATATTTACCCATGATTTCCAATCCTGTAGATGCATGTAAAAAATAATATAATTAATAATATTAGCAACTGACAATTAATATTACCTACTCTAATCGAGTGAAAAAATGAGCTACATATAAATATTTTCATATAATTTCAAAAAAGATGCAGATCCTTATATTCAATTTATAAGCAATGATTCATTCACCCTTCAAATGCAAACCCAGAGTCAAAAATAAGCTAATAAAACTATAAAGTAGGTAGTCATAGTAAACAAAAGCATTTTTATTTGTCTTGAAATTTAATTTAAAAAATTACTCAGAACCAAAAAAAAAAGTGATTTAAAATTTCACATCAATAATAGCTTCATTTTAAAAAATGTATTCCTTTAGAAATGTGAGAAGGCTGTATAATTTCAACTAGCCAATTTTTTTACAATTAGTACCCTAAAAGGAGGTTATATTCTACTAACCATTTTATTGATGTGACAAAAGCCTGGCCTACTACGATTTATGAAGTAAACAATAGAAACTTTCCTAAAATTAGTACACACTATATTGTGCGACAACACTGCAAATCAGCTGTTAGCCTCAAATTAGTTATGTCTCATACATGCTTTCTTCATTTCGTACCTAACGTTTGATGTTTGTGAGTACACATACTTAAATAAAGGTGACTTTAGTAATCATGAGCTGCACGACATGTTAATTTACAACAAAACTGGACAAAGTTCTCTGGTGACAAGGCGGTTGTTTGGTGAACGTTTTCCACAAACAACTGAAGCAGTCATTTTGAACACTTATTATAACTATTTTAAACTTTATTCTGTGTTGTGAAAAAAGCTCTAGGTTTAGGGGCAATTGTGATTATTGTGTAGAAAAAAAAACATGTTTGCTGTCACAACTCTAAAATCATTGATCAGATAAAAATAATTGTGAAGTCGATTATGTTTTGTCTGATGCAATTTATCATTCAACAAAATAAAGGCACTCATATTCTGCAGATCCTGTATATTAGCAACTTTCTACAAACATTTCTTTGTTGTTTCCCTTAATGTCATACTTAGACAATACTAAAAAAGTAACCGTTATAATTCAATGAACATTTACAATCTTACTGATAAATTTAACCATTAATTTACATTCTCTTCTTCATGATTTGTCTACAAGAGAATTTCAGTACGTTTATACATTTAAACGTTTGCAACTGCTGTTTATCAACAATTAAACCACCCTCAAAAAATGTTAGTGTTGCCACCAATAATTGTAATTTCTAAACTAATATTTAACATAGCTAACACCTATTTCCGAGCCTATATTATTAATACTAAATATATCTTAAAATAAGATAAATACTTACAAGAGATTTTCTTGTAACATAATTTGGGGGCAGTTTTGGAAATCCTCCACGTACAGAGGATATCCGAAAATTTTCCTCATCCTCCCTAAGTTTTTTATTGTTTGGATATAATCTATCCAAGTAGGTGAAAACTTTCTGCACAGTATCTGCATCCTTAGAATCTATAATTTTATATATTTCATGTAGTTTAGTCTCTGGACTCTAAAACAAAAGGAAATTTTGGAAACATAACCTAGAATAATATCCCCACTTACATTGTAATTCCAAATTTTGAAGTAATCAGCTTCTTTAATAATTTTTTGAGAAATCAAGTAGTCAGTAAAATCGTTTAAAGCATTTTCCTCAACTAGTTGTTTATAACTATTTAATTTAGAAATTGTCGACTCCGATTCCATCAGGACAATGGTTATCACATAAAATCACTAATAGTTCATTTTTCTAAAAACTTTACACATTATAACTATTTACAAGAATGTCCTGAATACAATTTTCATGAGAAAATTTTATATCCATTAAGAATAAACAAAACACAACATAAAACAAAAACACTAATAACTAATTCTAACCGCTGAATACACAGACACACACGGATGAAAGATGAAACAGAAACATCTCTCTGTGTCAGTTGACTTGATTTCAGTTCTGCCAACAGCGTTATCTAAATAAAGTACGATTTATTTTCACCTATTGAGCAATAAGTACAGAAGTACTTAACCGGGGTGTAGTTTTTTAAAAAGTCTGTTTTTTACTGACCAACAAATATATTTTTCAGTAAGACTTCAAATAGGTATTTTAATAGGAAACTCTACGTTGGAATTTTCCTGGGCATGATTTGCTTTTCCGAGCGTCCGGGCACGTCCGCCCGGATTTCATACAATGTGCAGTGGCGTATCCAGCGTTTTGGTTTGGGTGATGAGACGTGAGACTAATTTAGAAATCTTTTAAAATATAAACTACATTTTATATGACTCATTCCTAATCAGTTAAAATAGTAAAAAATTAGATTCTTTTATATTATAAAAAGTAGCCTAAGCTCATACGTAGAAAAAAAAAACTATTGTAGATACTACTATAGAAAAATAAATAAAAATATTCTCATATATTACTCTGGTCATATAGCTTAAGGTGAGAAAGCCAATTGCCTAAAAAATGTCTCATATACCTACCTCTAGTTCAACAATAAACAGAAACAGTCATTGGAGTAGTGAAATGGACACAAGAAGAGCTGAGGCAACTCGATGTAGGGACCCGCAAAATGATGCATCTCCATCAGAGTTTGCATCCAAGATCGTCCGTTTCGCGGTTATACTTCCCAAGAAATCGGGGAGGCCGTGGACTCTTGAGTTTGGAGTGTCTCCAGGGCAGAGTGGTTTTGGAGGAAGCCTGTAAAATCATCAGGAGCTCGGATCCCCTTCTCTGCATGGTCCAAGACCATGAAGCAGCAGGGATAGGAGCGTTTGTATATAAGGCAGCGAGAAGAGCAGCCAATGAACTTGGTCTCGTGTTCGATACTGAGCGGGAAAATCCAGATTCTGTCACCGAGTGGGACCCTGCTCAGTTAAAAGCCCAAATTAAAGCTGCAGAGACGCGTCACCTTCTGCAGCTACATAAGGATAAGCCAATGCATGGTCTCTTCTACCGTCATCTAGAGGGGCTTGGCTTATCTGAAAAGCTGACCTTCGCTTTTTTGAGGTCAGCGGGGCTGAACTCTGAGACCGAGGGGTTCATAATGGCTTGCCAAGATGGTGTAATTAATACTCTCGTCTATCGTAGTCGTGTCTTGGGTATCGAGGTTCCTGATACCAGATGCAGGGCCTGCCGCCAGGCGCCGGAGACGCTTATGCATCTCCTGTCGGCCTGTCCGGTATATGCGGCCACAGCGTATATCCAAAGACACGATTCAGCCTTACGGGTGTTGTATTATCATTTACGACACTCGTATGAGATAGACGAGACGCCAGTGCTGCCTTATGCTCCGGGGGATATAGAATCCGTTGTGGGGAATGAGAAGTACCGAATTTATTGGAACTATTCATTCCCCACCCTCAGGCAAATTCAAGCCAATAAGCCTGATGTAGTCCTCCTCGACCACCAACTTAGGACGATGTTTGTGATTGAGTTCTCGGCTCCCGCAGAGAACAACATCGTCCTAAAAGAGGAGGAAAAACGGAGGAAGTATCGAGATCTTCTCTCCGAGCTCCGCAGGCTGTATCCAGACCACTCTGTTAAGATTGTGGTGCTCATTATAGGCGTCCTGGGTGGAATGAGACATACGTTGCTTTCTGACTTAAAGATCATACCGGCTTGCCGAAATTCGGCAGAGATCTTAGCCGGCAGAATGCAGAAGGCAATCGTCCTTGGTTCGCTACGTCTACTCAGAACGCACGATTTACGGGCGCAATGATTACTGACTCCACGGAGTGGAGAGTGGTCATTGCTTGACTCTTCAGAACATCTCCGAATGTGTCGGAGCTTCGGAAGGTGTTACTGAAAAAAAAAAAAAATAATAATAATAATAATAATAATAATATCTCTACCCCTCATTCTAATCACAGGGATTAGCCCAGAAGTCGGAGACTTGTGCGGGAGAGGGGGCGGCATATTATTATTAAGCAGGCCGCATTTGCGCTCAGGAACGACTTACGTTGGTAGGCCCTAACCACTATTCAGTGCAGGAATGAGGGAAACCTGGAAAACCTCATTAATTAGAGGGGTAGTCAAATATCAACCGGTATCAATCTCTCACATTGACCCAAGCTAACATTATTCCACCCTACCATACCCGCAGAGAGGGTGCCAATCCTCTCCACGAATATAGCTTATAAACGGTCTACCGGCAGCTGGGCTCGAACCAACTCCGATCTAGTCACCTCGATTCAAGTACTGACGCCTTAAACCGCCGACCACTGACCGACCGTTAAATAATTACACCATTACGCTTCCCGCCCGTTGTATGCATATCCAACGTTATATATTTAGATTTTTTATTTTTGTTACTACTATCACGGAATATGTATACGGGGTGTTTCATAAAGACATGACAATATTACTAGGGCTAATAGAACAATGAAAAATAAATGGGGTTAGCTTAATAAACGTATATCATATCCCTTATACGAAATATGACATATAAATGGGAGTTCTAAGTTTGACATAAACACACTTGATAAATAAGTACTACTACTAAGTACTAAGTACTACTAGTTATTTATTATTCAATGGTGCTAGGTCACAAACCTAGAAAAATATAGACGGCGTCGTTCCGTTATATCGATCACGTGACACGTCCCGCGCATGGCCCGCGTCGCCTAAAGTCTTAAGATACGAAATATGGATATTTTATTTGCTTTATGTTGCAGTTCTGCAAATATGATGGCTGCATTGCAGTATGAAATTAACTAATTTGCTGTCATTAAAGATTGTAACCAATCGCAGTAAACAAATGAGTTTCACACTACAGTACAACCAAGTTTTAGCGATTTTGGAGGGCAGCCATGAATTAGCGGTCGTCGGCAATTTGCCGCTGGTACAGTCTATATTTTTTTCTAGGTTTGTGTACTAGGTAATACAAGGATCGCCTGGTCGACTTTATCGCAGTTTTTTCCTTTTCTTCGAAAACCGTTCATTTTTAACCAACTTACTAAGAACACCTTTTTACATAATATAACAAGGCTTAGGATGGAAAACCCCCATCTGAAAAAAGTTAGAGAATAAAATGTCAGCGAAGATGCTAGCAACTAGCGCCCTCTACTTTGTACAAAAAAAAAAACTAATAACACCAGCGTGTTCGACACTGCCAAAATCGTACCTGTGCCAAATTTGAATCACATCTGTTGGTCATTAAAAAAATGTCATCCAAAATTTGATTTTTTTAAATTATCTTACACGCCACGCCCTCTGTATCTCAAAAATGAGTGGTTCTAGGACATACGATTATTAAGTGGGGTATTGTAGTTGATTTTAAGTGAAAAATTAATGCCACAAAGCCCTATAACATAACTTTTTAGTGAGTCTATCGATTTTTCTTTGGCACAATAATGATTAAAACTTTTTTGTTTTAACTTTTTTATAAATTTAGATACATCATAATTTAAGATAGGTATTCAAAAAATCTTTTAAAAAACGTCTTCTTCTTATATCACATTGAAATAAATCGTTTCCGAAAACCCATTTTAAGTTAGCGACATTATTTTTGTTATTTTAATAATATAAATTCAGGTAATACCTTCACAAAAAAATGTTTAAAATTCTGTCCTATCGCTTCAATATATATATTAATTACTCTTCTTTGGCGTTGGAGGGTATGTGTCACATTAAGGAACGATGCAAAGGAATACAGGATACGTGTACAAAATTAGTAAAAAATCGGTAGACTCACAAAAAATTTTTTTGACTCCCTGTAACCTTGTATAACCTTGCTAATTTTAAGTTTTCAAAAAAAATATATGGCTTTATGGCATACATTTTTCGTATAGAATCACTCTCCGGAATATTGATGAATCATTTCCGTACTTATAGCTATACGGTTATGGGTAAAATTAAAAGAAAAAGAAATTTGTGGAAAAAATATTGTAGAACCTTAAATCATGACGATTTTATTATACATCGAAGCTTTTACAACAGAAAGTAACCTACGTATTAACTATACTCGCGTCAAGAATTCAGACGTCTTACGTCACGGTTGACGTTACACATTTGTTTTTATTGTCAACGTAATTTTCGATATTTGGTCGCGTTGAAAACAATATTTTTTTGCAATTTAGTGCAATATATAATGTAAACTTTTAGTGTAGCATATAGTTTTATTACTATCAGTTACAGTTTCTTAAATATTTTGATGAAAATATAATGAATTATTCATTTGTTCGCATGACGTAAGTCGTCTGAATTCTTGTCGCGAGTATATAAAGATATGCTTGCCAACCAGCGTTGTCCAAAAAAACTACATTAATATATAAAATCAACTCTAAATTCTAAAGTAGCTATCCCTCTGCTGAGGAAACCAAATGGAGAAATATGCATATCCGAGGCTGAATCAGCTGATGTTTTATACGAGTACTTTACGAAAGTTTTCGTTGAAGAACCTGTCACTGGTCACATACCGATTGCAAAGATATTTTCATCGCTTAATAGTCTCAATACTATCGAATTTTCTCAATCAAAAATTATTACATGACTATGCAAAGTTCTTTTAAAAAGCATAGTCTTCCAGATATCTGGAGGTAAGCATCAGTAACTCCTTTTTTTTAAAAAAAGTGATAAACTGAGCTGTGAAAACTATCGTTATATTAGCATAACCGATTATTTGTAAAATAATGGAATCCATAAGATGTAATTCTCCCATTCTTATTGAATACTAAAGTTATTCCAATCGAACAGCACGGGATTGTCCTTGGGCGCTCAGTAATTACAAACTTATTGCAGTGTGTCAACATTTGGTATATGCTACTCCAAAGCTTCCTTAGTTTTGGTATCAACATTGGAAGTTTCTAACTCATAGCTATAATTTTTCTTTGGACCGACACCCTCCAAATAAATCCATAACATTAAGCAATCCAAACCACATCAGTATGGTGGTGAGGGTATTGACAGTAATGACATATGAACGTTTTTTTTTATATATTTTTAAGTATTAACAATATTGTGTGAAACTAACTACTCTGCGGAATAAAGCCTCGACCAGCATTGAATTACACCCACAATATCTACCCATATATTCTTTATTATTAGCTTTTGTAATATTTTTTACTGTATTAGAAAGGTATTTTAAGCTAATATAAATCATATGTATGGTCTCTGATATGCTAAGTTCACTTTTGAAACTTCATCACTTTTTTTAAACTATGTAGTATATCGTGGATTTTCATATATTATTTTTATTTATTCTGAAATAATAAAGTTATTTAATAATGCAGTGATTATTTTACTATAAGAAACTATCAATGGATAGCCCCGATATTGGGGACAGGCATAGATTTAAAACCATAAAAGATATAAAAAAAATAATATATTTTAAAACTGTGTCAGCACAATTTCATTTTATTATACAGGGTGTCCCCATGCTGCAAAATTTTCTGTTCTTACAACTTAAAATATTCGTCACATGCTGAGGGGGGCCAAGGTAAATATTGCCCCATTTTTTTATTTTTGGGTATTTTCTCATGTTGAGATCAAATTTTTAAATTTCACAGTTTTCTACACAAAAAAGGTACTCTTGTTCGATTTTGACAGGATGCGCCGTTTTCGAGCAAAATCGATTTAAAGAAAACATTGACTCTATCATAAAATAGAAATTGGAATCCGCAACGAATAATAAATAAGACATTTTTGCATGATACTTTTATGTGGGAATTACGAAATTTGTTTATTAGTTGAGCAAATGCTCGAATAAGTTTCCATTTTATTCAATACAATATCTAGCCCGGCGCCGGCGTAGAATATTCTGCGGGGCACGGAGAATTTGAAAATTATTCTCTTTTATTTGATTGCCAGCTAAAATAATTCTTTGAAGTAATTCACGAGTATCCACCTCAGCTGCATAAACCAGATTACTCATATGACCCCAGAGATAATAATCTAGCGGATTCAAATCCGGTGATCGCACTGGCCAGGCTATCGGACCATCTCTCACTCTCCCTATCCACTTCTGAGGAGACTTTTCATTCAGCAAAATACGAACCGTCTGCCCTAAATGAGCTGGTACTCCCTCATGTTGAAAATACATCCCCACTCTTGTCTCTAAGGGAATATCCTCTAATAATTCAGGTAGGCGATTTTGTAGAAAGTTCAAATATCGTTGGGAATTCAAATTATTTGGTAATTGATTTGGGCCAATCAGCTGATTCCCAATGATTCCCGCTCATAGATTAATGGACAATCTATTTTGAAAATTAGTTCGCCGTACTTCTCTTGGGTTTTCGCCGGCCCACAAATGGGTATTGGGGCTGTTAAAAACTTTACATCTGCTGAAATTTGCTTCATCAGACCACAATATCTTTGATAATTTATTACTACTATGAAATTCTATAATTTGATCTCAACAAGAGAAAATACCCGAAAATAAAAGAAGTGGGGCAATATTTACCTTGGATCCCTTCAGCATGTGACGCCTCTGAGCAAATATTTTAAGTTGTAAGAACAAAAAATTTTGTAGAATGCTAGCATGCGAAATGTATGCTACCCACCAAATTTTATGATTTTATTTTGAATGGTTCGAAAGATATTCTGGAAAAACCATCTTCAAGATTCCCCTTTTGGGCGGTTCTAGTCCCCTTATGAAGCATTTTTCGGGTCATGTTTATAGAAACTTTTTGACTTATTTTCACATGTATAATCCTTGACTATATACACTAATAATACATGCCAGAAATATTGCACGTTAATTTCGGGACACCCTGTATAGGTTATTAATGAATATACGACTCAGATTCTTACTCAATATCTACTTCGTATTCAATTTCTTCCAAAGGGTGTAAGTACTGCAATAATTAGCGTATAATAACGAATAGTAAAATATTTTACTTAGAAACCAGTTAAGCAATGCCTATTACAAATTCTTTGGTTCCTTATCATCCCTTTTAATTGCAGAAACTCATCTCTGGTGAATTCGTCCATCAACAATCTCTCGACTTCTGCTTTTATCAACCGACGATGATGCATACAGCCATTATTTTAAATTATAAGTAATTATTTCCGGAAAACGATAAAACAATGTTCTAGAGAAATTAAAATTAATAAATCCATCAAAAAAATCGATTTAAGAACTAGGAAATTTTACAAAACGATATAACACTAACCAAAATGTGTCTAATTGTTTGCTCTCAGCGTCATATTGGTTTTAGAATTTGACAAGACATTAAATTGCTTTATTACAATAACCATGCAGAAATGCAAAGTCTAAATTATTGAAGAAAATTTATAATATATATTTTACCAGTCGCCGTCAGAAGTATATTTTAAAAATCTTATGACAAGTCAAAGACATTCAAATATTTAAATTTGTAACCATCAGATAATGTTTTCCACAATGCAACCAGTTTGTTGTACCTTAAAATTGTTCGAATGTTATTTCATGAAGTGGACTCAAGATATCGTTGAACGTATGTTCACATTAAATTCATTATTTTATCTCAGTGGTGTGCATTCAATGATAGTAGTCAATGAAATCGATTAATTAGAATCCTTCTTTAAGAATAGTCCAATAAAAAGAAAAATAAGTTACCTATTTCATAACATATTTATTTATGTGCATTAAATACCTTTTCGAGAACATTGAATAAATACATACCTATTTGCCCGAATTATTTAATAGCGGAAACAAAGAGAAAATTCTCAATTTTTAGTAAATATGTCATATTCATCATTGCCACTGAGTGTCATGGTAGATTCTCAGAACCTTAAGACACATTTACTAACCTCATATAATGAGGAAAAAAATAGCGATAATATTTTTTCAACTGTTTTACTGTTTTGCATAATTCTCTAAAAGTTGAGACTTTCGCTTCATTAAACAGTAAATAAAAATAATTGCAAAATTTGAGGGAATAAATAAAAATTGTGTTATTGTAAAATAAATTTTATTATTTTATTATTACTTACAAGGTTACTAGAGTATCTAGTTCAGCTTTTAAATCCGCAATCACATTTATTTTTCATGCCTTAACAAATTTAATATTCTCTTCCCAAAAAATAACATATGTTACATTCAAAATCACCCGATAAAGGTTGCTGATTTAAAGCTGGACAACCATTTAAGTACCTAGGTATTCAACCTTACATTTGTTATAAAATTAGTACTGATGAGGTGTTAACAAAACTCTCTGACTGAAGTCGATATTTATATGTTAAACTATTTACATATATACACGTTTATATAAAACGGAATTTGGAATGTTTCACAAATCCTCTTTAGTAAATGTATTTACGAATTTCCAGCAAAGTTTAATTGTAAAATATTCTCTCAAATGGAAATTGCTGGAAATTTTTATTGAATATCTCTGTGAATGCTGTTCCCACCAAGTCGTTTATCAGAGGACTAAGCACCACAAAGCCCGGCTGCCAAGCATTGTTGATGATCCGGTCCAATATATTTTCTAACATGAAAAGTAAAATTTGTTAAGTGGGTACACTCGCGACAAATAAAGGTTTCCAGCCCGAATTAGTACAATATTTTGTTGTTTTGTTATGAAGAATTAACCGCTCGTAAGTCACACAAGTAGACAAAAACTATTATTGACACTTTATAATCACTGATGCCTCCCAAATAGTCTACTGAATCACTAAATGTAGTATACGTGTTAGGTTGGAAACCTTTAAGTGCGACCACTATATTTATTATATTGAATATAAAATAATGTAGATAAATGGGTTTCTCTGTTAATTTTTTAAACAGTTGCAGATATAATAGAATAGTATGAAAAAAAAATGGTCAAGAAATTGAAGGAAATAGAATTTTGTGTCCATGTAGTTCGGATCGATGATTGGGTAACGATGTTGCGAATATTGTACGTTCTTAAAAATGCTATTATATTCATGTAATTTACATTATTGTTTTGTACTTTCCATCTATTTGTAGTAAGATATCATTTGTTAGTGTGTACTTATAAATAAATTCATTTATACAGGGCATAAGAATCGACACAGAACAGGTGCATGGAGGGTATCCCAAAATATTGCATTTTAACCAAACATACAGTGAAGCGATAAAGTTTATTTTACAAAATAAAAATCGACCTGTTTTTTCCCAAAGACAGCCTATCAACCGTTTACCAGTTTCAGGGAGGGGAGAAAAACATTATCGTGAGAGAAGAGTGCAAAAACCAGATCCAGAGATGAGTAGCGAGCCAGATCGCCTGATTTCACACCCCTATATTATTTCTTGCAAGGATACTTAAAAAGCAAAGTATACGTTACTAAACCGGTTATTTTAAAAGATTTAAAAGCAAGAATTCATTACGAGAGCATAACATTTTTTAATCAAATGACATGTATATATTTACAAACTCCTAATGTTTGATGAAAATTATGAATGTTAAGTATGTTTCGTTGTTATGACGTCAAGTAAACTGAATTGTGTTTTGGTACGTCCATTAACCCTGATATTCAATTTGTCACTATGGAAAGAGGGGAACATTTGTCCTATATTGAAGGGAGGGGGGGGGGTAAAGAATTAATTTCTAATTATCGACCTATAATAGTATTATCAAACTTTGCCAAAGTATATGAAACAGTGCTGCATTCACTCATATATTAATGAAATTCAATCATACATACCTAACAATCAGCACGGTTTTATTAAGGGTCGATCAACGGTAACTAATTTATGCTGTTTTACTCAGTTTATCTCAAATGCACTTGATGCTCAAGAACAAGTACATTCTGTATATACAAATTTTACGAAAGCTTTTGATAAGGTCGATCATAAAATCATTTTGCATAAGTTAGGCTGCTTAGGATTCAGTGACAATATGATTTCATTTTTTAATTCTTATTTACAAAATAGATTTGTAGAGTACATATTTGTTATAAATCATCTAAATTCATGGCCACGTCTGGAGTTCCGCAGGGTTCCATGTTAGACCCTATATTTTTTATAATTTTTATAAACGATTTGAATAAATGATTCACGGTTAATTCACTCTTTTATGCAGATGACCTTTAATTATATGGAGCAGTAGCATCCAATATTGTATTAAATTACAACAAAATCTTGATTACTTAGCTGAATGCTGCAAGCAGAACCGACTATCTTTAAATGTAAAAAAATGCAAACAATGATATTTTCGAGAAAATCTAATCCAATAACATATAAGTATTCGGTTGACTCCACTATACTACAATTATGTGATCAAATCCTTGATTTAGGTGTTACATTTGATAGTAAATTGTTATTTGATTTTCATGTCGATAATATTACAGCTTCTGTCCTTCGTTTCTTAGGTTTCATTATGAGATCTTGTAAAGATTTTAAAAATATGGATTGTCTTAAAACTCTCTATCTATCTCAGTTAGAAAATGCAAGCATTATCTGGGTACCATTCTATCAGAATTTATAAATATAAAATTGAAAATGTTCAAGGCAAGTTTTTGAAGCTGCTTTTTTAAAAAAAATATGGTAAATATCCTACAGTCAGCAAAATTTACAATGTGAGTTTCATATCCCTTCTCTTTATATTAGAAGAATACTATTTGGTCTAACTCTTCTATATAAACTTTTACATAATAAAATTATATGTTTTCAATTGACGTCACAATTATATTTTCGTATTCCTCGGTTAACTTCAAGAAATAATAATCTCTTTTACCTAGCACCAGCTAGTAATTAAATTTTATCGATATGTTCACTGTATCTCATTGAGCTTTGGTAAAATTTATTTATGTAAATGCTCATATTTTTAATTAATAGTGTTTCAATTCACTGTTTGTGGTTGAAGCTATATTAGACACATTTTATATGTAATTTTAGTTTTTAGATATATGCATGTCTATGTATGTGTATTATGACCCTGTTAGTGGACTTGTCTGTTGGGTTTTTCTTCTAAATAAATAAATAAATAAATAAATAAATTGTGAGTTTTAAAATTTTCATTTTATTTAAATTCGTTTGCCATACGTTTGCGAGAATGGAATCAGATAAGGAAACTTCGTGTACTCTACTGAGTTAAAAGAAGCGGCAAGTTGTATTGCAGCCAGTATAATTACTTAAAAATCGAAAAAGCTATACGAGAAGACATACGCTGCATTAAGTTGTGGTGCTAGAAGAAAAAAATAGAAGATATTTCCGAAAACATGTTATTGGCTTACCTACAAGGAAAATTCGTCGTGTTATATTCTTCATCTTTATGGTCATATTCGATGCTGAAATGTATGATCAGTATTAACGAAAATATTGGCGTAAGGAAATATAAAAAAATTGTCCAATTCTTAAGACAAAATCAGTTGGTTCTGAGCGTTTAGTAGACGAGAAATCAGTTATTTCCTGTCTCAGATGTTGATTATTTACTGTAGAAGATAAATTCTGGATATTACTTTCAATTACTTTAGGATCTAATAGGATGTTTTATTTTGGTGGTAGATCTTAGGAATTTCTGGAGCCGTAAAGCTAAAGGGTTCAAATTTACAAAATATTGAAGATAGAAACTCAGCGCTAATTGTGAAAGTAGTTGATTTGAAAACGCGTAATTTCAAACATGTATATGAAGTATGCATCTGTTCGGCTGACAAAATCGCAAGCTGCAAGCTGTTTTTAAGGTGACAAAAGGCAATTGTTCTTGCCAAGTTGTTGCAATTTACTAAATTGATGAAATTCCAAAGCTTATAGCCAAATACCTTGGACTGAAGAACTCTGAAGAGTTTACTAGCCACTGCTTTAGGGGAACTTCTGCAACTTTTCTCGCCAATACTTTAGAAAAGGCACGGTGGTCGAGGGATATGTAGAGAACTCCATAGAAAATAAAATTGATATTTTTCGGCAATTCTTGCCGTCAAAATGCTAATTCTCACAGCTTCCACAGAAACCTTAGAGGCTCCCCTGTCTCTTCCAAAATTATATCTCGTAGTGAAAGGGGAGACAAGAGAGTCCGCCCATCTTCTAAGACAGTGGAGATGTCACAAGATGAATATTACGACAGAGGTCACATCTGAAGCCAGACACAAGATATTCCCTACCTACGTATGAATTTTAAGGTAGAGATTCCAACTAGGAAAACCTGGTAAGCTGAAATATGTCAAGACTATTTCCATATTGGAATGCAAAAATTCTGCCATGGGTTCCGGCTCACAGTGATGTGACAGGTAATGAGAGGGCTGACATATTGGCAAGGCTCAAGTAGTCAATTTGTGGGACCTGAATCAGTTATCACAATGCTATGTCGCAAGGTCCATTGATGACTGAATCAAAGAGCGATCAAAAGAAGATTGGTTGAATGGATCCAGTCTGTGCCAGATCAGATTTTTTATAGAGAGCCCATGAGCTGATGCAAGCCAAAATTTTATTATGCTCAGTAGATGCAATACAAGGATTGTCACGCGAGGTCTCCTAACGGACCCCGGGCATCTCAATAAGCACCTAGGTATATCGTATTGACTTAAGCAATGTGCAGACGACATCGCAAATTAAGATCCGGTTGACACCCATTGCAAGTGTGTCTATTTAATGATTTTAATGGTAAAGAGATTCAAGTATTTTGGGGCGGCTATTTCTCCTCAAGACATTAGAGAGATTTAAGCAGAGCTAATAATAGCTTTTGTACTTTACAACCTACAGCACAATAGATCTTCAGACCTGAGTGACCTGGGTATTTCGCGTTGCCTCTAAACAACAACATTACCCTGTATCTCGGCAACGCAACATTATTCAGAAAAAACAATTTCTTTGAAATACAAAAGTGACACACTTTATTGATGCATTCTTTGTGACTTTAACACCTTTCAAAATTACTAACATTCTTTGTTTTTACTAAAAAAAAATGATTCAAGGAATAGTCTTCTAAATTTATGAGATCGACTTAGCAATTCTATAGCTAATTTATGACAATTTCTTAACCAATTTATTAAACAATAATTAATCTTGAATGTAAGAGTAAATACTAGAGACTACTATAAAAGACTACTATGAAATACAAATTGTTATTTAAATGTTTGCGTTAAACTCACCAACAATGGTCAGTCCTCCAGCTAAGTGATCTATATGTAGTCCTAGTTTCTTGCACGACTGAATACTGCATTTAACTTTAATTTGAGGATTTTCCTGTTCGTACCCATCTGCATCTTTTACCGGTTTTCTAATAATCGTAAGTGTCTGGATGTAGTCCAAAAGTGACAATTTCCACGATCCCTGGTTTTGAAATTTTTGTCCAAAAAACGATCCTTCTATTTCGTACCATCCATCTAACTTTTTATCGGGGAAGAATTGAGTTACTTGTATTTGATTCTTGGAAAAATCAGTTCTGAAAGAACAATTTTAGTACTGGTATCTACATGTTTCTGAATATACTCGTATATCGTGCGCCATTTTGGTTGGCAAGATTCGGCAAGTCAATAGGAGACATAAGAGTTACTAAACATGAAGCTATACATGATTATTTAACAACGCATTTTTATTATTAAACATTACCATCAAAATGGTGAAAGTTTCGTTGCTACGATTCGTAAAGTGCGTCCAATTTTGATACAAACGTAACGTTTTGATACAAACGTGAGGTTTCAGATAACCCTACAGAAACATAGTCTAGAGATGTTAAGTCAGATGATCGTGGCGGCCAGTTCTGGTCACCAAAACAAGAGATGCTACGCCCAGGAGAATATCGTTAATGTCGTTAAGAGCAATATCTTCAAATTGAGGTACATCACCGATCAACACGAAATTTGACATTGATATGAGAGTATAAAATGTTAATAGATTAGATCATATTTGAACGAAAAAAATTATATTGCATTTGTATCTAGGAGAACGTTTTAATGATATTTTAAAAAATCTGTTATTTTAATTTTTTTTTTATGATAAAACAATACAAATATATCTCTATATTATTTTTATTAACTTTTACTATCAAAGTAGCTTACAAAAATGTGGAAATAATTTAAAAGTGCACTTTTTCTTTTATGTTCATATGAACTTTCTCTCAATAAACCCAAAATATAGTCTCCCGTCATATTTTCATTGTATTGGCCTTGATAACGTTGTTCGAAGTCCATAATATCTTGAAACGTTCTCCTTGCTCTTCTGAATACGCCCCCATGTTATTTTTAGATTTATCTAAATGAACCTGCAGCATATGTACTTTTAAAGTCCTCCTGCAGCCCATTGTCTTGAAGTTCTTTAACACATCTTCAACCAGCTCTCGGTAGTTTTCAGCTTTATTATTTACTAAAAATCCAGAGACTACTGCTTTAAAACTGTTCCAACTTGCTTTTTGAGCTCTATTAAGCAAGTTTGGAAATTCTTCATCGGCAAACATTTTTTTAATTTGCGGACCAACAAAAATTCCAGCTTTAACCTTTGCTTGTGACAACTTAGGAAAAAACTTTTTTAAAAATGCAGAAGCTTCTGATTTTTCATCCAGTTCTTTCACGAATTGTTTCATTAACCCTAACTTTATGTAGAATATTTTCCGCTTCAACAAATGATTCAATCGTTGAACATAATGCTGAACCTCCGTTCTGCTGTCCCATAAACACAGTTAACATGGATATTTGTATATCCACCCTGTAATCCCATTAAAAATCCCATCATTTTAAAATATCTAATCAGCTGCCACTCATGATACTTTACAGCCTCAAGTAAAATTTGAACACTCATAATTTTCTTTCAAAAGTACTGAGTGAGCGATTGGAAGAGATGAAAATATATTTCCGTTGTGCAATAAAACAACTTTTAGGCTTTTTGTAGAGCTGTCAATACATAAACGCCATTCACTAAGAACACAGGGTATCCCAATTTCTTTGAACATACCTTTTACATCGTTACAGAAACAAAGCCCATCATCTTTTTTTGTAAAAAATGTTGAAAATGTCTCATTCGTTGATCTGTGATATTGGCAGAACCCAAAAGCTCTGCTTTATTTTTTGGTAAATTTAAATCTCTTACCAAGTTATTAAAATCTTCTATAGTAATAAGATGGTGTTTTGATTGTTCTTGAGAAGGTAAAAATTCTTTATCTTCACCACTTTTGTTAGAAGTTTGAGATGAGCTTGTCTGAGATAATTTTTTAGGAGGTTTAGGTACTGGTAGTTTCTGACTATGTGCAATTGGAGCAGAAGAAGAATAAAGATCAGGATATTCAATTGCGAATTTCATAAAGCTTTTTTCACCTCAATACCAACCTAAAATAAATAGAAATAAACATTAATTTGTTTATTTTATTTTATTCAATAAGAACCACTCACCTTCCAAACATCTTTTACAATTACAGCAAGCGACGTGTGGAGCCCACGGCTTGTCTTGGCTCCGTACAGGGCAGTTAAAATATGCTTCGTAGGCATTACAGAGAACATTACTTGTCTTCAATTCAAATTTTACATCGCGTACTTTTATAAATTGACCACATATATAACAAAATGCATCAGTATCATATTCACACACACACTTTCTCGATGACATTTCAACCTATTCTAGACTTGTACAAAACACCTGTTGTTTATCACTAACTTGGGTGCCATCTGGAGGCACTGTGTGTAAAAACCCCACTTTTATCTCGCGGTAAATTGGAATGTACTAAAATTAATTAGAATTCTTATAACAACTCGAAAATGAGTATTATTATTATAACTATCACAAAAGCAAACTTTATTGGAAAAAAGGTATTTTTTCTTAATTTTTGTGCATAACAAATAGGAAAATCATAAAATAAACTTTAGGACAAAAAAACGAAAATTTCTTTGTAGAGTTGTGAATTGATTATTATTTACCGAAAATTGGACGTAATGTTTAACAAAAAGGACATGTTGTATAGTGTATCGCTCTATATATCTGGGAAATATCTTGCCAATTCTGGAGTTCCACAAGGATCAAACTTGGGTCCCTTATTATTTATATTATTTATTAATGACTTGCCCTCGGTTGTGAAATTTTCAAAATATTTACTTTTTGCTGATAACTTTAAAATGTTTAAAAAAATTGAAACGGACAATTATTGTGGGGAACTTCAGAGGGATATAGATAATATTGACAAATGGAGGTGTGATTACAAATTGAAATCTAATATAAAAAAGTGCTTTGTAATAACAATCACCCGAAAGAGAGATCCCATTGTGTATGACTACAAAATGAATGATAAATATTTAAAGAGGATTAATAATATTAAAGACTTAGGAGTTGCATATGATACTCGTTTCTCTTTTTCAGAACATATAAATAATATTGCAGCATCAGCTAATCATATGTTAGGGTTTATCATAAGACAAGCATCTGATTTTACCAACATTAAGCCAAGTACCACTTGTACTATGCATTTGTTAGACTTAAACTTGAATTTGCTTCGATCAACTGGCACTCACAACCACAAATTTATTTAAACACCCTTGAAAAGATTCAGGATACATTTCTTAGATATTTGTATTACAAGAAATATCATATTAGTCCTAATGATCAATATGTTAGATCAGCACATCTAAGAACTGAATTTAATATTATATCTTTGGACATAAGACGTCAAATAGCAATAATTATGTTTTTGTATTAAATTTTGAATATTCTAATTAACACGTCAACTATTTTAGCACTTGTATCATTTAATATACCTGCACGACAAACTAGGTGCCCATTAAAATTTAAGGTGCCAATAACATTAACCACCGTCCAATCCTCTCTCGTAGTCATGCTTCGTCTAGCTAACAGTGTTGATTCCTTAATTGATTTGGAGTGGACCTAACCAATCAATAAATTTAATAGAATTGTCTCTACACATTTATTGTACCTGGCTATTTAATACCTTTTAGTTACTACCAATTTGTTTAGTAGCTTGCTCCTATTGGGAATACTCTTTCTTATATTTTAGCAATAATTAAATATATTGTATTTAGGTCGTCAGACCTGTTAGGATGTACCAATAAATAAATAAATAAATAAATAAATATTTACTAACTGTTGTCTGTCTCCTATCGACTTGTCATAATTGTTCATCTATCGAATCATGACAACCAGAAAGGCTCGCGATTCACCTCTTGCATTGTAACACCCTATAATGCAACACTCTTGACCAAATTTGAGTTCTTATATCTACACCATTCGAAGTATACAGTATGCGCCAAAAGTATGGAATAAATTCAATAAAAACGAAACAATTATTTTTTGGGAAAAATCCTCGAACAGGTCGATTTTTAATTTAAAAAATACATATTTTAGCATAAAATTCGATTTTCAAATGTCATTTGTTTTCGAGTAATGACGTCATCGATTTTTTTAAATGGCAACTCCATATTTTTTCCTTGATTCTGAAAGATCGTTCAGACAGTACTAAAATTTTGCCCTCTTACATAGGAAAGTTTTCAAGTAAATGACGATTGAATGTTAGAAAACGTAAATTTTATCCATAAAAAAGTAACAATTCTGAGGTATGTAAAATAAAATACAATTGATTAAATTTTATACTTAAATTAAATGTTCGAATTGCCATCCACCAACTTCTTGACAATGCGCAAGTCTGTGAAGAAATTCTTCTTGCACATTATGAATGATTTCTGGGGTAACTCTGTGTATTTCGTCCCGAATGCGATTTTGAAGTACTTCTAAATTACATGGTTTATTAATGTACACTTTTGACTTCAAGTATCCCCATAAAAAATAGTCAAGAGATGTAAGATCTGGCGATCTTGCAGGCCATTCTATCGGTCCGCGTCTGCCGATCCACCTCCCAGTAAAACAGTTATCCAAAAAATCTTGTACAGGGCGCGCATAGTGCGGAGGTGCACCGTCTTACTGAAACCATATGGTATCGTCAGGAATGTCAGGGTCATTATCGTTAGGAAAAATTACTGCAAGGGCTGGAACAAGATCATTTTCTAGAAACTCTAAATATCTTTGTCCTGTAAGGGTTCCTTCAAAGAAGAAAGGCCCTACTATTCTGTCGTCACGCCCACTCATTTAATTTCTGAGGGTGTTGGGTATGTGCCTCTGCCATCCAATGAGGATTTTCCCGACTCCAATATCTGCAAGTTTGACGGTTTACTGTATCATTCAGACAAAATGTGGCCTCATCTGAAAAAAGTATTTGCCGGTGTAAATTTCTATTTCCTTGACATAAATCCATTAAAATTTCGCAAAAGTGTAAGCGGCGATCGGGATCATCTTCATTGAGTTCCTGCACAAGTTGAATTTTGTAGGGATGATATTTTTCCTTCCTCAAGATACGTAGCACTGTGCTCTGACTAGTGTCATTGTTTAATGCAACCAATCGTGAAGAATTATGAGGATTATCCACCATACTTATCAAAATGTTCTGTTTCTGATTTTTATTAATGCTTGGACGTCCAGGTTTTGGAATATTTACAACATTGCCAATTTCTCTAAATTTAGACTCTACCTTATTGACTGTTGATTGGCTGATAGGGCGATCTGGATATTTTTCATTAAATAAATCGCAAACTTCCTGCTGAGTTCTAGTCATATTCCCGCATCCGATAAGAATTAAAATTTCAATTCTTTGAGTAACAGATAAATGTGCCATAATACTTAAATGAGAAATAATTTCTATGTCGCTTACTTATTAGAAAGTCGGTGTGACAATGACACTTTGCAAAGATTTTCACCTACGTGATCCATAAAAGAACTATGGAATTCGAAAAACTAAACTTGATAACGTTTTTGCTTTATTTTAATTGGTTTACGTTTTCTAACATTCAATCCTCATTTACTCGAAAACTTTCCTATGTAAGGGGGCAAAATTTTAGTACTGTCTGATAGAGAATTAAACGATCTTTCAGAATCAAGAAAAAAAATATGGTGTTGCCATTTAAAAAAAAAATCGATGACGTCATTACTCGAAAACAAATGACATTTGAAAATCGCATTTTACGCTAAAATATGTATTTTTTTAATTAAAAATCGACATGTTCGAGGATTTTTCCCAAAAAATAATTGTTTCGTTTTTATTGAATTTATTCCATACTTTTGGTGCATATTGTATAATGAAATAAATAGAAGAGAGAGAAGCCGGATGAGTAGTACAGAGACTGATGATGATGATGGTAAACAAAATTAAATTCCCCTAAAATTTCGGTAGGAAAGTCTTGATAATTAAGCAACTATCCTTGAAGCAGATATTTATGCTATTGGAACCGATGGAATGTATGGAAGCTTTTGTTAGGACCTAGCAACAGGGTGACTCTGGTTTGGATATATTTGGTTGTTCAAGCTTCCCGAAGGGACGAATTCTCTAGCTCAAAGAGGTAGGTGCTACCTCGAACTTCATTGGTATGCTTTCAGATACTATCAAAACAGGTCTTTTGATTTAGGTGAGAGTGAATACTAGCAAGAATGCTAGCTAAGATGAGTACACTCAAAGTAGTCGAGACAATGAAGCATTATGATGTTTTAGGATAGGACGTATCGTAATGCGGTTTTTTGCATTCGCTTGCAAAAATTATTTATATCATTCGTACCTACTTTGTACCTATTACAAACCGGAAGTTGCATTGCTGCAGCCAAAAATGCATGCAAAAAATGCATCTTTTGAGAGGCCTTTTGGCAAATTTAATAACTTTGTAAATAAGAGTCAGAATTGGCTCAAGTCGGGTACTCGGGGGTTTTCGAGGTCGCTGATCACGATTATGATGTTCAAATTGACCCCACGAATACCTGGAGCTCAGGAACGCCGACGAACGTCATCTCCGGGGACTATCCCGAACTTTAGAGAGCGAGAGAGGAGAGAAGCTGGGCACCCGGGTTTTTTTTGGGCCGCTGAATTCGAATATACTATCGGCGAACACCCCACGGACACCTGGTGGGCCCAACCTAGACGCGGACGTCATTTTCGCGAATTTTTCTGGAAATATCGACAATAACGAACCGAAAATCGTTATGGGGGCTTTTTGTGTGCGCTGAATCCGAATTTTATGTTTAAAATGACCACCCGAACACCTGGTGTACCCTAACCTGGCCCTGAACGTCATCCCCGAGGGTTTTCCAGACATAATTGAAAAAAACCACCCGAAAATCGTTACGGGGGTTTTTTGGCTCGCTGAAATCAAATATGCCACCGGCCAACACCCCACGGACACCTGGTGCACCCTAACCTGGCTCTGAACGTCTTCCCCGAGGGTTTTCCAGACACAATTGGAAAAGACCAACCAGTCCTTTTTACAGAACTGAATCACATTTTTTGAGGGCCCCGGGGAGAGTTACCCATGAATGAATGTATGAAATTATGGGAAGATTTTTGGTTGGTCTTTTTTAATTGTGTCTGGAGACCCCTCGGGGATGACGTTCAGAGCCAGGTTATGGTGCACCAGGTGTCCGTGGGATATTGGCCGGTGCCATATTTGATTTCAGCGAGCCAAAAAACCTCCCGTAACGATTTTCGGGTGGTTTTTTTCAATTATATCTGGAAAATCCTCGGGGATGACGTTCAGGTCCAGGTTAGGGCGCACCAGGTGTTCGGGTGGTGTTCGCCGATGGTATATTCGAATTCGGTGACCCAAAAAACCCCCGGGTGTCCAGCTTCTCTCCTCTCTCGCATAAAGTTCGGGATAGTCCCCGGAGATGACGTTCGTCGGCGTTCCTCAGTTCCAGGTGTTCGGGGGGTCAATTTGACTTGAGCCAATTCTGACTCATATTTACGAAGTTATTAAGTTTGCCAAAAGGCCTCTCAAAAGATTCATTTTTTGCATGCATTTTTGGCTGCAGCAATGCAACTTCCGGTTTGTAATAGGTACAAAGTAAGTACGAATGATATAAATAATTTTTGCAAGTGAATGCAAAAAAACGCATTCCGATACGTCCTATCCTAAAAGATTTCCTATCTTTGGCCTTTTTAGTGCTTCATTGCCTCGACTATAGATGTTTATTTACAATACACCAGATGTTGAGGAAAGAACTAAAAAATAGACGGAAGGAAACAGAACTTAAATACTGGATACTGCCAGTTAAAATATTATTTACATAACATAACTTAACCTAATCTATAGCATATTATTGGATCATAAATTGCTAAATATAAAACATTTTTAATGCAATTAATGTTTTAACATCTTTTCATTAAATCCATTCTCATACAACTATTAAAAAATAAGAATTTTCTGTTTCCGGTTCTTTTACTTACTTAAATCGAGTAACTTGAGACGCTGTCCATCCAGACTCTGTAACATTCTTTAACAGTAGCTTGTAATTGAAAAAAGGTAATGAACGTTTCTGGGGAACTTCTGGAGCAAAAAACGGATCGAATGGAAGTATTCCATAATCTGGTAAACCTAAAAAGTTGTTTTTGTTATAGGACGTTTCAGTAAGAATGGGAAATAAGGTAATTCCTGAGGTCGGAATAGGTTTATAAACGTTGATAAAATGCTAATGGCAACGTGCTGATGATATATACAGGGTGATTACTATGTGCATTTGTTTTTTTATTAAAGTAAAATTTGAATAGATGATTATTAATAGAGGAATACGTTTCTAGCGGCTTGCCTACCAAAATATGTCAGTAAATATTTTTAAGTTAATTCCTTTTAGACAACTTCACCTGATTTTTAGATGGCGATAGTAGATACCTAGATATGTAAATATTTTTAACTGATGTAAAATATACGTATTTTTAACTTTAAGAATCGTTACAGTATGTAGCGTATTGCATTAGTAAATTAATATAACACTCGGTATAAACTGAATATATTACACTGTAGATTACATTTTTAACATCTATAAAGGAATTGCGTTGTAAGTTGGTAAACTACATAAGTTATCGTTATGAAACATTTTGTCTCAAAATCTAGATACTATCAAAATGGTCCACTTTCGTAGTACCACTTTTACCTGATCATAATAATAATAATAATAATCGCAGTTATACAGGGTGTTTCTGAAATAAGTGTAATCTTTCAGACGTGGATAATAGAGGAAGTGAAAATAAACTTGTGGATTACAGTGTTCAAGAAAATTAATAAATAATTATTATGTGAAACTAAGGCCGGGCCTGCATCACTTCAATTATTGAACTGTTTACAAAGCTCGGGTGCGAACACGTATCGTCGAATGGAAATTAATTTACGCTGTTCTATTTAAAAATGCTTTATTTCAGAAACACCGTGTTCATATTAATACCGGTGATGTGTTTATACCTAAGTACACACTAAATATATCCTGCTTTTAACTTCTCAATGTTAGACAGTAAAAAGTAATGAAGTATAAAACAGAACCGCAAACAATAACTACAGAAATAATTCAAATGTGTCAAAATCTAAATAATATATCAATCTCATTATATATTTTTATCTAGATCTGATGTCGTTGATAATAAAATGGATTGTGTCAGATAACGATTGTGTCAGTTCAGGGAAGTCATTATATTCAATTTTTTAGTTATTTTCTTTTTTCTAGTAATTTACAAGTGTTCCAACTTACTCACTAATGTTTCTTAATATTAACGTTTTATATTTGACACATGCCCTTCAATGTTAAGCGACCAAAACTGCCCTTAGCCTTAGAATAATGACTAATATTTTTCTGTTTGAACCTTTTTAGAAATTTTCATAGCAAGTAACTGGTGCTTTAGTTTTTCTAGACAAATTGACACAGCTTTATAAAATAATTAAAGATATTTCTCTGTGAGATCGTTGAACACCCTGTATATTTGAACAGTACACAAAGGTCACTCAAACAAAGAAATACCTCATACTCGTATGATTCACGAAAGTAGAACATTTCTCTCAATTTTTAGAAGTGCATGGTCATCATTATATCATAATGACTATTGCTTACGTGCTGTGCTTCTAATACTCTAATACTTGATCTAAAAATAAACTCATATACTTACCTTCCTTAAAGAAAGGCCGTAGATCATTTAACCCATCTTTAATGCAGGTATCAAAGTCAGGACCACTTACGTGACAATTTTTGAAATGTTCCGCTGAAATAATAATAATAATAATAATAATAATAATAATAATAATACTATTTAAATTTTAAGGTTTGTACAATCTAAAGCTAAGCACACATGATCGATTATGGTCATTTATTCGCCACCATGATTTGGCTGAAAATCGATCTACCTCTGTGTCCAAACACATAGAGGAACTATGACCAGTGGTTAATAATAAAAAATATTCACGGGGATGGCGATTACGATGTCCGAGCTATAAACTTGAATCCATTGAAGCGATTTGCTAATGAAAATATACATTTGTTTAAATTCAATTAAATTTCTGGTTTAGAAGAAATTTGATATTATATGCGGTAGTGCTTCTCGTCGGTACGTCTACCATGTTTTGTAAACACCGCCATTACGATTAACATACTGCTATATAAAATATATAAATAACGGTAAAGCAAAACTAAAATTATATTTCATAGCATTTTAAACATTAAAAAGTATTACAGGATAAGAAATTTATAAATTAAACTCGATAGCGTTGCCAGAGATAGGTACTTCATAAATTTAGGGGATAATTTTTAAAAGAAAAGTAAAGAATAATGATTATAATTTCATAGCTACCTAGTGAAAAATAACATTGGTAAAAATAAATACAATAAACAAACAACTTATTTAATAACAAGAAAGAAATTTTATCAAATTAAATGATTGTGTGAGTGAGCGCTCTCTATACAGTATGCGCCAAAAGTATGGAATAAATTCAATAAAAACGAAACAATTATTTTTTGGGAAAAATCCTCGAACAGGTCGATTTTTAATTTAAAAAATACATATTTTAGAGTAAAATGCGATTTTCAAATGTCATTTGTTTTCGAGTAATGACGTCATCGATTTTTTTTAAATGGCAACACCATATTTTTTTCCTTGATTCTGAAAGATCGTTTAATTCTCTATCAGACAGTACTAAAATTTTGCCCTCTTACATAGGAAAGTTTTCGAGTAAATGACGATTGAATGTTAGAAAACGTAAATTTTATCCATAAAAAAGTAACAATTCTGAGGTATGTAAAATAAAATACAATTGATTAAATTTTATACTTAAATTAAATGTTCGAATTGCCATCCACCAACTTGTTGACAATGCGCAAGTCTGTGAAGAAATTCTTCTGGCACATTATGAATTATTTCTGGGGTAACTCTGCGTATTTCGTCCCGAATGCGATTTTGAAGTTCTTCTAAATTACGTGGTTTATTAATGTACACTTTTGACTTCAAGTATCCCCATAAAAAATAGTCAAGAGGTGTAAGATCTGGCGATCTTGCAGGCCATTCTATCGGTCCCCGTCTGCCGATCCACCTCCCAGGAAAACAGTTGTCCAAAAAATCTCCTACAGGGCGCGCATAGTGCGGAGGTGCACCGTCTTGCTGAAACCATATGGTATCGTCAGGAATGTCAGGGTCATTATCGTTAGGAAAAATTACTGCAAGGGCTGGAACAAGGTCATTTTCTAGAAACTCTAAATATCTTTGTCCTGTAAGGGTTCCTTCAAAGAAGAAACTACTATTTTGTCGTCAACTATTCCAGCCCTCTGCCATCCAATGAGGATTTTCCCGACTCCAATATCTGCAAGTTTGACGGTTTACTGTACCATTCAGACAAAATCTCATCTGAAAAAAGTATTTGCCGGTGTAAATTTTCATTTCCTTGACATAAATCCATTAGAATTTCGCAAAAGTGTAAGCGGCGATCGGGATCATCTTCATTGAGTTCTTACACAAGTTGAATTTTGTAGGGATGATATTTTTCCTTCCTCAAGATACGTAGCACTGTGCTCTGACTAGTGTCATTGTTTAATGCAACCAATCGTGAAGAATTATGAGAATTATCCACCATACTTATCAAAATGTTCTGTTTCTGATTTTCATTAATGCTTGGACGTCCAGGTTTTGGAATATTTACAACATTGCCAGTTTCTCTAAATTTAGACTCTGCCTTACTGACTGTTGATTGGCTGATAGGGCGATCTGGATATTTTTCATTAAATAAATCGCAAACTTCCTGCTGAGTTCTAGTCATATTCCCGCATCCGATAAGAATTAAAATTTCAATTCTTTGAGTAACAGTTAATAATTGACGAACTTACCTATCAATTGTTCTTTACTTTGTGTACTGGTTTTTATGGTTCTTATCAATAATTATTACACCAGTGTTTAAGTTATTTAATTTTGTTTCTCTTTGGGTTCTATTCGGTTTTTATAAAACAATAGTTTCATCGACATTGGCAAACACTGGTGATGCTGATATTGTAATTTTTTTAGGGACAAACTTTTTTCGCAAAAATTAGTACAAATGCATTCGAGGGGCTCCTACATCCAGTGATATAGTCAGACTTTTTATAAAAAAAATGGCTAACAAAATGTTGCTACTTTTCACTTAAGAAAAAATTCGTAGTAGGCCTTTAAAATCAAAATTTCGTGATCAAATTTTGCATCAAGATAGAGCTTTTGGAGATCTAACTTTGAAAAGAAACTTTGAGAAGAAACTCCATAAACAACTTTTGTACGCGACTGTTTCCATTCTTAATGGACCATCCGTATATAAAATGTAAAATTTCTCCAAAACCGTTGATTTTGTCAAATTCACACAATAGTACATTTTCTTTAGGAAATCATTTCAACAATTCATATTTATATGTTAGCTACAGTGACAGTTATTCCTATAAAAATGAATTGAAATATTAACCAGTGGGCATAGTCCGTTCCTGGACTTCTAGGTGTTATGGAGGTTTACTTTAGATCAAAGAGGAGATGTACATAAATGTTATCAATCATTAAATCTACAACTCGCTCAATTACATAATTTAGGAATTATAATCAAAAAGATTTTAGCTTTATGTTTGTTAGTAACTTAGGTTTGAGGGCAAGCAGTTATATAAATACTGACATTGTTTTACATCACGTTCCCTATATAAAACTATAGCTCTAAGACAAACCAGCCGATTGTAAAAACGGCAGTATCCGACTAGTCTAAGATGAAACAAGGTCAAGGTTCTGCAGTAATATGTAATAGCGGAAATCAAGGAACGTTAGTAAAATACACTTTCTCCTATAGAATTCTACTTCGTCAAAATGTTAGCTTATTTAGTTCGAGTATCATATGTTTATTCAATGTTTGTAATATATGCATAATGTTACTTAATGCCTTATTAATATCTAATTTGGTTTTAGCATATTATCAGTTTAACACAGAATATTTTCTAAAAATCATTAGAAAAAATCTAAAGATTTAACTGGTGCCATTTTAAGAAAATAAACTATGTATTTGTTTAAACTATCTACCTCAATTATTTTGGAGATTTATAACTAGAGGTAAATCAATTTGGCAATAAAAATATATTCATAATTTAGTATAATTATTTATTTAATCTGTTATTTATTATATCGTATTTTAAATATTATACATCAAAATAAATAATGTAAATTTCAAAATTTGTTCTTACCATTTACCAGCAAAATATTTTTTTATTGAAATAATAATGTTTTTATTGAACTTAGAATGTCGTGAAAGCAGAACACTATAGAAAACCTGTAATTTGATACTTACAAGAGACTTGAAAACATATTAACTAAAAAATAAGTAAATACCAAATTTCTTTTTTTTTCATATAATAAAAGGCAAAATCCATATAAAAATATAGAATAATGGGAAAGTAGTAACAAGTAATAGTATCTAACTGTATCATAATAACAATATATCTACAGAATAGAATAATGTAAAAAATAAATAAATACTAGTCCCTTTTCAAGTTTATCTATTCCCTTTTCTCTCACTTATATCAAGATATTTTGTTAATAGTTTGTTTTCTAACGGCTGCCTTTCATTCATAAAACTAAATATTATTGAGGTGACAGGATACTTATAATTTGAATACACTGTACTGTAGTATTGCCAATTAACTAAACCATTTTTAGTTAATATTTTAATACGTTTAGCAATTTTGCTATGAAAACAATTTTATTTATACACAAAGTTTAACCCTAAAAATAACAAAAATCAGCAAATTTAAAATGATCGATTCAGCAATATATGGAGAAATCGAAATTTTAAAATAATTATTACTTCGTTATTGTTTACAATTTTCATGTCAATTGCTTTATACACTTTTGAGAATGTAACTTTAGACTTGGTTTGACTGGACATATATCAAATAATGTCTTGATCAAATAAAAATACTACTGCTTAAGTTTTACGTTTTTTTTGTCCACAAGATGTAGAAGAGGAACTATTCACATTTTATATAATTACGTTTAATATATATATATATATATATATATATATATATATATATATATATATATATATATATACTGCATATTTACTTATATTTGAATAATTTTTGTTCAAATCCTTAAATCTTACTTTGACTTTATTTCACGTGTCATTGAAATTTAAAAATAAATGGATATTTACCTAAATCCACTTGGCATTCTACGACAATCAAACTATAAAATAAAAATATTAAACAATATAACATTTTAATTCTAATTTATAAAAGAAGCACTAAACTATTTTTTATAACACAATTTACACACTTTTGGAATTATACTGCAAATAACTGTAATAGCCACAGAACTGCTGTGATTTTAGAAGGTTTCCTATTACAGAACTGCTGTAGGTAAAGAAAGTAGCTCTCTGCTATCTTCTTGTATGTTCCCCACTTTCATAAACAATTTCTTGCTATTCATATCTATTATATAATCAGGATATCTGTTATTTCTCATTTTGTAATTAGGTACTCCAAATCTGTATGTAATCATTATAAAACATGTAGTATGTTAGTATGATTGGATTACATTTTATTTTCTGTTTCATCCATGTGAAGAAAATATAAAGGCCCTTATCAGTAACAGTAATACAAAATTAAATCAAAAAAATGTTTTCCTACTGATTAAGCTTAAAATTTTGAGATAAAAAAAATATATTCAAGTTTCCATATATATTTTCTATCAAAGAAAATGTGTTTCTTAAGTAGAGGTCAAAAATCCTGGGGCGTATTCTGTGGCCAAAAATACAGGATTTTTGTTATGTGGGATCTTAGGATAGCTATTGTCTAGCTATAGCGTGTCAAGAAATAAAAAAAATCAGTTTTTAATTTTTCATTTCTACACCGCTTGGGATAATTTACCCAAATTTACCCACATTTAGTATGAAATAGGTATGAAATAAGAAATTATCAGCTTTAGAAATTTACCAATGGCGGAGGTGTGGGTATCATCGCTCATTATTTGCTAAAAATATATATCACTCTGTATAATATTACAAACAAAATAAGTTATTATATGCGTCGTTGTATTATCTTCACTTTTTGTTTCTTTACACTTTTTTTGTATTCTAAACCGATTAACAACCAAATTGATTTATTTGATCAAGTGCATTTTTTACAGTTACTTAAATTACTTAAATATATCTCAGGGAGGCCATGAAAAACGATAATAATAAGAAGCCGTCGTCTTCTTTAATGTGTATTGTCAAATAAAGCTTATTTTTTAAAATAGTTAGTTTTAATAATGGCTTATGCATATTCAAAAGCTGAAATGGCCAATATGGTTTACATTTATAGCCTTGCAGATGGAAATGGTACTGAGGCTATGCGAATTTATATGGAAAGAGTTACAAATCATCCAACTCCAAATCCAAGAATGTTCAGAAATGTTTTTCAACGTCTTTCAGTCATGCTCATTTAAAAAAAGTAGAATTCCTGGAAGATCTTTGAGTGCTAGAACACCTGAGTTGGAAGAAATTATTGAATTGAATTGAATTGAATTGAATTGAAAATTTATTAAAAATCAGAAATGTTTACAATACAAGTGTGTATATAAATGTGTATATAAAAAAAGATCTACATAAAATTGAAAAAAAAAATTAGATAGATTAATTTTTTTAGATAATTATTGAATAGAGCTTTGTCTGTGGAATTGTTCATTAGCATACCTAGATGTTTGGTATCAGAGAGCATACATATGACTTCATTGGTAGGAATTGTAAGAGATTTAATTTATATTAGCTTAAAATACCTTTTTAATACAGTAAAAATGTTACAAAAGCTGATAATATAGAATATATGGGTAGATATTGCGAGTGTAATTCAACGCTGATTGGAGCTTTAGTCCACAGAGTAGTTAGTTTCACACAATATTATTAATACCTAAAAATATATATAAAAAAATATTACATAAAGGGTAAACATAATTTAACTAGGTATTTGTCATATTTAATTTAAAATTCATTGACAGGCAACACTTTTGACATTGTCGATATTTAGTTTCAAATAATTTAAATTTATATAATTTGTATAGTTAGATATTTGACTCAAAGGAAGAACAATCCTAAAAAGGCAGAAATAGGTCAGTCTATTGCGGTTGAATTTTCGAGTTCTCGCTGTCAAAAGTGAAGTTAGATATTTATAGAGTGTTTTCATTAAACCAGGTTAGTAAATTTAGATAGATTAGTATCTTTAGATAATTGTTGAATAGACTTTGTCTGTGGAATTGTTCATTAGCATACCTAGATGTTTGGTATCAGAAAGCATACATATGACTTCATTGATAGGAATTGTAGGAGATTTGATTTATATTAGCTTAAAATACCTTTCTAATACAGTAAAAAAAACAGTGTTTTGTAACAAGAATGAACAGTCATTGTTTTTTTTCTAAAAATTTATGTTCAATTGAAGTACACTACAGCTTAAATTCTTAACTTTTTTTACATATTTCCAGCACTCTCTACTGCTGTAATTCAGAAATGTACGTTACCATCATTTATAGTTTTGACGCATCTGTTTTAATTTGATTGATCTGATTAATTTAATTTTTTATGTATTATGTTTGTCATACCTTAGACTTATATGAACATACAAAGAACCAAAATTGATTGATATGCTGATATACGTATATGGATGACTATTGATACACATCCAGTGCACAATCTAAACAAAACTTTAGCATTATTGAAATTGTTATTATTAATGTTGTTGGAATTTGAATCAATCATGTGCAAACTTCCTACTATTTTGCAACATGTAATTTTTTACGTTAAAGTTGGGCGCCGAATATCCGTTTTACCTTGCACCTAATTTATTCTTTAACTCTTTACATTGCAGTATAACTGTATACGTAGCAATCCTTTAATGTTATCTACCATACTTCTGAATGCTTCTTTATATAAATATAAGAGTGTGTTGATTTCCCTTTATAATTTTTATCAATACCTCAAAATCAGGTAATTAAATGCTTCTCGATATACTTTCAGTTTCAATGTAATTAACAGACCGGGAACAATTCGTTAACATATAATTAAGTGTATGAGGTTGCTACTTTACTACCGCCATAGTTGAACAAAAACTAACTTTCACTCTTCATTACTACCGAGAACACCTGGCCATTGACATTCAAATTCCTAAACTAAAGAAACAATAACAAATCAGCAACCAACATATCCAGTAATGTAGATCTAGGAAGTTACAGTTACTGTAATGAAATGGAATTGGTAATACCAATGCATATATCATAGATCAATTTTAATGTTTTTTTTATTTTAATTTGTAATGAAAGTGAAAGAAGTCTGTTATGTAGTTTAATTATTACCTATAATTTCATTAACATTTTAAACATAAAGGATTAGGTATAATTTAGCAAACTGTCTGATGAAATGATATGTCTAAACAGCTACAACAAGAAATAGTTGTAGCTTTTTTACATATTGTTGATATTTACTAATCTACTATTAGGTACGTACGTTTGAAATGCATTTAACTCAGATTCCAGTATACACGGAGATAATAGCCAAAGCATCGTTAACAAAACATTTTCTTTTTTTTTCACCCCTTTCCCATGATAAATATAATAATTTGTGTATCAGTAGTTAGATCATACACTTATTTTAATAATAAAATAAATAAAGCAAATTTCAGCAATCTAAATGTATTATATGTTAGTAAGCATTATAAATTATAAAATATTTTCTGGTCAGTTATAATAAGCGTCTCTTTATTCACTAAAGATTGTAAAATGATGTCATATAAATAGAAATTGTGACACTGTTTATAATAAAATTGTATGGCCTTTATAGTAAATGTCTCGTTTATGAAACTAATAAATCTAACTGGCAGGTGATCACGCTGACTAATTTTATGTAAAAATTAACAAGTCATGGTAGTTGGCTAAAGAGAATACGTTTTTTCATTCTAACAAGAACTTTGTGCCCTGTGGATGTTTTTACAGTATTAGTAAAGTGATTGATCCTATTTTATTTTGAAAACTGAATCAACATGTCTAAAAGGTAAGATAATAATTACTTATTACATACATAGTTTTGTAATTATCTATTTATCTATTATACGAGTATGCATATATTGCAAAACGTACAAGGTCTTGAAGAAATATTTCTTTCATTACAAGAATTAGAAGCATTACTGGAGGAAGATTCAGATGTAGAAGGAGTCGATGAAATAGACGCAGTTTATATACCTCCCCCAGTTGATACTCTAACCGATGAAGAAGGCTTAGATGATAATCTTATTCTAGAGAAAGGAAGCGCCATTGATATTGCTGGAACATTTGAGGTCCACACAAGACCTCAAGAGGATATTGAGATCCCAACAGAGTCAGCTTCCAAACCATCTTCTAGTAAGGGTAAAAAGAGGAAAGTAAGCTTCCAACAAAGGCAAAAATCAATACAATATGAACCTCCTTGTTCAAAAAAAGAATCAAATTATTCTTCATTTCCGACAGAAAATGAATTCCCAAAAAAGAATTAAAAAACCCCATTTGAAGTATTTTCGTTATTTTTTAATGACATCGTTTTCAATAAACGAATCAATTACAGTTTGAATTACGCTCAAGATAATAACAGGCACAATTTTACGTTTTCTGCAATGTAATTACAGACGTTGAGTGGAATCCTAATATTGACTGGATATCATACACTTCCCGCTGATGAACGAGCGATATTTGCAGTTTGGAATATTCACTCATAACCTTTCAATAGATGAACAGATGGTTCCTTATTTTGGCCGGCACTCTGCAAAGATGTTCATGAGAGATAAACCAGTGCGTTTTGGTTTTAAAATTTGGTGTTTATGCAGCTCTGAAGGATCTTTATCAGTTTATTCCCTATGGTGGTGCCAATCCTGAAGGATGGAAATCTAACTACTCATTAGGAACACAAGTAATTTTAGACCTACTTTCTGTGCTACCTAGACCCTCGGAGTATAGAGTATTTTAGTTAGTTCATACAAATTTTTTTGAATAAAATTGAACGTAGAATAACATACATAACATGTATATTTTTATGTTAACATAATTTGTATTACCTTAACTAAGTAAAATGATCAGATTGACTTTCTGATCCTGAAATAAAAGCAAATATTTTGTTAGCTTGAATTAATACACCAATAAAAGAGACCCGTGTAGAATTGTCTCAAGTAAAGATGTATTTAGAAATCAACATAAATAATCAAATGAAACATATACTTTGTTACGCAAATATAATGCATCTGGCTATTTTTTATTTTAATTTTGGTATTTATCAAAATAGTCTGAATTCTTGACGCGAGTATAGTAATTTAACATTTAACATTTATTTAAAAATTTGTATACTACTTATTTTACTACTTTTAATATTTTCTGAAATTAAGAAAGAAATAAAGAAGAAATATTTGGTTATTAATGTGGAAAAGTATGTTTAAAAACATTTATTATTTTGTATTTTCAACTTGAAGATTGCTACCCTAAATCAAGAGTGCCCTCTGTTTAAGTTCAGTTGTACTGAACATCAAGAAATAAGAGTATTCATACACATATCACCTTTCATTTAGTATATTCTGCAATAACTTGTCTACTAGTTAGCAGATGGAGGCACCTCCTTCGACGTATGTATAATTTTAGTCTAATTTTTTCTATTTATATTAACTTTCTCCACTGTAAAATAGATATACCAACAGATACCTTCAAGTATTAAATACATTAACCTATATCTTAAAATTTGGACATCTATTATTGTAAAGTACGTACTTATTTGGTTTTATCTATGAAATTACTTATATGAGCTTAAGGAAATATTTTAAAGTAAAATAGACATTAAGTTAAAATACTAAAGCTTCGATCAGTATTGAATTACTTCCGCAAAATCTAGATAATAGCTAAAATCGCTCAGTAACACCAGACACAGGCTTGTTTTGGACTTATTAGCCCTCATCGTCGGTAGTCTTATCTATTTATGGAACACTGATGGGGGCTAATAAGTTCGAAACCGGTCTGTGTCTGGTGTTACTGCCGCTGAGTGAAACTAGATATAACCTAGATTTTACGATAATAATTAAATACTTGTTGGGGCTTTAGTTCGCAGGGTAGTTGTTTCCCGTAATATCAATATAAAAAACTTCTCAGGTTATGCGTGCTGAATTGCAATCATAGTACACTGCTAAGCATGTCGCTCTATGCCGAATCGGGTTCTACTTATAACCCTACGCTTAGAGTTGCAAAATGGTTTTATACCCCACTTGAACCATATCCAATATTTAGGACGGAATTCATAGTCAGCACTTCACTTGTGATTTTTCATTTAATGTATACTTAAATAAGATGTGCTTCAATATTTTGTTTCATATCTAAATTTAATAGAAATTTATGGTGGTGCCAAACTATTAGTAAGCTGTTACCCTGCATTTTTATCTTGTAAATTTCAAAGCTAAGTGCACACTTAACCTTAAGTGTCTATGAATTCCACCCTGGACTGTGGACTGACACTGGACTGTTTAAGGGGCTACGTTAGATGCAATCATACAAACTCGTACAGCCCTCATTTTGCTAAGACTGGAATTATTAAACTACTGATAAAGTTATCTGTCTGTTAAATAAAATATATCGTATCTCAAGTTACGATACAGTGTCACTTTAATTCTTAGAAGCTTTGTGTTCAATAAAATATATAACATAGTGCTTTTCGGGTATCTAAATTGATGATTCAAATAGTCTTCAGTTTCATCATTACCAAATGCTAACAAATGATGATCGAAGGTTAAATTTTATTACTCAAAGGATGGTAACTGCTGAGGATGAAAACAACTTCTATAGTCATATCTTTTGGATCGAAGAAAGTAAATTCTTATTGGGTGAAGCTGATGAAAATCCTCATGAAGCCCAAAATCAACGTTATCTATTAGGAAAGTGCAGATAATATCGATCAGTTGAAACATAATACAAGAGAAGAATTTTTTTATATATTTTTAGGTATTAATAATATTGTGTGAAACTAACTACTCTGTGGAGATTTGATTTATATTAGCTTAAAATACCTTTCCAATACAGTAAAAAACAAGAGAAGAACGGAAGACAAACAGAAATTGATTGTAATTATTCTTAAGGATGTCGAATCGGATGTGAAATAAATTGGAATCACGCTTAATTCAAAGCTGACATAGAATCTTCATTTGGGGAGAAAATTAAAAAAGACTTACATATCCTACGAGCAGTGCCGCAGGACCGTTGGTAAAAACCTGGGGAATGAAACCAAAGGTGGTCACGTGGATATACACTGCCCTTGTGAGACCAATGTTAGCCTATGGAGCTATTGTCTGGTGGCCGAAAGTTTAACAGACGATAGCTAAACAAAAGCTCAGCCAGGTACAAAGGATTGATAACTGGAGCTATGCGTACGACACCCACCATAGCAATGGAGGTGATGCTATGTCTGCCACCTTTGAATATTTATCTGAAAAGAAGTGGCTGCGACAACTATGCTTCGCCTCAATAATACTGGTATTATACCTGATGTAGGATGTGGAGAAGTTAGAAGTCGCTTGTGGAATGGGGTCGTCAGAAAGATGTTCTTTCGCAGACAGACACTGACAGTATTTCTCTCAAGTTTGTGTTTCACAGACCCTATACGGCACTTATCAGGAATGAGGAGACCACCAGCGAAGATATAATCAACATCTTCACAGATGGATCAAAATTGAATTGAGGTGGTTGTATTCGATATCAGTGGGAATGGATAGGCAGGCTACCGTGGTACAAACGGAATTAGCAGATATAATCATAGTCGGCGACTGCCAAAGATATTGCCCGTAGACATACAACGGACAAAACCATTAGAATCTACGCAGATAGTAGACAATCACAACTGATCTTACGTAATCATAAGATAACAACTAGATCAGCATGGGAATGCCTTCAGGCACTGGTAGTGACATCAACCAACAACAGCATATCTGTATGCTGGGTATAGGGACACGACCTGTTCAATGGCAATAAAGTGGCTGACAAGCTGGCTAGGAGTGCATCGGGTCCTATTATTTTTGGACCTGGTACCTCCAGTATACTTCCATTATCAGCATTTATTGAAATTATCAAAGAGGACACCCTCAAAAAGTTTAGGAAACGTTGGGATGAAACAAATGAAGCACGTCTATTACTTGAGGAAGTGCAAAACACCTATTTGTAGGGGTTGCGAACAGGACGACGAGACTTCATCCACTTCTGCGAGTGCACTGCCATTTCGTCAATAAGAAAATACGTGTTGGGAGAACGATGGTCTTCTATGGCCTACATTAAAGAGATCCCCCTGAGAAACGTCACCACCTTTTTCTTCTTATTAGGTTGGTTGGCGGCTCAGGTGGATTGATCTCCTAATGGGAGGAGGTTCAAGGGTCCAATAGGGTCTAAGTGCTGTAGCCTTCCTGCTACCCTCACCAAAATACACTGTTACTATTACTAAATATTATTTAATCAATTACATATATCTACAATGCAATAATTTATTTATTCTTTATATATCTGCTTTTGGACATAACTTTGTAACGAGTGCAAGTAGGTTACAACTTTATAAAGGTGCTTTTATTAGAATGCAATGAAATAAATATAATTTATAAAATTATAGAATTATGGACGCCGCAATGTTTAGCGTTGTCAACCTCACAAAGTAGACACAAACAACGCTTAGCTTTACGCCTAAAAGATATTGTCATTTGTTTTTGCGTACTAAAAATATTTCTTCGAGTAAAATTCCCGAGACGGGAACTTTGGAACGCCCTGTATATCGCGAAACAGCAACATTTTACTAATTTATCTTTGACTAAATATCTCCAATCTACAGTTACTCTATTAGCCATTCGTTACGGAATGCCCTGTAGGTATACATTTAAAAAAAAAAAATATTCATACACATATCTGCTGAGATTTTATTTGAAAAATTGATTTAACCGCAAGATGCAGCTTTACTTTTAGTCTACCCTACACTAGACCACAATTTTACTCAGCCCATGATTAAATTGCAGCGTGAAAATAACAAATTACCGTCAGCGTTAAAAATAGCGGACGGTACGGGTTGCTCCGCAAAAGAGGATACTTGCCATTTCTTTGTCTTATCGATTGCTAGGGATGCTTCAGGCTGGCTTACATAATGTAAGCGTCTAGCGTTCCTCCATATTCAATATTCGACTGAAATTTCAACCGGAATGCCAGAAAATATGGTGACATACTTTAAGCATTCTCTTAGAATATGAAATGTGCACGATGTTGATTTTATAATAACAATTGAACCCAGTTAACTATGTACATGTACGGGGTGTTGGGGTGGGTGTGGGTGATTTCACAGACTGAAATAATAGTAGGAGTTCCTGAAAAAAATATATAATAAGACAGTTTAAAGTAGGTCGGCAAAGCACAGCACAGAGGGGTTTCTAACAAAGCTGGACAAATCCTAAAAAAAATCGCCAATATTCTTTTTCGATCCTACGCGGATGTCTATGACAAAATTAACACCTTCTGTGTCAAAATAGATACTTTATAAGTACGTATAAGCAGTCAAAAATTTAGAACAATTACATAACAACTAAGCAGGTTACAAGGGATGTTTTTGTATTATTACACATATTTTGGACACTAGTGTACTGTTTACGGTTTAATAAAAAACTTTGAATCCAACTAAGACTATGATTCTGTATTCCATACTGATATAATTGCCTTAACAATTTTCCATAATCAACACAGTCGAATGCTCTCCTAAGGTCACAGAAGACCCCTACAGGGCACTCGCTCGCATCGATCAAGTTCGTTATTTTACCGTAGAAAGAATGAACAGCGGTCATTGTCGATTTTGCTGATAAGGACCCATGTTGATTTCCAGATATAATATTGCTATCATTTAAAAAAGATTGTAGCCTATTAAGAAAACCATATTAGCACATTTTTGGAAAACACGTTTGGAATGGTAATTAGTCTGTAATTGTCATCCATCATAGTATCATGTTTTTTATAAGCAGGAACGATTTTACCAATTTTTAAATAATCAGGAAATTTGGCTGTACAAAACGACAGATTAACTAAATACGTGAATGGTGATATGATAAAGGATAGTATTTTATTAACTAAAAACATTGGAATTTCATCAAACCCAGACGACTGTTTGTGTCTTAGTTTCGTTTTTAAAAGGTCAAACAAGTCATTATTTGTATACGGACAAAGCAGAAAATTATTTTTAAAATGAATGAATATGTGTAGTTAGTCTTTACTCTGCAATCCTACATCATCCAGTACAGTTAATTTTTGTTTTTTAAGTTTGGTCGTCCTTTAAACTACAGGGTGTTCCGCATAAAAACCAACACAGAGCAGGTGCATGTAGGGGGTTCCAAAATATTGCAATTTAACCAAACCAACAGCAAAATTGCACATGCGGTATTGCAGGTTTTCAAAGTGGAGCCAAATATTTCGAAAAAAAGTAATATCTGAATTACTTTAACTTAGAATAACCAAATTTGGTATATGATTTATTTTATTACTGGTCTTCTTTGACTATGAGTTCAAGTAAATTGAAACACTACAAGATAAAGTGTTCATTGAGGGTAAGTCACCCCTTAAAATTATACTAAGCTTCTTTTTCCATGCATCGAATTTAATAATATAATAATAATAATAATATTGCCCACATAATTTTATTTAAAAGAATTTTTTACTCTTGTTACATTTAAAAAATTTTAAGGTAAGAAAAAATGTATTAATTAAAAAAAACTTGAATAGTATTTATTAGAAGAAGGAAACTGTAGAAGAATATCGTAGGGGATTTCCAAATCGAATGATTCGCCATACAGAAAGATTTTCTAATGTTGAAAGAAGGACTCGAGAGACAGGAGAATTTTTCAGTAATATCTAAGAACGTCCCAGTGTCATAAGGTTACAAGATGAAGAAAATATTTTGCAAACAGTTGAAGATGAACAGCAAATAAGTACTATCTCGAACATTATTCAAGTAGGTAATGTCATATTTAATTCGTTGACAGGGTAATGTCACTTTTGTCATTGTCGATATTTAATTTAAAATAATTTTAATTTATATAATAATTTTTATAGTTAGATATTTGACTCAACTTAAAGGAGGCCACCTGAAGAAGCAATCCTAAAAATGCAGAAATAGGTCAGATCTCATCTATTGTGGTTGAATTTTCGAGTTCCCACTATCAAAAGTGAAAGTTAGATATTTATAGAGTGTTTTCATTAAACCAGGTTAGTAAATTTAAATATATTAATTTCTTTAGATAATTATTGAATAGAGCTTTGTTTGTGGAATTGTTCATCAGCATACTTTGGTATTAGAGAGCATACATATGACTTCACTGATAGGAATTGTAGGAGATTTGTTTTATATTAGCTTAAAATACCTTTCTAATACAGTAAAAAGAGGAAATAATTGTCCTGAAAATAGGCCACCAGGATCGCCAGACTTCAACCTCAGCCTATTATAACTCACATTTCGATTTCTTCTAATAAACACTATTAAAATCTTATTTTAATTAATACATTTTTTATTGAAAACCTTAAAGTATCTTAAAATTTAACAAGACTAATAAAGTGTTTTAAATTAAATTATGTGCGGGCTACTGTCAACCTTTTTAAATTCGATCATTGAAACAAAAATTGGCCTATTTGACTTGGACTATTAGTCAAAGATTACCAATAATAAACCTAATTCATGTACAAATTTGGTTATTCAAAGTTAAAGTAATTCGGAGATATTATAATTTCTTTCGAAATATTTTGCCTCACTTTGAAGGTGTGTAACTCCGCCTGTGTGCAATGTTTGGTTAAATTATCATTAAGATTCCCTACATCCACCTGCTCTATGTCGGTTCTTATGCGAAATACCCTGTATAGTCGACGATTGTCAAATTTCAAAAAATGTATTCCAAAATTTACTAAAAATTATCATGAATTTTTGATTATATAAACATAACACTGCTTCGACATCGCATTATTTTCTGTTGTTCATATGAAATAAATACTCTGTGTTATATTCACGCCTTAAACACTGAACTTCTCTTATTACAGCCCGACAGCAAAATTGCTTTAAATGTGCCAGTAACTCCCAAATTTATCCCATATTAAAAACAGGACAAGAATAGTCGCAACAAAGTTTGTTCCCGGAAGCGTTTTAACTGGCCATTGTTTAATAAAAACAGTTTCCTGCCATTTACAAACTTTTATACGGAATATAAAGGGTAAATAAACTGTCAGTATTTGCTCTGCCCACAGGAAAAAGCTTCCTGATTACTATCCCGAAATAATAAGCTATAAATATATTTACTCAATCTAGACAGAATTGGAACTTGTTAATGTAAGTCACAAAAGTAGTTGCAGTGGCATTCCTAGGATTTCATCCATAAAAACGTATAACTTTTTTCTAACATGAATAAATAAGTAACTACTTTAAGAAAAGCCAAGTTGTTATTGGGAATTTATTAACTAGTTTATAAATATTTTAACAGAATATTATTCTTTAAGTAAACCTTAAATTTAGTGTCATTTTAAAAAAGAAAAATATTGAATTAAGTATAAAAATGCTCCGATGTCATGTATGTGTAAGTATTTATGTCAAATATACCTTATTACTGAATGGTAAATTATTTCATAAATGGCGTTCCACTGACATGGATTGATTCATTGATTTAAAAGAACGTAACCAGTATGTGACCTTAAAGGGAAATAATAATAACACGAAGTCTAAGTTTTTGAGAATAGATATAGGAGTTCTACAAGGTTCAATATTGGGACCAATATTATTTCTACTGTATATAAAAGATCTTGATAAGTCAGTATCTAATGCCAATTTTACCATTTTTGCAGATGACAAATCGATTTTAACATCACATAAATTAGATAAGCACTTAAAAAATCAGTGTGAAATCGTTTTGAGTAAAATACATAATTGGTTAAATCAAAATTCTCTACATCTAAATATGGACAAAATTCACTGCTTGAGGTTTCATAATTGGCAAACACCTTGCAATAATTTGATGTTAACAATTATTGATGATAATTTGTTAAATAATGAAGGTCATGTTCGATTTTTAGTTTACATATACATCAATGTTTAACTTGGAGAATACATTGTGAATATCTGGTTTCTAAGCTTTACTCGCAGTCGTATGTTTTTAAGAATTTACGCACAGTTCTTACTATAAAACAGTTGGTCATGATATAGTATTCTCAAGTAGAATCACGCCTTTGATATGGCATATGTTTCTGGGGTTGGTCTTCTTCTGCTACAAATGTGTTCATTGCCCAAAAGCAAGTTTTCATAATAGGATTATCTGGTACAAGTAGTGGTAAAAATGTTTTTAAAGGTTTATAGATTTTGACACAACGTTGCTTGTACATATACGAGTATGTACTCATATTTTTTAAATCCGTGATAAATTCTCTTTGAATGATAAAACGAGACAAAAACATTATTTTCATATGCCATTTAAAAAGTATAATGTAACGTACAAGTCTCCAGCTAATATAGGTTTAAGGGCATATAATTTACTGCCAGTGGATATAAAAGAGGCAAGCACCCTCACATGTTCTAAAGAACGTCTAAAATATTTCTTAATAGACAAAAATTTTTATTGTGTTAGTGAATACATTAAATAATAATGTCTGTTTGTATTATACTGAAATGTCTTGCTGTCATAATTGTTATTTATTTATATTTGTATTTATATATAACATAACAACATAAGTTGCTGTGTTTTTATGTCTTTTTTAGTAGTTGTAATGAATATTGACTTAATTCTATACAATTTTATATTGTCTAAAGGAAATAAAGCTTTCTATTCTATTCTAATATACAGGGTTTTTCAATGAAAAGTATCCAAAGTATCTTTTAAAACTATCTTTTGGTTGAAAATTGCCAAGACATGTCAACAATGATAACAAAGGGAACATCTTTTTAAATAAAATCCGAATTTCTTCCATTATCACCTTAGCCGTCAAAGCCACCTCCTCAAATTTTCAAATGGCGCCATACCATATGTGGCACATGGATGCAAAGGTTATTTCATAGGGAATGCATTCTACTATTCATTTTGTATATTTGCGTGAAATTGAGATATAAAAAAATAAAAAACCATTTTCTGTTTAATTTGGTTAAACTACTGATAACAATACCGATACTTTTTCTACCTTCAGATTTTACCTCAGTCAGTCAACTTTTAGTTCATTTTTAATTAACAGGACTGCCGAAATAATCTAGGTTGTGCGTTTCTATTTCAAAAATAACGACTGCGCACGAGCTACAGCGAGTGCTTTCAATGAAATGCATCCCGATAAATTCATTGGTCACCAATACGTTTCAAAGTTGATGTAAAAATTCATGGAGACTGGGTCAGTGGCAAACAAAAAACATCAACCAGAAAGACGAATTATTAATGAATCTGTTGAAGTTGTTGTTTTGGGACACTTTGCAATGGATAACAATCAGTCTTTAAATCAACTTTCCCTGACATCAGAGGTTTCAATAAGTAGTGGATGGAGAATTTAAATAAAGCACAAATTTTACCCATACAAGACAAAACTTGTTCAAGAACTAAACGAAGACGACGATAATCTAAAATTTTGCGAAATTATGTCTAATAATCTATTGAATAACTTGAACTTGTTGTACAATATTTGCTTCATCTATGAATGTGTTTTTTTTTAATGGAGAAGTCAAGAGGCGTAACTGTAGGTATTGGTCCGACACGAATCCGCATTTGTTCAGAGAAACCCATACCCAATATCCACAGAGACTTAATGTTTGGGCAGGTATTCTAGGAGACTACATCGTTGGCCCGTTCTTTATTGACGGTAATTTGACTGGCGCTACTTACGCTGAAGTTCTTGATACCGCTGTTGGTCCGCGTATAACAGAACTATTTTTAAAATGACGAAAATTTGCTTGAAAATGAACTAGTTTTCCAGCACGATGATGCACCTTTTGAACGATCGGTTTCCTGGACGATGGATTGAAAGACGTGTCCCATCGAACGGCCAGCTAGATCACCCGACCTGTCTCCGTTGGATTACTTCTTATGGGGATATTTTTTTTTATTCGTTTTCACATTAGAAGCAATTGGGTCTTTAAAATTATTTTGACACAGACAATGTAATAAAATAATATTATAAGATAATCTGTATTTTGCATAAAAAAGTACATTCTGTTTATTATTTTTTTGCAGTTGGCATCTTTAAAACAGGTTCTACATTATCTTGAGCAACACGAAAATATTTAGGTACATTTTTTTAACTAAAATTAAAAAAATATAATAAATACAAAGGATAAGGGCAACATGTAGTATATTGCATGAATGACGAAAAAACAGACAATTTTTTGTGGCCATAGCCTGCTTCAATAAAAATTTTTTTTATCCGCCTATAGAGCGCAGCGAACCACATACGATATTTCAAAAATCTGTTTATATCAGGTAGAAGGTATCAATTTTGCATTAAAAATGTATTGCCAATAAGTTTTCTCTATCTCTTTAAAAAAAGTTAGACAGCCTTAAAGTTTGGGCACTTCACAGGTTTTTTTGTTATTACTCATAAAATTGGCCATCGATCTCAAATTTGTTTTTACGAACATAAAGGCCTCCAAAAATGAAATAAAAAAGAATTAAAGATGAGATACATAGGAGTGGCCCTCTTATGTGATACAGCCTGTATACACTTTAATGAAATTTAAAATTATAAGTACATTATAATAGTTTATAGATTTTTTGCCGTGTATCTTGTGGAATATAATTAAAGTGTCCTAATAATACATATGTTTATATAAATTTGAAAACCTAATTATTTCTGAAAGTAAACTGATCGCTTATGAAATACGTTTAGAAAAGGTGTAATTTATTCACAGTGATTCAAATATGATAATAAATTATATTAAAATAATTTGATTAGCTACGTAAGTTTTGCGACCAACGTTTTCGTAAATTAATTCCCAATTAATTACGTTTGACTTTACCCTTGTTCAACGTAACGAGCGAAATAACTTGACGCGTGTTATTATCCCCTGTCAGAAGTTTTAACAGGACTACAAAACACTAATGAATGTGTGTGATTCCAACTTTGTACGGCTTGAGAAAATTCAATTTATTTTTTGTTGCGCCGATCCAGCCGTAAAAGTTTAGGGACGCTTACGTTTAGCAGACAGTTGGAGCAAGGTAAAAGGGAATTGACGAACGTAAACAACGTTATCCTAATCTTGCTGTGAGAGTTAATTGTTATCCTTTATGTCCTATATCCTACATGACTGTAGTATATCTAACAAAAACATCGATTTCAATTTCTCGTTTTAGAATCTTTGCCATATAAATACTCTAAAACGTCGATTAATTAAAGTCGCCGTATTTCTCGCCGTTAAATGGTCAATTTGTGAGGTTTTATAGGTACAGAAATGTCAAAAAATAAAACACGTAGAGCAAAAGCAATATCAAAAATAAAATGATTGATATGTTGTTTATCCACTGTTACTATTTAAACTCTCCTCAAATAATATACACACAACGTCAAAAGTCTTAGACTCCCCCTCATTCTTGTCAAAGAAGTATTTTTTTTGTGAAAAGAATATGTCCGATAAACTGAGTACTTAGAAAATTAGAAAGCAGTAAATGTGTGACATTTTTGACAAAATTTATTAAATCCAAACGAAGTAACAAAGCAAGTTCTCTACTTAACTGATAGTCGGTGTGTCTTCTATCACGTTAAAGTAGCATATTGTAGTAGATTATCTGTGCATTGAGATAATCAAGCGGTTAACGATCTCTTGCGGAATATTGTTCCATTCCTCTTCTGCTGCCACGACTAACTCATCTGCAGTCTGAGGTGGAGAAATATGATTATGAATGTTTTCATTAGGATTCATATCAGGAGAGTTGACTGGCCAATCTAATCTATCGATATGTCCCGCTTCGAGTGTCTCTTGAACCCTTCATGCGCAATGTGGTCGAGCGTTGTGGTCCATAAAAACAAAATTTTCTCCTAATTCATTACGTAAGGGATAGATAATGAGCGTAATAACTTTGTGACGCCTTTTTTTTCTAGAATCTTTCGCGTATCCCGTTTGCGAACGACTATTTCTAATTTTTCGTAGCGCCGGATATGACGTCACCAGAGTCCGGTTCGGCCGTCAGATTTGTGACGCACCTTCTTGGACTAAATTATATTGTGCAGCGGTGATCGGCGGCGGTAAGTGACGTCACGGAGACACAATTCAGGATATCTTTTCGGTTAGTCTCGGGCGCCAGTTTCTCTATATTTAACGTGGGAGAAACTCCACGTGAACTCACCCTCGGTGAGTACTCGGGCAGCTACAGTAAAGAAAGTTAAATTCCAGGGGTCTGTTATATTTCTTTTATTCCCAGAGAGCAACAAAACTAGTTTTATCGGTGTAGTGATGTTTTACTTTTTCAAATAAACAGAATAGTCAGTGTAGAACGGTAAAAATCTTTTTAAGTCCCTTTTTTGTTAGATTTTATAAAAGTTACTGATATGAATGAATACAATATTCTTTCTATAACAAATTTTATTTGGTTAAATGGAAATAAATAATAGTCAGTCAAAACAGTAACAAAGACTATATGAATTTGTCTTTGAAACGGAAATACAATTTACAATTAAAATAAATAAACGGTCCTAAAAATCAGAAATGCTGGATAAATATATTTTCTTACAATTTTCAAACAAAATATAAAACGGTCTGCTTCGGTGCTGAAAAGAAATATAAATTATCTATGAAAAATCCTGAAAGTAAAACATACGGCATGAAATACTTTTATTGGCAGAAAATCTTTACAAACAAAATAAACTTATACCTAGGGGACGGTTCCAGCGAGGTTCTAAAAATAAAAACAAAATGTATGGATTTAACAAAAATCTACTCTGAATTTATTTTGGCCACTGTAAATGCGAATGGAAAGCATTCGTTAAAAAGCGGTTGTTAATTAACTGTAGCCAAGGAGAAAACGCAAGCAGTGCAGAGTAACAATATACAGCAATTGTTATTAACAAAACAAGTAAGCGAATAAATGGGACGGTTTTGGTCTAAGAGAAAATAACGCAGTTTTCGGATGTCTATCCGGATGAGGATAGAAATGAGTGCACGCGGTGTATGTCCTTTGATGGCGGTGTTGTGCACAGCCAAACCACCTCGGTGAGAACAACCGTGTACCATTTAATCACCAACGACCCCTTAGTGCGGTGTTGTTCACAGTCAAACACTTCGGTGTACGTTCGGTGTACCAAAACGACGTATATTAGTCGTCGGAGGTGTTGTCCACAGCCAAACCGACAACGAAAACTTCGTAGGGCTCACTGGTGTTTATCATTCGCCGGCGGTGTTGTTCACAGCCAAACCGGATGAGGACAACGTCGTGAAACGGCAGACAGTTGATGGCTCGGTCAGGTAGCGGTGTTGTGCACAGCCAAACTACCTCGTCCGTCAAAAGTACAAGCCAGCCCGTATGAGTTCAAAACACCCAAACGGCGTGAAAAGGATAGGATTCAGAGGAAGGTAGATTGCTTACTTATTTCCTGGGAACTGCTGGGCTCTGCGGCTTCTCCTGGCTCGGTTAGTCTTCTCGGGCGGATCTGGTGAACTTCTTCTGCTGGCTGGAGAACTCTCGATTGGTGGCTGGAGCTGTCTTCCGACAACTCTGGTTTCTAGCCTGTCGGCTCTTGACTTTTGATAACTTACTCCCCACCTGACAACCACAGGTCATGGTGGGAGATGCGCGTGCGGTGCGTGATTTTGGAGTAGGGCATCGACGGTTTAGTAAAAATTAGTGCCTACTGATAAAAAAATTCGAGCGCTCGCTGGACTTAATCTAACAAAATAAAATATTATTTCCGAAAAATAAATTTACATTAGGGATGAACCCGGGTGGTTCATTACAACTTGATAGATGTAAATTTGACTGATCATATTCTGTGGTATGCGAATTAATGGGGTGCGGCGGTTAAACATTATTCCACCCCAAAACATTACAGTACCCCCTTCATACGGATCAATTTTATGGGGAAAATGTAGTCGCTGTTGACGACTTGGCTCTCTCCAGACTCTTTGTCGATTGCCATCAGTAACCAGCCCAATTCTGGTTTTGTCTGTAAATAAGACCCACCGCCACTGCCGTAAAAGCCATCCTCTATGCTCTCTCGCCCAGTGGAGACGGACAGCACAATGCCTTGGAAGTAGAGTGGGGACCCGTAATGGTTTTCTAGCACGTAAATTTGCGTTGTGGAGTCGTTTTCGAATAGTAGGTGTCGATATAGCATGGCGAAACGTACCTTGAAAGTGGGCCCTGCGAGCTGAAGCTGAAGATGTGCGGTGTCTACGGGCATATTGCACCAAATACCGATCCTCTCTTTCATTAGATACTCGAGGACGTTTACTACATGGTCTGTTTTCCACTGTGTCAAATATTTTATATTTTTGTACTATTCGTACAACAGATGATCAAAGAATGCCCAACATGTTCGATATTTGACGATTAGAATGTCCTGCAGGCAATCATGTAAAGCAGTCATTCTTGCTCAGGTATACGCAGAAATTTCACGTTCTGTCATTATAATGTAATACAAAAATTCAAAGGAAAACTTGGCTGAATACACTGCCAAACTGACCAAGCTTGTAAAAGCATTGGTAATAAAGTAAAAGTTTATGAAAGATTAGTTCTTGATGACGGTGTTTAATTATTATTTACAAAACGCGTAGAGATAATTTAATGAAATTAGGCAAAATCCCATAACTTATTACGCTCTTCTTGAAAATCTAAAAATAAAAAATCAATACAGTTTGTAAAGGGGCGGGTAAAATCATGGGGGAGGGGGGGTAGTGCTGCAAAATTACTCAAACTTGTTGCAAAAAAGAAAAATGGATTTCAATATCTGAGCGTATACTAAAGCTAATAAAAAATTATGGAACTTTAAAAATAGTTAGCTTTTAAATGGAGAAAAGGCAATAATTTTGACATTTTCATACATATAAGTATTGATTGATGTCAAAATTGTTTTGTTTCATTTAAAAACCAACTATGTTTCAAGTCCCATAGATTTTTCTCAAAGACTGGTGCCGACATAGAATTTCAACACGACTAAACTTTTTATGTTAAAATCCTGAGAGTTCTAATTTTTGCTATGAAATTATCAAAAGGATATACATAAATTATACTCTACTATATTTACTCGCCCCTGGACAAACTTTATTAATTTATTTTTGGATTTTCAAAAAGAGCATAAAAAGTTATGGGATTGTGCCAAATTTGGTTAATTTATCTCTACGCGTTTGGGAAATACTAATTAAAAACCGTCACCAAAAATTAACCTTTCTCACCCTGTATGTCGCAAACAAAGCGTTTTAGCTTTTTAGATAGTCTTATTTTGGGGTCTAGAAAACGCAGTTAAATTTATGGTACCACTTTTAGAATCGCCTTGTGTACAAACTTAATTATTGAAACAGCGTACAGTTTGTTAGTGTTTTAAACATTGATATGAAAATATATTATCCAGCTTGTTCGTTCAAAATTAATGTATTCCATTAAAACATTCATTGAATATATGTAAAATTCGTTGCTTTAATCAATATTTTACATTGGTTAATGCAAAAATAATATGCATGCCAACACATTGATTCAGTGAAGGCAATTATAAATTATCAACCAGTGTATGTTATACAGGGTGTCCGGAAACTACGTCCAGAAAATTTAGGGGTTGATACCGTGACGCAAAACTTACCAACAGAAAAGAATTAGTACCTTGAACTGGCTTAGCTGGCCTGCTAACTGCAGTGAAGATAGGGCAGGTTCGATTATAGTGACAATTGTTTAAAAAGAGGGCGCCACATGGTTATAACCAGACATCAGTCTATCGAAAATCAAACTCGAAAAACCATGAATCCAAGTTGCTATCCAAATCGGTTGGTGCTAAACTAATTCCACTAATAGTAGCTCTGGTTAACGTTGAATAAAAATAAAATAAATGAAAAAAAAAATAAATAATCGCATCAACTTGACTAATAAATATATTACGATCAACTGATTGCGCTAGCTGATACAACATACAATGATTAAATTTCTAATACCGAAAATTCTCAATAGCTGGGTGAAAATATAAAATAATATTGCTAGAATTGAGATTAATGTAATGATTTAACAATATATACCTACACACACCTGTTGTCGGTATACGTACCACGCATAAACAAGAAACCCAAATATTAAAAAGTAAATTTTGAATATCCCTGTATATAGCTATATATGCTTACAGCACTTATAATAATTATAGTAAAAAATAGTCAAAAAAAAAATCAAGGCTTATACATAAATAATCAGTAAGGTAAGTGGATACCTAATAATCGCAAAAGAAATTAATAATGTGTTGTTTTGTTATAGTTATTTCAAGATCTGGTCTCTTCAAACTAAACCATTTACTACTCTTGCTATACTACAGTACCGAAACTGAGTTTTTCAGGTAAATCTTACGTAACTACTGAGATACTAAGATGTTATTCACTCAAAAAAATTATATACTTAAAGAAAATAAATTATTTCATTTCTTTAGCAGGATCTAAATTGATTTAAACCAAAGAACCCTAATATTAAATTTTTCGAAACTAACAATCTGGTAAGTATATTATTTATACGAAATTAACTAATTAAAAAAAGAACTAACTAAAATCAATTAATATTATACGTCTGATAATTAACAGTTTATTGTCTCTTTTTCAGATATGTTCGAGCAGGTAAGTTATACTAGTATATTCTTAGTATAAATGATAGAAATGAGTTTCATCAAAGAAAAAGAAATCAAAATTTGAACATGTGTCTTGCGTGAGAGGGTGTAGTCCTGGCAGGTTATCTTGGCTTCCGACGTGCGATCCGGAAGAAGAGTCCTGGCTAGTCCTAGCACTAGCAGCCCTTATACAGAGGAGAACGAAGGAAGGTACTTGAAGTCGACGTTCATATTCTCGGTGTCCGCCGTCTCAGACTGGAGTATCGGATCACGTTTCACTGGAGCTAGCTGTATGTGGATGCAGGTTAAATTTTTCACTCATAAGAAAAACCCTAATTAAAAGACGTAAATTAGTTCTATATAAATACTAACCAAAATTCGTCTATAATAGGCCAAATCCACAACAATGAATGTAAGGATAATTGTAGAAATATATACGTAAGTATAACATACCTTCTTTGAAGGGTTTTTCAAGAATTATGTTCTAGGTTTCAATTGTGTGTGAATATATCGTATAATCCCCAAAGAAAAAGTGTATGTTCTCAAAAATATACCATCTACAGTATACAGCACTCAAAATTACATTCGATGCTGCTATCCAATATCTCTTAGATTTATCCCTGGCGAGGAAATCCTAGGTGACATCAACAGATGGTTTGCTATTTTGGCAATTTAATTAGACGAACTAAAATGAAAATGAAAATGCTGCCTTAACTGATTTTACTTCTTATACATATATTATATACAGGGTGTCCGGAAATGATGAGTAAAAAATTCAGGGGATAATTCTAGACCGAAAATAAATGCTACCTCTTCCTATAATATTTTTCCAAAACTGATTATTAACGGAGTTACGGGTATTAAAGTTAAAATTTTATTTTCGATATTTGTAAATAACTTCTTAAGAAATCCAAATATTTACATAAAATTTGTAAATCTGGGGTTTTTGCGGACGAGAAATTCATATATGTTTCTAATTTTGACGTCACTAGCAGAGGGCGCCACTTATGGCACATCCATCTGACTATTGAAACAATCGATTATCCTATCTGTTTTATCTGAAAAAGGTATACCTTATTGAAGTCGTTAGGAGTAACAGTTTTCAAAATAATCTTATTTGAAATATTCAGTGCACCGATTGAAAACTGTTATCGTTTCAGTTAAAGTGCGTTTTCTACTGAAAATACAGCAAAATGTTACTTGAAAAAGTTGTTCAGAATAGTAAATTATGGAGATGTGCAAAATTTTTAAAAAATCGGCCTGCTTTGATAAAATCTGCTTTGTTGAAAAATGGTTTCTTCAAACCTCGACAATCTTCTTGAAATTGTGTACATCTCCTTAATTTATGATTCTGAACAACTTTATCAAGTAACATTTTGCTGTATTTTCAGCAGAAAAGGTACTTTACCAGTAACCAAAACAGTTTTTACTCGGTGCACTGAGTATTTCAAATAGGATTATTTAAAAAATGGTTACGCCTACCGACTTAAGCAAGGTATACCTTTTTCAAATAAAACAGGTAGGAGATTCGATTGTTTTGATAGTCATATGGATAAATTAAGATGCAAGAAAGTTCTGCCGTTTATAAGAAACATGATGTGCCACAAGTAGCGCCCTCTGCTAGTAACGTCAAAATTAGAAATATATTCGAATTTCTCGTCCGCAAAAACCCCCGATGTACAAATTTTATGTAAATATTTGGATTTCTTAAGAAGTTATTTACAAATATCGAAAATAAAATTTTAACTGTAGCACCCTGTAACTCCGTTAACAATCAGTTTTGGAAAAATTGTTATTTTCGGTCTAGAATTGTCTCCTGAATTTTTTGCCCATCATTTCCGGACACCCTGTATACAAATGTATTAAATTTTTATATACTTAACCTTTCATTCTTTAAATAAATGCCATCAAAACCTTAACAAAATTAAAGACAACAAATTTATGAACATTTCTTCATCTAACACGTGTTCGTTCTGCCTTAGGATCTTACAATTTTTACAAATATTTTACCTGAAACTGTGTCTCTATAAAAATAACAAGTCTGCCAATTTTGAAAAAAATCTTCGCAGTATTAAAAAAGTAATAGACAAAAAACAAATTAAAAAAATAACTTAGCTCCTTTAATATTGACTTTTCGGGAAAATGTTACATAAACTTGCCACATTATTTTTTCGAGTAGCATCTCTGCGCAAAGTTTCCGGACAATCCTTTAGTCAATATATTTGAAATAAATGACATTCATTAATATTATGAACCAGAACTTTTTCAGTGATTCAAATTTCTTATTCATCATCTAACTACATCATAGTATTGGCAAAATTAAATCATTGCAATAGCTGGTTGATAAGGAATATTTCACATATGTGTTTAATACAAAGATAAATTTAATTTGCATTCGAGTCAGGAACTACACTCTTCATTATTCGACCTCATAAACTCTTGACGGCATATTTAAAAAGATTATTTTCTACCGCCACAGTTTAACTTCTTCATGAAAAATACGTGGAAAGATTAAGAATAACGGAAGTTACCCTAGGGATTGCCGGCAAGATTATTGGCAATATATAAAGTTTGACCTGAGGCAGATTGTGTCGATATCGAGGAGTAATTTATTTTCAGAAGTAAGTTCGACAGAACCATACTAATTTATGAAGACACTAGATGTTAGATAGAGACACGTTTTTTATTGAGGTATTAAGTCTATAAATATGTTTGAAATATTTAATTTTCAATGTTTTCATGGTAAATTAAAAAAAAATAGAAGAAAGATTTTTAAATTTTTGGTGAATGCGCCAGTTATAGAGGAATAAAACCAAACTTGCTTTCATTTGTTTTACCTTAGGTCTAACAGTTGGCTATAGAGCGTGTTATATAACTTAGTGTAGAATAGAATTTACTAGTAATATATGGGCAAAGGGAAAGTCATGAGAAGGTGATCTGGAAGATTAATGAGTAGATAGATAGGCGGTCAATTATACAGGGTGCTAAGATACGTGCATAAGAACCGAAACAGAGCAGGTGCATGTAGGGTTTCACAAAATATTGCAATTTGACCAAACATACCTACATACAAAGTTGCACACAAGCAAAGTTGCAGAGTTTCAAAGTGGAGCCAAATATTTAGAAAAAAATTATATTTCTGAATTACTTTATTATTGGTTTTCTTTGACTATGAGTTCAAGTAACTTCATATTAAACTTTTTTTTCATTGATCGAATAATGTTCCGCGCAGAATTTAATTTAAAACTCTTTTTTACTCTCGATATATTTTAAAAAACTATAAGGCCTAAATTTAAAAAAAATCTATATCAACTCTAATCAAGATATCGAAATTTAATTTTCGTTATTTAATATTTCTCAAAAAATATTTAGTGATATTTAGACTTTTTTCGGAGAATAAAAGAGACCTCCTAAAAGTATCGAAAGTGACCTAACCCGTATAAGTTAATTTTAGAAAAACCTACTTTAAAGACATGTTGTTTACAACACTCGAATTCACTAACGTATAATATATCGTAACATAATAACATATCGCAGGGAATTAATGATTGTTTACCTTAACTAACATATCAGGCTTTTCCATGAGTTTCTCAATCATTGCATCAGAATGTTATTTCAAAAGAAAAATGTACTCATATTAAGTAACCTAGTTAACATGAATGCCAGTTGCTTCAAATGTTAACAAACACCCTTAATAGTAATATTGAATTTTTGATATAATAACCCCAGTGAAGTCAAACATTTCCGAAGCAAAAGATTCGTTTTCTATATGCTCTTCAGATTTACATACAAAAAATGAAGTACTTTGGCATTTATGACATTTAAATTGAAAATAATACTTATTGCCTTTTGCTTATTTTTTTAGCTTAGAAAGGCATGTACATACAGGTATTGAAGTAATAAAATATTATTGTCTTATGGCAATGTTGTATTAAAATTTGGTACCTGTACATTTAGGTTATTTGTACAAAACAAAACACTTAACGTTATGCAAAACATATGCAACAATGTAAAAATATATTCATAGAACTAAACTTAACATTTTATAATATTCAAACGAGATCTACGATTGTCTTATACTAACTATTACAAAGTAATATTAATTATTGTGCATATATAAGTACCCAGAACTTAAATTATGCTAAGCCACTAATCTAATAAAAAATAATATATTTTTTTATATATTATATAAGATGAACAAATCAACAGTGGGTACCCGATTTTTGTAGATACACGAATAGCAATGTTTCTTTGCTTCAATAATTATGTATAAGCACAAGACAAAACTATTTTATAGTACTAAAACACCCACTAAATCAGCCCACCTAGATCCTAGGTACACGTTGCATTCATCTAAATGAAATAAGAAATAATGAAGGCGTCACCACTCAACGCTCCCAACGGTTAGTGGTAGTGCGTTTTAAAATTAGTACTACTTTCACACACACATTAGGCATATTTTTACAGTCAATTGTATAGTAAATTTGGTATTTTCAGTAGTTTTACATTGTAAAAATGGATTTCACATTGCTAATTGTAATGTATTGTAATATATTCTATAAATTTACACATTATATTATAGTTTACGGTTTTATTGTATATTGGTATTTTTCTTGTAAAATTACAAGTGTCAGTGTAATATCATCATTATATTTATAATTATTTTAAGACAATTATAAGACTATTCTTAAGAAGTATATTTGTAAAGTTACTGGTCTTTTTTCAGTGCAAGGTAGTGTTTATTACAAGAAATTAAAAAGTTAGTAATGGGCAAGTGATATCTTTATGTAACATAATTTTTAAAAATCTCTTTTGTAGAATGACTAGTGGTTTTATATATGTTATTACAGCAGCACCCCATGACAGAATCCCATAATTCAGACGACTTTCTACTAAAGCATGGTAAATACTCTTTATTTGCTATGGATTCAGTATACTACACATATACTTAAATTTATATGAAATTGATTGTAATTTTTTTATTATATAATTAATATGAACATCCCATCGCAAGTGACAATCAAGAAATATTTCTAAATATTTTACATTACTTTTAGGTATTATATTATATGTAGTACCATCAATTTCAAAATTTATCGAGTTAAAACTGGGAAGTGTTGCTTTATAACAAAAAGGTAAATATGTCGTTTTTTCCATATTAATAGTTAAAGGCCTACTGTCAAACCAATTTTTAATATATGCCAAGTCAGCTTGTACCGTTTGTTTGAGTTCAGTCCATGATTCCGATCTATGAAGAATTACAATATCGTCAGCAAAACCAATGATGTTTCCCCTTGTTGGCAGTGAAAATAATTCATTCATATATACGGTAAAAAGGACTGGACCCAACACCGTGCCCTGTGGAACACCATATTCAACCGTTAATTCACTACTGTCGATGTTCTCCACTCTTACAAACTGCTTCCTATTGGATCTTTAAAAAGTTTTAAGCATATTCCTCTTACTCCAATATTTTCTAACGATTTCAAGAGTAGAGGGTGACTAACAGTATCAAATGTTTTGATAGATCTATAAAAGTACCCAAACATGGTATTCCCCCATCCAACGCTAAGGAGACATCATTTACCAAGGTTATAATAGCATCTTCAGTTGAAATATTTTGCTTAAAACCGAATTGTTTCGGATTCAGCAACTTAGTTTTATCAAAATCAATAACGCAATAACGGAGAGAGAATAGGACAGGAGAGGGAGAAGAGAGAAAACTGTACTGTCACTTACTTGACTTACAATCCTAGTTGCACCTTACGAGAAACATAAATATATTTCAGTGCCCAAATTTCTGACTCGACAAATACGGCTTTTAAGAGATTTTTTTTTGTTAACGACAAACTTAGTGTGTTTTATTAAATTAGATTAGGTATAATCGTTTGCAATAATAATGACACTCATTAAAATGAATTTTGCGTTTATTTTTTAACTTCTGACGTATTTGTAATGAAATCTACTTTATATTTTTAACATTAGTTATCAGTTGTTTCACTCACCAATAGAGATTTAATGAAATTTCTACTCAGAATTTCCAGAAATTCAAAAACTGTTTTAAGAGAGTGTCATTATAATTGCAAACGATTGATTTGGATTTAGATACCTACTTATCGGAAACAAAATAAGTAGAAGAAAATAGACATCTGAGTTATGTATCGAGACTGTTGAATTAACTGTATAAATATTTTATTGCTATTGACTTTCCTAGTAAGTCCACGGCTATAAAAAGTATCGCGTATCCTATAAATAGCTTAATGAACACAGTACATTAATTTAAATTTGGATCAATTCTCAAAGATATTTGGGTATATAAATATGAAACATAGACATTTCTTTCAAAGCAACTTCCGATTACTTTTGTCAAAAATGTATTATAAAATTAATTAAAACCAGAAATTTCTTATTTCAACGTTTATTTTCTTACGAAACGATTATTTTTATTAAACCAATTTTACTTATTTCGTAAATTTAAATGGCGAGTTGTTACTTACGATAATGCAAATATTATCATTAGAAAATTAATATAGAGTTAAATGATAACATTTTTCATTTATTATAATGCCCGTATTTCGCATATTTAAATCTAAAAATGATTATCAGTAGGTCAATAGAGTAGATGCGTTATAAAAGGTTTTAAGATGAAACAATTTAAGTATTATTTCGTGCGGAAGATTGCATATACCATAGCAAAAACCAGCCACGTCAATGTCGATACAAGCATCATATCATTTTTTTTTAGCACGCAACTTGCTAAATTAAAAAATAATACTAGAATTTGAGGGAGGCATTTTTATATAAGAAAATGTTTTGTTAATTACTTGAGTATATTCTTGCCACTGAAATATAAAAATGTTATTACAGGATTAGTCAAGAGGTTGATTTTACAAATTTTGTTGTAAAACAAAGGGCTACTACATGTTGCCGGATTGGGTATTTGAAATTGGATTAATGACAAAAACTCTGGATAATGACACATATTAGGTATGTACAAATTTATAAAGAAATATGAGCTAATGCATATTTCTAGTTGTTTCAGGCTACACACTTTAAATATATCAAGCAAATGTCGTGAGGAATACCGAACTGAGGATAAATTTCATCCTAACGATATGGAAGTAACTATAAAGGTCGCCCATGAATATCTTCAGTTTCAGATTGAAACATCTTGTAAGCAGGATCTCACACAGTCGAGTTTAGACCAAACAAGAGCATTGATAAGTGACATATGTACTTGAGTATCCGAAAAGCCATAAGACATTCTAGTTAGAAATCCTAGACTTTTACAAGCAAACGATTTTGTCAATATGAATATGAATATTGAAACTTTCCAGATATACACTTAGATCCTTTACAGTTTTAGGACGGTTCAGTATAATGGCATTCATATTATAATTAGATATATAGTATGGGATAGCGTTTCCTAGAGAAAGTAATCACAGTGCACTTGCTAGCATTTAGGGAAAGATTGTTAATGATGCACCATTGAATATGGCTTAGGGAGTGCTGTAACTTAGCACAATCATCAACATCACTATACATTTTTAAATCATCCACATATATGGACCCCTGAGGTAAACCCGATGTATCTAGCACTGACTCAGACATGTAACCATCACACTGAACATATTATCCAAGTAAAATTTGAACAATTTTATTAGTAAATCCGATAATCCAAAGAATTTGAGCTTTTGAATTAATATATTATGATCTAACTTATCCCTGATCTAAAAATCAGCATACAAAGCATAATCTTGGGTATTTGTATCCAAATATTGAGAGATGTATTGGGTGGTTAAAAACATCAAATGGGACAAAGTGGATTTATTTTTCATGAACCTATGCTAAGGGCCAATGACTTCCTGTATATCTGGACAAAGTAAATTGTAAAGAGCAATTTCGAAGACTTTCAAGAAACTACAAATAATTGTAATAAGTCTATAATTGTTAGTATCAGATTTGACACTATTTTTCCATTTATCGGGAAAAACACCGACCTTAAGTGACAAATTGAATATTATAGAAAGCAGAGTAACCAAAGCAAACCGGCAAACAGTCTTTAATAACAAAAGCCGGAACACCATCTGAACAACGAATGTGCTCGAGAGAGTACCTCCGAATAAGACAACCGAGGCACATTTAACATGTCCATGTAAATATTTGTAATGGGACAATTGATGACAGTATCAGATGATATATTGAAGAAGTGTCTAAATGTATGCGACATACTGTCCGCCATGTCTGGAAATGAAGTGAGTGTTTCATCATTATCTGTTAAAACTGATGGTACCAAAAAGATTTGACATTAGACTTAATATTATTTTCAATTACATTAATATAAATTCCATGATGGAGCATGGTGTTAGTGAAGTTATCTACATTTTCAATGTGAGATATTTATGATTTAGGCAAAAAATCATCGCTTAATTAATCTTGGTTTTCTATATATTTTTAGTTTGACGTGAATGACCCTGTATATATTTTTATAAGACTTTCATCACAGCTTCGGTTTCACCAAAATTATCCACTACATTTATTTTTATTGTTTCTAAATGCAAATTCCTAATATAATCAATTTTCAAAAGCAAAGAACTACATATAGCAGTTAAATTTTAATAATTTATGAAAATAACCTAGCACTGATAAAAAAATGAAGAACTTTTTAGAAGGAGTTATCTTTCTTTCTTCCACTTCTTCGACATTGGGTGTGTCCTGTCTCTTTCTCTTTTTTGATGAATTCTTTTTGGAACCTTCTTCAATGTTTATATTAAATACTATACATTAATATATCAATTGTATAAATATATTTATACAGGTCGCAGGTTTGAATCCTGCATTATACAGGGTGATTTAGTTTTTGATGAACAAACTTCTGGGATAAGTAGAACTTAGTAGAACAATAAGGGCAGTTTATTAAATGATAGACAAAATTTAATTTTTTGGTATACTAAAGTAATGGAGATATTTAAGCCATACTTGGTATACAGTGTAGTTAGCTAAGATGTCATAAAATATCAAGCAGTTTGAACAACCAGTGGTGGAGATATGGGCAGTTCGTGTCTTTAATTTAGGAAAAAAAGTTATATCGCCCTGTATAATGTTAAAGTTTATAACATTTTTCAATGAGTATTTTAATTTCTAAAAAAACCCTATCTTATTTTTTTTTTGGTATCTGATACGGTTACATAGCAAATTTGACTTTTTTCAGTTATTTCACTGTTCCTCTCGGTAAATAACTTAACCATTATTAGTAATATCGCTATTTTTTGTTTTCTGGAATGCATATCTATTAGCTCTTATTGCAGTTTATTGAGAGCTGTCACTCTTTTATTGACGCTCAAGGATGGCATTTTGATCAATTACTCTAATTTATAGGTATCAATAATTAATGTAATTTACAGAATATTATTTTAGTTAAATTGTACTTATTAAATGCCTATATTGTGAAAATTTTTTTATTACTACTTCTCTGAAAATTATTAATTTTCCTTTAGCTCTAGCGCAGATTTTTAACTACTATAAAACGTAATTTAATTATAGGTACACATTTTCTTTCTTCGGGTATCATTTACCATCAAACAATGTTGTTAATAATGATTAGTTATTTACCCAGAAAAACAGTGAAATAACTAAAAAAAGTCAAATTTACTATGTAACCGTAGCAAATACGAAAAAATGTAACATAGGGATTTTTTTAGTATTAAAATACACATTTAAAAATGTCATAAACATTAATATTATACAGGCCTGCTAAATCATAATATGCCGTCCCCTCTTACGCACAAGTCACCCGACTTCTGAGCTAAACCTTGTAGAATAGAATGAGGGGTAGAGATATAATTATCGTTATTATTATATTATTATTTATAAATCTATGCATTAGCCAACGGATTAATAACCGTTTTCCTATTTTTGCAATAATTTATATGATTTTTTATAAACAAATATACATTCTCTGTATCATCACAAACTGAAAGAAGACTGAGGAAGACGTGTGTATTTTCAGCGTATGAATTTATCGACGGGCGTTATCGGTTAAGTAAATTTAACGAAGGTAAAATGATTGGGTTAAAGCAAGAAGTTTTCATTAGGGAAAACGTAAATTGCTTCCTCGAAATGCAGCTTCAATTATTTAAGTGAGTTGGGGATACGCCATTATGCTGTAGACGTCAGGAACGTGACAACTAGGCGGCTGACGGAATTTTATAGCACATAATGTGGAAAATTGAACTAATTGTGAATAAAGCCTGTGAAAAGACTTACATCTCTACAGAAATTTACTCAGAAGCGGGATAAAATTTAACAAAAGATGTCATCACGTTGAACACAGATAACGGAAAGGTCAAATTTATCCAAGTTCATTCCTTCCTATTACTATGGGCAGTTATGACTAAGATCTGTCATTCTTATGCAATTATTCTAAATTTTCGTAGATACGTACATTTGAGTGAGATTGTGGGGATCAAACTGATTAATGATATATAATAATAATAAAACACATAAATAGAGTTTTTTATTAGTTTAAATGGTTCAAATTGTAAACACTAGAACATGTTGCTGGTTTTGAAATAATTTTTGTAGCTGCATTCTGAGAAGGTCTCATATCGTAGCAATAATGGCCTCTTCAATAACAGTCTTCGAACATACACTATAAGAGTAAGGGGACTTTATTTTTGTTAAAAACTAGTAGTGTAATAAAATTAGTTGGCATTTGTGACCAAAATAGATTAATTTATAAGAAAACTGTAACTTACTCAAATAAAAATAATTGCAATATGTGGGTTACTAATTAAGATTATATAGGGTCATCTTTCTGCTTGCCAATAACCAGCAGAAATTGTGTAGTCTTAGACTAAAATAGTAGGGTCAAATGAAGATATCGAAGTCAATTTTATTTTAAATTTATATAAATCCTGGCTAACTGCATTGATTTTCGATGTGTCTACAGAGTATTTCTTGAATTTGATCCATTTCGATTGAATCTGCTATGATGATAAAAGTTATAAAAAACATTTCTATATATTCTATATATTTTTAAAGAACACAGAACTAAATTTGTTTCTTAAATTAATTTTTTGGAAGGTTTTCTACTCAAATTTGTTATTTCTACATTATGCGTAATTATAATTTTGTAACCTTTAAAACAACATAATTATAAACGAAATTTAAAGTTGTTTTTTTAGATTGAATGTTTAAAAGTATTAACAAATCATCCTCTTTTTTTCGTAAAATTTCTAATATTATTTCAACAAATAAATTCAATATGAAGATTCATATTGTATTTTTTTTGTTATATTCCGCTTAATTTAAATAAGAAAGTAGAAATGTTGAAATCTCTTCAAATTAAAGTACCATTAAACACAAGATTAAGCTAAAATATGAGTATGGAACACTTTTAAATTTGTTTTCTATCATTGTTTAGTTTATACCCTGCAACTGCATCCAAAAGAGCGACTTTATACAGGGTGATTTTTCAAAGTGGTGTATTCATTTTAATTGATGGCAGTAGGCATTAAAATAAATCATTTTACACAATATTGCACTAATAAATATTTTTTTAATAATAATAATAAATAAATAACTGAATTTAAAGTTATTGCAAATTTTAAAACCAACCCTGTATAACTCTAACCTTACGTACTATTTCATAATACGCCATCGATAACCGACATGTGATAATTTGCAAGTGCAGTTTTTGGTGAAGTCATGTTTCGTTTATAACCTTAACCTTAAATAACAACGTAACACGTACGTAAACAAATCGTGGCAATGCTATTATTTTAGGTATCTTCTAGTGTATCGTAGTATAATTTTGTGTTACACGTAATTTGCTGATACAGTGATATAATAGTGACCCAAGTGGAAATGCACAGAAAATTTGTTTATAAATTTCATCTCCCTGCACGAAGAGGTGTACTGTGAGCATATAGGAACGGATTACACAATTTAAAAATGCGACAAAAGGTGTTATTGATGATACTTTATATGAACAATTTATTGGGCTATTTTTTGCATACCTATTACTTGTTCTTCATATATTTAATGAATTATAATACGTTTTTGGCGAAAATTTAGAAATGTATTTAGAATTGAGTACGAAAACAAACGAATACAGAAAAATTCTACCAAACTACTTAAACTGTAGTAGCAGAGGTAAGTTGACGGTTTATATTCCAAAACTAGATATTTAAAATGTATGATTTTAATAGATCAAGCTCTCATATGCATCGCTGTATCGATTTCACATTAGTATTTCGTTTTCACTGAAAGCAAGCACAGTGCGAGATACAATTTGAATTTACATGAAAACAAGTAATTTGCAAAAAAATCCCGTATCAAATGCGGTTTGCAAACTAAATGAAATTTATCAAGAGAGGCAAATGCTCGCAAAAGACAGATAAATAATGCCTTTCCCAGACGTCGAACACTGCCAGTCGCATCTGGCAAATGAAAATCTGTAAAAAAGGGGAGATACCTGACGTATAATTCATTGTGCTAGGCTGCGGCGCCGTTTAACAATCGAAACAGTCATCTTGTGCAAAGCACTATTTCCATTTCATGCAGCAGATATATATAGAACTAAAAATAACTCTGCTGTTCGGGGTTAATCGATTTTGCGGATGTACGTGATATTTCAGTTGTTAAGGACTGCATAATTTGGACGTAAATCACAGTAGAATTGGAATTAATAGAGTAAATATCATTTCTGTAAATGTACCCGAAAATTAAAATAAAGGTTGCAGAAATGTAAAAATTAATAAGAACAAATAAAATTGAATGTCACATTTATGAGACCGAATTTGTATTTGTTTAATTAAAGTTTAGAGGCTGCGATGTGTATAAAAATTATATGGTTTTTTGACTGTTTTTAGAATAAAATGGTCCTATATGAAAAAGTTCGAGTGTTATACCGGGTGTTTGTGAAGAAGAGATCAAAAATCAAAGGGTGTATTCTGTGGCCAAAAATAAGGGTGTTTAGTTATATAAATTATTATTATTATTACAATATAAGAAGGGCAGAGAAAAAAATCCATTATGCCCAAAAGTAGAAAATTTATTCTAACAAATACAATGCAAAGACAAAATAGTACAGTACACAAGTAAGTAATAGTGCATAAGTAGAGAAATAATGAAACATAAATAATAGTACATAAGTAAACAAATAACGAAACAATGACAAAGAAAAAAAACTACTAAGTTAACACACTAGACACAAAACGATCGTACTTGTTCTTGAAAGCATTCAGAGATGGGGCACTTACGATGTCTTCAGGCCAATGATGAAACGTTCTGTTCGTTAAAAACTGCTGTCTAACCGTTGTATTGTATTTTTCGTGCAGAAGTTTCATAGAATGTCTTCTCAGGCGTATATCTTTAAAACAAATAAGCAAGACATGTCGACGGAGAAAAGATTGTGGGTAGAACGATATAACTGAATGAAATCACCTCTTTTTCGTCTCTCGGAGAGGAATGGAAGTTTCAACAGACGTAGACGGTCTTCATATGATAAATTTTGATACGCTGGAATCATCTTTGTAGCATTTCTTTGAACTTTTTCCAATGCCATAATGTCTTTAACTAGATATGGACACCAAACCGATATACCATACTCTAGACGAGGCCGAATATATGTTTTGTAAAGGCGAAGGAACAAAGCAGGGTTAGGATTTTGAAAACATTTCCTTAGCAAGTACATTTGTGTGTTAGCTCTTTTAACCACACATGAAGTTTGCTCTGACCAACTCAATTTGGAATTAATTACAATACCCAAATCATATTGCTTTTCCACTGCTGAAAATTCCATTGAAAAATTTCGATGGATAATAAAGTCTTCTGTATGGCCTGAAGTTCTGAATTTTCTCCAGAGTTGCTGTTTTCTTTTGGAGCGGTAAATAAATTCAGAAGTGATCCACGGTTTTTTAGCATTAACTGTGTAAGACACTTCACTGGAGGTATCGCGCGCATTGTCTGTAATAGTTTTAGAAAAGTGAAATGTGGGGTCTTAGGTGAGCCATTGTTTACCGTGCCAACAATTAAAAAAACGTTTTTAATTTCTAAACATTTCCAACATTTTTTATAATAAATTATAGTAAAGTAATTTCGATCAGTCGAATGCACTAGCCGATTGAGCCACGGAGAAGTAACAATCCTTTATTCGATTATTTCTGTTTATCACTATGTCTAATAGAGGGTGCTGTGTGTTATATCTCACCAATACTTATTTACTTTTATTGTCTTGGAAAAAATGAATATTTGAAGCAAACAGGCAGCCATATTTTTTTCTTACTATGATACACCCTCCCACACCTAATCTTCTTCAGAGACAACCTCCTGGACATTGTTTATTATCTTTGGCATCCCCCACCGTTTCTGACGTCACAAACACCCTTCCCACAGGCAGCCATCTTTATATTCTTATTCTAATACACCATCCCACCTTTCGTTAGAGATAATCTCCAGAACCCATCCTGGAATCATGCATGCCCAGCAGGCAGTCGTCTCTTTTTCTTACTCTAATACACCCTTCCACACTACTCTTCTTTCCAGAGACGACCACTAAGACCCTCTGGTCATTGATGATGGACCCCACCCCCTTCTTCACCACCCTCTGGTCACTCTCACGACCTCGAAAACTTCTTCAGGCATGACCTTGAAATATAGCATCCATATGGATGCTGCACGCGCACCTGCTCTCAGCTTTGGATGAACAGATTACCAAGGTACGTTAGAACTACTTATAACGATTTAACTTAGGTACCTATATACAAAAATGCCAAAAAATACTACATTTTAAAAAATTGTTATAAGTCAGAACGCGTGAATTTGATTAACCGCTGGTAATATTTCTATCAAATTTCATTTTTGAATGGGTATATTCATATATAAGAAAAGCATGCTTCTTGTTACACCTTGTATGTTTGTATCTACAAATTTATATCTACCTTGGTAGATATTGCTAATTCACTAAAAATTGCAATACTATCCTAATTCTTTCTAAAAATAAATCGTTCTATGAAGTCTAAACATATACGAGTACCACAGATAAAAATTTATCTGTGCGAGTACTTTATCTACGAAATATATTGCCGTACCTGTACCCAAACGACAAAGAATAATGTAACCGGGGTTATGTCGTGCTTGTGCTCTAAAAATATTTTATGTGACAATACCGGCCAGCCTAAGTTGACCATTTACTATAGCTTATAATATGTAACTTGAGGGTTGAGCGTAAAATAATATATCATTATTTTATTAGGAAAGCTTTACGTTACGAGTCCATAAAATGCAGCAAAAGCGTGACTAATTTCAGTTGCATGGAATTTGTTAGTGTGACATAATTCTGCTACCGATTGGAATAAGTGAAATTTATAGATACATATGCATATAATATAAGTACAGATAAATATTAACAATTTATTTGTTTATACTTATGGAATTTGGACACATAAGTACAAATTTTAAATTAAATTAACAGCTCTGATTTGAAATTACACAGCAAGAAATCTACTTTACACACAACTATCTTGGAAGTAGTAATATAAAAAAAATTACACGTTTTATTTGTAAAAATATTGAAAATGTGAAAACATTTGCAAAAATCTTAAAAGATATAATCTAGAATATTAATTATTTGATCAAATACAAATATTTTTTGGTGCAGGAAACGTTCCTTAAGTATTTTAACAGGATTTATTTAAGCTTCGGTACAACTTTTTTTAATACACAATTTTTCTTAGTTACCATTTTTACAAAATGGTATTTTAGTCGACTATGTTATCATGCATACCACAGAATTAAATTGTCATTGAGCCCTGACACTCAAGATAAATTAAAATAGTCAAAATTGTATTACAATACAACACAAATTTACTCCAATATAATAAATTTATAAAATCGTGTTTAATTAAAACTCTCTTCCCAATTATAATCGCCGTTTGCTATCCAATACGCATGCAATTTACGATCACACGACTAGTGAACACTTCATACGAGAATGAGTCATAATTCGTATTCATAGTATTAATGGTTAAAATAAATTATATAATTTATTATGTGCCAGTAAATGTTTGAACTTGTTTTTACATTTCCCTGAAGTAGGCATTAACAAATTTTTTTAAGCACCTATGTTTTTAAATAATATAACCTATATTGTTTGTCCTTGATAGATTTATCCGATGATACCCATAGTTCTGGAAAATACTAGTTCACTAGGATTAAATGTGGCTGTCTTTATAGAAATCAATTTTTTATTTATACTAATATTGTATTTGAAAATGTCCCTAATCTCCAGAAAATTCTCGGTATTGTTTTAATAGCTAGATGATTTCATTTTTTTTATTACTAAGAGCTGGAAAATATTACAATTAAATCTAGCAATGATCTTAATGTCATTAATTTAAGAGTCCTAGTATATAAATTGCCTTATGAATTTGCACAGTATGTTAATTTAATAAGAGCGTAGATATATACAGGGTGTTAAAAAGAGTGTAAAATATTTCAGAATGTAATAGTATGAACCAAAATAAGCAGAAAATTCTTAATAAACATGGGTCCGCAAAGTTACTCGCCTTTGCTGTGTAATTAATCATAATATTCCAAAATGTCAAAACATGTCCTCAAAAATAACACATACAACACTTCAGATATTCTTGAAGCGATAAGGGCAAGACTAAAAGATTAAAAATCAAGAGCACAAAGGATCAAATTGATACATTTTTACATAAGGCTCCAAATAGCAAGTCAATGAAAAAATATATTTTTATATATAATTTTTATAAATAACTAGGTGACCCGGCAAACGTTGTTTTGCGATATGAATTATTTCTAGTGAATATTTTGGTAGTAAAATAAAAAATAAATAAATTTACTTGAGAATTACACTTAGAAGGTAAAATGATAATATTACACGGCATTACTACACTCGATGCATACACAATAATAATGGCTGAAAACTATATAGGGAGTGAGAGAAGGCTTATTGTGTGAGAGAGACAGGAGACCGGCTTCGTTCTTATCCCTACTCCCTACTGTTTACTGGGTGAGAAGTGACACCGATAGACGCCTGGCGGAGATAACTGATCTAGTGATAATCAATTAGTTATCGACCAGGGTTAAAAATGATTAAATTACTAAAATGGCTATTAAAAAATAGGTGTTTGTGATAAAAGGGTGAAAATTAAGGGTTGCCTGTATTTTTTAATGCCACATCATAAAAAAATAAAATATTTTGTACAAAAAATAAAAAAAATGTTTGGGGTGGACCACTCTTATCACTTAGAGGTATGAAAAATAGATGACGACCGATTCTCAGACCTACCGAATATACATATAAATTTTCATAAAAATCGGTCAAGCCGTTTCCGAGGAGTATGGCATCTGTGACACGAGAATTTTATATATATATAGATTTTAGGATTTTTAGAATTTTAGCTAGGTTTAGATAGTTAATTTGAGGGTATAAGACATCAATAATTTGGAAAAATTGATTGTTGTCAAATTACCAAATAGCAAAATTAACAAATACAGATCATTTACTATCATTGGTAATTATTAGGTAGATATTTGTACAGAATTAGCGAGCGAAAGAAATTACCGGCGAGTATCTAGTAATGAGCATTTCTAAAATTTCAAGCGTTCCAAACGAAACTGCTTTATTTCTAAAACTCAACAACGCAACTCCTCTCGTCGACAATGAAAGTGATATCTCCTTGTTGATACGATACGGTGGTTGGAAATCTAGCGCAGTTGCAAAAGCGTATATAGAAGAGTCTCGCAACAAAAAAGAACCTGCAATGAAAATTCTGAATGTCAGTGATGATGAATTACTAAAGGAAAATTAAATGAGGGGAGACGTCCAAATGCCGCAGTAATTAAGACAAATGTTAGAGACAACTTCTTGAATCTAAACTATAAAGCTATCGAATGAGGTTTAAATATCCAAAATTATATCTTCCACAATTATATCCTTAGCATTATAACCTGAAATATTGATTTATTTAAATTTACCATGCCACGAGGACCACTGTCTTCTTCGGAAGGTGATGGGTTGATTGCCTAAGCGCAGGGGAAGAGACGTTCAGTTAACAACTTGTTTTCAAAATGATAGTATATACATGCACAGATGATCTAAAATTATAATTTTACAACTTACAGCTAGTGTTAACACTATCCGGTACGCATGGCAATTGTATATAGAAATGAATGGATAAGGACCCTTAATACTATGGTTGCTCCCTCTATAGGTTAAGAACTAAAGTACAGTTACAGATCTTACGCTTATTATTTACCTATTAGATTTCTAGGCAAATTTAAACTCGTGACAATTATGATGATCATTAGCTTTTTTATGCCTATAACTATCATGTTAATTTCACTGATTTGTAAAGTTACTAACACTCTGCCAATTTCACTGTAACTAAACAGATAATACATGTAAAAAGTATGTGTATTTTTACCACGAAAATTACATGCACTCATACACAATATGTAAATTTACTAATTCTTTGTAAAATTAGAATGTAATTATTCATTTAATGCATGTAAAAAATATTGTACATATATTTTTTAACATGGAAGTGAATTAGTTAATTTACACGTATTATTTTACGTAAATTAACTAATTCTACGTAAAATAATGTAATTAAATAAAGTAGATTTACTTAGGTTATGTAAAAATTATTACAGAGTATTCCGAAATTAAACGGTATTTTGTTTCTGTAAACATTAGTTTGCGAATGTTTCATTACGAAGGTGAAAAGAGTTTTAAGAAGTTAAGAAAAATAAATCTAGAAAAACTTTTAAATTTTCTGAAATATTGACATGTATGTAAGTCTAATTTAAAGTATGGTCGATGGAAGAGAAGATGAACAATAAATCAGCAGTATCTAGGTATTATGGTATTAATGTCAATTGATTAGACGCATATGAAAATTAGTTATGGGGCAAGGCATTTTATAAGTAGGAACAAGAAAAATAACTTCATTTTATTGTTGATTTATTGTCGAGTTCGTCTTCATACTTAAAAGTACACACATTAAAAATGTACCACTTTAATTTCAACTGCACTACAATATCTATAACACATATGATAGTATAGATGAGCCGACCATTACTGAATCGGGGCTCTTGAAAAAAAAGTATATAAATACTCGAGGTAGAAGACTTTTAAGTTTTCCCCAAATGTCGATCAATTTCTTGCGCTCAGTATAATAATTACTTTTCTAGTCACATATAATATGCTGTTACATTGTTTAATTATTTAGCTTTCCATATTATAAATCCTAAAGGTTTGTAAGCAAATTAAACATACCAAGATCTATGAATGTAATTTAGACTTTTATAAAGAAATTTGAGCACAACACAGTAAAGCATTTTTCTTATATTAAAACCTACCTCATTTTTGTCATTTCATTCAAATGCACATATAATTAATATTATCCTGAATACTTTACAACCTTACAAGAAATCAGAAATAATCACTACAAACAGTTGCAATGTGAAAGCTTATTTTTTAAAAAGATTAAGTTTCAATAATGTCTTATGCATATTGAAATGCTGAAGTGACCTTTATGGCCTTGCAGATGGAAATGGTACTGAGGCTAGACGAATTTATATGGGAAGATTTCCAAATCATCCAACTCCAAATCTAAGAATGTTCAGAAATATTTTTCAACGTCTTTTGGAGTGAGACTCATTTCAGAAAGGTCCAATTCCTGGAAGATCTATGAGTGTTAGAACGAAATTGAAGAAGATCCAAATACTAGTACTAACATCGTTGCAAATCTTAATGTGAATCATAAATTGGTTGGTATCACATACAAAGAGTTTAAGCCTTACTGCCGCAAGACTATCCTGCTCGCCTACAACTTTGCCATTGGATTTTACAAAAACACGTTTGGTCTGATGAAAACTTTAATGCCATAATGGAATTTCGGTTCCAACATCAGTTTTCTTTGAATATATGGGTGGTCATTATTGGAAATTTTCATGTTGTACCTTACATTTTACCAAGAAATTTAGTCGGTGTCTCCTACAGACATTTTCTTGAAAACGTTTTGTCTCAACTACTTGAAGATGTTCTCTATGCGCTGAGACAAAGAATGTGGTTGAAGCACGATAGGGCTCCTCCACATTTTAGTTTGACTGCTCGAGAATTTTTAAATGAAAGATAACATTATTGGAAGAGGTACTCAAGAACCAGGTCAACCTTGGCCACCCAGATTAGCCGATATGAATTCTATTGATTTTTTTTTCTTTGAGGACATCTCAAGGCATTAGTTTACAAGGTTCGCATTGAATTTCAAGAAGATCTGAAGAATGTATTTTGGCTGAACGAAGCAATTTCTAACATGGCGCATACGATGATCTATTTTATTTGTAATATTATACAGAGTGATATATATTTTTTTAACAAATAATGGTCGATGAGACTCACACGTCCACCACTGATACGTTTCTAAATCTGGTAATTTTTTGTTTCAAGCGGTTTAGAAATTAAAAGCTATTTTTTTTTTAATTTTTGACGCTGTAGCTGGGCAATGGTTCTTCTAAGACCCCAAATTTATAACAAAAACCCTTATTTTTGGCTACAAAATACACCGCTGGATTTTTTACCTCTGCTTAAGAAACACCCTGTAGGTGCGTCATGTTTCGTACTGTCTCCTATAAGTATTTTGCGTAGATGTATTTAGTATTCACCACACAGAATAAGTTACTTTAGGTGTTTAAATCATAATGTATAATAATAGGATACCGATTCACAAAGCATACTAATTTCTTAGCAACAGTTGTGTTGGCCCGGTATAATGAAGAACATCTATTTTCTTATCTCCTATCTGTGATTCAATATGAGAAGCGAAACTAAGCTCAACTTTGACTCCAACATGATTATCTTAACTTTTCTCTTTCATAGTTTCTTGACTATGGTAACTGTTGAAAGAATAAGATTTTGTTTCATTGTAAGAATCAATACAATGCTAGTTGGAGTTTAGGAGATGTAGGAAATTCTATGCAATTGTATTAAATACTGCACAATTCTACAGCTGCAGAAATTGTGCTATAGAACTTTAGTGAAAACTGACTCGTCTCTGCATTGAAATTATAATAGAAGCGACATTTCATAAATGAGATATTATGTTACAAACAGTAATAATTTTAGTTTTACGTATTTGTTTCTATTCACGCCTTATTCTATATACAAGTACCTACACTACTTCAAAGTTAGTTAAATTGTAAAGAAATCAACAAACATAATTATCTTTTGCCCAAAAAAAGTTGGGAAAGGGTGTAGATCTGAAAAAGAACAAAACATTTTTTTTAGAAAGTACCCCTTGTTGCAAGCTTTACAACAACCATGTCCTGTGTTCCACTGAGTACAGCTGTTTCTATTCAACAGTAGGTTATCAGTTTTATGAGTGTTGTGCCTTTAATTTCAGAATAACTGATAACGTTATTACGTGGTGTAGACAAGCTACATCTAGCGGTCATTTGCTACTCTATGCCCGTTTGAAAAGCCACATACACAAAGCGTTCTGCATCGCAGTAGAAACCATTGAAGGCTATCGACCTTTATCGCGTTCGGCGAAAACGATATTTCTCAAACACGGAATTCAAGAAAACAACTACTCTGCGGACTAATGCTCCGAGCGGCATTGAATTACGCCTGATAAACCTATAAGCAAATAGCTGAAGTCACTCGTCAGCAGCCCACCAGACATATACCGGTTTTGCTATGCCAACTAAGACAACTAGCCGTTGAAATTATGATTATTGTACATAGTTTAAAGGATTTTGCCACTAACCTTGGACATGTAATAGAAACGTTCCCATTTCGTATCTACGACAAAAATGAGGGACAAGTTTTTGGTGCCTGCTACGTTCCAGCGACGTTTTATTTCCGCAGAGAGAACGTTGCGCGGTGGAAAACTCAACTTTTAGGAACCTCAACATTTTTCCACCATTCTTCGCTATAATGGCAACCTAAATCTTGCTTTTCGAAATGGTGCATTTTGATAATCTAACTTTAAAGTCGTTTGCTTTAAGAAACATAACTTGAAAGTAATTGATACTTATGATCAGTAACGGGAACTGACAGTATGTAATTTCTAAGTAATATTTACTAGAAAGTATCAAATGAGTCTGTAGCGCTATTTTAAAGTAGCAATAAATTTGTGACTATTACACACTCCAAGATCTTCTAGTTATTTTTCCATAGTAAATGAATATTTATCTCAGCGTTATTATTTTTATTACAATTATATGTCGTTTTGTTTGTCATCTCTGTTGCATGTTTTGTCCTTTAAATTTTTTGTGGCCAAGTTAAATATCTGGGTCTAAGTTTATAGTTTATGAAGTTTTCTCCATATTAATAATTATAGTAAGAAAGAAAGTATGCACTACACGGGACATGATCGAATAGATATAGACATTACACAATGACGAACATCATGAAAATATTCAACTTTGGGGAACTACATGGTAAAATTTATTTCATGGTGAATTTATGATATAATATGCACTTTGTTGTCGCTATGCATAATGATGCTAAATAGTTCTACAAATAGCGATGTCGCTGCAACTGTGCTGGAAGCTTATTACAATTTTGAGATCGTATTTTATTAATATGAGTTTGCCGCTTTCAAGTTTTGAAAACTTAAAGGTCATCCCACTGAAATATGTCCAAAACCAAGAGAGCTACTAAGAAGTTACATAACGGTAAAGTAACCAAAAGTAGTTTAAAATACGGAGCAGAGACTGTAACTTTGTATAAAGTAGCAAATTTGGTAGTGGTTATGTAATAGTTACTCTTTAAAGGTTCCAGTCTCAGTTAGTTTGGTTTGAATAAGTTTTTCAGGTGTAATTCAATGCTGATCGAAGCATTAGTCTGCAGAGTAGTTGTTTCCTAGAATTCCGTGTTTGCAAAATACCGTTGCCGCCGAACGCGATAGAGGTCGATAGTTTTCAATGCTATTCACGCTTCATATCTGTGGGTTTTCAGTCCAACATGGAGTAGCAAATAGCCGCTAGATGTAGCTTTTCTACACCTCGTTCTCATGGTTCCTTCTGTCTGTCCGTGTTTGATAAGGTTGCTCTCAATTAGATGAATTAAATGCATTTATATGTATTTTTTTCAGAATTGTTTACGCCCAAATTATAACAATGCTTATACTATGACAATATTGATGTACACCATATTTTGGAGAAGTATGATTAATTAAGGTCAATATTATTACAGATTACATAGTGTGGACGTACTCCATCTTGCTCGAAATGAAGCCGATCAGCATTATGATTTTCGTCATCTATTATTTCTGTTATTAAAAGGTCAATTACATCTTCAAGCATGTTTAAGTTAACCTATTAAATTTCTAGGAATAAAAAGAGGTCCTACAATATGATTCCCTAATATGCTTCGCCATACGTTTAATTTTTGGGACCGTTGAGTATAGACTTATCGGAACAAATGCGGGTTACTGTCATTCCAATAACGGCAATTATGTCTATTCAATGCACTATACAAAGAAAATGTACACTCATCGAAAAATCAAATGTTAAATAATAAGTTTGGATATTCAATTAAACGTTGGCTCATCTCTTCGCAAAACTGTTTATGAGGATCATCTGCATTAAGTTCCTATAATAATGTAACTTTATATGGGCGAAATTTTGTGTGCTTTTAAAATTCTTATTACGGATGAACACCCAAGACTTGAGCAATTGTCAGGTATTTTGAGTATAATCCAATGCAACATGGCCCAAAACGGCAACATTTTTGATTGATTGTTGCGGCTGATGTTTCACAATGCAGACAGATTCAGTATTACCAAACTTTTTAATTAATTTGGTAGCATACGAATCAATCACATTTTGTTTACAGTGAAGATTATTAAACAAACGAACAGTAGGTTTATCACAACTGTTATTTTGAAAATAGAGTTTGACAATTTCAAGTCGTTCTGACTTTTTATAAAAATAGTCAATTTAGTTTGGCTGCTAGTTCTTGAATAGTGACAAATATGCGTGAAAAAACCTATTGACGCAGACTGTCGAGTCCTCATTGGTAAAATGGCAAGCCAGTTCGAAATTTTGTGTACATTCTTCCCACTTTCGTCTCTGATCATAACTCACCGACCCAACTGTATTGGCATTTAAATTACAACGTTTTTGGTTAAGGTAATTTACACATGATTGATTGTGGTTGTATTGACTCTTAACAACTAATACGTGGGATTTTTTCACGAATACCAAAACTATAGGGTTTATATTTCTACAGCTGTTTTCTCAGTAACTGTCCAAGTAGAACCCAACAAATCACAAAACACAGTATATTTAAGAAATGCCAATATTTAAGGTCCTTTTACTATAAATGTGCGAGCGGATATTGTAAACGACATATTAATCGGACCATTTGTTTGTCTTTATTCGGAGCATACATACAAGCGTGACTTTGGCACGCAAATCTACATCTCTAGAAGTCTGAAATAATGAAAATCGAATATACATGAATTATTGAATAACTAGATGGAAATTTTTATGTCTCCGAGCGTGGCGTCCGTCTTTATAGTAGTCAGAAGTCGTAGTAAATAATCGATAAATGAATTAATAACTGCTATAAAGTTTAGCTTTCTGAATAGAGTTCTAATTTCCTCGATATTAGAAACGCGCGAATTTATTACAAATACATTGAAATTAAATTTTAAATCGTTTTAGCAGCCCAAGTTGAAATATCTATTTTATTCGTCAATATTTTAAACTGACCCATCAATCTATTTTTTGAGTGTCGATAATTTTCCCTTTATTCAAAGATCTGTAAAATTATTTTTACTAAGTATAATGAATTTTTACATTGAGATGCTTTAATAACAGGGTGATTGACAGCTTATTTTTTAAAGAAATGGGAGTAGATGCGTCATGAAAATTGAAATCAATATCGAATTTTTTTTTCTGTAAAATCCTTACAGTTTTCGAAAAAAAAAATATTGAAGTTTCAATATTTTCAATCTTTACATCGCTAGGCTACTGTTGTCTCTAGCCAGGCGATTTCAAATACCCGATTAGGTACTTATCGTATTAACGTTTTTGTGATGCGAATGTATACATTAGCTTTTCAAGTGTCAAAAATGGCTTACGTGTATAGCAACTCAGAGTTGATATTGTTTAAATTTATGGTGAAGTGAAAATGCTTTTGCAGAACGATTTCCTGATACACATGTGCCAAATGCAGCTACTCTTACAACGGTATGCAGTGAGTGCAAGTGTAGTGCAAACGCGGGCGTTATAGGGGAAATTTGCAACCGAATCGTAAAAGAGATGGAGATCTAGGGCGTCCACGGCGCATTGCAACAGTGTGGCTGGTATGACAACGAGGTTCAATTATATCCGTACTATCTACAGCGTATCCAAACATTAATACCAAGGGATTGGACGAGGAGAACCTGCACCATGGGCGCCACGATCTCCTGACTAAACTCTTTGGACTTCTTTTTGTGAGGATATTGAAAAAATGACCGAAGTGACACTGAATGATTTACGTAAATTATCATAGCTGCTGCGAGTTCAAATTGATTCTATTAATAATTAATAACAAAAACAATGTAGGTTTAAGATTTTTTAATAAGAAACGTGATAACGTTAAAGACGCTTACATTTAGGTCACAGATATGGCGGATGCTGAACAGGTTATGATTTCTCACACCTAAAAACATTTGACACCCTGTATCTTTTTTATTATCAACATTTTATTAAGGCCAGTTGGCTTAAACCATAATAATTTGAAGTAAAAAATCTAGTATGTCTCCATGGGCCACTACTTACGGTCCACCCTGTATAGTTTTATAATTCTCAGTTGTAGTTTGTTTACATATGTTGAAGATATAATTGGCACTCATATGCCTTCAAATAGTAGGTGCTCAGGATCTTCCGCAGAATCTTCCAAAAATACTAGTGTTACTGAAGTTACAAAAAGGAGTCCTGCACAATAAGTAGCAAATGGACAAAAGTCTATCCTAATATACAGTATGCGCCAAAAGTATGGAATAAATTCAATAAAAACAAAACAATTATTTTTTGGGAAAAATCCTCGAACAGGTCGATTTTTAATTTAAAAAATACATATTTTAGTGTAAAATGCGATTTTAAAATGTCATTTGTTTTTGAGTACTGACGTCATCGATTTTTTTTTAAATGGCAACACCATATTTTTTTCCTTGATTCTGAAAGATCGTTCAATTCTCTATCAGATAGTACTAAAATTTTGCCCTCTTACATAGAAAAATTTTCGAGTAAATGACGATTGAATGTTAGAAAACGTAAATTTTATCCATAAAAAAGTAACAATTCTGAGGTATGTAAAATAAAATACAATTGATTAAATTTTATACTTAAATTAAATGTTCGAATTGCCATCCACCAACTTCTTGACAATGCGCAAGTCTGTGAAGAAATTCTTCTTGCACATTATGAATGATTTCTGGGGTAACTCTGCGTATTTCGTCCCGAATACGATTTTGAAGTTCTTCTAAATTACGTGGTTTATTAATGCACACTTTTGACTTCAAGTATCCCCATAAAAAATAGTCAAGAGGTGTAAGATCTGGCGATCTTGCAGGCCATTCTATCGGTCCGCGTCTGCCGATCCACCTCCCAGGAAAACAGTCCAAAAAATGTCGTACAGGGCGCGCATAGTGCGGAGGTGCACCGTCTTGCAGAAACCATATGGTATCGTCAGGAATGTCAGGGTCATTATCGTTAGGAAAAATTACTGCAAGGGCTATTCCAGCCCACACATTTAATTTCTGAGGGTGTTGAGTATGTGCCTCTGCCATCCAATGAGGATTTTCCCGACTCCAATATCTGCAAATTTGACGGTTTACTGTACCATTCAGACAAAATGAGGCCTCATCTGAAAAAAGTATTTGCCGGTGTAAATTTCTATTTCCTTGACATAAATCCATTAGAATTTCGCAAAAGTGTAAGCGGCGATAGGGATCATCTTCATTGAATTCCTGCACAAGTTGAATTTTGTAGAGATGATATTTTTCCTTCCTCAAAATACGTAGCACTTTGCTCTGACTAGTGTCATTGTTTAATGCAACCAATCGTGAAGAATTATGAGGATTATCCACCATACTTATCAAAATGTTCTGTTTCTGATTTTCATTAATGCTTGGACGTCCAGGTTTTGGAATATTTACAACATTGCCAGTTTCTCTAAATTTAGACTCTACCTTACTGACTGTTGATTGGTTGATAGGGCGATCTGGATATTTTTCATTAAATAAATCGGAAACTTCCTGCTGAGTTCTAGTCATATTGCCGCATCCGATAAGAATTAAAATTTCTATTCTTTGAGAAACAGTTAAATGTGCCATAATACTTTAAAATGAGAAATAATTTCTATGTCGCTTACTTATTAGAAAGTCGGTGTGACAATGACACTTTGCAAAGATTTTCACCTACGTGATCCATAAAAGAACTATGGAATTCGAAAAACTAAACTTGATAAAGTTTTTGCTTTATTTTAATTGATTTACATTTTCTAACATTCAATCGTCATTTACTCGAAAACTTTCCTATATAAGAGGGCAAAATTTTAGTACTGTCTGATAGATAATGAAACGATATTTCAGAATCAAGGAAAAAAATATGGTGTTGCCATTTAAAAAAAATCGATGACGTCATTACTCGAAAACAAATGACATTGAAAATCGCATTTTACGCTAAAATATGTATATTTTAAATTAAAAATTGTTTCGTTTTTATTGAATTTATTCCATACTTTTGGCGCATACTGTGTATGAGAAATTCCGTAATTTATTTGTAATTTTTTGTCGGTAGTTCTTTGTTTTCTTTCATAAAATGTGGTATACACAAAATGATATTTTTTTCATTAAAAATAGAGTACACACTATTAGTTAAAGGAGAGTGAATGACAGTAATTAACGCCTGAGGTTTAGTATAAAATGTAATTTAACACCCAGCCGTTTATAAATAGGTACCGAAAATAGTCAATCTATGGAAAAATGAGAGTCTGGTAATATTGTAGTAACTTAGCTTTTATGAGTTGGTTGCACTAACAGGATAGCTTCACACTAATGTGAGGGAATTTCAAAATAAGGAAAATGTTAAGTACAATTTGTAGAAACATATATATGATTTTCATGGTTCAATTACAAACATTCCGTTCTGGTTTCAGTTATACTCTGGCATTAAAATGTAGTATTGCCAAAAGCTTACAATAAGTTTTCCCTAAATAGGTGTTTTCGAAGCTCCTCCATAGTCTGACTATTTTTAAGTGCCTAATGTAAAGGCTTCTGGCGTTCTATATATATTCTGATTTCTAAGCATCGCGCATCTGAAATAAAGTCACCATGATTGCATACAGCCTATGTTCAGATATCACTGAAATACAAAAAAAAGTAGCTTTTTAGAAGCCTTTATTTGCTCTGAAATCATTCAAAACAAGTATCTGAAGTAAAATCGTCTTGAATTTTGAAATCCAAATGTAAATATTTTGTAAATTGCTTTATAAGTATCTGAGAATGTTTTAGATCTAATCACCAAAATCACTCTAAAATTTACAAACTAAAAATGAATAATTTGATTAGGAATTATTTAATTGAATCACTAACCAAGCATATATACTTAATTAGTTAAATGGTTCCTTGTATATAAACTTGAGTTGAACTGAATCGCTCTGTAATATTAATCAGACATGTAATAAATAAATATATTTGCGTACACAAACAAACCACCACCATGTTTATGGAAATTTTACGGCCCGATTGTGCTGAAATTAACTCTATAATTACCTATTATAAGTTTGGTGTAATTTATTGCCAGGCTTAATGGTCTTACCATGCGTTACACAAAGTAATAATGTTTTGATAATAAAACATGGAAGCTAAACGTAACTCATTTCTTTAGAAATAGCTGTTGCTGTTGCTGCTTTGTTAAGATTTTGTTATTTGTTGTATTGTATACCCTAAATTGTTGTGAATACTAAATTTCAATATAAATATCCATAAAAAAATTTTTTTTGATTAACGAACAACTCAATAGTATAGTAATAAGTTCAAGACCGTAAAATCGTAAATTGATATCTGATTATTAAGATGGTGAATCAAGCGTAGACTCCAGGATCGTACTTTGTCCTAGATTATAAAAAACTTACTTTCTACAAAAGTACAGTTTTAACATATTGCCAACAAAAAGGATTTTAGAAAGATGAAGAGTAATTTTTAAAATTTAAAAGATAGCATATTAATTTAACTAATGTCTGAAATTAAAATCTGGTTGAACATAGAAGATTCATTTTAAATGAAAAACCTCTTGACATTTATAGGAACATTAAATTATTTTTTTCTACAAAAGTCAGTAAAAGTATAATTTTAAACCTGTTTCTAACTGGTGCTAAATAGTAGCTATATTGTTATATTAGGATTGAAAGTGTCACTGTGTGGGGAGACAAAAATCCGAATAAAACATGCTATTTTTCTCCAACCGAAATCCCTCATTTAACTATTAATTTGTGCTTTGAAATTATTCAAATAAATTTGGATAATAAAAGGAAGTAGTTAAGTTGCCGATGTAGTCATGGATACTTTGTCAAACATTAGTCGCCATATTGCTATCTGCTGAAAAGTCTGTAAGAGTGGAATCCAATGAAGATTTAGGTCTATCTGATGAGATACTGGGGTGTGCAAAAAGAATTTTCTTTGAATCTTCTCCCAAAGAAATTTCGAGAAATTTATGAATGTGTCTACCAACGTTTTATGGTTTGGTGTAAAGAAAAAACATTAAGTTGTATTCAGAAGATGTATTGATGGTGTATTTCTGTACGGCCCTAAAAAAAAGTGACGTTTGTGAAAATCATTGTCAAAAGTATTATTTAAAGAGTGTTCTTAGTGTTAAGAAAAAATGGCAATAACCTCAAACATAAATTTAGTAACAACTACTTATTACAAGATTTACAACAAACTTATCAACTACTAAAAAAATTACATTAATTGTTCAAAGTGCATTCCTCCAGCCTCAATACATTTTTGGCATCGACGAACTAGTGTATTAACCGCAGCTGCTATTTGAACAGGATTGTTTTTTATGTCATCACAAGCATGTCTTATCCTTTGGATCAATTCCTCACGGGTATGTACTGGCGTATCATACACAATTGCTTTTAGATGGCCCCAAACGAAATAATTCAGAGAATTCAGATCTGGTGAGTGCGGGGGTCAAGCTACTGCTTCTTCGCAAGGAATCCACATATTTGGGTGGTTGTTGGGTTGCCGTCCAATCCATCGACGAGGATAATTCTCATCCAACCACTGTCGGTGGTGTTGGCACAGCGTGAATTTCGGTGCAGATTTCCCGGTCGTCCGACATCAACTAGACAAGCACTACTTCGTTTAGCCGCTCGCTTTGAAGAGTATGAGACAACACGAGATGCTGCCAGATCTGGCCGGCCCCGCAGTAGCCGTTCCGCTGAGAATATAGGGGTTGTGGCTGAAGGCTGGGCATCAATCTGCGGTATTTACAAAGAATTTTGATTAACGACTTGAAGATCCCTTACAAAGTACAGACAGTGCATCAGCTGTTAGTTGTTGACCGCCAAACACGTGTAACTTACGCTCAGGCCATCCTAAATCTCCACCACGAGGAAGACAACTTTTCATCAAAAATCATCATAAGTGACGAGACCCATTTCCATCTCTGTGGATATGTTAATAAGCAGAATTATCGCTTCAGGGGCATCGAAAATCCGCGTATAATCCAAAAAGAGCCATTACATCCACTCAAAGTTGCTGCATGGTGTGCTGTTTACGCTAGAGTCGTCATCGGGCCTTATTTTTTTGAAGACGCTGCGGGCCAAAAAACGACTATTGTGCATGTCGAACTCTACAGAGCCATGCTCAACAACTTTCTTTTTCATCAATTGGATGAATTGGGACTAGAGAATATGTGGTTCCAACAGGATGCAGCAACAGCGCATACTGCACAAGCCACAACAGAAATTCTAAGGGCTTCATTTCCGGGTCGCCTAATCTCTCGTTTTGGTAATTTGCACTGGCCCGCAAGATCGCCCGATTAATCCGTTCCAGATTTTTTTTTGTCGGGTTTGCTGAAGTCACGAGTGTATGTGAACAAGCCGCAGACTCTTGAAACCCTCAAAGAGAATATCCATCAAGAATGCGAGAACCTATCGCCGGAAGTTCTGGCAAGAGTGATGGAAAATGGCCGATATCATTTTCTCGACATAATTCGATGTAAGACATCAAATAAACATAATCCAAAAGCAGAATCAAAGTTTTTCATTAATAAAAAAATATAGCCAAAGAACATCGGGTGACAACTTTTGCGCCATAGTTCTACTTTGAATAGTTTATATTCTGTTCTGAGGGATGCCAGTGATCTGTGATTTACTTACCTACCTTTACATCTATTCCATCATGTTTCTTTTTTGTTTATGTATATATGTATATTTCTGTTGGTTTATGCAGTCATTACTAGTGGTACATTCATTTATTTTTCTTTATATATTATTGATTTATTGTATGCTTTGTCCAATAATTGGTGTTTTCACTGTTGGACAAATAAAATGTTATTTATTATTTTTTGTCTAATTACACCTTCCGCAGTTTCGACACTTTTGGAGGTGCTCCAGAGTCAAACAATGACCTCTCTCAACTCCGTAAAGTACGTTATCATCGTGTGTTCTGAGTAGACATAGAGACTGTAACGCGCCTTATTGATTACTATTTTACCATATTATTATTAACTATAATCGGCCGTTGACAAAAAAAAAAGGTGTTCGGCTTCTCAGTGGAGACGAGGTGATTCAAATAAAAAAAAACGGTATTGCTAGGGCGCCAGACAAATTTCTACCACGGAACACCACCTAAGAGTTTACTTTACCTCGAAACTTGTCAAATCCAGGCAAAACAAAATAATACATAAACGCCAGTTAATAATTACTAAATATTTATTGTCTACGCAGAGTGAATTATGTTTAAATTTATCTTAATAAAAAGAAGAAGTATATAAATATTAAGCAACAACTTTAAATTAGCAATAAAAAAAATACTACTAAGTAGGCAAATATCCCTATAAGTAAAGAGTATATAATTAGAATTAATTTAATTAATAATAATTATTCCTACTGCAGAAATTAAGTAAGCGAGGGTAATGAATGCGTTATGGTTTGTAAATGCAAAAATAAAACAAAAGACGGATGCAAAATGTAAGCAGAATAAGCCAGTAATGAATCAAAGCGTCACTCGAGCTCAAGCGCAGGCGCTAGTTGTATGCATATTCATAAAGAAGATAGTAGCAACGCGTTTACGCAAAAACCTTAATTTCCGCACAAAAGCAATAAGATATCAAAAAAAAAGAAGAGTAAAATATAAACTTGCAAAAAATAACATAAATACCGCGCATTAAACAAATGCACTAGCATGCAATAATATATGCACATATATATATAATACTACTCGTATCACACGTTACTAATCCAACTGAACAGTATTCGAGCCCAAAACATTAATCGTCATTAGAGATGACTTGAAAAATCTTAGATTTTGGAAGCTCTTTTTCACCTGCCGCCCGAATAACACACGTCACCCTTAACCTCCTTTTTCTCGCGCCAAAAACCCTACAAGACCGTCTGCGATCTACGACTACTCTCGGCGTCCTGCGATAACTGTCAGTATTAGTTATCGTTCGATGACCTACCGAAGTAGAATTCTATATGATATTCACGATATTTCAAAAATCAATAAATCAAATTTACGGCAACCAAACTATCAATTAATTTATACGAGTATTTACGAACTAAGAACATAGTGGCAATAATTATATCTAAACGATAATCTGTTTAATAATCTCAATAAATGTATGTAAAATGTTACAAGACGATTGTCTTCTGCATTTTGCCGAATTTCGGCAAGCCGATATGACCTTTAATTCAAAAAGCAGCGTGTCTCATTCCGCCCAGGACGTCTATAATTGGCATTACAATATTAATAAAGTTGTCCGGTACTTATATTCCGGAGACCTTGTATTCAGTTTGAAGAACTCTCTACTTTACAATTTTAATAATTACCTAGATTAAATTTTTCATTACTTGATCGCATACATTTACAGACTTTTCTATTTAAATTAATGCACTTCTATGAAAGCTTGTCAATTAATTTACATGCTCACGTGCAATAATAAATAATCATAAGTAGCTGCTGCCACTGCAGTTGTTGTGAAATATAGTAATTTACAGATAATCTGCACGCAAACGGCTGTTAGCGGAATTTCATTTCTGACAAATAATAAAGCCCCTTTTCAAACAAACGCATTGCTGATATCTGCAAAATATTAATAAAATATTTGCCTTTCAAGCTGAAAGCACAGTATATCGTACGGTCAACTGCAAAAACAATTGTTTTATAAATAATACGTTAATGTTTAAGCGGTACGAAAAGCATTTATGAATAAAAAATATGTCGGGGGTGTGTTTATTCAAGTAAAAGGCAAAAAATTTAACAAGGTCTTTATTTTAGTTTAAGTCAAAGTTTCGATTTATTAATTAAACCTTCTTCATGACTGAAAATACAGTATGCGCCAAAAGTATGGAATAAATTCAATAAAAACGAAACAATTATTTTTTGGGAAAAATCCTCAAACAGGTCGACTTTTAATTTAAAAAATACATATTTTAGCGTAAAATGCGATTTTCAAATGTCATTTGTTTTCGAGTAATGACATCATCGATATTTTTTTTAAATGGCAACACCATAGACAGTACTAAAATTTTGCCCTCTTACATAGGAAAGTTTTCGAGTAAATGACGATTGAATGTTGGAAAACGTAAATCAATTAAAATAAAGCACGTTATCAAGTTTAGTTTTTCGAATTCCATAGTTCTTTTATGGATCACGTAGGTGAAAATCTTTGCAAAGTGTCATTGTGACACCGACTTTCTAATAAGTATTGTAAGCGACATAGAAATTATTATTCAATTTAAAGTATTATGGCACATTTAACTGTTACTCAAAGAATTGAAATTTTAATTCTTATCGGATGCGGGAATATGACTAGAAATCAGCAGGAAGTTTGCGATTTATTTAATGAAAAATATCCAGATCGCCCTATCAGCCAATCAACAGTCAGTAAGGTAGAGTCTAAATTTAGAGAAACTGGCAATGTTGTAAATATTCCAAAACCTGGACGTCCAAGCTTTAATGAAAATCAGAAGCAGAACATTTTGATAAGTAAGGTGGATAATCCTCATAATTCTTCACGATTGGTTGCATTAAACAATGACACTAGTCAGAGCACAGTGCTACGTATCTTGAGGAAGAAAAAATATCATCCCTACAAAATTCAACTTGTGCAGGAACTCAATGAAGATGATCCCGATCGCCACTTACACTTTTGCGAAATTCTAATGGATTTATGTCAAGGAAATAGAAATTTACACCGGCAATATTTTTTCAGATGAGGCCACATTTTGTCTGAATGGTACAGTAAACCGTCAAACTTGCAGATATTGGAGTCGGGAAAATCCTCATTGGATGGTAGAGGCATATACCCAACACCCTTAGAAATTAAATGTGTGGGCTGGAATAGTTGACGACAGAATAGTAGGGCCTTTCTTCTTTGAAGGAACCCTTACAGGACAAAGATGTTTAGAGTTTCTAGAAAATGATCTTGTTCCAGCTCTTGCAGTAATTTTTCCTAACGATAATGACTCTGGCATTCCTGACGATACCATATGGTTTCAGCAAGACGGTGTACCTCGGCACTATGCGCGCCCTGTACGAGATTTTTTGGACAACTCTTTTTCCTGGGAGGTAGATCGGCAGACGCGGATCAATAGAATGGCTTACAAGATCGCCAGATCTTACACCTCTTGACTATTTTTTATGTGGATACTTGAAGTCAAAAGTGTACATTAATACCACGTAATTTAGAAGAACTTCAAAATCGCATTCGGGACGAAATACGCAGAGTTACCCCAGAAATCATTCATAATGTGCAAGAAGAATTTCTTCACAGACTTGCGCATTGTTAAGAAGTTGGTGGATGGCAATTCGAACATTTAATTTAAGTATACAATTTAATCAATTGTATTTTATTTTACATACCTCAGAATTGTTACTTTTTTATGGATAAAATTTACGTTTTCTAACATTCAATCGTCATTTACTCGAAAATTTTTCTATGTAAGAGGGCAAAATTTTAGTACTATCTGATAGAGAATTGAACGATCTTTCAGAATCAAGGAAAAAAATATGGTGTTGCCATTTAAAAAAAAATCGATGACGTCATTTCTCGAAAACAAATGTCATTTGAAAATCGCATTTTACGCTAAAATATGTATTTTTTAAGTTAAAAATCGACCTGTTCGGGGATTTTTCCCAAAACATAATTGTTTCGTTTTTATTGAATTTATTACATACTTTTGGCGCATACTGTATAAGGACAAGATGCTGGTGAGCTATATATTGCTGTAACAAGATATAATTTATCATTAACATATAATTTTATAGAAATTAATTTTATACCATCTAAGTCAATTATATCATATGTATAATTATATGATTTTTTTATATACTTCACAACTCCATCGTTTTGATTAAAAGTACCCTCATTATATTCAATTAAAGCATTCCTTAAATATATGTAAAATTCGTTGATTTAACCAATTATTTACATATTGTTTATTGTATAAGGAACAACAACAGGATTTACCTCAATAAGTGTTCCCTTATATGAACAAAAATTGCAATAAATACAAATAATTCAAACAAACTTACGGAAATATTTTTTGAGGGTATTTTCTAAAGATACATTGAGATAGAAAAAATATAAATAGCCATCTTGGAAGATTTTATTGCAACTAGATAAACACCTATTTAAAGGTGAATTCAAATTATAACTGGTATTAGCATGTTCAGAATGCAATATATTTTTATTTCTAATTACATACGATGAAAGTATAAAGTTTATTAAATTATCAATTTCAGATGAATCAATTAAATTATTAATAATTTTATAAATAAATTAAATGTCAGGTATGCGTCTCCGATCCTCGAGAGATATTAAGTTTAATTTCTTTTTTATTATAGAACTATCTACAAAGCCAGGGTAGAGCTTATGATTCACATATTTTATAAATTTATTTTAGATTTTTTCAAGCTGATCAATGCATACAGAATATTGATAATTCCAAATTACTGAGCCATAGCTTACTGTACTGTTAACATAAGCCATAAGTAAATTACGGAAAATATCCGGGTTTTGAAAATCAACACAATTTCTGCATAAATATAATTAATGTAATGATCAAATATCATCCTGCTATCAAAAGTAATACCCAAATCTGAAATTTGTAACTTTTTGCAATGTATAATTAGACAACAAAAAGTTTGTTACAGTCTGATTCTTATTTCTACTAAATGTAATAATTGGCTAATATAAAATTATTTGTTAGTGCCAAACAGTTATACAACTCTGTAATAGTATTCATTAATATTCAGGTAAGCACTACCTGGAATAGTTTTATAAATCTTCGTAAATTGACACATCAATGCCGAAGGTCGCTATTATAGAGCTATTATAAATCGATTTTGTTCCGTGGATTAATATATTCTATTATAATAATTACTCTATAAAGGTTTATAAGATTCTACAAAATAGTTTATAATTGTGCTATAAAAACATACTTAGCGCTTATTTACAGAACAACTTATTACGATGAATAAATATTCTCATTGGAAATTTTAATAAAACAAAATAGTTTCTGTAAAACAGTAATAGAACAGTAACAAAATTGTATCATAATTTTGAAATTATAAAGAAACTTTGTCAGTTGGAAAAACAAGTTTTAATCCTATCCTACATGAATGCATACTGCATAGCATACCAGTCGATATATCAGTTTATTTAATTTTATTTGTTTTCTTGCAAATGAGTCAATTGTAACATGTATAGATATTGGTGTCGATTGTAATATATTGCAATTGACTTACATTGTTTGTATAAATTGAAAAAATTTCGGTTTTCATTTTTTTCCTCAAAAACGGATAAACTTATAAATCTGAAAATTGGTGAATACAATTAGTTAATTAAGTGACATTGTTGAATACTATTTTTATTTTTATCAAATGTCTACAAGGGTGGCAACCACCAACCTCTGTTGTTTTTTTAATTACAACTTTTTATTCTAAACGTTTTTTGATATATAAAATTACAGTAAATTGAACAATCAATTTACAAAATTTTCCCCCTCTTAGTATTTTTATAAAGAGCACGCGTTTTCTTTTAAAAAAATAAAATCCCCATACAATTAAAAAAACAACAGAGGTTGGTGGTTGCTACCCTTGTAGACATTTCGTAAAAATAAAAATCATACTCAAGAATGTAAATTAACTAAATGTAGTCACCGATTTTCCAATTTATAAGTTTAACCGTTTTTACGAAAAAAAATGAAAACCTAAACTTTTCCAATTTTTTAGAAGCCTTTATTTCGTAAGGTAGGGCTCAAATCGAAAAATTTTATAGAAAGAACCCACCCTAAAATGACGCAAGGAACACACCCTCCAAAGAAGGGCACATCATTATGGGACACCCTGTATAATAATATAAGAATAAGAAATATTGAATATTGAAAATTGAATAATATTGAAAAAATGAAACTCGAAATACATACTTCTATTTATCCCTATTTTATGATTTACTGACTATTTATATTTAAATTCTTCACCAGAGGGAAACATTTTAACAGTTTAATACTAAATAATTTTCAACAGTTTTTTGTGACATTGTCGATTAATTTTCTTCTTACTAATTATTTTTTATGTTTGTTTTTATTTATTTTCAAATGATATTCAATTAATGATATTGATAAACTACTTAATTGGCTAATATAACTGTATTGTTATTTTTTTTTAATTATTAAAGATAAAATTAATTTATGAACCAATTTTGTGTAATTGTATAAAAATGCATGATCAACTATGCACCACGCAACGTTAGTATCATCAATTTAACGTTTTTTTGACAATTTCCAAAATATACAGTCGCAACTGTTATAATATATCAAGATACAACAATAATGCAATTGAATGGTATTCAATATATGGGTCATATTTTAAAAGAAACACCCTGTAGAGAAATTACAAATATACCACTTAACTAAATGTAAAAAACTCTATTACAAGCAATTTATACTATTTTGATATCTCCGCTATTCTCTGAGATACGAACGATATCTTAAAAGCAGTCTTTTTTCATTTCAGCTCAGAGCTCTATGAAAGTTCTGATTACTGCATCTTATAAGTTTTTCGAAAAAGTAGTCCAGAGTTGCAAAAACTGCATCCATCTCTTGTAGTTTGCCAGAAGTCTGCAATTACAGCGAGATTTGGACATCCTGTACATATGTCTGATAAAATTTACAAATTCATGAAATACCTCAAACAATTTGGGCTTCAATGTGTAATTTTCATGACAATTGACTTCGATCTCTTCTAAGTATGCAACTTGTATGCAGCAGTGTTAATTATGTATCTTAATGATGTGAACTGCTTTCTTTTCAGGCTAGTTACCTATAAGAAAGAAAATGATAATACGAATAATGAACAATTTCCAGGCTTGTTGCCACGTCGTCTTTTTAGTTTCTTGAATATTTAAGAAACATATATCATCGCTATCTTTTTTAGAAATAATTCTGAATCTAGAGATCAAATTTCCTGATCGATATTTATACATGGCGTATCTTTAAGACGTGTCGCTCTATTTTCCGAAAAGATATATTTATATGAGTTTTTCTTCTTATTTTGACACACACACACAACACACTCCCCAAGCAGCACAAACCGCACCAAATTTAACTAACGAATAGTTTTATACCAAAATCATACAAATTGTGACTACAAAATTGATATAGCTTTACGTCTATGGTCGAATTTTAGGTAATTTTGGTACGAACCGCTTACGTTACTATTGCCGACGTCACAACGACGTCGGCAATGTCGACGCCGGTATTTCGACCTGTTCTATGCTTTAAATAACAATAAATGAATAATAAAACAGACCGGATAGGCCGACGTCGGTCTTTTTAACTGTCTCTAATCAATGATATAGGTACGTCAGTTAATGTCATTCACACCGACGTCGGTACTCCAAATTATTTAATGCTAATTGTAATGTCGGATGAGGTAGGTACAGCCGACGTCGGTGTTTATAGCATATTTTGACCTATACATCAACCATACGTATTTTCCATTTTTAATATTTGAAGAGTGATTTTACGATTTTAAGAATATATATTGTATGAGAAGTTAGTTCTTAGACTTGATCTTCTTATTCTTGACATTACTAATAAAAAAAAGATTATCTAAAAAATACAAAATAAAAATATATATTGATAAAAATAGTATTTATTTAATGGCGCTTTAATTTTAATAGTCCATTTTGTCCAATATAATCAATAAAATTGCATGCGTTTATAATTTCAGTGTTTGAATGTCTCGAAACTTATATCCTTAAAATTATATTATATTAATATACTCAATCGTATACGAGTAAAATATAGTACTTGTCTGATTTATATAGAAAAATTTGTACGTAAATTATAGAAAATGTTATGTTAGGTAATATAGAAAATGCGTGACATTGAATTACATCAAAAGGTAAATTATTGTTAAGGCACCAGCTGCTAATCCTATTTAGAGTTTCCTGTAGCCTCTGACAACTTTTTATATTAACTATATTTGATAAATTTTTAAATTCTCTGCATATAATAAGTTACCCGCATCAAGTTAAGAATTAATATCATCATTAATAAAGACAATAAAGAAAGGAGGGCCGAGGAATAAGCACTGCGGTACACCAGATGTAACAATAAAATTATTAGACTTATAACCGCGTTATTCTACGAATTGTAATCGATTAAGGAAGTAGGAAATAAAAAAGTGGATATACTGAATTAGAAGTTCGAATTCATATAATTTTGTCAAAATAATCTGATGTAATCGGTCAAATCCCTTAGTCGATATAGATAATGTCAATTTATTTATTTCTATGCAGTTCATCCAATTTTTAAGTAGAATGATTGTCTCATATTTAGGATATACGCATATACGATCCTAAAAACTCTTCATTGTATAAAACAAAATATGAATAAATAACAAATTTATTTATTAAAATAGGTTTATTATATAATCTTTGAACAAACTGAATATCTAACTAAAACATACCTACAAGCAACAACCAATAACATATTAAAATAAATTCAAAAATCATATATAAGTACTATCAGTAGTAAAAAAACTGAGGTATTTTTCTTACTGTATTTTTAATTAGTTTATAAGATCTATATTATAAGTCATATAATAAAATTCAAAGTAAAGCGTTTGCATTTAAAGCTGAACGTGACTAATACATAATCGAAAAACATTAAATAGTATCTCTAAAATAAAAACTAAAAAAGATATTGATTTTTTACACAATAGTTGGTACAGTAAACAATCTTTCATAGTATCTCTGATATCCGTCACTGGAAAATTACAATACAAGATCCCTATAATTATAATTCTCTCAGGAACATCAGTACTTATATGTTAAAAAAATTGTGAACGAAGAAAATATGTAGAAAAAAAAAATTAAAATACATAAGGTGGTAGAAATGAAGAAACAATTTATGAATTCACATTAAGTAAAGTAAATCTTCATAAGCTTCGAAATTTATGTGTAAATTTGCTTGTATAACTTTTTAACATTCAAATATTCAATTTAAAGAATACTGTTTAGCTGTGTGAACACAACCTTAAAAATAAACATTCGAGAACAAAACTAAATTATTTAGCAATTTTTTAGACTGAATACTGTCATTAACCGCGATCCCCAAAAAGTTCCGACAAACAAAATCTCCGTAAGAAATCTGTCGTAGATAGATATGTTATATAATAAATATTTATCAATAAACTTACATTCTTGGATTGAAACGAAATAGTTTATGTTGTACTTTACCTTCTACTTTATATACATAATGTACATATCAACACATATTATTTAAAATGTCTCATTAATTGTATCTTGATGATTTATTCTGCGGGGCTGCTCTGTCATGCCGTGATAACGAACCTGTTGAGTTTGAATTTGAACGAAGATGTTGCGAAGTACTAGGTCCCGTTATTTCCTTGTTTTGAGAGCAGTTTCGATCGCGTGTACTGTTGTTTGTCCTGTTCCTTCTTGATCGTTTTCGTGTCGTCCGTGACTGTGCTTTGGGTAGATTTTGCCTTGTACTGTTGATACATTTTTTCTCAGAGGAGGAAACGCTGTGCCTATTACGTTTGTGCTCCATCGCACAGATTTGTTTGATACGTTGGACAAACGGTATGGCTAAAAAGAAGGAATGTGGGTTTATGCCCAGCTTAGCCCTAGAAATTCTGTCGTGTTTGCTTGTAGGTAAATCGGAAACGGCGAACCAACTACAAGATTTGATCTCGCAACGGGTTTTGGGACAGAACTGCGTTGACAATGGTATATTCTTTATGATGTACAGTCTAACGCGTTGCACGTTTATTACAGACTGTAGGTACTCGTTGGGATTGATATAGTTGCTAATGTCGAAACCGGTTTCTTCTAGGACTTCTCTAATGGCACAGCTAGCAGGATCTTCATTTTCGTTTATTTTACCCTTAGGAAAACCCCAAGACACTGTTTCCCAGTTGCCCTGGACGAGAAGAACGTGAGACATATTTTCAGAAATAATTATGGCGCCATACGTTGGCAATCTGCGCTTATATTCTATCCAGTGTCTGATCACTTGTGTCAGTCTATGGCTATCCTTTTGTAGAAATGGGACGTACTGCAAAATAATTATCAATTAGTCAGTAATATTTTTACTTTAAATTGAAAATATTTTTTCTGCTACTAATACAAATGTAAACTTGAATTTCTAGTTTAAATAAGGCCGAGGACTCACCTGGAAGACATGGGCAGCAAATTCGTGAATAGTACAAGTCGAAAGGCGTTTATCGTTTACCACATAGAAATCCAAATAAAACCAATGAGCCAATTCTATTTGGAAACAAATTCTTATTAAGTTCTCTTTGACGGATTCTGGCACAAATAACACAAATCTTGTTAAGAGGTCATCCAATATATTCGTTGGAATGGTGTACCGCCTGGTCTCTAATTTGACGTTATTCATTTCGTTGAAAAATAATTATATAAGGTATCAACGAAAAGTTGCAAAAACTCACAGTAAGTAGGCTACGTCTGTTGCTCACAAACTCTCCTTTGGACTAAGGTTTACCTGCACCTTTTACGTTTTATATACTTGTTTGGAATCACAGAAATTTGGGATGGAGGGCTTATCCCTAACTAACTTATAGGTATAAATATAATTTTAATTACAAATCTCTAAAAGATTTATTTAGTTTATTCCATAGATTATGATGGATTAAAAATAGAGCAAGCTATAAAATTGAGTTCAATGTAAATATAATATTTTATAACTTTGGTACGCATTGTAATAGTATAATAAATGTTAAAATACCCACAAAATTCAGTATCACATTTTTTCAGACTTGACAGCTATATCGAATGTGTAGCAAATAGTCTAAAAATTCCTTGATCAATTCTGAAATAAGTATGTTACTACAAATCGGCAATTGAGTACGCGAAAATAAACAATTTTAATTATTCAACTTATGATCTATAGTGTCATATATTCCAGAAAATAAATAAAAAATGATTACGTGAATAGACAGATTCCGTCGAATGCATTAACCTAGATTCAGTTTTTGATATTTAGCGAAGAAATTCTCATTCATATAAAAAATTAGCAGAATGGTATCTTACATTGGAAATATTTATTTTCAGTTTCTGTTACCCATTAGTTACCAGTAATGTCAAAAATATCTTGTAGCTTTACAATTTTATTGTAAATTTATATATCACGTGATATTAACTCTAACGTCAATTGGTGTACCTTTACATATAATATAATCCACACATAAGTCATATTCCTTATTGTAATTTCACGTTTTTATTTACAATTTACAAATATTCAGTATTTTTGAATTGCCATTGTAGAAAGAATGTATTCATTTGCATCAAATTTCTAAAAAAAGTACCTAATAAAAAAAACATGGGTTTTTGATTAATTTTTTTTGTACAGTAATGTTACTGCGATAATACACAATCTTTTTGGCAAAATATATTCACATACAATTTGTTCAGTGTAGTTTATTTTTATTATTTTATTAGCCTCAGTTCCATTGATGTTTAAGTACCTTTTAACTTAAAAGTATTTTTTCTTCAAACGTCATACAAGTGATGTTACACAATGATATTAATAGTTTTTGTACGAGTTGTATACAATATTTTTTCTACGTTCATGCAAAAACCATAAAATATTTTGTAATTCAGATGATATTCAAAGGAAACATTTTAATTTCAATAAATTGCATTTTCTAGTAATTTCGTACTCCAGTATATAATGAATATGATGATATGATAATAATATAACAGTTGTTTATAGTACAAGTCGGATATAGGCATTATTATACATGAGTAAGATATTGATTGATATTGACGAATGTAATAAAAAATGCCATTATCCAACGTGTGCTATATAAAATTTTATATAGAACTGCAAAAAAAAAATAACTACAACGGCCTTAAATTGTGATAAATCCAAAATCAGATCCAGTTTGTAAGTTTTGATTCAAAATCAAGAAGCAAATGCATTGTTATAGTAACCTGTCAAACTTGTTATAAACTAAATTGAGTTTTCGTTTTTACATTTTTTTGTGAAAGTAATGGTGTTGATTGAAATAATGAGAATTATTCAGAAACAGAAAACTTGCCTTTTGAAATTGAAAAAGCTGCTGCAACTGCAGTAGATTCAGTTTTACCAGATAAATCGAGAGCAAGTACTAACAATTTTATAAACGATTCACTGATTGATGTGCATCTAAGAATATAAAATATGAAGCAAAAGAAAAGTTCTTGGAGGAGAGATTGCCGTCATTGAAGCTACTTCAAGTGCTTACAAAGAAAATTTAAGGATTGTTGATACAAATACAGACCAGCTGCATAATTCAATTTAATTTAAGTTAAATTATCTATTAATTGTCAAATTGAAAAACCTGTTGGTTCTTAATAAAAATAACCATTAAGCAGTGACCTCTTTTTCTTAATATTTCACTAGAGGGGTAATATATCACATTACTCCACTAGTGGTATAACGACCTTCATTACTGAAACAGTGCCAAATAAATGCTGTAATGAGACTCTTATAAAGCAGTTGTAGATAAAATATGTAATACAAACGTAATACAATCTACAGAAAATAGGCTATATATGACGTCGATTTGAACGTTTATAAATATTTGTCATGATCACAAAACGCTGCATTAGAGTAACAGATAAAGTTTTATTTTTTGCCTGAATGTAGAAAAATAGTTATTTATGCAACAAGTACAAAAAGTAACGAGTACGAGTACGAGTTGCATACAATATTGTTTCTACGTTCATGTAAAAACAAAAAAATGTTTTATTTAGATGACACTAAGTATAGGAAAATAGGACGTTGACTTGAACGTTTATGTTTGTCATAATGACAAAACGCTGTAGTAGAATGACAGATGAATGCATTAAACATTTTATTGCACTAGTGCAATAAAAAATCACTTTTTTCACTAAATATAGTTCCATAAAGTTTTGTTTTTTGCCTGAACGTAGAAAATAGTTATTTATGCAATAAGTACAAACAGTAAGTGTTTATTCCACGCGACATAAAATTATCCAACGAGGCCGTCAGGCCGAGTAGGACAATACATCGAGTGCAATAAACACTTTTTGTACGAGTTGCATACAATATGTTTTCTACGTTCATGCAAAAACCAAAAAATGCATTATTTAGATGACACTAAGTGTAGGAAAATATTACGTCGAATTGAACGTTTATGTTTGTCAAGATGACAAAACGCTGTAGTAGAATGACAGATGAATGCAATAAACATTTTATTGCACTAGTGCAATAATCCACTTTTTCCACTAAATATAGTTCAATAAAGTTTTGTTTTTTGCATGAACCTAGAAAAATGTCATTTATATGGCTAGGACTATAAGTACATATAATCCTAAGCGTATAAACACATTATAGTACTAAGAATTCAATTTTAATAATTAACATTTATTTTTTTATATTTATTATTAACATTTATAGTAAAAGTACAATTGTAAAGATTTACATCATTAAATAATTATCCACTTTTTGCGATATCAGTACTCATGACAATATTTCTAGGATTAACTGCTTTTAAAGATCCATTGCTTGTAGTGAGCCCGTTAAATCAAAATTGTTCGATATTTTCCGCAGGTCAAGGTTGAATTCGTTTAGCAATTTTGGTCTTACTTACTACAGAATTTTCAATGTATCCTTAGACAACCGTACCCGATTTCCAACCTCCATACCTTTTTAGCATAGTAATATTCCCCCCGATATCGACAAGCATTGTTGCGAAAGTTCTTCTCAGACAATGCCTTGCATACTCTTCCCAATTAGGAAGCATCAAATAAAATGCCACATCCTTTGCTACACTACTAATTTTATGAATAACAGCTTTATAACATTTCCCATTTAAAACAACGCCATTCCTTAAAATCGGGAATAAATAAATTTATATCAATTGAAGTATTAAACTCATTACGTAACCGCACTATGCAAGATACTCACGCGTAACTTGTATTTTTAGACGTTTTCTTCTTGTGTGTACCTGGGAGGCAAATTGGCTGTTCTTCCTCATTTTTTTTTCTCTTTTTGAGAGAACGATCGTTTTGCAAGTCCTATATGCCAGAGTTTTGCCATCTATACGACAGGAGTAGGGATTTAAGGACAATTCATTCCTCCGTACGGTCATCCGCAGTTCAGTACCACCCAATACGAGTTCTACCGTTATACAGGGCGTAACAGAAAAGTATCAAGTACCAAATAATTACATCACCATCGTTCATTGATTCACCTGATAAGTTTGGCCCATATTAATGCGTATTGAGCATAACATGCGCAAAAATTTAGATTAAACCTAAACCTAAGTATACTTATTAGCATAAGCATTTTTTTGGTGTGTATAAAGCTATATATACTTTAACATCCAACAATCCAATAATATTGCAAGGAAAAGGCCCCTTTTGGCTTATTTTTTTATATTAATTTTATTTATATATCTTTGGCAAAATGTAAGAAAATATCACACTTATATTGAATGTTAGTGATTTCTTCATTATAGTTTTTGTTTTTTTTTTTGGTTGAGGGTACTTTCAGGAAATCACTGGGTGCCCAAAAGACACCATTTTGTTGTTTCGTGATTGTTTTTTTTATTGTACGGAACACACGTCTCCGCTGAAATTCCAACTAGCCAAAAAAAATAGTGTTTTTTATACTATTTCATATTACCTGTGTTTGTAGTATAGAAAAAAAGGGTAACATCAGATAAAAAAGCAAAACATTTAAAAAGATCTTTATTTCAGGCGATGTCAACGTTTCGATTTCCAGTTTAAACCGTTTTTAGGTCTAAAAATATATTAATAAAGAGCAAAGTAGAACAGACGTGTTTAGGGAGACCTAAAAGACAATAAAAAAATTATTTCGAAAATTAAATAAAAATTAAATGTTTAGAAAATGGAGTAAACCCCTCTTTCCCTCGGAAAATTGGCGCCTATAACAATCATCGTCCGAGATGGTTAGAAATGTCAAGTACCATGTGGTCGTTTTTACAGCGTTGTGAAATATAGAAACGATGAACATAAACATTTTAATAATAATACCTAAGTACTTGATAGATAACAGTTAATCCAGTTAGGAGCAGTATTTTGCATTCGTTCCTCGTTCCTCATTACAGGTCCATGAGATTACCCACTAACAAAATACACCGTGTTCAATTAAATTAAATACTCATTAATTCCAAGAAAATTGAAATTTAATGTAGGGAATACTAATAGAAAACTCAGAATGCACCCGGGGCAGTCATTAGTTATAAAATCCTGTAGGATTGCTGTAGCTCCATAAGATTCGCCTTCTACTCTAGAAAAATTAACAGTACCTAATATCGGGCGAAACGTGTTACAGCGTACACGACATAAATTTGTTTATTTTAATTACTATAAAACGTTTAAAACAAAAAATTTAGTCAGTAAAACTGAATCATAACCTAGAGTTTCGCATTGCTAGTTGCATAGCAGAACACTGTAAATATCTCTCGAGATCAAGTATAACATCTCGATGTTATACTTTAAAATAATACTAATTATTTTATGTAAACGTCGTCGCTTATTGTTAATATTGTTGCTATTATTAACATTAACAGAACTTAGTTCCCCAATAACACAAGAAGTTAAAAAATTATCTGCGCGAAGTACACCTTGCACTAGTGGCCTACAGATGACGCTTACATCAATTGCCGTCAAAAATAAAATATCGCATACGGTGTTTAGTTTCAATTAATTTTTCAGTACTCGCAAATTTAATTTTTCGCGTATTTTTTGAGTATTTAACGGATAAGGTGCTTATTGGAAGTGTGACAAGTGTATACTATCGTGTGGCAATGTAATACCAACGACGTTTTCCGAGTAGACAAAATATTATGCCGAATCCTCTTTGAATCACATTGAACAACTTCTGTAATGCCTTGAGTCTAAACGTGTGGCAGTGTTTGTAAGTACTTGTGTACATTTGCATATGTTTTTCCCGACGGACGGAATCCACTTGGTCGTGGTCATCGGACCGAGTACCCTGTTTTAAATAAATAAAAAAAAACGGAAGAGGAAGGGAGAGGTTCCTAGCAAGTACAAACATCTTTCTAATGACAAGTTTTAATCTAAAGAAGTAGGTAAGAGAACAGAAAAGATTCAACACTTTTGAAATCTCTCCAAATATCAATCCTGGAAATAAATATCAGTAAGGTAGGTAGCTGCGTTCCTGTGCTACCATATCATGTTTCTTATTAAATAATCATCTACATTTTGTAAATATTTTTTGTTTCTTTAAAACAAATAATAATAAAAAATAATTACAGTAAAAATAGGTGGCAATTTATTTACCACTCTTTATTGCTGTAATCTTCTTATTGATTGTGACTTTACAAATAAAAGGTAAAATTACGTTGTAATGTAATTTCATGTTTTGCAATTGTAATATTACTTTGTGATTTTACAATACAAAAAGTATTTTTACAATGTAACTTGCACAATTACTTGTAAAATTGCAGAGTAACTTTGCAGGCAGTTGTATGGTTACATTGTACTAATACATTGTATATTATGACTACAATGTAATTTTTTTTATTTATTGTACAGGGTGGTTCAATTTGGGCACTTAGGTAAGAAGGTTTCTCTATTTTCCGAAAAGACAGAAAAAAGTAACCAATATATTTGGAGCTTAATTGAATAGTGAGAACCTCATTTCGATATTTTGATTTGTTTAAGAGATACCTACATGATGTTCTTAAATTTTGGTCGTTTTCTATGGTAACTTTTCTACTTATTATATTAATATTTATACATTGTAAAGACATTTTTTCTCTATGTGTAGTATCTAGTGGCTTAAGGAAAATTTTTTTATAACTTCTAGTTTTCCATTACTATAACAAACATATATATTTTTTAATGAAACATCGTACGTATGTAATATGGGGCACCATAGAAAAGGACTAAAATTTAAAAAAAAATCTATAATAAAATTAATTAAGATATCGAAATGAAATTTTCGTTATTCAATTTTTCTCAAAAAGTATTCCCGTGACATTTGGAACATCATTTCGGAGAATTAAATAAATCTCCTAAAAGTGTCGAAACTGACCTAACCCGTACAGTCAATTTTAGAAAAACTTACTTTAAAAACATCTTGTTTACAACACTCGAATTCACTAACAGTATTTTGGCATAGATACCTAAAAAAAATCTGAATAGTAATTCATTTATACCTTATAGATTAATATGCCTACATGAGAAAAATTAAAATATCGTAAGGAATTAACGATTGTTACTTACCTTAAGTAACATATCAGGCTTTTCCATGAGTTTCTCAATAGCGTCACTGCATCAGAATGTTATACTTAAAAAAATGTACTCATATTAAGTAACCTACTTAACATGAATGCCAATTGCTTCTAATGTTAACAAACATCCTTAATAGTAATACTGAATTTTTGATATGATATCCCCAGTGAAGTCAAACATTTTCGAAGCAAAAGATTCGTTTTCTATATGCTTTTCAAATTTATATACAAAAAATTAAGTACTTTGGAATTTATGATTCATTTAGGTTGAAAATAATACTTAATTCTATTATAGTCCCTATGTACCTTAAATTCAGAAGAATAATCCTTTTTAAATTTATAATTAAAATTTTTGGACAAACTGTGTGAAAAACATTTGTTACACAAACCCGTACTTTTCCTAACTGATTATATAAATAGCTAATTTGTGCGATTACGGCTCAGTTAGCTAATTAGTAGTTACAGCTTTATTATATCTTCAATATATTAACTACCCATTGCTTATTTATTTATTTTTTTTTTTTGGCTTAGAAAGACATGTACATACAAGTACTGAAGTAATAAAATATTATAGTTTTACGGCAATTTTTTATTAAAATTTGGTACCTGCACATTTAGGTTCTTTGTACAAAACAGAACACTTAATCGTTATACAAAACATAATATATAGCAATGTAAAAATATATTCATAGAACTAAAATTAACATTTTATAATATTCAAACGAGATCTATGATGGTCTTATACTAACTATTACAAAGCAATATTAATTATATAAGTGTGCATAGATAAGTAGGTACCCAGAACTTAATAAATCATGCTAATTCTCCGGAAGCCCCTGTTCTTCAAATATGTATAAAATATAATTCTAATGGAAAATAATATATTTTTTATATATTATGTAAAATGAACAAATCAACAGTGGGGTATCCAATTTTTCTTTTTCTTAATCTCATTTAGGTTATTTTAAAACCAGCACTATACAAAACTATTTATAGTACTAAAAACGCTTACTTGTCACTCTAGATATGACTATATTGCTAGTCACTACTCACTAAATTATTTCATGTAAGTACCTAGGTCCTAGGTACATGCTGCATTCATCGAAATGAAGCAAGAAATAATGAAGACGTTACCACCCAACGCTCTCAACGGTTAGGTTATGCTAGTGCGTTTTAAAATTAGTAGTATCTTCACATACACATTAGGCATATTTTTACAGTCAATTATATAGTAAATTTGGTATTTTCAGTAATTTTGCAATGTAAAAATGGATTTCACATTGTTAATTGTAAATGTATTACAATATATTCTATAAATGTACACATTATATTATAATTACATAGGAAATTTACGCTTTTGTTGTATATTGGCAGTTTTCTTGTAAAATTACAAGCGTTAGTGTGATATTATCAGTATTTTTAGAATTATTTTAAGACAATTGTAAGGATATTCTTACATAGTATATTTGTAAAGTTACTGGCCTTTTTTTCAGTGTACATAATGATAATGTTGTACGCTATTACTACCTTTGAATTACCATGCGTAATATACCTAATCTAGCGACTGACAGTCGGCCAGAGTCGACAATAAATAGGGATTAAAATAGTTAAGAAAAAAAAATTCATTCGCTTTATAAATAAGTTTGGAACTTTTTTGATGGACGATTCCGTCAATCTTATATTTCTAAATCCCCTCTTAAAATATTTGTACTTAGTGATTTTGTATTATTTTAAATACTTTTAAAAATGTTACAAAAACTTTAAAATCTACATCAAACATAGAAAAACGTATACAATTAACTCAATAATATCGTTTTGCATTTTTTTTCTCTTCAGATAAATAGTTGCGGCAAGAATTCAAGCAACTTACGTCATACGAATAAATGAATAATTCATTAATTACATTGTCATCAAAGTATTTAATAAACTGCAACTGAGAATAATAAAACTATATACGAGTACTACACTAAATGTTTGCACTACATTACAAAAACAAATTGTTTTTTGACGCGACAAATTGTCGAAAATTATGTTGATAATAAAAACAATTGCGTAACGTCAGCCATGACGTAAGTCGTTTAAATTCTTGCCCTAACTATACATAATATGGAGGAAATGATAAGTATGTTTATTAAATAATTATCACATTGATGTTAGGGCGCCATCACCGTGTTTTAGCAGAATAGTCTACAATACAGTAAAATTTTAAACTCTTGACAGATACTGCTACCTAGCAATAGTTAAACTATTTATGGCTGAAAAAATACCGATAACTGTATATTACGTGATCTTATTACGGTTAAATATGGCGATAATCAAACCAATGTGCGTATCGACATACATAATTAATTAAGTTTACCACTTTCTTCTACAAAAAAATTGACACAATTTTTTACTGCAACAAAATAAATATAAAGGATGAACTTAGGAAAGGTTTGTGTTCATATTTCTTACTTTGGCTTTTAAATGTGAAAAATTAATTGTTGAAGTTTATGAAAAAATACATAAAAAGGGCAACTTTCAATAAATATCTTCTATACAGGGTTAACTATGACTAGGTACAAAAATTTTAACCACGTGCTCAGGGAAGTCTAAAAGACAATAAAAAATTTATTTCGGTATTCTAGCTCGATGTTAAAAAAATGGGGCAAAACCCTCTTTTCCTACGGAAAGTCTGCGCCTATGTCATCAGTCATCGTCCAAGATGGCTACATATGTCAACTAGGCATATGTTCTGTGCAACTAGGTACCATGCGGTCGTGTCTCACAACGTTCCAACGATAAAAGTACGTGCAAAGTTTCAAGTCTGTATCTTATAAAACAATGGAATTATTAACAAAAATAGTTTTTTAAAATGCAACTTTAACACCCTGTATATTTAAACAGGGACGTCCAAATAAAAAATGGCAAAAGGAAAGTCGCATTATATTTATCCAAAAAATATGTGGTTAATGGTATGGCCTTTTATTTTGGGACACCCTGTATATAAAATTCTCGTGTCACAGTGTTAGACGCCATACTCCTCGGAAACGGCTTGACCGATTTTTATGTATAATCGGTAGGTCTGAGAATCGGTCGTAATCTATTTTTCATACCTCTAAGTGATAAGGGTGGTCCACCCCAAACATTTTTTTTTTATTTTTTGGACAAAATTTTTTATTTTTATTTCTTTATGGAGTGGCATTAAAAAATACATACAACCCTTAATTTTCACCCTTCTATCACAAACCCCTATTTTTTAATAGCCATTTTAGTAGTTTAATCATTTTTAACCCTGGTCGATAACTGATCTATTATCACTAGATCAGTTATCCCTGCCAGGCGTAAGTAAACAGCATGGAGTAGGGATGAGAACGAAGCCGGTTACCAAAATATTCACCAGAAATGGCAAAACAGTATAGTATAAAATCGTTAGATTTTGTTCATATAAATGGTAACACTACCTAAGTTGAACCTTCTAGTATCCAATAATGTAAAATTCATTTTAATAACTTTAACGGGATTTAAAATTCCTAACTTTAAAATTACATCACCATTCCACTATTTTGAGCCACCAGACATGGCCATCTTAACATTGGCGCATCCGCCACATATTAAAATTACCTCTCTTTACAACTAAGAAAGGCTATTGCTTTACTTTTTCTAAATCATTATAAAAATTGCTTTGTTAGTAGACATACCCAAAAGTTACTGATATCACCGCTTTAGTTAATAAAAGCTGGAATAAGGATGTATTTAAGTTTCAAACTGATATTTCAATGACGGAAACAGGGATTTTACCCAAAAATGATGGTTGATTACGATACGTTATCAATCTAGGAACTTTACGATCATTTGCACGACTTTAAAGTTACAAATATCTTTCGTATTGCTACAGACGCAGTAAATTTTTAGCTTTCAATTGGTCCTTACTTGGCATGTCACAACAGGTTTAACCATTAAAATATTGTCGAATAATCGTTTCATATTTAGGTTATATTTATATACGATTTTAAAATCCTATACATAATCGTAGAAAATAAGGAATGAAAAAATAACAAATTTATATGCTAAAATAAGAAAATTTTTATAATCTTTGTACAAACTTATTATCTAAACACATTAGTGAACACAGAATAATATGCATAATATTCTTTTAACTAAAATGTACAACAGGTAAAATTATAAAAAAATAAGAAAATATAAATAATATCCGTCAGTAGTAAAAAATCTGAAAGATTTTTCATATTGTGTATTAGTTAGTTTACAAAATAATTAAATGCACCCCTATGCTATAAATCATCATTTGTTTTGTACTTCACTTTCAACTTTACATTTGAACGGCGTATTGGCATACCTATTATATTTGAAATAGTTCATTAAACTATCTTATTGTTCTACCTTGGGGGGCGGGGCGGTAACGCCATGATAACGGACCTGTTGAGTTTGAAGTCGGGCCAAAATTCGAATAACGGGGTGCCGTCACTTCCTTGTTTTTTGAACAGTTTCCTTTGCGTGTAATATTTCGTGTCGTTTGTATTTGCCTTTTGGATAGATCTAGCCTTGGACGACTGTTAGTACAGTCCTCCTCAGAAAACGAAACGCTGTGCCTATTACTCTGCTCCGTCGTGCAGATTTGTTTGATACCTTTGACAAACGGTATAGCGAAGAAAAAGGCGTTCGGGTTTATGCCCAACTTAGCCTCCGAAACGCTGTCGTGTTTGCTTGTAGGTAAATCGGAAACTGCGAACCATCTACAAGATTTGATTTCGCTTCGGGTCTTGGGTTGAAACTGCGTTGTCTGTGGTACATTTCTTATGATGTACAGTCTAATGGGTTGCTCTTTTATTACGGACTGTAGGTAATCTTTGGGATTGATATAGCTGCTGATGTCTAAACCGGTCTCTTCTAGAACTTCTCTAATGGCGCAGTGAGCAGGATCTTCATCTTCGTTTATTTTGCCCTTAGGAAATCCCCAACATATTTTTTCCCAGTAGCTCTCGACGAGAAGGACATGCGACATATCCTCCGAAATAATTATAGCGCCACATGTTGGCACTCTACGCTTATATTCTTTCCATTCATAGATAATTTGTGTCAGTCTGTGTCTCTCCTTTTGTAGAAATGGGACGTACTGTAAAATAATACAAATATTTTTACATCTAAATCAAAAATATTTTTCAGTTGCTAATACTAATATAAAATCAAAATTGTACTTTAAATATAGGCCGTGAACTCACCTCAAATACATGAGCAGCAAATTCAGTCATACTACAACTTTGAAGACGTTTGTCTTTTACCACATAGAAATCCAAATAAAACCAATGAGCCAATTCTATTTGGAAGCAAATCCTTGTCAAATCCCGTTTGGCGGATTCTGGCACAAATAACAGAAATCTTGTTAAGAGGTCATCCAATATATCCGTTGGAATGCAGTACCGCATGGTCTTTAATTTGACGTTATTCATTGCGATGAATTTTTGTCACCAGAATTATATGAAATTCCAAGGAAAAATTGGACAACAATTACAGTGACTGGGTTACGTATGTTGCTCTCAAAATCTTTTTTGGACTGAAGTTTACCTGCACTTATACGTTTTATATATCTATTTGGAATTACAGATATTTGGAATGGTCGGCTTATCCCTAATTAATTTACAGGTATAAATATAATTTTAATAACGGATTCCATAATGGTTTATTTAATTTAATCCAATTTATTACTAACGGATTAAAGGATTAAAAATATAATCAGCTGTTGAGTTGAAAAGAGTTTTGGTACATATCGCAATAATTATTTATTTTATATATTATATATATATATATATATATATATATATATATATATATATATATATATATATATATATATATATATATATATAAAATCAAAATCCTTTTTTACCACATTGTGGTGTGGGTAGTAATTTTTCTTAACCATGCACAAATTTTCTCCATTCTTGTCAGCTCGTTTGCTTCTGTCCACGTCTTTTCTCTTTTCTGTGTTATTTTTCCAATTACTTGATCCCATGTTGTTCTTGGTCGTCCTCTTCCCCTTTTATTGCTTGCCATACTTTGTTAACCGGTCTTGCACTATCCATCCTTTGTAAGTGTCCCCACCAACTCAGCTGCTTTTTCTCAATAAATTCTAATAAGGACTGTATTTTAAAATCTTCTCTAACCTTAACATTTCTTATTTTGCCTTCCCTTGTTATAGCCTTTATTATTTGTAAGAAATTCATTTCAATTGCTTGTATTTTGGTTTTTTGTCTTTTAGACAGAACCCATGATTCACAGCCGAATGTCAGAATTGGACGATATATTGATTTAAAAACGTTTAGTTTTGTTTTCTGTGAAATTTCTTTTTTTCCTATAAACTTATTACTCATTGTATAATATAATTTTATTGTCTTTTCTATTTGTTTATTTATTTCTGGCTTTTGTTTTCCATTTTTTTCTACCTCCAATCCTAAATACTGATAGGCATTCACTTGCTGTATATTTTCATTTCCTATTTTTATATTAACGATTTCTTGTTTGTCTCCTAACATCATGACTTTCGTTTTCTTCTTGTTCATTTTTATTCCATTTTGTTCAAGTACCGAGTTCCATACATTCAACTTGTGCTCCAAATCTTTCTTACTTCCTACTACATCATCGGCAAATGCTCCCTCTGAAAAATTTAAAGAGATCGCGATTATTTTGTTGAACGGAGATAAGTGTGTATCAAACTGTTCAGTAAACATCGATCATTGTTGGCTACAGTTGTATCAAGAAGAAGTAAGTAGCAATAAAATAAAAATCATTTAACATCTCTATGGAAGCAGATAAACAAATTTTAAACTGTCAAATTTGACATACGTTTAATATTTTTATTATTATTTTGAAAACGAAAACAGAGAGATTTTCGAAACGCCAAAAAAAAAACGATAGTGATGTGATTGTTTTTATTTTTTACTTATCTGCTTTTTTCAGTGTGAGATTTTTTGGTTAGGCAAACTTAGTCTCAAAAATAACCCTTGACTGATCCGTTTGGCACAAGGGCTTATTTAATTAATCTTTATTTTTTCAGAAGTGTGGCAAAAACCCAATAAAACTAAAGACAAACTAAAATTATGTCACAAATAAATAGCTTCAGACAATATCATATTGGTTCATTTTCTATGTTAATAATTAACTGTTTTTTTTTCGAACGCCACTAGCAAGAAAATTAGGTACATATACAGGATGTTCCAGCTTTAATAATTCATGATTTTGGGGCTCTATACAAAATGTCAAAATCATGAACATAAAGTTACGTCGAGAAATGTGCAGTTTTCAAGATACTGGAAACATTTAGTTTAAACAATATTAAAAGGTGTATAAAAAATCTGATAAGTTCATATAATAGGTTCATAACAATATTGCTAAATTCATCCTATGGCCTTTTTAATTATTTCATTCTATCATATTTTCTTCCATTTTCGACAATTTTAACAATCACTAAACTTTATTAGTAACGGTTTCTTTATTTAAAAAACCTTACCTTCACCGAAACAAGATACATATTTGTCATCACAGTTAACTAGATTTTTTAATGTAATCATAAAAGTGTGGCAAAAACCCAATAAAACTAAAGAAAAACTAAAATTATGCCACAAATAAATAGCTTCAGACAATATCTATTTTTTATATTGGTTTCATTTTCTATGTTAATAATTAACTGTTTTCTTCGAACGCCACTAGCATGAAAATTAGATACATATACAGGATGTTCCAGCTTTAATAATTCATGATTTTGGGGCTCTATACAAAATGTCATTAGGTAGGTAGTGATATCTAAATCACGACAAAATATTTATTTATTTCGCAAAGGCACTTTTATGTTTTATAAAAGTACCATCGCCGTGACATTTTCTATTATATTTTGCGAAATTTTCTTTTATACCGTAGAACTTGAACAATAGAAGTTCGAAACACAAAACATAGAATAAATTTGTCATAAATCTAATAATAATTACGTAGGTATATTAAGTTTTCACTATTTAGAATAGAATATGCACTATTTGTTAATAATTTCTTCTAATATCACGCGCTAAAAAGTGCAATTCATAAATAACTTTCTTTTTACTTCGTTTATGCCACGGTGACGCAATATTTATATTTTCTCAATTTTTCTGCCATTGGGTAGCGCGATTTTGCATTTGAAACCGGAACGGACCCTATATACACACTTATATCGAATAGTGACTATTTTCAAAGTATATTATACACACAGTAATAAAAAAGAGCTTGATAATGGCCATAAGTACACAGTACACTCTAAATTTGCTGAACTCTTCAAGCTGAATCAGAGGCCCATGCCAAAACACTCTATTGAACTTCAAGTGAGACTGAGCTGGGTTTCTATTTAAAAAAATTATCCACGACGTCATATCTCGAACAAAGATGACGTCACAAATATGGGTCGTATATCAAAAAGTGCCTTTTTTAAAAACAAAATCGATGTGCCAGGGGATTTTTTCGAAAACTTCTCAATTACAAAAATAATGAATTTATTCGTTACTGTTCGAAAGCACTGTATGATAATAAATAGGTAAGTTAGGTTTAAGTCAATGGAAAAAATTGATAAGAAGTGGCGCATTTAGAAGAAATGTTATTAAAACAAAAGAAAAACTATGACATATCGAAATTTAAAAGGATAAGGATATTTCTTTTATCTCACCCGTTTCATTGAAATGTTTTGGAAATATGAAAAATCCATGATTTTAGATGCCTTCATATATTATTTATCATTACGATGCGGTCCTGTTATGATAAATTTTTTATAGAATTATTATTTCCAGTGCTTTATTCATTCATTTCGCTCACTTGTTATTTAACGTTTTTACAATCAAATTATTTATAGGCGGTAGCCATTTTGACACAACGTTGAAAATCATTGTGGCGTATAACTATACAAAAATAGCACAAATTTAGCTGGTTTCCTAATATTGAATAGTCAAAACGAAGAGAATTACAAAAAGTTATGATGATTTTAATGCGTTTGACGCTAGATTTAATGTCAAAAACTAAAATTTCTAAAAACCAATTTTATATTAATTATATTATTAGAAATTATCACATAATACGCGGTAGGCAAAATTCAATAGATATGGGCCATACAAATCAAAACAAAATTGCTTTCACGAAGTGAAATAAAACATGTAAAGTAATATTGAGTAATATACCACTTTACATTCCAGTTGCAGACATTATGATTAGAGATACGCGTTATACCTTTTGATACCTTTACGTTACGAATTGTTGTTTAGTTGATTTGTTGCTATTATATAATTTTTTAATTGTTTCCATCAGGCCTTACAAAATTTTAACTGCGTCTAAAGTAATTTTTAATATGGTGCGAATTTTGGTTGTATAATTACAAATATTAAAATGTTTTGTGACATACTGTTTTATAAGATTTGTTACAAAAACGTTTTTGTAGCTTTTATAAAATACCAAATTGCTTATTGTTGTAGCCTACTTCTAATTTATCTACAGGATTTCTCTTTCAAAATATGATCCTACGTATTTTTTTTGCCTAATAACATTGGTTAATAAAACGATACGTTATAAATCCAGGGACTTTACAAGGATTACTTTCACAATTTTAAAGTAATAAATTTCATTCGTATTGCAATAGATGCTATCCACCTTTAACTTTCAATTGGAACTTACTTGTCTTGTCTTAACCAGTTGATTTGTAAACCGAATTATCGTTTCATATTTAAATTGCACACATATACGATTATAATGTGTTCTTCATAAATGTAAAAAGAAAATATTAAAACGAATTCACTAGATAAAATAAAATTTATTTAATAATCTTTGAACAAATTTAAAATCTATACACAATTAAATAACATACACATTATGCTACTGACAGTACTGGATTTAAAGAAAAGGTACTGAAAAGTACTGTCGGTAGCATAAACATTGAGGATTTTTCTTATCTCACTATTAGTTAATTTACAAGACAATCGAATGCACACCTTTGCTGTAAATAATATAACTATATGCAAATTAAAGGAGTATAAAGTATAAAAAATACTGCTATGTTAACTTAAATTTTAAACCTACATTCCTGTATTGAAACGAATTGGTTTGTCTCTCCACCTTCAACTTCAATCAAATTTTTTCATTTACAATAATGTGTTAGACTGCCTGGTCACATCATGATGACGAACCTGTTGAATTTGAAGTTGAACCAAGACGCTGCGAACAGCTGGATTCCGTTACTCTCCTGCTTTGGGAACAGTTTTCTACGCGTGTACTGGTTTTTGTCCTGCGTCTTCTTGATGGATTTGGTTTTGTCCGATCCTGTACTATGAGTAGATCCAAGTTTGGACGACTGTTGGTACACTTTTCATTAGAGAATGAAATACTATGCCTATTACGTTTGCGCTCCGTCTTGCAAATTTTCTGGAGACGTTTGACGAACGGAATGACAAAGAAGAAAGCCTTGGGATTTATACCCCACTTATTCTTCGAAACGTTGTCATCTTTGCTTGTAGGTAGATCGGAAACGGCGAACCACCTACAAGATTTTATCTCGCATCGGGATTTGGGACAAAACTGCGTTGCTAAAGGTATATTCTTTATAATGTAGAGTCTAACATATTGCTCGAGTAATACGGACTGTAGGTAGTCGTTGGGATTGATGTGGCTGCTAATGTCGAAACCGGTTTCTTCTAGGACTTCTCTAATGGCGCAGTGAGTAGGATCTTCTTCTTCGTTTATTTTGCCTTTGGGAAATCCCCAACGCACCCTTTCCCAGCAGCTCTGGACAAGAAGAACATGAGACATATTTTCCGAAAAAATTATAGCGCCATACGTTGGCACTCTACGCTTATATTCTTTCCATTCATTGATGATTTGTGTCAGTCTGTGGGTCTCTTTTTGTAGAAATGGAACGCACTGCGGAATAGTTATGAATTAGTCAATAATATTTTTAACTTTTAAATTAAAAATATTAATCTGTTACTAATACTAATAGAATCTCGGAATTCTATTTTAAATCGAAAACTCACCTGAAAGACGTGGGTAGCAAATTCGTACATGTTGTAAACTTTAAGGCGTTTGTCTTTAACCACATAGAAATCCAAATAAAACCAATAAGCCGATTCTATGTGGAAACAAATCCTTGTTAAATTCTGCTTTGAGGATTCAGGCACAAATAACAGAAATCTTATTAAGAGGTCATCCAGTATATCAGTTGGAATGGAGTACCGACTGGTTTTCAATTTGAAGTTATTCATGTCGTTCAGTTTTTGTCACAAGAATTATTTATAGTGCCAACGGAAAATTTAAAAAGTCACAATGACTAGACCCCGTCTTCTGCTTGCACGTCTTTGGACTGAAGTTAACCTACACTTCTTCTGTTTTATATATTTATTTGGAGTTACAGAAATTTAGCATGGCGGGCTGTGATAGGTGCATCCCTAATTATAACTTAATCCATTTTATCCGTAATTAATTTACAGTTATAAACATAATTTGAAGAATGAATTCCTAAAAGGTTTTATTGAATAGGTTATTTTATTACTATCGAATTAAATATACAGCTAGCTATTAAATTAACTAAATTACTTTAGTACATATCCTAATATATCACAGTAAATTTTAAAACACCCGCAACATGTTTAGGATGGAATAATGGGAAAAGGGACAGTACAATTAAGGGTCTAGAATTTCTGACTAAGCCAACTCTTCGATTTATTTCCTCAAGACTACAAAAAGGCGATAGGTAAGAATTCTTATAAAAACATTAACAATTCTTTTACAAATATTTTTTTAATGTAAAAAGTTTTTGTTTTACATTCATTTAAATAATTTAAACAACAAACATATTAGATAGTCATGAATTAAGTTATTAGATTAAAGAATTAGTAGCAACCTTACTCAGTGAGACAAAAACCACAGTCAAAAAGTCAGAATTAATTTTCATCATACAAGGATTAAGTCAAATTGGAGAAAAAATTGCTTTTATACAATAAGTTATATTTATAGACGAAACTCAGAAAACTGTATTGTTTGAATTTGTCTTAAAAATTCAATATATAAATATCAGATATCAAGATACGGGTTGGTGGAAACCTAAAAAAAAACCGAAACCGTAAGAAAAAAGGCTTCTTAGGGAATGATAATCAGATATGAAACACCCCCTCTAAAATCGGTTAAAGAATTCATTGTTTAAATTCCCTCACCTATTTTCGTTGAAATAAGTGTATTAATCTTAATATTAGTAAAGCTTTATTTTCATATACAGGGTGTCCGGTAAGTACCTCCTAATCTCTCGGGAGTGTATAGGGGAGGTCAAAATAAAACTAGTCCTTCCTATAATTTTTTTTCCTAATGTTCCCCCTAACGGAGTTATGGGGGGTCAAAGGGGTATCTAGAAATTAACGTTTAGGGTTATAACTTTGAAACCACCCTGTATATTTTAATAAAATTTTTGTACGTTGTATTACACATGGAGCTCTACGATTTGATGCTAAAATCAACTTTTTGCTATTATCAGATGTCCAGAAACGGACTGGCCCTATCACAATTTTTCTCAAAATTTTGACAGAAGTAATTTTATGAAACTGAAAATATTATTATTAGATACTCTGAAGGTTTTTCTTTAAAAATGGTACTCTTTATTTATTTCGAAAAAATGAACGGTTTGCGAGATAAATCGGTTTTGAAAAAAATTGGTAACAAATACAACAATTAAAATTTATTTTTTTTACATATTATTTCATGCATTTAATTTATTTAACTTTATCAAGTCCAGAAATCTTTGAACGGGTTGGCTATACTTTATGAGCAAGTAGTGGCCAATTAAAAATAACATTTGAAAAATAACTTACTTACAAGACATGCAACAAAGAACATTCAACAATGAACAAAGGTACCTAAATGTTACTTCGGTAGATGTTCAAAATGAGCACCCCGTACTTCAATGCACTTTCTAATCCTACGAATGTTTTCCCGGTGCACTTAAAGTAATATTCCGTGATTATTGCGGAGATGGTCACAGTTCTGTGTTATCCTCAGCAGAAGTTCCTCTCTACTATTTACGGGTGTTGAATAAACGTTATTTTTTAAATGACCCCACAGAAAAAAGTCTAATGGGTTTATATCGGGCAACCTAGGTGGCCATAATACAGGTCCGCCTCGACCTATCCATCGATCACCAAAAACATTCGTCAGATGTTGACGTACTAAACGATCAAAGTGGGGTGGTGCACCGTCATGCATGTACTACATGTCAGTTCTTATTTGAAGGGGCTCTTCTTCTAACAAAATATTTAGATTTTCCTTTAAAAATTGCAAATAAAGAGCACCATTAAGTCTTTGCTCCAGAATAAATGGATCAATCAAATGATTCCCGATAATTCCAGCCCACACATTCACCATAAATCTTTGTTGGTAGCGAGTTTGAACTAAAGCGTGAGGGTTTTCTTCATCCCAGACATGTAGATTATGCGAATTAATTATGCCGTCTCTTGTAAAACCTGCTTCATCGGTGAACAAAATAGATGTACCAAAATTATGATTCCGAATATGATGCTGTAAAAACCAATTGGCGTATTGAAGTCTTTTTGGATAATCATCTGGAGACATAGCATGTACTTTTTGGATGTGGTACGGGTAAAGCAATTGTTCTTTCAGAGTTTCATGTACAGCCCATTTTGTAACATTGTTTTGTGCCGCCAGCTTCCTTATGCTATTTGAAGGATTATTAGCAACGTCTTCCAATATTTGTTCCTCTACATGAGGGTCTCGTACTCTCCTCGGGGCTCCTGCTCCACGACGGCGTGGCAAAAAGCTTCCTACATAAAGGATTCGGAAGAAATTAGTTTCACTAACGTTTTTCACTATTTTTTTTACCTGTTTATTTTAAACTACGATCAACTCTTTCAAAAGTTTTTGGACTCGGCAAATGTCGACCCCATAAATTAGGTGCATATCACCATATTCTGCACAGGAATATTCTTCCATTTTTAAATGTTATTTCTAACGGCTTAAAACGAATACCACAATAAAATTGAATTTTTATTCTGTCACGCGCCTTTGACAAGTACTTTAAAATCAACAGGGTCTAACAACGAAAACAATAGAAAAGAACTCTATGGAGACAAGAGCAATAATAATTTGTATATGTATTTTGGTCATAGATGTTGATTTTACAAGAAACGGCATTGTTCATTCATTCCCTTAATTCACCACCAGTAAATGTTTATGGTGAATCTGTAGGCTGGCACTAGCGGGAATAATTTTATTGTAAAAAAATAAATTTTAATTGTTGTTGTTACCAATTTTTTTCAAAACCGATTTATCTCGCAAATCGTTCATTTTTCGAAATAAATAAAGAGTACCATTTTTAAAGAAAAACCTTCAGAGTATCTAATAATAATATTTTCAGTTTGATAAAATTACTTCTGTCAAAATTTTGAGAAAAATTGTGATAGGGCCAGTTCATTTCTGGACACCTGATAATAGTAAAAAGTTGATTTTAGCATCAAATCGTAGGCTCCATGTGTAATACAACGTACGAAAATTTTATTAAAATATACAGGGTGGTTTCAAAGTTATAACCCTAAACGTTAATTTCTAGGTACCCCTTTGACCCCTCATAACTCCGTTAGGGGGCACATTAGGAAAAAAAATATAGGAAGGACTAGTTTTATTTTGATCTCCCCTATACACTCCCGAGAGATTAGGAGGTACTTACGGGACACCCTGTATAGTACTTTTAAAATTAAAATTATGTCGTAATTGGAGCTGTTTTACGATGTGATTGAATTATGTTTAAATAAATATACCTCTTCCAGGTAGGTAAGTATATATTTAATATTTTATTTATTGCAGTGGTAATAAACTACTAATGTATTTAGTGGTTGTAATAATAAATTACATCTAATTTACATTTAAATGAATCAGATTTAAATAAATATTTCTAGAAACGTCTTGATACTTTTTTATGGTTGTATGTGGACAGGTAGAAACACATATGACAGTAATTAAGAATATTTTTGGAAGTCATGTGTGCATGGAAAATTTAGTTTTGACTTAAAAATCAACAATTTTCAGAATTTCTTAAATTTATTTTGAATTCACTATTTCGAATAACTGTAACTAGAGATATCCTGGTATTTCTTTTATGCTTGTATTTGTAGACTGGTCGAAACATATATTCAGTTAGAAAATTATCCAACAATAATGTGTGTGATGTTATCTTAACTAAATAAAATGGTATTCCAATCAAAGAAAGCCATATTGTTACGGAAACTCACCTCCCTTTTTAATTTGTTAATTATGTTCCTGTTTGCATTAGAATGTATAATTTTTGCGATATCTTTATTTTAATCTTTTCTAAAATATTCCAGGCCATATTCGATTTGATTCTCAACACATTTTCGAGACCGTGGAAAGCGGAGCGGTTTCGCTTCTTCAGTTTATATTCAGAAGTAGAACGCGAATGACTGAAACGTCAAAGTAAAGATTTGACAGTCGTGAAGGATATTTGTTTTGTAATCAAGCATAGTGACAATAAAGTTTATTTTTCAACGTTATGTATTTGAAAACTAAGTTAACATAGAAATTACAATATAATAATCGTCTTACTTAACTAAAGATGTATTCAAAAATCAACATAAATATTCAATCGGCTGAAATATATATTTTGTTGTCAATATAAGATCAAATAATTTGGTTAATGGAATCAAAATATATTTGATCAAGTAGCTTTCTCTCTGTAGGTAGATTCATTTTTAGTTTATACATTTATTAAATCCAACCCTGCTTATGCAACAATTCCTTAGACACCTATTTGGTGTTAAATTGGAATGGTAGGAAATTTTATTTATATTAGCGACAATTCCTTTACAGTACAATAAAAAGATCTTTTTCTAGAGTTTCAATATTTAAAGAAATATCACACTGTATGTGCAGGATATATGTTTGAGCTGTTTGGCTAACAGAAACCACATTTATAGAAAAACCACGTCCTGTTCATTATAATGAAATATCGGGGGATCCATTTATTTGGAGGAACATATTACGTCGCATTTTTTCTTCCGTAGAAACACATAAAGAAAACCTAACGATGATAAGTGACCGGAAAATACAGCATATAGATACAAGCTGATTTTTTTTCTTATAAGTATTGTTAAATATTTTCAATTTATTTTTATATGGACCTAACTTTCAGCCATAGATTATAGGTAAAATGTCTGCTTCAGAGGTTCGAACAGTAAAACTAAATTATTGTATGAAAGCTTTCGAAAGTGAAATGAAAAATTAAATTAAAGGACTATATTTCAAAAAGGAATATTTATTTCTTTGCGCCAAGCGAAATCAAATTAAGAAACCATCTAAAAATGAAATGAGAATTGGTAAAAAAATAAATTAGCAATAAAAAAGCAATTTCTGCAGTTCCTTTGAAGTTCCCCTTTCAAAGGCATAACCCTTGTTAAATAAATTAAAATATATATTGTCTAGAAGATCTAAAGGATTGGTTTAACCATTTATATATACTTGGATTGCCGCGAACACTTCATTACTTTCATTAAACCTTAAATTTACTATTTTTAATAAATAGCAATGTAAAGTATTTAAATAATTAATTTATTTACTGATTGATTCATTCATTCATCTATTTAATATTTAACTTTATAAACGAAAATGAAAAACAAAGACAACTATGTAATAATATAGAAAAGCATACACTATATAAATTAACGAACAAGTTATGTCATTAAAATAAATTATTTAAAAGTAAAGATATCTGTAGGGTTCACTTTACGTTTGTAAATTATACAGGGTTAACAATGACTTAGTATAAATATTTTAAGAGGGGATAGGAAAAATTCAGAATTAACGGTATCACCCTTCAAAAAAATTCCAAACTTATTTATAAAGCGAAAAAAAATTATTTTCAAAACTTTATTAACCCCTAATTTCTCGGCGACTGTGCCGCCCGTCATCTGCGAGGTTAGGTATATTCTGCAAAAGTCAAAGTTGTCAAAGGTAGTGACAGAGCACCGCGTTGCCACGTGTAACGATTTACGGCGCTTTTAAAGACAGTTTTATTTCCAAAATACTAGATTATTTAATGAGAAACACGATATGGTAGCACTGAGAGTAAAACCTACCTTACTGATACTTCCAGGACTGATATTTGGAGATTTCAAGAAAGTTGAATTATTTTCTGTTTTCTAACTTACATTATAACTTGTCGTTGTAAAAATTGTTGTACTTGCTGGGGACCTCTTGATTTCCCTCGATCATTTCATAAATACACAAATACTTTTTTCTGTAGGTATTTCTATTATTGTAGTTTCAAAATGGTTTATTTTTATGTCACTAAGTAAAAAAGAAGTTACAAGGAATTTTAAAAAGTATGAAATTGATTCTTTTTTATTTTCAAGTTAGGTACATACGTATTTAAAACTCCAGCACGTGTAAAACAGCATTCGTGGACGTTGTACAATTCGTACAAATGTACGAGGATTTGGCATATTCTGTCTACATATTTGGAAAACGTCTTTGATATTCTGCTGCTGCACGATATGCACTTTCGTCGCACTTCCCATAAATTAGTACCATATCCGTAATTTCCGCGATTACAGAATTTGAATGTGCGAAAAGCAAATACTGAAAACTAATATCAAAATATTTGCGATATTTGACGGATCTTCCGATGCTGGCGCCATCTATATGTCATTACCACAAAGTGCACTAAAGCTTGTTCCATTTTTTAACTTATTATAGAATTAAAAAATAATAATACTAATGATAGTAACGATATTAACAATAATCGACAATGTTTGCATATAATAATATTGTAGTATTATTATTTTAAATTTCCCGAAGTGTTTACAGTGCTCTGTAATATTACTTTTCTGGCCACTACTGCTGTTTGACATTTATTTGGAGAGTATTGGAAACAATGCAACCAACAACACAGCATAGGTTTATATCGACTGACAAGTGCTATGTGCGTGTAATCCCGTGTCATGGAGGAAGTGTCAAAACAATACTAGGATGAAGATAACCCACGATGGTACACAAAAAAATAGAATATTGGTTATATTGATTGTCATAAGAATATTTATCTGAATAATATTAGGTTCTCGGTGGTGGCGGACCGAAGACTGAACGGTTGTGTCAACATTGTAATTTTAGTTTCCGTTTTTAGTGACAGTTTCAGTTTTAAACGTTTTATTTATTAAATAATGAATAGTTGCGATATATTGGGACATTTGTAGTTTTCCATAATTTTCTTTAAACGTACGTGGACATATTTTCTAGAGTTGAGAGCAATGTAGTGGAGTTACAGTTATCGGACAAAATTTTCTAAATGAAAAACGGCCACGGGTGTATTCGAAGCTTTCTGTTAGTATTTCTTTCAATCAATTTTCTTAAAATAAATGGGCAATTTATTAACTCTACGCGAAGTGTGTATTTTGTGGCGAGTAATTCTGACGGACCTGTAATGAGTGAAAATGAAGTTTTGGCAGTTTGGAACGAAGGAACGAAAAACGAATGCAAAATACTGTAGCTAAACGGATTAACTGTTATCTATCAGGTACTTAGGTATTGTTATTAATAAAAATGTTTACTTTCGTTGTTTCTACATTCGGCAACGTTGTGAGAAACGACCGCATGATAGTTGACATATGTAGCCATCTTGGACGATGACTGATCGACATAGGCGCCGACTTTCCGTAGGAAAAAAGGGGTTTCCCCATTTTTAAAACATCGAGCTAGAATTCCGAAATAAATTTTTTATTGTATTTTAGGCCTCCCTGAGCACGTGGTTAAAATTTTTATACTTAGTTATAGTTAACCCTGTATAAATCGGAAAATAGATGAATTCCTGACAATCAAATTATGAAAAATTTTGAAAGAAAATTTACAGAAATATTTAGTCTACATTAAAGACTATCAAAGAAATGCTTTTACTTAGCAACTCCCCTTGCTTATCAAATATGGGTAGTATCTATCAGATTATAAACTTAAATACAGATAATTGTTGCAAAATCAATCCGAATTTATTAATGTGATAAAATGTGATGTGTGTGTGTGTGTGTGTGTGTGTGGGAGGGAGGGGGGTGGTAAATTTATAAATAAACATATTTTAGTTTAATCTAACATAACAGCTTTGCTTTTTCACAACTACCCTTGTAAAATTGTGACAGTTTCGAACTATAAATTTATGTTTTGGTTAAAATATAGTGAGCGGATTTTGGTCGGGTGATCAAGGAGACCACCCAATTGGACCATCTCTTCCTATCCATCATTTGGGAAACACACGATCCAAACGTTGTCGCACTAGTGGAAATCGCTGTTGAAATTGCGTGTGAAAATTGCCTCATCCGTAAAAATATTCATAGTAAAATTTGGGTTTAAGTGCTAAAGTATATAAAAAACCACTCCCAAAAGTTTATTAGAAGCAAAATATTTCTTGGAAGTACCTTGGCTTTTATTCAATGCATATGAGATGGGTAGAGTCGTTCCTTAAGGCTCGCCAGACTCTGGATTGTGACATCCCAAACTGCGCTGCAATTGTCCCACTGCTTATGCCAGGCTGCTCCTTGGCGACATTTAAAATCTCTATCTCGAAATTCACAATTTGTCTAGTTCTAATGGCTTCCACATCTTGTTCAGGCTTCGGCCGCAAAGTGCTAGTCTCTCTATCCCGCTGAACCACACGTAAAAAGGGTTCACGTCTCAAATGCTATCTTGAGGCAACCTTTTGGGCATAAAGATGGACTGCAGTCACTGAATTTTGATGTGATTCCTCTTATGCCAGTATCATGTTCATAAGTTCTTCGTTTGTAATAAAAGGTGATTCAGAACTTATCTTAAAAAATTTGGGAATAGGTGCGTCATGAAAAATAGAATCAATATCGTATTTTTTTTAAATCCTTATAGTTATTATTGAAGTTCTAGTAGTTTCAACTTTTACATCGCTAGGCTACTGTAGTCTCTAGCCAGGCGATTTCAAATATTCGATTACTTATTGTATTAGCTTTTTTGTGATGCAAGTATTTACATTAGCTTTTCAAATATCAAAAATGGCTTACGTCTATAGCAACTTGCAGTTGCTTAATATCGTTTTAATTTATAGTGAAATGAAAATTCTTTAGCAGAACGATTTCCCGTTTAACATATGCTAAATTTAGCTACTTTTACAACGGTGTACAGTGAGTTCAAGTGTAGTGAAAACGCTGGCGTGACATAGGAAATTTGTAATCGAATCGTTTGAACTTCATTCATTTGTGGGGATATTTAAAAAATGAGCTAAAGTGGACACTATTGATGATTTATGCAAACATATCATAGTTGCTGCCAATAATTTAAGTTCCAAACGGAAATAATAAGAAAATTTGTGTTAGTTTGTAGAAACTGGGTAAGACGGGCACAAAATGTTGTTGTAACATCAGGAATGTCAAATTATTTTACTAATTACAGATGAATTTACTGTATAAAAATAGTATTGTAATGTAATTTTACAACACCTATTTATAACAAATTACTTCTACAAATACCATAGATATATCTTCCTGACGTGTTTAGTTTTTAGTTTTTTTACTGTATTAGAAAGGTATTTTAAGCTAATACAAATCAAATCTCCTACAATTCCTATCAATGAAGTCATATGTATGTTCTCTGATACCAAACATCTAGGTATGCTAATGAACAATTCCACAGACAAAGCTCTATTCAATAATTATCTAAAAAAATGTATCTGCTAACTGCTTTAATGAAAACACTCTATAAATATCTAACTTCACTTTTGGCAGTGGGAACTCGAAAATTCAACCCCAATAGACCTATTTCTGCATTTTTAGGATTGCTTCTTCAGGTGGCCTTCTTTAAGTTGAGTCAAATATCTAATTATAAAAATTATTATATAAATCAAAATTATTTGAAATTAAATATCGACAATGACAAAAGTGGCAGCCTGTCAATGAATTAAATATGACAATACCTACTTGAATAATGTTTACCCTTTATGTAAAAGTTTTTATATATTTTTAGGTATTAATAATATTGTGTGAAACTACTCTGTGGACAAAAACCCCAACCAGCGTTGAATTACATGCACAATATCTACTCTTATATTCCTTATTATTAGCTTTTGTAACATTTTTTACTGTATTAGAAAGGTATTTTAAGCTAATATAAATCAAATCTCCTACAAGTTCTATCAATGAAGTCATATGTATGTTCTCTAATACCAATAATTAGATATTTGACTCAGCTTAAAGGAAGCCACCTGAAGAACCAATCCTAAAAATGCAGAACTAAGTCAGATCTCATCTATTGTGGTTGAATTTTCGAGTTTCCACTGCCAACAGTGAAGTTAGATATTTATAGAGTGTTTTCATTAAAGCAGGTTAGTAAATTTAGATAGATTAATTTCTTTAGATAATTATTGAATAGAGCTTTGTCTATAGAATTGTTCATTAGCATACCTAGATGTTTGGTATCAGAAAACATACATATGACTTCATTGATAGGAATTGTAAGAGATTTGATTTATATTAGTTTAAAATACCTTTCCAATACAGTAAAAAATGTTACAAAAGCTAATAATAAAGAATATATGGGTAGATATTGTGGGTGTAATTCAACGCTGCTTGGGGCTTTTGTCCACAGAGTAGTTAGTTTCACACAATATTATTAACATCTAAAAATATATTAAAATAGTTTTTAGTTTTTATAAACAAACAATTTTACCTGATAAATTTTTGTAAACTTCCGAAACTAAAAATATTTTACTACATTTTTTCCTTATTCGTTATTATTTTTCCTCAGCTATATTTTCCAAGTGTATGCATTAGGTTAAGAATCATCCTGTATCTGGTAAGAAAATGCTTTGGTTTCTAGTTAGTTAGTTAGTTTCGTGTAGGGCATCTAATGATTATAAATTTAATATCTTAATACATACGTGGATATATACCACAACGTGGATTTAAATACGTTCTTCTCATTTTGGTGGATGGTGGATGAGAGGTAAGGACGAGACAGAGAGATATACGGGTATCCTAAGAGCCTCGCTATGGGCTAATACCTCTGGAAAGGGTAAGTATACATAAAACAAACTTTGGCAGACTTAGCATAAGCGCTACTTCATTATTCCTTCTAGGAGCCGTTCCAGGGTAATTTAAACTTTTCTACTGCTACATTCAAGAGAGATTAAAGTTTTATAGTTAATCACCTTATTAAATATTCCTCATCAGATGACTTATATCTACATATATTAGGTAAGAACATGTAATTTCTGTAACTGAAAAGTTTGGTGCAAGAATCGATGAATGAACTTTATGCCTAGTAATTAAATTAATTATTATCCTTGCTGTTTTTATTTGTTCATAGCCATCTAATCTACAGTTGCATACTTCTACATTGAACAGTTATCTGCATTGATGTTAAATAATGATTATTTGCTTAACTAGACAGTAAAGTACAAGATTTATTGTGCCTGGTATTTAATAAACGAGGCGTAGCCGAGCCTATTAAAGCAGCCAAAGCATTAAATCTGCTTTACTGCCAAGTTAAACACATAATTTTTTGGTCGATCAATTTTAATTTTATCATAATAGTAATTAAAGCTGTTCATTTTATATTACTAAATTGTATGAGACTTCTTTCATGAATAATAATAATTTGATCAGATCGTCTGTAGTTGCCACAAGACGAGCGTTAATAAGTAAATAACTTAGGTGTACAGTAATCGCCATATTATTCCTATTTAAATTCATAAATATACCTATTTATTATTTCAGATGGAAACATTCGTGTTAACTCCGCCAAACATTATTGAATCAACAAAACAAATAGAGTGTAATTTATTACCAGAATATTCGAAGAAGATAATATCAGTAAACATATACAAATATATTGATTACCGAGCTGACAATAAAATTATGTCTTTGGGTATAAGGGTATACTGGTATATTCTGGTTATTAACAATACGAAATATTCAGTATTCAGTCAGTATATGCATGCTCAGAGTTACTTTAAATGTCTACAGCAACATCGATACTGGAAAGTATTTAAAATTAAAATCATCTGGCGATCAGATGGATATCGTCCTAAAACATCACGCGTTTTAGAAAATGAATAAATTTAAAAATTTCTAATGGAGATGATGCGTATTTAGGTACAAAGGTAATTATTAGAAAATATTTTTGTAAACAGAGAATACTGACTTGTTATTTCAACTGGCAATGGCATAATTATGCCATATCTGGAGCGTGTCGAAATGATAAATTCCTTCAATTAAAAATTAGAGGTATTGAAGATATGGGAAACAGATTGCTGATTACTCTATCAACTATAAAATCTAAGAAAAAAAGATTCTTTATTATAATAGTACATTAAACTATAAGGGAGAGAAATGCGTTATTTTGGCAGAGATGCAATTTGAAGCCCGAGGGTTACAATGCACCGAGGACAAAATAGCATCTCTCCCGAATGGTATATACTATTTTTTCCACGGTCTCATTAACTTAAAAACACATATTTTGTCATTATGAAGTAAGTAGCATCAGAATTATTGTATTCGGATTTGAGCATTTATTTAGTAGTCGTTGAATTATTGTCGTAACTACAAAATAAACAAACAAAAAGAATTGTCAAATTAAGGTGCTAGTTTGGTTTAGTTTAAAGTTTGTTTGCACAATGAATAATTATGAGTTGGAAGAGATTGTGGAGGCTGCAAATATTGCAATAAGCAATTTGCTGCCTACGTCAAGTCAAGATCTTTATACGATATAGCCTACAATCGGTTCAAAAAGTGGTGCGCCGAGAAAAATGTTCAAGTATACAGCGAGAATGTTTTGTTGGCATACTTCAGTGAAAACGCAAAGAATTACAAGTCTTCCACATTATGGGCGCAATATTTTATGGTTAAGTCATGCTTGATAATTTACGACAACATAGATATAAGCAAATTCCCCAAGCTTTTGAAAAGAACTGGTGACGGATATCAAGCGAAAAAATCGGAAATATTGACAAAGGGTGAAATCGACCGTTTTCTATCAAGTGCAGATGACAAAGAATTCTTAATGATTAAGGTAAGATTACTTTTGTTGTTAGGTATTTCAATTATTATGTATTTTGATTTTTTATAGGTTGGATTAATTCTGGGGATTGCCGGAGCTCGTCGAACTGATGAACTAGTCAATTTAACTGTACATGATATTGAGGATATAGGCTCTTCCTTGATTGCAAAAATTCCAAACACTAAGACAAAGATTTTACGAACCTTTCTGGTTACCGATGTGGGAAATATGCTTGAATTGTTTCGAAAATACCTGTCCCTTCGTCCTCCCCACGTCAAGCATAAGCGCCTTTTTTTGTACTACAAAGCAGGAAAATGTAGTTCGCAGTCAGTTGGCAAGAATACCATGGGAAAAATTCCGGGTGTAGTAGCTTTGTATTTAAAATTACCTGATGCTACATGTTATACTGGTCACTGCTTACGAAGATCTTCAGCGACATTACTGGCAGATGCTGGTGTGGATATCATGACAATAAAGCGTCATGGGGAGCATTATACTCCCTTGGGAATAATCGACTACTTCTGTTTTAATTTTGATGTCATAGAAACTGATTTCTACTCCCGACCGTGGAAAAACGAATATATAGGCATATGTCGGAAATATAGTACCGCAAAACCTACACAAATAGACAGTAACAGATTTTTTTTTAAATATTCAAATGGTATAGCATATAATCAATTAATAAGAGTTTATACATTTGGAAAAATGTCATAACATGTTGCTGAGTTTCTGACATTGAAGGATGCTCACGAATATACAATACATTGTTTCCCTGGAACTTCAGCTACACATTAATAAATTCAGGAGCTAATATCACAACTTCAAACAACGGTAGCAGAAGGCGAAGGAGTCCATAACACGTAAATTAGTTGTCATCAAAAAAATTCCCTACTGCAAGTACATCAAGTGTTAGAAGCGATTTTTTTAACAATTCAAGTGAAAACACTTCAACCTACATAGACGAAGTAAATGTATCAAAACAAACGGAACAAGGTATATCCCTTACATACTGTTCTAATTTCACTATACGGGCTGTCTCACATAAGAGGGTCACTCCTATGTATCTCGCTTAATATGCGATGTGACGTTCCCAAATGATTACCTACTCAAAATACTGATAGATTATTATAGACTATTGATCGGATAAGTAGTACCAGCGGCTTGCCAGCTGCAGTGGAGACGGGCTGGGTAAAATAGAATTTAATTTGGAGCGCCACTTGGTTTACGCTGATACCACACACTATAGTTTAAACCAAGAAAACTAAGGTATAAATGTTCTTTATTAGTTTTCGTTTCCTTTTTTTTTTTTTGGTAGGTAAGTCGTTAGTTGAAAATAATTTATATATTCTAAAATATATTACTTTATTTGCCAAACATCTAATAGATCGTATAGAAAATGTATGCGCTAGACAATTCGGCCAATTGTTATACGATAAAAAAAAGGTAAGTATGTATAAGTATAAGTTCGAATAATTGTTAAATAATAAATTTTAAATTATAGTTTTTACCGAACGTGTATACACGCGCAGTTCACATACAAGCGACAATATATAGAATAAATAGATATATAGATGTATATTTGGCAAATGACAATTAAAAAATGTGTGCCGAAGAACTATCGGCAAACTGCCACGTAGAGCGTGAGTATCACAAAAAAAGAAAGGAATATATATATATATATATATATATATATATATATATATATATATATATATATATATATATATATATATATTACACACGTATATAGAAACCTCAAATCAGGTTACAACAGTATTAAAAATTGCATACGTATATAAAAAAAAACATCTTTACCTTGTCAAATAGATGACTTAATCAAATCAGAACTTTAATGGTAAAAGCGAAATATCAAAATAGCTTGTAGACTAATGAAATAAACTATAAGTAAGTATCAATAGGCTCAATTAATAATAATAAGCTAGATATTAATAAACTAGAGGTAAGTATCAATAAGCTAAAGGCTAAAAGTGATTCTACATTAAAAAAATATATCTACTAATAACTAATCTAATTTCTAAAGATTATTTACCAATAATTCAAACTAAATATGAAGCAGTAATCGGTAAATTAAAGTATGCAAAATATTTGCAAAAAAATATATAATAATTGCTTAAACATGCAAACTTAGCTGAAGATAGCAAGCAGAAGGTCTCAGACGGCAGCAAGCAAGCAAGCAAACAATAAGTAAGTCGAACTACCAGTGGACAGGGAAGCAACTGCGACCGGTGGACGTGAAGATTTTTTTTGGTAAGTTCTATGGTAGAGACTTCTACAGCAGCTGGACTACTCGCCGACGAGATCAAAAATCGTTGCAGGTTCCAAGAGTGTAAAAAAAACCCTAAAAGTAAGTTACGTCGGATTAACACATGTTCTCAGAAGTACAAAAAAAATACTAAAATGATCTGATATTACGACGATAAAAAAATAATTTAGCAACGATCAAGTTTAAAAAAAAAATTGTTACATTTAATTAAAATACGAATAGAAAAATTGAGGTCCTAAATTGTGTCAACTAGTTTATATATCTGTCATAACTTTAATTCTAGAAATTAAATTAAAAATCGATACTAATGTGAAAATTACACATATTAAAGAAATTACATGGGGCAATATTATAAATCAGCACCAAAAAAAATATGTTTATACCTCACAACGTCTATAGGGTTTTCTTCCAACGGCTTTTAGATGTATAAGGTGGCAGGTTAAAATTGAAGGTGATTTTTGTGGTGTGGAAAGCCGTTAATTCTCCCGCAGAAGCGGCCAGGAGGCTCCCAGAACTTGCAAATGCAGCTCCAAAAAAAATATACCAAAATCCAAATCGAAACTGGAACCACCAATTCTTGATAGCGGGCAAATTTTCCCTTATTCAAAAGGATGAGTATACCAGTATACTATTTAAATGCACCGCAACAAGTTTAGAAAAAAAATTGCCTTAGGAATCACCACGTGCACTTTCTAGAAGTTACCACCAGAAATTTTTATCAAAAACTGCCAGAAGCCTCTAGCGAAATCGTTACGCAAAAAAAAACTTATTCTAAGAAATATATTCTCTAAACAAGACACATAGTTCCACCTACTAGCGAGAATCCGACTTAATAAAAGATTCACAGACAACTATACCAAGATCATTGGATTTAAATTGATAAGCAAATAAACACTTCCAATAGATGTATAAAGAGGGCGATGAAAAATGACTTCGGAATAATTAACAATAATAAATATTTACTTAAAAATGAATTAATTAGCGAGCTAACGACTAATCTAAGGTGAGTAAATAGTAATGCATTCTAGGAGAACACTCAAAATTGACATACAATAAAATGAAGTAATTGTTGAGAATTTACGAAAATATAACCTAACAAATTTGTGTTTTGTTTACAAATTAATTGTTTATTTCTTATTTTCCAGGTGTCTAAACGGAGGGGAAAGACAAGAAACGGATAAATTGTTGAACAGGTACATATTTATTAACTATACTAATGATTTCATTAATAAAATGCTAAAGTAATAATTTTATTAATCTAAATTTTTATTTGTTTTAGATGCAGAAGACTTACGAAGATAAAGTTGTTGCTGAAGTAATGAGACTTGGAGTACACTAAGTATAGTCAGTTATATTGTACTAAATTTATTTATTTAATAAAGGTTGTAGTGCTCAAATTATTACATCACAGCGAGACACGTCAAAAATCTTTAAATAATTTTTGTTGCATTTTTGGAGATTGCAAATTTGAGATCCATGGCCAACTTTATGAGTAATAACAAAAAAACCTGTAAAGTGTCTAAACTTTAAGGCTGTCTAACTCTTTTTTTTAAGAGATAGAGAAAATCTATTGGTAATAAATTTTGATTGCAAAATTGATACCTTTCCCCTGATATAAACAGAGTTTTGAAATATCGTATGTGGTTCGTTGCGCCCTCTAGGCGGATATATTCTTTTATGCAATATACTACATGTTGCCCTTATCTTTTGTATTTATTACAGTTTTTTCAATTTTAGTTAAAAAAAGTGTACCTAAATATTTTCGTGTTGCTCAAGATAATGTAGAACCTGCTTTAAAGACGCCAACTGTTGTATATGTTTACAATAAATAAAATTACTTTCGTGAAAAAAATAAATCTAATGTCTAGGCATGTAAAACTACGCCTTTAATGTCTATCGGCAAAAAAAAAAATTAAAAAAATGCTAAATATTTTTTATATTCAGTGACGTGTATTCGAATAATCTAAAAATATTATGCATAGGACTATAGCCCATGTGTGACTGTGACTTATACGGGAAAGAGAGAGGTATTGTTATTCAGTAGACCGAATTTACCCCCAATAATGACTTCCATTGGGAGACTTTACAGGAATGGGAGAAACAAAAAAAAAATAGGAGAACGGTCAAACGCAGACTGGTATCAATCTCTCACACTGACTCGAGTCAATGTTCCTCCATCCTATCACACCCGCAGAGAGGATGCCAATCCTCCACAAATATAATTGATCTTCTGGTCTCACGGCCGTGGGAAACAAAAACGCGACTGTGGCAAACATCGATTCAAGTGATCACGCCTCTCGACCTTTATTCATAATTAACTCTACTCATTCTTTTGAAAATTTTCCCAATATTGATATCGGAAATATAACTGAAGAAGACGTTTTCAAAGCAATAAAAAGATTGAAGAATAAAATGACCTCGGGGGTTGATAATGTACCATCTTTCATTGTCAGAGACTGTGCTGGAGTTTTGGCTGTGCCGTTATGTACATTATTTAATCTTTCTTTGAAGCATGGTATTTTTCCCGACCGATGGAAGGAAGCTAAGGTTTGTCCTATATTTAAAAATGGTGACAGAGCTTGTATTGAAAATTATAGACCAATATCGATTTTATCAAATTTTGCTAAAGTCTTTGAAATCATAATTTATGACCGTATTTATTCTTCTGCACACTATCAAATTTCACAAAGTCAACATGGCTTCATTACTAGTAGGTCTACATTTACAAATTTAGCAGTATTTACTCAATATGTTTTAAATGCCATGGATAATGATGGCCAGGCAGATGTAATTTACACAGACTTTTCTAAGGCCTTTGATAAAATTGATCATCAAATTTTGATTAGTAAATTGCAATGTCTTGGTTTTCATCCAAATACGCTAAATTTTATTAGGTCATATTTAAGGAAAAGAGTACAATATGTGTCATATAATGGTTACAATTTTGTTCAATATATTGCTACTTCAGGAGTTCCGCAGGGATCAAACTTGGGACCACTATTATTTGTTCTGTTTATCAATGATTTAAGTGATGTAATAAGTTGTTGTAAGCTTTTCTATGCGGATGATTTAAAGATATTTCTGACTGTTAATGACATAGATGATTGTTTCAATTTGCAGAATGATTTGGATAATATTAGAGATTGATGTGTTAAAAATAAACTATTGCTAAATATATCAAAATGTAAAGTGCTCAGCTATACAAGGAAACTTTCTCCAATTCAATTTGATTATAGTATTGGCAGTGATATATTATCTCGGTGCAGCACTCATAAAGATTTAGGTATAGTTTTTGATGTGAAGCTTACTTTTGATGATCACATAGCAATGAAATCAAGTGAGGCTATGCAATTGTATGGATTTATTGTTAGAAACTGCAATAATTTCACCAATGTTCATGCTTTAAAAACACTTTTCTTTTCATATGTTCGTTCTAAGCTGGAATATGCTACTTTAATTTGGTATCCATTTTATAATAATCAGAAATCTGGTATTGAAAAGGTACAGAGAAAATTTTTGAAATATTTGTCATATAAAATTGATGAGTGAGATGAATTGAAAGAGGAATAAATTATTCTTATTTGCTTTCCCGGTTTAACACTTGTAGCTTAGAATTAAGAAGAATTTGTACATCATTAAGTTTTCTCTATAAAATAATACATACTCAAATTGATTGTTCTGATATACTTGGAGATATTAAATTTTTGGTACCAAGTTATAATTCCAGATCTAATATAACATTCAGATGTAACAAACCTAGAACTAATATTTTACTGAAGTCACCTATTCATGTTATGTGTACAAATTTCAATAAATATTGCTGTTCGTGTGATATTCACAATTGTACATTGAAATCGTTGTTGGTTCATGCAATAAGAACCTATTCTAATGAATTATAATATATAATTTTTATACATCTTTAAGCACATACCCATTTTTCTCTTGTGTGTATTCTAGACCAAGTGTAGATTTTATTTTATTTTATTTTTTTTTTATTTACTATTATTATTTAGAGCACGTTATGTAATGTATTTTTAAGTTTTGCCCTGTAAATGGATCTCTGTTGGGCAATAAAGCTATTATTATTATTATTATTATTATTATTATTATTATTATTAGCAAATATTAGAAAGCTGACAAACTATTATTCAAACGTTATGCCACCGCACCTACACAGTTCATGTTTCGCTCCATTTCTGTTTTTCAATAATTGAATGTTATTGTCGAAATCAGCACTTTCATAAACTTTTTATTTTAATTTCCTTCTTAAATAAAAACCCATCCTGACCAAATCTGGATAGTGAGTTGATCAAGGGTTAGGCTCCCATCTTCATTAATTACCAAAAAGGTGATACAACCAAATCCCAATAAGAATAATTCAATAAGAAGGACAACACCTTGTTAATAATAATTAACATAACATTTACACAATTTATTTTTATGTTATATATTCTTCTTATTCAAGTCCTATTTAGATACAATTTAGTTTAGTTTTACGTCAACGTTACATTATGACTGCAGCATAATATAGACAAGTCAGTTCCTATAAAAACTAAAAGATTATTGAAAAAATAAACTTACTTAGACGATCCATTTTATGGCATAATCTTACAGCACCGTTATATATGAGAAAATATATCAAAGTTTACTGTGAATGGCTAAATTAAGAAAAAATATCTTAATGAAGGCCTTGACAGCTAAAATTTATATCCCCCTCTGAGAAGCAGGTAGCAGATAATTAACTGTTCCATTATTAATGGTGACACTTGAAATAGTATATAATGAAATTTACTGTGTCGTCAGAACCTGAATTTTGTAATGAATACTATGTTTTAGGAACATAATGTATTTTAATCTATTGATAGGAATCGGGTAAACGTTTTGAATAAACTTAACCTAAAGTTTTTTATAAGGAAGATAATGAAATTAATAATTACATTATATGATACAATGGAATATGAACATCAAAATTAATCATACCAACTAGAAAGTGATAATAATCACAAAATACGTGTGGCAATTAAGTTCCGACAATTTGTCAATGAAAAAACAAGCAAATTAAAATTCGCCACAATAGTCTCCCTTTAATTCTACAAAACAATTCCACCGTTCCTTCCACGATTGGAAGCACCCTTGGTAATCTTCCTCAGTTAACCCGTTCAGCACCACGGTTACAGCTTCTTTGATCTCCTGTACGCCGCCATGATGAGTTCTCTTGAGGTGCGACTTCATCTTGGGAAATAAAAAAAATCGAAGGGGGTACTATCGGGGCTATAGGGTGGGTGCGGTAACGTTGAAATGCCTGTTTTGCCAAAAACTCTTGCACAATGAACAAGGAATGGGCTGGCGCGTTGTCGTGGTGCAAGATCTAGCCGTTCTCGACGAGTTTGGGTGGCACACGAAAAACGCGGGTCCGCAGCCGTTCCAGGATGCCAACATAGAACTGTCCAGTCACTGTCTGGCCGACAGTAACATATTTACGATGAATGATGCCGTTGATATCGAAAAAAAAAAAACGATCAACATTGCCTTCAGTCGTGATTTGGACATCCTCGCTTTCGTTGGCCGTTCTCCACCCTTTTCCACCTTCCACCGTCTGCTGACTTTGTTTACGTGTTTTTATATATTTTTAGGTATTAATAATATTGTGTGAAACTAACTACTCAGTGGACAAAAGCCCCAACCTGCGTTGAATTACACCCACAATATCTACCCATATATTCCTTATTATTAGCTTTTGTAACATTTTTTTACTGTTTTAGAAAGGTATTTTAAGCTAATATAAATCAAATCTCCTACAATTCCTATCAATGAAGTCATATGTATGTTCTCTGATACCAAACATCTAGGTATGCTAATGAACAATTCCACAGACAAAGCTCTAATCAATAATTATCTAAAGAAAATAATTTTATTTACTGACTTTCTAATGAAACACTATAAATATCTAACTTCACTTTTTGGCAGTGGGAACACGACAAATTCAACCACACAATAGATGAGATCTGACCTATTTCTGAATTTTTAGGATTGCTTCTTCAGGTGGTCTCCTTTAAGTTGAATCAAACATCTAACTATAAAAATTATTATAAAAATTAAAATTATTTGAAGTTAAATATCGACAATGACAAAAAGTGACATTCTGTCAATGAATTAAATATGACAATACCTACATGAAAAATGTTCACCTTTTATGTAAAAGTTTTTATATATTTTTAGGTATTAATAATATTGTGTGAAACTAACTACTCAGTGGACAAAAGCTCCAAGCTGCGTTGAATTACACCCACAATATCTACCCATATATTCCTTATTATTAGCTTTTGTAACATTGTTTTACTGTTTTAGAAAGGTATTTTAAGCTAATATAAATCAAATCTCCTACAATTCTTATCAATGAAGCCATATGTTCATTAGCATACCTAAATGTTTGGTATCAGAGAACATACATATGACTTTATTGATAGGAATTGTAGGAGATTTGATTTATATTAGCTTAAAATACCTTTCTAAAACAGTAAAAAAATTTGTTTACGTGTCTCGGAGTCATACTCAAATATTCAGGTCTCATCCCCAGTGACTACCCGACTCATCCAGTCTCTACCGTCGCTCCGAATGCGGGACAACAAATCCTCGCAGATCGATTTCTTTGTACAAATCTTTCGCATATTCAAATTTTCCTCTAACATCTTGCGAACGGTTTCTTTGTTGACGTTTAACTCGTCAGACAACGCAGAAATTTAGTATGATCAGCGAATGCCATTGAATCATTTGCAATATTTATAGTTTAAGGTTGACACACCTAGTTTGTTTTGTTCTAAATAATATTGTTTTCGTTTTATCTTTATTTAAAAGAAATCTGTCTTTGTCATATCTTTGTGGCTGAAAACAAATTATTTCCTTCTGCTATCAATTCTGGATAAGTACCTGCTCCAACAAGTATATTATTGTCATCAGCATAATTGGTAACACTTTGGTTTGAATTTATAGCAACATTATATAAGTCGTTAATGTATATAACCAATAAAATTGACCAATAACACTACCCTGTGGAATACCGACATTGGTATCCAGTTTATTAGATTGCACAAATTCTGCATTTTGGCCAGTGGCAACTTGCTGACTACGATTACAAAGATAGGATTCTATCCACTTAATTACATTTCCTCGAATTAGATATTTTTCCAATTTTAACAAGTATTTATGATACAATCATAGGCTTTAGATAAATCCAGGAATATCCCAAAGCAATTTTTTTATTTTCTACATATTCTAATATTTTATTAGTGAACTGAAAAATAATATATCTATGTTGTGTATTATTAAATAAATTTTCAATGTTCTTAAATTCAACTAACTGAATATTCATTGCCATTTCAAATAATTTAGAGAAACTAGGCAACTAGGATAAATCAACATTCTCCTTCTATATAAAGGTTTTAAAGAATTATTTAATATATGACAAATTGCAATATTAATATCACATATACACCATTTGATTATTATATTTGGTATTTCATCATGTCCACTACTATATTTATTTTTTATATTCTCTGATATTTTATCAACGTCGTTTGATGTTAGTGATTTTAAATACATAGATTTATTATTATCAGCTATATCACATCCAAATGGAATCGTTTGTACATTTGCAACCAAATCTGGAACAACATTAATTAAATATTTATAAGTTTGTCTTATAGGAAAATTATTAGGTTTCTATTGTTTACCTATTATTTAGTATTTTATTTTCATAATCCATTTTTCTATTTACATTCAAAATATTATTATATCTCTTTTTTCCATCGTCATACATCTCCTTAAAAATATTATTATTTCTACTTAGTAACAATATAACTAACCTATTTTTACAATCTTTTAGTGATTGACTTTCAATGATTTTACGCCTTTTCTTAAGTACTATGCTTGATAATCTTTTTGGAAAACATTTTTTAAAAATATTTAAAAATGTACTAATAAAACAATTCCTCTGTTTATTTATATTTCTATCTTCACTATTGCATCTAAATACATCATATCACGTTTAGCACCTTAATTGTACCAGGAAATTGCCCTTATTTTGCTGAATATAAAATCTTTTAAAGATTTTACAGTTTCTAGGATCAAACTTTTTTTATTTTAAAACAATTTTTTTGCGCTTTGTAATCTGAAATATAATAATCAAAAACATTTACTTGGTATTCTTCATTACTTGTTAAAATATTATCAATACAACTTTTGCAGTTATTGGTTGTAATTCTTGTGTAATCATTAACAGTTAACTGCATACTAAAGGAATTTATTATATATATTAATTGTGATTTATTATTATCTTACTACATATTAAACTATTTCCCTCAAAGATTATAGTGAACATATATTCTAGTTTATTAAAAAATACATCTAGACATCCACTGGGTGGTCTATAAATAACAATAATGGTAAATTTAGTTTAGTGTTAAGCGACTCCTGTGCGTTGTGTTATTAATAATTATAAAAAAACTCCTGTTTTTTTTTAGTTTCGGTAAGTATTCATCAAAATTTGTTACAAAAATAAAATATAATAATAATATAAAATCTTTTAAAGATTTTACAGTTTCTAGGATCAAACTTTTTTTATTTTAAAACAATTTTTTTGCGCTTTGTAATCTGAAATATAATAATCAAAAACATTTACTTGGTATTCTTCATTACTTGTTAAAATATTATCAATACAACTTTTGCAGTTATTGGTTGTAATTCTTGTGTAATCATTAACAGTTAACTGCATACTAAAGGAATTTATTATATATATTAATTGTGATTTATTATTATCTTACTACATATTAAACTATTTCCCTCAAAGATTATAGTGAACATATATTCTAGTTTATTAAAAAATACATCTAGACATCCACTGGGTGGTCTATAAATAACAATAATGGTAAATTTAGTTTAGTGTTAAGCGACTCCTGTGCGTTGTGTTATTAATAATTATAAAAAAACTCCTGTTTTTTTTTAGTTTCGGTAAGTATTCATCAAAATTTGTTACAAAAATAGTATGTGGTTGTCCAACTAATGCGATTATAATAGCCAGTACATTTAGACAGCGTAACAAGGAAATTTTTGACATATATGTTTATTACTTATCGGTTCTGAATGCGCCTTAATATTTGATAACCCGTTCACGGCATCAAATAGATCAATAATCATTTGTATCAGTCCAATTTGTCTTGACATTCTCGAGAGGGTAATTAAATTATCATTCCTGATTGATTTACAACGTTTTGAATGTCGACCTCAGCTAGGGACAATGAAATACGTTAATAATGAGTAAAGGAGTGGGAGTGAATGGCACATAAAAATAGGGTGCCTAGCTTCTATAACAAAATTTGAATTGTAAGTTTCACAGCTAAATTTTGATGAGAAATTTGATGGACTAATCCATTTATTTCCACAAGGTGCATTGAAGTGGGTACGGAGGGCCCTTGATATTTTGCGTGTGTAACTTTTTCATCTTTGACTTTTTAACAAATTGGGTAGCAAATTCCGTTTTACCGAACTGTTTTACATTAAATAGGTACTTTTGTTTCAAATCGTTATCTTTAACGGTTTCTGAGAAAATCGCTCTTGAATTAATCCCACTTTGGTCAATTTCATAGTAATTTAAACAAAGTTATCAAGGTATTCTTATATCAAAGTATTGACAACTGGATTGCCAATTTAATAGTTGATATGATATTTATTTATGGCTTTTGCGATGGTAATGTTGCAGCGGCAGAACGCGAGTACGGGAGAAGGTTTCCAAACCGAGGGACAAGGAGAACATTCCCTATAGTATTCCGCAACTAAGCTGCAACCGCCAGTTTTCGAAAGGTACCGGCTCAAGGACGTCCCAGGATTAATAGGGAATCGGAGGTCCTTGACGGTATTAAACAAGATCCTACGACTAGCATACGGAACATTTCAAGGCAAATAAATGTTCCTCGGCCAACAGCCAATATCTTAAAGATTTCCTTAACAGAATTGATTAGATGTGCTACTAAGATTTCAGGTTGGAAGAATATTAAAGCGACAAGGTCTACATGCCTATCACTATCGACGTGTACATGGCTTGATACCAGAAGATTTTGCGCCACGTATGCAATTTTGTCGTTGGATTTTGTCGCTGGACAACGAGCAAGCTTCCAAAATTTTGTGGTGTGACGAAGCTACTTTTACCCGAAATGGAAAATTAAATTTTCATAATTCTCATTATTGGGAAGAAGAGAACATTTTATTCAGAGAACAAACTTCCAGCAATGGTTTTCCATAAATTTATGGGCGTGAATAATTCACGACACTCTGATTGGACCTATTGAAATTCCACAACGTCTCAATTCAAATCTTTATTTAAACTTACTTCAAGAAAATCTTCCCCAAATTCTCGATGATCTGCCTCTAAATTTACGACGTAACATGTTTTTTCAACACGATGGAGCCCCGGCACAATGTTCTAAATTTCCTAAACGAAAATTTCGCTGGACGGTGGATAGGGAGGCACGGACCGGTAGCTTGGCCGCCGCGTTCTTCCAACCTAACCCCGCTGAACATCTTTTTCTGGGGATATCTAAATCAAAAAGTTTATGCCACCGAAGTCGATACCCGTGAGGAATTGCTGCAGCGTATCAATGATGCAGCCAATGAAATTCGTCAAAACCATTTTAGCATCTTAATAGCTTCGAGTGTTACACATAAGGCAAGACTTTGTATCAGAGAAGGTGGAGGGTTTTTTGAACAATTTTTAAAATAGCTTGTTGTCTGTTATCAAAATTAATTTTCCACCTTAAACAAATCATCATATCATAATTGTTCTACATCAATAATGTGTATTACTGATTACGTATTAAATTATTATTATTATTTTTTGTTTAACTTACTGTGAAATTGACCAAAGTGGGATTAATTCAAGAGCGATTTTCTCAGAAACCGTTGAAGATAACAATTTGAAACAAGAGTACCTTTTTAACGTAAAACAGTTCGGGAAAATCGAATTTGCTCCCGTACTCGCGTTCTGCCGCTGCAGCATTACCATCGCAAAAGCCATAAATAAATATCATATCAACTAACTCTTGTCCCGTAAACTCTTCCATTTTTTCGCTTAGAACTATTAAATTGGCAATTGGGTTGACAATACTTTGACATAAGAATACCTTGATAATTTTGTTTAAATTATTATGAAATTGACCAAAGTGGGATTAATTCAAGAGCGATTTTCTCAGAAACCGTTAAAGATAACGATTTGAAACAAGAGTACCTTTTTAACGTAAAACAATTCGGGAAAACGGAATTTGCTGTCTAATTTGTTAAAAAGTCAAAGATGAAAAAGTTACACACGCAAAATACCAAGGGCTCCCCCGTACCCACCCCAATGGACCTTGTGGAAATAAATGGATTAGTCCATCAAGTTGCTCATCAAAATTTAGCTGCGTATACCAAATTTCATTCATTTATCACAATGCGAATGACAATTATTGCAAAAAAATTATTTCCATTCCTCCCTCTTCAATGGGTCCCTGTGTTTCCGGACCCATGTTCATATGAACTTTTTTACTTAGTTTTGATCATAGAATCGGCCTGTTCAGGGTTGGCAGCTAATTATGAGATACCCTGTATAGGAAACTGTTACTCTAAATAGGGAACTGATAAAAATAATATGTTAAAAGTTAAAATTTCTTAAATATTTCAACGACGTAAACCCCAAAGGGTAATAAAAGGTGACTAGTTAAATATCGACAGGAAGATTTTTCGAGAAAAATGAAGCAAATCACTCACTTAAACACGTCTACCGTGTTTAAGTGAGTGATTTAATAAATTAAAAATATTAGCATGAAAAATATGTTACTATGGATTCAGTTTAATTTGATAATACAAATATTAATTTTCACAAGATTACGAAAACAACTTTATTAATTTTTTGCTTGATGCTCTATAATCATTACAGTTTAAATAAGTTCGCAAGTACATGTATTTAGTAGGTATATGCCAACAATTTATACCGAATGCATAATTTAAAACTTATTTTGTTAAAATATTTTTAAAATATGTTGAAAATAAAATGATTCGCATGTTTTTCTCAAGACACAGTTGATATTAATTCATGAACAAATTTTGATATACTTAATTAGCCGATTTAAAGATAATTAAGGAAAACTCTACATGAAGTAATAACTTTAACATCCTGTATCTCGGAAACATAGCTTTAATGAGATAAATGTTATAAACTACCTTATTATTTTTCCAATAAAATCTTACTCATACAAACTCTTTATACCTCCTGAATATTTTTTAGAATAGGTGCCTAACATAAAAGCGTGTATGATGTTTCTCAACGAATTTAAATCTCATGCGGAACTAAAAGGCCAACAGACAAGAAGCGTTTTACATCGCCGTAGAAACCATTGAAAGTTAGCGATCTCTATCGCGAAACGGCGATAACGTTATGTTGCCAACACGGAATTCCAGGAAACAACTACTCTGCCGACTCTTGCTCCGACCAGCACAGAATTACACCTGAAAAACTTCTAACAACAGCTAAAGTAATTTGTCGGCAACTCCCCAGACATATACCGGTTTCGACTTTATTAACTCTCATCAGTATGCCATAGGTAAGGTGATCGACGAACAATAGCGATGTTATATATAGGATGTTTTTAAAAGATCCTTATAAAATTCTACCACACGCTGTTTGTATACAAAGTAAGTCGATTTAAATAAACTTACCTGAACACAAATGTGCTTAGTTTGGATAGTAGAAGACTTTAAAGTATGTTCTTTTTTTATTTTATTTTATAAAAATTTGACGTACTTACAGGGAATGAAGGCTATACTAACATAATATTAATAGAGTATACTCCTCAAGTATACTAATAAATACTTTGAAAGATTAACTTATTCTTGTATAATAATATTATACAGGGTGTCCCTAAAAGGTCTTTACAACGCTTCACCAGATACAGTGCGGCTCAAAATAAGTCGATTTAGCTAAACTTACCTTAGTTTAAAGTTGCCCCATTTAGGCGCTATACGACCCTGAAGTTGCAATTTTGAAATCTTTTTTTTATATATATATATAAATGTATAACGCCTTTTGCGATTTTGCTAAAATTTGGCAAGTTGACCCTACTCTACAGGACAATAAACCCCATATCAAAATTATCAGTAATATCAATCCATTGGTGTGGCATTTGTTTTTTTTTAGTAATTACACCTTCGCTAATTCTACCCCAATGGAAGAAAAGATTTTTCAGTATAAAATTATTTCTTACAAAAAAAGTAGTCTTGATAAGACTCGATTACTCTCGTGGTTTATTCGAAATTTGTAATTTTAATCATTGGCAGCAATTTTGACATAAAAATTAAATTAGGACACGTTGTATATTCTTCATAAGAATAAAAATTACGTACTTGAAATTAAGAAAACTACTATAGTTAATATAAGATAAAGTTATATTTGTTTAAAGAATTGTTTTGTTTTATTTAGATAATATGAATAATTTGAGACAACAACTGTTATTTTCAAAATAAAGTTATGTTTTCTTTATCTGTTTTTTTTTTCAAGTTACTTGAAAGAATTACTACAAATATTTGAAATAATATTAAATAATTTTAAATAATAACATTGCATTAAGCGAACATAAAATTGAAGTAAATAATTAGTATTTCTACCACTGATTTATTAGTATTTAATTATTTAAGGTAAGAAAGACATAGCAAACTGTCAAAGTCATCCGTTAGAGGTACACCAGACATATAAAGCTTTTGAACTTGTTAGCTCGCCACAGTATACCATAGGAGGCGAGGCAACCGACGACTTATCCGACAGAAGGGAACCTGAGAAGATGTGGTGCAACATCTACAAATACGTGTTTTGGCCACAAGCTGAACCTGGCAATCCACCTGCACACAAAACTTTAATACAATTTGTAGTAAATAATACTACAATAGTGTCAATAGTTTTGGTAATCACCACAAGTGTTGTATTGATCATCTTAGTACATTTAAAACGGGGGAAAAAGTCGGGAAACGCCGGACTTGACGAGACCACTTGTCCCCTACGTATGTTGGGGCGCTGAAGTGAGAGTTAAAGCTACCTGCAATTCTTGGAACACCCCTAAAATTGCAAAAAACACCCCTAAATAGCGGTGTTTTCGACTGTACTTGTTGTTTTGCAAATTTAGCCATCTTTTATGTTTTTTGGGACGCTGATTACGAACATGGAGGTTAAAACTTGCAGCAATGGTTCCAACCACCGCCAAAATTGCAAGAAAACACCCCTAAATAGGGGTGTTTTTCGACTGTACTTGTTGTTTTGCAAATTAAGCCAATTTTATGGTTTTAACCCCCCTTTTCGTAATCAGCGCCCCAAACAACATATGAGATGGGTTAGTTTGCAAAACACCCCTATTTAGGGGTGTTTTCTTGCAATTTTGGGGGTGGCTGGAGCCATTGCTGCAAGTTTTAACCTCCATTTTCGTAATTAGCGTCCCAAAGAACATATAAAATGGCTAAATTTGGAAAACAACAAGTACAGTCGAAAAACACCCCTATTTAGGGGTGTTTTCTTGCAATTTTGGGGGTGGTTGGAACCATTACTGCAAGTTTTAACGTCCATTTTCGTAATCAGCGCCCCAAAAAACATATAAGATGGCTAAATTTGCAAAACAACAAGTACAGTCGAAAAACACCCCTATTTACGGGTGTTTTTTGCAAATTTAGGGGTGTTCCAAGAATTGCAGCCAGCTTTAAATCTCATTTTCGTAATCAGCGCCCCAAAATACGTAGGGGACAAGTGGTCTCGTCAAGTCCGGCGTTTTACCGCTGTTTTAAATGTACTATCTATAAATATTGTTATTTTGCACTATAGCCGCATTTTAAATTTTACAGTATGACATTTATTACAAAATATTAATAATTTAAATGCGTTCAAATTTATCAATCTATAATTTAAGGAAGAATTCCTATTCGATAATTAATAATATTTTATTCATCCTTTAAGTAAATATTAAATTTAGTGTAATGTTTAAAAAGAAACATGTTGAATTAAATATAAGAATGATTAGATGTCAAAAATATGTAAATATTTATATCAAATATACTTTATTACTGAATCAATACATATACACTTGAATGAAATTTAAAATTTTGACTATATTGTTAGGTATACTTAAATATAGATTAGATCCTCTTCCACGCAGCTTTATAGTACAAACTAAATGATATCAATCTATATTCGTAGAGCAATGCTGTAACTGCATATTTAAAATTTTTACGCTAATGGACAAAACGGGTTATAAGCTTAGGCTTACTTATTAGATTGGATAACCTTTTATTATAATTTGTATTTTAATAATCGTGAGCAGATTTTTTGAATTTTTATATATAAATTTTAGTTCATACCCTCTGATTATTTGTTATTTTAGGATCTACAGGGTGAGCCAGTATTTTTGTAGACAAACAGAAGATAGAACACGTTTTTAAGAAGAAAAGTTTCTATAAACATATGTCTTAGAAGGATTCGTTTCCGATATAGAGAGTGTTGAATATAATTTTTTGTTAGAGAATTTTCATTATAACTTATAAAGGAATGCTTGGGGAATATTTGGGGGATAATGCCTATTAATGTAAGTGCATAAAACAAGCGATAAGAATGTTCAAAAACTTACACAGTGGGGGAGTGAAGGGAATGCTTAACCTCTTTCTTAAACAGAACTTCTATGCCAATGACTATTTAAAAAAAAACCTGTTTTTTCTACATACAGTTTACCAAAAATAATGCATCTTCTTCTGTTTCAAAATTCCTGTGCAGTTATTCTGTTTTTTATTTTTTGATGTGGTACTAAATTAAGTAATTTATTTATTATCAATTACTGGCTAAATATTTAATTCTTTCAACGAAACCTACCTAAATATGGTTTATTAAGCGTTCTAAAAAGCCGAAATCTCTTATTCTTTATCTCTTTCAAATGTACTCAAAATAATAAATACCAGACTTTTATAAGTAATCTGTTTAGTACACAAATTTTAACAATCCTTATTTATTTTGTGCTGCGGAAATACTAATGTACTGCAACTAAATTACAAAAAAAATAACATTGAATGAACATTGATGATAATGTTTATCGAGAAAATTTGTGAGTTTATAACAATATTTAATTAACAATTGTGGAATTAATAACAATTGTTAGCAATAACATATCAAACACTAAAAATCAAAATAACTCGGAAACGCAAAGGAATTTCGAAACAGAAGTCCCTTCTTCTTATTTTTTGGTACTGTATATAGATCATGAAAATAACAGTTTTTTTTTAAATAATCATTGGCGTAGAAGTTCTGTTTAAAAAAGGGATTGAGCACCCCGTCCACTCCGCCGCTGTGCAATTTTTTGAAGATTCTTATCGCTTAATTAATAGGTTATAATGAACATTCGAGAACAAAAAATTATGTTCAACATCCTGTATCTCGGAAACAAAAGTCTACAACATATGTTTATTAAAAAATGTGTTCTATCTTCTGTCAAACTTTGTCTACAAAAAACTGACTCACCCTGTATATGCTGAGATTAAATATAACCAATCAAAAAGTGGTCTAAATTTAAAAATCAAGAAATTTCTCAATTACAGTTTTACAGAAAAGCAAGCCCATGTATTTTGTGAAAACATTTTTTACAAACCTGGAATATCCTGTAGGTTTTGTATAATTTTCATATCCAAGCATAAAAAAAATCTATAACTGCTTAAGCCAAATTAAAATATCTATGCACTCCTTTAATTAAATATATGTATCTAATTACAAGCAAAATTCATATAAATGTCTGATTTTATAATTTCTAATTCCAAAGTTAGTTTTAATTTTTAGTAGTTAGTAATTATACTAACGCGGTTTTGCTTTTTTTTGTAAATAAATACCTACAACGAAGCAACTCTGTTGCGACTTTAAATGAATTCGTAATCTCAGTGTTCATTTTGCTAGTATTTTTGAAATATATACCACAGACGTAATTGAAATTCTTTTGAAAGCATCTGCTGTGTGACAGTAAGCTTTGAAGTCGGACACGCAAATTAAGTATTCATCAGCAGCTTTTTTCGTTGAAAATCTTTAGCAGAGCAAAACAAATTTTGTAGACAGATACTTATTCTGAACAAATTTGTAACATGGGAGTAATATTTTATTCCGTATATACGTACATTAAAAATTTACATTCGAGTTCTGTGCTGGAAGAGGTAATATGCGCACTGGGAAAACTTCCCTTTGCACTACAATTATATGATTTCGGGAATTGTACTGAAAAATATATTTTATGATTTAAGAAAAACTAAACTTTCGTAAGTAATATTGTCTAAATTAGTTTTTTCCTTTGAATTTGTACGCGGAAAGAAGTATAATCTATATTCAAGTATAATACACTATGCGCCAATAGTATGGAATAAATTCAATAAAAACGAAACAATTATTTTTTGGGAAAAATCCTCGAGCAGGTCGATTTTTAATTTAAAAAATACATATTTTAGCGTAAAATGCGATTTTCAAATGTCATTTGTTTTCGAGTAATGACGTCATCGATTTTTTTTTAAATGGCAACACCATATTTTTTTCCTTGATTCTGAAAGATCGTTTAATTCTCTATCAGACAGTACTAAAATGTTGCCCTCTTACATAGGAAAGTTTTTGAGTAAATGACGATTGAATGTTAGAAAACGTAAATTTTACCCATAAAAAAGTAACAATTCTGAGGTATGTAAAATAAAATACAATTGATTAAATTTTATACTTAAATTAAATGTTCGAATTGCCATCCACCAACTTCTTGACAATGTGCAAGTCTGTGAAGAAATTCTTCTTGCACATTATGAATAATTTCTGGGGTAACTCTGCGTATTTCGTCCCGAATGCGATTTTGAAGTTCTTCTAAATGACGTGGTTTATTAATGTACACTTTTGACTTCAAGTATCCCCATAAAAAATAGTCAAGAGGTGTAAGATCTGGCGATCTTGCAGGCCATTCTATCGGTCCGCGTCTGCCGATCCACCTCCCAGGAAACCAGTTGTCCAAAAAATCTTGTACAGGGCGCGCATAGCGCGGAGGTGCACCGTCTTGCTGAAACCATATGGTATCGTCAGGAATGTCAAGGTCATTATCGTTAGGAAAAATTACTGCAAGGGCTGGAACAAGGTCATTTTCTAGAAACTCTAAATATCTTTGTCTTGTAAGGGTACCTTCAAAGAAGAAAGGCCCTACTATTATGTCGTCAACTATTCCAGCCCACACATTTAATTTCTGAGGATGTTGGGTATGTGCCTCTGCCATCCAATGAGGATTTTCCCGACTCCAATATCTGCAAGTTTGACGGTTTACTGTACCATTCAGATAAAATGTGGCCTCATCTGACAAAAGTATTTGCCGGTGTAAATTTCTATTTCCTTGACATAAACCCATTAGAATTTCGCAAAAGTGTAAGCGGCGATCGGGATCATCTTCATTGAGTTCCTGCACAAGTTGAATTTTGTAGGGATGATACTTTTCCTTCCTCAAGATATGTAGCACTGTGCTCTGACTAGTGTCATTGTTTAATGCAACCAATCGTGAAGAATTATGAGGATTATCCACCATACTTATCAAAATGTTATGTTTCTGATTTTCATTAATGCTTGGACGTCCAGGTTTTGGAATATTTATAACATTGCCAGTTTCTCTATATTTAGACTCTACCTTACTGACTGTTGATTGACTGGTAGGGCGATCTGGATATTTTTCATTAAATAAATCGCAAACTTCCTGCTGAGTTCTAGTCATATTCCCGCATCCGATAAGAATTAAAATTTCAATTCTTTGAGTAACAGTTAAATGTGCCATAATACTTTAAATTGAATAATAATTTCTACGTCGTTTACAATACTTATTAGAAAGTGGGTGTGACAATGACACTTTGCAAAGATTTTCACCTACGTGATCCATAAAAGAACTATGGAATTTGAAAAACTAAACTTGATAACGTTTTTGCTTTATTTCAATTGATTTACGTTTTCTAACATTCAGTCGTCATTTACTCGAAAACTTTCCTATGCAAGAGGGCAAAATTTTAGTACTGTCTGATAAAGAATTAAACGGTCTTTCAGAATCAAGGAAAAAATATGGTGTTGCCATTTAAAAAAAAATCGATGACGTCATTACTCGAAAACAAATGACATTTGAAAATCGCATTTTACTCTAAAATATGTATTTTTTAAATTAAAAATCGACCTGTTCGAGGATTTTTCCCAAAAAATAATTGTTTTGAATTTATTCCATACTTTTGGCGCATACTGTATAGGTAGGTACTTAAAATTTTGAACTTCATTCAAATGTATATGTATTAATTCAGTAATAAAATATATTTGAAATAAATATTTACATATTCTTGACAACCAAGCATTCCTGTACTTAATTCAAGATTTTCTTCTTAAAGTGACACTAAACTTAAGATTTAAAGAATAATATTTTGTCAAAATGTAAATAAAATATTATTAAATATAGAATAGCTTATTCCTTCTTAAATTGCAGTAGTAGTTTTGTGGAACCATCAGGTTCAGATAGTGGCCAATACATGTTGCATCACGTCTATTCAGGTTCCCTTCTGTGGGATAAGTCGTCCGTTGCGTCATCTATGGTATACTGAGGAGAGGAGATCTAACAAGCTCGAAAGTTTCATATGTTATATGTCTGGTGTGCCAGTAATGAATGACTTTGGCAGTCTGCTATATGTCTTTCAGGTGTTTACACAGATTTATTTTTAGACACCTGTTATCTGTTTTATGTGACTTGCCTTATATAAATAAAACTCTAGAAGGGAATATAATATGCATATAAAATTATTTAATATTATATCAAATATTTGTAGTAATTCTATCAAATCACTTAAAAGTTCAAATAGACAAAAGATTGCTTCGATATCCGATATATCGACGTGGTATCCTCTTCTCTATAATAAGCCGTATAAAAATTGTTGATATATGATGCTAATCAAGAAAGAGGCAATTCTAAATATAACATTATTTTATACATGTATAGTAATTTATACAAATAAAACTAACCGAGTTAAATATCTAATATAATTTATTATATATCAAATAATAGAAACTGTTAATAAAAACACAAATAACAAATACAAAACAGAATGTGTCACCACTTAAAACGAAAGCATCTATACTTTCAAAATATCTAAAATTTTCGGAATTTTTGTAAATTTCTAAAAAATCGTAAACTTCCATGAAATAAATACGAAAACAAACATACATACCCTAACGATAAACCAAAAACCAACTAATCATACAACCAGTTTCTTAAATTTGACTAGTCAGCTACTCAGATATCAGATCATAATCTACGTGTAAAAGAAAATGGAAAAATAACCAAGAGAGAGTTTTCCATTGAAGTTTTACATAAACGACTAAAAATCAAGAAAGATAAAAAAAATTAACAGGTATAAATTTTAATTCGTTTTTTTCCGTATCGAAACGTTCGATATCCAAAATGTTTTCGGTGTATTAATAATATCGCAACAATTTTTATCGATACAAAATATCGAATAGCTTCCTTCCAAACGCTTTTTAAAAGTTTTATTTGAAGAGAATTTAAATAGTAAAAGTGGATAAACAAACGATCAAGAATATTATTTTTGACATTACTTTCTGTGTTTTCTTTTTCGCGTACCTGAAAACACCACGAATCATTTTACGATGACACATATGGTAATCAAGAATATATAATCTTATTATATAAGAATAAGTTAATCTTTCAATAAAGTGTCATTATATTTGAGGAATAGTAAAATTAAGCTAGCGTTGGAATAAATCTTGATATACTCGCGTCAAGAATTCAGACGTCTTACGTCACAGCTGACGTTATACATTTGTTTTTATTGTCTACATAATTTTCTATATTTGGTCGCGTTAAAAACAATAATTTTTTGCAATTTAGTGCAATATATAATGCAAACTTTTAGTGTAGTATATAGTTTTATTACTATCAGTTGCAGTTTCTTAAATATTTTGATGAAAATATCATGAATTATTCATTTGTTCGTATGACGTAAGTCGTCTGAATTCTTGTCGCGAGTATATTAGTATCGCATTACTAAAAATTTATGAATGCGATGACAAGGTTTAGCTGGTTTGCACAATTTATTCCAAAATGATATTTTATTTTCTTATTGTCAATGTACGGGGAGTTCCTTACAAACTTTGGGACATGGTAGAGCAGTTTAAAACATGAAAATACAGGGTGGTTCTTAACCTATACGCATACACTTGGTAAATTATAACTGAGGACAAATAATGACGAATAGTGAAAAAATATATAGTAAAATATAATATAATATGTATTGATTGATATCAAAATTGTTTCCTTGCTATAATTTTAAAGTTCCATAGATGAATGATGTTTTAGAATGCACCCAAATATTAAAATCCGAAAGAAAAAAGAAAATTTAAACAAAATATTATTTCAATAAAGGCAAACTACATCTCCTCACTGATAGAGCATAGAGGAAGTATTATCTTCTCATGTCTTATTTTATAAATAATTACTTACCATGTATCTAATTGTTTACTTAATAAGTTTTTACAAAAAAACATAGAACTGAGAATAAAATTTTACTGGAAAACCTGCTGGGAAAAACATTTGAAATAAAAGTTTTCACACTGCATCTAAATTAAATTCAGAATAGTTAATCATTTTTCCACCCCTACCTACATTTAATCAACGTGAGTTATATTTCCTAAAATAATAAATCCTTCTGATAAAAAAATTGTGCCGCATATTTGACACATTTTACTGCAACGCGTAGTTACGTGCATACAGATATTCACAGCTATGCTATCATATTCATATATTATATACTGACATATAGTATTACCCTGCGGATTTGGTTTTGATGGTATCATCATCATACCGACGTATATAGTTTGCAAATAAAGTAAATATTATCAGCATTGTCTTCACGTTTTCCACGCCCTCGTGGGTCAATATGTATACCAGAACGCTCCTTTGTAATCTGTTTCCAGCTGAGTTTACAAATGAGTTGCTAAATTTTTCAGTTAAATGTTAAGCATATCAGTTTTACGACAGCGGGGATGGATAGGTAAGGGGTCGATGGGATTTACAGTTCATCTAAAAATTATAAAAACCTGAATGTCAGAGATTCGTCCTTAATCAGAAGAGTGACTTTTTTGAAAAAAGTTATAAATAACTATCAGACAGTAAATCACTGTATTATAAAGGTATTTTAACCTAATATAAATCAAATCTCCTACAATTCCTGTCAATGAAGTCATATGTATGCTCTCTGATACCAAACATCTAGGTATGCTAATGAACAATTCCACAGTCAAAGCTCTATTCAATAATTATCTAAAGAAAATAATCTAATTTACTGGCCTTCGAATGAAACACTCTATAAATATCTAACTTCACTTTTTGGCAGTGGGAACACGACAGATCCAACCACAATAGATGAGATCTGACCTATTTCTGCATTTTTAGGATTGCTTCTTCAGATGGTCTCCTTTAAGTTGAATCAAATATCTAACTATAAAAATTATTATAAAAATTAAAATTATTTGAACTTAAATATCGACAATGACAAAAAGTGACATCCTGTCAATGAATTAAATATGACAATACCTACTTGAAAAATGTTCACCTTTTATGTAAAAGTTTTTTTATATTTTTAGGTATTAATAATTTTGTGTAAAACTAACTACTCAGTGGACAAAAGCCCCGACCTGCGTTGAATTACACCCACAATATCTACCCATATATTCCTTATTATTAGATTTGTAACATTTTTTACTGTATTAGAAAGGTATTTTAAGCTAATATAAATCAAATCTCTTACAATTCCTATCAATGAAGTCATATGTATGTTCTCTGATACCAAACATCTAGGTATGCTAATGAGCAATTGCACAGACAAAGGTCTATTCAATAATTATATAAAAAATTAATCTAGCTAAATTTACTAACCTGGTATAATTAAAACACTCCATAAATATCTAAGTTCACTTTTGAAACTGTGGGAATTCGAAAATTCAACCACAATAGATACAAACACAAACATAGATTAGTAAATTTAGCTAAATTAATTTTTTTAAATAATTATTGAATTGTTTATTAAAATACCTAAATGTTTGGTATCAGAGAGCATACATATGACTTCATTGATAGAAATTGTAGGAGATTTGATTTATATTATCTTAAAATACCTTTCTAATACAATAAAAAATGTTACAAAAGCTAATAATAGATAATATATGGGTAGATATTGTGGGTGTAATTCAACGCTGGTCAGGGCTTTGGTCTCCAGAATAGTTAGTTTCACACAATATTGTTAATACCTAAAAATGTATAGTAAATTACTGTTTGAAACTAAGTTCTATTAATTGAAATTTAACAGTTATCAAAACACTTGTTTTATATAGAGTGATCCATTAATAATGGCGAGTTGCTGATTTCAAAGTAGAGCGATTAAATTAAATATACCTTGCAAACAGGGAATTATAGAAAACAACTACTCCACGGGTTAATGCCCTGACCAGTATTAAATTACACCTGGAAAAGCTATAGCAAACAGCTAGTCACTCATCAGTAGCTAGTAGTAAATATACCTTATCCGAATGTTATTCCTTTTCGATCTACAGAGAGTCAAAGTAAAAATTTAATTTTTTATACAAAGTTCTGTCATTTAAAAGAAGGATAATGTGTCCTAAGTGGCGCCCTCTACTAGTGACGTCAAAATTAGAAATAAATTTTATTGTCTCGCCCCCAAAAACCCCGATTTCAACATGTATGCAAAAAATTTGGATTTTTGAAAAAAATATTTGCAAATATCGAAAATAAAATTTTAATTTTGACACTCTGTATCTTTTTAACCAACTAAGGTAAGTTTGGCAACTACGTATTATTTTGTTACCAGGAATCTACTTTTATTCTATGTTCCATTAATTTCGGGACATCCTATATAAATTAATAATACTGCCAAACATCTGCGATTAAGAAAAAGCTTACTTCCATAAATAAGCTACACCGACGTTCCAAAATGTGCGGCTTTACAGTTGTACAGGTATTTTTGAATAAAACAACAAATCTAAATTCATAAAATAACAAACTAAACATGAAACTTTTATTTTGTAGTTCTATATTTCTTAGAAAACATAGCACAAGCGATAAAATTAACACATTTTCTAATGATTGAGGAATTTCAGAAATAGATGTGATAGTTTCGTTTACGGGTTTATTGGGTGATTCAATTTTTTTTAAATTTTGATATCAGCTATAGTTGAATGCAAATTTCACTTTATTCCGTATTTATAAATTTTAAGATGTTTCTAATAGTTCATGTTATTCTCAGTTCTCGGTTGTAAAACCTAGGAATTAACAGTTTAACCAATGCAGAGGTTTTTGAAGCATAGCGTTTTAAATTAAAGAAAATAATATCAAATTTAGGCACTTGGTCAAGGGTAATCTTATTCAACCAAGTTCATTTTAAAATTTTAAAAAATGTATTAAAATTTGTAGCTTAAATGAGGTAAAAACTAGAAAATACTGGTCACTTCTTTAACCTACTTTCATTTTGTAATGTGATTATGTTGTAAAATATTGCATTACCAAATTTTATGAATTTTTTACAATTTTCAGTTTTATTATCAATGGAATACTCACCTGAGTTTGGCGAGATGAATTTGTTTTAAAACCTTCTGAAATTAAAGCACACAATTTTTTACATAAGTAATGAAATAAATAAATAAAACTGTGAGAAAATAATTAATGAATACTGAAGAAAGAAATGTATAAGATTATTTTACAATTTTAAACGCAATCAATCAATGTATACTGCTTCGGGATAAATAAATCAAACTGCGTTGACGAATCCTCGTCATCAATCAATTTGTTTCATTTAACATTTCAAAGATAATATTTCATTTACTTACCAAATCTTCAAGGTAAAATATATTCTTATAAAGTTTAGTAAAATTATACATGAACTTTGGCAAAATTCGGAACTAGCTGAATTTTTAGTGGAAATCTGTAATTGGATTTCTTAAGCATAACCTGAAATTACTCTTAATTTCAGTGACTTCCGTGTGTCAGACAAGATATTTCCTATCTCGTATTCCAAAGAAGAAATTCCGAGTAGGGAAGCTTGCCTCGCTAATTCAGACGCTTATATCTCAAAAGGGCTCATTTGGATCACGGATGGGTCTAAGAAGGACCAAAGCTTAGGATCTCTAGAGTACGACGCATTGAGGAAATACACCACAGTATTTCAGGCTAAAGTATTTGCTATCTCTGTCTGCGTCCAAGAGCAAAAAAATATGTAAATCAGCATATTCATATATGTACAGATAGTCAGGTAGCTTTACGCGTGCCTCTGTCCTTCGCGATCACTTTCATATGGTTTTGAAATATGTTAAGGTTCTTTTCCCCTTATGAAGGGATAATCATATTAAGTTGACCTGAGTTTCAGGTGATGTGGCAGACAATGAGAGGGGTGACATGTTGGTCAGACAAGTCAAGTAGTTAACTTATGGAAATGGAACTTGAACGAGTATTGGTGTTACCACAAGGTCCATTGAAGACTGGTCCAACGACCGATCAAAAGAAAATTGATTGGGCGGCTGCGGTCTGAATCAGGCTTCTTATAGAGGACCCATAGGCTGACGCAAACTGAAATTGTATTATGCTCAATAGAATTAACAATAGGATTGTCACCAAGCACCTACATAGGATTCCCTTTAGCAGTGTCATAAAGTACAGGCTTTGCGACAACGCAAATGAATATTAGGTACACATTATTTGCAACTGTGTATGTTTTCTTCCTTTTCTTTCTCCTCAATACCAGCAGTGCTAGTCTTATATTTTATGACATTCTACATGAAAAAAAACCATTTTTTAATATAGTAACTAATTTGAGTTAGGAAAAGTTCGATATTTCCTAACTAGTGCGGGAAAATTTCCCAGCAGGCATAAAATACACCATAATTCTTGAACTAACTATTCATTTGGTGTCAACTTAAATTTCTTATCATTATTATAAATGTTTAACTGTAACTTTTTTACAATTGGTTATGGAAAACCCTGCACATGTATTTGATGAAATATTTATATTGATCTTTTTGAGGCTACTAGAAGTTTTTGTTGAACGGAATATATCCTTCTGCCACGTTCGTTGTTTTCCATACACTATGCCTTTTAAGAGTGCTGATGTCAGCTCCTGCATCAGCCAGTATAGTAGCAGACGTTCTCCGGAAACAGTGGCTGGTGTAACTTCCAGCAGTCAGCAATTTAATTATCCACTTGTGACAACGTACAATCCTCCAGTGAAAATCTGATTCAGATCAGAAATTCAGATATTATATTTTACAAACTAAACTCAACAAATTTACAATCCGCATTCTAGACTAGACTAGAACCCATTGAAAATAATTTATTAATGGCTTTTGACCAGTTAATGAAGGCTGAAAAGTCAGTTGTAATTGCAGAAAAATAGACATTCGCTGGTATACTAAATATACAGTGGTCTATTATGTTTAAAGAAAGTGGAAATAATAATATCGATAAAGTAATAGATTCAATGGTTTTCTTAGTTCAAAAAATAATGTAATCAACACATAAACATATTGATGAAATTGCTGAACAAGATGAAGTTTCAATGAAAATAGATCTGAAGATAGAAGCCGAAATAATTGTCTAATTTTGAAGTAGATTAGATTTGCTGGCGGTACCAAGTAAATAAAAATGGGCCCAGCATTTTACTTCCACGGTGCTGTGAAAAATAATAGATAAGTATTATCCAACAAAAAGCAGATAATGCAACTTTATCACACCTTTCACTCAAAAACGATTCGATTCTTAAACTATGTAAACTACAATTATTTTCAGAATTATTTTCCTCGATATGATCTATCTAAATAAAATTCTCTGTAAATATTAATCTTGGTCGTAATTTTATCTAAGGATCGCTCTTTGTATCTTAATTTACTTGGTTAGTAACTTGAGAAGTGAAATTAAATAAAATAACGCCTACGGAAAGGAACACAAGCACAAGCATTGAATGAAGTGACATTTATTTAACGACGCAATTTCAACAGAAAGAGGAAAATATTTGCCATCCAAAAAAAGATGTCATAAGCTAACTTAAATTCAGAAATTTATATTTTAATGTAATGTATTAAATGAAGCATTTTCGAATATATATTTTATCTAGATGATAAAAATACGTCCTCATTAAATAAATTAGAAGCGAGTGCACCAGAAATAAAATGTATATATTCAATTACGAAAGCTTGGCTTTAATTAATCTGCAAAAGATAACGAAACCACTCTGTAATGGTCTCGCACCCTATGTTATTAATATTACCCTACCCTAAGGCCATTTCACAGAACCAACATTTAATAACTTAATTTGAAATGTCCAATGTTGGTAATCTTGAAAAGTTAGCAGCAATGTATCGATGACGGTTACGCTCATTTGTTATTTAAATATGTGCCAGACTGATACTAATAGACTTCGGAAAAGTAAATTTAAAAACTGAAGACCTGTTGTCGTTACTTGGGTTTTACTAGAAATTTTTTATGGATTGAATCTCTGATGATAATTCTCAACATCTCAACTTGATTTTTTGGCCAAAAATTTAATTTGTCAGGCAGATATTAAATAATCGTGTACTTTTATTCTAGGCTTAAAGCTTGAATTCAGAGATTAAAGTCTGTAAAATTAGAATTCATAATTTAAAGTGCGAATTAAGAAATTCAAATTTGAATTAACAGATTAAAGTCTGAATTTAGAAATTATAGTCTGAATTCAGAATTTAAGGTCTGAGGTAATTGATTAAAGTTTGAATTAACAGATTAAAGCCTGAATTCAGAGAATAAACTTTGAATTCAGACATTAAAGTCTGAATTCAGAGATTAAAGTCTGAATTCGGAGTTTTAGGTCTGAATTAAGAGATTCAAGTTTGAATTAACAGATTAAAATCTGAATTCAGATACTAAAAGAAAAAGTTGGTGAATTTTTATAATTTTTGCATCAAAGCTAAGAAAATCTGAAAGAAAAACTTTTTTAATAAATGATAACGTAGTAGTACCTATTTCACGGTTAATTTTGGAGGATCGTAAAAAAATAATCGCCAAAACTACACTCTGTATATTATATATTATTTTCAACAATTCAAAGAAAAAAAATTAGAAACCAACTAGAAACTCTTTTAATATATATCGTTTATATATTTTAATCATAAAGAGAATAAATAAATATACTTTGTTTGTATACACAAAATTAAGTAAAACCAACCCAAATTAGATAAGCAATAATAATGTAGGTACACAAAGGTGGAGGTTAGCTAAAGCTGTTTTACGCCTCATCTAACATAGGTACTATATTTTAAAAAGTAATATGTTTCGCATATATGTATTGAAAGAAAATAAGTAAAAACAAGGTAGCCTACAAGATTAAAAATAAACATGCCAAGAATATAGGACAGAATCAACAATTCGCAAATAACTTACTTGTACAATTCCCTCCAAAGGTATTTTTATCGAACAAATATTTTTAGTAGGCGAAGACAAGTGATATCTTTTAGGAATAAACTTAAGCTTTATTTGTGTTCTAATTTGCGAGGTTGACAACCGGCGACGGTAAACGTCGCGGTGCCATTTTTAATTTTCTCAGAAACATATTTATTCCTGTGTTTCATTGAAAAATACATTACAACCTAATAAAAAATATATTTATAAAGTTTTCAGCTCTTGCACACTAGAAAACTATAACCAAATGAAAATATATGAAAAATAAAATATTGCAATCTAGATATATGTAATGGATTACACAATATTAAGTAATAGCAAGAGTGTAACAAAAATAAAGAACAAACGCATCCTTAAGAATAATTACAATTCCCAGTTTGTCTTCTATTATTATCCAAATAACACAAGATTACGTTTTGTGGTTTTTTATATTATATCTCCTGTCAAAATTGGCAATAACATTGGCAACAGAACTATAAAAATCTCGCGAAAAGAATTTAGAGGACTTACGTCATACGAACAAACGAATAATTCATTATATTTTCATCAAACATTTAAGAAACTGCAAGTGATAGTAATAAAACTCTATACTACACTAAAAGTTTGCATTATATGTTGCACTACACTGTCGGTCAGTGGTCGCGCGGTTTAAGGCGTCAGTACTTGAATCGAGGTGACTAGATCGGTGTTGGTTCGAGCCCAGCTGCCGGTAGACCGTATATAAGCTATATTCGTGGAGAGGTTTGGCGTCCCCTCTGCGGGTATGGTAGGGTGGAAGAATGTTGGCTTGGGTCAATGTGAGAGATTGATACCAGTTGATATTTGACTACCCCTCTAATTAATGAGGTTTTCCAGGTTTCCCTCATTCCTGCACTGAATAGTGGTTAGGGCCTACCAAGGTAAGTCGTTTCTAGGCGCAAATGCGGCCTGCTTAATAATAATATGCCGCCCCCTCTCCCGCACAAGTCTCCGACTTCTGGGCTAATCCCTGTGATTAGAATGAGGGGTAGAGATATTATTACTAAATTGCAAAAAATGATTGTTTTTAACGCGACCAAATATCAAAAATTACGTTGACAATAAAAACAAATGTGTGACGTCAGCCGTGACGTAAGACGTCTGAATTGTTGACGCGAGTATACCTGTTTCTTATACGCGCGCCTACTGGTAAAAAAGCGATACAGTGAATACCGTAATTTATTTTTCATGTATCTTTTTATGGACATCAGACAAACGTGTGTTAACCCAATTAGGTAAAATGGAACGAAATAAGAGAAACTTTGAAAACGTGTTGCTGCATGCTCCGAAAAATCACTCTTATTGGTTATTATATTGACACCATGAAGTTCTTTAGTGTATATAAATTTATGTAGTAATATATTAATGTAGACTATTGCAGTTTACGAATAAAATGCACTTATAATAGCAATTTTAGGTTTATTAACAAATTGTAAAATGTACAAGTCTATTCATTACATAGTGAGAAAGCAGAACGAACAATGATTACTTCCAAAAACCTTATCCTACCATATAAGAAATGTTCAACGATAAATACATGACGCGGCCGCTTTACAAAAAGGTCTACCAATTCACAGGGTGATACGGCGGAGCGTATCAGTACTCGCTACATGGTCAGCACGGCCATCCTGTAGAGCTTTCGTTCTCGAAAGGTAATCTAGAATACTAAGTAAAGAGAAAACTAACAGTGAAAATAAATTGATTATAAAATGATGTCCATGGGACCGCAAGTATGCCTAAGATGGCAGCAGTTAGATCTGAAATAGTAAATATTGGTGCCTGAGATGGCTTTCAATTTGTGCCTACGATGGCGTTCAATTTGTGCCGAAGATGGCTTTCAATTTGTGCCTAAGATGGCGTTCAATTTGTGCCTAAGACGGCGTTCAATTTGTGCCTAAGATGGCGTTCTTAACATTTCATATTTACCTTAATTAACAGTTTTGAATTGAGAAGTGTTTCATGTCTTCCAAGCTAACGACCCCTTCGTAGGGTCTTGTGGATCTCTTTGTGTGAATATCCTCTTTAACACGATATCGATCGTAAGGTAGTATTTGAATAACCCGAAATGGGTCCCTGAATTTGAACAGTAACTTTTTGCTTTCGTTGTTGGCTGGGAAATTAGATACTTTTGTAAGTACGAGATCATTAACTGAGAAAAAATTGGGTGACGAGCTTTTCTTGTTAAATGTAAGGTCTTGGTGGATTTGATTTTTTTGAGGTTTTGTGCTGCTTGACGTCCAGTTTGTGTTGTGTTTGTTCTCAATGGAAATCTAAATAACAATACTGTGGGCGTGTACTGAGTGATACGGTGCCTTGTGCTATTTAGTCCTTGTTCAACTTGTTTTATTTTAATGTCCCAGGTGTTTTTATTCGTGTCTGCTCCTGACGCAACGAGTGATTCTAGGAGTGATTTGTTCATTCGTTCTGCCCGTCCATTTCCCTTATTGGGCATACCCACTGCTGTTGTAAACAGCCTAATACTGTTATTTTCTATAGTTGATCTATGACATGTTTAGATGACGTGTCTGGGACAGGTTTGACAAAAGTATACTTAGAAAATCCCTCTACTATGACTAAATATATATAAGTAGGTATATATTTTTTTTTGATTTTTTTTGATTTTTTTTTTATTTTTGAAACTAATACGATCGTTTAATCTTTGCAAGACTGTTATGGAGCGTTAGATCACCGACGTCATCGTGATTGGCTTTAATAATCTGCCATCTACAACGCTTGGGTACCACTCGTCGACGTCCGAATTGTTAGAGAGGTAAGAAAATGAGCTGTTAATTAATTTCATAAACAGAAAAATAAGATTGTAGAAAAGAAATTCTTGCAATATGCCAAAATTGACAGTTTGTATTTATATTTTCTTTGAAGATAATTCAAATGAATTCAACATATATATATATATATATATATATATATATATATATATATATATATATATATATAAAGAAACATACAGAACTGCAGATTACTGTGTGAGTTTCTCTTACTGAATAAGATTTTTATTTTGCGAAAAATCAAATATTTTTCAGAAAAATTCATTAGTAAAAATTGTAAGACAATGGATGCCATAGATCATTTTTTTAATTTTTGCCGTTTCAAAATTGTCTAAGTATAGTTTTGTGTATATGTAGACTCATTATATATTCAATAGTTTCCGAGTTACTAAGTTTATTAAATTTTGATAATTTTTCGAAAGAAAGAAAAAATATATATACAATAAACAACCTTCAACTGGTTTATGATTGCCAATATTCTTTAATAATTTAAAAACATTCGCGTTTACACTGGAAAGTAGATGTAAAAAAAATTCCTCAATTTTTTCCAAGTAAACTGTACTCTAACTCGCTTTCGATATAGCTATCGCAACACAATTTTGCGGTGTCTTTAAATTTATATAGTGTTTGAAAATTATTACGTTATCTGACCATTTGTAAGTAATAACATTATACTCGATTATCTCGACCTAATATCGTTATCATTCATAATTTTTTTAATCAAATTCGGAAATTGTACTGTACATGCCCCTGCAATAACAATGACACTTCCGCAAAACAACCTTGACCTTCTGCAAGTTCTGAGTAGAAATTTCATTAAATCTTTATTGGTGAATGAAACAACTAAAAACTAATATTAAAACTTGAAAGTAGATTTCGTTACAAATACGTCAGGAGTTCAAAAGAAATCGTAACATTAATTTTAAAGAGTGTCATCATTACCCTGTTTTTTCAGAGAGAGTGTACAATAAGAGATTTGGGCATTTTATTTGACTCTAAACTTTTTTGAAAAGTTTTTCAGAACATAATAATAATGTAGTTAAATCCTCATTTAAGATGTTAGGTTTTATCATAAGAAATTGTATATCTTTTTCTAATATTAATGCGCTAAAGATGCTCTATTTTTCGTTTGTACGGTCTAAGTTGGATACGGTGCTATACTTTGGTACCCTATCTATGAAATGCATTGTGTGAATATCAAGTCAGTTCAAAGGAAATTTTTAAAGTTTCTTTCCTTCAAGTGTCATGGTGTATATCCTACTCGAGGCTGCAACCATGAACTATTGCTTTCTAGGTTCGATATTCCCTCATTAAAAGTAAGATGGGCTAGAAATAGTGTATTATTTTTGTACAATTTGTTTAACAACAATGTTGATTGTATGTCATTATTAGAATATTTTAATTTTAGGGTTCCTAATTTTCGTCTTAGGCAAAATGATACTTTTTATTTACCTGCAGCCAATAAGAATATTTTAAGAAAGTCTCCAGTTTATATCATGTCTCATAATTTTAACTTCATATCTGATCATTGTGATATAAACTTTTCTTCCATTAAATCTATAAATAGAGCTATACGTTTTTTTGTACAGTTACTTTGTTTTGTTTTTCTTTTTATATAACGTTTACTGTTAATAATTAAGTAATTTTCATTAATGTATTAGTCATATTGTAAGAATGCGTGCATATCAATTGCTTTTTTGTCTTTATATTTTTTTTTATTTGTCCATTACTTTTGTGTTAATTTTTATCCTGTAAATGGATATTTTTTTCTGTTGGGCAAATAAACATATTTGATTTGATTTGATTTGATTTGATTACTGCAAACTATTGCACATTACGCAACTTTAGAGAGGGTGTGTAACTTACAGTTTATCTGCAACCTTTATTTTTTTTACGAATTTAAATTGTACTATACTTCATCACTTGATGCTGAATAATCTTCTGATGATAATGAAGAATATTGCTTTTTGGATTTCTTTCGGTGTCGACCTATTTTCTTTGTTGCCACAGAAATTAAAACAAGAACACCGCACACAACAAACTCTTTTCACCACTTCTGATGTAGACTATTGTAGTTTACGAATAAAATGCACTTTTAGGTTTATTAACAAATTTTAGGTTTATTAACAAATTGTAAAATGTACAAGTCTATTCATTACATAGTGAGAAAGCAGAACGAACAATGATTACTTCCAAAAACCTTATCCTACCATATAAGAAATGTTCAACGATAAATACATGACGCGGCCGCTTTACAAAAAGGTCTACCAATTCACAGGGTGATACGGCGGAGCGTATCAGTACTCGCTACATGGTCAGCATTAAAAAGATACTAAACTCTAACTTTAACATTCAATTCATTTATTTTAATAAGATAATTATGTACGTATACATATATATTCAGGGTAATTCAAAAATAAGTTGCATCCTTTCAGGAGCATAATTCTTGCATAAAAATAAGACAAAAAGTTCCTATTAACATGGGTCGGAAAATGCTTCCTAAGGAAGCTACGACCCTTTGAATATGACACCTTATAGATAATTTTTTCTCTATAACTTCAAAATCCTTTACAATTAAATTTTGAAAATTGGTGTACTGTATAAACTTTTGATGCTAAATAAGATACTAAATTCGAAATTTTAAAATTTTATTCAGTGGCGTCACATACGAGGGTGGTAAGGGTTAAAAGATCCCTATTTCTTTTACTCTTTAGGTTATTGCGATTTTATTCATAAATTATAAAATATTATATTTTAGAGTTTTTTACGTAAAAATGGTGCTCTTAGTTCAATTCAATAGAGCGTACCGTTTACGAGAAAATGGACGTTGAAAATTTTCTGATTTGCTTATGTTTATTGATGAAAATTAATCTGCATTACCATAGAAAAAAGAACACATTTTTTTACTAACATTTTATTTAACAATTTAGAGAAAGTGTTCAAAATTATTACCATTAGCTTCACGACAAGCTGCTAATCTTTTTATTAGATTACGATGCACACGTGGTAGGATTCTTGGGTTGTTTTTTATTGTCTGAAATCCTTCCTCTATCCTTTGTCTGAGAACATCAATATTAGGTATTGGGCGGAAATAAACTAGCTGCTTCACGTGTCCCCATAAATAAAAATTAAGGGGGTTTAGGTCAGGAGACCGTGGTGGCCATGACACTGGACCCCCACGACCTATCCAAAGATTTCGGTAGGCATTATTTAAATGGTCCTTAGCGATAATGCTAAAATGTGGGGGAGCACTGTCGTGCATAAACCACATTTGTGCTCGCAATAGAAGTGGCAGATTATCTAACATTTGTGGTAATTCATTTTGTAAAAAATTTATGTAAATTTGTCAATTTAGTCGTTGCGGTAAAAATACGGGGCATTTAATAGGACCCGTATCCCATCGATAATTCCCGCCCACACATTTAAACTAAACTGCTGCTGATGTGCTCTCTGTTCCGTAGCATGGGGATTCTCATCCGCCCATACGTGGTTGTGTGAATAAAATTTTAAAATTTCGAATTTAGTATCTTATTTAGCATCAAAAGTTTATACAGTACACCAATTTTCAAAATTTAATTGTAAAGGATTTTAAAGTTATAGAGAAACAATCGTCTATAAGGTGTCATATTCAAGGGGTCGTAGCTCCCTTAGGAAGCATTTTCGGACCCATGTTAATAGGAACTTTTTGTCTTATTTTTATGCAAGGATTATGCTCCTGAAAGGATGCAGTTTACTTTTGAATCACCCTGTATATATATATACATTCTTATCATTATTTGTATCACTTCACAACAAATTTCGGGTAGAAAAGACGTCATTAAAAATCAATTAGGAGGGAACCTATCAATATAAAAAATATACTTATCAAGCTGTAGTAGACATTTAGCAGCAGCAGTAGTAAATTAATGAACGTAAAGTATCGAGAAAACTTTCTTGGTTGCTGCATTCATGCTGACTATTAGGCCATGCAAAAGTGCGTAATTGGTGGAAACTAATGGAGAAGAAAAATTTATTTAAAGAATAAAATGTATAAATAAAACTTGAGATGACTAATTAGGTATTAAATTATTTTATGTTAGATATACATAAATATGAAAATGTTATTTTAATTTCGGTAAAACGTTGATAATAGAAAAGCAAACATCTAGTTACTAAACAATGACTATGAAAGTCTTCATACTTTGATTTAGAAATTAATCTGCTTCATTTTCGTTGTATCTTATGCCGCAATAATAATGTTCATAGAGCTCTTCGTTTTTAAGATGCACGGTGATATTTAAAAACTAATTTTAAGGGATTCTTTGCATCTCAGAGAATAGCTAAAATATCGGAATGATGAAAGTTGCTTCTGATATACTTTTTTTCCTTATCATTGCACAAGAGGTTTATAATTTATCGAATAAATTTAGGTTGTTCAATGAGAAACTGTTGCCTAGCAATTAGACGAGAAAAACTGTCAACTATCAAAAGGTTTTAGGTTGAACGATTTTCGAGTCAAATTGCTAAAGGAAACAGTTTAGAATTTAAACAAAACAAATTTACCCGGTATCAATACAAATATAGAGGATATACAGTATATGCCAAAAGTATGGAATAAATTCAATAAAAACCAAACAATTATTTTTTGCGAAAAATCCTCGAACAGGTCGATTTTTAATTTAAAAAATACATATTTTAGTGTAAAATGCGATTTTCAAATACCATTTCTTTTCGAGTAATGACGTCATCGATTTTTTTTTTAAATGGCAACACCATATTTTTTCCTTGATTCTGAAAGATCGTTTAATTTTCTATCAGACAGTACTAAAATTTTGGCCTCTTACATAGGAAAGTTTTCGAGTAAATGACGATTGAATGTTAGAAAACGTAAATTTTATCCATAAAAAAGTAACAATTCTGAGGTATGTAAAATAAAATACAATTGATTAAATTTTATACTTAAATTAAGTGTTCGAATTGCCATCCATCAACTTCTTGACAATGCGCAAGTCTGTGAAGAAATTCTTCTTGCACATTATGAATGATTTCTGGGGTAACTCTGCGTATTTCGTCCCGAATGCGATTTTGAAGTTCTTCTAAATTACGTGGTTTATTAATGTACATTTTTGACTTCAAGTATCCCCATAAAAAATAGTCAAGAGGTGTAAGATCTGGCGATCTTGCAGGCCATTCTATCGGTCCCCGTCTGTCGATCCACCACCCAGAAAAACAGTTGTCCAAAAAATCTCGTACAGGGCGCGCATAGTGCGGAGGTGCACCGTCTTGCTGAAACCATATGGTATCGTCAGGAATGTCATGGTCATTATCGTTAGGAAAAATTACTGCAAGGGCTGGAACAAGGTCATTTTCTAGAAACTCTAAATATCTTTGTCCTGTAAGGGTTCCTTCAGAGATGAAAGGCCCTACTATTTTGTCATAAACTATTCCAGCCCACACATTTAATTTCTGAGGGTGTTGGGCATGTGCCTCTGCCATCCAATGAGGATTTTCCCGACTCCAATATCTGCAAGTTTGACGGTTTACTGTACCATTCAGACAAAATGAGACCTCATCTGAAAAAAGTATTTGCCGGTGTAAATTTCTATTTCCTTGACATAAATCCATTAGAATTTCGCAAAAGTGTAAGCGGCGATCGGGATCATCTTCATTGAGTTCCTGCACAAGTTGAATTTTGTAGGGATGATATTTTTCCTTCCTCAAGATACGTAGCACTGTGCTCTGACTAGTGTCATTGTTTAATGCAACCAATCGTGAAGAATTATGAGGATTATCCACCATACTTATCAAAATGTTCTGTTTCTGATTTTCATTAATCCTTGGACGTCCAGGTTTAGGAATATTTACAACATTGCCAGTTTCTCTAAATTTAGACTCTACCTTAGTGACTGTTGATTGGCTGATAGGGCGATCTGGATATTTTTCATTAAATAAATCGCAAACTTCCTGCTGAGTTCTAGTCATATTCCCGCATCCGATAAGAATTAAAATTTCAATTCTTTGAGTAACAGTTAAATGTGCCATAATACTTTAAATTGAATAATAATTTCTATGTCGCTTACAATACTTATTAGAAAGTCGGTGTGACAATGACGCTTTGCAAAGATTTTCACCTACGTGATCCATAAAAGAACTATGGAATTCGAAAACCTAAACTTGATAACGTTTATGCTTTATTTTAATTGATTTACGTTTTCCAACATTCAATCGTCATTTACTCGAAAACTTTCCTATGTAAGAGGGCAAAATTTTAGTACTGTCTGATAGAGAATTAAACGATCTTTCATAATCAAGGAAAAAACATATGGTGTTGCCATTTAAAAAAAAATCGATAACGTCATTACTCGAAAACAAATGACATTTGGAAATCGCATTTTACACTAAAATATGTATTTTTTAAATTAAAAATCGACCTGTTCGAGGATTTTTCCCAAAAAATAATTGTTTCGTTTTTATTGAATTTATTCCATACTTTTGGCGCATACTGTATATCAATACAAACTTTATGAAATACTAAAAATAAATAGCGTACAATTATTAAACACCCAATTATTGAAATTTATACGAGGAATACTAATGTCACTACGGGTAGTAGATGTTGAAGTTTGTTCTTTTTTCAATCGAATCGATTGAATAATGCTCGAATGATATTCGTTGTCATCTTTTTTAAAACGAATCGATTGAATAATGCTCTAATGATATTTTTTGTCAACTGATGATGAATTGCTGTGTCCTGTTATTTTTATTATTATAGAGCTTGTCCTTCAATTCCGCTTTTACTTAATTCACTAACTGCTGCTGCTCGATTTGAGTAATTTGTAATTTTGACACGTTTGACATCTATACCAATGCGTTGTATTGAGCATTTAGTCCATTTGAAAATTTCATTAATTGCAATCGGCACATTTTTATACCAACCTTTAGAATTGTTTTTCTTCCAAAAGCGATTTGGTGAAAAAAATACTTTGTCCAATGTTATAGAAGTGCCTCGTTTTTCCTTCAACTTTTTAAATAAGCGTTCTGGGCAAATATCTTCCTCTAAAATATTAGGCGTAATCCATTTCCTGACACAAAATTTATTGTCACCGACTTGTCTCGTTTTAGAAATTATACTCGATACGTCCAGTTTATTTTCCATTATTTTCAATTTCACATGCGAAATAAGTGGTTCTGCAGTAAATTGCTTCTCTTTCACGCCAAGCTAATTCAAATGCCGCCAAAATGTGATAAAATTTCGTTTGAAGTCCTTAAGGTTCATTTTCGTCATATAATCTGGCCATTGCAAATGCTTCACATTTATTAAGAGCTGATGTACTGGATTTCCTCTTCTCGCGTTGAATTAAACTGTAGATACGTGGGTTAAATAAAATATTGAATTCTATATAATATTTACTTTGTAGTATTTTGGCGGTGGTGTTCCAAATGGTAGTTAAAACAATTTGTAGTCTTTTCCATCACATTTTCGCATATTAGAAGCCCAATCTTGCAATATTACATTCAATTTCTCGATGGAAGTATCTGGTTCAAATTTATATCCTTTTCGCATAGCAACCGGACACCGCGATAATTAATTAAATAATGAATAGGTAACTTTTGCCACTGTCAAAGTGACAATTAAACTGTGGCATGTGGGCACTTTTATATATAGATTAAATTGTCACAAATAATTTAAAATATGTTCCAAATATACAATTTTTTATATATAGAACGCTCTGTATATGTCTATGCAACTCAGTTGCTTATGTTTTCGCCTTCATAATGATGATAGTTACTATTTTTTGTTTATATTTTGAAAATTCTAAAGTTAATAAATCTTGCGTGGTGCTTACATGCAATTAAATTTCATAAAAATTTACAGGGTGTTCTATTAAAAATATATATATTTGGGTCATATTTTAAAAGAAACACCCAGTAGAGAAATTACAAGTACGCCACTGAATTCTATGTAAAAAACTATTCTTTGAGATATAAGATAAATTCCTTAAAAGTAGTTTTTATTTAATTTTGCGCTTTTAAAAACGAAAAAGTCTATGAAAATTGTGATTGCGGAATCTTAAATATCTTGAAAATGTAGCCCAGCGCTGGGAAAACCGCATCCTTCTCTCTCTAGTTTCTAAAATACCTTGTAATTAAAACAAAATTGATATACCCTGTACAATACGCTTATCTACTTCGTGGACTTAAGATCAAGAGCATGTTGGCACCATAATAATCTAAGACAAAAATAGTTTATGAACCTACGAGTATATCTATTTAGACGGTATTCAAAATATGTATATTGAACAGACTGAATACTGATATCAGTTTATAGAGCCTTTTGTTTAACTACCAAGATTAAATGAAGGAAGATAAATAATTAGCCATATTTATTCCATGTGAGTTCGTTGAAGTGAGTTTGGATATGTAGTGTTTGCATGACAGAAGATTGGCACGCATTGTTGTTTGGAGAGATATGAATGGGAAGAAGTGTCTAATTTTGAGTTTTCTTTTAGGATTATATGAAGAACATAATCGAAATAATCTATGACAAAAATGATCTTGGAGAATGTACTTCAGCTATAGTTTATCAGAAGGTATAAAGGATAAATCTCTCAAGCTCTCAAGTTTCAGCTGAAAAAGTTGAAACTATTTTTCGAACCATTAAATCAAATGCGAAGGGAGCTGATAACATAGATCTAAAAATGATAACTTTAGTTCTTCCGCATTTAAGTGAATATCTAACATTTATCATTAACAGATGCATAACATCAAACGTGTTTCCAAGTGCATGGAAAGATTCTACTGTTATTCCTATCCCGATAAGTATTTTGCCTGTCGTCTCAAAAATATTAGAAAAAATTATTGCAGAACAAATAAATGAATTTCTGGATAAACAGAAGATCTTACCTGCAACGCAATCTGGTTTTCGCGCTGGCCATAGCACAACAACTGCTTTATTACATGTAACAGATGACATATTTAGGGCAAATGATAAAAATGAAAACACCGTTTTAATTTTGTTAGATTATAGCAAAGCTTTTGATACCCTGGATCACGAGATTTTGTGCAAGAAGCTCAAATATTTTGGTTTTAGTAATTTGGCGGTAACTTTTCTACATTGCTATCTGTTAAATAGACGACAAAGAGTACTGCTAAATGGAAATGCTTCAAACTTGGCAATTAATAAAATGGGTGTTCCACAAGGTAGTGTTCTAGGTCGTCTGTTATTTTCAATATATACTGCTGATTTTCACAGATATCTTAAATTTAGTTGTATACACCAATACGCAGATGACACCCAAATTTACCTAAAATTCTCTCAACATTAGTATAATATAGCTGCTGATAAAATTAATCAAGATTTAGAACAAATTATGCACGTGTCAAATGCACATAGGCTTATCTTCAATAAAAATAAGACTGAGGTATTGTTGTTTGGAAAACATAAAGAGAGGCTTATGATTTTAATACTTTAATAAATAACCAAATCTTACCTTTTAGCAAAAATTGTAAAAATCTTGGAGTACTGTTAGATGTAGAATTAAAGTTCATGATAAAGATCATGGCAACATGCTTGTTAAAAAATCTTATTTTAAATTAAAGTAATCATATATGCATAGAGACTATCTGTCAAGTGATGTGAAACTTAAATTATATGACTCTTTAATTTTATCTGCCCTAGCATATTGTGATGTAGTATATTGGCCAGCATTACTTAAAAAAGATCAAGAAAGTCTGCAAAAAATCCAAAATAATTACTTAAGATATTCTTACAACCTTCGTAAATTTGATCATATCTCTGAGAAGCTTCAACAAAGTAAATGGTTTACTCTGCAGGAGCGCTATAAACTACATATGGCATGTCTCATGTACAAAGTAAATGAAAAAAATTCCCTATATACTTGTTCGAGAAGTTAATTAGAGGAGCTGATATACATAATTGCCCTACTCGTTTTTGCAACTTATACAACGTTCCTAGACATAATACTTCCCAATTTAAAAGATCGTTTACATATAATGCAACTCACATTTTTAACACCATAAACTCTAAAACTAGTTTAAATTCCAGTCTACATCGTCTGAAAAAACATACCAAAGAACTCCTGATCGCATAAAGAAACTAATCTATGTATTCTGTAGTATATATTTAATGCTAACTTATATGTTACGCATATTATAAAATTTTATGTACACATATTCCTATGTATAGTACTGTATAGGGGGTTACGTGGAAGAGCAACCTGGTTGAACGTCGCCTCCTTGATATAATAATATTGTTAATTATTTATGTTTGCAAGAAAAATAAAGACACAAATTATTATTATTATTATTATTATTATTATTATTATTATTATTATTATTATTATTATTATTATTATTATTATTATTATTAAATAAGTACGTACATTTATTCAGAAAAATTCTAGCTAAAATAAGAAAACTTCATTAAGTAATCTGAAGTTTTATATATTTACAAGGTATTAACCAGTTTAAGTTCATCATGCAGTACGAAACACACGCGGATGAGCCTTGCAACTGTCTGTCTTATTGAAATAGAGAATTAGTACATATAGTAGTATTGTACAGTCATAATAAAATTTAAATACGATTTATTATTTGTATAATAATCGTTACCCCCAAAGACAACAGAATCTTAAAACGGTACACTAACGCTTTTTTATATGATGGCTGTAGACAAGAAAAACCGCAACGTGTTTTAAGTAGTAAATGCATATATCAAATACTATTACTTCTCATTGATTCCAGTTTCAGTATTTTAACACTTTCTTACTTCAAGTGTTCAGAAACATACATCTCTTTTTTGTTTCAAAAAATTTGAAAAATGTAACAAAATACTGCTTATAATTTCATGATTCTATTCAAAATAAACACATATGGCGGTCTGCATCATACTTATGCCGAATTACCAATTTAAAAAATACATATTTTCTCAAAAATTAATAAATTTTGAATACATTTTTAGTCAGTGTTCTACAGGGTTAACTATGACTAAGTATAAAAATTTTAACCACGTGCTCATGGAGCCCTAAAAGACAATAAAAAAGTTATTCCAGAATTTTAGCTCGATATTTAAAAAATGGGGCAAAACCCCTTTTTCCTACGGAAAGTCGGCGCCTATGATGAGTATAGACTGAGATGGCTTATGGCTTAGATACATAGTTGGCATTACATCTGTCAACAACTACCATGCGGTCGTTTGCAGTATTTCTAAATGCAGAAACGACAAAAATTAACATTCTTATTAGTAATAATACCTGATAGGTAGGTAACAGTTAATCCAGTTAGCTCCAGTATTTTGCATTTGTTTTTCATTATTTGGTTAAAAACTCGTAAAACTACATTTTCACTCACTACCGATAAACACACTTCCCGTAGGTACAGTTGTTAGATACAATGCCTATGTATTATAACAAAATCGAAGAAAGGGGTGGTAGGTAGGTTCTAATAGATAACAGAAAACGTTTAACACCCGCGGCAGTCTTGTCCCATAACCTAGACAAACAAACCGGTGAACTATATTGTGGGAAAATATCTGTACCCGACACATATTCCTTTATTTATTAACTATAAAACGTTTTAAAATAAGGCACTAAAAACTGAAGAAGAACACAAAACTACAACGTAAACACTCGACTGAACCGACTGTGCCGACTGTGGCCGACTGTTACATGACGGTAACTTGCTGGTTGCATACTCTGATTCTCGCATTGGCGGCGTTAAATAAGGATTTAATATAATATCGAAATAATTTTTTTTTCGCTTTATAAATAAGTTTGGAAATTTTTTGAAAGGAAATTCTGTTAATTCTTTTTTTTTCTATCCCCTCTTAAAATATTTGTACTTAGTCATAGTTAACCCTGTATAATAATCAACTATTAAATGTATGAAAGTAGCTTTTCTAACACTGTATACTTACATTGGGAAAAATGCAAACGATTTAGATATTAGTGTATGTAATGTTTAATATTTGCTTGTAAAAGGAAATATAAATAGAAAACAAATTATTTAAATACGTAAACAAGGTGTAATATTCAAAAGTAAAAGCAAATTTCAATATTCCGACTTTCAAGTGAATAGTTTGCGTGCTAGACCAGAACACAGAAGTGTATTTTTCTAAAGCACTGCTTCCTGGAAAATCTATAAATATGTATCTAAAAATAGACTTTTATTACCTACTTGGAAAAGTTCTTTCTGCGTAACTTTTTCAGAAAAAATTGTATCTATAAATTAAATTTCGATAAAAAAACAGTTTGTATAACAATTTGTATGTATTACCTATATTAAATGAAAATTCTTTAGTGTCCATTCACATTATGTAACATTAAATATGTCTTTCACTGTACATTAACAGGATAATATCCAGTAGTGATCAGGTTTCATCACAATGCTAATCCAACGATATATTGCATTGTTGTAACTTTCGGGGAATGGAGGATGTATGAATGATTCCATTTGTGAAAAGATATCGTTGCAGAGATGTTTACAGTTTCTTCTAACAAGTACAAAATAGGAGAATATGATCATTCTAAACACTATATATAATATGAATATGATTTCGGTCAGTGGTCGAGCGGTTTAAGGCGTCAGTACCTCGATGTGTCCAGACTTCTGTGGGATCGAATCATGCGGCGGGTAGACGGTATATCAGCTATATTCCGGGGATCTTAAAATTTATGAAGTAATTTCTACAATAGATGATTGTATAGTTTTTCAAAAAGATCTTAATAATCTGGCTTCTTATTGTCAAAATAATAGATCTTTTAAATTTTAACAAATGTTATTACATCGACTTCTCACGATAATGTAAACTTTTCATATACTATTGATGGCAATGTTCTTGAAAATGTAGATTCTATTAAAGATCTTGGTGTAATTATAGACAAAAAGTTGACCTTTGAGTTACATATTGATAGTATTGTTAAAAAAGCGTATCGGTCGTTAGGTTTCATTGTACGTTCTACAGTGTCATTTAAAAACCCTTATTCAATTATTACATTGTACAATTCATTAGTCAGAAGTCATTTAGAGTTTGCAAGTATAGTTTGGAATTCTATGTACTACGTTTATATATACAGGTTAGAAAAATTCAGATTAAACCTATACGTTATCGTTTTAATAGACATTTGCAGTTCAAAATATATGATTTTTGTCTTCACCATTATAAAATGATAAAACTTTGTTCACGAAGGTACATAAGCTATGTTATATTCTTACATAAGTTACTGAGCAATTATGTAGATTTTAATGTCATATTAGAAAAATTACAATTTAATGCTAGGCATTACTATGCTAGATCAAACTCCTTGTATCAATGCCTATAACACAAATTATGCAAGTAATTCATCTATATGTCAACTTCAAAAAGTATACAATTCATAATTTTCTACCATTGATATATTCCATTTGCCACTGTCTTCTGTTAACCGTTTAGCAACTAATTTTGCACTTTATTTTTAGATTAAGATTTACTTAGTTTTAAGATTTTTTCTCTTTTATAGTCTTTCCTTTGTACACATTAATTTGAACTGATTATCTGTGCAACGCTGTAATTGGAATGTTAATCCATTCTGTTGGGATGCTTTGTTCTTTAAAATAAATATTCGTGAAGAGGATTGACACCCTCTCTGCGGATATGGTAGGGTGGAAGAATGTTGGCTTGTATTAATGTGAAAGATCGATACCGGTCGACGTTTGACCACCCTACTAATTAATGAGGTGTTCCAGGTTTCCTTCATTCCTGCACTGAATTGTGGTTAGGGCTTACCAACGTACGTCGTTTCTGGCCGCAAATGCGGCCTTTTTAATATCAATATGCCACCACCTCTCCCGCACAAGTCTTCGACTTCTGGACTAATCCTTATGATTACAACGAGTGGTGGAGATATTATTATTATTATATAATATGTACCAAAAACTGGAAAAACGTTTATTAACATTTTTTGTGTCCACCTTGTAGTAAATAATAACAAAAATTATCACGCTCTGTAAATGTCCCAAATCGACGAAGTAAAATAAAGCAGTAGGAAGCAACCAATTTTCAACGCACTGCAGAGGCCATTACATTTTTAAAATTGAATTGCTCTTTTGTGTCACAAGCTAAGTGGTTTATTTTATTGATGGAAAATGAATTGTGGGTCGTTTAAAGTCTCCAGTAATTAATTTTAGTTAAGTACTAAATTATAACAGATAATATCTAAATAGACAGAATTTACAACCTACATATCTAATAAGTGTACATAAAAAAATATATTTATCCACTACAATTATATTACAAAAGTTTAATACGTCCGTTTTCCGTGGATTAAAGGTCTTTTAACATAATAGTGGATTAGAATTCATAATATCATGTTTCGATTTTATAACATTTTATTTAGAACATTTATCTCAAGAATGATCTTATCATTTTGACCGGGATTATTTAAATTCACTCGATAAGGAGCTGCTAAAGGACTGAAGGAGCCCACAACTCCGCCAGCTATGAGCTGGAATTTTTCAGCAGTTACCATCTGATTTAAATAAATTTGTCATCAATGATATTTTTCAAAACCATGATTTTTCACCTGCTCTCACACGGCTTTCACTATCCTAATTGACAGGTTTTGGTCGTGGATAAAATGTTAAATTACATTCGATGAATTAACCAGGCTTTATTCCTCTAGGCTGCGCCTCAAGTGTCCATTTTTTCTAGTGGATTAAAGGCTTGTTAATTCCCGTATATAGTTAATAAATATTATTTCATACTGTTTAATAATGATGCATATTTTGGATTTTTTTAAGGCGAAAAATTGAACTTTGAAGTTCTAGCACGATAAAATAAAGACTTAAAGAAAAAATGCAGTGTGAAATAAAATATTGTATGTATTACAGACGAAAAGTTGGGTACTTCTACATATCCTCATTTCTCGGATTTCTCTTGCAGGTTAGTCAATAATATGTTTTCGGAAATATCCCACATCAACTTGAATGCCACATATGTCTTTTCATATAGCTTTTTCGATTTTATGGTTTACCATTTCTTGAGACAAGAATTAAACTATTATTCCTCCTCAACTGAGAGAAGCCGCTGAAAGTTTGGAAAAACATTTGCCATCTAAGAGGAGTAGTGCAAGGTATGATAAAGTTTATGATGTTTTCAAGAGAAGGTGCTTGCAAGCAGGTGTTCAGAAAACTGCTTTTAAAACTATTGTGCTGGCATATTTTAGAGAAATTTCCTAAACCAAAAACCCGTTATCCTTTTGATCCATTTACTCCATGTTACCTACTACTTTAAATATTAAAGAGAAAGTGGATAATTAGCATTTTTAAAACAACAAAGTCTAGGAAATGTATCCAAAAAGTCAAGCACTTTCTTCAGTGACAACATTGCGGTTTGTTTGAAGCATGCACCTATTGCTACCTATAAAGGTTGCACTCATAATTAGTGTATCAGGTGAATGACCTTCTCACCTTTCAAATCGACAGACACTGACGGCATATGCAAAGCCATTTTACAATGGGGCTTGGATATTTTAATGCCGCATCTGGATGTTTAGGTTGTGCTTCGCACACATCTACATTTCGATGATTTGGTGGGAAGTGTTCATTCCCAAAACAGGTAGGTTGGATTACTCCACTCCAAAGGCCTATCGACACATCAGCTTGACCTCGTTTTTGCTGAAAACGATGGAAAAGCTGTGTGAATTATACATAAGGCATATAGTACTGAGAGGAATGGCTGCAAGGGGCTGCCCGCAGGGAGGTGTTCTATCACCACTGCTATGGAACTTGGTTTTAGACAGTCTCCTGTGCCACCTCAACTCGGAAATTGGCATCTATACCATCGCGTATGCTGATGATCTTACCATGCTTATTGGAAAGTTCGAAGGGATCTTTTGTCAAAGAATGCAAACAGCCCTAAGAACCACTGAAAAGTGGCGTGAGGGTCATGCTTTGTCTGTCAACCCCAGGAAGGCAAAAATGGCTCTCTTCACGAGGAAGAGAAATATGGGGCCAATAAAGGCACCAACTCTCCTAAACACTACATTAAGTTGCGCATCAGATCAGATGAAATACTTTGGAGTCACACTTGATGCAAAGTTAACACGGAATCTTCATTTGGAAAAGAGACTAAAAATGGCTTACGTATCCTATAAGCACCCTGGGGAATGAAACCTAAGGTGGTCATGTAGATATACACTGCCGTTGTGAGACCAATGTTAGCCAATGGAGCTGTATTCTGGTGGCCAAAAGTCCAATAGTCGACAGCTAAACAAAAGCTCAACCAGGTACAAAGGATTGCCTGCCTGAGCATAACAGGGACTATGCGAACAACATAGCAATGGAGGTAATGCTATGTCTGCCACCTTTGGATATTGACGTATGAAACACCCCTTTGTGGGGGTTGCGAACATGAAGACGAAATAGTACTCCATGCAGTCTGTGAATGCACTGCCATTTTGTCATTAAGATAATCCGTGTTGGGAGAACGATGGAGTTCTATGGCCTACATTAGAGAGATCCCCAGAGCAACGTCACCACCTTTTTTATTTATTAGGCTGGTTAGCGACTCAGGTGGATTGATCCTCTAATAGGAGTAAGTACAAGGGGCTCAATGGGACCTAAGTGCTGTATCCTCTTAAGCTACCCTCACCACGTTTCCAGATTTCAGCAAGTTGAAGTGACGAACTGTATAATATAAAATTGACTAATGTTAACCTTCCAATAGTCTGGTGGGGTCTGAGAGGCCCAGCGGTTTAGTTAAGTTACCATTTCTTGGAAATGGTGAGAGGTGCTCATCCCTTCCAGCCAGTAGCTGCATGTCTAGACTTGATATTTATGAATTTAGTGTTGTTTTAGCATTTGAGTGTATACGTGTGCATTTTTTATCCAAATTAATACGCCAGACCCTAGCAGACTAAACCCGTGCAGTGACGCTTTCATCATATTGGTAGGTAAGTATTGCAAATAACAAACATAAATTACTTGAACGAGTTAATATTTGTTTATATAACAGTTGTATATAAATAATGGGTGATTTTGAGAGAGAACAGGAACGGCTTCTGGCATTGCGGAGGGAGTGCGAATTTGACCCGGAGTTGGTGGATGATAATAGCGATTCACATGAAATAGATGTTGCAGCAAATAGTGACCAAAATACTGACACTGAACAGGAAATATCTGACGCTGAAGAAAATTTTAATGCTTTTGAAGATCAGGAGGTCTTTACATATATTGGAAAAGACAAAATAACTAAATGGTCCAAAGTAGCTCCAAGTATTTGACCTAATGTTCGAACTCGAGCCGAAAATATTATTGCTCATTTGCCAGATGTGCGTGCGTCGTATAAGACTTATGAAACACCAACTGAATGTTGGAAAGTATTTGTTACGGAGGAAATGCTGAGTGATATTACCGTTCATACAAATAAAAAAAATCAGCTGAACGTGCATAATATACAAGGTTCAATGAATATAAGGTAAATGACACTACCTCTCAGGAGATTTCGGCGCTGATCGGACACTTATATTTGTCTGGATTTTATAGATCAGGAAGACAAAATTTGGATGACCTTTGGGTTACTGACGATACTGGAGTTATAATTTTTCGAAAGACAATGAGTCTACAAATATTTCGTTTTCTATTATCTTGCCTCCGATTTGACGATTTAGAAACTCGTAGTGAGCGACAAAAAATAGACATACTAGCTGCAATACGTAATACCTTTGACACATTTGTTGGAAATTGTAAGAAGATTTATACACCGAGTCAATATTTGACCATTGATGAAAAATTAGAAGCTTTTCGTGGGCGGTGTTCATTCCGCCAATTTATACCAAACAAGCCGGCCAGGTATGATATAAAAATCTTTGCTTTGGTGAATGCCCGTTGCTTCTGTGTTATCAATATGGAAGTGTACGTGGGGCAGCAGCCGACTGGTCCTTATTATCAAAGTAATAGTGCACAAGAGATTGTGTTTCGTCTAATACAGCCTGTATCAAATAGTGGGAGAAACATTACGTTTGATAACTGGTTTGATCTAATGATCAAGTTATTACGAAATCATCGCTTGAAAGCTGTCGGTACTGTCAGAAAAAACAAAAGAGAACTTCCTCCTAGTTTGGTAGCTGCTAAACAGAGATCAATCCCATCAAGTATGTTTGGCTTTCAAAGAGACATTACTATTGTCGCCTACGTCCCGAAAAAAAATAAAAATGTTTTGTTATTTTCTACGTTACATCATAAGGATGAGATTGATGCAAGGTGTGGAGAAAAACAAAAGCTCGAAATTATTACATTTTACAACCTAACTAAAGGACGGGTAGATGTAGTAGATAAGCTTTCAGCAGCTTATAATGTCTCTAGAAATAGCAGAAGATGACCACTAACTATATTTTTTTCAATTTTGAATACGGCTGAAGTGAATTCTGATATTATTTACAGACACAACAGTGATGATTACCAATTGAGCAGAAGAAAATACATAAAAGAATTAGGAATAAGTCTTATCAAGGATTATCAAGCAGAACGAATTACTAATGTAAAACTTCCAAAACATCTACGAAACGGTAATTTAGAAAATAACCACACCCCTAATGAATGTCCAACAAGACGGCGTTGCGAGTTCTGTCCAAGAAGGTCTGACCGGAAGTCACGATATTTTTGTTCACATTGTAGAAAAACTTTATGCTTGGAACATAGTGTATTTTTATGTAATGAATGTGTGGATAAATAGGAAGCAATAATTGGACTGCATTTGGTATTAGTAATTTATTTCGTTTCTTTCCTATTTATAACAAATATAATTATATTTTGTTATCTTTAAGGAGTATGTTTTATTATTAATAAACATTATTTTCCCAAAACTGTATTTTTTTATCAGATGCCCATTATGTTGTTGAGTCAGAAATCACTTTCTGCTATTTCATTTGATGAGGTCCACTAGACCCCACCAGATGGTGGAAGGTTAATATCGTAAAAAATAAGGTTCACGTCGAAATTCCAACATCAAAAATCTACCAGTTAAGAGTATTTATAGATAGTAATAAAGAATGGGTAACGTTAATTGAAAAATACGTTGCACTTTGTTTAGACGTTCCAAATGAAAACTTATTTTTACAATTAAGATTGACATTATTGGTATTATTGACTATAAGTCAATATTGCAATATTTCTAAAGGTTTCACATTGTGAAACATACACGGGACACTGCTTCCGAACCCGAAGAACGATAACCACACTATTGGTAAATAGCGGTGGTGACATTCTCCAGTCGAAGAGATGGGGGGGGGGGAGTGTTAATCTTCCACTGTAGCGGAAGGGTACGTCGATAAGTCTATACATATATTTTCAGGGTAAAATTACCACTAACATATCTGGCCAGTACTCCAGTAATAAAAACGTTACCATTTCTACGCAGGATGTTCAGCATGGATTAACAATTTTTGTTGCCGCTTATAACCAATCGAATGTTACAAATAATTTAGTAAAATAATTTGTAATATTAATGTGAATAAAATTTGTTGAGAATGTTTTAATGTAAAATAAGATATTTTTTGAAACAAACATTTTGGTTATTCGATGAATATTGACATTTACCTAGGTTGAAAGTGACATGTGTCTGATAAATGTCATTTTCCATCTGGATATATGTCAAAGTCAGAAAGAAATATGTTTCTTTCAAACTTACTGTAAGTTTGTAATATCAACATTACATATATGGTTGTAAATAAATAATGTTTGAACATAAAATGTTGTATATACGCGAAATATTTTAATATGCTCAACTTTCTCCGGGACGTTAAAATAGTATTTCCTGGCCTAGCTATACAAATAACTATTGTGATTTGGATAAAGTATAATAATTGGAAAATGCCAAACTATATATAAAAAAGGTCTAATAAATTTTGACGACAGTACATTTTTGAGAAATATATTAAAATTTTAGTGTCTGCACAGTAAAACTACTTTCCACAATTAACGTCGACATTTAGAGGGGATAAAATCCCATATTTATGCCTGTATTCAGCTTAAATATATTTTTCTCATCAATATTACATTTTTATTATTTTTGCTGTTATCAAGTATCAAGAACAAAAAATATTTATTTGTTTAACCGAAAATAAAAGCATTTTTTAAAAGTTGAACAAATGAAAACATAAACACATAAAATAAATGCAAGCAAAACTTCTGTGAAATCAAAGGACAATCGTTTGACTATTTTCTATCATAAAGTTTGATCAGCAAACTAGGTACCAGTTATTTATTATTTATTTATGTTTTATCAAAAATAACTGCTACAACTGCATTTGTATGTTTACAATTTTGCTGTTAGCATCTATAATAATATAATAAAATGGGATTATCGATCAACATATAAATTACGATGTTATATTTACTTTTCACTCGACAATATTTATCTGCACTTTATATTGTTCACATCTGGTTTCGAAAATATTGTGCTAGTTAATCAAAGTTTCTTACACAGGTGTAATTTATAACTATATTACAAACACAAGAATTCAAACTCTGTGGAAACAAGATTTCCAAATCCCAGTCGTTTCCTTAATTTAAATTTCTTCAGAATATCATTAATAAAAAAACTAGTAATATCTAACAAAAACAGACTAGCAATTCTGCAGTACCTACTATGCGACCTAAGTGCCATCAACGGCGAATAGGAACCAATAAGTGCTCGTGTAGATAAATCTCGAATGCTTGAAATTCAATTGCAAGAAAAAGTCCAGATTGCCATAGAAATTTGCTAAATATGCCTATCTTCTAAACTTTTCTTATAGTAGAATCATTTATGGTCCGCAAGAAGTCCTGATTTAATTCTAATGGGATTGCTCCTATACAGATTCTCCGGAATATGAGTGCCTTTATTTTGCTGAATGATAAATTGTACCAAACGAAACATACTTAACAATTTTTTTCTACATACAGAATGAGCCAAAGATGGCTCGACCGTATTCTATGAAATTTCGTATAGAGGGGTTTCTTGGGACTAGATATTCGAATATGTTGACGATTTTGGTGTATCTGCTAGAGGGCGCCACCAACGATGGTTTGGACCCCTTTAAATCGCTACGACTTATTCGTGCTACATTGTATCTCATTTTGGACTGGCAAAATTTTCTTCCCTATCTTTTCTAGTTAGTTGTTGATGTTGCTAGAAGCAATAGTTTATGAGAAAAACGCATCTAAATATCATGATGCATGCAATTTATCTAAAACTAAAGTCAAATTGTTGCGTACGTAATGGGTCATACTGTAACAGCATAATACTGTGACCAAAATAAGTCGATTTACTTTAACTGATCCTAAAAAAATAAAAAAATTCACCAAAATCAATAGTAACAAAGATACAGGGTGGGTGTCAAAATTGAAGAAATAAATCACATTTTCTTTCTTATCTTTCGATCGCTTGAAGTAAATTTCACGAAATTTCGTTTATTTTGGTCGCAGTATTGTTACAGTATGGCCCATTACTTACGCAGCAAATTTGACATTACTTTTAGATAAATTGCATGCATCATGAGATTTAGATGCGTTTTCTCAGAAACCATTGCTTCTAGCGATATCAACAAGGTGTACCTTTTTTTAACTAGAAAAGATAGGGAAGAAAATGTTTCCAGTCCAAAATGAGATACAGTGTAGCACAAAAAAGTCGTAGCGATTTAAAGGGGTCCAAACCATCGTTAGTGGCGCCCTCTAGCAGATACACCAAAATCGTCGACATATTCGAATTTCTAGTCCCAAGAAACCCCTCTATACGAGAATTTCATAGAATACGGTCGATGGGATCGAAAAATAATAAGGAAAATGTAGCTCCGTTATTATCAACTTTTGGATTAAGGTAAAATGAGTTAATTCAGTTTATTTTTATCCAAACTATCTACCATCTTTGGCTCATTCTGTATGCAGAAAAAAATTGTTAAGTATGTTTCGTTTGGTACAATTTATCATTCCCCCTATACCAAATTTCATAAAATACTGTCGATGCGATCGAAAAATAATAAAGAAAATGTGATTTATTTTTTCAACTTTGACACCCTGTAACTCCTTTAGTATCAAGTTTTGGATTAAGGTAAGTTGAGTTAATTCAGCTTATTTTTATCCAAACTATCTACATCTGAAGTTTGGCCGGTTATTTACTGAACACCCTGTATATTAATTATGAACATGCAGATTCAGTATTATCTAAAATGTGAAACATTGTGAATATAACCGATATTGTCGATCATACATACAATACATATGTATATGTATTGACATTATTCCTCTTATGAAAAATTAACAGAAAGGTATAAACTTTGCAATACTTTAAAAACGTAATTAACTTATGTTCCCTACAACTTTATAAAAGGATATTCATAGGGGTTTACTTAAGGTCGCCATATTTCTTGCCGTAAAATATTTACCATGTTTTTAGGTACCGCAATTTAGAAAAATATAACATAACAAATAAATACTTCTTCAAGAAGTCACACTGTATATAAATTCAATAATTATAACATACCTACTGTTTGTTCTTTTGCTAAATTATTTATAATTTTGATAGAAAGCGGAATGTTTCGAAATATCTAATTTATTTATGCTAAAAGAAAATAAAACGACTTACCCAATATTAAGGTGGAAATTCGTTCTAAAATGCCAGACCATACGGACATAGGAATAAAAGGGAAAATAGGATAAATATGGTCGGCGATCAATCCACTATAATTTTAAAATGTAATTATATCACTAGATTAATTAAACTATTATTATTTAGATATTATTAATGGAAAAATGCTACACGTGTACTCTCTATTATTCGCGGCCTATCACACCGTGTTTTTTTTCTTTATTTTTAATTGTCCAGTTCGCAGATAGAGACATCTATATGCTTTATTATGAGCTAACTTCATAATTGGCGCCAACACCTACCTAGCTGTAATTATTATTCTTCGAACTAGTACTAAATTTTTGATGAATGTCCTCAGACTAATCTGCAAAGTAACATATCTCATAGTTACAGATAGACATTTTCTCATGTAACTGTCCTTTAATTAAACTACCAATTGTATTACTGTAGGACAACTCAATTTGTGGTTTGGTTGGAATTCTGTTTTAATGGGTACAGGTACAGGTGTAGTATAAAACACAGCCAACATAATATACATTTTCCTTTTTATAAAGTAAGCCAAGAAATAGACTAATGGCTCGTATATCTTTTTAAACAAATTTATAATTAGAAAAACATTACAATTTTATATATTAGAAAAACATAAGAAGTAAGATTCACTATATAACGTGTGATAGTATATTACATCATATGTACAGTAAAACTTAGATACTACAAGCATTATTTGTACAGTACTATATCTACAATTTATTAAATACTTGTTTGATTTTCAAAAATTACCTTTTTGAGACGTCACTGTAGTTTTTGATATTGCTCCGAATTTTGTATTAGATGACTCTGTATTTTGTATTAAATGACAATAATAAATCATCAGTAGACACGATTCTATAAGCGTACCACTTGAGAAGGGTTCAAAGAACCAAATTACCAAGAATAAGTTGGCGTTGAATGAACTTACTTTAACAGTTTCCTTTAAAAAGCTTATAAACTCACCCACAATTGTAAAATGCTGCCTACCACCACCCACTTACGCCTTTCTGATGCGCACTCCACGGATGTCACAGTTCTAACAGACAGCACACATACATACTATTCACTATTTGTTACAAGAACTATCACTATAATAGTTACACATAACACTTATGATACTCTACACTATACTTATCGTACCGCTTCCCTTATGGTTGTGTGTAATCTTAGATTCAGATTTCGATATTCCAATATTTGTTTCATACAGTGCTTTCGAAAAGTAACGAATAAACTCATTAGTTTTGAAATTGAGAAATTTTCGAAAAAATCCCCTGACACATCAATTTTATTTTAAAAAAAGGTACTTTTTGACATACGACCCACATTTTTGACGTCATCGTTGTTCGAGATATGACGTCATCGACAATTTTTTTTAAATAACAACCCCAATTTTGACCATGCCATTTGAAAGAGCGTGTCATTCTACATACATACATCACGAAAAGCAGTACTGAAAATGATAATTATTATGTAAAAAATCGACCAAATTAAATGTTCAAATTGTGCACCGTTGGCTGCCTGACAGTACCCAAGACGATTAATAAATTCTGTTTGGACATTATCAATAACTTCAGGAGGTATACGAACCGGTCTAATAACATATACTTTGCTTTTTAAATATCCCCACAAGAAATAATCTAGGGGTGTCAAATTAGGCGACCTGGCTGGCCACTCAATCGGCCCCCTTCTCCCTATCCAACGATTCGGGAACAGCTCATCTAAATAAGCACGAACCGGTGTTGCATAATGGGGAGGTGCACAGTATTGTGAAAATTAAATTTAAAAAAATTGAGGGTTCCTATTTAAAAAAATTGTCGATAACGTGATATCTCGAACAACGATGACGTCACAAATATGGGTCGTATGTCAAAAAGTGCCTTTTTTAAAAAGAAAATCGACGTGCCAGGGTTTTTTTCGAAAACTTTTCAATTTAAAAAATAATGAATTTATTTGTTACTTTCCGAAAGCACTGTATAGTCGTATCACTGTTTCGCCTTTTTCTATGAGCATACTGTTTCCAATTTTATTTATTGTCAAAATCCCATTTTTAAAATACTATCCATGAACTGTTCTACTGTAGGTTTTGTCGTTTAATAAGAATTAAATAAACATTTAATAGGTATTTCATAAGCAGTAGATCAATATAATAAAAATTGAATGACAAATTGTTCAGTTTTGAATAAAAGAAAATCAAACAATTTTGCTCTTAATAAATTATACCTAGTATAGGTACTAGTAAATGAGAAAAATTGGTTAGAATAGTTAAGAAATTAGAAACTAAGAGGATTTATAACAGTGCAATAAACTTAAATTAAATGGCTTGTCATTAATTCTTTTTCTGCTTTAATTTGTTCAGACGTACTTTACGTTGCATGAAACTGTGTGATGAAATGAAATACATACTAGCGTTCCATAAATTAGATTTAGACTTATTTTTATTATATAACTCAGAAAATAAAAACTCTAACTCGAATCAAAATGCTCCTTTCGTTAATCTTTTAAGCAGTAAGGTACATAATAAATATTGCATTTACAAAAGTACAGGTTAACTATGTTATTATATAATAAAACAAGACAGCTGTGAAGATTAAAATCAAATTTGATATATGAAAATATATTGGTAAATGTCTCTTCTTGATATAATTAATTTTAACTACCGATTGTTTTTTTTTTCTGATAAAAATTACATAAGATACAGGTGCCAGCGAGTGCACTGAGCGGTTCTGAGACAGTAGATTATGGCGTACCACAAGGTACAGTCTTGCGGCCCTTGCTCTTCTCTATTTATGTAAATGAATTATTTTCTTTACAACGCAGTGGGAAAATTGTAGAATCTGCAGATGACACTGTCATCTTTTACAAGAGTGGTTCATGGGAGAATCTTAAATTAATAGTTGAGAGAGATATGTGCATGATAAAGAGTTGGTTTGATTTTAAATTGTTAACAATTAATTTTGAAAAAAAACCAACTACGTACCGTTTAATTGTGGTATAATAAACATGTCGTCGTTCCATCAACTGCAATTAAATGCTTCTGGACAACTTTTTACTATTTTTCCTGTAAAAGAAATAAAATGCTTAGGCATAGTCATAGATTCTCACTCGAGATAGAATTCGCACATTAATTATATAGATAAAAAGTTACAATATATATTATTTAAAATTGAATACATTCAAAACATTCTCAATTTCTATCAACTAAAAATAATGTATTATTCCTTAGTGGAAAACAATTTGAGATATGGTATACTAGCAAGGGGTGGAATTGCAAAATCTCATTTAGACCTCTTGAGACTGCAAAAAAGATTTTTAAAAATTATATTATCTAAAGAACCGACCTATTCATCTGATTTTTTGTATGCGGAAGCCAGAATTTTTGATATTAGACAAATTTTTTACTATGCTGCACGTACTAAATACCAAATTAATAAAAGTGCATATTGACAACAAACTCATCCTTACTCCAACTAGGCAAAAAAATAAATGCATTATTCCATTTATGTCCAAAACTGTTGGTCAAAAGTCATTTGCATTTTTTGCTGATAGGAAATATATACAGTATGCGCCAAAAGTATGGAATAAATTCAATAAAAACGAAGCAATTATTTTCTGGGAAAAATCCTCAAACAGGTCGATTTATAATTTAAAAAATACATATTTTAGCGTAAAATGCGATTTTCAAATGTCATTTGTTTTCGAGTAATGATGTCATCGATTTTTTTTAAATGGCAATACCATATTTTTTTCCTTGATTCTGAAAGATCGTTTAATTCTCTATCAGACAGTACTAAAATTTTGCCCTCTTACATAGGAAAGTTTTCGAGTAAATGACGATTGAATGTTAGAAAACGTAAATCAATTAAAATAAAGCAAAAACGTTATCAAGTTTAGTTTTTCGAATTCCATAGTTCTTTTATGGATCACGTAGGTGAAAATCTTTGCAAAGTGTCATTGTCACACCGACTTTCTAATAAGTATTGTAAGCGACATAGAAATTATTATTCAATTTAAAGTATTATGGCACATTTAACTGTTACCCAAAGAATTGAAATTTTAATTCTTCTCGGATGCGGGAATATGACTAAAACTCAGCAGGAAGTTTGCGATTTATTTAATGAAAAATATCCAGATCGCCCTATCAGCCAATCAACAGTCAGTAAGGTAGAGTCTAAATTTAGTGAAACTGGCAATGTTGTAAATATTCCAAAACCTGGATGTCCAAGCATTTATGAAAATCAGAAACAGAACATTTTGATAAGTATCATAATTCTTCACGATTGGTTGCATTAAACAATGACACTAGTCAGAGCACAGTGCTACGTATCTTGAGGAAGGAAAAATATCATCCCTACAAAATTCGACTTGTGCAGGAACTCAATGAAGGTGATCCCCATCGCCGCTTACACTTTTGCGAAATTCTAATGGATTTATGTCAAGGAAATAGAATTTTACACCGGCAAATACTTTTTTCAGATGAGGCCACATTTTGTCTGAATGGTACAGTAAACCGTCAAACTTGCAGATATTGGAGTCGGGAAAATCCTCATTGGATGGCAGAGACACATACCCAACACCCTCAGAAATTGAATGTGTGGGCTGGAATAGTTGACGACAGGGCCTTTCCTCTTTGAAGGAACCCTTACAGGACAAAGATATTTAGAGTTTCTAGAAAATGACCTTGTTCCAGCCCTTGCAGTAATTTTTCCTAACGATAATGACCCTGACATTCCTGACGATACCATATGGTTTCAGCAAGACGGTGCATCTCCGCACTATGCGCGCCCTGTACGAGATTTTTTGGACAACTGTTTTCCTGGGAGGTGGATCGGCAGACGCGGACCGATAGAATGGCCTTCAAGATCGCCAGATCTTACACCTCTTGACTATTTTTTATGGGGATACTTGAAGTCAAAAATGTACATTAATAAACCACGTAATTTAGAAGAACTTCAAAATCGCATTCAGGATGAAATACGCAGAGTTACCCCAGAAATCATTCATAATGTGCAAGAAAAATTTCTTCACAGACTTGCGCATTGTCAAGAAGTTGGTGGATGGCAATTCGAACATTTAATTTAAGTATAAAATTTAATGAATTGTATTTTATTTTACATACCTCAGAATTGTTACTTTTTTATGGATAAAATTTACGTTTTCTAACATTCAATCGTCATTTACTCGAAAACTTTCCTATGTAAGAGGTCAAAATTTTAGTACTGTCTGATAGAGAATTAAACGATCTTTCAGAATCAAGGAAAAAAATATGGGGTTGTCATTTAAAAAAAAAATCGATGAAGTCATTACTCGAAAACAAATAACATTTGAAAGTCGCATTTTACGCTAAAATATGTATTTTTTAAATTAAAAATCGACCGTTCGAGGATTTTTCCCAAAAAATAATTTTTTCGTTTTTATCGACCCTGATCGTTGTACCATTGAATAATAAATAACTAGTGTTACTCAATGGTTGTATCTACATCGTATTAAATGTAGTTTTAAAATTGGTGATTGTCTTTCATAGTATTCTCGAAACTAGTGCCTTTGTATTATTTATTTGCGCCATTATATTTGTTGTAGTTTTAGTATGCCTTATATCACTATTATATAAATAAATATTATTATTATTATAAACAAAGCAATATCAAATTAAATTTTAATCGTTCAACGTGTTTACGTTTTTTAATTAATTATTGACATTTTTTCATAGATATGGTGTCCTTAATTTTAATAATTAATACATTTTTAAGAAATTAAATCAAATAGTAATTTTAAACGTCACAAGACATTTGTTACCTACTTGAATTCTAATTTACAAGTTGAACAATTATTCGTAATTTGTTTGAATGGTTTTAAATTACTTTTTTCCTGTGACGAAATACGTTTTAGCTCTTCTTTCTAAGTAGCTGTTCTACGTAATAAGACACTTCTCATGTAAGATGAACTTTAACCTTTAATTCATTTCATCTAAACTTAGAATGTCAGTATTTGTGAAAAATTTAAATGTAGAACGAAAAATTATATTCAATAAATATGACGAAATGAATTTCAGTAAATTGAATATTGCTGTTCTTGTTGCTATATTAGAGGTTAATTTGGAATAAAAGGTAGAATTGCGTCTGAAAAGTAAGGATTACATCTTAAACTACTAATCTTTTTCAAAATAACATTGAGTTTGGTCGAATATCTTTTTTCCTCTTCTATCGTTCATTGAAATTTATTAGTTTTGCATTTTATTGATATATCGGAAAATAACTAAATGGGTTGTGTTGTTATCGATAGCACTGGTTTCGAATTCAAGATTGCTTGTTGATTAATCAACAGTCCTTTTCAGGATAGTTGACGGATTATTACATTCAGTGTTCGCAGCACTTAGGGATCGTTTTCCAACAATTTTTTTCCGGATATTTGGATTTATGGGTTTTGGGATTTACAGGTTTATAGAATTTAGGGTTTTTTGATGTTAGAATTTGGGGTTTATAGGTTTTGGAGTTTATAGTTTTGAGGTTTATGGGTTTTAGGATTTATGGTTTCGAGGTTTATAGGTTTATGAAATTTGGGGTTTATGGAATTTAGGGTCTATGAGTTTCGCTGTTGGTTTGGAGTTTATTGATTTCGGGATTTACAGTTTTATAGATATTTATGGGTTCTGGGGCATGGATTTGTGAATTAAGTATAGATTTTGGGGTTTATCGGTATTGAAGTTCATGGGGTCCATGATTTGTGTGGGTGGTCCTCTGGGGTATCTTTTTATCTAAAGCTGCTAGTAGTACCTAAATATGTATTCTCATCCGCTGTGAAACTGAAAAAATAAGATCTAATAATGCATTTTGTCAAAGACAAACTTTACCTCTAACAAAATTTTAGTAGAATTTGCGACATTATTTTTATAAAAATTCTGTTTTTTTTTTCTTGATATATTTCGCATAGCTTATTTCACAAAACTTTTTTATTAACTCTCAAATGCAATTTGCTACGTAAACTTCCAAAAGTTTTTTTTATTCCTTTTGATACACATTCGATTGTTTTAAAAAACAAAAATTTTTATACTAACACAATTTATAAAATTGATAACTGAGGTTATATAGATATTAGAAGAATTTTTCTCTGTAACATTTTTAATTTCTTCTTAAAAAAGTGGCACTTTATTTTTGATACAATTTTAAATGTTTTTAACACACTGTATTTTGCAACGCCATTTTCAGAGTTGCTATGTATGTTTCAAGACAAGTACATTTTTTTAAAGAATTATTTTTTTCGAAAAAATGTAAATAGAAAAAGTTTACAGGTATAGTTAAGTCCATTCGTTGCCATACTGTATATTCTTATTTATTTACTTTTGTATTCATAACTAGTCATGTATATAATTTTCTCAAAGTAGAACAAAAATTCTACTATTTTTATATTTAGGCTTTAGCAAAGACATAGGTATTTTTTAAATTAACAAATTTGATATTTCAACGTCGATGGATGAAATGGATTATAAATATAAAATTTAAATCAGATCAGACCTTATTTACTACAAAAACAGTAGTGTTGCTGAGAGTCGATAACTATAACGTTTTTTCCAAAATTTGTATTTTAAATTTTTTGTAACGAACATGTGATATTCATACGAAGAAAATGATATTTTAAAAATAGAATATAAGAATATTTATTTTATGTTGAATATGTTGTTACAGCTTCTCGTTTTTCTCCACACGTGTCTTATAAACCATGAAATTTTCTCCATTAGAAATAATTCAATAGATTTAAGTCTGGAGAACGCAGGGGTCAATTTGCAGAAGCTCCATGACCTTTACCTATACATTTCGACAGAAGGCCATATATTAATTATATTTGTATAGAGAATTAATCACTCCCCGTAGATACTGCTAATTTAAATGATTTTGAACATTGAATACAAAATGTGTCAGACCATCATCGTGCATAAACCACATCTGTTTGCATTGCCAGAGGTAAATCCTTTAGCAAATCTGGCAATACATTTTGTATGTGTTGCAAATATATTTCTTCTAACATTATTGTGGAAGAATGACATGATCAGTATACAATCACCAATTATTTCAGATTAGTATTAAATTCGTATTGAAGATTTTCATTTGCATAAACATGTTTATTATGGAAATTAGTTATCTCATCTGATTTCATAATTATCACAAATAAAATCACGAAAAAATATGAGTAATCAAAATTTAACAATACTACCTCCCATTTTTTACTGTATTAGAAAGGTATTTTAAGCTAATATAAATCAAATCTCCTACAATTCCTATTAATGAAGTCATATGTATGTTCTCTGATACCAAACATCTAAGTATGCAAGGTTCGTAAACTCTAATACAGTAAAAAATATTACAAAAGCTAATAATAAGGAATATATGGGTAGATATTGTGGGTGTAATTCAAAGCTGGTTGGGGTTTTTGTCCACAAAGTAGTTAGTTTCACACAATATTAATACCTAAAAATACATAAAAACTACCTCCCATCTTTCTAATAAATCAGTTATACATATATTGTAAATTTATTACTTCTTGTGTCTGATGTTGAAATATGGAAACTTTTCAGGGCTGTTTAGCACTCAACAATTTCTAAGCATAAATTTATTTTAACTTATTTTGATTGAAAGAAATATGAATTTTTGTAAAAACTTAACCTGCTAGAGGCATTCACTATACTGAAAGTGAATTTTGAAATTATAAAGATGTTTATATGCTAGGTTTTAATAATATTTAGCAGCACTACTTCAAAATAATTACTCTATGCTATTTCTTGAGGATACCTAGATATTTGGTATCAAATTATACAGTCACATGACTTCATACATGACAAGAATTATACGAAAGTTGTTTGGACCTATACCTTTAAAATAAAATAACAAGCGTCATGGTATCAATCACATTTATTTTATGATTTCTTTAACAATAAATTTTATTAATAATATATACAATGATTTTGACTAGCAACTTTATATATCCTAAGTATAATATGATATAATGGGTTTCACTTCTAAGTTTACAGGTATGTATAATACAAAACAATAGTATTAATACCTCGATATATTTATATTACTTTCGGTTTATACATTAACACATTTTATATCACTCAAGTCGTAAATTTTATAACGTGTATCGCAGTGAGTATGGATATAAATATATGAATACAAATAACATGTCATATTCATTTACAATAAATACATAATAAATAGATATGGATATTATGTTAATAGAACTGTTGATTTAGGTGAAAATATACAAAAAAAAACCAAATTTGCAGTTACATTTCTCTACCAATTTTGCATTTCTAATTTGTTTTTTTATTTATTTCAGTAATAATCGAAACAGTCTAAAGTATGACTGGCTCCTATGAATAAAATATCTAAAAGAAAACAATAAGATAAATGTTTATGTTGAATGAATATATTATCTTTAAGTTATAAAACTAATGTTCAGCTTACAGCATTCGTTAAAATATAGACATTAGACAAACAATTTTAGTCACATGTTATTTTCCGCGTGAATTGTTTATAATTTTGATTTGCTTTTACTGCTTTGTTTTCGTAGAAGTTTGAACAGTTTTATGTGTAAACTCATCCAGTGGCGTACAGCCTGTTAGAACTAGTAATAATGAAATAGCAAACTATTTTTTTTTTCAAAATGAAATAAGGGGAAATTAAAGATTTGTAATTTGTTAAAAAATCATTGATATGTGACTATAAAAATGTGTTTCCATAGATATATGTAATTAGGATAATGTACCATCCCTAACATGTTCTTATATAAATTTTAATTTACTTCTAAACTACATATAAAATTAAGCGTATTTATAATTTAAATTTTCAACAGATTGCATAGGTTCAAATGAACATATATACAAATATATCAAAATAATGATTAGTAAATTATTGTATCCAAAGGTGCAAAGTAAATATTTGTAAAAAATATAAAAACTGTAATCTAGAAAAATTCGTATCTTTGATATGAATTTTATTCGAAAATGATAAAATAGTATTTTAATGTACTAATATTTAATTTATGATTTATGGAAAATAAGAAAATGAGTTTTTATTTGAATTGATTAAGACAGAGAACGACTATTAGCTGAGGAAAATTTTATACCATTCTAATTACTCTTGCTTGGTTCTGAAATCATTTCTTACATTTTGGATTTTCGAGATATTTTTTAAAAAGCAAACAAAGTAGTATTTTCAAAAATTTACTGCAGTTTTTTGTTTTTAAACCTTTGTAGTTTGAAAAGGCATTTTTATATCTATTCTTTTAAACTGATTTTTATTTAAATGTGTCGAATTTTAAAAACCATCATCAGCTATCTTTTTATTGTATCTTTAGAAAGCTAACAGATACTTCGTTTGGCATAAAGTTCGAAGTTAAATATTGAATTCCTCGATATTTGGGAGATAATAATAACTCATGCTAATACAACATTCACTAATTTTTGGAATTTGATATGCTTCAATATACAGGTACGGTCAAAATTTAGTTAAATAATACGATTTTGGCCTCATGCAAGGTCAGAATATGAGACCAAAATGGCATTACCAATAATACGCTAGTTCTTTAGTGGACTGTATTTTCATAAATTGAAAATAAACTACGAATGAAATAAACTCATGTTTAATGAATTTGATGTTCTTTTTTATTTAAATGCTTTCCTTTTTGTTGCATATAATAGCAGTCAAGCACGTCTAGACTCTAGCATAAATGAATATACAAGTCTAAACAACGGTATTTTCTCTCCTATCAATTTCTTGGATAATGCATGATCTACATTTTAGTAGACCAGTCAGAAATTACCTTAATAATGCATTTCCAGATCAATAGATGGGCAGAGGTGGTGTTTTCCCGTGGTCACCTCGCTTTTCTGACCTTAATCCTATGAATATTTTGCTTTGGCGACATTTAAAAGGATTGACCTATTCCGTCTCTGTTGACAGCAGAAGAACTAAGTACATCAACATGTAAATTTTAAAACTTAATTTTGACCGTACTTGTATTATAAAGTATGCACTATCACCCAAATTTCGAGGTTGCCAAAGTAACGGTTTCGTAAACGTTTGTAAATAGTCGACGAGAAAACAAATAATTCTACTCGCAAATTATGACCATTTTTCATTCAGTTCACGTCAATTACCAGAATGAGTAATGACTATCATTTACTCACTTGTTTATTAATGAAATATTTTCGGTTCCTGAACGAAACACAAAAACATTTTTACCAACACAGTGTAGTAGTAGAATGAATTTCATTTCCAACAGTAAATTTGCGTTTTCGGGAATACATTTTAATTTTTAAACATACGCCATCATCAATATTTAACGCCACGCCACTGCCTCTCTGTATTGTTGAGTTTTTTATTGTCGAACATTTTAAACGAATCATTGAAACATAGTTATGGACACAGTAAAGTATATCTATTGTTAAATAGAGATTGATTTTTCAAAAATATCATGTTATCGTAATATCTAAAGTATATTTCTGATACTTTCAATAGGTTTAGGGTAATTTACCTAACTTTCTCTGGCTTACTTTAATTTCTAGAGATATCCTAAAGATTTTTAAAAACTACAAAGTAACAATAACAAATTAATGTATAAACCCATATTTATTTCTTAAGAGATACTGTGAGGTACCTGTATTAAACAAGACCACGTTCCTAACAAGTCCATAAGTCAATCATTTTGAAGATAAGTTTCCTATTCTTACCAAAAAACATAACATTTGTCAGATCTGCAGTTGATTTTCTTTATTTTCTGATAGAACAAATAAATAATAGACGACAAAGAGACTTTTATATCAATTATTTTAACTGAAGCCTTGTAAAAATTAATTTAATACGTCTAGTAGGTACATCAAAATGAATTGGTATTTAGCAAAATAAGGAGGATCTGCAACCTAAAGAAATTTAGTATGGTTTGTTTATTAAAAATAAAGTTCTTTACGTGCGTTTACATATTCTACGAAAGTTTCAACAGAAAATTTCAAATTTAAATATGAAATTTCGTATTTCAATTTTGTATTCAAACTCGAAATTTTAAATAAGACAAAAAATTTAAAAACGTGGCCTTTCTACACGTGCTATACAGAGTGTTTTATAAATTTGTCATAATTTTAAAAGGTTCTATCTTGAATTAATTAAAAAAAAAAATTAAGTGATTATAACCATGCGTTATTGAAATTACGACAAACGGAGAGAATTGACGCCCTCTCCGTGGTAGGGTGCAAGAATGTTGGCTTGGGTCAATGTGAGAGATTGATAACGGTCGGCATTTGACCACTCCTATAATTAAAAAGATTTTCCAGTTTTTCCTTCTTTCCTGCACTGAATGGTAGTTAGGACTTACCAACGTAAGTTGTTCCTGGGGGCAAATGCGGCCTGCACAATAATAATATGCCGTCCTATCTCCCGCACAAGTCTCCGACTTCTCGTCGGGCTAATTCTCGTGATTAGGATATTCATTCAATTTTATTGTTAATTTTCATTAGTTTTTAGATTTTTAAATTTGGTTTTCACATAGTTTGAATCAGAAATGTATTAAAAACTTCATCTAAAGCTACTCATTTTACAAAAACAAAAAAATGTAAAAATAGTTTTTTCTAGGTATGTACAATTATAAATAAAATGTATTTTTCAAAAAAATATTTATATATCATTGATAGAACGTTTTAAATATTTGAGGAGGTTCCAAAAAAATATATAAATATCTACGCCAATGGTTTCTTCGACTTTCGATGATATTATTGGTAATTATATTTCAAACAAATTATTGACATAGATTATTGAGTTATTTTAAATTGTTTCAACTGCAAGAAAAATTAAATTACCTTAAGAAAAATGGCAATAACTCGTTTTCCAAATAAGGAAAAGATACATTGTTTAGAAATAAATACCAGTAACAGGAGCTGGTATATCCATTTAGTAATTATATCATTTCGTTGAACTACGTCAAACTTCTTCAAATATATTTGAATAATTATGAAAACCAATAATTTGGTCTAAAATTACCCAAAAAAGAATTTCTTAAAATATACTGAACTGACATTGACTTATAAAACACTCTGTACATACTTACAATATGCCACGAGGATCATGTTAGATTACGAAAGAAAAACAGCTTTAAAGTTGTTTATTATTAGTGTGGCAATTAAATGTAGGTTCAGTTTTATTTATAACTATCTGTAACATATTATTGTTGCAGTTGCCTTGAAAAATTTGCAGTACACTGTTGAAATATTTTTTGCAATGTTGATTTCGAATTATCATTAACAAAATATCAAATACGCTTCATATTAAAGTGAGTGAAACTTGTTGGACGTGCTAGGAACTACAATGATGGCCTTAATTGGTACGGGTACCTTAGATATACGATATGAGGGGATGTCACAAATGGTTTTGGTCAATTCAAACTACTCCCGCACAAACACAAATTCATTGTAGTGGTTCCAGCGGTTCTCCTCCGCGTCAACCCCAGGCTTGAGCTCAGCCGCTCCTCCAGCTGTTCCCGACCCGCAGCTTCCCGCCAATTTGAACCCTTGCTCGACCAACATATCGAAAGCTTGCTCCAAGAAGGAGTGCTTCAGGAAGAACCTGGAAGTGTACCTCTCCGACTGCCCGTGGTCCGGGTCTCTACTCTCGTTCAGAGTTTCCCCGAAGACGCTTCTGCACAGATCCACCTTGCCGCACACCAAGATCCTCGAGAGCTTCCTGAATTTGACGTCCGCGAGGCCGTCCTTGCCGAACTGGAAGCTGCCGCGGTAACCCACCGTGATGACTCCGGCAGGCTTGTTGCGACTCTCGCTGCATATGGATTCGACCAAGCCGTGCAGAAGGTACTTCTCCGCCTCTCTCTTCAAGCGTTCTCGCTCGCGGAAGCACTCGGGCAGCACTACGTTGCCGTCTCGTAAAAAATCTAAAACGTACCGGAAGAGGACACCGTCGCGGTCGAGGAAGTAACGATTTTTCGCGTCCCTCGTGACGGGTTCGCGGCCTGTGAAGATGGCATGCAGTTGGGAGTCCGGCTGGCTCGTCAGTGTCTTTAGCGTCGTCGTGTACAGCACGCCGCCGACGTTGAGCTCGATGATAGAGGGGAAATCGCCTCCGTCGGACATACTTGCTCGCAGGCTGCGGGGCCCTAACTAACTGAGGTCCTGACGGAGAACGGAGTCGAATGCGTTTCTCCCCTCCTGTGGCCGCCTTTCCAACGCTCGCAGCCACCGCGGGTAGGGGGTGGAAACGGAAAAACTTTACGTGGAAAAGTAAGATTTCAATACGCTTTCCTTCGGAGATGCAGTCTCAAGTTCTGACGTGTGGAATATACACACATACATGTCCTATATTTATGGAAAGAGTAATAGGTATCTTTCAATTTTTAATCAGATTACATAATTATTACTGGGAAACGAATAAAACAATTTTGTTACCACAGGGTTTACCACGTTTGTTTTCACTGTTTATACGAAAACTTATAATAATATATTATAATTATCTTAGCCATCCAATTACTTTGTTTAAAGAACAAATTTGCAACGGTTTTAATTGGTACTCAATCCGCATGACCGATTTAAAATCAGTTTGGTTCATAATGAATGTAATTTATCCATGATGATAATTTGTCAGTTGTCATAACTCAAATTTTCAAGCCATACTCGCACACTGATAACAAATAAAACTCGCGTCCTTACACTAACATAGACCTTGAAGACGGTAATAACCATTCATGAATGAATTATTATTGATGTATGATGCAGCAGCAATAGAATTTGGAATTGTTACTTAACAAATAAAAATATGGTATTTTCTAAATCTTCGTTTAAGCGCTTAGAGTTGAATTCCATTATTACAATAATAATGTTTGGTAATCCATGGTTACACCAAACACACTATACCGCATCGAAATACACTCACTACAATCTTAATGACGCCACCCAATTGAAATGATGTACGATGTTCTTTGGTACTCTTGACACATTCGGCAGTAAGAAGTGAACAAATTTATTTATCGCAGCAACATAATTACTTTTGGCACCGATTCCTACCGTTGTAACGATAATGGGTTCATTTGTTATCAATAATAACTTACTGGAAACGAATTTTAAAATTCATTAAAATGAGGGTTATTGTAATTATACAATAATTTCAAAGCAGTCCTTATTTTTAACGCTCGTTTCCTACAGGAAAATATATGTCATCATTACTAGAGCAGGATAATGCATCTAATAAATTAACTAAATCTTTCAGTCAGTTATCTACAATATTTAAATATACTGTGCTAATATAGTAGATATCTTTAGTTATTTATTTATATTCTATCTTTTACTTTCCAGTGTTATTGTAGATATGAAATATAAATTATGTATTTAATAAACAATACATTAAATAAACACTTCTTACATTAATTAACATTCTGATGGAAATAACAGAGAACAGAACAGAACTAAATTAAAAACCTCTTAAATCGTTGGAAATTATTCTGCCCATTTGCAACTGACATGAAACTAGACTTTTGCTTTCTACGAGCATCAAATTTATTGTCACCGTTGATAAATTGGTGTTCTACAAACGATTTTTTGTGCATGCTTTTAATGGTTTTTATCATTCTTCTAACAAAACTGTTGTCAACGTAGGTTTCTTACAATCTAGAGAAAACAACAATATAAAATATAAGAAACATGTTATCGGCTTTTGACTTATATTATTATTACTTTAGGTAAATATACTAACACTACTGCACTAAATTCGCGACCGAGCGTCATACATTTTTAGCACCAAATGCAATGCAGATGTTATTCGTAAATCCTTCTGTGGTAGCAATAAAGACAACGTAGCAACCGCGGGAAAAACTTTACGTGGAAAAGTAAGATTTAATACGCTTTCCTTTAGAGACGCATTCTCAAGTTCTGACGTGTGGAACAATATACTTTTTAATCAGATTACATAATTACTGCATTGTGAAATGAATAAAACAACAGTGTTACCACAGGGATCACACCTTGGTTCACTTTTGTCTTCATTATTTATACAGAATTGCAAATTTACGTTATAGCCATATTGGCCATCCAATAACTTTGTTCGAATAATAAATTTGCAACGATTTCATTTCGGTACTTTAGGTACTGTTATCTAAGTAATTCAATAACTTTATTCGGATAACAAATTTGCAACTGTTTCAGTTGATACGTAATGCGCATTTCTGATTTCAAATTAAACTATATGTAATACATACGTATGTAATATGAAAAGTTGAAATTTCATGATGCAAATTTGCCAATTGTCTTAACCCAACTTTTTGTTTTGGGATATTAATATAAATTATGAATATGGAAGGTATACAGGGATGGCCAGAAGTAAAGAATAAAATTCTCTTCTTTTGAATAAGTTATTTTTTTTAAAACGCCGAAACAAGTTAACTGATCTTCATTTTTTCCCATCTTTCGGTTATATAATAAATGATTTTTCTTCAACCCCCTTATGCCCAGCTACTCTTACTTTTGTTTAATGGAAACATAAGACATGAGGAGGCTCCTACTTAACAAGTAAAATCAAATTTAATTATCTTCAGTGTTATCCTCCACGAATTTGCACAGAATAAAATAAAAAATTTGTACAACCTACTTGCTGGTTAATTGTTGGCTTTAGTTGTAAATTGAAGTTCGAAACGTTACTATTATGTCAAAATCAAGTTATTTACTGAATCGCAATGGTATTGTCGGAAAGGTAACGCATCGAAATTCTGATATTGCTTGGATGTGGAGACAAAATAAGAATTCAGGCTGAAGTGCGATATATTTAATGCGAAATATCCTGAAAACCAAATCTCGCAAGGGACAGTTAGTAAAATATTTCACAAATTTGAGGAACATGGTACAGTTCAGACTTTGCCCAAAACTGGAAGGACACGTGCTTTGCACGAAGAAAAGGAATTAAACATTGCATCAGAACTTGTTGAAAATCCTCATACTTCAACTGCTTCATTGCCCCCAATCACGATGCTACTCTAACTGCAATTCGAATGTTTTTGAAACAAGAGAAATGCCACCCCTATAAGATATGTCTTGTTCAAGAGCTTTTGGAAGACGATTATGATAGGCGATTACAATTTTGTGAGAAAATTATGAGATGGTGCGGCGACAATAATGGTTTCCAGCGAGACTTTTTTCGGATGAAGCTACGTTTTATGTGTGGTTAACATGTACAACTATCGCTTTTGATCCCAAGAAAATCCACACTGAACATGCGAATCACATACGCCTACAGAAAGTTAATGTATGGGTAGATATCATCAATACCATAATCTTGGGCACATTCTTTTTTGAAGAAAATCTTACTGCAGCACGCTTCCTGGATTTCCTAACATTTGACCTGATACGTGCTCCAGCTGTGATTTTTCCTCATGAAAGTGATCCATCTATACCGAATGAAAGAATTTGCTTCCAACAAGATGACGCTTCCCCACATTTTGGTATTGAAGTTCGAAGATACTTAGATGAAATGTTTCCAAATCGTTGGATTTGTAGACGGGGTACAGTTCAATGGCCGCCAAGATCCCCCGACTTAACGCCCCTGAATTATTATGTGTGGGGATATTTGAAAGAAAGGGTCTGCCAGGACAGACCGGATAATATTGATAATTTAAAGAACAAGATTAGGGCGGAGATGCATAATTTACCAGCTGAAGTCATTCGGAATGATGTGGACAGCTTTTAGTATCGTCTTGGAGAATGCCAAATAGTGAATGGAGGACATTTTCAGCATTTGTGACAATGAGTTTATTTTTGTAAATTATCTAGTTGTCTCAATTTCTAAATAAAACAAAAACTTGTTATTGAAAACATAAAACTTGTTTATTTGGTATGGCTGGATTTTCTATAAACTTTTCAACGAGCCCACTCATGCCTTCTGTTTTCATTTGAAAAAAAATAGGGGTAGCTGAGGATTAGGGGGTTGAAGACAAATTAATTATTATATAACCGAAAGATGGGAAAAAATCAAGATCAGTTAACGTGTTTCAAAAGATATTAATTTTATTTCGTACTTCTGGTCATCCTAAAGTAAATCGATGTTATCAAGTTATCTGAATCTATGGATTCGCAATCAATCTACAATATTTAAATATATTGTATTAAAATAGTAATTAACTTTAGTTATTTTATTTTCTACTTTCCAATGTTATTGTAGATATTAAGTCGAATACGTTTCTCCCCTCCTGTGGCCAGCCTTCCAACGCGCGCAACCACCGCGGGTAGGGGGTGGAAGCGGAAAAACTTTACATGGAAAAGTAAGATTTCAATACACTTTCCTTCGGGGATGCAGTCTCAAGTTCTGACGAGTGCCAAACTAGAATATCCGATATTTAAGAATAATATACTTTTTAATCAAATTACCTAACGACTGCATTGTGAAAATCATAAAAAATAGTGTTGCCACAAGGTTCACACCTTAAAATTGTATATGAAAATATAGAATATCTAAAAAATTATTTTATTTAAGATCTTAACGAGAAAACAACGGAGACAATGTGCAGTTTATGTTTAAATTAAATTACTTACAAGACATTTGCAAGTGTTTTCTAACTAAAGAAACCCCTAATTTCACACAATAACTATAAAAATAATTAAGGAGATATTTAGTTTATAAAATTTATTATTCAAATTGAAATTTCATACTAATTTCAGTGGCTTTATTAGAATTTAGTAGTTATACAGGGTGAATCTTAAATAAGTACAAATATTTTAACCAGCAGTATAGTTTTGTGTGTAGAACACATAATTAATAGTTTTTTTACAAAAAAATCAGAAATAAAAAAGTGAAATTTTAAATAAATTTCGTAATTTTTCAGTAGAAAACTTGTTGAGGACCGCTGGCCTAGACCGACCCTTCATACTTTTATGAGTCATAGTGCTGCAGACTGAACGTGTGGTTCACAGTGTTGCCAGTATTACACAAATGTCTTTGCTTCAAGGAAGAAAAAATCTCAACTTTTAGCGAATTTTGTCAAGTGTAACATTTTATATTATTTTTTATTATCAAACTGTCATTGACTGTCATGACAGATTATCGGAAGCCCAAATCAAACTTGTTAACCCCACATAATGCATGAAAATAGCAATAAAATTTGCTAAAAGTTGATATTTTTTCCATTTTAAATAAAAAACGCGTGCATAGTTTTTCGTTATTCTTCATAAAATAACTTAAGGAAATTGTGTTTTGTGTCCCTTTCTAACAGTGTACAATGACATTTAACTTGTGAAATGTGGATTACTGATTAAATAGTTAATTTTTTAACAAACAGGTAAGCTTGTGTGCACGTTTATGTATAATTTTTGAACATTGAACATAGTAATATCACGTAATATCTTCCTAAATATTTTACGGTAGTATTGAACTTGCGGAAATTCATTTTTAATCTTTGAAGTATAGTAAGGTTAGTTCAGATGTTAAAATTTATGTTAATATTGCTGCGTATCATACTACATACCCAATTTTACTGTACTTATGCTTATAACAAGTATTTTTAAAATAGAACTATTACGTTAAAGGAAACGTAATATTTATATTGGAGGAGATATGGCAACCTCGCAACAAATCATATGTTTCATTACGTTGTTGGATGAAAAATCAGCCAGCGGTCCTCAAAATGTGGGTATTTTTTAAAAAAATTAATATCTCCGTAAATATTAGAAATTTTTAAAAATGGCTTTCACTAGACTGATTTAAATGACGAACTACACCAGCAGTTAAAATATTTGTACTTATATAAGATTCACCCTGTATAGTCTTTTATAACCAAAAATTAAGCAATGTATAAACTCGATATTAAATAGACTAATAAGGTATCCACTTAATACAAAGATATGTAGTTTAGCTTTAAAGGTTCTGTAGGTAATTGCATTAATCTGTTTAGAAGTAATAGGGAAGCCATCCAATAGAAAATTAAACCATTGGAAAGTAGAAGAAAATAGGCAGGATAGCTTATAGCCAATATAGCAACTAACTAAAACTATCTAATATATAAAATTCTCGTGTCACAGTTTTAGACGCCATACTGCTCGGAAACGGCTTGACCGATTTTTATGAAATTTTATATGTATATTCGGTAGGTCTGAGAATCGGTCGTAATATATCGTGATAAGGGTGGTCCACCCCAAACATTTTTTTTTTTTTTGGACAAAAATTTTTAATTTTTACCTTTTTATGATGTGGCATTAAAAAATACGTACAACCCTTAATTTTCACCCTTCTATCACAAACCCCTATTTTTTAATAGCCATTTTAGTAATTTAATCATTTTTAATCCTGGTAGATGGGGGGATAACTGATCGATTATCACTAGATCAGTTATCCCCGCCAGGCGTCTACTGGTGGCACTTTTCACCACAAATCTAGAAAAAAATATAGAGAGCGTTGGTTCATGATATAGGTCACGTGACAGGTGCCGCGTTTTCTAGGGACCGAAGGTCCAGAAAATTGATATTTTATTTGCTTTATGTTCGCGGTTTTGCAAATATGATGGCTGCATTGCAATATGAAATTAACTAACTTGCTGTCATTTTAAATGTCATTAAATAATGTGACATCAATGTGACCAATGAGATTCACGCTACAATACAACCAACGTAAATTGGCATAAAAACCAAGTTTTAGTGATTCTGGACCTTTTAGGGCAGCCATGAATTAGCGGTCGCCGGCAATATGACACTGGCACAGTCTATATTTTTTCTAGGTTTGTGCTTCTCACCCAGTAAACAGCACGGAGTAGGGATGAGAACGAAGCCGACTACCAAAATATTCACTAGAAATAATTCATATGGCAAAACAACGTTTGCCGGGTCACCTAGTTATTTTATAACACCCTCTGGAACAAAAGTTATATCTGTGACTATCTTTAGAGTTGGACTTTATTTCCCTCAAAGAAGATATACACCTATCAATCCGTCAATTCATTGTCGGGTATGAAACACTAAGATAAACGAGCTCCTAATTTAACAACCATTATTCCCGACAGAACCAATCGAGAAGTTGTGTTGGGTTAAGCACCACACCGGTGCTCTGTTGAAATAAGACCGACAAATTAATGCCTGCTGCTTACTCATCTTGAAATTAGTCCTATGCTGTAAAAAATTGCTCACAGTTCGTAAAGTTTTTTCCAACACGTACATTAAAAATGTGTAGTTCTATACTGTTTAAATATTACGCAATACACATATCAATTAAATCGTTTTTTTATTAAACGTAAATTATATTTATATTCCAATATTAATTTTGCATTAAAAATCGTACTATATCTGCACAGATGTCATGTTATTTAATAGACCAGCACCAGCATGTATCATCACCTGTAACAAATGGCAGTGAATGTTGCGTCGGTCGTCTGAAATTTCTATGCATAGTGGCGCTAGTCTGACGTAAGTTCTGTTCCCACAACAGTCAGGAATTGGTTTCTGTTAGAAATATTCGACTAGTTAAATTGTAAATGTGTCACTGAACTTTCGGATACCCTCATTTATCCACAACCTCTATTTACGTACCTTAAACAAACTGCAAATCTTTCGCCAGATGACTCTCTAAAATATTGTTTTTTGGTTCTGTAGGTGAGGATAATCCTTTTTTTTGACATTCGAAAACACTGAAAAAAATGTTGTTCATCTCTCTCCAGTTTAGAAAATAAATGATTAATTTCTCCACACAGCTTTCTCTTTTTGCTGATAGTGTGAACTCAAAATTTTTTCATTTTCCTGGCTTCCTCCTTCTCTTCATACAACATCGCTAAAATAAAAATGTCTTCTAAGCTACTCTCAATTACTACTTAAAAACTTCCAAACGTCTTCCACTTACATAACCTGCACACTAAGTTGCTGGTTCCTGCACGATTTCGCAGTCGACAAAGTCAAATACGACGTTTTAATGATTTTATTTTATCTACTCTTCAATAATTATTTTGTTGTTACCGACCCTTAAAAAACTGTAATAAGTTCAATATTCAGACAGCAGTACATTTCCAACAATTTTGGGAAAATCTAGACCAAATAATGAAATACAAAATTTAAAAAACGGCATCTATAGTATATACTCGCGACAAGAATTCAGACGACTTACGTCATACGAACAAATGAATAATTTACTAAATTTTCATCAAAATATTTAACAAACTGCACCTGATAGTAATAAAACTATATCCTACACTAAAAGTTTGCATTATACATTGCACTAAATTCCAAAAAATTATTGTTTTGAACGCGACCAAATATCGAAAATTACGTTGACAATAAAAACAAATGTGTAACGTCAGCTGTGACGTAAGACGTCTGAATTCTTGACGCGAGTATACCATGTAATTGCAGTAAAGAAGAGAAAATTTGAAAAGTCAAAAATTTGTGAACACGCGTGGATAAACGATTATATTATTCAGTGGAATAACATATAAATTTTAAAAAAAAGTCAATCAGTTAAAAGGAACCAATGTTTATTTTATAATAGTGATAGTTGTGTGTTGAATGATTCTATAAACTTTGACCATTGTTGGTTGAACACTCTTAACGCCGAGATAAGTAGCAACAGAATAAATATGATACCTCTTATATATCACTATGGAACGTAGATAAACAAAATTATTAAAACGTCATATTCAACTTTGTCAAGTTTTGATGAAGAAAATAGAGCAGTTTTCGAAACGTTAACTACCTACATGTTTTTAGTGTTAGTGAAAGTATATACTTTCTCAGGGTATTTTGCTTTTTATGTAAAACATGCTACCTTCTCTTTTGCTTAAGGAGCAGTCAGGAACCACTTCGATGTTAATTGTTGGTCCTTGGTGGTCAGGAGCACTGAAACGCTGGGCTAACCACAGTCGGAGCTGGTCCAGTAATTTATGGGCGCCAGTAACCATTTACCTTACGTTTCGAAACGAGTTAGAATCCGGTTACTAAATTCTAATTATCGCAAACGAGAATAAAAAAAATATATCTAGAATAGCAGAATATACTAGCGGGACCGCAACGTGAGTTTTCAATTTACTATACAAAAAAAATGAATAGTTACACATATATTCCTTTCAAATTATTTATCTACCCGGTATAGTGTTGGACTATCAGTACGAAATGAAATATTTTTAGAGATAACTATTTAATAAAAAAAAAACATTAGACAATAACAATAATAATTGATGAACTAAAGATTCAATCTGTGAACAGTTTCCGTAAAAGAATTAAAGAGTTTTTCTTATCTTGTCAGTAACGTGCTAATGATAAAATATATTTGAATTATAATGATTGTAGTAGTAGAATTAAGTTGTTTTTGTTATGTTAGTTTTTATTTTTTTTTGTTCCTTATACTGGGTTAAGTAGAGTAGCGAAAGCTAGACTTCGCCCAGATGTTGTGTGTTCTTTGTAAACACTAATAAAGACCTTTTATTATTCAGCCGCACGTGATCACGTTTGGTGAACAATATAACAGTGGAATTATATCACTGTAAAATTAATAATAAAACTTATAACTAATTTTATTAGGTAGAAACCTAATTATTCGAAATTTCCCACTATATAGACAATAATATTACGATAAGTATAACAAATGTATATAAAATATTAGAATATGAAATACAAGTATGTTATTTAATTATAGACAAAATTCATATGCAGGATGTTGTAAAATAGCAACAATATTATAATAGAAATCATAAAATAGCACGGCGACAATATATTAATGTTTGAATTTATGGTATCTTAATAAAAAAATCTCATTTAATTTACCAATAAAGGACTTATTTAAAAATGTCCAAAACATAAGAATTTCATTATGCAATTGCATTAAAATTTGCTGATTTGAATAAAACAATAAAAAAATAGCAATCGATAATAAGAAAATATGTGCAGCTTATCTGGTGACTGTAGAGAACTTGTATGTTGGTCTGCGGCTTCCACACAGCTACTATTCTGGATTTGTAGTTGGTTACGTCAGCACAGACCAGCTACCAGGCCTAGATGTTGTCAGCAGGTCCAGAATTCTCCTGATTACCACCATATAAAGAGACCCGTTAATTAGAAAATAACTATCGTTCAGGACAGCAATAATTGAGCCTTCCGAAAGAAGGCCTGTAATAGGGGAAAAAAACCCAAGATATAACAAAGAATAGAAAAACGAGGAAATTCGGTACTTACTCAGATGGTGGGCGGCTTCCAGAGTAATCCAAGGAAAAGGAAGACTTGGATTTGTCTAAAAATCTTAATCGGTGTTATGTAACAAGAAATGGCTTAGATCCAGCTGAAGCTGAAGTTGTGTTTCCAACGACAAACGGCATAAATAACCACCACAAAACAGAAACACAACTACTTGGCACTTTTCTACTAAAGTTCCAGTAAATGGAACACAAACGTGTTATAAAAATTTAAGAAATTGCACACCAGTTCGTCCGTTTACGAGTCGCCGAGCACACACCCAAGAAGACTTTCTAGAACCACGATTTCCTCCAAAATCTACCCAAAAAAAGTTGGCGGGAATCTATTTAGACGTATTACGGCAAAAATTGTCACAACATAAACATTACATGATATTTGACTATATTTGAGAGTTACAGTAAAAGTTAGGCAATTTAAAACGCTGTCCTAACTACAGAATTAAGGATTTAAAATTGACATATTTAAATGGGAATGGCCAATGAGATCGCTTTATAATAAGATAGATAATTTGAATTTTTCACAAGTAAATTTAAGAAAACCTTTAAAGTAATATTAATACCTAACATTACCATAGTAGTGAACATTTCTTATTTGTACGACTTTTTTTCCCCTTCCGTTCTTTCAGGTCTGATAAATCTAAACGATAGCTGTACACAAAAATTGTCTGTAAATCACGAGTATTTGGTTGCCTACTGATCACGCCTAAAATATAATCTAAAATCTTAGTATACCAGGCAACTCGAAATAACATTCAACAAAAATATTAGAATAAAGTTAAGTAATAATAAAGAAATAATGCCTGCTAAATTATGAACGTTAGAAACAAAGTTTATAACGTCAACCCCTTGACTGATTTAGTATGCGCAAGGGGTTATTTGTTAATATTTTTTTATTTCAGTGGCAGAAATACCCAATTAAACAAACTAATGCCCGTTTGCACCGAAGTTAATAAGCATTAGTTAAAAATAAGACATGCTTAAGTATGCTTTTCCTATTGCACCATACGTTAAGATTTTCGTAAGTATGAAAATAGATACTTAAATTTAAGCCCCTGTTTGACAGTGACTATGAAATTCTTTAATTCAAATAGAGTTAGAATGTGCAAAAAACAAACATAAAAATTTAAAAATCGCGGAAGGTGCAAATATAGTGGTCAATGCTATATGAGATCTGATCATTTCCAAATAATGGATGAATTGAATGAAGATGATTTGGCCACTAATACTAACCACAGAGAAACTAAAGTAAATTATTATTATTATTGTTATTAGTTTGTCTTTGATATTAACTAGTCTTGATGAACATCAACAACAACCATACCTATATTACAAATGACAATAACAAAAACATACACCACAGACATGATATTACACTGAAATCTAACCTTACTTCCATGTAACAAACTGAAGAAAAACAGAAAGATCTAAAATACCTAACATAAAGTAACGAAAGTTACTAGATTTGTGCATTGTTGCCAATACAAAGATGTACTTTGCTAAGTACATCTTATAATACGTCGGTGCAATACTCTAAAAAAATAAGCATAACTTAACTTTAAGAACAACTTTATTAAGTTGTTCTTAGTAAAATGTCGGTGCAAACGGGCATAAGTAACATAGCCACAATTACAGACAACAACAATTACAGTTTAATTACGGACAATAATGTATTAATTACTTGGTCTATTGCATAGTTCATCCTAGAGAATTTACAACTACTCCGTATAATAAATAACTTGAAAGTGAACAAGTTGAAGTGAAGTAGAACTTGTATTATGAGAAAGAAAAGGAACATTACAGCAATAATGACGTAGTAGTGTTTGATTTATAACAACTGTTAGCCACGAAGAGTTATCATTATTTTTCTCTTTATTATTTTCAGAAGGTTTTGTCTCGTTTCTCTGTTTGTAAAAGAATCATTGTCCTGAAAATATACTCGGCATTATTTCAAGAGTAGCTCTTGGGAAATATTGCTTATGGGAAACAGAATTACAGCATTAAATCTAGTACTGAAAATTCCAATTACGTATAAAATAAAAAATGTTCAGTAGTGTCTATAATAATTCTTGAAATATGTAATAAACATTTTTTCTTCCAATCAATACATAATGTATTTCCAAATTTATGAGATATCTTAATAGAAGTGACAGAAAAATTGTTTTTTGTAAATATTAACCAATATTTCTCGGCATTGTCCACACGCCAATGAAGTACTTATGTTAGTTAAGATTTTATGTGTATCTAAAGCCACTTTCTTAGTATTTTCTTCAAATTTACACCTTAACGGTTCTATATGCCTAGCTTTATAATATATACTTATCAAACGTCTAATTCTGTTGCATTACCTTTAACCTATCTAGCTAATGCTTGTTTTAATATAGGAATCTTTCCCGATGTATTAACTGCTTCTAGAATTGTAACAGTGTTTAAAAAAGAGAACATTGATGATGTTAATAGTTATTACTCCATGTCAGTTATACCCTTGTTTGCAAACATTTTGGAAATTATAAAAATAGACTTCAAATGTTTTTTGAAAATTTCAGTGCTTTCACAGAAAATCAGTTCGGATTTCGGAAAGATTGATTAATTATTGGTGCAATTCTTGAACTTGTTGATGGTGTAGTCAATTGTTTTGAACGGGTTACGTTTACAGCTGCAAATTGTTTTGGATAAACTCTATTTTTATGGCATAGATGCTATTCCTGTAAAATTCATTGGTTCATACTTGACCAATAGAATTCAATGTGTTTCCAATGACAATAATTTATCAAATTACGCATCTTTTCGGCATGGAATACCTCAGAGGTTTATACTGGGGCCAGTATTATTTGTTGTTTATATTAATGACTTATGACACATATATCTAGGTGGCTATATCTTATTTGTCGATGACACGACATTGATATATTCTCATAAACATAGTGATAGTCTTGAGGTTTGTTGAAAACGGTCTAGTTAAAGCCGAATCATGGTTTACTTCAAATAACCTTAAGTTAAGTAAATATAAAACATAAACCATTACACTTTCTAGTAATATTTTATGTAAAACTATTGGGAGTCACTATTGATAATTCTCTTAAGTGAGCACATCACATTAAAGGTATTTGTAAAAAAATAAGTCACAGATACATTTAACGAGAAAATTCAGGAAGTGTCAGGATAATATAACATACGGTTAATGCCTATTATGGTGTTATGTACTCATTCTTAAGTTATGAAGTAGGTAGTCTTGTGGGGTAATGCTCCAGTGGCTAATCATGTTTTTAAACTCATAGAAGAAATCTATATGCATAATGTTGAAAAAATTTAAAATTATGTCCTTGCTTTTTCATATTTTTTTCTTTGAAATACGTAAAAAATATAACACTTATCCAACTAATTTGGATTTTCACAATTATTCAAAAAAAACTCCTAAATTTAGGTTGCAAAAATCGCAACTAAATCAAAATCTTTCTCTTCCTGAAATACAGATGCGCCAAAAGTATGGAATAAATTCAATAAAAACGAAACAATTATTTTTTGGGAAAAATCCTCGAACAGGTCGATTTTTAATTTAAAAAATACATATTTTAGCGTAAAATGCGATTTTCAAATGTCATTTGTTTTCGAGTAATGACGTCATCGATTTTTTTTTAATGTCAACACCATATTTTTTCCTTGATTCTGAAAGATCGTTTAATTCTCTATCAGACAGTACTAAAATGTTGCCCTCTTACATAGGAAAGTTTTCGAGTAAATGACGATTGAATGTTAGAAAACGTAAATTTTATCCATAAAAAAGTAACAATTCTGAGGTATGTAAAATAAAATACAATTGATTAAATTTTATACTTAATTTAAATGTTCGAATTGCCATCCACCAACTTGTTGACAATGCGCAAGTCTGTGAAGAAATTCTTCTTGCACATTATGAATGATTTCTGGGGTAACTCTGCGTATTTCGTCCCGAATGCGATTTTGAAGTTCTTCTAAATTACGTGGTTTATTAATGTACACTTTTGACTTCAAGTATCCCCATAAAAAATAGTCAAGAGGTGTAAGATCTGGCGATCTTGCAGGCCATTCTATCGGTCCGCGTCTGCCGATCCACCTCCCAGCAAAACAGTTGTCCAAAAAATCTCGTACAGGGCGCGCATAGTGCGGAGGTGCACCGTCTTGCTGAAACCATATGGTATCGTCAGGAATGTCAGGGTCATTATCGTTAGGAAAAATTACTGCAAGGGCTGGAACAAGGTCATTTTCTAGAAACTCTAAATATCTTTGTCCTGTAAGGCTTCCTTCAAAGAAGAAAGGCCCTACTATTCTGTCGTCAACTATTCCAGCCGACACATTTAATTTCTGAGGGTGTTGGGTATGTACCTCTGCCATCCACTGAGGATTTGACGGTTTACTGTACCATTCAGACAAAATGTGGCCTCATCTGAAAAAAGTATTTACCGGTGTAAATTTTTATTTCCTTGACATAAATCCATTAGAATTTCGCAAAAGTGTACGCGGCGATCGGGATCATCTTCATTGAGTTCCTGCACAAGTTGAATTTTGTAGGGATGATATTTTTCCTTCCTCAAGATACGTAGCACTGTGCTCTGACTAGTGTCATTGTTTAATGCAACCAATCGTGAAGAATTATGAGGATTATCCACCATACTTATCAAAATGTTCTGTTTCTGATTTTCATTAATGTTTAATGTTAATTAATTGTTTCGTTTTTATTGAATTTATTCCATACTTTTGGCGCATACTGTATATCCACAGTGCATTTATATAAAGTACAGTTAGCTAGATGGCGGGACTATAATATGTGCAAAATCTCTTAAACGAGCCCTAGACAAGTCACTAAACAGTCAGTCTGACTTTGTTTTTAAAATAAAGTCAGTCTGACCCTGTTTACCGACTTCTTTAAGAGATTTTGCACATATAGTCCCGCCATTTAACCGACATGGTCCACAACTAAGGCGGGTTGACTAACTATACTACTAACACTGCTATTACGGTGTGTACTGATTTTGTGGTTAATAAATATACTTTACTCTATGGTCTGAAATCTGAATTTACCCGCTTTACCTTATAATAAAGAATAACTACCTGTTAACCTTCCTAACTTAATTCCTTACTATAGGTATTCTATAATTATAAGACAAGTTTATTTATTGCTGAGAGATACCTCAACTGAAACAACCATTAATGATTAAATGTTTGATTTATTAAATTAAATTATTTATAAAGAACAACGTTGGAGGGCCACTTATCAATAAATTGGTGATTGATGTTTATTAAGCAAATATTACAAGAAGGATTTTATTTTGAGAGGATGAAAGATTGGTTTATCACATTCCAAACACTGTTTTTCTACCGCAGAGAGAAAACGGAAAAAAGCCTATAATCATGGAATCTGCAGCTTAGTTAAGGTTTTCCATTGACTTTATATTAAATAAAACTCTCTGTTGATATCGACAGAAAAATAAAGCATTAGATAAATTTTAATCATCTTAAATACAACTCATACAGAATATTCTAAAATAAAAAATAAAAACTTTAAGAACACTGTTTATAATCAAAATAAAGATAAACATTCATATAAGATTTTTTGTACAAAGTTTTCGAGATATAAATGCCTTAAGTTTGCTATATGAAATAAAATTAAATATAAATTATTGCAACATTATTATGGCAACATTCCACACCTATCATGTGTGTGTGTTTTTCATACATAACCTAAGAAAAATTCTTAGCGTGAATGGTTTTCAAAATGACTACCATTGATTTAAACATGCTTTGAATCTAGGTTTCTCTAATACGTTGAAAGATATGAGCATAGAAAAAAAAAACGAAGACGAAAAACGTTTTCATTTTCAACAACACATACACTAAACTTTTCATATGATCTTACAAATAAAAGTCTAGAGAATTAAGGATGAGACATGCAGGTCACCCTTTATATTTTATTTACGTACACTCATATCAGAGCTGGGTATTACCTTAATACATTGTATGCATGAGTAGTATTTAATACAATATCCGTATAATCTGTATTCAAGTACTGAATACTTTTATCTAACAGCATTCATCACTTTTAGATACGTATTCAGGATTCAGTATACAGAAAATAGTATTCATGAGATGTGAAAGCATTTTATAAATTTAAAGTATCCATGAATACCCAAATATACTAAGGAATAATGAGAATTGCTTCAAGACAAGTAATCAAATTTCTTTTAATTAAAGCAATTTGTGTAGGGTACAGATATTTTCTTATAATAAAGTTCGTTGATTGGTTTCTTAGGTTATCGGAAAAGATTTTATAATTAAAGAATGACGTAGGTGTATGCAAAGTTTTCTGTTATTTTGAATAAATGGGCATTTTATTTAACTGTAGGCAAAGTTTGTGTTTTAGTGGGTAATCTTGGCGGACGTGTAATGAGTAAAAAAGCAGTTTTGATAGTTTGGAACGAAAAACGAATGTAAAATGCTGCAACTAGCAGGAGTAATTGAAGAGTGGAAATTAGAAAGGGCTTAAGTGCCAAAAACAAAGTTTTGAGATAATCAAGAAAAACTAAATAAAACTCAGATAACTTTCATACGTAAACGTTTATGGACATAACAAACTCAATACTCGGCAAACTAAACATTGTACTACAACATATTATACATGTTTAAAAGTGTGACATTAGACAAAGGCCAAGTGCCATAACTACTGATGTTTAATAAAGAAACATACATAAAACACCTGTTCGTTCTTCTTGTGATACTAAATCATTGTCTTCAATCTGATGTAGCTGTTTATAGAAGCGTTGATGTACTGGATTTTTAAGATAAGGAATCATGCTTTGAAGAGATTTTTTTATTTTCTGATACCTTGCTTTCTGCTTGGACTGAACCACTACCTTTTCTTCTCCTTTTTTTTGGTTTTCTACATGTGCACATGTCTAGACATTACTGATGTTATAACCTATTGGACTTAGAATTTTTCTAAAGCAAATGCTTGCTCACATGCAACTATCGACATACACGAGAGGTTCCTATGAGGTTAAACTTTCTTCTTGGTACTTAGAATTTCTCATAGGACATAAAGCATGGTACATAGAATGTTTCTACGTGAAAAACTTGATTTCGGAAAAAATGGCACTTAGGCCCTTTCTAATTTCCACTCTTCAATTGTTACCTATCAGTATTATTATTAATGTTCATTTTAGTCGTCTCTACAATTCAAAAGTCAACCTTGGTTTAAAACAGTAGAACTCAGACAAAAATTTTATAAGAATATCATGCGGACTAAGAACAAATCATGGAAATTCCCTAGAATACAGAAAAATGAGCTTGGTGTCGACAGATCATTGGAATTGGATCAGGGGAAATAGGAACATCTCAACATATAACATTGCAATGCAAAAACAAGGCAGCATCTATAAAAACGTTATTGGATCGGGGGAATAATTTAAATATTGAAAAACCCTATAACCTACAGTCACTGTTAGCACTAGGTGATTATATAATATATTTAGATACTTACAAATATATAAAAACTTTAAAAAATAAAATTTAGATACTTAGGATTAAGGTACCAATTAACTATATATATAAGAAATCCTTCGTCATCCCTATTGTATAAATAACCCACTAATCCGTGATTTTGTCATGTTCGTGAATTAAATCACCATGATGAATTTTTCCTAACATTTGAAAAAAAAAACAAATTCAAAAAAATAAAATAAAAATGAAAGTTGAAAAAAGGTAATAAAGCAAGTAGAAAGAAAAATAAAAAATATATCAGAAAGTTAGCTGTAAGATTGTTAAAAATAATTAATTATGATGTTTTTTTCCTTGCCTTAAATTTTGATATTTGTTCGTTTCCTAGAAAAACTATTGAGTCTTAAAAGAAATAGGGAAGGAGGGGAATAGGGCGGCCTTGTCGCCTTAGCCATTTATAGAGTTAGTTAATTCATTACAATTAAAAATACTGTAAAAAAACGACCTAATGGTAGTTCACAGATCTAAGTCATCTCGGACGATGCTTATCATAGGCGCCGATTTTGTAGATAGATAGATATCGAGCTAGAACCCCGAAATGGTACTTTATTGTCTTTTAAACCTTCCTGAGCACGCAGTTAAAATTTTGTACTTAATGGAAGTTAACCCTGTATAAATCTAACGATTTGTCGTTACGTATCACAAGTTTTTATATAAAACAATATTACAACAAACAAACGTGAACTAGGTATATTACCTAGTTCACGTAAGTATATAACATCTGCTATCATACACGCCTTCATCTTTCTTATTTGTCTTGAACATGTCCGATGCCCTAATATTTAACTTGGGCCGACTTGGATGAAATAGTGATTTTGTATTCAGCCCAGGTCTCTTGGACAATGAACTTGGCACTTTGTGGACTTTTGTGTGCCAGGATGAAAAATAAACTGAAACATTAATTGTCACGCTATCCTAAATATACGGAAAATGAAAAAAGAAAATTGTTTTCGTGACAACAGTTGTATAGCTGTGCAGTGAGGAATTTCTAAAATATCCGTTGTGTTCTGAAGTTAAAGATTTTTTTATTTGTGTCATATTAGCTTAGCTGATAATTCGTTTAGCACTACGATCTTTCTTGCAAAGCGGGGGATGAAGCTGATGTTACGTAGTTTTTGTAATGCTATATTTTATAATTTTTATAATATTTCTGCAGAACATGAACCAATAATCATTTCTGAATAGTATAACAGTTTTTACGAATATTATCTGTTATTTTATTGGATTGATGGATAAACTTTAATGTAATATTTTTATTGAATTCAAAATTTATTTATTTTTAATAAACAAAATACATATACTTATGTATTGTGTGTCCACGGATGGACCTAATTCTATCTATAAACTCTCATTTAATATTTTTTTTCTGAAAAAAGTAGTAATTCGTTGGGAAATAATTGTATGTTCATTGTTTAAGCGCATAAATGTCACAAAATACTAGTTATTACCCTATACGAACGTCAAACGTGTAATTTTTGTGCTTACAAAATGTTTTTTCATTCAGAAAATGTTGAGTAGATCAGGAAAAGTAGACACCAATGGGTATCTTGACTACAAAATTCACAAATTGGAGTTGTCATTGTATCGTCACATTGAAAACAGACTTAATTTTATAGCTCAAATTATAGTGAATGTATAAACTATTGATCAGAACCTTTTTCAGCACGTTCTTTGGACGGACGAAAGTCGGTTTGTCACGAATGGTTTGCCAAACAGGCGCAACGAATACTACTGGCCCATTGAAATCCCCACATTGTAAATCCAGTCCAAAACCAAGGCCATTTTGGAGTAAATGTATGATGCGGCAGCATCGGTAGGTATAATTGGGTCTTATTTTTATGAATATACATTAAACAGCTTGAGTTACCTTCCTGCAAGAAGAAATTCCTGTACTTCTGGAGAATGTGCATTTGCAGCTAACGAGAAACCTATAATTTTATCAGGAAGGAGCTCCATCCTACAAGGCCAGGATTGTGCAATAATATTTTGATAACACTTGCCACAAAAATGGATTGGGATTAATGGACCTATTCAGTAGCCCAGAAAGTCATCAGATCTAACACCCCTCAATGTTTTTATATGCAATGTATTTTGAAAAATAAGGTTTACAAAATACCTTAGCAAGATATTTATAATTTGAAAGAAAATGTAATATTTTTCGAATAAAAGTTTATTAGAAAAATATCTTTTTAACAGGAAAAAATTTGCGTATGTTCTTGGAAAAAATATAATTGATTGATTGATCATTAATGGTTTCTGTCAAATCCCAAATACTAATTTTATTTAAATATTTTGTATCCTCACAATAGGCCTATAATATCGAGTTTGAGACACCCTGTACATAGCAACTATTAAAATGGCATTGAAAATACAGGGTGTTAAAAATATAAAATTATTAACTAACACTCTACACGTTGTTTTCTAACCGCTACACATTTTTCTCACCTTTTGCTAAATTCTTTATGAAACCTTCAACTGAATGAAATGTATTTTGATTTATGTAGTTTATCTCTACTCTATTTTTTTCCATTAAAATATCTATGTTGTGCCGCAAATTATATAAATATATTTTTTGCTTCAAATATTTTCATAGATAAAAATCAAGGGGTTAAATACCAGAATATCTTTGTAGCCACCTTACAGGACCTAACCGTCCAATTCATTATTATTGAAATGTCTATCTAACCAGTCTCTAACATGAATTATTGCAAAGTGTGAGAAGCAACCATCGTTCCGAAAGTGAAGTTATTCCTCATACATGAATTTGTAAAAGTTCTATTATCCGTTAACAAATCTAAATTAACTACTCAAAAATACATACACAGATTGCATGCAGTTAATTACATCTAGAATTAGAAAAAAGATCAAAATTAGAAGGAATTAGAGATTTTTAATTTTTCAAGAAACTATTAGACGTTACCAGAATTTTTTATATGTTAGAATAGTCTTTCGACTACAAATAATTTTGGACGGAAATAGTTTAGATGGAGGCAATACTTTGCAGATATGTTGAATGAAGAGAGTGTAAGGGAAGGAGAGGAGCACGAGGAGATGATACCGGGAAGAGAAGAGGAAGTGGCTATAGAAGAACCTACAAAAAAGGAAATAGATACAATTATAGAAGCTTTAAAGAATAACAAAAGTCCAGGAAAAAAACAGAATAACAGCAGAGAACATTAAGTACGCAGGAGAGGATTTAAGACAAAGAATATACGAAATGATACGAATGATCTGGGGAAGAGAATGTATGCCTGAAGATTGGAGAGATGCTTTGATTATACCAATCTTAAAAAAGGGAGATGCAACAGACTGCAGAAACAATAGGGGTATATCATTGTTAGATGTAGGGTATAAAATTATGGCAACGTTAATAAAACAGAGAATAGAACCTATAGCAGAACTACAAATAGGGGAGTATCAAGCAGGTTTTAGAAAAGGAAGGTCAACAACGGACCAAATCTTCATGGTGAAGGAAATTCTGACTACATGCTATGAGTATGGGATTAAAGCAATGGTTCTATTTGTGGACTTCAAGAAAGCATATGATTCGATCAAAAAAAATAAACTAAGTAAAATTTTGAAACAATTTGGGATACCAACCAAACTGATTAGGCTATTGAAAATGACCTTAGAAAATACCAAATCCAAAGTACGAATAAAAGGTGAATGTTCGAAAGGCTTTACTATTGATACAGGACTGAGACCCACTCTCAACGCTTCTTTTTAATTTAGTACTAGAAAAGGTCATAAGAGATAGTCATTTGAACAGAGAAGGACACATATTGTTTAAAAGTCATCAAATTGTAAGTTATGCAGATGGCGTGGCTATTATTGCTAGAGATAGTAGGGAATTAGAAGAAGTAACGAGAAAACTTGTGAAGGAAGCACGTAAAGTGGGATTGCAGATAAATCAAGAGAAAAGTAAGCTTTTGAGAATAGGAGAACAAAAAAAGGATACCAATTTTAAATTGAGAACAGAGCATGGAGAGATAGAGTTTGAGGAAGTTCAAGAATATGTATATTTGGGGGCGCTAATAACAGCTAACTATGATGAGGAACAAGAAATAAATAGGAGAATAATAAAAGCAAACAGAAGTTTGGCAGCAGTCAACCACTTATTGAAATCAAAAAATTTGTCCAGAGGAGTAAAATTTAGAATGTATAAAACAATTTTGAGACCGACAGTGCTGTATGGTAGTGAAACCTGGGTTCTCAATAAGAAGTCAAGAGAAAACCTTTTAAGGTGGGAAAGAAAAATCTCAAGGGAGAATTCTAGGGGGTAAGAAGACGGAGGAAGGCTATGTAAGGAGAAATAATGAGGAAATATATGCAATGTACCAGGCACCAACAATAGACGAAATTGTAAAAGCCAGAAGAGTGCAGTGGCTAGGGCATCTAGAACGTATGGAAGATGAAAGGGCAGTTAAGAAAATAGTAGGGAGTAAACCTAACTACAAGAAAAAAAGAGGTAGACCGAGGAAGCGATGGAGAGAGGCAGTGGCAATAGATCTAAGGGAGAAAAATGTACACAGCTCTGGGCCTAAAAGGCCTGTAAACAGCTTTATATATATATATAAAGCTGTTTACAGGCCTTTTAGGCCCAGAGCTGTGTACATTTTTCTCCCTTAGATCTATTGCCACTGCCTCTCTCCATCGCTTCCTCGGTCTACCTCTTTTTTTCTTGTAGTTAGGTTTACTCCCTACTATTTTCTTAACTGCCCTTTCATCTTCCATACGTTCTAGATGCCCTAGCCACTGCACTCTTCTGGCTTTTACAATTTCGTCTATTGTTGGTGCCTGGTACATTGCATATATTTCCTCATTATTTCTCCTTACATAGCCTTCCTCCGTCTTCTTACCCCCTAGAATTCTCCCTTGAGATTTTTCTTTCCCACCTTAAAAGGTTTTCTCTTGACTTCTTATTGAGAACCCAGGTTTCACTACCATACAGCACTGTCGGTCTCAAAATTGTTTTATACATTCTAAATTTTACTCCTCTGGACAAATTTTTTGATTTCAATAAGTGGTTGACTGCTGCCAAACTTCTGTTTGCTTTTATTATTCTCCTATTTATTTCTTGTTCCTCATCATAGTTAGCTGTTATTAGCGCCCCCAAATATACATATTCTTGAACTTCCTCAAACTCTATCTCTCCATGCTCTGTTCTCAATTTAAAATTGGTATCCTTTTTTTGTTCTCCTATTCTCAAAAGCTTACTTTTCTCTTGATTTATCTGCAATCCCACTTTACGTGCTTCCTTCACAAGTTTTCTCGTTACTTCTTCTAATTCCCTACTATCTCTAGCAATAATAGCCACGCCATCTGCATAACTTACAATTTGATGACTTTTAAACAATATGTGTCCTTCTCTGTTCAAATGACTATCTCTTATGACCTTTTCTAGTACTAAATTAAAAAGAAGCGTTGAGAGTGGGTCTCAGTCCTGTATCAATAGTAAAGCCTTTCGAACATTCACCTTTTATTCGTACTTTGGATTTGGTATTTTCTAAGGTCATTTTCAATAGCCTAATCAGTTTGGTTGGTATCCCAAATTGTTTCAAAATTTTACTTAGTTTATTTTTTTTGATCGAATCATATGCTTTCTTGAAGTCCACAAATAGAACCATTGCTTTAATCCCATACTCATAGCATGTAGTCAGAATTTCCTTCACCATGAAGATTTGGTCCGTTGTTGACCTTCCTTTTCTAAAACCTGCTTGATACTCCCCTATTTGTAGTTCTGCTATAGGTTCTATTCTCTGTTTTATTAACGTTGCCATAATTTTATACCCTACATCTAACAATGATATACCCCTATTGTTTCTGCAGTCTGTTGCATCTCCCTTTTTTAAGATTGGTATAATCAAAGCATCTCTCCAATCTTCAGGCATACATTCTCTTCCCCAGATCATTCGTATCATTTCGTATATTCTTTGTCTTAAATCCTCTCCTGCGTACTTAATGTTCTCTGCTGTTATTCTGTTTTTTTCCTGGACTTTTGTTATTCTTTAAAGCTTCTATAATTGTATCTATTTCCTTTTTTGTAGGTTCTTCTATAGCCACTTCCTCTTCTCTTCCCGGTATCATCTCCTCGTGCTCCTCTCCTTCCCTTACACTCTCTTCATTCAACATATCTGCAAAGTATTGCCTCCATCTAAACTATTTCCGTCCAAAATTATTTGTAGTCGAAAGACTATTCTAACATATAAAAAATTCTGGTAACGTCTAATAGTTTCTTGAAAAATTAAAAATCTCTAATTCCTTCTAATTTTGATCTTTTTTCTAATTCTAGATGTAATTAACTGCATGCAATCTGTGTATGTATTTTTGAGTAGTTAATTTAGATTTGTTAACGGATAATAGAACTTTTACAAATTCATGTATGAGGAATAACTTCACTTTCGGAACGATGGTTGCTTCTCACACTTTGCAATAATTCATGTTAGAGACTGGTTAGATAGACATTTCAATAATAATGAATTGGACGGTTAGGTCCTGTAAGGTGGCTACAAAGATATTCTGGTATTTAACCCCTTGATTTTTATCTATGAAAATATTTGAAGCAAAAAATATATTTATATAATTTGCGGCACAACATAGATATTTTAATGGAAAAAAATAGAGTAGAGATAAACTACATAAATCAAAATACATTTCATTCAGTTGAAGGTTTCATAAAGAATTTAGCAAAAGGTGAGAAAAATGTGTAGCGGTTAGAAAACAACGTGTAGAGTGTTAGTTAATAATTTTATATTTTTAACACCCTGTATTTTCAATGCCATTTTAATAGTTGCTATGTACAGGGTGTCTCAAACTCGATATATATATATATATATATATATATATATATATATATATATACAGTTTAGATTCATAACACAACAACATCTTCAACTTTTTATGAGTAGTTGATTACAATCTGCTTCCCCATTTCATATTTTGAACAACTATAAAGCTTAACTAGGTTTGAATATAGAAAAAAAAAGTTGCTCTTATTTTAGTTTTCTTTATAAATCTTAACAAAAAAATCACCAAAATATGATTCATAGAAATCAACATGACTTCCCCTTCCTTCAAACATATAATTTGTGTCAGCGAACATAAGAAATGGTCTTGGAGAAATTATCATCGACAGCAAAAGCTTTTATCCAATAAATTGAAGCCGTGTAATTTATTTCGCTTAATTAATTCTATTTCTGGATGCCTTCAGGCGACAAAATATTCATTTTGCAGATAAAGTGCGTTTTACCCAATGTGTTGTACAGATCTCTTTTATTTCTATGTGCTTCTAGAGAAAAAATATTAGCGATGTGTAAACCATTTAATATTGATTTTTCTTGTGATCTTAAATACATCCCCACATTTATCGCATCAATTCAAATAAATTGAAAGTTTGGTTTGAACTGAATTCATTGCATTTAAAGGGTCTTCCAATAAGCCTGTCCTTCCTACATACAGAGTGAGTCAGTTATAATGTCATTAATTTTAAGAGGAAATAGGCAATAATAAGTATAATACGAATACGTAATTAAAAAAAATCTAAATGCATATTTACGCCAAAAAAAAATTTTTAAATCATTATTTAAATCCCCTTTTCAGACTGTCAGACCCCTCACAGCCTTGGTCGTTTACAGCTTACAGTTCAACTCGATGTCGACCTGATGCAATGTTGCCAAGCCAAGCTGAAATGTTTTCCTAGTATCTACCTAGGCTTTAGACATCACAAATAAACGGTTGTAGACTCTTATTTTTTCTTGCTCGGCTCAACTTCAGCCAATAATAATTTAAAATGTTATTATCCAATTAAATCAAATAATAATAATTAAATAATTCTATTAAAAATTGCAAGTAACGCAGTCCATACAGGTTTTCCGGTAGAAAATACGGTCCAATAAAACAATCCCCGTACACTCCTGCCCATAAGTTGACAACAAATCGCCTCTGAAATCTAAACCGACGAGTGACGTGTGGATTTTCGTCTGACCAAATGTGGCTGTTATGAGTGCAAAGAAATTAGCTTAGTTACAGTTAATATTTAACATTGAAATCACAAAACTCCAACGTATCTAATGATAAACCGAGTAATAAACCATTTAGGCACATTACATAAAAAACCTATACCCAATAGGTAAATTATCAAGAGAAGCTGAAAAGTGTTTCTTGTTTAAATACTAAGTAATAAAAAACCTTCGTGTTGTCGAGAAATGCGGGAAATGTGAAAGTTTTCTTCGATATTCGATTATCATATGGCTGCGTCATCAGAAAGTTTGTAGCGTACCAGGAGGGTCGTGTTACCGATTTTTATAGGGTGATTTGTTTATTTTTTTATAGGTCGAGTAAGAATTGTTTTTTCGATTTTCTGCCTTATACGTGGTTAAAATTAATGACATTATGACTGACTCACCCTATATACATCTAGTGATTATTTGCAAATATGTATGTTGGTATTATATTTGACATATATCTACAGTTAGTTACACCAAACTCTCATGAAGAATTACACAATTTCATAGTGGGTACAAATTGTTAAGATGCATTATGAAAGTGCTTTAACTGGTATTGGAGAAAAATATTGGAAAATGATAATAGGATATTTTAGTCTCAACAAGACGCTAATATGTCATACTCTGCTTCATGCATGTATGAAATATTGGTAAGTTTCGTAAATTGTCAAATTTGTGGAGTTTTTAGGTACTGAAATATCGAAAAGTAACACATAAAATAAAGGTAATATCAAAAATAAAATCATTGATTTTCTGTTTTATCTACTTTACTATTTAAACTCTCCTTCAAATGAAATAATAACGTTTAAAATGCGTTTGTAAAACACATATTATTTTGCAATTCTAACCCCATATTTTAACTATCATTTTCGCATACCTAGATATCTGATATGCAGAACTATGTAAGTTTATGTTATAACAATATTTATTATCTACAGTTAAATTTAAAAAAATACGTATTTTGAAAGATTTCTGTACTAAAAAATTAGTTGTTTAGACCGCTTTCTGTCCTTCTATATTCGTTTTAATTCGGTACCTTTGAATATTCGCAGGTAAAGATCCCATTCCTGTTATTTGCTAAGCTCTATATTATTCAGCTCTTAAATGTTTAAAAATTATTTATATTTGTAGAAGGCATTAGGCTCATCAAACAACTGCATATCTAATGAACAATATCAGAAGTTTTTTTACTGTACTGGAAGGACACTTCAGCTAATATAAATCAATTATCCTACACTACTATCATGAAATCATGTGTATATTCTTTGATACCAAATATTTAGGTATGCTAAGAAATAATTTTATAGACAAAATTGGATTAAATAATTATCTAAAATAAAAATTAATCTAAATTAACATAACTAAATTTACTAACAAAAAAAACATACCTGGTAACATTCAAAAACAAATTTATTTTTGAACAGTAGGAACACGTAAGCTAACCACAATAGACGAGATCTGACCTATTTCTGAATTTTTTTAATTGCTTTTTCAGGGGCAACCAACAATATTCGAAAGGGGCGTTCAGGGGACAAAAAACCTTATAAACATATGGTTGAATATCAACGGTTATTGAGATAGCAATAAAAATATTTTTACCAGAGTTAATTAGTGTATGCATCAGTAGAGAAAAGTGTACATTCTGTAGTTATTGTAAATTATAACATTGATTAAAGATCTAACAATCCGAAATTAATGAATTAAATTTTCAAAAAATATATTACCGTCCGCCTCGATTCATACATCAGCTCGTTTGTGGATTGCTCGTTGAAGTGCACGGTGATTTTATCTTATGAGTGCTACACAATTGATAATCTGATCTATAATCTGATCAAATAGCGCCTCTCTTGTGTTAACTTTTGTTACATGCTAATGATGTAAATCATACCCAAAGGCAGTAACCTAGAGGATTCAAATCTGGTGACCTTGGTGGCCAATTTTGGAAACCACTTCAGCCAATCCAGCGTTGTGGAAAGCGATTGTTAAGATGATTGAAAACAACACAACTAAAATCGGCAGGGGCGCCATCATGCTGAAAATGCATGTTTTGTCCAATGGAACATCGCCCAGTATATCTGTCAAATTATTTTCTAAAAATTCTACATATCTAGCTCCAATAAGACGTCCATCTAGCACAACTGGGCCAAATAATTGATTATTATTCATAGTACATCACACGTTAATGCCGAACCGATTCTGAAAGTTACTTTCACAATGTCTATTGTGACAGTTACTCCATCACAAGTGCATTGAGCCTCATCAGTAAACAAAATGTATTTGTAAAGAATATGGTTTGCGTTCAATTGCAAAAAATGCAACCACAAATCATTATCACCGTCCTGAAAATTCTGGACGCGCTGAATATGAAAATGTTTTAAATCATTTTTGTGAATGACTTCCCATGCCGTAGTTTGATTGCAATGAGCCTTGTACTTACACCTGGGCTATGTTCCAAATATTTAGAACCATATTTAGAATTTCTTCTTCCACTGCTAGACCAGGACCAGCTTGCCTCTCAGACGTAATTCTCACACTGGAAAACATTCCAGTTTCATGTGCATTGTTGAAGATTGTGTGGAATACATTTCTATCACGCACTCTTCTATTCGAGAAGCTACGTGGATATTCAGCAACTGCACGATTAGCGCTACCATTGCAATACCCACAAATAAAAGTAATATACTCGCGACAAGAATTCAAACGACTTACGTAATACAAACAAATGAATAATTCATTATATTTTCATCAAAATATTTAAAAAATTGCAACTGATAGTAATAAAACTATATACTACACTAAAAGTTTGCATTATATATTGCACTAAATTGCAAAAATGATTATTTTTAACGCGACCAAATATAGAAAATTACGTTGACAATAAAAACAAATGTACAACGTCAGCCGTGACGTAAGACGTCTGAATTCTTGACGCGAGTTATATTAGCATATTCTCGATGACAAAATGTGGTAGGCTTTACGAAACTATCGTATCTATTACGAACGCACATATAAAAATAAACACAGTTTTAAAATAAGCGTTTAAATCACAAACGGCAAAATAAATGTGACAACCTCTGTACGCTCACAAATTTTTAATTTTTTATTTAACAAATGACCCATTTTTGTTGAACATATGGCAAATGTCACACGATTCAACGACAATGTCTGGAAAATGTTCTCTTGGGGGTTTTCGAGGTCCCTCTTTATCACTTTGGTGTTAGCTTTATTATTTATTGCTAAATTCTTGTAACTGGGCTAATTAACAAATTAAAAACTCCACCCCCAAAATCACTAGAGAACCGGAATTTTTTCCAGGATTTCTGGCTTATTAAGGCAAACCATCGGCACAAGATTTTTGCAAATATAATTGTTTATTGTTCGATTGTTGCAACCTCGCTAATTAACAAATTAATAACTCTACTCCCGGAATTGATGGAGAACCAGATTTTTTTGCAATAACTCTGGGATCATGGGGAGAACCATCGGCACAAGGTTGTTGCACGAAATTGTTTATTTTTCTATTTTTGCAACATGACTAATTAACAAATTAATAACTCTACTCCCGGAATCACTAGAGACCCGAAATTTTTTCCGGGATTTCTGTCTTTTTAAGGCGAACCATCGGCACAAGATTTTAGCAAATATAATTGTTTATTGTTCAATTGATCCCAGAATTATTGCAAAAAAAATCCGATTTTCTAACGATTCCGGGAGAAGAGTTATTAATTTGTTAATTAGCGAGGTTGCAACAATCGAACAATAAACAGTTATATTTGCAAAAATCTTGTGCCGATGGTTTACCTTAATAAGCCAGAAATCCTGGATAAATTCCGGTTCTCTAGTGATTTCGGGGGTGTAGTTTTTAATTTGTTAATTAGCCCAGTTACAACAATTTAACAATAAATAATAAAGCTAACACCAAAGTGATAAAGAGGTACCTCAATAATCCACGAGAGAACATTTTTCAGACATTTTCGTTGAATCGTGTGTGACATTTGCCATATGTTTAACAAAAATGGGTCATTTGTTAAATAAAAAAGTAAAAATTTGCGAGCGTACAGAGGTTAGATGTACCTTTTGTTATAAAAAATTCCCTGAACATTTTGCAGAAAACCGCATCTCAATAGGACTTCTCGGCAAAAAGTTGTCTATTTTCACATTTTTCATGCTAATTTGACGCGACTATAGCACAAAACACTAGATTGCCCCGATCGTCCCTACGCGGTGCTGGTAAACAAACAAGATAATGCCGTGTATCGAGGCGCGACTAAAATATTGAGAATCGACGAGAATCGTTCGAGAAATGGATCTAGAGATGCTAGAAAATACCTGGAATATTCGTTTGGTTTATAAAAGAAGAATAAACGGCCGAGTTAGTCAGTCTTGAATGAGAGTCTTGTATTGGAGTGTTTAGTTGGAAATTTGTTGGAGTTTGAAAGAGAAATAGTGTTTAGTTGAGTTGTAATTAGTATGCAGTAGTATACAGAGTGTTAATAAATATCAATAAAAATTAACTGCTTATTTTTCCAGTAAAAGAAAAAGTCGGGTTTGGACAATATGTTTATTAGGCTTTTTTGATCACTTATGCCCCCTAAAGACCCCTTTCTAATATCGGGAGCTCTTGCTCCCCCAATCATCCTGCATAATTAAATGCGTTGATTGCGTACGCACTTGTGAGTTAAAGCGGGGTTACCACATTAGTCTCAATCGCTTTAAAAAGCCAACCTTGGAGTTAAATTTCTGGTCTATGCTGTGGTAACAGCCTGGCCATGGGCGCCCGCAGGGGATAGCCAGTAGGGAGCCGTGACCTTCCCTGAGATTTTACATCTTGTCTTATCTGTGAGCGCTCATGAGCCTGGCTTAAAATTAAGTTATTTCGGTGTTTTTTTTTTATAAATGTACAAAGGGATGAACTCAACTTTCTATTGAAACCTGCTGTTTATATAGCATCTACGATGTTTTGAAATTTGCATAATTCCTGATGCTTGCAGAAAGTCGTATTCAACTTCCACGAACGGTCCAAACTTCGTAGATATATTATTGCAGCTCTGGAATGAAATATGCCAGGCCCAATTCTGCATTTTAAAACGCAGCTCGGCCATTTGTTAAACATAAAGCGGAACACACCGTTGCGTCCTTTCAAAGTCGCCCCAGAACCGGAGCAAATTTGGACGCTTGACTGATGCAACCGGCATCGATCCGAAACGTACAAGGTGATCCTGAATTATCCATATGTTCTCAGAATGAACAGCACATCTAAAGAAAAATTATTTTGTTAATATTAACTGATGATATAAAAACTATATTGCGAAAAATTGATCTGAATTAGTTTAATCTAATTAAAATGATTTGATAAATATTCCCTTGAACTGATTCCTGAAAATCTGTTCTACAAGCATTTTGTAAAAAATGTAAAGGTAACTATGTTTCTTAAGTAGAGGTCCAACATCCAGAGGCGTATTCTGTGACAAAAAAAAGGTTTTTTTATGCAAATGTGCGGTCTAGGACAGCCATTGTTCAAATTAAGAAATAATAATAATAAGTTTTTAATTTTTAATTCCTAAATCCTTTGAGATCATTTAACTATTTTCGTTGTGCATATTTAGTATGACAGTAGGTAAGAAACAAAAAATTACTAGGTTTAGAAACTTATAGCGGCAGAGGTGTGGGTATCATCGACCATTATTTGCCAAAAAAATATACATGATATCCCAAAATAGAAGGCCATACCATTAACTACATATTACAAAAGAGATAAAATCATCACAAGAAAATTCTACGTTTGATATTTCAAGAAAAAGCTGCATAGGCGTACTTACAAATAATTGGAGGGGATAAAGGGTACTGCATCCCTCAGTTACCTCGCCTTCGCCCTTCGATTTTTTTCACCAAAATTACATGCCGGAATAAGATAAAATTACGTCAAAATTTCAAGTGTGTATCTTACAAAACAATGGAATTATTAATTAAAATAGTTTTTTAAAATGTAAATTTATCACCCTGTATATTGATACAAGGACGCCCAAATAAAAAAACACATAAGGAAAGTCTCATTATTTTTGTCCAAAGAATATGTGGTTAATGGTATGGCCTTCTATTTTGGGACACTCTGTATATTATTTATTTGAGTAAGTGCATTTTTACGATACTCATTACGTTACTTAAAATAATAACAAAATAATTAATTAACAATGAAATTATTATACTATGATTTATTATAACAAATGTCAACCTTCAGCCAAGGTGTCAAGTCTTCTTTAAATTGCAACACGTGCAAAAATTTATAGCTCTTATCACATGACAACCAGCTATAATTTGTTGACGTAAGTGATCCTCAAATTCAATGTGAACCTTGTAAACCCAAACAAAAAAATGAATTGGGTTCATATCGGATGAGCTGGGTGGCCAAGGTTGATCTAGTTCTTGAATGCCTTGTTGTAAAAATAGTTCAGAAAAAACGTTTTCAAGGAAATGTCTGTAGAAGTCACCGGTTAAAGTTCTTAGTAAAAAGTAAGGCCCGACAAGAAAATTTCCAATAATAGACATTAGGGTTTTCATCAGATCAAACGTGCTTATTATAGTAGTTCAATATAGTATCTCTGGAAAAATTACCTTCGCCGGTAATTTTGTTCAATTTTTTGCAAAATCCAGTGGCAAAATTGTAGGCAAGATAGTTTTGTAGCAGTAAGAATTGAACCCTTTGTATATGATACGGGTATAACTGTTGACACTTCAGAACGGGCCAAACTAATTTATGATTTACATTAAGATTTGCAGCAATCTTTTTAGTACTCTAGTATTTGGATCTTCTTCAATAGATATAATAGCCTCTTCCAATTCAGACGTTCCAACATTCAAAGCTCTTCCAGGAATTGGACTTACAGAATTGAGCTTAACTCCGAAAGGTTGTTGAGAAACATTTATAAACATTCTTGGATTTGGAGTCGATTATTTAGAAATCTTTCCATATAAATTCGCCTAGCCTCAGTACCAGAATATGCATAAGCCATCATTAAAACTTAATCTTATTAAAAAATAAGCTTAATTTAACAATATCCAATATTGCATAAGACGGTTTCTTATTATTATTGTTTTGCATGGTCTCCCCAAGATATCTTTAAGTAACTATGTAAAAATGCACTTGGTCAAATAAATCAATTTTGTTGTTAATCGGTTTGGAATACAAAAAAGTTTACAGAAACAAAAAGTGAAGATTATATAATAGCGCATATGATGATCTATTTTATTTGTAATATTGTTCAGGGTGATATATATATTTTTTTTGACAAATAATGATCAATTATACCCACACCTCCGCCAATGATAAGTTTCTAAAACTGGTAATTTTTTGTTTCATATCTAATGTGATAATAAATATGCGCACTGAATTTCGTTAAATTATATCAAACCGTTTAGAAATCGAAAATAAACTGATTTTTTTTAAATTTTTACACGCTGTCTTAAGACCCCATGCACATTTATTTAACAAAAAATCCTTATTTTTGGCCACAGAATACGCCCTTGGATTTTTGACCTCTATTTAAAAGACATCCTGTATACTTGTGTGAGCTCCGAGCGAAATCGTAGTCGACTGAGAGTAACCACCACTGTTATCAAATTCGTAATAAAATTTCATATTTCTCATTTTCTCACAAGAATCATGCAAGAGTCTTGCAGAATTGCAAAACAAGAAATGTGCAAAACTGGTAATACAAAACAATGTTTTGCAAGTTCCAGCAAAATCGAGACTTCAAAGAAACTCTTCTCTTGTACAAAATAAAACAAAACAAGATTTCTTGTCTCGGCTAACACACAAGGCACTTTTTAAACCGCTTTTATTAGCTTGACCCCTATGTATGTATGTAACGGAATATATTTCAGCGTAATTTTCACCAAATTCAAGAAGTCTGATCAGAAAATTTGCACAGGGGTCAAGGACTGATGGCAATACAATTATTTAATAATTTTGTTTTAATGTCCTGACTAGGATCATCACAATAAAAAAAAGAAACTATTTAGATTAGTTTGTAGGTTAAGTGTATACAATCCACAGAACTATCGTAAATGACATTCTCTTTACCGATATAAGTAAAAAGAATTCTTACCACTAGAGTATATTTAATGAAAATTAGTGGTACGATTATGATACGATGTCGTTACGGAACTTTTCTACATATATTTTGCAAATTATTGAATTATTAAGTTAAACTTATTATAATGGACCACTTCTAAGTTTTTTTGAAATAATTTGAGATTTTGAAAAAGAATTAATAGGAATAGTTAAAAAATAAGTTTCTGAATTAATTTTAAATCAATAAACTTCAAGATAAGTTGTAAAAAATTACATTGCAAAACTTGGAACGGAAACGAAACTGAACTTTAACAAATATTTTGAAAAAAAAAGAATGAAAAATTAAGAAAAAATTTTAAAAATTTTTGGAATTCAAAAATTTTTGAAACGATAAATTTTGATTAAAAATATTTAAAAATAATACAGAATTCTAAATTAAAAAAAAATTCAAAATATAAAATTTTGGAGTTCCAAAATTGCAAATTAATAATTTGGAAAAAAGTTTTGATATACAAATTTTTAAAAAAAAATTACATTTTAAAATTAAAAAAAAAGTCGAAATACAAAATTTTGTAAATAATTTTGGATTTTGGAATTATATAATAAAATCAAAATTAAAAAATTTTTGAAATAAATAAAAATTTGATAATTAAAAAAAATCAAATATTTTCGGAAAAAATTTTCGAAAATTTGAAAATTTTCAAAAAATTTGAAAAAAAATTGAATTTAAAAATTTTGAAAATCAAGTAAATTTTCAAATTCAAAAAAATTTTAGATTTAAAATTTTGGCAAATTGTAAAGTAAAAAATTCAAAAATCGAAATTGAAAAAAGATTTTGATACGAGAACGTTGAGAATAATTATTTTAATTTGCATATTTTACAGAAACAGATTTTTGAACGCTATCAATATTATACTGTCAATCATTTTTATTTTGCAATTTACTATATTTTCATAATGACTTTAATTTTATAAATAGCTACACTACTGAAATAATTGTTACATTTTTTACTATAATTGAATTATTTTATTAATAATTCAATTGCTAATTTAATCTTATACCAATTAATTAGTCGTAATTGATTTTTGGAATTTTCTATAGCTGTAATACAAACTCTTGACAAAATTATTTTCTACCTTTTAGTTCAGTTTGCTATTAAAGCGTGTTTTTTAGTTTTTTTAAACTATAATTTATTTATTAAGCGTATTCATAATTCCCAAATCCTTTTTCAGAAAAGAAAATATATATATAAAAAGTTCTATTTTTTAAATTAGTAAATATCTAAAGACAATTTAGGACCATCCTGTATATCCTAGCTTGACCTGAAAGGAATTGTTACTAGTTTATTCAGGGGAAAGACCGTAGCTTGTACCTGTCCGATGTTGAGGAAACAACGCTACATTATCTCGCTGCAGGCCGTTGATTAATGTCGTTATTTTTTTATCTTCAACACGCCAGGCGCCGCGTTAATATGAGAATGTTATTACCATAAACTTGGAAAACAATATAAATTTCATGGCTTTCCCTTTAAAGCATATAATTTCCCATACAAGGCAGGTAAACGAAAACGTAACAGTGCTTCCTTTTGAATAAATGCTACGGCAATCGTCGTTTTTTCAAATATTTAAAATGGTTTGAGGAAAAAGAGGTACTCGGAAAGGTATTTTAGTTTTCTACTTTGTTTTTGACATAATCAGTTACATTAAGTGGTCTTTGTAATACTAGCACGGTATATACTTTATCTCATAGATATAAGGGAATAAAAAAACTGCACTAAAAACATCAAAGGTTTCCGCGTGTTTCTTGTCAGCAATTTGTCAGCCGTAGACAGGACCGTATTCATTCCATTTTGCAAATAATAATTTAAAATAAAATTAGTAGTGTCGTGTACTAGTATATAATAATGAATGTAACTGTAACTGTGATTATGTTTGAAAAAAAAACAAATGCTAAATACATATCTTGATTAAATGTTCCATATGTTATTACTAATTATGTAATTTTAAATTATTATTGCCTAGCAACGACCATGAGAAGAGCGTTCTCTGCCAGGAGGGTGGGATTAGGATTGACTACATAAGTTAAAATATATTACTTTACACCGAAAACTTATAAGAAGAGATATAATTATATCCTAACGATCTATAGATACAATATACAGGGTGTTTATTAATTGAATGCTGTGAATCCTTCGATCATTTTAAGAAGTAAACTTAATATCAATATATGTCCTAAACCTCTTAATTTTTGAGCTACAGGCTGTTACAGTTTTAAGAAAAAAATTGTTTTTTTTTCTTATCACTTTAGATATTTTTATGAAATTTTGTACACACCTATTAATCATTAAGGAGCATTGTTTGATGTAAAAAATGTTTTAAAATCTTTGCCAATGACGTCCGTACGAGGTTTGAACTAAACATTTTCGAAAAAAAAATGGTACGCCACTGCTTTTCCTAAAAACTAAAATTATTTTTAAAATCTCCATTTATTTTACAGCAAATTCTGTCCCTAGACTTACTCTCGTACGACGCACCATTTTCATGTAAAAAAATTAAAACCAAAAAAGTTTTTTCCCAAGTTCATTGAGACTGCTTTTGATATTTTGTTGCTATTTTGCAAACATCCACCATGAGTGAAAACACTTTTCTTTGCACAAAAATTAATTTTCTACTTTAACCAGTGACCTCCACGTAGGCATAATATTAAATGTTTGGATAGAAAAAAACTGTACGCCTCTGATTTTTTTAAATTTTATTTTAAAAATCACGATTTATTTAGTAAAACGATAAATTCAAAATCTTAAACCTAAAACGAAACGACAAGTCAAGAAAATACAAACAAAATAAAGAACCCAAATTATCTATTTACAGTATATCCTATCAGCCTATCAAATAATCGTCAATAATACCAGCCCAAACATTTAATGAAAACTGTTCTTGATGATTTGATTCAACAATTGCAAAAGGGTTTTCATCCGCCCAAAAATGGTTATTATGGAAATTTCGTATTGAGTTTCGAGAGAAACTAGCTTCATCGGTAAAAAGAATGTACTTGTCAAATAACGGATTTTCCAGCAGCCTTTGAACAAACCACTCACAGAAATTATTGCGCAACGGGAAATCTCTAAGGAGTAATGTCTGGACTATTTGAATGTGATATGGATATAACAAATTTTCGATAAGAATTTTCCAAACAAGTACGTGTGGAACATTAAATGTTGCCGCGATTTTCCTCGTGCTAGTTTCGGGGTTCTCCTCAATTTCATGTAAAATTCCTTCTTCAAGTTCCGGTGTTCTTACTGTTTCAGGGACTCCTTTAGCACTGTGGTCTACTTTTAAATTTCCAGTTTCGTGAAGACGTCTATGAATCCCAGAAAATGTTCTCGGATCGGGTAGTACACGATTTGGATACCACTCTAGGTATATCCTCCTGGCTTTGTATGCATTTCCGTTGGCAACCCCATAAGTAAAATGCATGTCAGCTAATTCAAGGATTGTAAAATTTTCCATTTTTTATGAAATTTTACCTCCTACTCTAATAATAATTTTTTAATAATGAAAAATCAATGTCAAATTTATTGCGAAATGAAGCGTAAAAAATTATGTCACTTTACCTAGCCTACTAATTTTTATTTAATTTGCTTTAAGGGGGTATTTAATGAGCTTACCGTTTTTTCTATTCAAATATTCAATATCATGCCTACGTGAACGTCATTTGTGAAAGTAGAAAATTAATTTTTGCCCCACAAAAAGTGTTTCACGCATGGTGGGTGTCTACAAAACGGCAACAAAATATCAAAAGCAGTCTCAATGAACTTGGGGAAAAAACTTTTTTTGGTTTTAATTTTTTTTACGTCAAAATGGTACGTCGTACGAGAGTAAGTCTTGGCACCGAATTTGCTGTAAAGTAAATGGAGATTTTAAAAATAATTTTAGTTTTTAGAAAAGGCAGTGGCGTACCATTTTTTTCTTCAAAAAATGTTTAGTTCAAACCTCGTACGCACGTCATTGGCAAATATTTTAAAACAATTTTTACATCAAACAATACTCCTTAATGATTAATAGGTGTGTACAAAATTTCATAAAAATATCTGGAGTGATAATAAAATTATAATAAAAAAGTAATTTTTTTCTTAAAACTGTAACACCCTGTAGCTAAAAAATTAAGAGATTTATGACATATGTTGATATTAAGTTTTCTTCTTAAAATGACCGGATTCACACCCTTAAGTATAACAAAAATAATATATTTGCATATATTTCATATCTTACAAAAGACCATAAAACAATAAAAAAATACTTATTCGTTCTAATAAGAGAAATACTAGCACTAACATTCGTCAGAGTCACTATTAACGGCACTTGTAACCGATTCTTCATCGACAGTTATGACTTTTATTTGGCCCAATCAATTAGTGCAGCTTTATATAGTCTCCCTAATTTTTTTATGACGTATTTGACGTATTTACTTCCAATTATCTCATAATTTTATCCATCTCGCGTGCGTCAAATCTTGGAATTTTTTTAAACGTCTTTTTTTAGTTGACTCCATATTAATTCAATGGGATTAAAAACACAGTATTATAAAGGCAATCGTAGAAAGGTGTGTACATGAGCCGCAGCCATCTCATCAATAACGTATTTCTTTGCAAAATTATTGCTCTTGACTATATGCAGCACCTCATCCTTCTTCAAACTAGCATCGAACGCAATGGATTTTAAGAAAATCTTGAATATACTTATTTTTGTACCAGTATCTGGAGTCCTTTCTAAAAGTTTTGAAAGTTGTCTCTGATACTATTATTAAATAACCCGTGTTTTCTAATGCCTTTTTTTCTTCCCCACTGTGTTTTATATTTTTATATACATTATATGAGCTCATTCATGTCGACAATTTCCATTTTCTATATCCTCCGTCCTACGCATTTTCAATATTACTATACGTTTTAATTTCCCAGGCGAGGTTCTTTCCAGAAATTCTCCCAAGGTCTGAATATTATCTCCATATTTTAGTAGATACCTAATCTATAAATCTAATTACTTTTGATATAATCACTGAACTATTGCAACCACATAATCAATTTCCTATGAACTTTTCCAGCACTGTTTATAACTTTGAAAAGGCAAACTTTCCTCTTTTGTACAAACTTATTTATAACACGAATTGGTCATTTCTTTTAAATGTGGATAATGTTGAAAATATCTGTTCATTATTTTATGACAAGTTATATAGTCTCTTTGATATATCTGTACCAAGGTACACGTCTTCAACCCATATTCGTCGATATCATTATCCTCCTTGGTTTACAGGTGAAGTCATTAAGTCCATTCGATCTAAAGCAGCATATGCTAAATACAAAAAACGTAAAACTGTTGATCTTCTCAATGTGTTTAAATTTCGTCGCTCCCAATCTAAGCGTCTTATTAATGAAGCGTATAGAAATTTTATAAATGATTCATAGCTAGCGTTAACTAGTAATCCCAAAAAATTTTGGAACTTTGTTCAAAGAAGAAAAGGATCTTCACGCATCCCTTCCGTATTGTTTTATAACGACAATGAATTGTCCAATCCTACAGATATTGTTAATGCTTTTGGAAATTACTTTAACAATGTGTTCATTAAATCACAACCAGTTAATGCATCTCAGTTTTCATTGCATAATAATTTAAGGTCACATTTAGTAATTCAAAATATCACTTATGAAGATGTTTTACAGCATCTTTGAAGATCTAAAGATACTTTCACGATGGGCGTTGATGGTGTTCCTAGTTTTGTTCTTAAAGATTGTGCGTATGCTCTTGCTGAGCCTTTGCATATATTATTCAATTGCATTATACGCCATTCTACCTTCCCGTCTTGTTGGAAAAAAACTTATATCTGTCCTATACCGAAAAAGAGAAATCTCAGTGATGTATCCAATTATAGAGTAAATGCATTATTGTGTAATTTTTCTAAGGTTTTTGAAACTTTGTTGTATGGTAAACTGTACTGTTTTGCTAGGCAGCTTATTTCACTACAACACCGTTTTATGCAGAACAAGTCAACAGTATCTAATTTGGCAGTTTTTACTCAATACGTACTGAAGTTTTGGATAATAGAGGGCAAGTCGACGTTGTCTACACCGACTTCCAAAAAGCGTTTGATCAAATAGACCACAATATACTCCTTTTAAAATTGGAAAGTTTTGGATTTTCTGATGGCTTGATTAAATTCTTCAGGTCTTACTCAAGCAACAGATATTTTATGGTAAGATGTAAAAATTTCACCTTAGATTCATTTTTTCCCACATCAGGTGTTCCGCAAGGCTCAAATTTAGGTCCCATACTATTTTTATTTTTTATTAACGATCTTCCTAAGGTCATTACTTGCAAGCATTTGTTATTTGCGGATGATTTTAAACTTTATTCTGAAATTAAATGTCCTACAGAATCTATTCATCTGCAAGAATGTATCAAGCAAATGTCTTCATGGTGTGAACTAAATCGTCTGAAACTTAATATTTCTAAATACAATGTAATGACTTATACTCGCAAGACTAGCTTTACTATTTATGAATACTTCATTGGTGATAGTGCCGTTGGTAGGGTTGATTTATTCAAGGATTTGGGTATATATTTTGACAGTAAACTTACTTTTATAGATCATATTAATAGTATTGTTTCAAGTGTCTTTAAATCGTATGGCTCCATTTATCGCAACTGTCGGGAATTTTCAAATACAAACACCTTCAAAACTCTGTTTTGTGCTCTTGTGAGATCTAAACTTGAATACGGTTTGATAATATGGTATCCTATTTATCAATTATTTGACTTGCGTGTTATATAGGTTTCAAATGTTTCATAAATAAATTTTAAGGTAATTATTTATGTCTACCATGTTTATTTCTAGCATTTCAATTTAATGTTAGGTTTTAACTATGAAGTTATCCCTTATGAAATATATGTCTTATTTAAATTCCGACAGAATGCAGTGACAACTCGCGTTGGATATCAGAAGCTGAGGCTTTAACGATGGTACTATGCGAGAAAATTCGGCAAAGTGCTTCAAATTTGTCTGCAAACCAGTGTTCTTCCTTTTCAAACGTCTTATTTTTCTCTGATGAAAATCTATAAGATAAACAATCAAAACAATAAACAAGTGACTTATCTGTATTTTGGAGCTGGACTTGTATATGCTGAAATGTCTGGAATATATAGTTTAACTCTTGTACATTACACCATACATAAATTAATCTGTGATTGCATATAAACATTAATTTTCATTATTACAGAATTTCATCAGCAAAATTTTGAAAAATTCTGAATTTTTTTTAGGCCATGAAGAGTATGAACTGCACAATAATAGTTCGACAGTTTCTTATTTTTGTCCATAACTTAATACTTAAAACTTAAACTTAAAATAACTAATGTAGCAAAACTTTGTAAATACTTAGTTTTAAATAAAATGCAGTTAAATATCTCACATGTTCAGTTACAACAACTAACGACACAAGCGTAAGAAAAATGTTCACCTTGATTCACTAGTATTACTTGTCAACGTCGCAGGGTGAGTGATCAGATGCATTCGCGAATGGTGAGTCGCTTTCTGCTTGTGGACGTATCATGGCTCAACATTAAGTGGGATAACCACAAGATGTAGACATTGGACACTTACATCTCGTATTTCTAATTCATTACAATATTTTTGATTAAGAAATACTAAAAATTTCACAGTCAAATTAAGAGATATCCTGCGCCTGATGAACATAGTTGTAGTAATGCCCTATATGACCTTATTACTTTCATAAATGTATAAAGTCTATTTTTGTAAAATAAATAATTATATCAGAAACCTTCTCAATTGTACTCTTATGCTATCTTCTTTCAGTCATTAATAATTATAAATAGAGCTATCCATCCCTTGCTGGAATTTATAAGAGATCCCTATTCTCTTCCGAATATAATATTTTTACTTTACCTGGCTTTGCTTAGGCACGGAATAATAACTTATTTATAGAAATCCTAATTAACTCGTCGCACCCCTTTTGTTTACCCTAGACAGTTTTTAATGGATATCTATATACACTTCTTTTATTATACTCGATAAAATGAAAATTATAAGGTGATAAAATAGGAAATACGGATTGTTATTAAACAATATTTTACTAGTAATTAAAATAGGTGTCAGGAAAAATTAAATAGCAGGTATATTCCTATAGAAAAAGTATTTTTCACACGCTTACATAAAAAATGTGTGATTTTTGATTAACTTTAAATGCCAAAAGTAAAATATTTTATAACAAAAGGCGAAAACAAACATAATCGTATGTTGATATACAATGGTTTTTGGTAATTGTTTGCTGCTAGGAACAGAATTAAAGTGCACATCCCATGCTTAGTTGGAATTATTTGACCTGCTCTTGTTGTTTTCGGGCTAAGTTTCGTGCAGATTGTTGTTGATATTACGACTGCAACAATCGAAACCATGCCTCGGTTCCCACCTATCTACTACTATTTTTGAAAAGTTTTCAAAAATTATAAAATTTTTCTCGTATTTCAGGAGCATACATTTTTTTTGTAAAACGATCCCAAGTGTATATGCATTCTATCCATTAAACGTACAAATTATTTGATAACTTCTCTCGACTCTAACCTTCCACATGTGGTAATAAAGTTGTGGAAAATATGATTCAAGTCTATAAATACAACAACTTTGAAGGCATATAATTCAAAAACCATAGTAAAGTATAAGATTTGCCGCGGCTGATATTTGATAAGAGTATTGAGTTGAAATCTTCTTCATTATGGTCAACATATGCGATGCTAAGAGCTACTTTGAATGTCTACAACAACATTGGAACGTATCTAAAAATAAACGCATTCGTGAAATGGCAATCGTATGGATATCGTACTAAAAAATAAGGCGTTTTAGATAATTAAAAAATTAAGAAAATTCTAATGAAGGCTCCAGATAATACATATTTTGGATACAAAGGAAATTATGAACAAAATATTTTTGTAAATGAATAATTTACTTTATTTCAAAAAAAATTGGAGATATTACAGATATTAAAAATAGATTGCTGATAACTCGACCAACTATAAAAACAAAGAAAAAAGATATTTTATTGTAAGCAAATATTTAGACACATATCGGAAATACAGTAGGTACTGCAGGACCTACACAGATAGATAGTAACAGATTTTTTTTAAATGAATAGTTAATAGGAATTCATACATTTGGGAAATCTCTTAAATTGAAAGATACTCGCGATTATACAGGACATTGTTTTCGTAGAACTACACTATTAATAAATTCGGGAATTGATTTCACAACTTTAAAAATGCGTAGTGGACGGAAATCTTCAACGGTAAGTAAAGGCTGTATTGAGGAGTCCATAAATCGCAAACAGCTGTTAGCAAAAAAATATTTCCTACTGCAAGTACATCAAGTGCTGGAAGCAATTTTTTAAATAATTCAACCACTTTGGAAGTTGGATGGAGATTCAGTAGTTCATAAACCATCTACTAGTGAAAATACTTCAATCTAAATAGACGAAGTAAATATTTTCAAACAAACAGCACAGGAGATATTCATACAGGCTGTTCCAATTTCAGAACAAATGTTTACAATAAATAAAATTACTTTCATTAAAGAAGAAATTTAAACTTTTAATTTTGCGGTAGTAATAGTAATTTGAGGACACCCTGTATAAAATTTTAATGAACACGTACATTTATTGCTGTTTAGAAGTTGTTTTATTTTAAAATGTTTCAAATATGCCTTTTGAGTTTTAATGATGCTCAGGTCGATTCCATTTGCCCAAAGCGACAATTTCTTTTGCCCACTAGGTCGGGGCAAAAGAAAACGAAAGCATTTTTAAAATTAAATTTGATACTAAAAATATCATTACTTTAATGAATTAAGAACATTCTTCACATACCGAACATGGTTTCACCGTTTTCAAAATTCTTAAGAGAGTGGTATAGATTTGAGTAACTATCTTAAAGTCATCGACATACAAGACAAAATGGCAACGAAAAAAGGGCGTCACTGTTAAATAGAGAGAGCAGTAAGTATAAGAAGAATAATGGAGAGATTTGATTATCTACAAATATTCTTTGTTTATGCCTATAAAAATAAGTTATCTTGTTACATTTTTTTCTGCTGCTATACGTCTATTTACACCGCACGAGTTATTATTCAGTAATTTATTCACCGTTTACATTGAACCAGCAATAAAGTAATCTAAAAACATAATTAAATGTGTGTACGTCATAAAACTGATAAACTGACGTTGAGTGTTATTAAGCAGAAAATAAATATATCGATGACATTTATATTATGAACCCATTACCAGGCTTCATTAATATCCTCTTGATATGAGAACTGCATACATGTGAGTGCGTATGATGGGAAAACAAATATTTATTGCAGTAGTATTTACTTTTATCCAAAACAGAGTTTTCAAAATATCTTTAATATTAAAGACCTTATTCCTCTATGTATGTATAAACGAGCCAACTGAAACCATTTAATGGTTTTGTGCATACATAGATGCAGTGTTGTCGACGCAGGGTGTTGAAGTTGAACTTCTAAAATTATTTTCAGCAATATCTTTGTAAATTTTTGGCATATAAGTTTGAAATTTAATAGATATACTCCTTGCGGTTATCGAAATCCTCAAGGGTATTATTATACAGGGTATTTCTTAACCTATACGCATAATGGTATGAAATTATAGCTGAGCACAAATAATGATGAATAGTGAAAACAAAAAGTAGTAACATATTTTTAGTTTCAGAAGTTTAAATGAAATTTTCAGCGCATGTCACTATAAATAGAGTACTTATTGGCCCTTGTATTTTGGAAAATAAGTTAACTGGTGGTTCTCCTCAATTAAGTTAATCTCAGCGCTAGACAACATAAGTGGTTTCTTCACGATGGTTCCTCACCACGCTTTGCGAGACTAATGCGGTAACATTTGGATCATGTCTTTCCCGAATGACAGAGGCCGAGGTGGTCCAATTGGCTGGCCCCTCGATTGCCCGACCTAAATCCACTTAATTATAAGTTAAGAATAATTCTGTATAAACAATGATTAAAAACGAACATAGAAACTGGGAGGAAGGGGGTACTTCCTCCTTCATTTTTTTACGTACCTAGAAACAAAGTGTCGTGTTGGCAAAAGCAGTACCCAAAATCCTCTTTGCAACAAAATATATTTAGCTTAAAGCTTAATTTAATGTAATTACTAAACAACAATTAAATTGCAAAGCAGTAACTACAGTTTTTTATATATTTTTTTTATACATTTATTATTAGACATCAATAAAATGTGTAAAATGAATTACTTTGGGAAATAATGCTCATAGCACCATTGAATTACACCCCCAATTATTAGCTTTTATACTGTATTCTTTTATTGTACTGTAAACATATTTAAGCTAGATCTACTCAATTCTACTACAATTTTTACTATTGAAGTCATATGTATATCCTTTCATTCCCAATATAGGGAACAATTCATTGACTGGATTCAATAACAGTTATTTTTATCATGTACAAGCGCGTATTGACTCTAAATGATTTTCAGCTGAGTGTAAAATTTTGTCATTAGTTTCAGCAGCAAATGCCACAATTTAATTTATGAAAATAGTTTATTTCTATTATATTTTACTTAATTTTAGTTCATACAGTGCTTCAGTACTTTCTACAGTACAGAAAGCCCCTGGAATCTGAAACTGGAGGACAGCATTTAGATCCCACTGAGTCCCTTGTACTTTCTCCCATTAGAAAATCAACCCACTTGATCCGTTAACCAACCTATTAGAGGGACTAAGGTGGCGACCTTGCTCGTGGTATCTATCTAATATAGGTCATAGAAGTCCATCGTTCTCCCAACATGATTCTCTTGCTGATGAGACGGCCCTACAAAATGCATGAAATACTATCTCGTCTTCTTGTTTGTAACGCCTACAAAGAAGTGTTTCACACTTCACTTCACGCCTTAACCAAAATGCTCAGTTTGAATATCTGTCATCAAGCTAAGGTTTACCCACAGCTAGGTACCCTGGTAGGAGTACTATAGGAACTCCTTACAAAACTGACAGCTATCTGTTTTATTTTACCGTTTCCTAAATATGTTGTGGGTATTCTCCTTGATCATTTCAACCAATGCTGACAACGGAAGGAGGAACTCGGTCCAAAGATGCTGACATCCGATGCAATCCTGGCTAGCTTAACAGCTTTTCTTATTGTCAGTGCACCCCTTGTGTCCCTTAGCCCAACATGCAGATATGTTATTGGCTACTGAAGCCAGTACCAGTGCCTGATGGCATTCTCTCATCTAGTGATCTTATGATTACGTAAGATCAGTAGTCATTATCTGCTGTCCGTGTATATTCTGATAGTTTTCTCCATTGTATGCTTACATCAATTTTTTGTTTATATATAACTGCTGTCTCTGTTTGTACCACAGTAGCACGCTCATTGATATCGGATATGCAGGAATCTGGAATAGATCCCCCATCTTCCATCTTCCTTTCTTTTTGATCTGTGTAGATGTTGATTTCATCTTCACTGGCGGCCTTCTCCTTTCTGTTAATGAGTATTGTGTGGGGTCTGCCAATCATAAATTGGTGAGAAATACTGTTAGTATCTGCCTGTAGAAAATACATCTTTCTATCGATCCCATTCCACAGGCTACTCCTATCTTTTCCACATCTTAGATCTGATTTATAACCAACGCTCTTGAGGTGAAGCATAGTTATTGAGGCCATCTCTTTTAGTTATATATCCAAAGGTGGCAGCTATAGCATCACCTCAATTGCTATGGTGGATGCTGTTCGCATAGCTCCAGTTATCATCAAGCTCTCTTTGTACCTGGTTTTTGTTTCACTGCCGTCTGATGATTTTAAGCTACCATACGGCAGTTCTGTAGACTAATATTGGTCTCACAATGGCAGTGCGTGTGTGCACATTTTTGGTTTCATTCCCCAGGTTTTACCAACTGTCCTGTGGTACTAATCATAGGAAAGTTCGTAAAATATTTAAAAGTAAACATTTCAACTGACAAAAAATCATGCAAGACGATGTCTTTAGCATCGCTACATGTACTCTACACAATAGGGATATATTTATTTTGTATTTTGCCCTACTTTAAAGAAAAAGTCGTACTATTTAAATAATGTAGTAATCGTAGAATAAAAATGTTGTCAAAAGTTGTAATGTAATTTTTTGCCAAAAAGTAAAAAAGGCCATATAGCATTAACCGAGAAATATGTGTTTCATTTACACAAAACATTAACTCTATAAGTAAAAGGATATTATGTGTTTAACATTAACATAATACAGGGTGTCCGAAATATGAGTGCCTTAATTTTGCCATCTGATAAGTTGTACTGAACACATGTTTGACTTAACATTTTTCTTTCTTTAACCAACGGTGACAGAATTATGACAGCAAACAGGTGTTGAATATGTGACAAGGTCGCTCATTTATTATCTTACGATTGCTATGTTTTATACATTATTATTATTACAAATAGGTACACCTAAACATGTGTACTTACAGTGAATATTTTTCTTAGAGCTCTTTTCACAACAGAATAATAGTTACAAGTGTTTAAAATGATTTTTGTTTCTTACAAGAATGGTTTACTGTACAAACGTCTTGTAGGCAAAGAGTTTTGCCTAGATTCGCCGTAAATTAACATGCGATGCAGCTGGTTATGGTTACTATAAATTGTTCCATTTTTGTTTATGTACATTCACAAACATGAATCGCATTAGCTGTACGCACCAATATGACTAATATTACTTTTAGGTTATCACCAGCAGTCTGACACTGCTACGTTATCGTACGTTACAGTACGTTATAGTTTTAACGAATTTCTCGGAAACTTCAATTGTTTACTTCATTAATACTAATCCAAAAATCAAATTATGAACAAATTACGTTACAGGCGCTTTTACTTAATTGTACCTTAGTTTGTAATTTCCTAAAACATTTTTGCATATTATTGCATTTGATTTTTATTTTTCAAAATTAAGTTGTAGACAAACTATTCGTTTTAGACATTTTTTTCATACAAGATTTTTACCTCGTTTCTGATAGCAATTCAATTGTAAGCTGTTGTAAGTTTGTAAATTTCATTACTATACGAATAAATGCGGTATAGTTATGAAAACAAGTATTTTGTTAATTAAACTTTCATGTAAATATTTAAAAAAAGCGCCTTTCCATAATTTACAACTCAAACGGTCAGCAGCATCATGGTAAAGGTATCGTTTCGTTTCAGCATTGTAGTTCCCATTTACACGCTTTCGATGTGAATGTAAATTGCTCTTTAAATAAAAGACCGGCAGCAGGGAGTTTACATATCCGTATTTACTTCTTCCTAGTGTTTGGCATTCAGGTTAAACGAATCAGGATTCTGCCACTCAATGAAAATTGCAGGCAAAGATCAGTCGAGAAAAAGAAACACTGGAATTTTGTTTATAGCGCTCAGATTGAGTAGCTTGACGAAGAGGGGGAAGGGTAAGATAGTGATAGTAAGCTTATTGTAATTTTTTTTTCAAATCGATTTCGAACTTGAACATTTAATATTATTTAAATCGTTATAATATTAATTTCAAATAATACTTGTGTTGTTTAAATATTTTCAAATATAAATCTATATATTTTGTATTTTATGATTTAATATCATATCTTAAGATTATATTAGTGAGTATATAAAATAGTATTTTTTAAGATAATATTTTATAGAGTCTATAAGTACAAAGAATACGGCAATATTCTAGTTAAAGGTGCAAGGAATATTGTAGTTAATATTTTACAGAATGACACAAACTCTAAACTATGTGGCAACCAGTTCGGAAGATGTGCAAACAGTAAGTTCTGCCATGGAATCCTATAAACTATAAAATCTTTTGGTTCAAATAGCGAACTATTCCAGAACAATTCAAAATAACTGAGTATTTCGACTACTAAGTGATGACAAGTTGAGAATATAACTGGATGACTATTTAAAACTGTTCTAGGATTCAAATTTGAAAACAAAACAAGCCTCAAGTAAGACGATCTATAAAATTTAACAAATTGTCTCTAGATTATGCCTAATATTAAATCTTACATTATTTTGCCAACGATATTTATTTTGTTACTGTATTAGAAAAGTATTTTAAGCTAATATAAATCAAATCTTCTACAATTCCTATCAATGAAGTCATATGTAGGTTCTCTGATACCAAACATCTAGGTATGCTGATGAATAATTCCACAGACAAAGATCTATTCAATAATTATCTAAAGAAATGAATCAAAATTCACTAACCTTGCTTTAATGAAAACACTCTATAAATATCTAACTTCACTTTTGGCAGTTGGATGCACAACAATTCAACCACAATAGATGAGATCTGACCTATTTCTGCATTTTTATGATTGCTTCCTCAGGTGGTCTCCTTTAAGTTGAGTCAAATATCTAACTAAAAATTTTTTTATAAAAATAATTAAGTTAAATATCGACAATGACAAAAGTGACAGCCTGTCAATGAATTAAATATGACATACAGAGTAGTTAGTTTCACACAATATTATTAATACCTAAAAATATATAAAAAATATTTATTTTGTTTTTCCAAAAACGATACGAAAAATTGTAAACGTGGAAGATAAATCAGCCTCAGTCATAACATATACATTTTGTTTCATACGGGTGTAGTAGTTATTCTTGGAGTAGGTTATGTAATGCAGACTTTGTAATACTTGACATTAATAACAATTTTCTAGTAATTATTGTAGGATCTTCATTCCCCAATCCCAAACCTCGTTCTTGTGTCAATAGTTCAAGTGCGTTGCAGTATTCGACCACTGTGTTTTGGGTTGAAGGATCCTAAGCAATTTTATAAAATAGCAGACCGTTAAATTTAACAGAAGCACTACCAATTTCACTTAACTTCCTAAGAATCCGTTTAAATGTTCTACGATCTGGAAGCGGGCAGAAACCGGGCGGCATAAAGCTCCAGAACCATTTCCTTCAACTAAGCCATACATTAAATCCATGTCTGCAAATTCCTCAAATGCGAACTGTATATTTTATAAATTGGGAATTTCCAGATACAGATACTTCTAAAAGCTTAGTTATTGTAGCTTGACTGAAATATGTTCTGAAATGTAAGTTTTGATAGTTTGATTAACAACTAGTATTCCTACTAATGTATTAACAAGTATGGTTCTAAAATTGTATGTTTTAAATAAAACTGATTTATCTCAAAAATGGTAAAAGATCTCGAATAAAGAAGGTACAGTTTTTTGCAGCAAATTGATAGACGAATACAAAATGGCAAATTTGGCAAACTCCGTATAAATTTTAAGATTAATAGCGACCTGTATAATGAAACATACCAAATTCCAATTTAAATAGTGAAGGTTATATTACCTTCAGTTACTACTATCAGCCAAATTTCGAAATTTCCTGAAATTCAGCATTTAACTTCTTACCTGGCATCCCTGCACTGCAAAAAAGTAGCTATATATTTTAACATAAAAAACACAATCCTGTGTTTATCGTTTGTGTTTGTTTTTATACATTTCTTGGTATCAAACAGTGTGTTAAGGGTTTAACATAATCGCACTATGTTAATATAACATAAATTATATGTAACTTTTACACATTAACATGTTAATTATATTGTATAATATACAAGATGATTCAGAACTTGTCTAAAAGAAATGTTATGGAGTTAGGGATAACCACAAAAATACCTTTTTAGTGCTTCTTGACTATAGTATAGCCTTCGATGCACTAATACCTTCTACGTTTTTTTCAAATTATCTTTCTGCGAGGCGCCAAAATGTTTGTTTAGGTGAATCATTCTGATATTTCTGAAATATACAGAGGTGTGCCTCAGGGAAGCATTTTGGGGCCGCTTTTGTTTTCAGTTTATACTGCTGACTGCTCGACATTTTTGCTATATTCTAAGTCGCATCAATATGCTGATGATTATCAAATATATTATCATTTTCCATCTCTAACATTGATTTTGCAATGGAGCACATCAACTCCGATTTAAATATTATCTCTACTGTGTCTAATGCTCATGGTTTAGTTTTCAATGAGAAAAAGACTGAGTTACTAATTTTCGGACTGCGTCGGGGTGACATAGTTAATTATCCTAATCTTAACATTTCCCTAAATGGTAAAGCTTTAGTGTCGTCTACGTGTTGGCGGGATTTAGGTATCTACCTTGATACTGACCTCAGGTTTCAGAAACATGTGTCCAATTTGATTCAGAAGTCTTATTGGAAATTGCAAACACTTTATCTTTCTAAAGAAGTTCTTAGCACTAATGTCAAGTTGTGTGATACCTTAATTCTTAGTTATGTAGCCTACTGTGATATAGTTTATTGGCCTGCTATATTAAATGCGGTCAAGGAAAGTCTTCAGAGGCTTCAGAATACTTGTTTAAGATTTGTGTATTGTGTTAGAAAATTTGATCACATAAGTGACAAGTATGAGCAATTCAAATGGTTAAAACTTAATGAGCGTTATATGGTTCATATGGCGTCTCTTGCCTATAAAATTAATAAATTGGGTTCTCCTAAATATCTTTTTGATAAACTCGTTAAAAGTCAGCATGAACGATCTACTAGATTTTGTGATCTGTACACTGTCCCACGTCATAGTACTGCTCAATTTCAAAGGTCATTTAGTTATAATGCCGTTAAAATTAATAATAATTTCCCCTCTGCTATTAAGTCTGCTCCTAGTTGCCAAGTTCTGAAAAAAAACAGGTCAAATCTTATGTTACCAATTATGCTTTAATTAAGTTAAATATGTATGCATTTATGCTTCTTTATCATGTATGCTTTTCATTTATATATAGTTTGTGATTTCTCTGTTTTTTTATAGATTAAAGTCAAGGGATCGTGGCGGTTATGGTGTCGATTCTCCTAGCCCAATCCCTTGGTATTAATGTTTGGACACTCTGTACATGATACGGATATAATTCAACCTCGTATATAATACGCCACACTGCTGCAAGACGCTGCGCACGCCCTGGACCTCCGTCTCTTTCAGAATTTGATTGCATTTCCCATGTCACGTCCACGTCGCACTACACTTGCAGTCGCTGTATACCACGCTAAAAGTGTGCATTTAGCACATGTTTGCCTGGAAATCGTTCTGTTAAAGCATTTTCACTTCACCATAAATTAAAACGATATCCGAGTTGCTATACACGTAAGCCATTATAACACTTGAAAAACTAATGTAATTGGATTGCAATATTTGGAATCGCCTGGCTAGACACTATAGTAACCCAGAGATGGAAAGATTGAAAATACTACCACTTTTACAATAATTGTTTTCTCGGAAACTACAAAGATTTCCCATTTCTAGGATAAGTTGTGAATATCCCTGTATAATATTTAGGTACAAATTTATAGTGTTACAATAGTAACGAATCAATTACTTTTTTTACGATTTTATTAAAGTTATACCTATAATTCAGTTCAAATGAACAACAACCTAGTTTCCTATTATATTCAACAAAATAGTAGTAGTAAAAGTGTATATTCTAATAAAGACCTTAAAAACAAATAACGTTATATTCATAAACAACGAAACGACACTTAAAACAAAGGTGTACTACATAATAAAAGCATTCAAAAATTAACTAGTAGTGATCTGAACATCAGATTCACAGAGTGAATTTTCATAAAGCTAATATTTTTAAGATTTATGATTCTGATTACCTTTAGCTATATTACCATTATCAGCAATATTTGATAGATAGGTACTTTACTAGTTTCTTTGATTTAACTTCGATTTAAATTTAAATATTCTCCATTTCCACACCGCAAACGCGAATTAACTGAACACAACAATACAACACAACCACAACCATACGCCATGTAGGTATGGAGCTGCTAACTGCTCTATAGGTACTGGACCTTCACAGTTATGTACAACCAAAGCTTACTGAATAAATATAAGTTTTGAAATCAATCAACACTTTGATGTTTTGAAATCAAAGCCGTACCGCCGCATGTAAATACTGTCGCAAAAAATGGCCAATTACGAGGGACTTAAAAAAGTAGTTTCTTTCCAATTGGGAAATATTTATATACGAGGGATATTTCAAAAGTGTGATGCCGCTTATTGTATAAATAAAATATTTGTAACGTAATAAATATAAATATTATGAAACGATTATAGGTAAATGTATAGTTTTGTTAGTTAATCTTGGAAGTCGTATATATTCATTTGTAAATTTTATAATAAAATATATACGTACTCTACTACATAAAAAATAATGTAGCTGTGAGAATGATTTTGTATGATTGCACAACTGTTGTATGCCAACCGCCTTGATTGGGTCGGCGAAATAAGGGACCCAACGATACTTGTGGTGAGTGGACTGTATTGTGGTTTTATTGGCTGGTTCCCTTTTCTCTTTAGTGTTGAAATAAACTGAACAAGCTTGAATATGTACAATTTATTTACACTATGTACATGAACGAATGAATGAGTACAATGGCAATTACAAAAAATAATGCGTGCTGTGCGCATCTAAGATCTTAACTGCACTCGTGTCTGTTTTGTACTGTCTTGTCGTTTGTAGGGGTACTTGTGAGACCCTCTTGTCCTTAAAAACTAACGCCCAAAGTCACGTGATAGGGCACTCACTAACAACCGTATGCAAACGCTCCAACAGATTTGGAATAAAATGTTTATTTAAATATTTAAAAAACAATATACATTATTTTAACTCTAAAATAGGAAATAATATAATCTATATGTTTACAAGTTACAAATGCTGCAGTATAGATTTTTACTTGCTCTTTTAATGCAGCTTTTCTTGGACTCCTACACGAAAGTGTTTGTGACGTTTTTGGCAGTCTTGATAGGAAATATAATAAAAATGCATTATATTATTGTGTTGTAATTTAATAAACTACCTATATATTCTTTTCAGTAAAAAAATTACTCGAATGAAAACCCAATGTAGAAGTATGTCCAGCTCATTTTTTCGTACTAATATTATTTTAGTGATTTGGGTATTTCTATACGTATATTAATTAATTTGAGATAAATTATTTTAGTTTATTTCAACATGTTTTTATTATATACTGTTTGTGCACTGGTATCACTTAGAATCGGTGTACCAGTTTCATCTTCAGCATTTTGAAAATTTGGCGCCAATATAGTTTTGGTATTATTAGAAACTCTGATTGAACCAAAAATGCTTGAGTGTAGAATTTACATGACGCAGTTAAGTACCTACTTACATAATTATTGCATATTACACTTTTTTTTAATAAATGCCAGTACAAAGAACTTACTTGTTGGTTCATACAAAAACAATATTCGATGTTTCATTTGAAATATGTTTACTTCAAATTCTATTTTTGTATAGCATTGATCAGGACAATCTTTCAAATGAAGATTCTAATTTTTATCGGCGTACCGCATAAAATTTTATATCGTGACCTATTTCTTTATATTAGTTGATGAAATATAAAATACATACCAATGGAAAAAAGAAAAACCACGTCGTGAAGGACAATTATTCACAATAATATATCACAGGCATTTTTAGAAGAAACATAGAATAAAATAAACACGAACAGATATTCAAGGTTTTTTGTCTCACACTATATCGATCGCACTCAACACGTTACAATTCTAGCGTCGGCCACCGTGTAGGATCCTGGGTACAGAACGGTCCCCGAGACGGGTGAGGAGAGCGGAATTGGTAGGGCGGGGCGTGTTCGAGAGTGAAACAACTTATATATTTATTCTGTAAACTTTGGTACAAGCAATCAGGAGTAAGAAAACACATTATTGGGAAATATTACACAATAGTTTATTATAATGCTAATAATTTTAATACATTTTGTGTAAAACATATAAAAAAGCCAGAGTGTATGCAACTATTAACGAGGAAATTTTCCACATCTTGAATTACACACTGGAAAATATCATTTATACAGAAACTCTGTCCAGATAGGGCAAACATGTATATGAAGTACTGATATTATTTTGACTCCCCTTATATGTTCCATCATAATTGATTATTAATGTCACGGAATTTGCCCCACTCACACCCAAACCGACGACTGTGGTATCGCGAAATGCTAAGATTGCCCCGATAGCCTCTACACGATTCTGTTAAACAAACAAAAAGCCGTGGATCGAGACGGGACTAGAAAATTGGGGAATCGACGAGAAGCATTCGAGTTGTTCGAGAAGATGAATCTAGAGATACTAGAATATACCTGGAATATTCGTTGGGTCTATAAAAGACAAATAAACGGCCGATTAAGTTAGTCTTGTATAAGTCTTGTATTACAGTGTTGAATTGAAGTGTTTAGTTGGAGATATCAAAGTGATTTAGATAGCGATTAATTAAATAAGTATTTAGTGGAGTTCTAATTAGTGTTCAGTAGTGTACTGAGTATAGTTAATAAAGAAGTAATTAATTAACGGATTGTTTTTCTGGCAGATAGAAAAGTCGGATAAGGAAATCCGTGACATTAATTTATGGACACCATTTATAGATTTATTAATATTATTATAGTACAAGTTGTTTACTTTCTTTCTCTATAATTTTTTTTATCTAAATCTATTTTCGTATGTTGCGCTGTGACGGTTTCCATATATTATGTTGCTGCTCTGGAAAAAATTTAAAATTGAAAATTTTATTACATAAAAGATCCGCTTCAATATGCACCGCCTCCCTTTATGAAATGCCGGAACTGCAGGGATCATAAGCTGTGACAGCTTCTATAAAATCACTTTGAACGATGCTCAGGTTGTTAAATTAGGTAGGCCCTAGAGAATCGATTTATGTGGGAGCGACCAATAAAAGCTTTCTTCTGCTGCGGTAAGCAAAGTTCTGGCGGCTAGAATTTCGTGGGGGACGTGACACAGCATTATTACCATCGCAGTATGCTAAGATGAGATATTAATGTTGTGTGCCACCCCAGTTTGCGGTTTGGTATGTATTTGCATAAGCAAACATCGTGCCATATTAAAAAGTATCAGATAATACGGAAGCGTAAAAGGGACATTTTTATTTATCCTACAACTTAAAGCACGACATGTACAAGCTTTTGCAATATTAATGACACCAATAAATATGCATTTTGCGACAATTTTTGAACTGCATGCTTATTCGTAATGAATTCTACTTTCAACTTTCTGCATTAGTTCTTAGTTATTCTAATCACCAATAGAGGCTGGAGCTCAAAGAAAGTAAAAATGTTTTGTGAAGGTCATAAAAACATAAAAAGACAAAAAATTTGACAATTTATATTTGTAACTCGTAATTCGTATTCGTAATCTGTGATTCTTACATTTTAATTTTAAAACAAGTAAATTAATAACATTTTCCAAAAACAATGTGACCTTATAATAGTCTAATCATTGGTTATATAAGCTTCATATTATGATTATGATTGTCATATCATTATGATCTGTAAGAGGCATTTGACAATCTAGAAAATGGAGGTTATGTTTTCATAAATTTGGGAATCAAAACTGATGAAGAAAACAATAAAAAACGTGAGTTTAAGATTTTACTTATATGTATGGATTTTTATTTATACTAAAATATTTTCAGGAACAAGCCACGGCTGAAGGGTCTGTTTAAACTTGAGTATTTTGATTCGAAAAATGTTACCTTTATTGAAGTTTCTGAAAACATTGTGGTACTTTCCATACAGAATACGGTGTATGTTGTGGTTTCAGTATGTGTTGTAGACAAGCCATTTTTGTGCCAATTTTAATAGATAATTTATTTATTATTAAGTGTATATTTTCACAATTGTATTAATGATAAAAATCAATATACGAGGGTAAAAAGTAAAACAAAGACTACAGTTTTGGCAAGAATTCAGTGAATGTAAAGTCGTTTTAATTTTCAGTTTGACGTTACATTGCTATTTCATGAGGATATTATTATTGAACTATCGCTAGCTCATCTAGCAAATAAAGATTTGACTAAAAAAACTGTTTTGCAGTAAGCATTGATTAGTAGATTATATGTTTTTTTGTTATAAAAGTTTTGATTTACAAGCAATCGACAATAGTTGCAAAAAATTTATCATTTTTGGAACTCTGAACATACCTTTTGCCACCTTTTTTTATGTAAAAATCTTAAGCTTTCATATTTGCTATAAAATTGTTCAAAAAAATGTTGAAGCACAAAAAATTTGAACATTTAGGCACTATCGCCCTTGTTTTATCCACCGCCAGACATTCCTATTTAATTTTTCAAAAAGGGTATTTAAAGTTATGGGATTGTACCAAATGTCATTAATTTATCTCTAGACATTTGGGAAATATTAAACTATCATAAGGAACTAACGTTTTACACCCTATATGCAATTCATAATAGATGTTTATATATATATAGTTTCCGTCTTATTTTGGCTCTAGAAAATGCAGTAACTGGTACTATATTTAGAATCACCTTGTCTACTGAATTCTTGTTCCTACAGTGAATTTTGATTCATCTCGAATTAAAAATTGTGTCGCCTGAAAAAATGGCAGAGAAATATTATTAAAGAAAATAGATTAAATCTGTTTAAAAATATTATTTGTAAAAATATTTGTACTAGAGTACCCTTTTCAATCACTGGAGGTTTTGAACCATAGTTTTTTTTTCTGTAAAAGTCTGTGAAACATCTGATTTTGTAGTAACTTTTATAATACTTTTGATAAAAACTGTCTTCTAAATTACAATAAAAGTCCAATTTTTGTACAATATTAGGTGTTTAAATAGTAAAATATTTTAATAATAGGTGTAAGTTAATATTAAAATTTTCAGTCAAAAAATAATCTATATTTTAGCAAAATCCGGTATTTATCCGATAATTTTATGACACATGCAGGTTAAAGTTTATATAGAACAGAGAATTTTAAATTTGTAATTTATTATGGTTGTAGCATTGAAATAAAGTGATACAACATACGTTTAAGTAAGATTTTTCTTAATTTGTAAATTCCCACAAGTAGTAAAAGAACACAACTTTGGGCATCGATTCTAAAATGGCTCATTGTATAAATAAATTTGACTAGGAATTAATTCCCCATAAAAAAAATTATATGAGAATCTTATTATTGGCACATTTAAAATAATTTATGAGAAACGATAGTCTTTTATTAACTACTTTTAAACTAAAACAAGTGATTTAAATTTCTCGCGCCAGAAAGCTAGTTTTTTATTGGTTAATTTGTCGCCAAGCTTACACATCTCCATAAATTCATGTTGTCAAATGTCAATTACTTAATAATCCTGACCACTTAAATGTGTTTATACTTTCCCTTTGTTAATTCAAAAGCAAATTTTTCAAAAGTTAGCAACAAATTATATTGTTTTTTTCAAATTTACCACCAAATGCTAGATAGGTAGTTAATTTTTCCTGTGTATATGACTTCTTCATTTGCTTTACTCTAAAATAAATATGTATATTTTGTCTGTGTATAAATAATTACTTATAATAAGTATTTTTGTTTATTGGCGAAAATCGATTCAATTCTATGACTATTTGAATGTTAATAGTAGCCAAATCATAACATGTATCATAAATGTGCTGAAAATTATTCTTTATACCTACGAGAGAATTTTGAACTTTTTTAAACATATACTAGATGATCGACATGCGATTTTTAACAGACGATATATATTGGACGGATTTCTCAGATATATTGTAAAACCTGCGATTTAGATTTTCGAAATAAAATGAATGAACTAAGCTTTGTAATCTTTAGATATTTTATGTGTTTTAAAGAGAATTACCTATATTTTGTGAAGCAACTACTTCAACGTATTACTTTTTTTATGTTACGACGTATGCATTATCAGATATAAACAATCACCATCAAAAAGTGACGAATAAATAAATAATATCTACCTAATATTTAATCTATCTAATACCTATAGTATACTATATAGGTATAAAAATATTACAGTTGTTTGGGTATGATATTTTCTCTCTTATTAGAAAAAGAAAATATAGCAGTAAATATTTTGTGAATAAATGTAACACATTTGACCTTGGTCAAATAATTCTCTATCTCTATTTATTTATTTTTTTACGGAATTTCCCACTAAACTATTTCGATTGCATTGCCCTCTCACGACGGGGAAACTATTCATATAGTGTATTTTTCCGTCGTAAGAGGGCAATGCGGACAGGAGCATAAACTTCTACTGAAAATTCTAGTGGCTCTCAAACTGTTTTGAAGCAGTATCATAAATTTTTTTATATATTTTTAGATATTAATAATATTGTGTGAAACTAACTACTCAGTGGACAAAAGCCCCAACCTGCGTTGAATTACACCCACAATATCTACCCATATATTCCTTATTAGCTTTTGTAACATTTTTTTACTGTTTTAGAAAGGTATTTTAAGCTAATATAAATCGAATCTCCTACAATTCCTATCAATGAAGTCATATGTATGTTCTCTGATACCAAACATCTAGGTATGCTAATGAACAATTCCACAGACAAAGCTCTATTCAATAATTATCTAAAGAAAATAATCTAATTTACTCACTCTATAAAAATCTAACTTCACTTTTTTGGCAGTGGGAACACGACAAATTCAACCACAATAGATGAGATCTGACCTATTTCTGCATTTTTAAGATTGCTTTTTCAGGTGGTCTCCTTTAAGTTGAATCAAATATCTAACTATAAAAATTATTATAAAAATTAAAATTATTTGAAGTTAAATATCGACAATGATAAAAAAGTGACATCCTGTCAATGAATTAAATATGACAATACCTACTTGAAAAATGTTCACCTTTTATGTAAAAGTTTTTATATATTTTTAGGTATTAATAATATTGTGTGAAACTAACTACTCAGTGGACAAAAGCCCCAACCTGCGTTTACATTATAAAGTATTTTTAATAGAGTATACATATTGTTTATGTATTTTATACATGAAAAATTGTTGTTATGCTTCTGGATTTGAAAGTTGAAAGTTTTATTTCATATTTCCTCACATATTTTTATTGTTATATAAAGCTGTTTACATGCCTTTTAGTCCCAGAGCCATTTTTGTTGTTAAAATATTAAATTATTGTGTTTTACTTGGTATGATGGTATTACGTTAAATATCTGATTGTGCTCTTAAACAAAATTTTTGGTAGGTACAAAACAATACTTTGTTGTTTACAAAGCAATAATATAAATGCAATTAATTTTTCAGAATTTTTCAGGAACTGCTTCAAGATTGTTGAAAAAGGCTCAGACCCGTCGATTTTAGATTAAATAAAGAGATTCTTTGCTGGTATTTTTGACTTCACCACTTTCACCCCCAAGCAAGGGTAAGCATCATCCCAAAATATTTAAATGACATTGAGTAATATTTATTTTGAAAGCTCTTACAATTCTCTCTACAACAGACTTTAAATTTTAGATATAATTCCGCCCATTACTTTGAAAACAAAATTATATGTTAAAATATAAATTATGTTTAGTTGTTTACTTACTACTCAGTTGATTAAATGTTCAAACTGATGACCGCTCGCTACAAGAATAAGATTTTATTCGAAACGCTCGCGCACTTTTCCGGAGTGATTCGACGGTATCCGTCGACGATTCTTTGACGCAAATCTTGCAGTGACGCTGGTTGTGTTTTATAGATTTTACTTTTTAGGTATCCCCCCAATAAAAAAACAAGGAGCGCTAAATCCAGTGATCGTGGGAGCCACTCAATGCTGCCTCCTCTTCCAATCCTATTCCATCGAAATAGTATTTTTATTGTTTTAAAAATAAGTTTTTCTAAATTTTTAATAGTTTTTTTTTAAATTAATGGTACATATTTAAAAATATTTCTATTATTAAAAATTAATAAAGTTTTCTAAAAATGTATAAAAATTAATAGTTTTTCTTTATAATAAAATTAATATTAAAATCAACAATAAAAATTTCTAAAAAAATATATCTTTTAAATTAAAAATGTTCGATTTACATTATATTATAGCCTCTTGTATGACTTCTTGTATGAGATGCAAAATTTGTTCTCAAAACCGGTCGTCAGTATTGACTGAGGATTGTGAGTGGATAGGACTTTTCCTTTGAATTTTAATATTATTATCTATATTAGCTATTAAGAAAATGTAAAAATATTTTCTTGAGTCATGTATAAGTCTGGTAAATTTCAGGATAATTTTAACTTTAATAACAGCTTTTGATGTAGGTATCTAATAGACTTAGGAGTTAAATATTTATTACGCTGTAGGTTTATATATAGATAAAATAACAAAATAACTATTCATATTCCTGCACACCAAACTTGAGTCAAAATCTGGAAAGTGGTTGCTTTAATTTTACATAAGTATGTAGAAGGTAAGTGGATTATAAAAGACAGAGGCAAGAGACTGAGTACGGACAGGACAAAGGGAGCAATTAAATAAAAAGATAAGAAACAGAGAAAAGTAAACTGTAAATGTGTATAAATAACATCTTCTTATTAGTTTAAATGGCTGATAACCATTAAATAATTAAATTTATTTTTCAAGATATATTGCAGCAATAAAAATAGTTTTATACACTGTCCAGAAAAAAAATATGTACAGGAAATTTTGTATGTGTTAAGTTCTGCACCCTGTATCTTTTTAAAAAATGGGTTGATTTTTAGAAAGGACCCATGACTGTGTAGAGAATCAAAAAAGCTTTTCAACGATATGCAACTTAATCACCCTTCCTATTTAAAAATTTGGAGGGGATGTTTACCCCGCTCAGAGGGTAGCAGTTAGATTCTCTAATTCGTGCAAAAAGATGCCCCCCTCGCAAAAAAAACCGACTTATTTAAAAAATCATCTAGTTCCTGAAATATTAACAGAAAATAAATGTCATATATATTTATGGCCTCTTATTTAAATCGTATCTTGGCCGCACAGTAGTTGAATATTTACCACACTTTTTATATACAGTTTTTATTTCAATAATATCAATCTTATCTTATTTTTTTTAATTAAAATAATAAAAAACAATGAGGAGGTTGAGAAAACAAGGAACTGAAGGTCTTACGCCGCGAAATGATGTCATCCTCACCACCCCCAAATCGTCCTCAGTTTTATTTGTAGGACATAGAAGAAAAAAGACATTTTTCGTGTTTGTTCCATTTGGGAATAGTTTCCTCTCACCCCTGTCCTAGGGGTTGTAATTAGTACTGATCCCTTCAGCATATACTTATGTACTGCCCCTAACACAGTGTACTAATAAGATCAGTGAAAAGTCCATAGCCCAATTTTCATGGAACCACCCCTAAACGCAGTGTTTTTGGATTTATTAGGGTGTTCCGCTCATATTTGACACCCCCAACCAAGTGCATCGTATTCTATGCGAAAATATAGAAAATACGAACATATTGCTGCTTGCAAAGTGTAAATAAAGAAATATTTTATAACACCTTTTTACTAGTCATATTTATTCCATCTTACAGAAATCGTATCTTGGCAACACAGTGGTTGAATACTGAACACATTTTAATTTATGCTGTTTAATTCAGACACACAATCGTATATGTGTATGCTTTGATGGTAACCGATGTGTAGAGATATGCAAATCCACTCCCCATTTACTATATTGGGTCGATTAATCTCAGTTCTATACCATAAATTTTATCTTTATCGGGCTACCCTTATGTAGGTAATTAAATTAATGGTTACAGACGGCCTTCGAACTGAAAAATTAATGGGTCTTTTGGGATGACTTGCTTTGACCTCAAAAGCATCGTGTGTAACTCTTTTAGGGTTAGAGGTTTTATTTAACCGACCAATTTATTACTCTATTCATTAGATAATATGCTTTTGTAAATTATTAATGCTGTTATTTAAAAAAAGATTTTTATTAGTAAGGTCGTTGAATAATTTTGAGCAATTCGGGTAAAAAAAAATCTAAAATCAAAATATTAGTAGGTATGTACTTTATTGCTTTATTGTAAAAGTGACATATACTTCAAATCAATTTTCCTGCAAATCTTTATCAATAAAATCATGTATGGTCTTTGATACCAGATATGTTAGAAAAATAACTGCATAAACAAGGTTGGATTCAATAATAAATATCTGAAATTAAAAACAGCACTGACACACAGAACAAAAAAGTGTTCTGTAATTTCGACCAGACCCACCTATGGGTAATTTGGAGTAGTTGGTACAAAACTTAAAGCAATAAAAGTAGAGCTAAAAATGTAAAAAAAGACCCTATAAACATTGGTCCTCAGGAGCAACGTTACTGACATATGGCCCTCCAAAGGGGTTTTACCATTTGGATATTTTTTAAAACAGGCTGAAAGGGACCTACGGACGTACCTACAAAAATACTATTTGACATAAGAAAACAACAGAGTATAGAAATTACATTTTTATTTTGAATTTTAGATTAGGTACAACTTTGAATCATAAAATGCATAAATAACATAAAAAATCTTAATTCCGAGTACGAAGCAAAGACTCAAATTGTCCACCCTGAACCGAAATATTGCTATGTAATCTTCTTAGGATGAAAAATTTGATGTTGAATTTGTACGGAATCAATGGTGGATAAATAAAACATACACACCACGTATGAAGATTGTGCAAATTGATAACTCCAACCAGTGTAAAACAAGCCTCATCGGTAAATAAATATTTGAAACGTATGTGTATCTTGAAAATGGTATACAACTGCCATGCATAAGTATTATTTGTTCTAAAGCAAGCAGATGCTCTTCCTACACTCGCAGTATGATTTGTCTAAATCATACCTACACCTGCTTGGACAGTCACATTCACGATATCTTGGAGTTAGAACATCTAATTCCATCGCTGTTGGATGAATTTTCCTAAATCTTGCAGAAGGCTGCCTTCTATCAGGGAAATGTTGCCGATATTCCCTTTGAGCCGCCAGACTATTTCCATTACAGAAACTATACATAAAATGCATAGTCACGGTTAGTAAAAGTATGATTTATGATTGTAAAAATATCGAATGAAATGCAAAGTCAAGCACAAAGATCCCAAGTAAGAAAATAAAGAAACTTAAGAACAGAAATTTTTTATTTAAAAAAGTCTAACTCATAAAAAATATAATTCAAAAGAATAAAAAAAATTCGAAAAATTTCTGTTAAGGTATTTAGAAAACTACCCTTATTTATAACACTTGATGATGAAACTTATGATAGTTAAATACCGTTATAGTATGATTAGTACTTACAATTTCCCATTATCTAAATCAGAAAAAAAGTAATTAAAAAAATATCTAAATAGCATCCTTTTGGAGAGCCATATCTCAGTAACAATGCTTCGGAGGACCAATGTTTGTAGGAATTTTTGTTACTGTTTTTGGATCTACTTTTACTGCCTTAAGTTTTGTACCAACTTCTCCAAACACCTTGTACTTAGAAGCATTGAGTTCAAATTTTGAATCAGTTCAATCGCCCATAAATATTTTGTGAAATTTTTCCAACGTCTTTGAAACTATATTACATGACATGATATATTATAGCATTCATAGAAAAATTTCTTTCTACAGCACGGTTTCATGAAAGGCAGGTCTATCACAACAAATCTCCTCTGTTTGACTCAGTTTCTTTGTACTGCCTTGCATGCTGGTAATCAAGTCGACCTTATCTATACTGACCTCAGTAAAACATTTGATTGATTGAACCACAATATTTGCTTGGAAAGCTTGATACAATCGGTGTGTCTGACCATTTGACAAATTTATTCTTCTGTAGAATATGTCACTACTTCCGAAGTTCCTCAGGGTTCGTGTCTCGGACCTTTCCTTTCTGCCGTTTTTATAAATGACATTTTCAGTCTTTTAGACTGTAATTACTGATATAAAATATTTGGGAGTTTTATTTGATGCCAAATTAACATTTTCCTATGATATTAACAATGTACTCGCTGAGTGTTCAAAATGTTTGGGCTCATCAGAAGTTGACGTCCATTTAGTGACCCACGTATTTTCTTTATTTTATATTATTCGTTTATTCTTCATAAACTTGAGCATGCTAGGTTTAGAGTCTCTGTTACTCGATATCCATAAACAGCCTTGAATGTATTCAGAGGAAGTTTTTAAAATATCTATCTTTTAAAATAGATGAGGTATATCCCGAGACAGGAATTGACTACTTTGAACTACTTAATCGCCACAATGTGCAGAACCTTGCAAACAGATTTCGCATGTATGCTCAAATAATGCTGTATAAATTAATTAACAATTTGATTGACTACCCAGTATTGTTGAAATTGTGAAATTTTAATATTCTAAACATTGTAACACGTAGAGCAATGCATTGTCTTATCTCCAAATACCTAGAACTAACTTGCTCTTACATTTCCCTATTTATCTAATGTATTCTACCTATAAGACATTTGATTTGTTTAACTCTTCAGTCTCTAATATCAAAGAGTATGTAAAAAATTATAATTGTCTTACTATGTTTAGTATTTGTATATTTTATTTTTTTTGTTTTTTTTTGGTTTTTTGTTTCTTTTTTTTTTTGTTGAAATGTTACTTTTGTCATTATTATACTTTTGTCTTTCCCATCTGTAAATGGTAGTTGTACTGTAAGGTTGGTGTACTTTAAAATAAAATTAAATTAATGAAAGTGCAAAAGTTTAGAAAGATGTTTTCTAGATGTGTTGAGTGTATACAGCAGAGACAGATTTCCAAAATTGTATCTTAAAATCTTAAAAAAATTAAATCACCACGAAGACGACGCTGTTGAAAATCGGTAATGTTGGCCATTGACAAATTTTCAGTATATGAGGGTGTCAACCATCCAAATGAAAGCCTTGTTGCTGTACGTTGAAACGTTCTCTAATAAATTTTGATCACGGATGAGATCGGGGACCGTCGTATTCAAAAATTGGCCGCACATAACTAGTATATAATTTACAAAAAGTTTCAAAAGATATATGGGAAAAAGTCTTCCGAAATAAAAACAGTCTGCTATTAGTGCGTTTACACACTGAGTTGACATGGTCTGACCACGATAATTTAGAGTTTACTATAACACCTAAAGTTCGTTATATGTTGACACTGTCCTGAGTTGATTATTTAAGTGATATTATAGGAGAGGGTTGTTCTTGTCAAGATGAAGCATTACACATTTAGATATATTTAATGGAAGAAGCCAATCACTGCACCAGTTATTGATAGAAGTTAAATCATTTTGAAGAGACTGATGATGAATGATGGGGTTAGCGTATATCTTGGTGTCATCCACATAAAAAGATGTTTTGTTTCTGATGAGATGTTGGATGTTACTGGAGTAAATGGGGATAAGCAATGGACCTAGTACAGAACCTTGTGGGACACGCTTGTAACCGGTTTTTCTTCAGAATATACATCGCCTACTCTAACTTTGAAAAATGCACACACATAAGAAGTTTCCAATCCATCGGTTCAAGTCTCCTCGAATTCCTAGGTGTGTAAGAGTTCCTTATCGGTACCCTATCAAATGCTTTCGAGAAGTCCAAATAAATGATATCGACTGGACTGTTCATATCTAAAAATAATGACCAGTCATTAATACAGTGTAGCAAGTTAGAGTTGATCTGCCCGGAACAAAACCATGCTGCTGGTTTAGTACGATGTACTCTGGTAAAGAAACTCTATTATAGATTCAGCAATTACGGATTCCATAACTTTGCAAGCAATGGGAAGTAAACTTATGGAACGATAATTATTGGAATCTATCTTATCTCCTTTTTTGTAAATTGAAGTGATGGATGCCAACTTCCAAACTGACGGGACATGTCCTTGCAAGAAAGACTGTTAGATTATTTGATTATCATGGATAGTGGTAGAGCAACACTGTTGGCACATTGTTTAAAGAATAAAGGTGATAATCCATCCAGGCCAGGAGAAGAACACTTCCGAAGTTTGAATAGATGTTTTCTAATTAACTGTGGAGTAAATTCTATTCTGTCTAAAGTGGACATCACACGAGGGTGCAAAATAACAGGAAGAACATCATAGATAGATTCATTAGTAAAAACTTTCGAAAATGTGATAGTCAGAGCCTCTGAAGTTTATTTGATAGGTCCGCATAAAGTTCCGTTATCATTAGTGAGAACTTTATATATCAGTGACGAATGAACAAATTTAAACAGATTTTTGTAATTACCACTATTAACAATGGAGTTCTCATAAGCTTTTCTTGCAATAATTATATATTTCCTGATAGTGTTAGAAAATCGACGATGAGCTAAAAAGTCCTATATATCTTTGGAATGTTTGTATTTCCTCTAGAGGTTTCTTTTGTGTCTAACCATACGTGAGGATTTCTAATTAATCCAAGGTTTTAAATAGTTCTTGTATACAGTTTTCAATTGTGCATTCTCAGAGATGCAGGTGCCAGTAATTTGATACATTTTTTCCATATTTGCTACAACATTTGGTGATTCACTAAATAACAATCCAAACAGGAAAGTGCTTGATTGACTTTGGCAAAGTCTGTGAATTTATGGATGTAAAAGTTACTCCTTGCACCAGACAGTTCTAGAGTGAATTGAATGTGGGTTGTTATAATCGAGTGGTCAGATTTGCCAATAGGTGAGCCAACTTCTAAGTTAGATATGAGCTGTTTGTCGTTTGTTAAGACAAGATCAAAGGTTGAAGGTTGAGTACGATATCGAGTAGGTTCATTTATTAGTTGAATTAAATTGGAATGAAACAAAAATCCATAAATAGGTTTTTAGAGTTTATAACATCAGGAATATGTGATATCAGGAAAATTAAAGTCTCAAGTAATGATTAAATTGTTATAGATAGAGAGTTCATTTAATTTTTCCAGCATAATTAGATCATCTTCCATAACGGAGTTAGGAGGGCGATAAACACAAGCCACAGTAAGACAGAAGTTATTTTTAGTGAGTCTCAAAGAAAGTCAATATTAGGTACTTGGTAATCAACAACGGAGATGGAAAAACATAGAACAATGTCGTCAATTAAGTAAATACATACTCCACCCCTATTTAGATCTGTTCTATAAATAGTATAACCAGGAATATTTATTATATTGCAGGATTTTCAAACCTTTTTAGGAGAGGTCCAGTTGTGACCAAGTTATAAATGCCAGAGGGCGTTCCCTTCTTGAGTTCATGCAAAACAATTATTTCTCGTTACTCAATGGCAAGGTTATCCACGACAAACCAGCTGAGTTAACTTTTTGCTCTGCTTGTGGAAGTAGTGTCATAGATTTAGTGTGGTGCAATAATATTAAACTTGATGTTATTTATAATTTAAGAGTTCATAGTGATTGTATTCTGTCTTATCATTTCCCTGTATCTTTAAAGCTAAAATTTAATTATGAAACATGTGGGAATATATTTCAATCTAATGCCACTTCGAAGGTTTTAAGATGGAATAACAGACTTGCCTCACGCTATAACTGCATTATGCAGCATTCTCCCCTTGTTCATTTTATTCCCGACATCCCCACTGCATACAACAATATGTGTAGTGCAATAAATGAATAGGCCGATGTTGTTGGTTTAACTAAACTAATACGCGGTAATTGTGTTATGAATGGCAGTCACTATGAAAAGCCTTGGTTTGACTATGAATGTAAAGTCAAAACTTAAACACAGCCTTTCCACGTGTAGAGCCAACAATTTCACCTTCCCTTTTAAAGAGTCTTATTTGAGCATGAAAAAACAGTACAACAAACTTATTAAATCCAAAAAAATCTCGCACGAGAAGGTTTTTATTATTATGTTGAGTAATGCTGACCAAAGGACGTACTTTACGACAATTTCATAGCAACATTACTCATGAGCTCCCTGTCCAAACATGGGAAATATTTTATGAGTACATATATCCACCACCACTTTGGTGTAAGGGATCCATTTCTTGATGCTTCTATCACACTAGAAGAATTGGATACTGTACTATCTTGCTGTAAGAATGGTAAATCACCAGGACGGCTATTCTTGAAATCTGGGGTAGGTTTTCTCCTGAGAAAGGGGAGGAGTTCTCCGCTATTCTTGACAACCACGGAGTACTCACTTCCCAGAATAGTAGGAGAACTTGTTTCTCATGGTATGTTATAGGAGAAGTTTAAGTTCTCCTGAGAAAATTGCGCATCTAACCCAACTTTTACATAATGTGATATTGTAAACAATAACCTTAAGTATTAAGTAAGAAGTCGTAATAAGTTGAAGTAAGTTGTAACATTTATATACTCATATTCAATTTATAGGTATATAATAATCATAATAAAAATTTTAATTTATAATATTACGACAGATATATTCTTTGAACACTATGGATCTTGATGAAATGTTGGAAGCATTTGTTGTATTGGGTGATCTGCAGGATGCTGAAGAGCAAGCTGAAGGAGAACGTCAAGTACTCCAAATGACAGATTTATTTACGGTATCTGACGTAAAATCCATAGACAAATATTAAGAACATAACCACAGAAAATAATCAGCTGATAATTCTTGATTTTGATTGGTTGTAATCTGAACGTAGCATCAGCAACAGTGCAAAATTTGTGGGGACAAGTGCCTACCATGTTCCTATTCACATACGTTCAAGAATAGCTGTTTTATAACTGTGTTAAAACGAAGTGATCTTTGGGGGAAGTGATCTTATATTTTCTCATGAGAAGAGCTCAGTTCTCTCGATCTCAAGAATAACCGCCCAGGCAAAGACGGAATTTCTTACGAGTCTCTAAAAAATCTTCCCCAGAACTGGCACCTGTAGTTATGTTCTCTCGTTAACCAAATACTGGTAATGGGGGAGATTCCTTCCTCTTGGTATAATATTTTGCTAACTATGCTACATAAGAAGGGTCCCATAGACGATCCTACCAATTACCGGGGTATTGCTTTGATTAATTGCTTCGCTAAAGTATTCACTAGTATTCTCCTTGCTTGACTAACTTCCTGGGTTGAATCCAATAAAATACTTCCTGAATCCCAGTCCGGATTTAGCAAAAACCGTGAGTGTATTGACAACGTCTTTGTGTTAAGCTCTATAGTGCAGTTCCACCTTAAGCGAAAAGGCCGCAACGTTTTTGCTGCATTCATAGATTTTAAGCGTGCCTTTGACTCAGTCGATCATGTTCTTCTCTGGGAAAAACTATATAATATAGGATTAAGTTGTAACATAATAAATTTTCTTAAAAATTTATATTTACACGCGCGTGCTAAAATTCGTACACAGGGTAATCTAACCAAAAGCTTCAACATTACCATGGGTGTTTTACAAGGGGAATCTTTAAGTCCACTACTATTTTCGCTCTTCCTTGCTGATATTGAAGGTTTCTTTGATACTTGTCACGCCCGACGGCTAAACGTTGATAACCGGAATGATATACTTATGCTGTTATATGCTGATGATTTGGTGATTGATCTCTGCCGTAAACTTAACATCCTTGAAAAATACATAGCAACTAATTGATTAATATTGAATACCCAAAAAACTAAGATTGTTTGTTTTGCTCGCGGCGGTCGTTACAGCACTTTTCCTTTTACACTAAATAATGAACCTGTAAAAATAGTCCCTTGCTTTACCTACTTAGGTGTTATTTTTTCATCCTCCAGCTTGTTTAGGATAATGACCGAATCCATGGTGGCCAAAGTTAGACAGGCAGTGGGATCCGTAATGACTTTAATGTTTAAATCAAAAATTAATTCTTAGAATTTACGAATGGTTTTATATAACTCGATTATTATTAACTCATTAGCTAATTCTTTGCCTGTTTGGGGTCTCTTCCTGTAAATCTAATTATTTTGAAGGAATAAAGGATTATTACTATATTGCAGGATTTTCAGCCACAAATTTCAAACCCCAAATTTTGACTAAATTCTATGAATATTTTTAATATTTCCACATTCATATTTAGGTATGTCTACTTATGAAACACTCTAAGTTAACACATAGTTACTGGTACAAACTTTTGCAATATTAATGATACTGTTTTTTTACTGTTTTAGAAAGGTATTTTAAGCTAATATAAATCGAATCTCCTACAATTCCTATCAATGAAGTCATATGTATGTTCTCTGATACCAAACATCTAGGTATGCTAATGAACAATTCCACAGACAAAGCTCTATTCAATAATTATCTAAAGAAAATAATCTAATTTACTCACTCTATAAAAATCTAACTTCACTTTTTTGGCAGTGGGAACACGACAAATTCAACCACAATAGATGAGATCTGACCTATTTCTGCATTTTTAGGATTGCTTCTTCAGGTGGTCTCCTTTAAGTTGAATCAAATATCTAACTATAAAAATTATTATAAAAATTAAAATTATTTGAAGTTAAATATCGACAATGACAAAAAAGTGACATCCTGTCAATGAATTAAATATGACAATACCTACTTGAAAAATGTTCACCTTTTATGTAAAAGTTTTTATATATTTTTAGGTATTAATAATATTGTGTGAAACTAACTACTCAGTGGACAAAAGCCCCAACCTACGTTGAATTACACCCACAATATCTACCCATATATTCTTTATTATTAGCTTTTGTAACATTTTTTTACTGTTTTAGAAAGGTATTTTAAGCTAATATAAATCAAATCTTTTACAATTCCTATCAATGAAGTCATATGTATGTTCTCTGATACCAAACATCTAGGTATGCTAATGAACAATTCCGCATACAAAGCTCTATTCAATAATTATCTAAAGAAAATAATCTAATTTACTCACTCTATAAAAATCTAACTTCACTTTTTTGGCAGTGGGAACACGACAAATTCAACCACAATAGATGAGATCTGACCTATTTCTGCATTTTTAGGATTGCTTCTTCAGGTGGTCTCCTTTAAGTTGAATCAAATATCTAACTATAAAAATTATTATAAAAATTAAAATTATTTGAAGTTAAATATCGACAATGACAAAAAAGTGACATCCTGTCAATGAATTAAATATGACAATACCTACTTGAAAAATGTTCACCTTTTATGTAAAAGTTTTTATATATTTTTAGGTATTAATAATATTGTGTGAAACTAACTACTCAGTGGACAAAAGCCCCAACCTACGTTGAATTACACCCACAATATCTACCCATATATTCTTTATTATTAGCTTTTGTAACATTTTTTTACTGTTTTAGAAAGGTATTTTAAGCTAATATAAATCAAATCTTTTACAATTCCTATCAATGAAGTCATATGTATGTTCTCTGATACCAAACATCTAGGTATGCTAATGAACAATTCCGCATACAAAGCTCTATTCAATAATTATCTAAAGAAAATAATCTAATTTACTCACTCTATAAAAATCTAACTTCACTTTTTTGGCAGTGGGAACACGACAAATTCAACCACAATAGATGAGATCTGACCTATTTCTGCATTTTTAGGATTGCTTCTTCAGGTGGTCTCCTTTAAGTTGAATCAAATATCTAACTATAAAAATTATTATAAAAATTAAAATTATTTGAAGTTAAATATCGACAATGACAAAAAAGTGACATCCTGTCAATGAATTAAATATGACAATACCTACTTGAAAAATGTTCACCTTTTATGTAAAAGTTTTTATATATTTTTAGGTATTAATAATATTGTGTGAAACTAACTACTCAGTGGACAAAAGCCCCAACCTGCGTTGAATTACACCCACAATATCTACCCATATATTCCTTATTAGCTTTTGTAACATTTTTTTACTGTTTTAGAAAGGTATTTTAAGCTAATATAAATCGAATCCCCTACAATTCCTATCAATGAAGTCATATGTATGTTCTCTGATACCAAACATCTTCTTCGACGTTTTAAAGTATCAGCCCTGAAGATGCTTTCTGTTCATTATTATCGAACAAATTTGAACTAAACTAATAATTTTTAACATTTAATTTGCACGAAATTTAAACTTGTTGGAGGCATATTAAACAGGGCCGGCTTAGGATTTTTTTGCCCTAACTTTATTAGGAATTTTATCTACCTACAAATTATATATTTTTTAATTCATCATATTTAATTATTTCAAAGTAAGTATGTCAACTTTTTATGAAAAACGGATACACACAACTATCTCTGACACATTACGTTCGCTTGCAGAGTTGTTAGAATAATTGACAAAGTAGAAATAATTTAATGAATTGTGAACTTAAAGGTCAATTATAAAATAATCCTAAATTTACACAATGTTGTCATATTAACAGAAAATTTATTCATAAAAACATTTTACAGAATTAAAGTGCAGTTGCAAATATGCTGTTATATTAATTATTTTTACGTTGTCATAACAAGTTTGCATATCTTGGAACAATTAGATATGAGACATTAAAGAAAATTCATTATTCGTTAAATATTTGCTTGGACTATTTATAGTCCACTTTCTTCAAAAAACGGTACATTTTATGTAAGCCGAACAAGAATACTTGTTTGATGTTAAATTTCTGTCGTTCAGTTGTAAACAGAATTTATTACAAAAAGTTAAGGCTAAAAATATCCTAAGCCGACACTGTTTAATACATTTTCGTGTGAATTTTGAGTTATTTTACCTCGAACCGTTTCCATAATATCGAACAAATATCATCTTGACGGCCGAACTTTTAAATGGTTATAGCTCCCTTAGGGTCACTTTATAGACCTATGTTGTCTTTATTCTAAACATGTTTCTTCATTTTACTACTTCTATACATCATGCGTTATACTAAATATTATAGGAAGGAATTTAGGTTTAGGAACCTTTCCTTATTGTTTAAACTCATTATAACCAGAGGCATCTGCCTAATTTATCTATTGTAGCCCTTGAGAGGGGAGATTTCTCTATTGTGATAAGCCAAGTGTGTTTCCATAGGCCTAGAATACATTGAATAACTTACAGCGAAAGACGTGGGAATTTAAAAATAGCAAAATAGAAACAAATATCTTTTGTTGTAATCCCAGCCAGGAATACATCGTTATCTTTTAGAGGCGGCAACCTTTCTCCAGAAGTTGGTAGACTTAAAGTCCGCCTGGATTAGATGTTGTAAACTAAACTATTACGATTTGATTCCGTTAATAAGACACATGTACATAACTAACAAAAACTGCAAAATAAAAATATATGAAAAACGAAGTAGTTTCTTTTAAATGTTTTATTGCTTGAATTTATATTTTTTACTGTATTGGAAAGGTATTTTAAGCTAATATAAATGAAATATCCTACAATTCCTATCAATGAAGCTATTTATGCTCTCTGATACCAAACATCTAGGTATGCTAATGAACAATTCCACAGACAAAGCTCTATTCAATAATTATCTAAAAAAAATTAATCTAGCTAAATTTACTAACCTGGTTTAATGAAAACACTCTATAAATATCTAACTTCACTTTTGAACCAGTGGGAACTCGAAAATTCAACCACAATAGATGAGATCTGATCTATTTCTGCATTTTTAGGATTGCTTCTTCAGGTGGCCTCCTTTAAGTTGAGTCAAATATCTAACTATAAAAATTATTATACAAATGAATTTAAATTATTTGAAATTAAATATTGACAATGTCAAAAGTAATTTTAGCCTGTCAATGAATTTGAAATTAAATATGACAAATACCTACTTAAATAATGTTTACCTTTTATGTAATCGGTTTTTTTTTATATATTTTTAGGTATTAATAATATTGTGTAAAACTAACTAATCTGTGCAGTAAAGCCCCAACCAGCGTTGAATTACACCCACAATATTTACCCATATATTCTTTATTATTAGTTTTTGTAACATTTTTTACTGTATTAGAAAGGTATTTTAAGCTAATATAAATCAAATATCCTACAATTCCTATCAATGAAGTCATATGTATGCTCTATGATACCAAACATCTAGTTATGCTAATGAACAATTCCACAGACTAAGCTCTATTCAATAATTATCTAAACAAATTAGTCTAGCTATATTTACTAACCTGGTTTAATGAAAACACTCTATAAACATCTAACTTCACTTTTGAAATAGTGGGAACTCGAAAATTCAACCAACCTTTTTTGTGTCTCTAGATTCTTTTATGGAATTAATTTTTCCGGAAGGGTGCCGCCTTCTTATAAGACGTAACTTCCAATAGCGATTATACCAGGACTTTTAATTGACCATTTTAAAACCATTATCTTTGGTCACGTGCAAGAATACTTACATTCCACCACCCACTTACCTTTTCTTAGTTAGAACAGGCTTTTGTATATTAGTTGCACATTTTAAGATCAACCACTGGAAAACGGTGTGTAGGGGGGTATGTTTATTAGAGTTTTTAGTTATGTGTTTTTTATGTACAGGATGTCTCAAGCTTGATAGTATGGGCCTTCTGTGGGGATCCAAAAAATTTAAATAAAATTTGGAATACGTGTTAAATGGATTGAGGTAAGGTAAGTATTATCTTTGGGATTTGACAGAAACGACTAATGACGTTATCAATTATATTTTTCCCAGAAACACCCAAATTTTTCTGTTAAAAAGGTCACTTTTTCTAGTAAATTTTTGTTAGCGAATATTTTCTGTATCACTTCCCGTTTAAAAGTTATAAGCAATATCGTCCTAGTCTAAACAAAAATACCACCTAAAAATCATACTAGCGGTGGAAGGATCAAGTAATCGTTGGATTGAATGTTCGTTGTTTAAAGTGCATAAATGTCAAAAACAAATAAAAGCAGCTCAATAATTCTGGAAAAAATATAATTGTGTCCCAAATTTTATTTAAATTTTTTTCGGAAAAAGTTCTCTACAAGAGTCTCTTTCAAAAGCAAATTAATATTGCCAATATTGTGTTATTTCTCCCCAAATCTTTAAATTAGATTCATTCATATTCAAGAAAAAAACAAAGAAGGCTTTTTAACGAGAGATTTACATTTATATTCCTTTTATGAGTTATTGTCAATATGTCAGTCATTCTTTGAAAGCACCCTCTTAAACGCAGACAATGAGTAGGTCTGCCAGTGTATAAGAAACATCATTAATTATTTCAAACAATTTTTGTCTTAAAGTACTCTGGATTGGTACATCGAATGCCTTAAGATCCCTTTGTTTTAGAATAATAAGATGGAAAGAAAACAGTAAAGTTTTATTGATCTGAATTCAAATTACTCGGTTCAGATCTGAGTTTCAAACAATAAATTGAATTTCCTAGAAGTTCGTCTTCGACAAATTATTTATGGATACTTAACAGGAACTTTAACCTATAAATACTATATGCCTGACAGTTCTGAATAATAATACCGTTAAGAGAGGAAGAGTTTAAGAACTAAAATCGTATGCCAAATGATCTAAAATTCAGACAGGGACCCACTTTATACAGGGTGTCCAGAAACTCTCCTGACAAACGAAGACCGGAGATTCCTCAGATAATTTTAAGACAATTTAACCCAATTCACCTAGTCCAAAAATGCTTCCTAAGGGAACTAGAGCTCTTTGAAGATGGCGCCTTGAAAATAGTTTTGTTTAAATACCTCCAGAACGCTTGTACTTAGAAAAACAAAAACTAGTTTGCTTGTTTAGCCTTCAGAAATGAATCGATTCCATCAATTGCGAATTTCTAGTACCGGTCATAGGCGTCCGTTTTGGGTAGGCCAACGGTTATTTTAACGCATAACTTTTTTGTCTTTAACTTTTAAGCATTTGTGACACTAGATTATTAAATTTTCAGGTATTCTAGTACTAAAAGGTACTCTTACTTTAAGTCATTAAGATACACCGTTTTTTAGAAAAATGGATTTGTAAATTTTTCGTTTTTTCGTCATTAAAGTTTAAAAATTTTAGTTAAAGATTTTTAAAAACAAAGTATTTATTACAATGGAACAAAAGTAACAAAAAAAGTATCAAAGGTAGATAGTTGCAAAAGATGCTGGATGTGATGACCATTGGTCTCTATGCATAAATTTACCCTTTTGCTTAGAGAACGCCGAATTCTTGCAAACATTCCAAAGTTATTTCTAAATTCGTTGCAAGCATCTTGTATCCTTCGCCAGAATTGTGCACGATTTTGTATCGGAACGGAATAAACAAATGCTTTTATGTATCCCCAAACACAATAATCGCAAGGATTCAAATCCGGCGACCTTGCTGGCCAAGCAACTGGACCTCCTCTTCCAATCCAATGGTCTTCGTAGTTATTATCTAGAAAGTCTCGTACATTCCTGCTAAAGTGGGTCGGACAGCCGTCGTGTAGAAACCATAAGTTTTGCCGAATATTTAAACGCACCTCATTTAACAAATCAGGTAAAATATTTTGCAGGAAATGTAAATAATCAGCACCATTTAAACGAGCAGGTAATTCCATAGGTACAAGTAGATAATCGTCAACTACTCCTATCCAGACGTTTATCTTAAACCTATGCTGATGCTTAAATTGTTGAACAACGTGGGGATTGTCACCAACGTACGAATAATAATGTGCATTATGTACATTAAAAATTCCATTTTTTGTGAATGTAGCTTCGTCACCAAACAAAATGTATCTGAAAAAATCTTCATCTTGATTTTTCTGGTTTTGTAACCATCTAGTGAATTCTACACGAGCAGGAAAATCTCCTTCTAGCAGTGCTTGCACCTTTGTAAAATGAAAAAGATATAAATTTTCTTTGTGTAAGATATTTCCTACGGAAGATTTTGAAATTGTGGGGTACATGGCAGATAGTCTTCGAACGCTAATTTCTGGATTTTCATCAACTTCCATTAAAATAACATCTTCATGTTCTGCTGTTATGTTCATTATGTCTCCCTGTTTCATTATTTTTTGGGACCACTGAACCTGTTTCTCTTATTCGTTGATGAAGAGCTGTAAATGTTGAGTGAGTGGGATGCTCACGATTGGGAAATTTATCAGCGTATCTACGTTGCGCTGCTCTAGCGTTACACCTCATTTCGCCATAAACTAAATGCATATCGGCGTATTCCTCATTAATAAAAATCATTTAAAAAAAAATTTAAATCGTTGTGTTTGAATTCCACAAAGTAAAAAATAAACTTCACGAACTTGACAATTAAAAACGTGTTTTACTTTTGTTGGCAGTTCAGAGCCAACTAGTGCAAAAAATATAAATTGAACTTTAATGACGAAAAAACGAAAAACTTTCAAATCCATGTTTCTAGCAAACGATGTATCCTAATGACTTAAAGTAAGAGTACCTTTTAGTACTAGTATAACTGAAAATTTAATAATCTACTGTCACAAATGCTTAAAAGTTAAAGACAAAAAAGTTATGCGTTAAAATAACTGTTGACCTACCCAAAACGGGCGCCTATGACCGGTACTAGAAATTCGCAATTGATGGAATCGATTCATCTCTGAAGGCTAAACAAGCATTCTAAGTAGAAGCGTTCTGGAGGTATTTAAACAAAACTATTTACAAGACGCCATCTTCAAAGAGCTCTAGTTCCCTTAGAAAGCATTTTCGGACTAGGTGAATTGGGTTAAATTGTCTTAAAATTATCTGAGGTATCTCCGGTCTTCGTTTGTCAGGAGAGTTTCTGGACACCCTGTATAGAGTATTTGAGATGTCTACCACTTTAAAATATGTATTTTTAGTCTCCAAAAATTCCAGAAAACAATTTCATATCGGTATCTAAATGTACCTTTCTCATGTATCTAGTATTAATAACTAAACTTAAGCATTTGTACATTTGGTTTCAAAATACTATAAACTCAATAAAATATTATTTACATCCCAAGTGTTTCCTTGAGAACTGTGTATGTATGGGTATGGGTAAGATATAACATAAAAAGTGTACTATATCATGGAAAACTTGTGGTGCTTAATGCGGCTCAACTGACAGCAGCTACTATGAAAGCATAGCCTGTGTCGCGCACTTAACAAAATTTAATTACTGATGATATTATGGAAAGAAATCAAAGATTTTACGACACAATGACACAACCAGCACTGAATTACACGCTCAGTATCTAGTAAACAACTGTCATTCGTCGGTGAGTTTATTTTACAGGGTGTTCTAATTTTGTTGAAATTGCAGGGTACCTCTTAAACTACAAGAGATAGAATGATGCTGTTTTACAACAGTGGTTTGATGATGCAACACTTAAGATGATGATGAAATCAAGACCTCTTTGCTTTTGAGATACAGGATGGAATTTAAAAAGCAGCTTTTAAATAATTCTTCGTATCTCAAATAAAACGATGGTTATTAAGAATAGTATTCATTAATTTTGATAAAAATGGAAATTCAAAATACATACTATTACCTCTATTATATTTAAAATCTTTACTAGAAAACTTCGAGTTTCTAAATATTTTTTCAATATAACAATTTTTACCAGTATTTTTAATGGCAGTTTCTTCTTATTTTATTATTTCAAGACTCATTTAAGTCCGGAAAATAACTCATTACAGTACTGAGTCCGGAAAATGTAAAAAACACAATATTCACATTTTTAAAAGATTTTATCTTTAAAACTACAAAATCAAGCCTATAAAAACTAATTATAATTATAATTAACAGTAACTATGCAATGTGAATTTCCTTGCAGGCTGAATGCAGGAATACCTTTAAGGGTAGAATCTTCACTAGACCCGGTAGTGGTGGTGGATATAGTTTGTTGCTTGGTCTGAAGTGCTGCTTTTGTTTTGTTTTCTAAGGAATCTTCAATGTATTGTTCCGCAACAGATGAGCTTTTCCATGCACCACGGCGCTTCAGTGTTGATAAATCAGCTCCCGCATTCGCCAAAAAAGTGGCAGATGTTCTGCGGAAACAATGCCCCGTATAATTTTCTGGGTGTTCCAACTTCAAATATCCCGCATTTTTTTTGGTGCCCCCCCAATAGTATGTATATCCGTTCTTTGGGAAACACATGTTCCTCTTCTATAACCCAAAAAAAAGAAAATCTTTCTTCCTATTTTTAGGTCGGAGCTTAACGTATTCTCTGAATATTTCCAGAAAGTTTATTCCTTCATTGTCGTCACTCAATACAGTGAATACCCGTTTTGTATTCGTCTTAGAAATGGGAATGGTTATAATTAGTTTGGTGCCACAATCTTCAATGTCTTTTAGGGTCATATGGTTTAACTCTTCTCGCCGACAACCACCAGCAATGCCTATCATTGCGATTACCTGTAACAATAGAGAAAATGGTTTAAAAATGATTGTCAAATTGATGAAATTTCGACTAACGAAACCAAGAAATGTATAATTTGTAATTAATTGACATTGAGTACCTATATGATTCAAGATACACATTGTTTAATTCAAAACTAATGAAAAGGTTAACCTTGTTTACCTTCATCAAAAGACACTCTTCTGATGGGGCTTCCTTCATGAATCTATTAACTTCTTCTCTTGTTAGAACTTTTGATTTGTTTGCCTGATGACCAACTTCTTGCCTTTTTAAGAAAGCCACCAGTTTTGGATATTTTGATATATCACCTCCTTCTTTTACCACCAGCATAGACTTGAGCATCGAATATTTTTCCCACATTTTCGCAGGATTAATCTTTTTGGAGGTATCCAAGAAGTACGCCAAACGGATATTCTCATTCAGGCCGTTTTCCACCTTATAGGTTTTTCTTCACACGTTAAAGAGCTGGTATTCCTTCTCATAACGAGCAGAAGACTTCGTAGGCACCAATTTACTGGTTGCTTCAGCACATAGCTCGATTTCTTCTATTTTTTACGAAAATTGTGACAAAATACGCACAGGAATTACAAACTGTCAAATTTGTTATTTTTGTTTTTACATCACTAAGCTAAATCAAAAGCTATGCGATAAAACAAGAATCGAAACCACGCTAACACCTACATACAGGCAGATTATGTAAAATAAAACATTAAAATTTAATTTTTAATACAACACAGTATGAAATAAAACGTTGTACGATACACTGCCGTGAAATGTCATTAAAGTACTCGTCTAGAAATTCCTGACTCGGCTCCTTCGTTGCCTCGTCCGTAAACATCTAGACTTGTACTTTAATATACCATTTATCGGCCTTGTAACGTAAATAACTATTACGTTTATTGCTTGCTTGTTTTCATTTCATTCAAATAATAGTATATTATTCAATAAGCATACTACATACTATAATGGTGCCTGTTATTCACAAGGGTACAGGTTGGCTACAAATCATCCAAGTGAATGCCAATTATTCACTAGTGAATAATAGATACTACTATTATTTAGGAAATACATGTATAATGAACATTTTATGGGATAATCGTGGACAAAAATATTTATAACGTAATCATCTTGTTAAATAAATTTTTTGGATTATTAAATTGAATGAATTGCAAAAATGCATTATCAACTCCGCGTATTATTAATTTAGTGTTTTTTAACAATTTCCAAGATATAAAGTAGCAACTGTTATATTAGTTTAAAATCCGGCTGTAAAATTAGTACATTCATAATGTAGTTAACCGAGATTTAATTTTTATGTATTTTTATAAATGGAGGAACCCATTTCTCATGAGGTGCCAATTAAAAAGTGCCCGCGAATATTATTAATTAAAATATTGGCTTTCCGTGAAACATTTCGTTTACGTTTTATGGAAATAAAGCATATTCTACTTCACGGCAATGTATTTAAGGACTTTGAAAAGGCACAGTTGCTACTGATCACTTAGCCGCAATCTCTCCGCTCCCAGATGTAAACAGGTATAATTTTGTTAAATTTTTACGTTCATGGCTTATAGTCATTTCAATTGTGTCACATTAAAGCCACTTTTTTTCTGTACGTGATGTAACATGTCTGTCTATAAAAAGCCGCAAATAGAAGTTTCCTGCCGTTAAAGATGCTAGGTAATTAAAATAAAGTGACAGAGAGTGAGCATGCAACGTTACTTGTTAGAGGAGGATGCTAAAGGCCAGCTGTACGCGTAAAAATATAAAAGCATTAGATTCCCCTCATATTCTACCATGCTGGAAACACAAACGCGGAGGACTATGAAATTCTGATTGCGGTATCTTAAGTAACCCAATTTATAGGTTCTAACTATCAGTATATTCAATGCATTAAGGGAATGCATATATTATATAATAATGAAACCTAGTTCAAACCAATAATCTTGTGAGAAATATAGAAGATTATAACGAAGACTCTACCAGATAGACAAGAGACGTCAAACTATAAAGTGCATAGTAACTATAAATACCAACCATAAAGCTTAATATTCAGTTTAAAAGTTACTTCTGACGAAGAAAAAACGTGGCAACCAGCCCCGAAATTGTTCAACCAGTAATAAGTGCCGCGCAAGCTTCAAATCATGCATTTCACCGCCTACTCAATCGCTTAAATAAAAGATTCATTTTTATTTAAAGTATGAAACGCAGCTGATATCTAAATGTAATTAATCTCAATTTAAAAATGGATTCTAAGAAATAGAATATCAAACCTGATCAATCGTATACTCATTCATCTAGTTTAATTATATTAAATTTATTTACATGAAAAATGCAGAATGCAACGTTTACTTCACCATATTTTAAGTACAATTATCCTAAATTTCAAATATTTATTACGTTAAAGCTTACTTTACTGAGGTACCTGAAAATAAAATAATTATTAGCACGGAATATATTTTTCAATACAAATTTATGCAAATGGACTACACTGACCCGTGTAACAACATTAAGCGAGATTAATATTATTTATTAGGTTTAATTTTCTGCTTTATTAACTTTATTTTACATTTTGGTTATTTTAAAGGGCGGCAATTTCGGTTAATCCCCCATGATTTACTAAATCAATGATGGAGATACGAAAGGGGAGCTGTATAAAAGTAATCAATTGAAAGACAAACAAGTCGCGAATTTAACAGGGAAATTATTCACTTCTGCAAATTCTGTTGAAGAGCATCATTAAAAAGAATACAAATGCCTTGACATAAATTCGATATTATTATCTCGGCCTCTCAGAATATTTAAAGGGGACGATTTGGTGGATCATTTGAAGGGGAAAAGTTTTACAATGTTTTATTCAGATTTTGATGATGTATATATTTCACCGTGAGACTTTTTATGTTCTACGAAAGGACACGCGCGACAAATTCAATGCAATTTTCAAATATAATTCAGAACTTATCCAAGAAAAAAAATATACAGGGGTCTATACAATAGAAGGAACTCGAGATACTGGTTCAATCACGCGAACATTGAAGGAAAAGCGTTGTTGGAAATGATCCCGAAAGCGATATCAACTGCGAGTTGCTGTACAGATATGCCATTTTTGACACTTGAAAAACTAATGTAAATACTATCGCAAAAACGTTAATAATAAAATCGCATTTCAGTACACAGAATCGTCTGAATTCCGATGATGCTAGGGACTAGAGTAGCCCAGTGATGCAATGGTTGAAAATACTATAACTTCAATAATAAGGATTTTACAATTTTTTTTTTACAATATTGACTTAATTTTTTTATGATGCATCTATTCTCAATTTCTGTGTTCTTACTTCTGCTTTGAAACCAATCAAGTGATCTTGATTTAAAACATTATGGTGGCAACAAAATGTGCGTGAACTTAACCCCCATTTTTTTAAAAACTAAAAAATAAATAAAGGTTGTGCTGAATTGTGCCAGATTTGTGCTACATTGTGCCGTAAAATTTGAAAGAAAAATAATAGGCATTTTTCTAGAAAATGAAAAAATCGTGTATTTCATGTAGCCCCCCACTTCGCGAAAATCGTATTTTTTTTAATGTACTATATTGTGCTAGTTGTTCTGAACATTGTGCCGTTTAAAGAAATTCGATATATATTTCCGTTCTCTGGAAAATCCGGAAAAACCGGAAATTTTGACACGACCTTACTGCGCCTTCCGTTTTTTCCAAAAATTGGAAAACGTGGTTGTGTTGAATTGTGTCGAACGTTGTGCCGGAAAATCCGGAAAAAACGGAAATTTGGGCGTGAACTTAACCCCCATTTTTCTCGAAAATTAAAAAACAGGATTATGCTGAATTGTGCTAGTTGTTCTGAGCCGTTTAAAGAAATTGGATATCTATCTCCGTTTTCCGGAATAACCAGAAATTTCGACACGGCTTTACTGCGCCTCCCATTTTTCCAAAAAAATTGGAAAACGTGGTTGTGCTGAATTATGCTAGTGCTGTGCTCTTTAAAGAAATTCGATATCTATCTCCGTTCTCAAAAATCAGGAATAGGAAAATCAGGATAAACCGGAAATTTAAGCGCAATTTATAAAAACTACTGGACACATACACGATTTGTTCCTCTTATTAGAGTATAACTAACAGACACCAACGTAAATTTAAAATATTATTTTGCACATAGCTGGGAAAAATGGGAGATGCAGTAAGATTTTGTCAAAATTTCCGGTTTTTCCGGAGAACGGAGATAGATATTTAATTTCTTTAAACGGCACAATGCTCAGGACAACTAGCACAATTCAATACAATCGCGCTTTTTAATTTTCAGGCAAACTGGGAGGTGCAGTAAGGTTGTGTCAAAATTTCTGGTTTTCCGGATTTTTCGGAGAACGGAGATAGATATCGAATTTCTTTAAACGGCACAATGTTCAGGACAATTAGCACAATTCAGCACAATCCAGTTTCTTAATTTTCGAGTAAAATGGGAGGTTCAATAAGATTGTGTCAAAATTTCCGATTTTTTCGGATTTTCCGGAGAACGAAGATGGATATCGAATTTCTTTAAACGGCAGAATGCTCAGGACAACTAGCACAATTCAGCACAATTCCGTTTTTTAATTTTGAAAAAAATGGGCTCAGTTCACGCTTAAATTTCCCGTTTTTCTGGATTTTCCGGATAACGGAGATAGATATCGTATTTCTTTAAACGGCACAATGTCAAGATAACTAGCACAATTCAGCACAATCCCGTTTCATTAATTTCCGAGAAAAATGGAGGGTTAAGTTCACGCCCACATTTCCGGTTTTTCCGGATTTTCCGGGGAACGGAGCCACATATAAAATTTTTTTAAACGGCGCAATATTCGGAACAACTAGCACAATTCAGCACATTAAAGAAAAAATCGATTTTCGCAAAGTAGGCGGCACAGTACGGTCACCGGAAAACGGAGACAGATATAATTTTTTTTAAACGGCACAATGTTCAGTACATCTAACACAATTCAGCACATCGAAAAAATCGAATTGTGGTAAAATGGGAGGTTAGAAAAATCCAGTTTTTCCGGATTCTCCGGAGAACGGAGGCAAATATCAATTTTTTTAAACGGCACAATGTTCTGAACAACTAGCACAATTCACCACATTGAAAAAAATCGGATTGTGATAAAATGGGGGGCTAGAAAATTCCGGTTTTTCCGAATTTTCCAGAGAACGGAGGCAGATATCAATTTGTTTTAAACGGCACAATATTCAGAACAACTAGCACAATATAGCACATTAAAAAAAATACGATTTTTGCGAAGTGGGGGGCTACGTGAGAAATATGATTTTTCATTTTCTAGGAAAATGGCTATTATTTTTCTTTCAAATTTTATGGCACAATGTAGCACAAATTCAACACAATTTAGAACAACCTTTATTTTTTAGTTTATCAAAAAATGGGGGGCTAAGTTCACGCACATGGAAACAAAAGACATATCCCAGTAATTTTTGTCTTGCTGACCCTATCCTAGACGAAATTACGCGGAAAATTCCACGCATACATAAAAAATCTCATGTATGAATTCCAAAATCATTATTTGCTGTCGACTAAATGGGTAGGAAAAATGCAACTGTATAAAAAAGTAGTTAAATTACGTTACCGTAGACTGTTCCTTTTGATTTAGTGACGTTAAAAATCTGACAATTTCTATATTCAATATTATCAGTTGATTATTGATATATATCAGGTGCCGAGTATTCGATTATTTAAATTATTCGATTTTTAACATCACTTTTATTAATTAAAACGTAGCGCCAGTTTAAAACTTTTAAATGTTGTAATAGTTATTCATAATTAAAAATCAAAGGTTTACCAGCATGCGAAGAAAAAACAGTAGTATTCATGGTTCTTTATTTTTTTTATCATATTGAATTTTCCGTAGCACTCAGGTCTGAAGGCACATTGTACATGCAGCTGACGTAAGTTTTTCTAGTTTTTTATAATAATGACTTAGTATATAAGTCTTATGTAGTATAGCATGGTCGATAGAAGAGAAGACAAATTTAGGTATTATGATATTAATATGAATTCATTAGATGCCTATGCGAATTGGTTATGGACGATGCATTGTACCAGTATGAACTAGAAGAAAAATAACTTCATTTTACGGTTGATTTATTGCCGAGTTTGCGTTCTTACATACTACTACTGTAACTTTAATGAAAACTGAAATTAAAAGTGTTATTGTACTATTAACATAGAAATGATTAAAACATGCAATATATGAGAAAAGTTATTGAAAGATGAAAGTGAATAAACAATATTTTCGTAATATCTAGCAATATTTATTGAACTACGATATCCATAACACATATGATTGTATAGATAAACCGATGTATTTACCATAACTATATGAAAATATATAATATTGATTATTTTATTAAATTTACACGATTTTCTACTAAAATTACAAAGTGAAATAGAATTATTACAACATATGCTATGAATAACAGGATTCAAATTTTTCTTAATATTTATATATCCCCCATAACATAACTATAAAATTACAATATAAAATTTTACACACATTTTTTAAGTGCAGGCTGCTACGCTTTTTATTTTTATATTTTATAATATAACTTGGGTCATGATTTTTGCTATATCCATTACCAGAATATATGAAATACGTTCGTACAATAGAACTCAACCGTGAGAGATGCAGGCATTTCATTGCAGATATGGCATGGATGAAAAATGTGAAATCAATATAAAGATCAACGCTTCACAGCTCGTTTTTAAACATGTATAGCACTCGTAAATCATAAAATGGACCATAAGGGGTTTTGTTCAGTATGATACAAAAATAAATATGTACCTACTCTTATAGCGTAAGAATAATTGCATTAGGTGCCAATTCATATCGTAAGTTACAATGTTTACATATTACACAATTGCACCAAGCCCGTCGAAAGTATGGAATAAATTCAATAAAAGCGAAATCATTTTTTTTTAAACTATGCTCAAGATGCATGGAAGTCGATTTTTAATCACCATTTGGATAGATATACAGTATGCGCCAAAAGTATGGAATAAATTCAATAAAAACGAAACAATTATTTTTTGGGAAAAATCCTCGAACAGGTCGATTTTTAATTTAAAAAATACATATTTTAGCGTAAAATGCGATTTTCAAATGTCATTTGTTTTCGAGTAATGACGTCATCGATTTTTTTTAAATCTCAACACCATATTTTTTTCCTTGATTTTGAAAGATCGTTTAATTCTCTATCAGACAGTACTAAAATTTTGCCCTCTTACATAGGAAAGTTTTCGAGTAAAAGATGATTGAATGTTACAAAACGTAAATCAATTAAAATAAAGCAAAAACGTTATCAAGTTTAGTTTTTCGAATTCCATAGTTCTTTTATGGATCACGTAGGTGAAAATCTTTGCAAAGTGTCATTGTCACACCGACTTTCTAATAAGTATTGTAAGCGACATAGAAATTATTATTCAATTTAAAGTATTATGGCACATTTAACTGTTACTCAAAGAATTGAAATTTTAATTCTTATCGGATGCGGGAATATGACTACAACTCAGCAGGAAGTTTGCGATTTATTTAATGAAAAATATCCAGATCGCCCTATCAGCCAATCAACAGTCAGTAAGGTAGAGTCTAAATTTAGAGAATCTGGCAATGTTGTAAATATTCCAAAACCTGGACGTCGAAGCATTAATGAAAATCAGAAACAGAACATTTTGATAAGTATGGCGGATAATCCTCATAATTCTTCACGATTGGTTGCATTAAACAATGACACTAGTCAGATCACAGTGCTACGTATCTTGAGGAAGGAAAAATATCATCCCTACAAAATTCAACTTGTGCAGGAACTCAATGAAGATGATCCCGATCGCCGCTTACACTTTTGCGAAATTCTAATGGATTTATGTCAAGGAAATAGAAATTTACACCGACAAATACTTTTTTCAGATGAGGCCACATTCTGTCTGAATGGTACAGTAAACCGTCAAACTTGCAGATATTGGAGTCGGGAAAATCCTCATTGGATGGCAGAGGCACATACCCGACACCCTCAGAAATTAAATGTATGGGCTGGAATAGTTGACGACAGAATAGTAGGGCCTTTCTTCTTTGAAGGAACCCTTACAGGACAAAGATATTTAGGGTTTCTAGAAAATGACCTTGTTCCAGCCCTTGCAGTAATTTTTCCTAACGATAATGACCCTGACATTCCTGACGATACCATATGGTTTCAGCAAGACAGTGCACTTCCGCACTGTGCGCGCCCTGTACGAGATTTTTTGGACAACTGTTTTCCTGGGAGGCGGATCGGCAGACGCGGACCGATAGAATGGCCTGCAAGATAACCAGATCTTACACCTCTTGACTATTTTTTATGGGGATACTTGAAGTCAAAAGTGTACATTAATAAACTACGTAATTTAGAAGAACTTCAAAATCGCATTCGGGACGAAATACGCAGAGTTACCCCAGAAATCATTCATAATGTGCAAGAAGAATTTCTTCACAGACTTGCGCATTGTCAAGAAGTTGGTGAATGGCAATTCGAACATTTAATTTAAGTATAAAATTTAATCAATTGTATTTTATTTGACATACCTCAGAATTGTTACTTTTTTATGGATAAAATTTACGTTTTCTAACATTCAATCGTCATTTACTCGAAAACTTTCCTATGTAAGAGGGCAAAATTTTAGTACTGTCTGATAGAGAATTAAATGATCTTTCAGAATCAAGGAAAAAAATATGGTGTTGCCATCTAAAAAAAATCGATGATGTCATTACTCGAAAACAAATGGCATTTGAAAATCGCATTTTACGCTAAAATATATATTTTTTAAATTAAAAATCGACCTGTTCGAGGATTTTTCCCAAAAAATAATTGTTTCGTTTTTATTGAATTTATTCCATACTTTTGGCGCATACTGTATATTTCCAACAGGCAAAATTCAATAACAGGAAATGTTAAAATTTTTACTTAACGTTGTTAGCTAATTAAAGAAAAACCTGATACATACATATTTTACATTAAACAGGATAAAACCTTCATGTTGACTTATTCTATGTCAGAGAAGAAGTTGTTTTGAAAGTCTATTTGCTTTCATGAATTTCATGTAGACATAGAAGTATCACTTTAGAAATTAGCTACGATATATGTTCTGAATGAGTATACTTTGAACAAAATGCAATACATTTTAAATTTTTATTATAACTTAGCCTCAGCCGTAAAATGTAGTTATTTTTCTTCTTGTCCATACTGGTAATCTAATCTAATGAATTCATATTAATATCATAATACCTATATTACTGGTGATTTTATCTTAAAGGACAATGATAAAAATAGCCGATTTTTGGCTTATCCGGGGAACGCATAAATCAAAGTTTTACCAGCAGGCGAAGAAAAAACTGTAGTATTCAGGGTTCTTTATTTTTTTAACATATTGAATATCGCGCAGCAGTCAGGTCTGAAGACCCATTGTGCATGCCGCTGATGTAGAGTTTTTCTAATTTTTTGTAATAATGTATATATTGTATATAAGTCTTATGTAGTAAAGTCTGGTCGATGGAAGAGGAGACAAAGGACAATGTTAAAAATAGCCGATTATTGGCTTATCCGGGGGAACGCATAAATCATAAAAAAATCAATGATTATTGTTAATTAACATTAGAAATGGCCCAGAAATACGTCAGATAGCTGGGGAAATGTCGCTACTACCCCTGAACCTATATAAACTACCCTTAAATAGCTTTAAATGGATAATCATTAATTATTGTTATAAAATTCGTGTAAAATGAAAAAAATGCTTGAAAATGATTTGAACAGACAGTATGTCAATATAAAAAGTGATAAATGACTGTAAAAGTGCCCATTTAATGGCGAAATAGCGCCAATTGTTCTCACTTTGCGAGCTCGTACTAAAAAAAGGCAATTTATCCTTGCGCTCATTTTTCAAGCTATTTAAGGGTAGTTTATATAGGTTTAGGGATAGTAGCGACATTTCCCCAGCTATCTGACGTATTTCTGGGCCATTTCTAATGTTAATTAACAATAATCATTGATTTTTTTTATGATTTATGCGTTCCCCCGGATAAGCCAATAATCGGCTATTTTTAACATTGTCCTTTGTCTCCTCTTCCATCGACCAGACTTTACTACATAAGACTTATATACAATATATACATTATTACAAAGAATTAGAAAAACTCTACATCAGCGGCATGCACAATGGGTCTTCAGACCTGACTGCTGCGCGATATTCAATATGTTAAAAAAATAAAGAACCCTGAATACTACAGTTTTTTCTTCGCCTGCTGGTAAAACTTTGATTTTGAATCATAAATAACTGTTAGAACATTTAAAACTTTTAAACTGGCGCTACATTTTAATAAATAAAAATCAAATAGTGATGTTAAAAATCAAATAATTTCAGTAATCGAATACTAGGCATTTGATAGATATCAATAATCGACTGTTAATATTTGAATATTGAAATTGTCTGATTTTTAACGTCACTAAATCAAAATGAACAGTGTTGCTACGGTAACATAATTTAACTACTTTTTTATCCAGTTGCATTTATCCTACCAATTTAGTCGTCAACAAATCATGATTATTTAATTCATACATGAGATTTTTTATGTATGCGTGGAATTGTCCGCGCAATTTTGTCTAGGGTATCCAGCAAGATAAAAATTACTGGGATATGTCTTTTGTTGCCACTATAATGTTTTAAAACAAGATCACTTGATTGGTTGCAAAAAAAAGTACGAACACATACAGAGTGATTTATAACTTATCAAAAAAAAAATTGGGAATAGATAAAGAAAATGGAGTCAATGTCGTCAAAGAAGTTTTCTAAAATCCTTATAGTCCTATGAAAAAAAATAATGAAGATAGAGTATTTTCAGCTCTCATATTGCGAGGCTACTGTAGTCTCTTGCGTCATCTGAATGCATTCTATGTATTAACGTTTTTGCGATAGTGTTTACATTAGTTTTTCAAGCGTAAAAAATGGCTTACTATAGCGACTAGGATAAAATGTTTCAGCAGCTTCTTGTCTCGAGAAATTTGCAACCCAATTGTGCAAATCGCTGATCAAGTTCAAGGAATATCTCAATCAACAGTGTGGCGTATCATACAGGAGGTTTAATTATACTCGTACCATGTACAGCGTGTCAAAGTATTAACACTAAGGGATTATCCCATACGAATTAGATTTTGTGAAATGGTTGCTGCAACAAAATGCTCAAAATCCCAGATTTACAGCTGGCGTGTTAGTTACATATGAAGCTATTTTTACACAAAATGGGATGTATAACATTCATGTCGCCGGTCAAAATTGTGTTTGTAAGAGTGTAGCTATACACAAAAAAGTTCTGAATGACCTTGTATACGTAGTGTTAAAAATGGTAAAAATGCTATGCCGAAACTGTTACTTATAGCGGTTCAACAATTTCCGAGTTGGTTGCCTCGTCGGCGATTTAGGTTGCTTGATGTTTTGAGAAACATGTCGCTCTCTTCCTCAAAAGTAACTCTGAAACTGGAGATTACGTCCTCTGTATTTATATTTAGAAGGAACCAAACCAAACTATTATGCATTACTTATATGAGTAGGTACTATTTGGTAACTAAATCAAAACTTAAAGAGCTAAATCATGTATTGATTTAAAACATATTTTTTATAATAAAATGCAACAAATATTTTTGGTTTGACTGTTTGGTAACATAAAACCATGTCAGACGCACTAAATTTAAATTCCCATTTAACTGAGATACGTTCTACGCAATTTTAAATAAAGTTAAAGTGTCAACACATCAACACATATAATTAATTCGCAGGAAACTAACAAGCAAATACGTTTTAATTAGACAGTATGCAAGGGTCGTGCTACATAGTCTAGTTATTAAATAACAATATACATCTGTATTCTGTTTCTTGTTATGTAAATTAATACAAAGCGTAATTTAATTTCAAATTTTCCACCACTCTATTAATATATTGTGCCTAAAATATCAACACTAACAACAAGCGAGAAAATTTCAGTTCATATAGTTTGATTTTGAATATATGTTGTTTGATAATAATGTATATTATGATATACATTTACGAGAAAAAAATTTAGATCATTTTAGATATCTGCAAATAATTTTAAGAATATTTATAAGGGAATACCAGTAGGCGCTTAATATTTGTAATACTGGTTATCTGTTATGTATATATACCATATTTTATGCAATATTGTGCATGAATTCTAATTCAAAATTCATATTTTACCTCTTTTTCAGTTCAGTGTTGTTTTTTATATATAAATCTTATCGATCGTTCAATGTGGTATTTGCAGTGTTTATTTCATGCGTCCCAATCCTTTTAGATTTTGATGGCAAGAGTTATAGTGTTAATACAAGATGGTCGAGGATAGCGTGAAACTTTAATATTTGTTGGTAAGAGTCTTTGTACTGTAGAAAATGTGTACCAAATGTGTGTACAATGAGGAGGCTGGTTTGATAATCAGAAGACCAGCGTCAAGGAGAAAAAGAGTTACCACTTAAAGAGATGATCACCTTTTGGCGTCTACAAGTTGACTACAGGCAAAAGAATGACTACAGATCTACTATTGTCATAAATCACTTGGCTTGAATTGAAGAGGAGCAAAGTACCGTTTTCAGATGAGTCGCGTTTTTGCCGCAGTGTATCAGACGAACCTCGACGAGTATTCAGAAAACCCACAAAAAGATATACTGATATATATTGACGAGCGACCTCTAGTGGCAGCGGGTCGTTTATGGTTTGGGCGGGAATCTTTTCACAAATCTCTAATACCTATAGTATTAACTCTATTATAGTTTATCTTGGAAAAATTGTATAACCTAGAAGTCTTCATTTGGTCTTCATTGAGTTCTTCCTATAAAGGATAAAGTATACAAATATTATGTAATCGTTTAGAAAAAAAAAACATTGAATAAAATAATATATAATAGACGTTTCTAATAAATTCTAAATGACAAATGTTTGTTTCCTAACTCGATAAAGGACAAATCTCCGTTACTTATGTCCAATTTGGTTCTGTCCCTCGAATCTGGTATCTGGAATTGTAGGGAGGGCTTAAGAGGCTACAACACTTAGGCGTCAATGGGTTCTTTATACTTCCTCCCATTACAAAATCAATCCACCTTAACCGCTAACCAGCCTAATAAAGAGAAGAAGGTGGTGACGTTGTTTAGGAGGATCTCTCTAATGTAGGCCATAGAAGGTCATCACTCTTCCAACACCATTTCTCTTATTGACGAAATGGCAATGCAGTCGTAGAGTGCATGGAGTACTGTTTTCTCTTCCTGTTTGCAATCCCTACAAGGAGGTGTTTCATACTTCCTCCTACAATAAAGGTGCTTGCTTAATCAACAGTGTCTAGTTTGAGAAACTGTTACCAGGTCCAGATTCGTCCTAGACATGGCCATGTACTTTTTCGCTGCAGGGGTACTCTAGGAACTCCTTAGGAAATTGACAACTATTTGTTTCATCTCACCGTTTCATAAATTCTTTATGTGTGTCCTCCTTGATAATTCCAACAAAAGCTCACAACGGTAGCATACTGGAGAGACCAGGTCTGAAAATATTGAGACCCGATGCACTCCTGGCTAACTCGTCAGCTACTTTATTGCCATCGCCCATGTCCCTTCACCCAGAATACAGATATGGTGTTGTCAGTTGAGGCCACTCCGCCCGCTAGTGCCTGGTGGCATTGCCATGCTGATCTAGTTGTTATCTTATGATTACGTAAGATCAGTAGTGATTATCTACTATCTGTGTAGATTCTGATGGTTTTACCCGTTGTATGTCTACGAACAATGTCTATGGCGACTATTGTTGTACCTGTTAATTCCGTTTGTACCACAGTAGCATGCCTATCCATTGTGAACTGATGTTGAATATGTAGGGATCTAAAATAAATTCCACATCCTGCGTCTTCATTCTTTTTTGATCCGTCTGTGAAAATGTTGATTACATTCTCACTGGCAATTTCCTCATTCCTGAAAAATACCGTATAGGGTATGTAAATGCAAACTTGAGAGATGCTACTGTCAATGTCTACCTACATAAGGAGCATCTTCCTGACGATCTCATTCCACAGAGAAATGCTATGTGCGCAACATCAGCGCCGCTTAGCGTTCACAACGTTGTAGGCTGTCATGTACTTGTCAAAAATTCTAATAAATTTCACTGGAAAAGATGTAGGCAATTTAATATAGATTTCATGCAATACTAAATAAATAAGAATAAATATAAATAAATAAAATATTTCTAAAGAATTAAAGTTGATTATTCATAATAAATGTTTATTTTTAATAACAAAAAATATTTTTTGTTTAATGGTAATCCTTCTAATATTATAAATGCAAAATTTTGTGTGATTGGATGTTTGTCTCTGACTGAACGGATTTAGATGAAATTTGACAAACAGATATATCATGATCTAGATTAACACATATGATGCTTTTTACCTCAGGGAGACATTTCCGCGTTGAATCCCCCGGATGGAAAGCTAGTAAATAAATACTTATAATCATGTTCTTTCTTTAAATATTGATGGTAACTTACAATACACAAGAAATATGTACAGTGGCATCAACATGGTTAAATAGATAAGTTGCAATATTATTAAAAATCTGGTAAGTTTTTAGTTTTTATAAATTCTGAATAAGGCTGCCACCTTGCCGGTTTTCCACTGTTCTGACCTTATATTTTTCAACATCCCTGGAATCCGTCCCTTCTCCGTCATGCTTCCTAGGACAACGCGACTTAACAAGAACTTAATAATGAACTCTTCCAAAAAAACACATCACGGGCTATATCATCTTCTCATTAGCAGCGGTGGTTATAGCTAAATTAATAAGTTTTATATGTTTGAGAACAACGTGAAGTTGCGTGCAGATTTTTTTTGTTTAGTTAATTTATATATTGTTGTGGTTGTGCGTTGTTGATTTCAGAAATTCAGCGTAACTAAATATGACTGCTCATGTCGATGGTGAAGCTGAAATGCTAAATAAAAATGTATTTATCTGATCTAATTAATGTATCTAAGAATTTTCTTTAAATAAAGTTTTACGTTCCTATTTTGAAATTTTCATTTAGCATTTATTTGAAAACATAATTATTGACAAAATTTGGACATGGGCCTACCCTATAGCCCTGTTTCTTTTTAACAGAAAAATAGCAGCCCTAATTCTGACATGGGTCAAAATTCAATATTCACACACATCACAAAGTATAATCTAGTTTATACTTTGTGACACATATGATCTGATCTGACATCCTACGACTGACAGCCTAGTGTAATGCAGTTTATCTCCATTGCAAGCGCTGCCATCGACTTCATTACTCGCATCTCATACTCTGCACGCACTGAATAATACCAGTATTTTTGAGATGGTTGTCACAGCCACTTCTTTTCGATGAATATCCAAAGGTTACAGACAAAGCATTTACCTCCATTTAGCTCCTGTTATACTCAGGCAGACAATCTGTATCAATCAATTTGTACCTGGCTAAGCTTTTGTTTAGATATCGATTTTCGGCCACCAGATGACAGCCTTATAGGCTAACATTGGTCTCACAATGGCAGTGTTTATCCACATGACCACCTTTGGTTTCATTCGCCAGGTTTTACCAACGATCCTGCGGCACTGCTCATAGGATATGTACGCCTTTTTTAGTCTTCTCTCCAAATGAAAATTCCATGTTAACTTTGCATCAAGTGCGACTCCAAGGTATTTCACATCTGATGCAAAGCTTAACGTAGTGTTTAGGAGAGTTGGCGCCTCTATTGGCCCCATTTTTTCTCTTCCTCTGTCTTTCTGGGGTTGACAGACTACACACTACTTTTCAAAGTTTATCCCTCTAATCAAACGTTACAAACACAGGCCTCAATTTTGAAAACCACTGTATAAATTTTTGGTATAGCACACAAATTTCCTAAATGTTGATATTTTTTAATATAGAAGAGTGGGCTAAATGGAAAAGTGAGAAGGTAAAATGTATGCCAATCCTTAATATTATGTAGTTTTAACGAATTACGTGATGATAAATGTTTTAATAATATGAAATGGCGACTTAATAGTCTAAAAAAGAAATAATGATTGTAGGATAGTTCACATTCACATGTATTGAACGTTGATGTAAGGTCGAATTGCTGCTGTAACGATGCAGCCTGTCCTTTAAGAACATAGCATAACTTCTACACTCGTCAATAGATTTGTATACTAGTATGTATGTATCGATCGCAGCCAAGTTCTGGTCTTAAATTGTGCAACTGCGTTTACCAATGCCATTTCAATTATGAATGCAATCTGTAAATATTTGCTGTGGAAACTCCTACTATAATATTAATGATATGAATTGAATTGCCTCTAATACAACACATCTAGTATTTGTAACAAGTTCATTTAATCAATTACCTGCAGCAATTAGCCTACAACTGCTAATGAGAAATTGTCGTAAAACAAAATACAAATAAATTAACCAAAAAACCCAGGATGTTGCATACAGGGTGTCGCTTTAGATATACAGGGGGCTTTAGATATACAGTATTGGCATACTTTCGTGAGTGTATAGGGGAGTGTCAAAATAACACCAGTTTGTCATAATGTTTTTCTCCTAAAGTGCCTTTTTACGGACATACAGAGCCCCTAAGTGGTACCCAGCGATTTATCTTTTCGGCTCTAACTTTTGAACCAACCTGTATAATTTAATGTAATTTTTATATTTTATGTAGACCATAAAGGCTCATAAAATCATACTACATTCGATGTTTTATACTGCCAGGGAAGTCAGGAACGAACTTAGCACCATACTCATTGGGCCAAAATTTTGACAGGTGTCATTTTATAGAGGTGAAAACTGAATTTTTAAATACTTTGGACATTCCTCTTTTTAAAAAGATACTCTACATTCGTTTTGATACAATTGACCGTTTTCGAAAGAAAGTTTTTGTATAACACGCTAAAACATTGACTCGAATTTTATTGAATTTTCAAGTTTATTAACATACACTATTTAAACACAATAACTAATGGAATAACACAATAACTAATAATACGTATTAAAATAATAAAATTTGTTATTACTACATCACATTAATACTTATATGCATCTATCTTATGTACAAGCAGTCTGCAAGTATGTTGAGACAAGAAGAATTTATTTTGATACAATTCCAAATCAACGTTTACCGCACCGAAGAACTTTTAAAAGCTTCGCCTCTTAAACAATCTGAAAGCTTTGTTTCTTTTTGTTTACTTGAGCAAATTTTCGAAATGGGCACCCTGTACCTCTATACATTTCCTTATCCTACGGATATTTTCTCATTGTACTTGAAACAACATCTCCGGATTGGCTCTAATTTCGTCGAAATGGTGTCTTATTCTTTCTATCAGGTCTTCCCTGGTGTGAACTGCCGTCGAATACACAAGCCTCTTTAAATTTCCCCATAAAAATAAATCCAATGGAGTTATGTCGGTTATTTCTAATTTCTAATGGCACATTCTCTAATAAACCGATTAAGCTTTGTTGTAAAAAATGCAAATACATGGCACCACTTAATCTATCTTCAAAGAAGAACGGTCCTATTTGACGATTCCCAATAATTCCCGCCCATACGTTAACCATGAACCTTTGTTGGTGCTTTGTCTGTACTATTGCATGTCAATTGCATTTTTAACGTCATACAAACGACTGCTGTTTTATTGCAGTACCTATTCTGATGTACTATTTCAATGATGTGTTATACAAAAACTTTTTTTTTTTCGAAAACGGTCATGTTTTATCGAAACAAATGTAGAGTACCTTTTTTAAAGAGGAATGTCGAAAGTATACAAAAATTCAGTTTTCACCTCTATAAAATGACACCTGTTAAAATTTTGGCCCTATGAGTATGGTGGCAAGTCTGTTCCTGACTTCACTGACAGTGTAAAACATCTACTGTAGTATGGTTTTATGAGCCTTTATGGTCTACATAAAATATACAAATTTCATTAAATTATACAAGTCGGTTCAAAAGGTAGAGCGGAAAAGGTAAATTGCTGGGTACCCCTAAGGGGCTCTGTATCTCCGTTAAGGGGCACTTTAGGAAAAAAATTATGACAAGCTAGTGTTATTTTGACCTCCCCTATACACTCACGAAAGTATGCCATATACTTACCGAACACCCTGTATTTTTTCTTCTGTTTTTTTTAATTTTCTTCAATGTCTTTATCATTGTTCACTTAGCAATTGTCAATATAAAACCTTATGACTATTGGAGAATATTTAGATGAAGTAGCCTACGATATGTAGGTAGCTGTAGTAACCCTGCAAATTATCCTTCAATACGTATTTGTTGCGAACATTTTTGCGTAGAATATTTCAAGAGAGACTCCAAAGGTATAACTTTTCTACCATATGAGTCTTAGCTAACCGTCTTGACATTTCTAATTTTTTTATTAGAAATATATTTATTTCTGCGGTTCATAATAAAAAAAATATCTAAAGTTTTCACCTTTTGCACCCGTTAGAAAGTTATGTTCAAAAGAAAATATATGATAAATAAATTACGGTATTATTCACTTTATTGCTTTTTTACAAGTAAGCGCACATATAAGAAAGGGTTAACTAATTTTGACAGTTCTGCTGTCAGTTGCAAGTATAAAGTTTTGTGTTTAATATTTAAAATACCTAATCTTTCATTAAAAATGTATAATGTTTTCTCGTAATCAAAAAGAGGATATACTACTCCTATTTAGAGAAGCAAGCAGAAATTCACCTTTGGAAAGAACGATGACTGATATTTAGAAAGACTGACACCTGATCATAAAACAATCCACAATTGCAAAGAATTTTAGGAAATAATGAAGATGCATTTTCTTCAAGAAAGTATAAAAACATAGAAAAGGAGTATAACAAATGATGAGAATGTTTCCAACATTATTGACTATTTTAAGGAAAATCCGCAAAATTTAATTCGAGACGTTTCGACTGCTCTTCATATTTCTAAATCAATGATTTAGAGAGTGTTGAAAAGTGTTCGCTTTCATGATTACAAAATGTGAAAATGCTTGCATACGATGACTGTAAAAGTCAGTAAATTCTTTAGTAATGATATACCAACTCGCGGAAAATCAGCATAGATGAAAAGAAGTTCAAAATCAAGGGTACTTTGGAATAAATGTGTATTGCGGTATAGTTCGAAGTCATTTAGTAGGTCCTTATTATTTTGAACACATGATCACAGGTGAAAGGTTCCTACAGTTCTTAGACAGAGAACTTGCAGGTGTGTTGCAGAGTATTCCATTACAAATTAGAAAACATGTATAGTTGCAATTAGATTTGTCATAGTTGTATAATTGTAACAAATTATGGCCCAACTTTCGTTTAAGGGAAATCAGTTACAAAATAAATTGTTCTATAGGAAGGTTGTACACAAGATTACTAGTATACAGGATTAACTATGAGTAAGTACAAAACATTTAACCACGTACTCAGGGAAGCCTAAAAGACAATAAAAAAATTATTCCAGAATTTTAGCTCGATATTTAAAAAATGGGGCAAAACCTTTTTTCCTAAGGAAAGTCGGCGCCTATGATAAGAACCGACTGAGATGGCTTAGATTCATAGATAAAACTTACATCTGTCAACACTATTTGCGACCATCGTCGTTTTTTTGCAGTATTTCTAAATATAGAAACGAAAATTAACATTCTTATTAGTAATAATACCTGATAGATAGGTAACAGTTAATCCACTTAGCTCCAGTATTTTGCATTCGTTTTCCATTATTTCGTTATAAACTGGTAGAACTACATATTCGCTCATTACAGTCAGTCACTACCGATAAAAGACATTCCTGTAGGTACAATTAGATAAAATGTCTGTTTATTATAACAAAATCGAACGAAAGGACGTTTTAATGTAACCGCGGCAGACTTGTCCCATAACCTAGAAAACCAAACCGGCGAACTATATTGTGGGAAAATATCTGCACCCAACACGAAAGTCTTTATTTAATAACTATAAAACGTTTAAAAATTAAAATAAGGCACTAAAAACTGAAGAAAACCACAAAATTACAATGTAAACACAGGAATTCAATTATGACATGACAGAGATACTGACTGATGAGCGACTGTTGCATGCTTGTAGAGTATGCAACCAACAAGCAAGTTAACATTGGCGGCGTTAAATAAGGATTTAAAATAATATCAAAAAAAATTTTTTTTAGCTTTATAAATAAGTTTGGAATTTTTTTGAAGGGTTATTCCGTTAATTCTTATTTTTCCCTATCCCCTCCTAAAATATTTGTACTAAGTCATAGTTAACCCTGTATAACCAATTTTCTTTTTCCGCGGAAATGTTTTGTTTTCCGAAAAACTCAAATTTTTCTTATATTATATTTTAACTAAAAATTGCCTCAAAAATTTCTTTTTTAAATGTCTTTATATTATATACTGCTCTAGAAATACAAAATTAATAAAATTGCGGCTTTGATTTGGTGTAAAAATTTAAAAATTTACGGAAAATTTCCATTTTTCTTTGACTTTAGAATAAGGGAAATCTGTTATAGAAATGCTCTTTAAATCATTAAAGAGCATTTCTATAGCAAAATTATATATCAATATAATTTTATTTGCGCAATTTTTTTTAAGGAAAATATTGAGGAAATTCATTTACATATCCATGTTTTTTAGGGTTTTGTGAATAATCGACGATTAATTAATATTAGTATTCATGTTTTTTGAGTTTTGTGAATAAACGAATGTTATTCAAATTATAAAAAGTAAGTGGATTTGTAGCATTTTTTTTAAATTGAGCGCGCGCGGATTTCGAAACGAAGACCGGGCGCGCTCTCTTCGCTCGCGTATATTAATTATATCCACATAGATGTTTGTTATATAAATATAAATGTTAAATAAAAAGAATGTGATTTTGTAAAAATTTTGTATGTATTTAAAAGTTAAGGTAACTTTTGTGGCAATATTATGGCGGATATATCAAAATAATGATTTTTATGTTGAATTATTTGAAAAATCTATTCTAATGTTATACAATTAATGAGTTCATCCATTGGATCTAGACTGTTTTTCTTACAATGGCGTCTTCACAAGTACTCACAGAGTCGGTCTGCAAATTCGTTCAGTGGAATATGTTGACCTTTTAAAATTTTCTTTGCAGCCGACTACGAAGACTCGATCCGTTGGGTATGAGTACCGCCTTCAGCAACGAATTTAACACTATGGTTAACAGTCTAATGCCATATTCAGTGAATCTCTCATACGCTTTCCACATATCCGAATGGATGATAATACGAGTAGACCCTTTCTCTACATGTTGTTCCAAAAGGAGAATTAACGCGCCTGCATCCCTTTAATTTTCGGGACAAATTACCATTCTTAAGTCTTCTGAGTTATCGGCAATCATTCTTTCTCTGTTATATTTTCGTTTACAAAATTTGAATTTTTGTGTTCAGAAATACGTTTAGAATTCAAAAATAAAAATTGGTCACATTTTTCCGTTTTTCTACTTTTTTTCCATATAGACGCAAATGACGTATTTCCGCGGGAAAATTTTGGCGTTTCTATGTTAAGAAAAATGTCTATAATTCACAGTAAAAAATATTTTTTATGTAACTGATTTCCCTTTTTCTAAAATCCACAAAATTTCCTTTATAATGGAAATGACGCATTTCCGCGGGAAAATTTTAATGTTTCTGTGTTCAGAGATGCCTCTGAACGATATTTTTTATTTGTTTTTTTTTCATAACTGATTTCCCTTAAACGAAAGTTGACCCCAAATTATTTGAACCAGCACTTTCCAAATCGTTGGATGGTCACCTAGATCGCCGGACTTAACCTCTCTGGATTATTTTTTGTGAGAGATGCTTAAGAACGTTGTTTATAAGCAAAGATCAAATAATATCGACCTGTTGAAACAAAATATAAGATTAGCGTGCGAAACGTTGACAGGAAATATAATACAAAAAACCACAAAAGGTAATATTCTTAAAAGGTTAAATTGTTGTTTGGATAAAAATGGAAGATAAACTGAAAATTCTCATTATTCTTAAGGATGTTTGTTCTTTATTTTTGCCACACTGTTACTATTACTAAATATCATTTAACGTCATCTATAATGTAATAAATTATTTTTCATATGTCTCCTTTTGGATTTTCTAATGAGTGCAAATAGTTGAAAACTTTATAAAAGCTTTTTATTAGAATGCAGTGTATTTTTCCATGATCCACAGAAATAAATATGTTTTTGAGAAGAAAATTATAAATGGCAAAGATTCACCCATTGTCAACCTCACAAATTAGACACAAATGCCTAAAAGATATTGTCATTTGTTTTTCCTTACTAAAAATGCCTGGAGAGAAAATTTTGGTACTTTTGCAGGTCTGACGGGGATAATTTTCTGACAGAATTATATAAAATTTCATAATTTTTTCCAGATTCGAATCAAGAGTAGATAACAACAGTAATTAGGCAAATTCACCAAAGATTCTGGCATGATTTGCCAATAGTTCCAAAGCAAACTGAAATAAAAGCTAGAGTAACTAGGGACGTAATTCATAGTCGGCACTTCACTTAAGTGTGGCTTTTCATTTAAAGTATATTTAAATAAGATGCTATTCAATATTTTGTTTCATATTCTAACTTAATGTAAACATATTAAAGTGTGATATGAAAGTATTAGTAAGTTGTTACCCTGCATTTATACCCTGCAAATTGCAAAGTTAAGTGCACACTTAACTTTAAGTGTGATCTATGAATTCCACCCTAGACTAAGACCCAAATGATTGAAAAGTTATACCTTTACAGTCTTTCTTGCAATATTCTATGCAAAAATGTTCGCCACACGTACGTATTTGAAGGTTAATTTGCAAGGTTCCTACAGTTAACTAGGTATTGTAGGCTACCTAATCTAAATATTATTTAATAGCCATAACGCTTTATATTGAATCCAATTGTATTCAGAACTTGGTTAAGACTGCTTATAATTGCTACCCAACAAACATTTAAAGTTAAAATTACGTTAACTTGACCTCATAAATTTTTCATGACCAATTCCGCATAAGGAAAGCTTACCTATATTCGTTGGCCTTTTTCCTTATGTGGGGAAAACAACTAAAGTAATATGGAAGTTAATAATTGGTCGGCAAGGATTTTATTCCAATAAGATCATTGGACCTAAAAGAAATACGGACCAATTTTATGTTAAAATTTCAACATATTATTACCAAAATATACTCTAATTATGCCTTTTATATGACCTACTTTTTAGAATTTGATATAACATAAAGTCTGTATTTTTGGTTTCTATTCAACAAATTGTACAACCCAGGAAATTTTTTCGTATAATGTGATTACCAAACTTTCATAAAAATAACGCGCCTTATAAATATACATTTTTACTATTGCTTCTTAATAATAGTATTATCCTGAAAAATAACCTAAAATAAAAACTGAATGTATTTCGTGATAAAATGTGTTTAATAATTTTTCGTCATAAATGTATTATATAATATTATCTCTATTAACGTAATTTTAATGAGTAATCAATTAGAAATAATAAACAAAACATCTAGCGTTTGTTACAACATGGCCGCTCAAATAAAATCAACTTTGAAGTCAATTTGTCTGAAGTTTAACCTATAGGGCAGATTGCCTATGCCAATGTTGACGTCATAGCAAAATATTAACTTTGTGGTTGAAATTTCCTCCAAATAAAGATATTTTATGATAATTTATTACCAACTAATTTATTACTAGGTACCTACATATAAAATTCTACTCTTAGATTTATTTGTGATTGAAAATTCAAATTAAACTCAATAATATTATGTGTGTGAAATAACAAAAACAAAATAAATATTTTCGAGCGGAATTCAATTCAAATTTCAATTCACATGCACTACTGAATCCATTTGAGACGATAACAGTGTTATCATATGAAATACTTATGATGTGTTTATCGATATATTATCATTAACTTGATTTATATAATCTGCAGTGTTGGTTTCGATTTTGGTAGGCGAAATATGAACCGAATAATTATTTTTTACAACTCTGAAATATTGTGTAGTAAGTCGCCTGTTGGGCTTTATCTTTTGATTTACTCGTACGACACAAGTAGGTTTTTATTGTAGATCATCAAAACACAAAACAACTTCAACACCCTATTGTATGAAAAAATCTATCTGAAGACATATAACAAGAAGCTTGCTCTATAAAAGATTTTTTACATTTACGTCGAAGTATTATTGATAAGTAAATTTGTACCATATTATAGAACAATATTTGTATTAGGTTAATTGAAATAATCACATATTTCTTAGAAGTTATCAACAAAGTTGAATATATTTTATATTGTAATAAAAATAGAACTTATTCAATTGAAGGATTTAATATGGCAAAAATAACTAGTTATTACCTTATTCTTAACCACTATAGTTGAAGACAAAATAAGTTTTACAATTTTGTAATAAATATGCAAATATTTACCTATTATAATTATTTAAAAAATCCCTGGATATTGAAGACAGATTTCAAGGCGAAATTAAGTAAATTATAACTTCTTCTTACACGTTATTGGAATGTTAGTATTTGAAAGCACAGAAAAGGTAAACAATATGTAATTTCGAACTGTATAAATTGACATATATTTCGTTTTACTTGGAAGTCATTATATTACTCTTAGTTAACAAATTTCTAACTAAAATTTTGGTATTATAAGATTTTGTAACATTGAACACTATTTTTATGGCGAAATGTAGTAAATCTCGATCAATTTAGGTTCATTTTTCTTGTGCAGTAGTCTATTATGCTTAAATGTTAGTTGGGAAGTAAACTGATAATGACAAACATGATCAGGCTACATAAATGTTAAGAATAATGGCATTAAAAGAAATTAAAGAATAGATGAGCAAAAAATATATCTAAAGCAGATTTCCTAAAATGGAACGAAAATATTTTGAATACTCAGGATCAAAACCAGAACAGAAGTGTTGACTATTCCGTCGCAGAAGAGAACTAATAAAATGGGTAGAAGAAGGTACAGGCAGTATGACTTTTCACGAAACATTGACGATTGCATTCCATTTCTACAATATAAAATTACTAAGATATCTGCTAAAGTTACAGCTAAGAGAATAAATTTGCATTGCAAATGCTGAGTGTAGTGTTTGCACTTCTGAGATTGAAGCTTCTGAAAAACCTCAAGCCAACACATTTGAATTATACCTGAAAAACCTCATGCAAACAGCTAACGTCACTCGTTAGCAGCCCACCAGACATATATACCGGTTTCGAGCTTATTAGCTCTCATCAGTATGCCATAGCTAAGGTATCTGGTGAATAACCCTAGCTGTTTTAAGTCCGTCTAACTCGACAGACCATGAGTATGCGGTGTAGACAAGCTACATCGTCAGATACCTCACTTATGACATACTGGGAGCTAATAAACCGATATATGTCTAGTGGACTGTTGACGAGTGACTTTAACTCTATGGTTTTTCAGGTATAATTCAATGCTGGTCGGGACGTTAGCCATCAAAGTAGTTGTTTCCTGGAATTCTGTGTTTTCAAAATATCGTTATCGCCGAACGCGATAGAGGTCTATAGCTTTCAACGGTGTGCGACATAGAACGCTTCGTATCTGGTATAAAGTAGCAAATGGCCGCTAGATGTAGCTTGTCTACACCGCGTATTTAAGAAAGAAGAACGTTACTTTCTATTGAAAATGTATGTGTTACAAAATATCCGTTAAACATGTTATAAATTTACGTCAATATATAGTAATATCACAAAAACTAAATTTAAAATATGGCAGTAAATAAAATCGGTGTCACATAATAGATTCATGTCGTTTATATCAGGTGATAAATTATTACCCAAATGATAAAGTGCAGCCTTTCGGAACATGGAGTCCTTTATACAGAAAAGTTTCAGACGAAAACACGATAAGCAAAACTGCTGAATCTCATATATCATATCACGAAGTTTTATTCTTGAAGTTGCTGCTGAATTGCTCTGCTAATGGTAGAAATTTAACATTTTCTGGTTATTTATCAAGCCTTATAAAAAGGTATGCCTAAATTGCCTGGGTACCATTTATTGTCTCGTATATGCAAAGTAATTTTAAATTACAGTTCTAACAAACAAAATGTTGATGCCATTTGCTTCATGTTTATTTCTCAACTGGCTTATAAAGCATACAAATAGGTACTTAAAAATATTCTCGAAAAAGTTTTTGTACAATTTGTAGTAACGTCATGTGTAGTCATGAACAGTAATATGAAACATATTAAGTAAAAATGAAAAGCAATATGGATGAAAATAAGAAAAAAGACCAACGACATAGTTTGCAGGTGTTATAGAGGGCGTCCCCGTGTTTTTCTCATATCTTTGGAAAAGAATAGAGCATGATTTGGAAAACGAAATCTACTATGGAATTTTATCCATTCTTCAAAGTTATAGCTAGGGACAAATAATGACAAGTGAAAAAAATGTAGTAAAATATTTTTAGTTTCGGAAGTTTACCAAGATTTATCAAATGAAATTATCCGAGACATGAATTTTATGTATGGTTCAGTGGGATAGAGAAACTGGCAATTTACGGCCGAGGCCTGGGCAACATGGGGGAGCCATTAAACCTAGACAAATTGTGAATCTCGAGGAAATGATTTTAAATGCCGTCGAGGAGCAGCCTGGCATAAGCAATTTCAGTGCAATTTGGAATATCACAATTCACAGTTTGACAAACGTTAAGGCATACATATTCTACCCATTTCACGTGCAACAGGTACACGTCTTCTTCCCAAGTGATCTTCCGCTTCGAATGAACTTTTAAAAGTGGTTGATACATCAGAAGCAGCACTGAACATTTTAGTTACAAATAAGGCAATTTTTACAACACGCATTATTGGGCATTGGAAAATCCGCATGTCACTCGGCGAGCACACTTTCAACAACGGTTTTCAGTAAATGTATGGGCTGGAATTGTGAACGGAGTACTTATTGGCTTTTTCATTCTGGAAAATTCGTTAACTGGTGCTCTTTATTTACATTTTTTGCGTAATAGTTGTCCTCGAACAAGTCAATCTCAACGCTAGACAACATATGTGGTTTCTTCATAATGGTGTACCACCTTCTTTTGCGCAACTAGTACACCATTTGGATCTTGTGTTTCCTAAACGATGGATAGGCCGAGGTAGTCCAATTGGGTGGCGCGATCACCTGACCTAAATCCACTTAACTTCTATTTATGGGGTCACATAAAAACATAAAACATAGTGTATGTTACCGAAGTTAACACTGCCGCTGAGGTAATTTGATTACAGCTTAGTTTAGGCCGTGCGTGTGGGAATTGGTAGATTCGGCGAGCTCAACTATGTATTGAAAATCACGTAATTATCTTCGGAGCCTATTTGTTAAGTGTAATTAAGTTAGCGCTAAAAAAGTTTGTTTTCCTACGTAAATTTTTTTAAGGATAATTTAACGTAGAGGTTGCAGTATATTCTGCTACCAAAATCCTCTTCGATATTATTCTTACTGTTAAAATAAACGCGGCGTTAGTTTAAAAACAATACATTTGAAATCGATTTTATTCGTACGTAAATGTAAAATTACGTTTAAAAATTTATGAAGGGAACTAAAAATACTCGACCAAATTCGTATTCCGAATTACAGTCGTTCATGTGGGGAAAATTTGAAATTTATGAATATGACTGTCAGCAACATTTCAGCTCGAAGCAGAAGTTTAAATTGAACCATTTAAAGGTACGCCACATGTTGCCTGTAAATTTTTTAAAATAAACCTGCCATGCATGAGTTATTAATACCCCATAAAAAGTCCCAGTTGTTATCGACATTTCCAGTTTATGCCTCGAATTACAGCCGGGTGGGTCGTCCAACAATGTACCAAGCAGTACATAAACACGCAAAACATTAACGTCTAACCACAAAATAAGAAAAATATCGTTAGAAAGGAAGTATAAGGCCAATATGGTAATCCATAATGAATAAGCTATAGACTTTAGATTCTAGATATAAAAATATACCGTGTGAGCCATATTGTCTTAGTGTGAATGTCAATATTAAATAATTGTATTGTCATGAGTCCTTGACCCCTGTGCAAATTTTCAAGCTGATCAGACTTCTTGAAATTGGTGAAAATTACGCTGAAAGATTCCATTACATACATATATACAGGTCAAGCTAATAAAGGCGTGTTAAAAAGATACAGACACAGATGAATGTCCAATCATTTTTAAGCCAAAAGGTTATATTTGTTTCATTTCGATAAATCGCCCCGTTTTCGAGATATTCCAACTTCAATCTTCTCAACAATATTCATTAAAACTAACTACAACAACAATTTTAAATAAATAGTTTAATAATGAACAACAAATTTACATTCTTACAGTATAAACTGTGTCGATCAGAAATACATTTTCTTATGCCTCTTGGTACATCTTAAAGTACCAATCCTATTAAGAGGGTCAACCCTCAGGCACCACCCCCTGGGCAAAATATATACCTGTTAAAATGTAAAATAAACCAGTCCACCACAGCCTCTCGTGTCACTCACTACCCACCCAAATTATACAAAAACCAGCAACTTAAGACCACACCTAGCGGGTCTACCATTTTATGGTCCTTCGAGCCGGATAGTGAGTGATAATAATTAGAATATAAAAAAAGGGGTAAATCATAAAAACAAAAAAGTTTAAAGTTAAAGGTGCTAGTTAGTGTATCTTCAGAAGTGCAAGATTAGTGTACCTTCAGAAGTGCAAACAGCAGCATACAAGGGAGGACTCAATACCTACGTGGAGGCCACATCACAAGGAAATAAGCCGCAAATTAATTGGATACCTGGAGACAAGGCGGAAAGGTAGCAGCTGATCACCACTTCGCGTAAAAGGTCAGTCCCTTCTCACCTTATCCTTATCTATTTTGAATTAAGATATACATTTCCTTAAGTCATAAATTAATCATAAAAATGGGGAAAAAGGAATCAGCGATACAACTGCAACCTGGTGATTTAGTTCTTCTCGTAGAAGATGGGATCACACCATTGCATTGGCCTCTAGGACGCGTTCAGCATGTGTATCCTGGAAAGGACGGACTTGTGCGTGTAGTGGAAGTGAAAACGTGCAAGGGACTCTTTAAACGAGGTGTTAGTAAAGTGTGTGTTCTGCCATTAAATTAAAATCTTTAAGACGAATATGTATGTATAAAACTAAGATGTATGCGTTTTGGGCAATATTGAATGTAATAATGTGGGAGAATATTTTATTGTTTTTCTTTTTTTTTGTATCTAAACAACTCTATATAAATGTTTAACAATATTATATGTATTATATTTCTAATTGTAATTACTATTAATTTTTATGTATACGTATAACATTGACGACTTAAGGTCGCCAAGGGGGCCGGCAGATCAGACTTCTTGAAATTGGTGAAAATTACGCTGAAAGATTCCATTACATACATATATACAGGACAAGCTAATAAAAGCGTGTTAAAAAGATACAGACACAGATGAATGTCCAATCATTTTTAAGCCAAAAGGTTATACTTGTTTCATTTCGATAAATCGCCCCGTTTTCGAGATATTCCAACTTCAATCTTCTCAACAATATTCATTAAAACTAACTACAACAACAATTTTAAATAAATAGTTTAATAATGAACAACAAATTTACATTCTTACAGTATAAACTATGTCGATCAGAAATACATTTTCTTATGCCTCTATTTAGATGTATTATTTTAAATAAAGTACCTTCCTTGTTCTGAATTACATTAACACCATGAATCTATTGAAGAAGGTCTTCGCCGGATAAAAGTTATTCTTTATAAACTAAATCTTTCAAGTGGCTCCAAAAGAAGAAATCCAAGAGTTTAAGCTTCAAACTATGAGGTGTGCTACGACTTATTGTAAAAAGGTTGAAATTAGATTCACATGTTTCAACTAACTTTTTTATTTTAGTATATCTACGTACGATGAAATTCAGATATGTAATCATTATACATTGGTTAAAATATATTTATATATAGGTGCAAAATTGTTTAATAAACATAACAGCATACTTTAAACTTACTTATTGCTACACAATTCAACTATGTCGATATGTCAATATACCATAATAATAAATTGCAAGTAAGCAGGAAGTATTACACCTTCCCCTTCAGGAACTTGTGAAGTTCACACTCTAGTCAGGGATAAAAATATATAAATATAAATAATTATAAATCTTAATAACTCTTGTTTAAAATATAAAAAAGAAAATACTATTTAAAAAAACTTGAAAAGCTAACAGGCCCGTACTTAAAATTATTTATATTCTATTTTACTACATATTTTCGAATTCTATTTTTATGTACTACAGTTTGTCTACTTTTATCATCTTTAATGACACAGTTGGGACCTTCGGTATTGATAACAACAAAAGGACCATTGTACCATGAGTCAAATTTACGTTGATTTTCATTAGTAACTGAAACAAGATCTCCCGGATTTTAATCAAGTTCTTTTGCCTTAATATCGAATTGAGTTTTACGGTCTATCTTGATTGTTCAAGTGACTGTTTTGCTCTTTTATATGTTAATTGCAACCTGTACCCAAGTTCTTCATCATATGCGTCTATATTGTAAAGAGTTTCGACGCATGATCCTGTTAACGACTCTGGGAGATTTGTTTTTCGTCCCAATATTATTTCAAATGGTGTGTAGTTGTGATATGTACTTGGAGTGGTATTATAGCAAAATGAGTAATATCGACTCCATATAGACCAATCAGTTTTAGTATCAGTAATGTACATACGCATATATTCATTAAAAATCCTATGATTTCGTTCACAGCCCCCAATGGATTGGCTATGGTAGGCAGTAGATATTCGATGATTTATTTTTAATGTATAAAATATTGGAATATTGGAACGTCGCTCATAAATCTTTTACAACAACAAAAAACTTTTTTACAAATTTAAAACATGTTGTCCCTGTTCACAATAAATCAAATGTTGTTTATAAAATAAATTGTAACGATTGCATTGTACTTGTATTGGCAATATTTACTGCTTTGTCTAAACATGCCATAGAAAATAATCACAATTTTGATTTCAATAATGTTAAAATTCTTAACAACGAAAGTAGCTTTCATAAAAGATGTATATTGGAAATGATACATATTAAAAAAAAAGAAAATTCTATTAATAATAATTGTGACAGTGAAGGTTTATCACGTATCTATTTTGAGCTTATTAAATAAACAAATTAATGTTGCAAATTTTTACTTCTTCCTTAACGTAGTTTTAAGTGTATGTTACTACCTTTGTATTAGGAAAAAAAATAGGAAAAAAACAATACCGCTCGATTTCTTTTCAAACATTCTTTTGCTTTGGTTCGATTAAAAATAATATTTCATGTAATTATGGCTTTGACCTTGTTGGTATTAACTGATTTTAACAAAAATGTAAAAATAAAAATTTTATATCGACATGTCTTTTAACCAATTGGACTAATTTGTAAGTTTCGATTTTTTAATATTTTCGCATTTTATTAAATTGTTAAAAATTTCTTATAGATAGATACAAACATGTAAACAAAAATTTTTCGAAAAATGTCTATTATCTGAAGATGGGTGTTATCCCGAAACGATCGTAATAAATTTCTGTGATTGCATAGTATTTTAAACTATGGTTTTTTTATTATGACCAATTGCCAGGAAATATTTTATACATTGTTATGTCATGGTCAGTAAATTGAATATTTTGTTTATGATGATTTATTTTTAGTAATTTTGTTAAATTGTCGAAAAGTTTATTTGTATATTCTGTACCCATATCCGTTCGAATTTCTTTCATAGATTCGTATATGAGAATAAAATTTTCTACAATACCTTTTGCAACAGTTGATACTTCTCTATTTGGTATTGGAATCACTACTATATATTTTGTTAATTCACACTGTATTGTAATAGCATATTCGTCACCGTCATTTGATCTGGGAAATCTACCTATTGTGTCAATGCAGGCAATGTCAAAGGGCTTTTGTGGAGTAGGGGTAAGTACTAGTGGTTCGTTTTGTTTAACTTTGATTTTATTAATTTGATATTTTCGTATAAATTTTGCTACGTCGCGCGACATTTTTCCACATATAAGAAGCTTTTAACTTTTTCAGCAGCCGTGACCTCCTAATAGAGGATTGTCGTGGTACTTTTCTATCAGTTTCATCTTTTCATTTTTGTTAAAAATTATTTTCTTTGCCTGACAGAGTATAATAAAAAAACTCTTTAGTATGTATGCCCTAATTCTTTAAATTGATTAACAGTGGAATGTTTAAATATATCATCATCTAAGTTTAATTTCAATCTTTGAATTTTGCAATTACCAGCAATAACTTGTAGTTGAGGCAAAATTTGCTCTAATGCAATATCACCATTAATAATTGAAAACTTTTTTTGAGCACTAATGTTCCTTTATACCATCATCCTAAGAGATGTAGGTTTAACTTGAAATTAATTGTAATCAGAGCTGCTAATAGAACGTCTTCTAACAGGTCTAGCAAATTAAGTATCATGCATAAAATTCAAGTACGCACCACCATTAATTCATACGAAAACCCATGCTGACAATGTGTTTGTTTCCCTAAATGAGGATTTTCTTGTTCCCAAGTGTGGTTATTTCTCCAGCTGAATACGCCACGTCTTGTAAAGGTGGCCTCATCCGTAGATAATATCTTGTTTAGGAATGCAGATTCATTACCTTGTTTTTGTAATAAAAAGCCGCAAATGTTTATTCTTGCAGGTAGGCCGTTAAGAAACAAATTCTAGACAGGGGTAAGATGATGGATATAGTCTTTCGTTATGGAGAACTTTTCGAATTGTTGTTTTATTCACTCCTCTTACTACACGTAAGAGCCTACTGCTTGTTTTTGAACAATCATCATTTTTGAACGACAAATCCTTCGCCTAGATCAAAATTCACCCGTTCACCCATACAGTAGAAAATATCTTCTAGATGTGTCTAGCGGTACGGCTATTGTAATTTACTTGAGCATATGCACAAATCATGTCTCGCATTTTTGGTAAATGTATTATGTCTCAACATTTCTTTTACTGTTTTTTTACATAAACACAACCGCAATGTAGTTTTTTGACAACTTCTGACGAGCTGATAGCAATAGTTTTTTAAGTCAAAGTCTACTTGAGTTAGTTTTAATAAATATTGTTAACTGTTATCAAAAAGTCAACGTGCGTTGAAAGATGGAAGTTCGAATATTTCGAAAATGAGGCGGTTTATCGAAATGAAACAAGTACATTCTTTTTGCTTAAAAATGATTGTGGATTCATTTGTATTAAAAAGTACTTACTTACAAACAAGTTTAATCCAATTGTGTTGGTAAAACACACTGCAAACAGCTTCCTGTTATGCCCTTCGAAAAAATCTTCCTATACCGGATTTCGAAGAAAAAGAAAAATTTTTTGTAATATTCAATTTAAACATTTTTGCCTCTATATCCTGTATCTTTTTTAATATTGACATTCAGATTAAGACAATATGGCTGATATGGTATATTTTAATATCTAGAATCTACAGTTAGTCTATGACGCATTCGCTACGGAGCACCCTGTATATGCAAGAACATGTCCCCCTACAAAAATTGTAAAATTTATACAATCCTTTAAAAAAGCTTAAAAAATTATTTTATAAAAGATCACTCTGTATTTTTAAAATGTATATATCTATCTAATTTCAAATATACAGAGTATATTATGACTAAGTACAAATATTTTAAGAGAGGATAGAAAAAATCCAAACTTATTTATAAAGCGAAAAAAAAATTTTTGCAACTAGCAAGCAACGGTCATGCAACGGTTACTGTCGCTGTCATGTCATAATTCAATTCCTGTGTTTGAGTTGTACTTTTGAGTTCTTCTTCAGTTTTTAGTCCCTTATTTTAATTTTAAACGTTTCATAGTTATTAAATAAAGGAACACGTACAGATATTTTCCCACAATATAGTTCGCCGGTTTGTTTTTCTAGGTTATGGGACAAGACTGCCGCGGGTGTATTTAAAGTTTTCTATTACCTAGTTATTAGTATCACCTATTCCTTTGGTCCAATTTTCTTATAATAAGTAGGCATTTTATCTAACTGTACCTACGGGAAGTGTGTCTTATCGGTAGTGAGTGGTTGCACCTAATGAGTGAAAATTTCGTTTTACCAGTTTGTAACGAAATAATGAAAAACGAATACAAAATACCGGAGCTAACTGGATTAACTATTACCTATCTATCACGTATAAGAAAACTAATTTTTGTTGTTTCTGCATTTAGAAACGCTGCAAAAATACGAGCGCATTAGTTGACATTGTTGACAGATGTAAGCTTTATCTATGGATCTTGATCTCAGTCAATGCTTATCATAGGCGCCGAGAGAAAAAGAGTTTTTGCCCCATTTTTTAAATATCGAGCAAACATTCTGGAATAATTTTTTTAATTGTCTTTCAGGCCTCCCTGAGTAGGTGGTTAAAATTTGTGTGTGGTTAGTCCTAGTTAAGCCTGTATAATTAGGTAAGTCATATGTTTAATTTACTAGTTTTCTAAAAATGATTTGTTAATCATTATCGATATTATAATTATACAGGGTGTCCAGAAACTAGGCGTCAAAGATGATAGAACATACAGCGGAAGTCAAAATAATATCACTGCTTCATATAAATTTGAGTTGTATTTGGTTTACTTACGGTTATACAGGGCTTCCAGATAAGAAGTTATATATTGAATTTTTGTCTTAATTTCTAAACTGATACCTTGACAACATCGAAAGAGTGACCGCAAAATCCGCCCGTTTTTGCGTAGTGTGTAGCAAGAACGGAGAAGGTTGTACAGAGGTATCCGTGGGCTTAAATTGATCGTCATGAAAAATCTAGGTGAGCATAATTCAATTTTTCCAATATTTGCCCGACTTACCCCTACTTAAGCCACCCTCGAAGTCGGGGAAAACTGGTCAGAATTTTGCAAACGATCGAATTATGGGGCCCGTTCTTCGTATCATTTGTCGGGTAGGGGGGAAAACAAAGTACTGCTCTTGCTCTACCACTTAAACTTTCTATGAAAATAATTGTGGTAATGATTCACAATTTGTTCAAATTGAAATGAAATCGAGTTTTACTTTTTTTGACTTCCTATTCGCAAATAATGGTACTATAGTCTGTTTGGAACTGAAAGAGATAAGGAGCCGAGATGAGAGCCGACCATGGGCGTGGTAATATTTCGTTTCAGGTAATTATCGGGTAACACTAATGTCGATCGACTTGTGTTTAGTGACTATTGTGCCAGTGCATATAATATTGTTTGGGTAAAATGTCGAGCTTATCAGATTACGTACCTGCTAAACGCGTGAAAAGATGTGCGCTGTCTCAGAACGAGAAGCTTATTATATTAAATGTATTTAATGCATTGAAACACCAAAATCCTACCAACAGTGTTGACGACATCGTGGAAAAGTGTTCCAAAATGACAGGGATTGGAAAATTGACTATCTACAGACTTTTAAAGGAAACAAAAAATGAACAATGTACTGTAAATCTCCCAAAATCATATACAGAGAGATCAAAAGTCGTTATAGATGATTTCTTCAAAAATGTCATTCGCAGAAAAGTACACTCATTTTATTTAAAAAAAAAATACCAACGCTAAACAAAATTTTAAGTGAACTTTCAGAGGACAACGATTTGTGAAAAATCAGTAGAAGCATATTATAGGCCGTGTTACGAGAGTTGAATTTTTGCTGGGAAAAGCAGAACAGGAAGTCAGTTCTTATCGATAAAGATAAAATTATTTGTTGGCCAAGATCCTACTTAAGATCAATTAGAAAATTCCGTGACGAAGGGAGGAATATTTATTATCTAAAAGAAACTTGGGTTAACGAGGGATATACTGTAACAAAAGTATGGCAAGATAAAAATGTAAAAAGTTTTCGACAAGCATTTCAACAGGGTTCAAGGCACCTTTAGGTAAATGGCGAAGATTAATAGTGACACATATAGGTAGTGTTAGTGGTTTTGTAGATGGCGGTTTACTTTAATTTGAATCTAAAAATACAGGTGACTATCACGAAGACATGAACGCAGATGTTTTCGAAGAGTATTTTACACAGATGTTGGATCTTATTCCTCCGGGGTTTGTAATTGTCATGGATAATGCCAGTTACCATTCACGGCAGACCGAGCGGACGCCTACGACTGCTTGGAGGAAAGCTGATATAATTCAATGGTTATCCGGAAAAAACATTTCTTTTTAAACAAATATGGTGAAAAAGGAACTTTTGACACTTATCAATCTTAATAAAGATCAGAAATAATATGTTATCGATGAAATGGTAACAAATCGCCAAATAACGGTACTACGGTTACCACCTTATCACTGTAAACTTAACCCAATCGAATTAGTCTGGGCGCAGGTAAAAGGAGATGTAGCGTGAAATAATACGACGTTTAAATTAATAGACGTGAAAATTTTGATAAAAATTCCTTGGAACGATAACTGGCAAATATGTATACATCATGTACAAAAAGAGGAGAAAATGTGGGAACTCGATAATCTAATTGACGTTACTGTGGAACCTATCGTTATCAATCTAGGAGACGAAGATAATTTCTCAGAATATTCAGAGGATAAATTTTAATATACCTACTTTTTTATTTTCTTTATTGTACATTTATACAACACTACATTTACTCACCATAATTTGAATTTTCAAAATACATATATTTTTGTGTGGAATAAAAGTCCATTCATTAAATTTAAATAAATATTTTGATAATAATATTGAATAACTTTATTTGAATTACTAAAAACCCTCTTAACCCGGTTATGATGCTTAAGTAGCCTCTAGTTTTGAAATGCTGTTTTTATATTGTTTACTTTTAAGAGAAATGGACCGAGAAATTGAAGCGGCATAGACAAAGACGGATTTTCGGGCATTAGATTTTAGCTACCTGCTACAATTTAGTACAACCCGGTCATACTAAGTTTTTTTAAAAGCACACCTCATCTATACCGATAATACATAATATAAAAATATTGAATATAAGCACCAGTACTACATTTATTTACGATTTGCATAAATAATAAGCTTTTGTTACTCACTTTCACTTCTAAAGGAACTATAATCAAAAATCAAAGATATGCTTCAATAACTCATTCAGCACTTATATGTCACATTTTTCTCTCAAATTACCACTTGCAGATGTAATGCAAAATATATGAAACACACAGTATATCAGAAATTATCATCTGCATATTTTTGATATTCAAATTATATCGTTTGATATTAAAACAACTCGAAATATCTAAAATCAATCATTCATCTCGGCGCATTCACCATTTTTATAACTATTTGGAAATCCGAATTCATCTATTTTCATATTGTATTTCAGATTCCATCAACGCCAGGAGGCAAGCTGACATCACGTCATTGTCAATTTTTCATATAAATCGAACACAAGAATCCTATTAGTTCTGGAGATAAGCTCATAGTCATTTTTTATATTTCCAAAAGTTTCCGTTATTCACTTATCTGTCATGTTTGTTTACCTGTTTTTCGTTGACGCGTAAAAAGCTGCTCAAGTCGATCAAGTTACATTATTTACTTTCAGCAACGTTTGTGAAACACATTACAAACAAATATATTACTATTTTTTTGTTATTTTAAAACAGTAACAATTTTAAAGTACATTTGAACATAAATTCTCCATAAGCAATGATTGATACAGTGTTATAACAGTTGGTCCAGTCATATTTATAGGTCAGAGGTCGCGCGGTTTAAGGTGGCAGTACTCTCTCTGCGGGTATGGTAGGCTGGAAGAATGTTGGCTTGGGTCAATGTGAGAAATTGATACCGGTTGACATTTGACTACCCCCTTAATTAATTATGTTGTCCAGATTTCCCTCATTCCTGCACTGAATGGTGGTTGGGGCCTACCAAGTCGTTCCTGGGCGCAAATGCGGCCTGCTTAATAATAATATGCCGTCCCCCGCTGATTAGAATGAGGGGTAGAATATTATTATAATTATTTAAATTAATATTTCAATAATTCGAAGAAACGTAATAATTATTAAAAATGTGACTAATGTGAAAAAATAAATGTATAGGTGTTTACAGTAGGAAACGAATATCGAATAACAGTTACAGGAAAATTAAAATTATTTCTTAACTTTATTGGCCTTTTATAAATGTTATAAGTAATTTTTACTTATAAATATATAAGGTGTGGGAATATTCAGAACAAAAACGACTAATATCAAAAAGTATTATTCACGTTTTGACGAGAAAATTGAACTTCAATTTTGTAGTGGAAAAATAAATTTTAGTAAGTCAAGCACTGTTTGACAGCTATGAAGCTAACCGTTACATATCCAAAGGGTGAGTCAATCTTGCCAGATGGCATAATTTTAAGGAAATTTGTGAAACGGACAAACAAAGAGGTAAAGGATTCTCTTCACACACTAGTCAATTTTAAACTGGATTTTTTGCTGAAATTTTGGTTAGTTATTAGTAAAATTAAAAACCTGGTATAACCTTACCGACATCTCACCATTATCTTTGTTGTTTCTTCTGGGATAGACTAGAATCAATAACAATTTATTCCAAAACGTCGGCATGATTTAAAGCAAGTGATTTTTTTTCAAAAACCAGTTTAAATTCCCGTAATAAATGCAATTCAAAATTAGTATAAATATGAACATTAATTAATAGACAGAAATAAACTATAAAAGTGTTACTTCTCTGTAAACGGTGACGTGTGATCCTAAATGTTTATAGAAACAAAATACAAGACTACTACTATTTTAACAATTAATAGGTTGAATTCTTACAAATAAAATTTGGTGCCAACTTACCGGTTTTCAAGAAAATGTTTAGAAAATTTAAAAACTAAGTACATCAGAATTCTTCACATTTTAGTGATTTTAATAAACCTGATTTTCTTAGCAGGAATCAAATTATAGGTCAAAATTCTTCAATGTAAAGAAAATATTCTTATTTGGCAACACTGATCTCGTAGTCTCCACTACACTCCACTCCCAAGTCCCAATACAGAGTACGAGGTCGGCGCATTATTGCAAAATAACAAGGATTGGCGTTAAATTGTTCCAACTTTTAGAATTTTTTTATAATCATCTTTAATAATCAATTCTCATAACCGACCTATGAAAGATTATATTATTTTACTGAATTTGCTGCCTGAAATGTAAATTTTTAATATCCTAAATTGAAGACGCCACACCCTGTATATATATATATATATATATTTCTTTACTGAATTTGCTGCCAGAAATGTAAATTTTTAATATCCTAAATTGAAGACGCCACACCCTGTATATATATATATATATATATATGGTTGTCAAATTTCTCCGGGTTCCTTTCCGCGATGAATCTGCATGGTCTTCAAAAGAACCATTTCTTTGACAACGTTTCGGTAAAATCTCAGTTACCATCTTCAGGTATATACTGTGCTTTCGTTCCGGTGTGTGGTTTTTTTCGCATGGTTGCGCGTCACGGGTCTTGCGTTTAATGGTGCTGTGGGTAAACGCACATTTAAAGAAAAACTTTTATTTACAAAATGTAGATGATTATTCATTATTTGATAACAAACATGCAATAAAATATCCTCCTGTTATCCAATAAGAAATTTACTTCAACAACACTCCACTTTGGTGTTATGCCAATCAAAATATCAGACAGTCAGCCGTATTCTATTTATAAAATAATTCGATTAACAATAACACAGCACCAAAGAAAAAGTGGTCTTTGCGCGACGGACTAGACCTATATATTCTTATATATTTTCACACGCTAAATTCGAATCTGGTGTCCATTTAACTCCATCTTCCTAGATTCAAGGCCATTCCAAGGTCAAAGCAAAAGACTATTCGTACCTTTATGTCTTTGGGGTCGCTAAATTCTAATCCAGGATTCAATTTGACTCCTATGTTTTTGGGGTGACTGAATTTGAATTGGGGACTCATTATTGAACCTATCAGATCAGCTTGAAGGTTATTTCAAGGTCAATTGAAAATAACAATTTTAAACTAACAAGCATGATGAATGAGAATTTAAAAGGTTATCAAAGCAAGATTGACATAAAAATCAAACAAAATTGTAAAATAGAAATAATAGAATTAAATTTAGATTTGCCTTACCTCAAACAAAAATCAGTAAAGAAAAATCTTAAAGAAACTTTATTGATAACACCGTAGAAACAACGGGATGTGTAGAAGTTGCCCAAGTAAGATCGTGGCACTGTACGGAAAATAAAAGTACCAATAAATTCAAAAATTAGTCACAAAAAGTGAAATCACCAACTTTACTGTGTTTAACCAAAAATAAGTGTCAGAATAAGTTGACAGAAGACAGTAATACCCCGCCAAGACAAGTGTAGCCATACTATTATTAGAAAACGGAGCCAAAAACTTTTGATCAGGACAGTTTAAAAGGGAGTAATAAAATTACACACTTTTAACACAGAAATTTAATAAATTCTAAATTAAAGAATACGTACGTTAATGGTGAACAAAAGTCCAAAAAGGACTCTATTGACAGCGCAATTTTAGAATAACAGTGTTTAAGTATTCTGTACAAATTAGTAAAATATCAATATCAATTTTCCATTAAAAAAGTTAGAATAGACACAAAAGATTACATTTCTGTTTCTTTTAATTTGAAAATTGTTTAAATATATTTATTAACTTCAATGTTGTTTATAGTTAATTGTTCTATATTTCATCCACTGAACCGCTACGTTGATATACTAGTCTTCAGGTTTTATTAGAAAGTTTAGTAAAATAAATGTTTTAAGAATTAAAAATTAAACTTTATATGACATTTTCATGCATTAATATATTTAAATTTTTTATATAGATAAACTTACTAATAGCTTATAAAACCTATAGATATACACGTCTGAAATTAACCAGAGGTTTATATCCGGAGCCCAAAAATAAAACAGAAGCAACAAAAATTATTTATTCTATCTTTAAACATATGAAAACAATTTTAAAATAATTCTATTAGATCATAAGTAATGCATAGTGTAAATTAAAAATACACAAGGAGTGAGCAGGTAGCAAAATTAAGGTAAGCAGGAGAATATCAGTTAAGACATATTGTGTTAATATTATTGACAAGTTTAAATTTATAACATCCATTTTCCAGACAAACCATAATTTAAAAATAAAACTAATTGAAATTCCCAAATAATGCCAAAAACAAGCGTTTACTTTCTAAATTAAAAAAGGAAATAAATTTAAATCAAAAATTATTATTTACTCTAAAAATTAAAAACACTAATAAAAAATTATCATTAGGCAATTCAATAGAAAACTTAAATCTATCATAAATATAAATTAATAAAATTAAATTGTGATCATAATGATATATCAAATGCATAACTAAGAAGTATAATTTAAAAAGCCAAGTTTCCTTTTACCACGATTTCTTGTGACTGGTGCTTTTGTAGATGGGTAACTAAATAAAACAATACAATCGAGAAATTTATTGTGTCAATAAACTACCATCCCAAAGTCACCAAATAAATTAGATAATTTAAAGGGAGGGCGAGATAAAAGATAATGTAAAAGAAGCAGGACCATAAAAGAATGAGGAGGGCTTCAATAGCAAGGCTTCCCAGGGCATCCTAATGTAAGTCAACAGACGTAAAAACGAATACAATAATGTAAACAAAAGAATCTGAATGTCTTGAGTGCGTTGTTTATAGACCATTTCCATTTGGTAGAAACATTATTTTTATTGTATGTGTGTATATATATGTAAGAAAGAACATAAAGAGGCAGAAATAGGGTTGCTTTGATTACATTTTACTATTACATATTTTTTAAGAAATAAGTGGAAATTACTTTAAACGTGATTTGGAACAATTTTGCAGATTATAAAAACATCTTTATTTAAAAAATGAGTTGTTTTATGTTTATGAATGAATTATATATTTGTGTACTAAAACTAAATCGATAATACATTTAAACAGATATAGTGTACACACTATATTAAGCATTAAAGACTTATGAAGCACATTATTTTAATTAAGGATTAAGTTATTTACGTTTTTTTTTAAGAATTATATAAAAATTTCTCATATAAGTAGATTAGTTTAGGTTTATAATAATGTATTTAAATCAGTACGCGAAGATATGCGGAAATGACATTAAATATTTACTGCTAATATCAAACTATATGCGACCATTTAACCTTAACAAGACCAGTCAACTTGATACAACGGTATGAAAACTGGGTGCTTTCTAAATTGAACAAAATAATCAGTGATATCACGGTATCACGGTACACACAAGTAGAAACTATAGCTTCTTACAGTGATCCTAGTGATATATTGTGAAAGACCTTTTAGAAGATCTACTTTTGAATAAGAACATTTAAAGGGTAAAATCAAATACAGACAAAAGACTAACAAGTTAAAAAAAGGAAACTTCAAAATATCGACGAATGAGAAGTCTGTCTCTAAACGTACTTTTTCTACATGGATTTTACTACCACAATTGTGGTGTTCCACTTTCAAAAGCGAAGAGAAAGATTTTTGATTTTCGGAAGAAACTACTCCTGTCATACGTATTTTTTCAAATTTTCCTATTCTTGTTCTTCTGTAACGTGTTCATTTCTACAACTTTTTTTTTCATTTTCAGGCTATATACTTATTATTAGTCATATTTTCAAAATAAATACCTATTTTCTTCAACCGTCACAAGACTATGACATTTTTTGACTGAATCTCTAAGGTTGATATTTCCTGACAGATAGAAGATGGTATCTTAGCAACAACAGTATTCACTTTTAATCCTAGAAGATAAAATTTAAATTTTAATTATAAAAGTTTATTCAACAATATTTACAATAATTTTTGTTCATGCTCATTGATACAAAATACACAGTTTTAACAAATATTAAAATTAAATAACTGAAACTACCATCATTCTTGCAGTAATTCTCAAAGCAGTCCAACACGTTTCCATTAATAACAACAACTGTGTTTGGTTTTTCATTACCACTATCAACTTTCAGTATTTTTTTCGCAATATTTTCTTTATTTAAAAGTGAGTCATCAATGTAACTTTGCACTACAGTGCTTGATCTCCATCCTCAGTGTTTTTTAGGACAAGTGAGGTCACCACCGTCGTCAACTAAAAGGGTAGAAGACATTCGCCGTAATGTGTGTCCATTTCTTACGAGACGGCATTGATTTTATGAACGACCACCATTAGATGGCACTTTCCACTAACATATCTGACAAATGATCTCTATTTTACCAATTCGGGTGGACGCAAAGAAACATATTTTCGATAAAAACTTAAATAATTGTCTCCCAGCACGGTAAAAGAACGTAGTTTCTTGGTTTTGGTATAGCGAATTTTAATAAATAAGGCGAATTTCATAACTTCAACATTATCAATTGTTAAATTGACTAATTCATCAAAACGGCATACGCCTGCAACCCCCAATATTAGGACGACCTATAAGATTTTTTTTTTAATTTTGTTCTTTTATTTTTAAAATGCTTACCTTTATCAAATATAAAGCATCAGGTGCACTATTCAAAAAGCAATCAACTGACTCCTTTGCAAATAGTCGCGATATTTTTGGTGCATATCCTTCATTTTGTCTCTCGAGAAAAGCATGTAACTTTGAATATTTGCTTATATAAATCCCCTTATTTATATCCATCCTTGATCGCAATATTGAATATTGTGACCAAAGCGTTGACGAGTTTATTCTATTTGCTATATTTGAGAAATACGTTATCAACACATCTGGATACAACTTAATGTTTTTTTCTTTTCTCGTATCTATAAAACGTTGGTAGACAAATTCATAAATTTCTCGATATTTCTTTGAAAGAAGATTTAAAGAGACCTTCGCATACTCCAGTATTCCCTAGGGTACACCTAAATCTTCATTAGATTCCATTTTTACAGACTTTTCAGCAAATTGTACCACAAACAATGACAAATGAACTCAACTAGAAATATGGCGACTAATGTTTGACTTCATCTATATATCCTACTTATCTACTTTGTTTTATTATCCAAATTTGGTTCGAATAGTTTCAAAGTACAAATTAATAATTAAATGGAGGATTTTGGAAAAATTAGCATGTTTTATTCGGATTAAAAGTGTATTTTTTGTCTTGCAACTTTGCATCCGCTCGGCTACGCTACGTTTCGCCTCGTAGATGCAAAATTTGCTCGCCACAAAAGTAACACTTTTAATCCTAATATAACAATATACTATTTTTCCTGCAATTAGGCATCTATATAGCAACTTTAAAATTAAAAATATATGCAAGTTTCACTTAAAGATGATAAAATAGCTTACATATTCATTTTTCAAATCATGAAAGGTTGTTAATTCATTTCATTAAATGTTAATAACTTGTAAAACATCGTAATAGCTACTCACATAACATTAAATAGAAATTTCATATTTAACTGTGCAACTCAAAATTGCTACAACTTATTTCATTCAGACGGAACAAATATCTGTGTATACCATCCTATTCACATGCCCGATAAATCTGAACAGCTTGATTTGTGCAGATAAATAGTTACGATTTATCTTTACGTGCGTGGCTGGTAAAATAAACTGTTTTTTCCACGGTCGGGAGTAGAAATCAGTTTCTATGATATCAAAATTAAAACAGAAGTAGTCGATTATTCCCAAGGGAGTATAATGCTCCCAAGGGAGTTTACACTATGGAGAACGTTTTTCATGCAAAAAAAAAGATAACATTGAAATTATTTATTGACATTTAAATTAAATGTTACATTTGTACAATTTTCAAAATTAATATTAGAAGGAATATTACTTTCGCTTGCATTTACAGTTTTTGTGATTGCGCTAGTAGTGGTACCTACTAAAACCTGATTAGCAATTTTGGTCTTATTTTCAATGGAGTTCTCGACATAACCCTCAGCGACTGTCGTTGATTTCTAACCAGCATGACGCTTTATTGTCATGATATCCACACCAGCATCTGCCAGCAATGTCGCTGAAGATCTTCGTAAGCAGTGACCAACCAGTATAACATGCAGCATCAGGTAATTTTAAATACGAAGCTACTACACTCGGAATGTTTCCCATGGTATTCTTGCCAACTGGCTGCGAACTACATTTTCCTGCTTTGTAGTACAAAAAAAAGGCGCTCATGCTTGACGTGGAGAGGACGAAGGGACAGGTATTTTCGAAACAATTCAAGCATATTTCCCACATCGGTAACTAGAAAGGTTTGTGGAATCTTTGTCTTAGTGTTTGGAATTTTTACAATCAAGGAAGAGCCTACATCCTCAATATCATCTACAGTTAAACTGACTAGTTCATCAGTTCGACAAGCTCCGGCAATCCCCAGAATTAATCCAACCTATAAAAAATCAAAATACTTAATAATTGAAATACCTAACAACAAAAGTAATCTTACCTTAATCATTAATAATTCTTTGTCATGTGCACTTGATAGAAAACGGTCGATTTCACCCTTTGTCAATATTTTCGATTTTTTCGCTTGATATCCGTCATCTGTTCTTTTCAAAAATGCGATCAGCTTGGGGAATTTGCTTATATCTATGTTGTCGTAAATTATCAAGCATGACTTAACCATCGAATATTGCGCCCATAATGTGGAAGACTTGTAATTCTTTGCATTTTCACTGAAGTATGCCAACAAAAAAATCTCGCTGTATACTTGAACATTTTTCTCGGCGCACCACTTTTTGAACCGATTATATATCGTATAAAGATCTTGACTTCGTAGGCAGTAAATTGCTTATGGCAATATTTGCAGCCTCCACAATCTGTTCGGACTCACAATTATTCATTGTGCACTACACAAACTTTCAACTAAACCAAACTAGCACCTTAATTTGACAATTCTTTTTGTTTGTTTATTTTGTAGTTATGACAATAACTCAACGACTACTAAATAAATGCTCAAATCCGAATACAATAATTCTGGTGCTACTTACTTCATGATATGTGTTTTTAAGTTAATGAGACCGTGGAAAAAATAGTATATACCATTCAGGAGAGATGCTATTTTGTCCTCGGTGCATTGTAGCCCTCGGGCTTCAAATTGCACCTCTGCCAAAATAACGCATTTCTCTCCGTTATAGTATAATGTACTATTATATGTGTCTCCAGTTTTAAAAAATATATCTGCCTTAAGCTTGCATGACAATTTTATTTATCTGTTCTCTTTTTAATTATATAACTACATGTTGTATTTCAAATTAAAAAAACTGACCTATTAGTATTCGAAACAATCCCATTCAGTAATAACAACATCAGTGGGTTTATTACACATATAATGGGGAAGTTGCATACATTTTTATATTGGTTTGAAATATATTCCAGAGTAATTTTTCAAACATATTACATAATAATTAAAATGTTAACATTAATAAATTGCCATAGAATGTAAACAATCGCTTGGCTGAAAATGTCTGGTCTGGTCTGACTTTACACGCCGTTCAGCCAGGTTTTTTCCGTAGATATATGTGCAGGTTACGGTGTTGGTTACGGTAAACAGGCGTTTGTTTCTTGTATTTTTGCGTTTTTGTGACATTTGTGAATCATAGATATATTATAGTGTAAATACGGTGTAGGTAATTCCATAATTATTAGTGGTGGTGCGGTTAACTTACCGTATTGTTAAACGTAACTTAAATATCGTAACGTAAATTATACCATTTGATTTCACATTAAACTATTTGTTTTTATTTGAAAAATAATAAGTAAAAGTATTAATAATATTTGATATTTGGTAATTAAAAATTAAGCCTCCTTTAACTACTTGCAAATCTGTATGGATATGACCAACCATGAAGCATGTTCTATCTGGGTCACCAAACTAATTTAATAAAATTAAAAACCAGAATCTTGTAGGCATCTTACTAATGTATTCTGGATAACCTTTCTCAAGCTTCCTGAATAGTAATAGATCATGTCAGTTTAACGGTAATCGTCCCTAGGATAAGGAGGCCCTTAATGTTAATAAACAAAGTTGGTTTAGTTTCATTTGCAGCTTAGTTTCCAATCTGATACTGACAGGATTATTATCAAATATAATGGGTCCATTAAGACTGATGAATTTTATTGAAAATGGTATTCAGTATCATTATAGAGACTTGTATTAGACGTTACTGATACACTTTTTACTTACTCTCTTTCGCTCTCCAAAACGTTTAAAATTTTTTAATAGTTAGAGAAATACAGATTTCTTTCGATATACAATTCAGTATATCATCATCAAAGAAGAAAGTCCATGAATATTGAAATACATGTCTGGATATGGAAAGCCAAAAGTTAATGTTTTAAAATTCTTTAAATTAAAAATATTAAAATAGACTGGTAATTTGCTTTTATTAAAATATATTTTGACAACTCAAACAACTATTGTTAATATGATAGCGCCAACAAATTAGTAGTACTAGGTAATTTCAAATTAAAGTCATTGATGACAATTTACTTTCTTTTAGCAATATGAATTTTACAGTTATATAAATAGTTTTGTAAGGACATATAGTGCTGTAATGAAGCGTGTTTATTAACATTTTCTGTTAAATAAACCCCGATTTTAGAAAAATGATTTATACAGGGTGTCCGGAAAGTAATGGGACCCAGCTTAAACATAGCTTTCTGTGATCAAATAGAACCGATTTAGACAAACTTAGCTTAGTCTAAAAGTGCTTCATTTAGAAGTTACAGGGCTTTAAAAAATATTTGTTTTCTTGTTATGGGCATAATTAAGAAACGAAACGTCCAATCATGTTGAAATTTGGTACAGTTATGTTTTAGATAAGTACAAGCATTGCGAAGCAGTAAGTAGTGCTGCATATCGTAGGGGGCACTCTTGGCAGTTTTTTTGTAACTCATATATTTTTTTGTTGGTCCTATTCTGATACGCTTGACGGAAAGTCATGATGAAGAAAGTAATTTTGCGTAAAAAAGCCTGTTCCATGTAACTGCTCCTTCTTGCTCCAGCTCCTCTATTAAATTGATTTTGACAATAAACAGCGATCATTTCCGCCGTTTCTGAGTTGGAAAACTGATTATGTCGAGGTATGTTTTCAAAATTTGGCAAAATAATACTAATAATTTGAAATTATTTACACATTACATTTACACTTTACACAACTACACATCGATAATTACTAACTCAGTACATTACATTAATCTTAATATGACAGGCTTTTGATCAAATTTTATCTAATTTAAGCATATCAACGTCAGTTTGACAAGTGGTATCTTGATCGAATTAGAAAATTTACTTTTATTTTAATGTGCGAAAATTTCCAAACGCGTTTTTACCGAAACCGGTGCATTTTATCAACATGGATAGCTTTTCTATGAGAAATTTATTTATCTAAAACATAACTATACCAAATTTGAACATGATTGGATGTTTCGTTTCTTAATTATGCCCATAACAAGAAAACATTTTTTTTTCTTTAAAGCCCAGTGACTTCTAAAGGAGGCACTTTTGAACTAAGCTAGAATTACAATTATAAAGTTATATACTAGAGATATATGTATGAAGTTCGAATTTTCAATCGTTAAATTCGTGTTTGACTCTATGATCTTCTTTGCTATCTGTTTCTTATTCTCTAAAGAATTCTCAACATAGCCTTCTGCCGTAGAAGATTCTCAGCCTCCATGACGTTTTAACATCTACATATCTGCACTGCCATCGACCAGCATGGTGGCTGAGGACCTTCTAAATCAATGTATTCCAGTACAGTGTATTCTGCAATCCAATCTTTGTTGGTCATTTTTGGAATGCTTCCAAAATTATTAAATCCGAGAGGCTGGGAGGTACATTGGTCCTGGTCTGTAGAATACAAAAAACTACCTGTGAGTTGCATTAGAATGAGGAGAATCGATTATTTCAATAGTCAGATGGATACACTAAGCAGCAAAAAAGTTCTGTCATTTGAAAGAAACATGATGTGCCATAAGTGGTACTACTAGTGACGTCAGAATTAGAAACATATTTGAATTTCTCGTCCGCAAAAACCCCCGATTTACAAATTTTATGTAAATATTTGGATTTCTTAAGAAGTTATTTACAAATATCGAAAATAAAATTTTAAGTTTAACGCCCTGTATCTCCGTTAATATTGAGTTTTGGAAAAATTGTTGTAGGACTTCGTGACCCTAATTTCTTGTGAAGAATCACCTCCCGAAGTCTTGACGCATAATTTCCGGACACCCTGTACATATTATTCACTATTGGTTACTAGCACTGTCACACATTAATACTTAATATATAATATCGTTTATCTACTCTTATTAATTTATATATTAATTATTCAACTGCTTTTGAGCAATTAATAGTATCAATAAACAAATAGCGTGAGTTTTTATAGTGAGTTATTCTTCTACAATGATAATTCGGTATGTAAATAGTGTACGCAGTAAATTCTTGGAAATTTTTAAGCCGATAAATACGTTCCATTTGTGTAAAATGGAAAGAATTTTTAACAAGTGGAAAGGAATGAATAATTAAAAGATTTTAAAATTAGTAAATTGCCAACGTCTGTCAGTAGACGGAACTGTCAATTATTATCATTGAGGGGACTAATGTCATTTGATATTTTAACAAAATAATTTTGACGTTTTCAAATCAATTTTCTTTCTCGATACTTGTATCTTAGTATTTATTGTTATAGTCGTAGACAAAGTATAGTATTCAACTTGCGGTAATGGTAATAACTCACTTGATGAATTACAGCACTCGCCTGCGGCTCGTGCTGCAAACTTCATCTGCGTGAGTTATGACCTGCATTACTGCTCGTTAAATAATATACTGTTTTATGTTTTGTCAAAATTTAATATTTTCTTCAATTCAGATTCCAACCCAATATTTATTTTATATAGTTTCTTTGCCGTATCACTATTCTTATTTTATCAGTATACTATTTTCGAATTCATTTATACGGAAATTTACATACCATAATTCATATGTCACGCATAAATTTCATCTTGTAAGATGAATCTATTTTTTTTTTCTCGAAAGCTCATTTTTAAAATATCATCTTCCTTCCGCGAATTTCCACTATTTTCCGTTTCGCAGTTGTACTTCTTTGCCACTCTTCATTGCACTATACATATATGCTACTCACGCATATTCTTGTTAATGAACTACATATTTCAACATCACTTACACTCATATTTTGTCTTCGCGTCCTAAACCCTTCATACATGTCATCATCCGATATTCCCCGCTTGTTAATTTAGGGTGTTTTCGATTTTAAGAATACGCTGTAGGGCTTGAATTATTCCACTTTCTTAAAAACACAAAATAACTAATAAATTAATTACCTTCATAATTAAAATAGCGGAAAGATATACCCGAAATTTTGCCCGCCCGAAAGATATACCCGCCCATGATAGCGCTGGAGATGGAACAAGTCAATCTGTCAATTCGTCACAACCAATAGGAGTCTAGCGTTTCAATCTGGTGCATGCGTATTTGCTGCAGCAGAACCTGTTAAATCGGGTATGCTCTCAGATATATGCGGCATACGATTTTATAGAAAAAATATACGGTCTGTATGTATGTTTCTTTGTGTCGACTGCTATAAATTGTGAGCGGGTTTATAACATGAATCACTCTCTAGATTTTCGGCGGTTGGATATAGTTAATTCTTCGCGACGACGGGCTTTAAAATATACTTCTTCCTTTGTAAAAATTCTATACTTTTTGGCAATGCAACTCTCTGAACTTTTAAAGAATGTGATTAGTTGAGAGAATTTTTTTATATGTATATTGATTTTCCCAAACGGAAATCATAGTTCTCAACATTGAGTAGAAAGTCCACAATGTAGATGGTTTCTGGGAACATTGCTTTGCGGAAAAATCAACCAAAGTGATTTTTTGAAACACCTCCTTTACCATTTTTACTCCAACTCATACCACGCCTTGGATTTTGTAGAAACTAGACTAGACTGCATATATACCAGAAGATAAACCTCCATCAGAGTTACTCATTTTGAAAAGGCTTTTTATATTTATGGGTTTGTTTGACAAAGTTTTGACAGTAATTATGCTAAAGGACCCATAAGAAAATTTGATCCGTAAACCTAACAACAAGTATGTTTTCTGTTCATAGAAAATACACCAGATTCTTGTCGCGTCATTTGATATTTTTTATTCGTGTTATTAAATGAAAATAAATCAAATTTTAAACAATATTTTCGTTGGAAATTTATATTATACACTCGATGTTTTATCAAACTCGGCTGACGTCTCGTTTGATAATTTTAACTTCTCGTGCTGTAATATGAATCTTATACAATAAATAACTCATTAGCTTATAACAACCGTACGTCACAACATGCTCAAAAGTGACAATGTACTAACAAATAAAAACGAGTCATTGTTTTCGTTTCTTATGCGCACATTTCACTTGAATTGTTGTTTATTTCGTTTATTTCTTAATTTCCTGAGAAGAGTATATTTCAAAAAAAATGTTTTATTTATTTTAGTGTTTGCGATTTTACGTAAAAATACTTATGCCATCCTGTTTACATCTATTTTAGTTTTATAAATCACAATACATCCATGATCATCAGATATTCAACACATATTTAATTATTAATTTTGTGAAACTGAAATATCCTCACATAAAAATGTGATTTTCAACGGGAGGCGCAGTGTAGAAGCTATCCATCATTTATTGATGTTCCCAACCTTTTTTTGTAAGTGCCCAAATTCATAATTTAGAGGGTAACTGTAACCCAAAGGAAAAGTAGCACGTTACGCGTTTAAATCATCCAGAATTTCAGTGGAATCTCGCCGAGATGATTACTACCGAAACAGGGAGAAATAAAAAGGAAAGGAAAAATACATTAGAGGCGCTTGTTGACTACTGCTGGCTATTAATTCCAGAATGGCCTTACAGTCGTAGAGTAATCAAGAAGATATTAAATAAAATATGCGAGAAAATTAGTACAGTTTTTGAAGTGTAATTTGAAGTTATGATTCAGTAATATTACGTAAAACTTTTTAATGAATGTATTATATTTTGAATATATATTTTTTTTAATAATGACTATACAGGGTGTCTCAAAATTAACTGCCAACCCTGAACAGGCCGATTCTATAATCAAAACTAAGTAAGAAAGTTCATACGAACATGGATCCAGAAATGCTTCCTAAGGGCACAGGGACCCATTGAAGAGGGAAGAATGGAAATCATTTTTTTGCAATATCACTCAATCGCGTTATGATAAAAGAAAGAAATTTGGCGAGGTTTGATGAAATTTTTCAACAAAGTAGGTACAAAGATTTTATCAAATCAGGCCGATCTTTTTGAAATTTTGCACGTCTCCATAATTTACCATTCTGAACAACTTTTTTAAGTAACATTTTGCTATATTTTCAGCAGAAAAGACACTACCTAAAACCAAAACAGTTATTACTCGGTGCACTGAGCATTTCAAATAGGATTATTTCAAAAATGGTTACCCCTACCGACTTTAGCAAAGTATACCTTTTTCAAATAAAACAGGTAGGAAAATCGATTGTTTCGATAGTCAGATGGATGCACTAAGCTGCAAAAAAGTTACACACGCAAAATACCAAGGGCCCTCCCGTACCCACTCCAATGGACCTTGTGGAAATAAATGGATTAGCCCATCAAATTGCTCATCAAAATATAGCTGTGTATACCAAATTTCATTCATTTATCACAACGCGATTGAGAGATATTGCAAAAAAATGATTTCCATTCCTCCCTTTTCAATGGGTGCCCTTAGGAAGCAATTCCGGACCCATGTTCATATAAACTTTTTTACTTAGTTTTGATTATAGAATCGGCTTGTTCAGAGTTTGCAGCTAATTATGAGACACCCTGTATACAGGCTGTATCCCATGTATCTCGCTTAGTATGCGAGGCACATCAAAAATCTTTAATTGTTTTTTATTGCATTTTTGGAGGCCTTTATGCTCGTAAAAGCAAATTTATTACATTGTCTGTGTCAATTTTAAAAACCCAATTGCTTCTAATGTGAAAACCAATAAAATAATATTATAAGAAAATCTGTATTTTGCATAAAAAAGTACATTCCGTTTATTATTTTTTTGCAGTTGGCGTCTTTAAAACAGGTTCTACATGAGCAGCACGAAAATATTTAGGTACATTTTTTTTTTAACTAAAATTGAAAAATGTAATAAACACAAAAGATAAGGGCAACATGTAGTATATTGCATGAAAGACGAAAAAACAGACAATTTTTTGTGGCCATAGCCTGCTTCAATAAAAAATTTTTTTTCCGCCTAGAGGGCGCAGCGAACCACATACGATATTTCAAAAATATATCAGGTGGAAGGTATCAATTTTGCAATAAAAATTTATTACCAATAAGTTATCTCTATCTCTTAAAATAAAAAAGTTAGACAGCCTTAAAGTTTGGGCACTTTACAGATTTTTTCGTTATTACTCATAAAGTTGGCCATGGATCTAAAATTTGTTTTTACGAGCATAAAGGCCTCCAAAAATGCAACAAAAAACAATTAAAGATTTTTGACGTGTCTCGCATATGAAGCTAGATACATGAGAGTGGCCATCTTATGTGATACAGCCTGTATAATATGTCACTGAATACCCCCATTAGCATTTATAAGAAATTAAAATATGTATTTTAAATAAGTACTAATAAAAAACTAAAAGTAAGAATAATAACATACATGCTTATAGTAGAACGATAGTTTGCTCATTTTTGCAAATATATTGTGCATTTTGTCGTTTTTCCTTCTATCCTATATTTTTTCCTATTCGATAAGAAGACGGCATATGCATCAGACTTGGTAAGTCCTTCAATTTTTTTGATATTTGTTTCCTTTGCATATTCAATAAATACAGTTCATTTCAAATACATTTTAGGCCTCAATAAATAGAATTCGGGAAAAAGAAAAAAATACGGGTCAAATAATTTCTCAAGTAGATTATGTGCCTAATTTTTTCCTAGTATTTCTAAATCAGCCTGTAGTTCAATTGAAATTCACAACAAACATTGTTGGTAATTTTATAGTAGGTAGATAGGTATGTTTTTTTTTTTATTATACCACTTGAATTAAGCTGAATTCCCTAAATATTTGCTTACAAAATAGTCGAGTTTTATAAATCATTCCCTCCCAGAGCAACCGACCGTTTAACAGCTGAAGCCAAACTTTTATGATTTATTTAAAAAATGTTCCGGCTGGCCGACCTGAGTGGGGAGAGCCACAGGGATCGAGTTAGGCGTTATTTATAGTGCATTCGGGCGCAACTGTGCGCAAGACCTTGCGGCTCGCAGAATAGTATTGATCATATACGAGAGCACATTACTATTTACTCAAATATTACGTTGGTGTCAAGCACCCGATATATTCAAAAACGAGACGAGTACAGGTTACCCGAGGGTATCTTTTCCGATATGAAACAATACGTAAGAACATAGTAAGTATGTACACTTTTATAAGGATCATAAGCAACAATATTAAAGAAAACGTATTTAGTGAGAAATCTCTGATGTTATCTAAATGTTTATACTTACATTGTTATATGAAAACTAATAGGTTTTAAAAGATCCTGAGGAGGTTACCTACAAACTTTGGTCCAATAGCGTTATAGCATTTCTGAGTCAGGATAGCGTCACTGGCATATAATTTGATTTCCATCGTCCAACTCAGTGTTAGTTGTATTTGCATTTTTAATTGTTTTAATAATTTTTGTGTGAACATATGTTACTAAACAGTACTGTTCCAATATTATTAACAGCTTAGAACGTATAACAAATAATTTCAAATAGACAGTTTAGTCTGTAACCTATCATTAAGTAGTTAGGTATGCCAATTGTTTTTGATGCTACTACAAAATATGAGTCAAGATTTTGCTTCAAATGTGTTTACTTTATAAATCATAGCTTCATACATTACTTCCATCATGAGTTATTCTCGTTAGGGAAGCACCATGTAGGTAGGAGAAATAACATTACAAATTGATCTAGTGCATATGCAGCAGCACAATTAGCATCGATGCCTACCTGAAATATTGCACATAACTAAGCAAATATAGTAAAATACCATATATTTTTACCATCTACTCTAAGCAAACCCTATAAAAATTCTTAACCTTACAAACTTTAGTAACACGCTTCTGCCAAAGATATTTCCTTGTAACAAATAGATGTATTAGACATTTACATTATGTTTGGTTTTGAAAATTAAAGTTTCGGAGGATATATCTGTACAAGGAAAGGAAGTTGCATCAATTTGAAGCTTGATTTAAGTTTTATTGGAAATACATAAGTAGGTTTAAGTTCATCAAAAAATTAAAATGTAAAGTTGTAAAGAATCAAATACACGTTTATATTAAGTCACCAGAATGTATACAGGTCGTTTAAAAAATCAATGGTAAAGCAAATTTACATTTTTTCTCATTTATTTATTATTTTTCTAATTAAACCAAGTAGATTAATATAAAATCAGATGGTATAATTTTATAAATACCTCAAGTGAAACCCTCTATATCTGAACGTAATCAACAGCATTGTCGCCGTAATTTTCCCGAGTGGATCTATATTGTAAACAAAGGAATCTTTTGTTTAACAATACTGTAAGTTCACCACATCACTAGTAATAATTATGGCATTGCCTACACAGTATTTACACTATCTGTGACCCAAATATTCCACAAAAACGGAAGAACAAGAAACATATGCCGTAACAGCCGCGCTGAACGGCGTGTGACGTCACATCATTGATATAGCGTTTTTAGCCACGTGGTCTTGTTTATATTCTATAACAATTTATTAATGTTAATATTTTAATTATTGTTATTACCGCCAGACATATATTTTAACATTTTAATATGTTTGAAAGATTACCCTGTAATACATTTCAAATCAACTTCCCCATTATGTGTTCCAGTCAAGGCTAGGAAATGCTGAAGCTTTGAAGAATAGAATAAGAACAGGACGTGCTGTTATTCGTGGTAATGTTCCGGAAAATCCAGAAGACCGATGTCCCGATAGTGTTTTGTTTTCATGCATCATATACTTTGAAAGCCCAAGATGATCTGATCATTTATAACAAAACTACAGTAACAAAAGCTATCGTTCCGTATATCAAATTAAAGCTCCTTTCGTTACCTATTTGATGGCATAATATTTTTTTTACAGTACGTTAAAGAAAAAATCCACCCGGGAAATAAATTTTCAAAGGTTTCATTTGAAAGTCAAAAATTAAATGATTGAGTTAAAAGGCACTGAATAGACCTATAAAATAATATTTTCCTACCTATGATATATTAAACAGTAACGGAGATATGGGCCCTGTTTACCTACATTATTTCAATGTATAAATATCAACAAATTTATCAACGTTTAAAGAAATTAATTTAGTATTTGGACACAGGGCATAGTACACTTACCCAAATTTTTCTAACAGTTACATACATCCTTTTACAGTTGATTATAGGTATAGTCAATGTTACATATGATGCATTTTTTAAACATTTACATGCCATAATAAGTCCATATATTTGAAATTTGAATATGACTTGTAAATTATCTCCAAAAGAAATGAATTTCCGTCATTAAAAAATAATAATAACAATAAACTGTATATTAAAACTAAGAATTTTGAAAGTCGTCTTGTGTATAGTCGTCTATGTTATAAAATCAAGAATGATAATACATCTTCTTACAAAAACTTTATTAGAGATTCTCGGACAAAAAATGAATGATACTAATAAATTTTGGTATTACGTTAATGGAAAAAGAGGACACCAAGCTGTGTTGAATATAGTCATTTATCAGGATATAGAAATCGAAGATACTTACTTGCTCATTTTTTTAAGTCGACATTTATACAGTCCATAACAGCAAATAAATGTTACAGTTATCTATTAACTACATGTTTACGTTTCTGATAACGTAATATCTTACGTTGCCTTGCAATGACTATTTCCCATCATTCCTAATTGTGCCTTTGATCCGATCTTTAATACACTTCTTTGAAATCTCTACATTACTTAAATTAAATAAGAATATAACCGACTACATAATATAATATATAATATATCTACTCCTCATTCTAATCACGAAGGTTAGCTCAGAAGTTGGAGACTTGTGCGGTAGGGGAGGCGGCATATTATTATTAAACAGACCGCATTTGCGCAATGCAGAAATAAGGGAAACCTAGCAAATCTTAATTAGGCAGATGGGCAAACGCCGACTGTTATTAATCTCTCACATTGACTCAAGCCAATGTCGTTCCACCCTACCATACCCACAAAGAGATTTGAGTACTGTCGCCTTAAACCGTTCGGCCAACGCCGAATATTTATGATTTATGCTACTTTAGATCTCTGCAATCAGGTTAGAAATTCTACTAAAGCATTGTATCACAATGTCGTCCTTTTTCACTGCAAGCAATCGCAGGTCTATTGTAGACTTCCATGATCTTTATATTTCTGTATCTAGCTTTCATCTTCCAATTGACTATAAAAAACATTGTTTAAAGTTTTATATAAATACAAATAATAGCGTTTAATTTAAAATTGAGAGTTACAATTATTTTGAAAAATATGTGATTTCAGCCTAAAGTGCTCTTCATTTTGTACAATTCGTACAAGATTTCTTCTTCTTTTTTTTGTGTGAACGATTTTGGGATTCCGTTTTTCTAGCAAGAATTGTGCTGGTGTGTGAACAGCAGAAATTTGGTTTATATAGGGATATTGTTGCTACTTTTGGGAAGTACAGTTTTGTCAATAGTGATTATTGTTGTTTTATTAATTCTGTAATTCTGTATTTTTCAGAGACCAATAAAGACCAGTAAGCTTGGTTTAATACTTAACCTGTCATTTGACAGCCTGAATATCTGCATTTTTAACGAAATTTTGCCTTGATTAATACTGATTTGCATATTTATTCTCATTTGTGCTGGTTATGCTGCTTTACATATTTAAAATAATTATTATCTAAGACGAAGAGATAACATCACTTTTTTCCATCCATATTGAATTGATTTTTATTTATTTTGCTCTTTATTGCTAGTTATGTCATCTTGTTTATTTCAATTTAGTGAATAAAATGGAAATGACTATTTAATAGAGACTTTTAATGTGTGCCAAACCTAACATACCCAAAAAAACATGAAACCATAGACATACCTACTCGGAAAAAAATGAGGGCAAAGTCCGTATGTACTACAACTTCCCTTTCCTCTCGTGCTTTGATATTTTAGACCAAAATTAGACAGAATGTGTGTCGACTTAAGATAGAAATATCTGTCAAATTTCAAATTAATATCTCTAAAATCACCGGACCTATCAATAAAAATCGTTTTCAAAATTTTTATTTTGACACTATGTATTTTGAAAATGAAGCTCCAAAATCAAAAGCAGCAGTGGCAGTTCCATTAATTTAATCCAAAGAATAGGTAGTTAACGGCTAGACCTGCAAATTTGCAGCACCCTGAACACCAGCTCGCTCCAAAGTCAAATGCCATTCTAAGTAACGTCAAATAACAAATACAAACTAACAGTACTACCAATATCAATTGAAATTAGGTAACGCTACGTAGTAAGGTGCAGAAATCCTTAACTTGAAAACAGCATTAATTCAAATTTGGAGCATCGAATATTTTAGTTAAACAAGTACCTAGATATAAATCTTAATCCTCAGCAAAAATTTGTGTGAAAATGTAAATCCGCAGCACACCTAGATTTTAACATAATAAATGGCTGCAAATAAGAGCCGACCACGCATAACCCTCTTTGACATAGGTAAATAAAGAGACAATCACAAATAACCCCGGATTATCCTACAACTGCTCTTTACAGTAATTGTCTAGATAGTGAATAAGAGCTAGAATCGCGCTCTGTTGGTATTATTGTCGCTTCTAAACCTCAATAATATACAGGGTGGTCCGTAAGTAATGGTCCATGGAGACATACTAGATATTTCACCTCCATTCACTAAAATATTACCATTTAAGCCTTAATAAAATGTCTTTGAATGTATCAACTTAAAAATTTGGGAACATATGTTTTTGGATATGAGAAATCATAACCTATTTTCTATTTCAACGTATTTCCTAAAGGGCGTCACGTCCGCCATATTGCTAGCGTAAATGTAAGTGTAACTTTTTTGGTTTTTCTTTAGTTTGATTGGGTTTTTGCCACACTTCTGAAAAAATAAAGATTAATTAAATAAGCCCTTACGCCTAACGGATCAGTCAAGGGTTATTTTTGAAACTAGGTTTGCCTAAACAAAAATTTATTTTTTCAGAAGTGTGCCTAAAATCCAAACAAACTAAAGAAAAACTAAAATTATTCCACAAATAAATAGCTTTAGAAAACATCTAATAATGTTTCCAAGAATTTTAGAATATTAGAATGAAATAGTAAAAAATTAGGTCACACTGAAAATTGTATAACTTTTTTGTGCCAGTGTAGACAGTTTACAATAATTCCTAAAGGCTTGAGACTAAAAACATCATACTCAAATTTTATAGTGAAACCATGGTACGTGAAAGAATACAATTCCATAGACAAAAAAAGTTACAACTGGTAAGAGATATCAACTATATAAAAGAACAGTGCATTTTTTATATATTTTTAGGTATTAACAATATTGGGTGAAACTAACTAAAAATTGAGACAATATGAAATATCAGCTTCAATACTTATGGGGATTTACATGTTTATTTTAAAAAACCATAAAATAGAATAGAAATTATTATTGTTATTAAAATTAAAATATAGTAGAATTAAACAAAATAATATAAAAAGTGACAATGCAGAACATATAAGTAGTTATTATAGTGTAAATTAAATAAATTAACATTCTTGAAAATAAAATATAGTTAAATTTCATTAAATATTGGGACATGATCTCATATTTATCAATAGTTCATAAACAAAAAAGGAGTTAAACCCAGATCAAGGTATATAGAAAGAAAAAGAAAAGATCATTTAATAATATCATACACATATCGACAGAAGTCAAGCGAAGATAATTAAAATATTAGCAATTTAAATAAATAAAAGGTATAAAATGTTGCGAAATGTCAAATAAATATCATGGACAAATGTCAAGTCTAAAGTTGGCTTCACAAGAGATATAACAATGTACATAAAAAGAGTAATATTGAAGAATATTTAATAATTAGATATAAGTAAAATTGTAATTACATAAAAAAATTTTGTAGTAGATTTAAGTAGTTCAGTGAAAACATAAAAAAACAGTGCATCGAAAAACTAAATAAGATCATATGTATGAACCATAATATGTATGCAAATTTTACAACAAGGAATCAAGATATCAAATTGATAGAAAAATATTAAGAAAAACAAAAGTTTGTTGATTGGAGACGAAAGAATAGAAAGAAAAGCAGCGTGGGTTTTTGAAGAAAGGTCCTAGAAAAATAAGAAATTGAGCAAGAAAAAGTAAAGTAATAGTTAAAAGTAATACTTACGTCATAAGAAAAGTGTCGAGTAACAATATAAACAGAGATCCAGGTCCAAGCTAGGAATTTGGCAGTACCATATAGTGGGAAAACCAGCCATCAATATCAGCAGCCCAATCACAAGTTAAGAGGGATGTCTAGTAGAAGTCTTATAAAAAGAAAATTAACATTAGAAAGGTATTTTATGTGCACATAAATTCACAGAAATTTACGTAAATTTAATAAGAGACAAGAAACGCTAGCTAGCCATAAAATTCACAAAATAGACAGTCACAGACTCTAAGACTTATTAAAATAATAAGTTACTTACCTTAGTATAGTTAATAATATTTACTTTTCTATTTAATATATTAAAACTCGTTATTTAGTGGACCATCTGTCAAATAAAGTATGATTGGCAAATATAATACATCACCAGCAATGAACATCCATTAGAAGAATACCACTGAATCACGAATTTTAAGAATTAAAAGTATTAAAGATAGGCAACTTTTAATACGCAACTGCCTTTAAAGAAATTTTATCTGTTACCTATAAATTATGTTCATAAAACTTTAAATAATTTTGAATAAGTAGTAAACAAATCTCTTATGAAATAAAAATTGTCCATTTTGAATTGATATTTATTTGATGAAGTAAGGTACAGTGTGTTAAAAAAAAAAAAAAGGAATTGACTTGATGAGCGAACCGACTACCAGAGTCTATGTTATACAAGCAGCCAGGGTAATTGAATAAGAATAAAAAAAATATATATAAGATACAGGTTTGTAGTCCAATAAATACAATTTTCTTTTACACACAGAAGACATAAACACAAATCATTAAAGAAACACAAATACAATTCAAACATAAATATTATTTGGCGCCCAACAAAATTACATAACATAGCAAAATATATAAAAAACGGTACATAAAAGGTAAAATTTTGTTATTAACTTAGTAGGTCGTTATGATGTTTAAATTCATTGACAAATTAATCAATTTGACATTGTCGACATTTAATTTCAAATAATTTTAATTTATTGGTATAATAATTTTTACAGTTAGATATTTGACTCAACTTAAAGAAGACCACTTGATGAAGCAATCCTAAAAATGCAGAAATAGGTCAGATCCCATCTATTGTGGTTGAATTTTCGAGTTCCCACTGTCAAAGTGAAGTTAGATATTTATAGAGTGTTTTCATTAAACCAGGTTAGTACATTTAGATAGATTAATTTTTTTAGATAATTATTGAACAGAGCTTTGTCTGTGGAATAGTTGATTAGCATACCTAGATGTTTGGTATCAGAGAACATACATATGACTTCATTGATAGGAATTGTAGGAGATTTGATATATATTAGCTTAAAATACCTTTCTAATACAGTCAAAAATGTTACAAAAATTAGAGGCATATTTCATTGTACAATATTTTAACATGGTAAACGTCAGAATTCTCTTGCAATTTGGATATGTTGAAGGTAGATCGACAAGTAATAAAATTTGCACTGATGTAAAATGCTACGGGCTGTATTTTTCAACATGCAACATTTTTAAAATGGAAGTCATACTGTTTCTTGCAGCTTCAGATAGTCGTCCTGGATTATGAAATTTTTCGTCTTTTTTTCTCTCAATTTCTAAACAGATTTTTTTATATAAATTAATGTAGCATAGTGTATGTTTTTCTAGGACAGACATGTTTTTGTCTATTTTATTTCCTTTGTTTTTTTTTTGTACAGTGCTGGATATAAAAGAACGAATTTCGACGTTGTTTCATCATCTTTGTGTGTTAGAAGAAAATAAAATTGGAGTAGTAAAATCTAAGATTTTCATTTTATAATAATTAATAATATATTACCACAATATATTACAATTATCATGTTGTAATCTATTTCGAAATCCTCCCAAAGATTCTCGTTGTCCAGCACGTCCATTTAAATTTAATTGCCAACAAATAACAGTCATCTGGCATATCTGATTATGAAATATTATTGCCTCAGAACCAAAACTGGATAAATACATTACATTAAGAATACTTATTAACTTTAACATAAATGTTGTCTAATAATTGTTCAAATTTAACGTACTATTGGTGCCTACTACGTTAAAATATTGTATAAGGAACTATGCAGTAAAAAATGTAGGTTTAATATTTTTTAATAAAAACGTGATAACGTTAGATTCAAAATATGTTTTATTATTATTATTATTATTATTATTATTATTATTATTATATCAGGTGGAAGGTATCAATTTTGCAATAAAAATTTATTATCAATAAGTTTTCTCTATCTCTTAAAATAAAAAAGTTAGACAGCCTTAAACTTTGGGCACTTAACAAGTTTTTTTGTTATTACTCATAAAGTTGGCCATGGGTCTTGTTTTTACGAGTATAAAGGTCTCCAAAAATGCAACAAAAACAATTAAAGATTTTTGACGTGTTTCGCATATTAAGCAAGATACATGGGAGTGGCCCTCTTATGTGATACAGCCTGTATATAAATTACCTAGTGATATAAAGACTTGTACACTTGAGCTTTTGAAAATAAGACTGAAATCGTGCCTAATTGATATCAGTCCGTATTCGTTAAATGAATATTTCAAGATTTAAAATTGCGATTTTCGTTTTTTTTATGTGATTTTGTATGATTCAGTGTGTTGTTTATTTATTTTTTATACAGTGTAAACCTGTACATTAGAAAAATAAACATACAAACAAAAAAGTTACGCTCATATTTACGTTACAAATATGGCGCCCTCTATAGAATACGTCAAAATAGACAACACATTATGATTTCTCATATCCAAAACATCTACTCTCAAATTTTTAAGTTGGTACAGTCGAACACAGTCCAACTTTGACATTCTGTATCTTTTTTATTATAAACATTTTATTAGGGCGTATTGGCGAATCGTAATATTTTGAAGTGAAAAAACTAGTATGCCTCCATGGACCATTACTTACGGACCATCCTGTATAAATGTTCTTTTATATAATCTTATATTCATTCAAGTAAACTGTATTATACTTTTAGTGCTTCAGAATACTTAATACTCAATACTGAATAGTCAATGCTCAATACTTAATACTTATTACTCAATACCCAATACCCAATAATACCCAATACTTAATAATGTAACAACTTCAGATACTATGTGAAACACCCTTATATATTTTATTTTGATGTATCAAAACAAAAGACGAAAATACATTATTTACGAGGGTAGCAAAATCTATTACAAAGAAAATACCAACCGCGCTATCTAAACCAATCCCCGCTTTTCTTTGTACCGCTCTTTGGATCACTCCCACACCATTTACCCCCAATTTGTATCTACTTCTCACAAATAGCATTAAGATCAGATGTCAAAAGAGATTAAATGAGCAGAACAAACAAAAAATTCTTTATAGTCAATTTACCATATTCTCTGAACTTATTCGGTTTTATAAATATACGGAGTATTCTTTATTGCAAGTTAGAAACTTATGTAGCCTATAATTAATTTTTTTAATGAACTAGAGATTGTTTTACAAAGACATAGCAACTGAATGATGAGCTGTTAACAATGTTTTTTAAAAATATTTTTCGAACCAACAAAATCAATTGTAAATTGATATATATTTTTCTCCGTAAGACTGTATTTTAGCGGCAGCTACTGAACATTTTTAATATCTCATTATTTCTACTTTACACAGTACTTAGAATAATATTTATTATTAACTTTGGTTTCCGACGAAAGGCCACTGACTACTGTATTTACATTAATCTGTTGTCTGAAGCTATTTATTTGTGGCATAATTTTAGTCTTTCTTTAGTTTTATTGGGTTGTTACCACACTTCTGAAAAAATAAAGATTAATTAAATAAGCCCTTGCACCAAACGGATCAGTCAAGGGTTATTTTTGAAACTAAGTTTGCCTAACCAAAAAATCTCACAATGAAAAAAGCAGATAAATAATAAATAATAAAAATCACATCACTATCGCCCACTTCCGTATTTTTGACGAAAATACGGAAGTGGGCGAAAATCTCTCTGTTTTCGTTTTCAAAATAGTAATAAAAATATTAAACGTATGTCAAGTTTGACAGTTTAAAATGTGTTTATCTGCTTCCATAGAGATGTTAAATGATTTTTATTTTATTATTACTTACTTCTTCTTGATACAACCGTAGCCAACAATGATCGATGTTTGACACACACTTATTTCCGTTCAACAAAATAATCGCGGTCTCTTTTAATTTCATTTTTGTTGCGTTATCTTCCTTATCTAAAATTTTTGCCGAACCCCATTGAATTAAATGACCGTTTTCCCAAGCATGTTCCCAAATTTTGGATTTTTCAAATTCCCGTCATTTTATAACAATAAAATAAAAATCATTTAACATCTCTATGGAAGCAGATAAACAAATTTTAAACTGTCAAACTTGACATACGTTTAATATTTTTTTTACTATTTTGAAAACGAAAACAGAGACATTTTCGAAACGTCAAAAATATGGAAGTACACGATAGTGATGTTATGTTTTACTTATCTGCTTTTTTCAGTGTGAGATTTTTTGGTTAGGCAAACTTAATTTCAAAAATAACCCTTGACTGATCCGTTTGGCGCAAGGGTTTAATTAATTAATTTTTATTTTTTCAGAAGTGTGACAAAAACTCGATAAAACTAAAGAAAATACTTTAATCTGTATCTGAAAATAAAAGCACGTGTTAATATAGTCTCTGATAAATTAGAAAAAAAAAACTTTACGTGTTTCCAAGATATGCCTGAAAATAGTCTCAATTATTTTAATTTCAATATCTTGTATGTGTCTCTAAATTTTATGTGAATTACTTTTCTTAATTTTCTTGCCGTTTGCCAGATTAGTAAGAAACACCCTGTAAATATATGTACAGGATGTCCCATTTACTATACTTAAATAGGTTAGGGTAGTCCATATATCGCTTTTGCCATTAACTTTGCGTTTCCAAGATACAGACATTATACGAGTAGACGGATTTCCTTTTCCTTTGAAGAAGAATTTTTGATGTATAATTTGACTAAAAATAAAGATGTTAAAATTTGTACAAAAATAAACTGTGTCTTGAAAAAAAAACGTGTAATAGCTATTTATGATATACGTGTTAAAAGTAAGATTATATTTTGTGAGTGAAGATGATTAAAAAACGAGCGTAGCGAGTTTTTTAATTTCACGAACGAAATAAAATCACTTTTAACACGTATATCATACACTATTTTTTCTACAAAACAATCGGAAGAACTTTAAACTCAATAAAAATAAGAAATCAAAAAATACTACACGGATCGCAATGTTTATGAACCAAAATTTTCGTAGCAACTAGTGCTGTTGTTAGTTACGGAAAAAACGCAAAAATATTGACAGCATTTTCTAGTAATATTATAAGTATAATGAATAATCTCGATACTGAGCGTAATTAATCCATCCCTGCTGAAATCGAAGAAGCCGCCAGTCGAGCAACATTGGAATTATTGCCAGAGAAATCAAAGGAACGAAATCGCTTATAGACGCTTTTCGGAATGGTGCAACATTAAAAAGGTCCCTGGGAAATGTAACGAAAGTGCATATTTTGAGGAAAAAAGTCAAAAGTTTTGACGAAGAAGTATATCGACAAATTTCTCACAGAAACAGAAGACGAAAAGTATCTGATGATGAAAGTCGCAGCAATAGTGGGTGTCTTCGGGGCGTGTCGCCGGGAGGAATTGTGTCAGATAATCATCGATAATATCGAATATTTGGGCACTTCGGTTGTTGTGACCATACGAGATACTAAAACGGAAGTGCCTCGGACTTTCAGTGTTGTTGGTGAATTCTATTTAAACTTTTTTAGAAAGTATACGGTACTCCGCCCACTCAACGCTGACCATAGACGACTTTTTCTTAAATATATGAAGAATATGTGTGAAGAATCCAGTCGGAATTAACGGTAAAATGCCTGTCGACATTGCAGAGTTCTTGAATCTACCAAATCCTCAACTCTACACCGGACACTGTTTTCGTCGTTCATCGATGACATTGTTAGCAGATTCTGATGCAAATCTTACTACCATCAAGAGACAAGGAGGATGGAAATCTTCGACGGTAGCTGAAGGCTACATCGAAAATTCACTGGAACAGGAGAAGGAAATTGCGTGCCAAATACTTCCTACTGCTGCAACTACTAGCAAGACCACCAGTACTACCAGTAGTATTTCTACAGAAAATAGATGCGTCACACATGTTGACAGTAAAACCAACTTAAGTATGATGACTCCGCAGGAAATTACAATTTCAAATTGTTCTAATTTTACTATAAATGTTAATAGTAATAACTAGTTAAAATGTTGGTTTGTACTTATTTAAAATAAAAAGTTGTTCATGTGTTTGTTAAAACGTTTTATTAATTTTCAAAACAAAATTTAAATAAACTTTGATTTACTTTTAACACTATTGTTAAAAGTAACTTACTTTTAACACACGTGTCAAAAAATTACATTTTTAACATCAAAAATAGCAATTAAAAGGCCCACTTTTAACAGTTTTGTAGAAAAAATACTTTTTTAAAAAAAACAACGCAAAAATGGTAAATGTTTTAGGGGGAGGGGGGGGGGGTTAAGAAGTTGGGTCCTGGAAAACGGACATGAATGAGCATCGGCTTATTCCTCTAAATAAATAAAATTATACCGTGTAATTCAAAACTTATCTAAAAAAAATTTGGGAGAGATGCGTCATATAAAATGGAGTCAATATTATAACAAAAATTTTTGTAAAATCGTTGTAGTTTCCGTGTAAAAAATTATTGAAGTTGTAGTGTTTTCAACCTTTCCATCGCTGAGTTATTGCAGTATCTAAGCAGGCGATTCCGAATATTGAAATCCGACTACTTTTTGTAGGTATTAAGTTTTTGTGATGCGAGTCTTTACATTAGTTTTTCAAGAGTCAAAAATGGCTTATGTATATAGCAACTCGGAGTTGATGGATATCGTTTTAATTTATGGCAATGCGAAAATGCTTTAGGAGAACGATTTCCCTGTAAACATGTTGCCAAATGCAGCTACTTTTACCGCGGTGTACAATGAGTGCAACTGTAGTGCAATGCGAGAGAAATTTGAACCCGAATCGTGGAAGATATGGAGGTCCAGGTCGTGCACGGCGTATTGCAGCCGTGTGGCGTATCATACACGAGACTCAATTATATCGGTACCATGTACAGCGTGTTAATACCAAGGAATTGGACGAGGAGGACAGGTACCATGACCACCTCCTGACTTTAAATCATTTAAATTACTTTTTGTGGGGATATTTAAAAAATGAATTGTATAACACCAAAGTGGACAGTATTGATAATTTACAGAAACGTATCATAGTTGTTGTCAATAACATATAAGTTCAAAACGAACAAGAAGCAGAAACATTTGTGTTAGTTTGTAGAAATTGAGTTAGGCCGGCATTAGACTGTAAAAGATGTTTGTCAAGTACCATTTATCATATTTTTTACAAAATTTATTTTATAACATTTATTTTAAAGAAGTTGAGTACATATATTACATTGTTTCAAATAGTTTACCATTATTGTCAATAAAAATTAATGACCGGCAAGTAACCTGTTAGTGCAATTATAGTAATGAGTTTAATACTTAAAAGGAATAAAAAAAGCAAGTGCTTATGAGCAACACTATGGATTGAAAAACGTGGTTTAAGGGGTATCCATCAAAATTTACTTCGAGAACTATTCCGATTTATATAATCTTGATGATGACTGATGATATAATATTTCATATCCCTCGTACTCCAATATTAATAATTTTGTTGATGCAATGTTTCACACAAATTTGCCTTCCGTCATCTTAAAATTCAACTATTAAAAGTTTTATAAAATGTAGCAGTGTCCTATTACTTTTAATAAAAGAACTTTTATAACAGAAATGTTTTATAACATCTGATATACTACACAGTCAAATGTTTAGTCAAATATATTTTATAAAAGATCTTCAGATAAAATCAGAAAATCAGTTAAATTTGCTGTATGAAATACGTGTAATAGATGGTTATTTATTTCTTTCCTTGGGAATTTCTCTATATTTTTGTCCGGTCGCCAATTGTATGATTTACCGCCTTCTCAAGTTTTACAGTGGACCAGTTTCCAGTGCCGTGTAGAAGTGTATTTTTAAATAATTTTCGAACTGCTCTTTTGATTGTTTTTTACAAAATTGTATTTGTATATTAAATTTTTTTTAGATAAATTCTCATTCTGATTCACCCTGTATATTATATTAAAATTAAATTGTTTTGCCTCAAACGCTACTTTTTGACCCATTTGAGTGTCTAATTTTTTTATTGTTTTTACTTAAAACAAAAACCACCTATGCAAAGTGCAAGACAGAATTATCTGTGGTGTGTGTGGAGAAAAGGCAATTCAACAAGACGCGACTTTCCGAATTGAAACAATACAAACGAATGAAAAAAAACTGTCTGCGGCCGGCTTTAGACATATCTTATGTTAAGAAGCGTTTACTTTGTCATAACAATTATTTGAATTTCATATTTATGTAATTAAATAATTAAATACAAAAATTGGACACACATTTTTTAAAACTTACTATCTTTACTCCGTACTAAAATGTTTTATATGCAGCGAAACATTTATATTTTATCTAAATCCAAACAAAACTGAATTTGCTGGGTACTGTAACATCTCGAAAAGCTTGACGTTATTTATTCAATAAATCGCATCGTGAATCTTAAGTGTATTTATTTAGGAGGCAAGCACGTTTTAAGATGTTTCTGATGCAAATATCCATTGCCAAATTTACATTTAAAAATCTTTTGAGTTCCTTGTTAGGTAAATTTATAAAATCCGGATCTCCTATATCCATTTAAATAAGTCAGTGTAAGTATCTGGAAAAAAATTGAAGTAATTATAGAGAAGATAGAATATCCCCAATTTATATACAAATAGAAACGAAATTCTTGGAAATTTTTTAAACGTACATAGCAAAACATCTCATCTAATTCAGTGAAATAACATACGAGGTTTGAAGAAGAAATAGATCAGAAAAAATATTTTTTCTACAAAACTGTTAAAAGTGGGCTTTTTAATTGTCATTTTTGATGTTAAAAATGTCATTTTTTGACATGCGTGTTAAAAGTAAATCAAAAGCACTGGTTGCTACGAAAATTTTGGTTCATAAACATTGCGATCTGTGTGGTACTTTTTGATTTCTTATTTTTATTGAGTTTAAAGTTCTTCCGATTGTTTTGTAGAAAAAATATTGTATGATATACGTATCATCTTCACTCACAAAATAAAATCTTACTTTTAACACGTATATCATAATTAGCTATTTCTCTAGTGATGTATTACAATAATAATTAACTCAGTTAATATTCGACCATATGTTTAATAGGCTTTTTTGTTCACTTTTGCCCCCTGAACACTCCTTTTGCTACTGAAAACAATTTAGAAAATTGCTCTGAAGACATTTAAAATACCATCGAGAAGCATCTTCGACCTTACTTCCTTTAAAATTCAAGGAAAAATATGAGAGGTATATGAAATATTTTATAAGTGGAAGACGGCAAAAAACGCACTAAAAACTGACAGTAGTGTAATGCCAGAGCATTTTTTGAGAAGGTAAGCTATTTTTTATACATATTTTAGTATTTTTCTTACAATGTGTTTCGTTATTTTAGGCAAAATCTATTAAGGCATCTAATTTACAGTCTACATGTTCCATGTTGAAAAGTACTATATAAATAAAGGAGACTATGGATATATCACAATATAAAAAGCGACTTGCTTTTTAGAATATCAAAATGACACATACGAACCAAAAAATGAAAAGTTTTGACTATGGAAAACGTTACTATGTTCTTAAAAGAGGCTGCAGACGATAAGTTCTTATTATCAAAGTGGTACGAATATTTGGTTTAAATTGGGCATGTCGGCGTTGTACAGTTTAACTATAAAAAATATAAAAGACACCGGGAAAATTTTGGTTAGAACTTTTTTGCATTATACCAAATCCAAAACGTAGAATGAATACTGCGACTTATGAAATATTGCTTTCCTATATCGCACCATTAAATAAAAAATACTTTAATAAGGGCTGCTATCAGTCCTCATGAACGATTAATTATTAATAAGCTTAAGCTAAATCAACAGAAAACTACATACATTGTACGGTCAAGTTTGATTTGCGTACACATGTTCTAACTTGCATGAAGGTAAGACGGTAGGCAATCGGGTTTTATTGGAATTTCATTCATGCTTGACTTCAAGTCAAATTCAAGCTTCACACAGGCATGCAAGTCTGAAAACCTAGATCATATTTACGTTTTACTTGTGCGTGTGTAGCGGGCTTAAAGAAGTATGAATAAATTTGATGTAACGTTTTATTATTCCTTTATTACCATTCTTAATATAAAATAAATTACTTTAACTTGGAAAATAAAGCGACCCAATCCCCAATTCAGTATTTTTCGACGCAATTTGACATATAAATTTAATGAATTGACACTGAACTTTATGATTGTAATAAGTATTTCTCTGTTCACATGAGTATCACGAGCTTACATTTTTTATGTTCAGTAATTTTGCAATGTAAAAATGGATTTCACATTGCTAATTGTAAATGTATTACAATATATTCTATAACTGTACAGATTATATTATAATTACATATAGGAAGTTTACGGTTTTGTTGTATATTAGCAGTTTTCTTGTAAAATTACAAGCGTCAGTGTAATATCATCATTATTTTTAGAATAATTTTAAGACGATTATAAGGATATTCTTACAAAGTATATTTGTAAAGTTACTGGCCTTTTCTTCAGTGTACTTTATAAGTTAATTCGGCGTTTATATTGCTAAACAATGATAAATTCAAGATCTTTAATCTTGAATATTTGTTTGTTCGGTAGGCATAAGTAATAAAAGATAATATTAAGTAGAGCATTGCCATGATGCAAGAATCATTCATCAAAATTCCTCAAAACCGTACGTTTTCAAGCTAAGTTTCTGATGGTTACCATGGCATACGCGTCCTATTCGCCTGATTTGGCTCCCTCGGAATTCTTCCTGTTCCCTAGAATGAAAAGGGACGTGAGAAGCAATGTGTGAAGTACTTTCAGTGTTCGATCGCAGCTGCCTAACTAGTACAGCCACTTTAATCAGTCCGGGTTCCCTCGGTGGAGAAGTTATGTCCAAGGTTCAGGAATATTAAAAGAGTCGGTATCCAAAATAAAATAGTTATTTCATAAAATAAAATGTCACCCTGTAAACAAATAATACTAATAATAATTCCCCAACATAAATAAAATAAAACCTGATATAATAATATAAAATTACAAAATAACAAATAGGGCGGTAAGGAATATACGGTGTAGACGCTGAGTGTCGCAGAAAGAGCCTGTTAAACACCCAGTGTCGAAGACCACGGGGGCGACGTCGAGTACCGCGGAGTAACACCTGCTAAGTACTCGGAGTCGACGGAATACGGGCAAGACCTCGAGCGCCACGGAGATTACCTGCTAAACGCTCAGAACACCCAAAGGAAGGTAGAGTGCCGCGGAAGTTACCTGCTAAGCACCCTGGGGTAGAGGAAGGTTGAGTGCCGCGGAGAGAGCCTGCTAAGCACTGCCAGTGAAGGCTATTTCGCCGGCATCAGAAGCAAACAAACAACAACAACATTAAACATGTATTGTAGTTTGTATATAGTATGTGTGTAGTTTCACTTCTGTCCTGTCTCTCCAGAGCATTTGACACTGTCGATAAAGAGATTTTAAGTCAGAAATTATATACCGTGGTATAAGAGGTAGCATTCTTGCTTGGCTGACTTCATACATGGAAAATAGGTCTCTAGTAGTTAGTGTGAATGATAAAAAATCTAATTTACATGGTGTTGCTCTTGGGGTACCTCAGGGCTCTGTACTGGGCCCATTACTGTTTATGCTCTATGTCAATGATCTGCCAACATACATTGAGCACGGTCATGTAGGTAACAATGTTTGCTGATGACACAACGATTACTGTGTCGGCGAATACACCGGATGAGCTCAGAAAAATTATATCTAACTTGGTGGAATCATTGAGTATATGATGCCAGACGTGATGGGAATATAAGATGGTGTGCTCACGCGCATCGCTGCGACCGGTTGGCAAAGTCTGTGACGTCACTTGCGAGTATTTTTTACCGCCTTGTAGTGCGTGAAGTATAGATGGCAAACAATTAAAATAGATTTAGGATTATTATGCGCCGCGTTTACAAGCGTGTTCCCATTGTCTGCTAGATCTTGATTCTTCGGAAAACTATAAAATTTTATATCTCCTGCTGATTTCATTTTATTGTGACTTTTGTATATTGTATCGTTATAATTATTGTATGTATAACTAGTCGAAAAATAAAACAAATAAAACCGAAAACAGACCAAGCAAATACGTTTCACACTGGCACACAAACGCACGAAAAGAAACAACTAATAACTTAATGCAATGGTGCAAGCTTATGCTTGCTTGTGCAGCCATTTAAAAGAATACTCGTGGGTGACGTCATGCGCGGTCGAAACGTAAATTCGTCTGTCTGGTGAGCACACCATCTTATATTCCCACTACGGTGCCAGATGAATAAACTAATTCTAAACAACAAAAAGACTATTTACATTAATTTTTACCTTCAAAGACCTCTACCCACAAACTTTATGTCTTATGAAGGCATCATGTCAGATTCAGTGAAACTTCTTGACACCATCCTTGATTCTAAGCTTCTCTGGTGTAAGCATGTTGACCATGTGTGTAGTCAGCTAAATAAAGCATTCTTTGCACTATTGCAGCTAAAGCATACTCTTGATCAAACGGGCTTAATTAATATTTACTATTCCATGGTATACAATCACATAGCGTTTAACATTCTTGAATGTGAATGTGAATGTGAATGCGTAGTGAATGTGAAAGGGTATTCATATGCCAAAAGAAAATTATAAGATTATTTTTTAACTTAAAAGTTAATGTGAGTTGTAGGGAGGTGTTTAAGGATAAACGAATTCTCACAACACCTTCAATTTATATTTTATATTTTTAAGTGCTTACTTTTGACGAAGAATAACATAAGTCACTTTAAAAAACGGACAAATTCTCACAACTATACTACAAGACACGGGGAATTGCTCAGTATTCCTGCTCACCATACAAGCGCTTTTACAAAATCGCCATATTATAATTGCATAATTTTGTACAATGCTCTTCCTAAGGAAATCTGATGTATATCTGATTACCGGAAATTTAAAAGTAAGACGAAACATTTTTTATCAGTTAGAGGGTTTTATAGCGTAGATGATTTTGTAAGTGGTAAGTGATGCTAATTGTGACTTACCGGATTTTTCACTCATGCGTGCATATGTTTATATATACTTGTAGAATTATATTTGTAAATTATAAGTTGTTGTTAGTGGTTCTACCGTATCATCTGTTCTTTTTATATTTACTTATATTTGACTTTGTATGTTGTTTTGTACTATATTTTATTTATGTTATTTACAAGTTGTTGTTAGTGATTTTACCTTACCATCTGTTTGTTCTTTTTTTATACTTGACTTGCCATATGTACAAATTTTGTGTCTTTTTCTACGTACTACATAATAGGAGTTCATGAAAATTAAGTGATAGTGAACTCAACGTACTTTTTTTCTTACATTACAAGAAAATCAAAATAGCAATGCAAAATACATATATTTAAAAAGTCAGAGGTAACCTTTGATATTTTTAAGAGTTACAGTCATAATTAGTGTTAGCTTTATTACAGCTATCAGCAAGAAATGTTATAGTTATGTAGATACCATCTTTGTTCTCAAACCACAATTTAAGTTTTCTCCATTTGAACACCTCAGACGAGAGCTAACTGAGTACAACAACGCGATACGACCAACATGACGTAGTGATGTGTGTTAGACCAGCTTATTTGTAGTTGTGCTCAACCAGTTAGAAGTGACGATTTATAACATAGAGGTGTGTTAAGTTTACGAACGTTTAAGTTACACGAAATATTGTACTTTCAACACATCATTTGTAAATATTACACAAATTCAGTCTTATATAAGAGTGTGTAAAAATAATAAGAAGGAAATTTAACACATCCTGAATTTCGCACTGGAAAATTTCACTTACACAGCAGCTTTTTTACAGTGTAAAAATAGTATATATTTTTTATAAAATAATTCTTATTATTTTTTGAGTTTCTCTTCGTATGAAGTAATAGAGGTATCACACTAATTGTTGATTTTTAGATCATTTTTTTGACATAAATATGACGTGCATAATTTCTACAAGTACTGTATAATTTTGTTTCCACTACTAGCCCATAAGCCCACCATTATCGACCTATCTTTGATGCGTAAACTTCTATCTTTTTGACCTGGGTGAATAATGATGACCTTGATTTGTTAACCAAGGTAAATAATGAAAATTATACTTAATAATTTTAACACTTGACAGTTATAGAAGTATAGAACCACAGCACGCAGAACATGGAGGTTATGAAACACGTTTTTAATAGATAGAAAATATCCAGAACATGTGAACTTATCGGAAATAATAGTTAACTGTGCAATTATGGCATGTCATATTTTTCTCACTTCAGTGGGTGTGAAGCCTATTTCACTTTCACTTTCCATGATTTATAGCTTTAAATTCAAATAATTGCAAATTTCTTTGTGTGAAATGTCACAAAGTTTGATTTCAAACAAGGATACTCACTTGATCCTTTACTACTTGAGTATTTATTCAAATTTCGTGAAACTGCATGCCAATTATTGAAACCCGATTTAAGGCGTAGTAACTAGTAGTGGAAAAAATACTATATAAACCACGGTAGAGAAGAGTGCCATTATAGCATATAATGGCATAGTTCTCTACCTTAGTGTATAATATACTATTATCAGTGTGATCGTAAATTAATTCACCTTTATAATAATATAGTAATATAAATATAATGGTGATATTATAACCGCCATTAAAATAAAAAAATTAAGTACAACAGAAAAATACAGGAAACAAAGACGAAAGGCAAAAAAAGTGTTTAGAGCAGAACAGGTTAAGAAAATAGATGAAATAGAGCAACATTATAAGAGGAAGGAAATACGTAACTTCTACAGAGAGATAAAAAAGGAAAAAAAGATAAAGAAGGAAGTAATATATGTGAGGGATGAAAGTGGCAATCTAATTGCAGAGGAAACAGAAGTGAGAGAAAGATGGAGGCAATACTTTGCAGATATGTTTAATGAAGAGAGTGTAAGGGAAGGAGAGGAATATGAGGAGGTGATACCGGGAAGAGTGTAGAAGAACCTACAAAAAAGGAAATAGATACAATTATAGAAGCTTTAAAGAATAACAAAAGGAAAAAACGGAATGACAGCAGAGAACATTAAGTATACAGGAGAGGATTTAAGACAAAAAATATACGAAATGATACGAATGATCTGGAGAAGAGAATGTATGCCTGAAGATTGGAGAGATGCTTTGATTATACCAATCTTAAAAAAGGGAGATGCAACAGACTGCAGAAACTATAGGGGTATATCATAGTTAAATATAGGGTATAAAATTATGGCAACATTAACAAAACAGAGAATAGAACCTATAGCAGAATTACAAATAGGGGAGTATCAAGCAGGTTTTAGAAAAGGAAGGTCAACAACGGACCAAATCTTCATGGTGAAGGAAATTCTGACTACATTCTATGAGTATGGGATCAAAGCAATGGTTTTATTTGTGGACTTCAGGAAAGCATATGATTCGATCAAAAGGAATAAACTAAGTAAAATTTTGAAACAATTTGGGATATCAACCAAACTGATTAGGCTACTGAAAATGAAATTAGAAAATACTAAATCCAAAGTGCCAATAAAAGGGGAATGTTCGGAAGGCTTTACTATTGATACAGGACTGAGAACAACTCTCAACGCTTCTTTTTAATTTAATACTAGATAATATCATAAGAGGGAGTCAGTTGAACAGAGAAGGACACTTATTGTTTAAAAGTCATCAAATTGTAAGTTATGCAGATGACGTGGCTGTTATTGCTAGAGATAGTAGGGAATTAGAACAAGTAACGAGAAAACTTGTGAAGGAAGCACGTAAAGTGAGATTGCAGATAAATCAAGAGAAAAGTAAGCTTTTGAGAATAGGAGAACAAAAAAAGGATACCAATTTTAAATTGAGAACAGAGCATGGAGAGATGGAGTTTGAGGAAGTTCAAGAATATGTGTATTTGGGGGCGCTAATAACAGCTAACTGTGATGAGAAACAAGAATTAAATAAGAGAATAATAAAAGCAAACAGAAGTTTGGCAGCAGTCAACCACTTATTGAAATCAAAAAATTTGTCCAGGGGAGTAAAATTTAGAATGTATAAAACAATTTTGAGACCGACAGCGCTGTATGATAGTGAAACCTGAGTTCTCAATAAGAAGTCAAGAGAAAATCTTTTAAGATGGGAAAGGAAGATCTTAAGGAGAATTCTAGGGGGTAAGAAGACGGATGAAGACTATGTAAGGAGAAATAATGAGGAAATATACGCAATATACCAGGCACCAACAATAGACGAATTTGTAAAAGCCAGAAGAGTGCAGTGGCTAGGGCATCTAGAACGAATGGAAGACGAAAGGGCAGTTATGAAAATAGTAGGGACTAAGCCTAACTACAAGAAAAAAAGAGGTAGACCGAGGAAGCGATGGAGAGAGGCGGTGGCAATAGATCTAAGGGAGAAAAATGTAACGGATTGGAAAAGGAAGGCGAAGGACAGAATGGAATGGAGGAGAATAACAGCTCTGGGCCTAAAAGGCCTGTAAACAGCTTTATATATAAAGTACAACAGACCATGAAAACATATAGAAACGAGATTTCTCAGGATATTGCTAATACTTTTTAGAAGTCATTTGCAGTACCTAACGGAAGGCAGGCATTTCTTAAAGGATTCTCAACTGGATTAAAATCAACTTCTGGAAAAGGACGGTGCCTAATAATAGCGTATATTGAAAGTACATTAAGATTTTTGTAACAGAGTTAAATTGTTTTTGAATTACCGCGATCAGGCAAATACCATGAGAATATAGATTGCGAGGAATTTGAAGAAAACATGGTTTGAATCTATTTTACCATATGGAACCTAGTACTGTAGTTGTAAATGGGTAATGCACCATATCATAACCGACGATAAGTGTTAATGTGTGGCAGTTACTGTGACATTGCTAGTAACCAATAGTGGTTCAAACTGTTTATTATAAGTGTGATATCCACGGAGGGCGCATCAGGTAAGTGGGTGCCGTCCAAAAGGAAGACATTTTACAATTGTGGAAAGGATGACACGGGTGAATTTACAAACTTTTTGAAGTAAATTATTAAAATACTAAGTTCACTCAATGTCAATTTATTATTGAGAATTTTGTGTTCTTTGAACTCTTCTCCCATAGTCATCTAAGTGCTGTAACTTATTCACTCTCTACTATTTTGAAACTCGAATATGACGTAGAACATCTCTTTTAAAAATGTGTGGCACTTTTAACGGATAAACGTATGGATTTGAAGAAGATAAAAACTAAGTAGCAAATTATAATAATGTATGCTAAGGTTGACTTTCACTTCTAATAATGTGAGAGAATATATTAGACAATCAAACAATTTTCAAATTTCTTGGTGACGACCACTGCTCGCGATTTCCTTCTACAGGTATAACATTTAAAAATTACTGGCGCATTCGCCATAATTTGAAATAAAATATTTCCATATTTATGGACGTTATTACGATTTAGTAGTTAATATTACGATCACTTAATTCAACTTTTTATTAGCTCACGTAAATTTACGGAATGACCCATACAAACATTACGAGGTTCCTAACTTTAATTGCTGCAACCGGGAGTTCAGAAATTAGAAATTATTTGCACCTGCCGTTCCTGACAAGATCGTTATAATTTTGATATCTCGGATTAATAAAGTTTAAATTAAACTTCCCAGCTTAAGCAATTAACCCACTCTGAGGTTTATAGCTTCCATTAAAATGAAATTCTGATATTTAGGGATATCTAACTGGTAGTCTGAAACAGTTATGAAACTTTTAGAATGTTTTTTGAATTTTAATTAAAAAGAGTTTTGTCGTGTTTCTGGTTATATATAGTTTATTTCAGTTGTAAGTTATAATGTATGAAATATTAAAATTAACATCACTCAAATGGTGTTCAAGTAGATACAATAGAGTTTTATATTCTTTTTTTACACTGTAAAAATAGATGGCAATTTATTTACCACTCATTATTGCTGTAATTTTCTTATTGATTGTGACTTTAACATATCAGGCTTTTCCGTGAGTTTCTCAAAAGCATCACTGCATCAGAATGTTATTTCAAAAGAAAAAAGTACTCATATTAAATAACCTAATTAACATGAATGCCAATTGCTTCTAATGTTAATAAACACCCTTAATAGTAATACTGAATTTTTGATATGATATCCCCAGTGAAGTCAAACATTTCCGTAGCAATACATTCGTTTTCTATATACTTTTCAGATTTATATAAAAAAAATTAAGTACTTTGGAATTTATGACTCATTTAGTTGAAAATAATACTTATTTCTATTATAGCCCCCATGTATACCTTAAAATCAGCAGAATAATCCTTTTTAAATTTATAATTAAAATTTTTGGACAAATTGTGTGGAAAAAATTTGTTACACAAAACCGTACTTTTCTTAACTGATTATATAAATAGCTATTTTGTATTCCGATTACGGCTCAGTTAGCTAATTAGTAGTTACAGCTTTATTATATCTTCAATATATTAACTGCCTTTTGCTTATTTTTTAGCTTAGAAATACATGTACATACAGGTACTGAAGTAATAAAATATTATGGTTTTACGGCAATTTTTTATTAAAATTTGGTACCTGCACATTTAGGTTATTTGTACAAAACAGAACACTTAACGTTATACAAAACATATAACAATGTAAAAATATATTCATAGAACTAAAGTTAACATTTTATAATATTCAAACGAAATCTATGATCTTATACTAACTATTACAAAGTAATATTAATTATATAAATGTGCATAGATAAGTAGGTACCCAGAACTTAAAACATGCTAATCCTCCAGAAGTCCATGTTCTTCAAATATGTATAAAATATAATTCCAATAGAAAATAATATATTATTATATATTATGTAAGATGAATAAAACAACAGTGGGGTACCCGATTTTTGTAGATGCAATGTTTCTTTGTTTCAATAATTATGTATAACTTACACACCTATTACTTCTTAATCTCATTGAGGTTATGTTTAAACAAGCACTAGACAAAACTATTTATAATACTAAAAACACTCACTTGTCACTCTAGATATGTTTATATTGCTAGTTACTACTCACTAAATTAATTATGTAAGTACCTAGGTTCTAGGGATATGCTGCCTTAATCAAAATGAAGCAAGAAATAATAAAGGCGTCACCACCCAACGCTCTCAACGGTTAGTGGTATAGTGCGTTTTAAAATTAGTAGTACCTTCACACACACATTAGGCATATTTTTACAGTCATAGTAAATTTGGTATGTTCAGTAATTTTACAATGTAAAAATGGATTTCACATTGTTAATTGTAAATGTATTACAATATATTCTATAAATGTACAAATTATATTATAATTACATAGGAAGTTTACGGTTTTATTGTATATTGGCAGTTTTCTTGTAAAATTACAAGTGTCAGTGTAATATCATCATTATTTTTAGAATTATTTTAAAACAATTATAAGGATATTCTTGCAAAGTAAATTTGTAAAGTTACTGGCCTTTTTTTCACTGTACATAAAAAGAGTGGTATGTTCGATGGACTGGATCTATATATTTCTATGAATATTTACTCGCTGAATCAGAATCTCATTTAAGGTAATTCCAAGGTCAAATTGAAAGATAGATATGTAAGTGAACTAGACCATCCTAGAGCTACGGTTCTGGGGTTGCTGAATCCGAATTCGGGATTGATGTTACCCCATCAGGTCATTTCAAGGTTAAAGATATAGCTGATAAAAATGATAGAAAATTTACATACCTTGTTCTCATCATGTGTTAGGTACTGTAAATAATACCAAACATCTACATGATATACAAGAACTCCAGGTAAATACAGTAGAACTACATCTTTATGACAAATGACATTACTTTTATTAAAACTACGTAGGTAACAATGTTGTAAATTTGCATTTCATGCACACTAAAATGCGGCTATACACTGAAGAAATACATATTCATAAGTGCATGAGCTGCATATTTACATAATGTGTTGTGAATTTGCAAATAAGATATAATAACGCCCAATGTTCTAATCTAAACGTGTTGAATTTTCTGTTTGAGTAACCTGTCCAATATTAATGCTCCAAAATTTTGATTCAGCTTTCTGTAAATAATAACGTACGTTTTTGCTGAACTGAACTGAACTAAAAAGTTTTATAATAAATATTTTAATAGTTTACAGTTTCATTTATCTAATCAAGGTCTATTAAATTGTATTGAATCACAAGTCTTCTAAGCTAACCATTATTTTGATTTAATACACCACTTGACCACCTATTTACACTGACTTTCTTCTCTGAAGGTGTAAAGTTTTACTATTTTAAGTAGTAATTTAATTTATTATAAAGCAAGAGTTTCAAGTATCTTTAACTTGTTCGTGCAATACACTAAAAATCAATAAATATTTAGAATTTAATCCGATATAATTTACTTCGAAATTAATGATAAAGCAAATAAACCACTTTTTAAAGTGCTTGAGAAAGAAAAAAATCTTGCCATAACAGTATCATCGATAATTTGTCTTGAAACAATTCTGTTTCGCCATTTAATAGACAAGGTTTGTCAATAAACCATATTCAAATTTGACATAATTTGCTATCAAAAAACATCTGATATACAGGATGTCCTATTGGGAACTGCGTCGATTGTTTTCTGGAGAAATACTGATCCGAAAATTTAGCAGCATGATAAAGTCCCTGAAGCGAATGCAACTAAAATATTTAGAACTCTCCAGTACTCTCGGTTATACCGTAAGTCGGAACCAACTTCTTTATTTTGAATGGAACACTCTGTGTATTATTGAATGTTTGTGAAGAAAACATTGACGCATGCTATGGTGTGCAGAGTTACCAGCATTTTTTTAATAAAGAATTTGCACGAATATAAAGCGTTCTATTATTGTCGCTATATTTGAACAACTTCAAACGGCTATAACTTTTTTCAAAAGCCTGTATCTTTTTACTCTGTCTTGTGCACATTGAAATTGTCTTTTAACCCATATAGCATTGTTAGGAAAGATTGCGATTATTACTTAGAGATATTTGCAAATTTCTACTATTTTAGCAGTTTTCGTCATATCAAGAATATATTCAAATTTGCTATGGATATATGTATATCAATCGAATTATGATAATAAAAGATTGTCATCATCTGAAGAAGGCTAATCCTTCGACATTTTAAACAATATACATATCTGACAGATACAGTTGTATTTTCACTTGACAATCTAGATTAGATTAAATATTATAAACTTTAAAAAATATCATAGTAAGGAGTTTTAGATGAGGCACTTATCTTAAAAATTGTAAGATAGCTCGTGATACTCATGTGAACAGAGAAATACTTATTACAATCATAAAGTTCAGTGCCAAATCATTAAATTTATATGTCAAATTGCGTCGTAAAAATAAGGAATTGTGGATTAGGTCGCTTTATTGTCCAAGTTAAAGTAATTTATTTTATATTAAGAATGGTAATAAAGGAATAATAAAATGTTACATCAAATTTATTCATACTTCTTTAAGCCTGCTACACACGCACAAGTAAAACGTAAATATAATCTAGGTTTTCAGACTTGCATGCCTGCGTGAAGCTTGAATTTGGCTTGGTCGAGCATGAATGAAATTCCAATAAAGCCCGATTGTGTACCGTCTTACCTTCATGCAAGTTGGAACACGTGTACGCAAATCAAACTTGACCGTACGATTTATGTAGTTTTCTGTTGATTTAGCTTAGGCTGATTAATAATTAATCGTTTATGAGGACTGATAGCAACCCTTATTCAAGTATTTTTTATTTCTAATTAATGGTGTAATATAGGAAAGCAATATTTCATAAGTCTCAGCATTCATTCTACGTTTTGACTTTAATATAATGTAAAAAAGTTATAACCAAAATTTTCCCTGTATCTTTTATATCTTATATAGTTAAAACTGTACAATTCTGAACGCTGACATGCCCAATTTAAACCAAATATTCGTACCACTTTGATAATAAGAACTTATCGTCTGCACCCTCTTTTAAGAACATAGTAACGTTTTCCATAGCCAAAACTTTTCATTTTTTTGGTTCTTATGTGTCGTTTTGATATTCTAAAAAGCAAGTCACTTTTTATATTGTGATATATCCATAATCTCGTTTATTTGTATAGTACATTTCAACATGGAATATGTACACTGTAAATTAGATGCCTTAAAAGATTTTGCCTAAAATAACGACAGACATTGTAAGAAAAATACTAAAATATGTATAAAAAATAGCTTACCTTCTCAAAAAAATGTGCTGGCATTATACTTTTGTCAGTTCTTAGTGCGTTTTTTGTCGTCTTCCACTTATAAAATATTTCATATACCTCTCGTATTTTTCCTTGAATTTTAAAGGTAGTAAACTCGAAGATGCTTCTCCGAGGGTATTTAAAACGTCTTAAGAGTAATTTTCTAAATTGTTTTCAGTAGCAAAAGGAGTGTTCAGGAGGCAAAAGTGAACAAAAAAGCCTATTAAGCATAAGGTCGAATATTAACTGAGTTAATTATTATCGTAATACATCAGTAGAGAAAAATGTTTATTCTGTAGGTATTTTAAATTATAACATTGATTAAAGATAAAATAAACCGAATTTAATGAATTACATTTTCAAATATATGATCGTCCGCATCAGCTCTTTGTGAGGAGCTCGTTGAAGTGCACAGTGATTTTCTCTTATGAATACTGCACAATTGACAATCTGATCGAATAGCGCCTCTCTTGAGTTAAACTTTTGTTGCATATACTAAAGATTTAAATCATCCCCACAGGCAATAATCAAGGGGATTCAAATCTGGTGACCTTGATGGCTAATTTTAGAAACCACAACGGCCGATCCAGCGTTGTAGAAAACGATTGATAAGATGATTGGTTACAACACGACTAAAATAGACAGGGGCACCATAATGCTGAAAGTACATGGTTTGCTTAATATCCAATGGAACATCGTCCAGCAGATCTGTCAAATTATTTTCTAAAAATTCTAAATATCTAGCTCCAGTAAGACGACCATCTAGTACAACTGAGCCAAGTAATTGATTATTAATCATATCACACGTTAATGCTGAACCGATGCTGAGACTTACTTTCCACTGGGGCGTGCGGAATTTCATCTGACCAACGATGTTCATTGTGACAGTTACTCCATCACGAGTCAATTGAGTCTCATCAGCGAATAAAATATATTTATAAAGTGTATGGTTTGCCTTTATCCAATTGCAGTAATGGCACCGCAAATCATTATCACTGTCCTGAAGATTCTGGACGCGCTAAACATGGGAAGGTGTTAAAACCATTTTTGTGAATGATTTGTCATGCCGCAGTTTGATTAATTTGGAGACGGGTTGCAATGCGCCTTGTACTTACACCCTGGCTACGTTCTACCTTTCAGATGTAATTCTCACTTTGGGAGACGTTCCAGTTTCAAGTGCATTGTTGAAGACTGTCTGGAATACATTTCTATCTGGCACTCTTCTGTTCGAGAAGCGACGTCAATATTCAGCAACTGCACGATTAGCGCTACCGTTACAATACCCATAAATACAAATAATATCAGTATATTCTCGATGACTAAATGTGGCAGGCATTACGAAATTATGTGTGTACAATATCAAATAAATAAGAGTTTAAATCACAAACGTCAAAATAAATATGACAATCAGTAATGTGAGTTTGGTTTAGACCTACTCAAAATAAAATATCAAATATTAACAGCTTTCCCAAAAATAGCAATAAAAGTATTTTCATTACTATCTCAGTAACCGCTGATATTCGATATTTGCCCCTTGAACATTGGGTGTTCCCCTCAATCACCTTGTATAACGTAAAATCAATTCGGCTCACAAACATGAAAATTAGCTGTTATTATGTAAATAAACAAAGTCGTGTCAGGTTACGGAAATCCTACACCTACTATGCAATTTTTAAATGCTTTATAATGCTTTTATGTCTATCTAATAATTATAACTAATAGGTAATTTTTATACGGGATTGTTCTGCATTAATAATGTTCACTTTATATACTATGGGATTTCAAGTAAGCTTGCATGTGACAAAGTCGAAACGTGTCGACACATCTATTCAGGCCACAAATCTTTCTCATCAGCTTGGGTGGTCAAGCCAAGTTGGTCATCTTAACTGAACGTGTGTAGCAGGCTTTTAACCTACATGGTTATTGATTACTAATAAAGGAGAAAAAAAAACAATAAGAAACATGATAAGCATTATTATTGACTTCACTGTAAACAGTATCTTTCTTCATTAAGCAGATATTCCTGAATATAATTTAATATGATGACTTATTCGTTCAGACACGATTACATATTTCTGACAAAATTTTCAAGCGGCGTTCTAATAGAACTTTAATATTTTGTGTTCAAAACTAAAACGAGTGGCATACAAATTTTTGTAAATAACAATTAAATGTTATTATTTATATCCATTGTTACGTTGATTTTGAAAAAAAAAAAACAAAACAGTTATCGATTTTTTTTGTTACCCTGGCATCACTCAGGAGTTGTTTTTGGGCGTGGGAAATAGTTTTATTATGGTTACTAGTTGCAGAGCCCAGGGAAGACAAAATTACTAAAATTATTTTCACTGGATAAGTGATCCAGTAAATAAGAATACAGAAAACAAAATAATTAAAAGTAGATAATACAAGATATATTTTGAATATAAAAGTTATAATAATGCGGCATTAGAAAATATATGTATAATATTATCTGATAAATACACAAACGAGAATATAAAAAAACAACTTAAGTAAAACCCGGCTCTTGCAAGAGGTAAGCAGACTAGGAGCGTGGAGGTCTACGAACAAATAATACATAAATATATCCACGATCAACATAAAAAACAAAAATGTGATCTGAACTTTATGTAGATCATTTTTCGTTGCCTACGGTATAAAATTCACCACGCGATAGTGAAATATGTAACCTTAGTAATGGACAAACACTTCAAAATATGAGATATATAGCTTTTAAAAAATAAAAAACAATATTTTAACGGAGCTCGGTACGTAATAGGGTACTTATCGAGGTCCTCGGCCTGGCCTCCTGGAGAATTCTGCCTGCCCAGTACTCGAATGCTTCCCGTGACGTCAGATTTCCAATTGTAGCGTCGGTAAAAAGCAATTCCGGGTTGAATCTCGAAATGCCGGCGATAAACAAATTGTTCCCCAATTAACAAAGGAAATACCAAAGAACAAAACGCCTGCACGAGAGAGAAAAACTTATGTAGGTAATATTAACAACAATTCAAATATGAAGCTAGTAAAATGTATACAAAGAAACAAAAAAAATTACGAACCTTCCACACAGGATCCTTATTGTAGAAAGACGTTTTTTTCTTTAACACCAAAGAATGTGCACTAAACAAAATCCGCCCAAAGCGAAACCAAATGTAACCACTGCAACTACCACCATAAGTTACATTTTCATAGTTCGAATCAATGTAGATGCCCTTTTTGTGGGTAAAATTTACAAGAATTGATCAACTATACATGCACACCTTGATAAACTTCTAACACAGGATATTCTACAATTTCTCTCTCTCATGCGAAAATTTAAGTTGAACAAAAACTATGCCTATAAGGCGGCTAGTCCGCGGCGCGAGAAAACGTTTAAAATTTGAACAGAAATAAATACAACTTAAAACCGATAAAATCTACGATCATCATAACAATATCAAGAGGTGTTTACGTTATTAAAAATTTAATATTGGCAAATATAAGTATCAATTAACACACACGTACAAATCATACACTGAAAATCTATGATTAATAAATCTGTAAAACTAGTAAGGAATGTGTAAATTACTCGATTTTGGAGTAGTATAATAGACTAGAACCTATTATCAATATGAAAGCTCTATTAAGCAATCCGTCAAATACCATTTACGTTATTGACATCAACATGGACCCAGTCACGACATATGTGTAGTAGTGATAGGTAAACAACATGTGAAAGCAGACTTGAAATGATCAAATGCCATAAAAATAATAATTTCTTCTTTACATTATTTCAGTTGAAATTAATTTTACTGCCGTGGGTAATGTTTGTATAAAAAATGTGTCTTTAATTTCCCAAAAGTAAAAACTTTCTCTTTACGTTACAATATTGTTCTAGCATTGGTTTAAAAATTATTCACAACAAAAATCTCAGATACCTCAGACAATAAAACTAGTCATAGAAATATCATTGTACATACATTATACAAGGTGTCTCAAATTCGGTAGTAAAAACCTACTGTGAGGATACAAAAAAATTAAATAAAATTTGGGACCCGTGGTGTTGAATGGGATGAGAAGACTCTATTTTGATTGGAGTTTACCTCATTGATTTGATTTGACAGAAATAATCATTCAGTCATTTGAAAGAAAAAATCGCAAACGCTTGTAATGAGTCAAATGGCGAAATGTTAATACACACAATCCACAAAGAGGTCAGGCGAAGATTGGATATGTGTCTTAAAATGGGAGGAGGTCATATAGAGAATAGATTGTAATATGTATGTAGTATGAGAGCAACTGATAATTTTTTAAGTTTAATTATTGTTATCATCACTTTTTATTTTAACTGTATTAAAGAATTATCAAGTTTAATCTTGTATTTATTCTTAATGAAATATATGCACTTTAAACAACAAACATTCAATTATTTTCCAACGACTACTTGATCCTTCCACCGCTAATGTGATTTTTAGGTGGTATTTATTTTCATACTCTTTAGGACGATATTGCTTAACTATTAAACGGAAAGTAATACTGAAAAATTTCTCTAATAAAAGCTTATTAGAAAAAAGATAACTTTTTAACAGGAAACTAATTTGGGTATTTTTCAGGAAAAAATATAATTAATGACGTCATTAGTCGTTTCTGTCAACTCAAATTTTATTTATCGAGTTTGAGATACCCTGTATTTCTTTATTTATTCTGCAGAGTGTAACAAGCAGGTCATTCCATTAACTCTTTGGCGACAACATTTGTTTGTTTGTTTGTTTATTTTTCTAATGAACAGTTTTACACTGTATAAGAAATGGTCAATACATAAACTTAGATTCTAAATTAAAGTAAATAAATAAACAACACACTAAATCATACAAAATCACATAATAGAAAAACAAAAATCGCAATTTTAAACCTTGAAATATTCATTTAACGAATACGGACACATATCAATTAGGTACGATTTTAGTCTTTTTTTAAAACGTTCAAGTGTACAGCAAGTCTTTATATCACTAGGTAATTTATTATATAGCTTAAGGCCCAGACAGTTTGGTGAATTCATGGTAAGCTGTAATCTCATAAACGGTATATGATATTCATTTTTTTGACGAGTCTTAATATGGTGAATTTCCTTATTGGTATGAAATTTAAATCTGTTACTGAAAATATAATTACACAATTCAAATATAAAAAGTCTAGGTAAAGTTAAAATAAAATATTTTTTAAAAATATCTCTACATGAATGTGAACTTGAAACATTAAAAATGCATCTTAGTATCTTTTTTTGGCATATAAATACATCAGAAGACATAGTGGACCCGCCCCAGAAACAGACACCATACATTATTCTACTGCCCACCTGTGCATGATACAGATTTATAAGCTGCGGAGTTACAAGCACCGTACGCAAATTTCGGAATAAATAACATATTGAATTCAGTTTAGAACAAAGATTTGAACAATGTGATTTCCAGGACAAATTGCTATCAAATTCAATTCCTAAAAATTTTACAGAAGTCTCATTATTAATTGGTATGCCATTTATATCAACATTCAGTTCTATATCTGTCCGTTGGCGATTTTGAAATAAAACCGCATGAGTCTTTGTCACATTAAAACATAAGTTATTATTACAGAACCATGTATATAATTTATTAAGTAAAATATTACATTTTGCTTCTAAGTCGTAGGAAGATTTATCAGAAATTAAAAGGGAAGTATCATCGGCATATATAGTAAAGTGAATATTAGAAGCAATGGTGTTTATGTCATTAATGTATAAAATAAACAGCAAAGGACCCAGTACAGAACCCTGTGGAACACCCATAGTTAATATTTGTATTTCTGAATTTACATATTGAACACTCAAAGAATCTCTATGCTTAAGGCTAACATATTGTCTCCGGCCATTCAAAAATGAACTTATCCAATTCAATGCAATACCTCGTAATCCATAATATGATAATTTTCTAAGTAATATGTGATGATTTAACCGTACTTACCTATGTACAAGAATGCCTCCCTACAGGGTGCTTGAAGTTGAACCTTTAAAATTGCTTTTTCGCAACAACTTTGTTCATTTTTCACATATAAGTTTGAAATTTAATAGAGATACTTCTTGTGATTAACCAAATTCTCAAGAGTAAATGACGCCTAAAAACAAACGTAGAAAGTGGAAGGTGCTTTACAGCACACGTTAATCAGACTGCAAACTCAAACAGATGCCAATATTTGTAATACATCTAAATATTGTTATTTTATATTGTTAGTTGCATTAGCGCACTGTTGGTAACATTCAGGTTGATATCATTTATAAGTAAATTAAACGAGAGCGACCCAAAGACCTACCCTTAGGGAACACCTAATGTTGCATACTGAATTTGTAATACTCAATGAGATAGATCAGATTGGAGAAAATGTGTAAGATTTAATTAACCATAAAAAAATAATTTTCTTCTTTCCTTCAATTTTACTTCGATGAAGGATAGAAACGAAAGTTTATTTCCGAAACACCCAATAAAATTTAATATTGACTTACCTAATCTATCCTAAGCTACCTTGAATTGATTTAATCAAATGCTATTAAGATCTTCAAGCTTTCACCCTTCAAAAGTTTACATACACCAACCTCGCTTATCTTATAATCATGAAATGATCAAAGACTATAAGAATTTTATGTATGAATAGCATGACGACCGTATTGCCTGAATTTTGAATTTAATTCAAGTTTAAACTTAAGTAACTTGGGAAATTATTAATTGCAATAATGGAGTTATGAGAGACTTTCTGAAACTTTGGTCTCTGGCGTGACAGTTTTAACACATTAAAACTGCATTACGTAAATTACTAGCAATAATAACGAAGTAAAATGTAGGGAGTACGACAGATGCTTTTTAATAGTGTATTATTCAACGAGCATATGATGGCTATAATTCACGAAGGTGAAGATTATGGTGCGAGCCGTAAGCAAGTGCTGTAAAATCACCCGAGTGAATTACAGGCATTATATACAAGTAGAGTACTATATTTTGTCCACGACTGTTAACAATATTTTAGCAAACTTTTCACTGAAAACATTACACAATATTTTCACACTCATTACACATATTAACTTATTTTTAGCAATATAGTTAGCAGCAATCAACATGGTTTTGTCCCAAACCTTCAATTAACACTAATCTGTTGACGTTTACCCATAATATATTAGATGCATTTGAGGCAGGCGTGCAGGTGGATACCGATTATACGGATTTTAAAAAAGCATTCGACACTGTTGATCATGACATCTTGATAAGAAGAGTGTGTTAATAAAGATATTAATGTCTTATCTCCAGGATCGGAAATTTATTGTAAAATATAATAGCCATTATTCCGAAAAATATAACGCTAATTCGAGAGTGCCTCTTGGTTCAAATCTAAGACCACTTTTGTTTTTATATTTCATTAACGACTTACCTGATATACTGTGTAACACAGGTTTTTTAATGTTTGCTGATGATCTCAAATTATATAAACCTATAATGTCGGTCAGTGGTCGCGCGGTTTAAGGCATCAGTACTTGAATCGAGGTGACTAGATCGGTGTTGGTTCGAGCCCAGCTGCCGGTAGACCGTATATAAGCTATATTCGTGGAGAGGTTTGGCGCCCTCTCTGCGGGTATGGTAGGGTGGAAGAATGTTGGCTTGGGTCAATGTGAGAGATTGATACCGGTTGATATTTGACTACCCCCCTAATTAATGAGGTTTTCCAGGTTTCCCTCATTCCTGCACTGAATAATGGTTAGGGCCTACCAACGTAAGTCGTCCCTGGGCGCAAATGCGGCCTGCTTAATAATAATATGCCGCCCCCTCTCCCGCACAAGTCTCTGACTAATCCCTGTTATTAGAATGAGGGGTAAAGATATTATTATTATTATTATAAGATGTCTTAATGATGCATTACTATTACAACGTGATATTAATTCGGTAATGGAGCATAACAAACAAACTCGCCTTTAACATTGCTAAATGTTATACGATTACTGTCATTAGAAATAAACAACCAATTGCGTACAATTATCAAATGAACAACTTGGCACTTAAGAGAGTTAATAGAGTGAAAGGTTTAGGCGTGGAAATTGATTCCCAATTATCTTATAGGTTTCATATTGAGGAAATGTGTGCTTCTGCCTATAGGTCATTAGGATTCAAAATAAAGGAGTTCAAAAATTTTCGTACTATCATCCCTGTTATTATTTTATACGTACTAGTTTGGCCAAAATTAAAATTTGGCTCATTATTACGGATTTTCAACTTAACACGTATGTAGATAAGATAGAAAAAGTTCAAAAGAAATTTATGAGATACTTACATTTTAAAAAATATAACAGATGACAATAATATTCGCACTTATGATTTATATAGGGACTTTAAAGTGAACTTGTTGTATAATCGGCGGATAATTTCTCTATTATTATTTGGATTTAAGGTGCTGAACTCTTTGATCAATGATTCTTATTTATTATCTCAAGTATGTTTCAAAATTCCTTCTAAAAATACGAACATCTCCATATCCCTCTAAGAAGAACTACGAATTATGGTCCTACGGAAGTAATGTTAAAATTGTTAAATCAGGTTTCTCATAATAATAATGTTGATTTTTTTGGTTCATACAATTTGTTTTAAAATATTATACATATTTATTGTTGAGAAGCCTACATCTGCGTTTATTTTTGTATACCTTTACGTTGGCTTCAGCTCTGCAAATCGTTATAAATTGTTGTCATATTTGTAATTTATTTATTGATTTATTTATTTTATTAGTTTGTTTGTTTTTGTAATTCAGTCAGGCATTTCCTTAATTCTTTCATGTAATTAGGCAACGTTTTGTCTGTAAATTTAAAAATGCAGATAAAACTTTAATTAGTAAACTTCTTGTAAATAATGATTTCATTATTCACTAGTGAATAATGTATTATAGGATCGTCGTCGATAATAGTTATTTACCCAATAAATGAGATATAGACGTTATTACCACACGCTTGCGAAATTTGTACGACAGACCCGTAGGCTGTGTTGTATAATCATACGACTGCGGTAATAATGTAGTAATTAATAATTTATATTCTAGTTACATTCAGACATAATGTAAAAAATCGTCTATTAAGAGAGGATACCTTAGCAAGGGGCATAAATACAGGGTGATTTATTAACAATGAGACAGAGCTTAAGGGCAGGTTGCTGACCTCAAAATAAAGCGATTAAGCCAAATATGCCTTATCCGAGTTTTGCTTTTTTCGATCTACAGGGTGTTAAAGTTGAAAAAATATTTTCGATTTTTTTAAATATCTTGAGACTGTCTTCAAAGTTTGTACAGCTATGTTTTCTGAGGTGGTAATTACGAAAATGGTAACTATTTTGCAATCACATCTAGGATACGCTAGTTGCAGTGTTCCGTCGGAGTAAACATATGTCAAACTTTTCTGTCTAAATAAAAAAGATATGCCTTAAAAATCAATAAACTTAACCGTTTTCGAAATAAGAACTATTTACTATATCTTTACAAAATTATTAGTTTGAACGTACTCCTTTGAATAAGATGACTTAAATGAAGTAGGTCGCTGTCAATGAAATGTCATGTGTTATTTATGTCAATTCTAAGCAATTTATAAAATGCCGCGTCATAATGATTATTCATTTGTGGAAATGAGAAACATGGTATGTGTGTATGTTTCGTCCTAAACGAGACGTTGGAAGGTTGGGTATTAATAGCGGACCAAGAAGAGGATATTTTAGTGCGAATGGCCGAAAACACGCAAACAAGCACCCGCCGAATTTCATCAGCTACTGGTGTAAGTCAGTCTTCCATCTTCAGAATACTCCGCAAAGAAAAATTGCATCCTTACCATTTTTGTCCGGTTCAACAGTTGATGAAACCGTTGGATTGGTCGCGGCAGCGAATTGCCTTGGCCTGCGCATAGCCCTGATTTAAATACCCTTGATTTTTATTTCTGGGGTAACGTTAAATCTTTAGTTTATAAAGATGTTATAAATACTCGAGAAGAGCTGTGGGCAAAAATACAAAAATCTGTTAACATTATCAGAGACCAACAAAGAAGTCTATCCAGTGTCAGACTTTAAGAATTTTTTGTAATTAGACTTAAGCATAATAAAATTTTCAGTTGTTACTGTGTTTGTCTTAATTCGTAATTAAATCTTATTTAAAGGCGTACGTTCAAACAAATAATTTTGTAAAGATATAGTAAATCGTTCTTATTTCGAAAAGAGTTAAGTTTATCGATTTTTAACAAGTATATCTTTTTTATTTAGAATTGAACACAGTTTAATAATTTCTTATTGGAAATTCAGATTTTTGAAGGACAAAAAAGTTTGACATGTTTACTCCGACGGAACACTACAACTAGCGTATCCTAGCTGTGATTGCAAAATAGTTACCATTTTCGTAATTACCACCTCAGAGAATATAGGTGTACAAACTTTCAAGACAATCCGTTCAAAGATACTCAAGATACTTAAAAAAATCGAAAATATTTTTTCAAGTTTAACACCCTGTTGATCGAAAAGGATAAGGCATATTTGGCTTAATCGCTCTATTTTGAGGTCAGCAACATGCCCTTAAGCTCTGTCCCATTATTAATGAATCACCCTGTATAGTTGTCATTGAATTATTTCTCGTAAGTATTGTGAAGGTGTAAAGGTCTAACGATGATTTGCCATCAGATATTGAGAATGATGAAGCTTTCAGTGTTGTTTCCAGAGAAATCATGAAAGAAATACGAACAAGCATTTCGTCGCTGTGAAAAATGATGTAGAGGAAAGAATATATTTAACATAACTGACAGGAAGGTATTATTAGTATATTTCAGTGAGCTAAATAAAACACTGAAGCCTTCATCTCTTTAGTGCTATTAGTCATGACAAGAACAGAAATTTAACTCCAGAAGAATATCGATACCATAAAATACTTCTAAATCTAAGGGAATGCGGACGATGATGAACTTCTCATGAAGGTATTTATATTACAAATATGTTTTTTAGTAAAAAAAATAAATCACAAATCTGCTTGCAGAACATGTGAAAGATGAAGTACTATGCTTTGTCATGATACCCAATACCAAAAAAAGTGTATAGTTTTTTGTAACATCTGGAACTATTAATGGCTTGAAAAGTGATAAAAGTGGGAAGAAAATACGTCAAATTAAGAAATGAAAACTGTGATTATGTTCGCTTCTTTCTTCGATATAAAGCTGGTAAGTGTACCAAACAACCTGTATAAATACTGTAGGTACTGTGCCAAAACTGATTGCACGAGTTCTTAAACTGCCTTATCCAAATGCGTATATTAGGGACAGTTTTCAGCTCTTCAACCTCCCTTGTAGTCGATTGTGAAGCAGATCTTTTCAGTTTAAAAAAGACATGGTGGCTGGAAGTCGAATTATGTTGCTGAAGGCTAGATCGAAACTGCTGCTGAAAACGAGAATCGGACGGTTATGAAAATTTTAGGCTAAAGCGAGAATATTCCCTGGGAAGCTGAAAATATTCCATCAGCATCCGAAGTTATAATTTAATTTTATTTAATCAGTTAAAAATACTCTTTTCTACAGACGTCAAAAAATGAAAAGATTCGCGCATTGATAACAATATGCTAAATGACTTTTTTTTATTTTCTTACGTTACCATGACACCGTGCGCGAAATACTACATGTACACTGTATTAGATATTTGTATTATAACCTTAATCTTCTAAATGTTTAACAATAATTAACACTTATTTCAAAGTATGATAAAATTTTACACTACCTTATTTTATTTATGATTTACAATGTTAACATTAATGGTATAGCCAGTATACGACCCAATATTTATTCCTAAACTAAATAAATCACATTCAGCTCGTGATACTGCAGTTTTAAGGGTTGGAAAACTATCCGTTTTTGACGTGGAGGCAATCTGGTAGTAATTGAAATTGAAATTTCACAGTCCAAAATGTTATTTGATATTTGAATTTTATTATTGATAGAATCTTCGACAGTATCCTTCGGCCTCGGTGGAAGATATCTATCCGTGTTGCTTCAAACTACATATATAGCCCCCCGCTTTAGCAAAAGGTGTAGGTGAAGTTCTCCGAAAACAATAACCAGTATAGGCATCAAAATTTGGTAATTTTAAGTATTTTTCTATTAAAATAGGCAGTTTTTCAATACAATTTATTCCGACAACTTGGTTAAAAGATCTTTTATTTTTATACTTAAGAAATAATCGGTGGCTGGTAGCATAACTTGGACGAAGAGCAGTATATTTGCGGTAAATGTCAATATAATCTAAATTTGAAAATGTAAAAATTCGTTGTATATTCGTTTTTCTATCGGGTACTTTGACAATCAAAATGGAATCTTTATCTTGTATGTCATCGACCGTCATTTTAGTAAGTTTGTCACGGCAGCAAGCACCCGAAATACCCAGCATTAGTAGTAAGTGTGGGCGGCCTCAGCCTGGCAAGTGGGCCCCACATGGGCCCTTTTTGCCTACCCTGACATCCCATCACCCCTCCACTATTCTCCCTCGGCCTTCCTAGAACCTACCCGACGCCCTAATGAACGCCAGGATCCTGGTCCATGGTAGGCCCCTCATCTCTTCCCTTTGCAGCTCCTCGGTGCCAAAGATCCTATATATTAGTCTTCCAAAAGCCGCACAATATCCTAAGAAATGGATAGGGGTATCCTCCCCCTCTCCGCATTCCGGACATAAGGGACTATCCTCTATGCCTATCAAACTCAAATGCCTTCTGAATCTGCACTGGCCTGTCAGGACCCCCACCATACCCAGCATTAAAACGACCTAAAAGGAAATCATTGACGATATTTAGTAATTTAAAAAACACATAAAACAATCATTAGAAATGTACCTTAACCATCAAATAGATTTCATCATCTATCTCTCTTATGAAATGATTAAGTTCCTCTCGAGTTATTACCTTAGATTTCTCAGGATAGTTTCCAACTGATAATTTTTTTCAAATATGGAACCAACTTGGTAAATTTCTTAAAATTTACGTTTTCTTTAATATTAAGTGTTGATTTCAACATAGAATCTACTGCCCATAACGTGGAAGACTTCACCTTCTTAGACTTTTCTGCAAAATATGCCAACAACACATTTTTGGATATTTTTCTTGCTTTATTTGCTTCACACCACTCTTTCAATTGCTGATATGCATTTTCATACTGCCGCTTCCATTTATCCGGTAAAAGATTTGAAATTACCGAATTGGCTGCATCTATCAAATTAGGTGAGGTACTGCTTAGTTCATCGTCGCTTGAAATTTCTATTATTTTACAGTTACAAATATCAGGTACTGAAAAACTGACACTAGCAAAATATCACTTTCAAATTATTATTATTGTCAATAATTGCCATTTTATTTCCATAGTTACAGTGATTACTTGATTTTGAAAAACATTTTAAGCCCGTCCCACAATATTTTTTTGTATTAAACTAATTACTAAACTTATTTTAGAATAATTTTAAGGGATGTACATATTTTGATGTTTGAACATTTCCACATTAAATCACTTAGTGTTAAATCCGGATAATAATCTGGATAAATCATAACAGTCCACATAAAATGCTGCTTATTCAGTTTCCGCAGACACATGGAGCATTGCTGTGTAAAAGCTCATTACTGTTAGCCAGCAATTATAAACGTTTATTTTATATGACAGTTTCGCGAGACCTGTCAATGACTGTCTACATTATTTGTTGTTTCACATGGAATCGTAAAGTCAATCAAAAAACAGTATCTTAGACATTACATTACATTTTTTTGTTTATGTGGAGATTTGAGAGATCCACCTTCCATATTTTTATCATTTAGCCAAATAAAATCATTATGATGATGGGTGATGCCTTTATCCAAATAAATCATCGAATGATTATTATTACACTCGTGTTTGTAAATTCATTTAATTAAAAATATTATTTAGATCGTTTTTTAAGTTTTACTCTAAATCTAAGCGTTTTCCGGAAAAACGTAAAGGAGTAGTTATTTATAGAATATTGAAAGACGAATTTGAAAATATAATGTAATAAAGCAGTGGCATTCTATTTTATTTAGAAAAATATGAAACCAATACCCTATAGCAGTGCCACTGGAGTATAGGACAATGTTTATATAAATCTAAGTGCCCAATTTTAAATTATTTCACTCACTAGTTTCTAAAATATTTAAAAATTAAGAAGTTTAACACTAGATTTATGTTAAACGAAGTGTCCTCAATATAAACTTGAGAAAGACCTCTCTGAAAATTCACCAAAGAATACGAGATTTCATCATTTGTAAATCATCCTGTATATTCAATATTACAATTCGTCATATATTTTTTTTTATAAGCATTTAATACATATGTGCATGCAGCTGTGGACAAAAGGAGTATCCTACCTAAGATCATAAGCAGTTCAAGTTGGAAAGTTATTATCCACAGCTCCAACGATATAGACTTATTTTAATTTATCTAATAGCAATACAGGGGTCCGGAAAATGAGTGCCATAATTTTAAGGGTTTATTAAGATTAAGTAAAAGCGCCAGTAACGTAATTTATTCATAATTTGATTTTTGGATCAGTATTAATGAAGTAAACAATTGAAGTTTCCGAGAAGCTCGTTAGAACTGTTACGTATTGTATCGTTCGACAACGTTGCAGTGTCAGACTGCTGGCGATAACCTAAGAGTAATATTAGTTATAATAGTGCGTATAAATAGTGAGATTCATTTTTGTTTAGTTTGTAAGTGTATATAAACTAAAATGGAACAGTTTATAGAAACCATAACAAGCTGCAATCATGTTAATTACGCCGAATCTAGGTAAAACTTTGGCTACGAAACGTTTGTACGGTAAAGGTTTCTTGAAAGATACATAAGTCATTTTAAACACTTGTAACTAATTATTCTGTATTGTGAAAATAGCTCTAAGAAAGCTATTCACACATTAGGTGTATCTATTTGTAATTATTGTGAATAAATACATTACAATCCTAAGATAGTATGTGAATGACATTGTCACGTATTCAAGACCTATTTGCTCTTATAATTCTACTATCGTTGGTCAGAGAAAAAAAAATTGTTAAGTCAAATATGTTTTGTTTAGTACAACTTATGATATTGTAACCTCTCAATTGGGTTAGCGGGGAAACACGTCACGTAGACAAACAAACTTTATTGCCACTCTTGATTATATAAGAAATATCCTTCAAACAAATTTCACAACTGTCAACGCTTTACTTTGACGTTTTGCACTCACGTATGACTCGTATTTGGCTGCTCTATATATACTGACTGTGATGGCGAAACTGATCCGCTTATATAGGTTTAAATGATTCTCGAAGTTTTCGCGGCAACGAGAACGTATCGAGAATAAAATAGAATATAGCCTGGACTAGTCTGGATAACGTCAAAATAAAGATATTACAAAAATTATAATTTCTAACACAAACAGGAATATAATTAACAAACTAAAAAGGTAGGTGAGCTTTCGTAACAATATCGCAAAATTACGGCACTCATATTCCCGGTACCCTGTATAACCAATGTAATAACTATCCAAAATAGTTTAGCAATTGTAAGCAATCGTACCTAAGTATTTCTTTATGTTAGCCATTAATCATTCTAAGAATGTATGTGATACATACTTGAAAATTTTAACTTCAAGAGAGTCTAAGTGCGAAAAATCAAAATATGGCATTCTTATGTAAAAAGAATACCATATACCAAGTTTAACAATACTCAAGTGGATCTAAATGCCGTCTCCGAGTAAATTTGGAGAATATCAGAAGTAAACAGAGTTTAAGACCAATAAACATGCCGATAGCTGCAGGTGTCTTTTAACTTTTTGTGTATGTTTAAATCTTACCGCCATTTTGTGCTAGAATTTGTTGACGTATTCATTTTTTTTGTATATTATTACGCATAAAACGTATTTGGCTGCTCTATATATACTGACTGTGATGGCGAAACCGATCCGCTTATATAGGTTTTTAGAATTCTCGAAGTTTTCGCGGCAGCGAAAACGTATCGAGAATAAAATAGAATATAGCCTGGACTATTGTGGATAACGTCAAAATAAAGATATTATAAAAATTATAATTTCTAACACAAACAGAAATATAATTAATAAACTAAAAAGGTAGGCGAGCTTCCGTAACAATATCGCAAAATTACGGCACTCATATTCCCGGTACCCTGTATAACCAATGTAATAACTATCCAAAATAGTTTAGCAATTGTAAGCAATCGTACCTAAGTATTTCTTTATGTTAGCCATTAATCATTCTAAGAATGTATGTGATACATACTTGAAAATTTTAACTTCAAAGGAGTCTAAGTGCGAAAAATCAAAATATGGCATTCTTATGTAAAAAGAATACCATATACCAAGTTTAACAATACTCAAGTGGGTCTAAATGCCGTCTCCGAGTAAATATGGAGAATATCAGAAGTAAACAGAGTCTAAGAGCAATAAACTTGCCGATAGCTGCAGGTGTCTTTTAACTTTTTGTGGATGTTTAAATCTTACCGCTATTTTGTGCTAGAATTTGTTGACGTATTCATTTTTTTTTTATATTATTACGCATAAGACGTGTGAAACCTCGCAACCAAAACATAAAAAATTGTTGCTCCACTTTTCCTCGGGAGATGTAAAATATTCTCCACCCTTATTTAACACTCATTGCGGTTATTCTTGTCCATGTCCTTCATACAGATATCAAGCTCTTTTAACGGAAGTTTGCACTGTTCTGGAATTCAATTGTTTTTCGGTTAACAATTCATATTTAAATCATATTGGCACTTTGCTCTAATAATATCCCGATCCGCTAATTCACGATTTTAATAAGTCATTTCAGTCAAATAAAAATGTAAATCAATCCAGTCGACGGGAGCAGCAAGATAAACCCACGACCGTATCATCCAAATAACCACACTGACCTACATAGACATCATAAAAAGTTCACAGTTGATTATGTGGAACGATACAGGGATATTAATTAGATTTTACACCACAAGTTGCTTAATGAAAATTGTTTATTTTGACGTCCTCTTTTATCCTTTTCAAGGGATTCACTTATTTCCTGTACACGATTAAAATGTTTTGTTATAGTTTATTAAATCGATGGTATTACAGGATTGGGTATATTAATTTATTCGATTAATTTTCTTCAGTATGTTCAAGTGATACTTATTATTAAGGATAGTTCCTCAGTGCCTCAATAAGCTGTAAACTATTTTCTCCTTTATTCTTCGATAGAATGACTTAATTTTTTAACTGTAGACCTATTTAATAATTATCTGTGATTTCCTCATATTATATATTGTTACTTACTTCTTCTTGATACAATAAAATAAAAATCATTTAATAGCTCTATGGAAGCATATAATAGTTATTTATGCAACAAGTGCAATAAGCACTTTTTGTATACAATATTTTTTCTACGTTCATGCAAAAACCAAAAAATGTTATTTAGATGACACTAAGTCTAGGAAAATGTGACGTCAATTTGAACGTTTATGTTTGTCATGATGACAAAAACGCTGTAGTAGAATGACAGATGAATGCAAAATATTTAATAAATTACTAATATATTAGGAACAATTTAACTCAAACTTGATTTTTACCATTAATATTAAAAGTAAATGTACAATTTGTGCAATTTTCAATATTAATATTTCTTGTGAATTATTTTTTAATTTTACTTCATGATTTGCGTTTTCTGTAAATGTACTAGTACTTGGTATTTGTACATTGTCATTTTCTTCAGGCTGAAATATTTGTTTTGCAACACTGAGTTTGTTTGCAAGTGATTCCTCTACGTATCCCTCCGCTACTGCCGACGATTTCCATCCAACGTGTCATTTAAGCTCTAGTATATCTGCTCCAGTATCTGCAAGAAGTGTTGCGGAGGATCTCCTGAAGCAGTACCCTGTGTATAGCTCAGGATTCTCCAAATGCAGAAATTTTGCAATTTCATACGGGATTTTAGCAAACGTGTTCACACCAACAGCTTGGACAGTGCACTTTTCATTTCGGTAATTGATAAAAAAACGTTTATGCGAAATATGATTGGGGCTTAATTTCGTGTATTTATGATATATCTCGATCAAATTTAATCCTTCATGGACTTCACTTCTAATGACAAAACTTCGTTCTTTGTCAGTTTTTGACCGTGGCACTTTTACAATTAATATTGAGCCTACTTCTTCTATGTCGTCGGTACTCAATTTTTGGAGCTCATCTCTACGACATGCCCCTGCGATACCAAATATTGCAGCTACCTACAACGAGCAGTTTTAATATATTTTAATAAAGCTAAATAAAATACCGACTTACTTTTTTCGTCAAATACTGGGAGCCCGGAGCCTCTTTTAAAAATTTATAAATGTGTTCTCTGTTCAATACTTTTGACTTTTTTGGCCGAAATCCTAGAGTTCTGCTTCATAAATTCCATTAGTTTCTTGTAGGTTTTAATATCAATATTTTCTTTTGAACAAAGACAAGCTCTCACCATTGAGTACTCAGACCAAAGTGAAGAGGGTTTAATATCACTCGATCTCTTTGAGAAATATGCAAGAAGCACATTTTCTGTAAGATTTACAACTTTTTTATCGAAGCACCACTCTTTAAAACGATTATAACTTATTTCATACTGTTTTCTTGATTTTCTAGGCAATAAGTTTAATGACGCCGCATTTGCTATTTCACTGACTTCCAAAAAATTCTTCATTACTATCATCTGTTTTTCCTATAATATTACTCATTTTCAAACTTTAAATTGTGTAACTGTCAGAATTAATTTTTGACTGACGTTTCTAGAACTACAGTTGCATTATCCAAATCATAGTAGTCGTAAGCGTGTATATTGGAAACTAATTTTATTTTAAATAAATTGCATTTTTTGGTACTTAATTTCGTAATCCAGAATATAATAAATATGATTGAAAATAATATAAAATATGCAATTGTTTGAAACGTAATAAAATCTCACAGAAAATTGACTAAATATAGCGTCGATTTGAATGTTTATGTTTGTCACAAAACCCTGTAGTAGAATGACAGATGAATGCAATAAACATTTTATTGCACTAGTGCAATAAAGAACCACTTTTTCCACTAAATATAGTTCAATAAAGTTTTGTTTTATGCATGAACGTAGAAAAACAAATTTTAAACTGTCAAACTTGACATGTATGAAAACAGAGAGTTTTTCGAATCGTCAAAAATACGGAAGTGCGCGATAGTGATGTGTTTTTTGTTATTTTTTACTTATCTGCTTTTCTCAGTGTAAGATTTTTTGGTTAGGAAAACTTAGTTTCAAAAATAACCCTTGACTGATCCGTTTGGTGCAAGGGCTTATTTAATTAACCTTATTATTTTTTCGGAAGGGTGGCAAAAACCCAATCAAAGTAAAATTATGCCACAAATAAATAGCTTCAGACAATATACTAATAAATAGCATAGACAGAATAAAATTTTCTGTATATTACCAGACTTAAGAAAGTTATGGTAGAATTTCAACATAACCCTCATAATTTTTATACAGTATGCGCCAAAAGTATGGAATAAATTCAATAAAAACGAAACAATTATTTTTTGGGAAAAATCCTCGAACAGGTCGATTTTTAATTTAAAAAATACATATTTTAGCGTAAAATGCGATTTTCAAATGTCATTTGTTTTCGAGTAATGACGTCATCGATTTTTTTTTAAATGGCAACACCATATTTTTTTCCTTGATTCTGAAAGATCGTTTAATTCTCTATCAGACAGTACTAAAATTTTGCCTTCTTACATAGGAAAGTTTTCGAGTAAATGACGATTGAATGTTAGAAAACGTAAATCAATTAAAATAAAGCAAAAACGTTATCAAGTTTAGTTTTTCGAATTCCATAGTTCTTTTATGGATCACGTAGGTGAAAATCTTTGCAAAGTGTCATTGTCACACCGACTTTCTAATAAGTATTGTAAGCGATATAGAAATTATTATTCAATTTAAAGTATTATGGCACATTTAACTGTTACTCAAAGAATTGAAATTTTAATTCTTATCGGACGCGGGAATATGACTAGAACTCAGCAGAAAGTTTGCGATTTATTTAATGAAAAATATCCAGATCGCCCTATCAGCCAATCAGCAGTCAGTAAGGTAGAGTCTAAATTTAGAGAAACTGGCAATGCTGTAAATATTCCAAAACCTGGACGTCCAAGCATTAATGAAAATCAGAAACAGAACATTATGATAAGTATGGTGGATAATCCTCATAATTCTTCACGATTGGTTGCATTAAACAATGACACTAGCCAGAGCACAGTGCTACGTATCTTGAGGAAGGAAAAATATCATTCCTACAAAATTCAACTTGTGCAGGGACTCAATGAAGATGATCCCGATCGCCGCTTACACTTTTGCGAAATTCTAATGGATTTATGTCAAGGAAATAGAAATTTACACCGGTAAATACTTTTTTCAGATGAAGCCACATTTTGTTTGAATGGTACAGTAAACCGTCAAACTTGCAGATATTGGAGTCGGAAAAATCCTCATTGGATGGCAGAGGCACATACCCAACACCCTCAGAAATTAAATGTATGGGCTGGAATAGTTGACGACAGAATAGTAGGGCCTTTCTTCCTTGAAGCAACCCTTACAGGACAAAGATATTTAGAGTTTCTAGAAAATGACCTTGTTCCAGTTCTTGCAGTAATTTTTCCTATCGATAATGACTCTGACATTCCTGGCGATACCATATGGTTTCAGCAAGACGGTGCACCTCCGCACTATGCGCGCCCTCTACGAGATTTTTTGGACAACTGTTTTCCTGGGAGGTGGATCGGCAGACGCGGACCGATAGAATGGCCTGCAAGATCGCCAGATCTTACACCTCTTGACTATTTTCTATGGGGATACTTGAAGTCAAAAGTGGACATTAATAAACCACGTAATTTAGAAGAACTTCAAAATCGCATTCGGAACGAAATACGCAAAGTTACTCCAGAAATTATTCATAATGTGCAAGAAGAATTTCTTCACAGACTTGCGCATTGTCAAGAAGTTGGTGGATGGCAATTCGAACATTTAATTTAAGTATAAAATTTAATCAATTGTATTTTACATACCTCAGAATTGTTACTTTTTTATGGATAAAATTTACGTTTTCTAACATTCAATCGTCATTTACTCGAAAACTTTCCTATGTAATAGGGCAAAATTTTAGTACTGTCTGATAGAGAATTAAACGATTTTTCAGAATCAAGGAAAAAATATGGTGTTACCATTTAAAAAAAAATCGATGACGTCATTACTAGAAAACAAATGACATTTGAAAATCGCATTTTACGCTAAAATATGTATTTTTTAAATTAAAAATCGACCTGTTCGAGAATTTTTCCCAAAAAATAATTGTTTCGTTTTTATTGAATTTATTCCATACTTTTGGCGCATACTGTATATATTCTAAGTATAAATGCAAAATCCTGTTATAAAATTACGTAAAGGCATGAACAAAGTTACTTTACACTCGATTAGTCTGTAGCATCAATAGTTTAATCACTTCGTGAGTGAGTGTATAAGAAAACTTTGTCTTCAGCAATTCAGCCTACGCCTTTTTCAATAGAAACTACCTGGCAGTTACCAGGGAAAACGAATCCTCTCTTTCTGTCTGTAGGGAAAACAACGGCTATATTAAAGAACGCTGTCCCGGCTCCAACTCGTTTAAATTTAAATTCTGACAAAAAACATAGCCGGATTAAAAAAGAATCTATTTAATTAAACGAAACGAGCGACTCAACTTGATAATATCACTCCACAGAAGTAAGGTAAGGTATTTAACTTCATTAAAAGTAGAAAATATGACAGATTTTATTTCCAACCCCTAATCGGCTAAGTGAATTTTTTTTAAGCTAAAACCGTTTTCCGTGCTGAAGAGTTTCTGTACATTTAAATGAGGCACATTACTCTGAAAATATTACTTTTTATCCTTGTGAGCCTAAATCTTCAAATAACTTTTTCTTTTCATTTTACTGTTTACTGTAGTTTAATTAAGAAGGAAATATTGCTCTATTTTGTTCCATACTAATTTAGTCTGAAAGAAGAACGAAAAAGTTCTTTGATCATTTGAAGCTTAGGAAGTGTTTTCATTTATATCAGGGGATATAATTCTGTTTGAACGGCTAAGCCGAGTAATAATTTCACTGCTTTCAAGTGCTTTCTCGCATATTACAGGAAGCGAAATGAGGTTTATAATATAAAAACGTTTGGAATACTTCATATGTTTACCTTTGCTCATTTTGTGTGATTTAAATTGAATTTAAAGCATTACTTCGTAAATATAGCCAATTTCAAGCGAATTACCAGTAATTACCGGTAATAAATAGTATTTACCACATACATTTAAGCGCTTCGGTTATAGACGTCAAATTCCTCATGACGTCATGATAAAGCCCTTTGTGATGTCATGAGTTTGAATTTCTATAACCGGTAAATACTCAAGACGGGACCTGGTTATTATTCTCCGTCTCTCTTATTTTATACTTTATAAAACTGCTAAATTAGGTTTAATTTGTGATTACCATTGCAAACTGCAGAAATTTCAGTATTGTTGTTTCAGTATTGAATAACTAATCAGTGGCTAATACTATAAAATTCTTCAATTTGAAAATTAATAATATATATACAGGGTTAACCATGACTAAGTACAAAAATTTTAACCACGTGCGCAGGGAGGCCTAAAAGACAATAAAAAATTTATTTCGGAATTCTAGCTCGATGTTAAAAAAATGGGGCAAAACCCTCTTTTCCTACGGAAAGTCGGCGCCTATGTCATCAGTCATCGTCCAAGATGGCTACATATGTCAACTAGGCATATGTTCTGTGCAACTAGGTACCATGCGGTCGTTTCTCACAACGTTCCAACGTTGCCGAATGTAGAAACAACGAAAGTAAACATTTTTATTAATAATAATACCTAAGTACCTGATAGATAACAGTTAATCTGGTTAGCTACAGTATTTTCCTTCGTTCCAAACTGCCAAAACTTCATTTTCACTCATTACAGGTCCGTCAAAATTACTCGCCACAAAATACACACTTCGCGTAGATGCAGTTAATAAAATTGCCCATTTATTTTAAGAAAATTGATTGAAAGAAATACTAACAGAAAACTTTTCGTGGCAGTTTTTAATTTATAAAATTTTGTCCGATAACGGTCACTCCACTGCATTGCTCTCAACTTTAGGAAATATCTTCACGTACGTTTAAAGAAAATTGTGGAAAACTACACATGTCCCAATGTATCGCAACCATCCATTATTTAATGAATAAAATGTTTAAAACTGAAACTGTCACTAAAAACGGAAAATTAAAATTACAATGTCAACGCCACCGTTAAGTCTTCGGTCCGCCTACACCGAGAACTTAATATTCTTCAGATAAATATTCTTATGGCAATCAATATAATCAATATTATCTTCTTTTATGTACAATCGTGGGTTTCTTCATTCTAGTATTGTTTTGACACTTCCTCCGTGACATGGGGTTACATGCACATAGCACTTGTCAGTCGATATAAACCTATACTGTGTTGTTGGTTGCATCATAAACTGTGGTTGCATTGTTTCTAATACTCTACAAATATCAAACAGCAGTAGTGGTCAGAAAAGTAATATTACAGAGCACTGTAAACGCCTCGGGAAATTTAAAATAATAATACTACAATATTATTATATGCAAACATGGTCGATTATTGTGTGGACAATTATTTTGTTAATAAAAATATCTTAGTTTAAACTGTAGTAAAGTATGCATAAATATATGTTTTGTAAAATGTAGATCAGAAAGAATGTAAGAAGAAGAAGAAGAAGAGGTGTGTCAGAGTTGAGTTGTTGTAAAGATAGAAAGTGCAAAATAAAGAAAGTAGTAAAACGTTATTGGGTATTTATTTAATTAACAAAGCAAATATTACCCTAACAATTGTTAATATCGTTACTATTATTAGTTTTCAGTATTTGCAAATTAGGGGTTAATAAGGTTTTGAAAAAAAATTTTTTTCGCTTTATGAATAAGTTGGAATTTTTTTGAAGGATGATTCCGTTAATTCTGAATTTTCCCTATCCCCTCTTAAAATATTTGTACTAAGTCATAGTTAACCCTGTATATATATATATATATATATATATATATATATATATATATACCGGGTGTTCCTCTAAGACTTTCAGTGCGAATATCTCAGAAACCATCATAGCCAGTGCGACGAAATTTGGTATACAGACACTAGATGGCGCGTAGAATCTGATGATAACATCAATTTTTATACAGGGTGTTCCATTTTCCAAGAAATCGATTTAATTTTGATTTTTTGGTTGTCAGCCCTTCTAAAACTTATGTTTAAATTGAAATATACTTAATTATGAACACATTCTGATAAATAAACATTCAAAAATTTCAAAATTTAACATAAAAAAACGCCTCCAAAAAGTACCCAAATTTCATTGTTTTGTCATGTAAAATGTGTATAGCCTTGAGCCAGACTTACACAGAAGAAACTAACATCGGTGAACGTCAAAACTATGAATTGTCATTGAATTGTCAAATATTAATGGCATGAAGTATTTTATTTTCCATAAATAACGCTAAATAATGGATTTAATGCAATTTACGTATACACAATGGTGTTATAGACTTGTCAATAAAAATTTAGACTCGAGTTGAGGCTTTTGGAGCATTGTAGTCCCGTGCCGGCGCAGTCTACCGCTACAGCTAGAGTTACAGCGTGAAGATTGTGTAAAATATCTGTGAAAATTTTTAAATTATTCCATTATAATGTAATAAAACTTCAGTAAATTGTTTTTTTATGTTACTACAGTGTACAATAATAATTATGTACACGTATTTTTTATGACAAAATAATTTACAAAATTGTGTAAGTACCTAAAGAATATCCCTGTTTTCCAACTGCTGGTATAATTATTGATTACTTATTTAGCAACAAATCAATTCAAACAAAACCATTTCTAAAACTTTTAATTATAATGTGAACGTGTTTGTCGTTGAAAGTCAGATCTGAACCTACCCTAGCCCCACAAAAGAAAATATTACGAAAGCATAACCTAGAAATGATTGATTCTTGTATCCACATATTTCAGCACTTTACGAAGAACTCTACATCTGTAAAATAGTAAACAATGAACTACAATTTCTGTATTTCATGATACAGAACTGAAATAAAGCAACTGGTTTGTGCTAGGAAGAATCACCTGCAAATGTACTATACCCAGTAGGTAGGTACCTATCAAATAGTCGTTTAAAGCTAGATAATAATTTGTAATTATTGTTTTTATCTTTCAGTTATGTGTGTGCAGTGCCACAAATTACATTAAAACAGACACCAGAAAGAATAAGCAAAAAATATTACGGACATTTTCTTGGAAATAATTCTAAACATGGAATGATGGATAATATTATAAAGAAGTCTGTAACTCACATTCTTTGAAAAGTATTCTATAAGACATTAATTTCAGTTGTCTGTCGTGGGTTTTAAAATATCTAAACGAATAAAATTAAGAAAAATAAACTAATTTCATAATTCTATGTACAGTATGAAAACATCTTATTAGAATATCTTTAAAATGTTGAAAGGTAACTGTTGTTACAACATATACACAACATAACATAATAAGGTAGGTATTGAACGATGAAACGGCAAGATTTGTTTCTAATCGTACATGCATGTACATTCCTCAGATTGAGCGCTGCTCTGTAAATGAAATTAGAATACAGAACAAGTGTTTAATATAAAATCAGATGTAATAGTGTAGACACTTAATGTAATTTTATTTTATTGTTAATAAATTAAAGTCTGTATTTGTTGTTTTTTATTCTACTCAAATTATTAAACAGAAATGTTTCAGAAATAATATAAAATTAATTAATACTTAAAGATGAAAGATCAAGTTATTTAATTTAGTTACTAATTAAAAAATAAGCCACAATGTAGGTACGTATTACTTTTTAATTAAAATTATGCTGGTTACAACTGAATCATAGCTATAATAAAATATAAAAAATCACTCCTTTGGTCTTTTTTGAAAATTTTGTTCTTTTGTAAAATACTCTCCAATGTAAGTTAGGAGACTTCTTTATATTATCCATCATTCCATGTATAAAATTAATTCTAACAAAATATCTGTGCGATATTTTTCGTTCATTCTGTTTGGTGTCCTATTTTACGAATCGTTTTGTTTCAATGTAATTTGTGGCACTACACACATACCTGGAAGATAAAAACAATAATTACAAATTACTGTCTAGCTTTAAATGAATTCTTGATTAATTAACAATAAAATAAATTTATATTATTACATCTGATTTTATATTAAACACTTATTCTGTATTCTAATTTCATTTACAGAGCAGCGCTCAATCTGAGGAATGTACATGCATGTACGATTAGAAACAAATCTTGCCGTTTCATCGTTCAATACCTACCTTATAACGTTATGTTGTGTATATGTTGTAACAACAGTTAGCTTTCAACATTTTAAAGATATTCTAACAAGATGTTTTCATACTGTACATAGAATTATGAAATTAGTTTATTTTTCTTAATTTTATTCGTTTAGAAATTTTAAAACCCACGACAGACAACTGAATTTAATATCTTATAGAATACTTTTCAAAGAATGTGAGTTACAGACTTCTTTATAATATTATCCATCATTCCATGTTTAGAATTATTTCCAAGAAAATGTCCGTAATATTTTTCGCTTATTCTTTCTGGTGTCTGTTTTAATGTAATTTGTGGCACTGCACACACATAACTGAAAGATAAAAACAATAATTACAAATTATTATCTAGCTTTAAACGACTATTTGATAGGTACCTACCTACTGGGTATAGTACATTTGCAGGTGATTCTTCCTAGCACAAACCAGTTGCTTTATTTCAGTTCTGTATCATGAAATACAGAAATTGTAGTTCATTGTTTACTATTTTACAGATGTAGAGTTCTTCATAAAGTGCTGAAATATGTGGATACAAGAATCAATCATTTCTAGGTTATGCTTTCGTAATATTTTCTTTTGTGGGGCTAGGGTAGGTTCAGATCTGACTTTCAACGACAAACACGTTCACATTATAATTAAAAGTTTTAGAAATGGTTTTGTTTGAATTGATTTGTTGCTAAATAAGTAATCAATAATTATACCAGCAGTTGGAAAACAGGGATATTCTTTAGGTACTTACACAATTTTGTAAATTATTTTGTCATAAAAAATACGTGTACCTAATTATTATTGTACACTGTAGTAACATAAAAAAACAATTTACTGAAGTTTTATTACATTATAATGGAATAATTTAAAAATTTTCACAGATATTTTACACAATCTTCACGCTGTAACTCTAGCTGTAGCGGTAGACTGCGCCGGCACGGGACTACAATGCTCCAAAAGCCTCAACTCGAGTCTAAATTTTTATTGACAAGTCTATAACACCATTGTGCATACGTAAATTGCATTAAATCCATTATTTAGCGTTATTTATGTAAAATAAAATACTTCATGCCATTAATATTTGACAATTCAATGACAATTCATAGTTTTGACGTTCACCGATGTTAGTTTCTTCTGCGTAAGTCTGGCTCAAGGCTATACACATTTTACATGACAAAACAATGAAATTTGGGTACTTTTTGGAGGCGTTTTTTTATGTTAAATTTTGAAATTTTTGAATGTTTATTTAGCAGAATGTGTTCATAATTAAGTATATTTCAATTTAAACATAAGTTTTAGCAGGGCTGACAACCAAAAAATCAAAATTAAATCGATTTCTTGGAAAATGGAACACCCTGTATAAAAATTGATGTTATCATCAGATTCTACGCGCCATCTAGTGTCTGTATACCAAATTTCGTCGCACTGGCTATGATGGTTTCTGAGATATTCGCACTGAAAGTCTTAGAGGGAACACCCGGTATATATATATATATATATATATATATATATATATATATATATATATATATTCTGTAATTATAATAAAACGATACAATCATATTCGGTTAGGTATAACCAGAATTGTCACAACTTTCTTACTTTAGGTAATTATTATTAAACTAACATCAAATCAACTTCTCATATGACCTCAATAAACAAAACTTCTCACGTAACGACGTCACCCTATTTCATATCATAACAGAAACCGATAACCAATTGCATTTTAGTGCGTTACGTGTGGTTATAGCATGGTTATCGTGAGGGTCAGAATAGGGCATAACTAAGGGCTTCTGTGAGAGAGTTATTACTGGTCATTCGCTTGAAATCGGCTTATGTAATAATATCTAATTTTTCATTACTAAATAAGTTCAAAGCACATACTTTCGAGTTAAAATAAAACAAATTTATATTGGAATTAATGTATTATTCACAACTGCTTTAACTTGTCTCTGTAATTATAGATTTTATCCACGACCACTACATTAAGATAAGGTTAAACACGTCTGTTTTCCATGGATTAAAGGCCTTTTAACACACTAATGGATTAGAATTCATAATACCACTCTTCAATTTTATAGCATTTTATTTGGAATTATTGTTATTGACATTTATCTAAAGAACGATCTTGTCAGATTGACCAGGATTATTTAAATTCGCTTGATAAAGAATTTCTGAAAGACTGAAGGCACCCACAACTTCGCCAGCTAGGACCTGGATTTTTTCAACAATTGCCATCTTGCTGGACAATGAATCTTCAATATAACTTTCCACTACAGTAGTCGATTTTCAACCATCATGATGCTTCACGGTGGTAATATACTCCAACATTTGCCAGTAATGTTGCGGAACAACGCCACATTCCTCCATGTCCGTTTTGAAATTATCATGATGCCTATATGTTGTGTAGTATATTTTCTAGCCACATATGGCAAGAAAAATCTTCCATCGGAATTTTTAGGTTGCAGATTGATGTATTTTCGACACATTTCTGCAGCATTGATTGAAAAAGCTTCTTCCATGATCGTGAAACTTCTTGTTTGTTTTCGGATCCGGAATGAGTTCATATAGGTAACTGATTTTGTCTTGGACATGAATAAGAGATAGTCAATTGAACAGAGAAGGACACATATTGTTTAAAAGTCATCAAATTGTAAGTTATGCAGATGACGTGGCTATTATTGCTACAGATAGTAGGGAATTAGAAGAAGTAACGAGAAAACTTGTGAAGGAAGCACGTAAAGTGGGATTGCAGATAAATCAAGAGAAAAGTAAGCTTTTGAGAATAGGAGAACAAAAAAAGGATACCAATTTTAAATTGAGAACAGAGCATGGAGAGATGGAGTTTGAGGAAGTTCAAGAATATGTATATTTGGGGGCGCTAATAACAGCTAACTGTGATGAGGAACAAGAAATAAATAGGAGAATAATAAAAGCAAACAGAAGTTCGGCAGCAGTCAACCACTTACTGAAATCAAAAAAATTGTCCAGAGGAGTAAAATTTAGAATATATAAAACAATTTTGAGACCGACAGCGCTGTATGGTAGTGAAACCTGGGTTCTCAATAAGAAGTCAAGAGAAAACCTTTTAAGGTGGGAAAGGAAAATCTTAAGGAGAATTCTAGGTGGTAAGAAGATGGAGGAAGGCTATGTAAGGAAAAATAATGAGGAAATATATGCAATGTACCAGGCACCAACAATAGACGAAATTGTAAGAGCCAGAAGAGTGCAGTGGCTAGGACATCTAGAACGTATGGAAGATGAAAGGGCAGTTAAGAAAATAGTAGGGAGTAAACCTAACTACAAGAAAAAAAGAGGTAGACCGAGGAAGCGATGGAGAGAGGCAGTGGCAATAGATCTAAGGGAGAAAAATGTAACGGATTGGAAAAGAAAGGCGAAGGACAGAATGGAATGGAGGAGAATAACACAGCTTTGGGCCTAAAAGGCCTGTAAACAGCTTTATATACTGCATGTTACCTGTGACTCCCATGATCGTTGCAACCTGTAAAGAGTTGAAAATAAAACGTTGAAGGTATAAATTGAAATATTCAAATCGTACCGGTACTTTTTTCAAAAATTCTCCGATTTGGTTTTTCTCCAGTATCTTTGCCTTCTTTGGTTTATAATTTCTTGATTCTACTTTCAAATATAAAGTGAGTTTACCTTGCTTGGAATGTTTTGTCCACATCGCAGAGGCAGCAAACTGTTTCTTCACATTGAAAAAGTAGAACAGTAGCACCTCTTCTGTAATTGCTCCTTTTTTTCGCCAGGTATCGAATTCCATCAATTCCTTGTCGTACACATTTTTGATATTCGCTGGCAATAGGCGTAATGTTGCTTCTTAGGCTTATTGCTTGATTTCAGCCGGTATGAAGAAATTTTTATCATTCTCATTTTGATTTTTCATTTTTTGTATCGATTTTGTAATTTTTGTTCACACTTGTTGACAAATAAACAAACGCATGTCATAGAAACGATTCCAAGACTTTCTAGTATTCAGCTGACAGTCAATATTCTTGAGTAAAATAAATTTTTCAAATATGATAATTTTCAAAACCATAATTTTTCACCTACTCTCACATGGCTTTCGCTCTTTTAACTGACCTCTTTAGCCGTGGTCGTGAATAAAACGAATTACATTCAGGATATTAGCCAACCTTTAATCATCTTGAAAAAATGTAACTCTCGGCAGCGCCTCGACGGTCCATTTTTTCTCGTAAAGGCTCATTAATTCACTTATATAATTAATAACTGTTTTCTGCAGACGTTAATAAAAGTATAATTTTTAACGCATGCTGTCAGTATATAAAATGTAATTTTAAGGCACTGACAACAAAGGCAACAACTTAGTTGTTATCTGGTATTAGTGCAAAAAGTAAATGACGTAATTTACTTTTAACACTGATGCGAAAACAATTAAGAAATTTTAAGTCAAAGAAATATTTATTTACTTACCTTCATGTATAGTTACAGAAACTACAATTAGAATAAGTAATTCCATCTCATTAGTAGCTGTAGTAGTAATTATTTCTGTTAAAATTATACCAGACAAAGGGCATTGTTATCCGCCAAAGTATTGAATAAAATCTAGCCCATTATACTCTTCTTATTTTTTATCGAGGATTCTATATAACCGTCTCCTACTCTACTGAACTTCCATTCACTGTGTTCTTAATTGTAGTAAGATTAGCATCACAGTCTCTCAACAAACTGGCCGAAGATCGTCGAAAGCAATGCTCAGTAGAATCAAGCAAATTTAGAAATTCAGCAATATTGGCAGGCATCTCACCCAATGTGTTGATTCCAACTGAAGTCATGTCACGTTTATTCTTACTGTATTTTACGAAAATTCTTGAATGGTTAGTGTTGGCTGGACGAAGAACTGTGTATTTCTAATGTACCAGAAAATTTGTTGGGCAGTTTCTGTGTCTGGTATATGCACAACTAGTGAAGTTCCCAAATCTTCAATATTATTGAATGTCAAGTTGCACAGTTATTTGCTACGACAGGCAATATATCGAAAATTACGGAAGCCTTCTGCATGAAATGTTTCATCCTTCGCTTCTGTAAAAAATTTTTCAGGCGATATATTTCGCTCTTTCGCTTCAAACAAGCAACAAGCTTGTAATATTTGCTTATGTCCTGATTTTGTATGTTCATCATCGCCTTAAATATGGAATAATTTGACCAAAACGTTGATGATTTCTATATTTTGGATGTTTCTTCAAAGTAGGTATGCCAAAAGCACTTTTTCACTGAACTTGCCACTAATATTACTCAGATCACATCATCTCAAAGAAGGATTGTACGAAAACTCGTACTTTTGCTAAAACTTCCAAGGCAATAACTCGAAAATGGATTTATTAGCAGCTACTTCGATTTCCGCCAAGAGAAATTTCATTTTCTTGATCACTTTCCATGCCACGAGGTTTGAAGATACTTGTCAATGATGGAACTTCTATTACTTTAGCAACAATGAATTTCTTGGACGGTTTGGATTTCAATATTATTTTTAATTAATAATGCAAGGAGAAAGTAGTTTTTTATTTCATTTTGTTACGCTAATGTATTTCATGGTCAATCAAATTTTGTGCAAGAAGGTTTTCTGTATGTCACACACAAATATCTAATAGAATTTCATGAAGATACAGGGCGTTCTGAGCGTCTTGGCCACTGTATTTTTTCTTTCAGACTTTTTTTGGGAGGCTGTCTTACATTTAATTCTGTGAATTAGTTATCAAATATTGCATAAATCATGACTGGCCATCCAGTTGATTCGATCTATTTTCTGAATAAAAAATTATATATAAAAATAAATAGAAAGGGACATCTAACCTTTTATCAGGCGAATGTAGGTATATTGCCCATTATTCAAATTTTCATTGAACGACGGACTGGCAATCAAAAAGCCTTTCTAATTGAACCATTTCAGGAGAATTAGGACGGAATAATTTAATTAAAGCCCGGAATTAATTCAATTTATTTCCAACTATTGTTATAAAACTGTTCAATGGAACAAAATTTGTAGTATCCGCCGTAGCCATTGTGTAGCAGCTATTTCAGCACTATGCAGTTGGACTGTTAATTTTGTTAGTTTCCATTAGTTCTCTAAAAATTAGGTAAGTGTACAGATAAGCTTCAAAGTTGTAGATATATTTCAGAAGTTTCAAAAGACTGCATAAATACTGCAGAAAGTAATTGACATCGATCGATATATAAGGTTAACTATGACTAAGTACAAATATTTTAAGAGGGGATAGAGAAAATTAAGAATTAACGGAATCACCCTTCAAAAAATTTCAAACTTATTTATAAAGCGAAAAAAAATTTTTTGAAATTATATTAAATGCTTATTTAACGCCGCCTATGCGACTTCCGTCACACGTTTATAGAATCAGAGCAGGTAACGTAGGCAACTAGCAACACGACCGTAAAATTTCCAGTCAAGTCAACTCATAATTTAATTCCTGTGTTTACCATATGTTTACGTTGTAGTAGTAGTTTTGTGCTCTTCTTCAGTTTTTAGTGCCTTTTTCAATTTTTAAACGTTTTATAATTATAAAATAAAGAAATTTGTGTTGGGTGAAGATACTTTCCCACAATATAGTTCGCCAGTTTGGCTTTCTAGGTTATGGCACAAGACTGCTGCGGGTACAAGGGTACATATTTGGATTCCTCGGTCAATTCTAGTGTGACTTCATGTATCATAATTGGTGCCTAAAACGTTATTCGATATTTTGTCAAAAAGTTGATGTCTAGAAACAGTTGAATATCAGAGGTGGGCGGCAACATACGAGGCTGTGATTGGGAGAAATTATTGACCACCCTCCATACTACCAAGAGCTAGAATGTCAATTATGAACTCTGTTTGTTATGGTTGATATCGTCGCTCTAATTATGAAAACTTCAATCATGAATACTTGATTTTTTTTAATGGAACCCACATATTTTTTTTACGTCACCAGATGACGCATTTCATTACCTTTCACCTGATATAAAGTTATCTGTATTTATCTCTAATACTTTTCTTCTAATCCACAATTACTTTTTACTATGATGGATTTATGCAAACCAATTAATTTAAACTAAATTGGGGGTTCCATTTAAAAAAATCAAGTTATCCATGATTGAAGTTTTCAAAATTAGAGCGACGATATCAGTCATAACAAACAGAGTTCATAATTGACTATCTAGCTCTTGGTAGTATGGAGAGTGGTCAATAATTTCCCCCAGTCACAGCCTCCTATGTTGCCGCCCACCTCTGATATTCAACTGTTTCTAGATATCAACTTTTTGACAAAATATCGAATAACGTCCAAACGGTACGCTTTAGGTACCAAGTACGGTACATGAAGTCACACTAAAATTGACCGAGGAATCCAAATATGCAATAATATATAGGGAGTTCCATTTTAAAAAATGTAACTTTAATATGAATCACCCTGTATATCTCTAGGAATTCCAGTAAAAATATTTTTTGTTTGTAGTTAGTATATTTTTAGTTTGTTAGTTTGTAGTTGTTTGTTTAGTTTGTCACCCCCCACTAACAGTAGATTTTAAAAATATATGTCAGTATAGCCACAATTTTCCGTCCACACACTATTGGCCCAGTCTGTATATTACAACGATAGGGCGAATATCAAAAATTGTTATGCTTTTTCAAATAACATGAATGTAATGAAAAACCTTACATATGTTTTTGTAAATGTGATATATTTTCTTCTAATTTAAATATCCCTAATACCTAAGGTCTGTTCCAACAGCTGTCGAAAACTGGTTCAGAACTGTCAGAAATGTGATACCAACTGCGTCTTACGTCGCATACGAAAGTACATTAACAACTGATGTGACTAAATAGTTCTGGGCGGTTTGAAATAAATTCTTGTTGTTGTTGGAAAAAAATCCTAAAAACAAGTTTCCGGACATGCTCTTAGAAAATGTATTTTTATTATAACCATTACAAATTTCACTTTGATTTTGACCAAAACACCTTCTATATCTTGAATATAATTGTTATGCATTCCAAAACCAGACAGTAGTGATCTGGGATAAACCTGAAAGGTAGACTGTGGTACAAATTGAAGGATCGTTGAGTTTCAAGTGTCAAAACTGACTTATGAGTATATAAACTCGCAGTTAATGGATATCGTTTTAATTTATGGCCATATAAAAATACTTTAGCAGAAGGATTTCCTGTTAAACATATACCAAATACAATAACTTTTACCGCGGTGTACAGTGAATAAAAGTGTATTGCAACGCGAGAGAAATTTGAAACCGAATTGTGGAAGAGATGGAGGGCATCCACGGCATATTGCAGCAAGCTCCGTACCAATAACTTATGAATTCAAAACGGACAAGAAGCAAAACCATTTGTGTTAGTTTATAGAAAATGGGTAAGACGGGTCCAAAATTTTTCCAAAAGCAGTTGAATTTGCAGTATAAAATAGATGTTATAAAATTTTATTTAATTTATTTCTTTGGGAATTTCTTTTCATTTTTTGTCCGGTCGCATACTTTGCCGCTTTATCAGGTTTTACAGTGAACCAGTTTCCAGTGTTGTACAGAAGTGTATTTTTAAATCATTTTCAAACTGCCCTTTTTTACAAAATTGGATTTGTAAGAGTCCCCTGTACATTTATTTTTTTATATAAATAAGTTGGTATGAATCACCCTGTATGCACCTTGTATATAATATATTTCATTTTTTCTTCATTTTTGTCTTGCGAAGAGGCGCGGTAGGAATCTCGCCCAGAACGAGGGAATTGTTAAAACCGTCACTGATCTGATTGCTTCACAAATTATGTCAGTGCAAAACAAATAGCACTTTATTCCACTGTGGACGAATTAAACGCTTCCGAGTCGGAAGCAAACTCTAGCCACACGCCAGTAAAAAAAAAACTTATGCTGGTGCAAATCGTAAATTGAGTTTTTGCGGTTTTACTTGGATGAAAGCTCGGCTTGGAGTTGAGGCGACCTCACGCCTTTTGACCTCGGCTGTTCCTTTCAGTAAGTTTGATAAGTAGAAGCGAAATCGGTAGGGGGTCGCCAAGAAGTTCAGAGATTTCTGGATTAGGCATTCAATCCGCGCAGCTGAGAAGCGGACCGCCTTATATAACTTTAATTTGTTACTTTAATTGTTCTGTAACCCAAAAGAATGCTTCCGATTAATTATTCGACCGGCGAGTGGCAGTTTTCTTTAATTAAACATTTTTACGGTCGGAATTTAATTATGCAAGAGAAACTCAAATTAACACTGAATACGTTTCAGGCCACCGAAGTAGGTAAGTGCTACTTTTTATTATTAACGCTCCATTCATATTAAAGGAGTAATTATAACTCCACAAGTACTTGTAGAAGTGGACTGCGTTATAGAATGGTTTTATAATCTTGATACACTTCCGGTGTAGCTGAATTTTGTACCTCAATTGTCTTAAAATCTTCATATTATTTAATATCCCTAAGCTATGCAAACAGTCCAAAATTTACTCATGAAAAAAAAGATAAAATTCAAATTAAGAATTACAGGTCTGTAGGAAGCAGTTGAAATTGGGATTCGATTTTTTTATTTCATTAATCCAAAGTTGTTCATCAGAAAAGCCTATGTAAAAAAATAGATTTTTCTGCCTTCAACTTTATACCTCTAAAATTGGGTTTCTTGAACATTGCAAACGCTAATATATTCAATGCGTATACGCGGTACTTGGAAGTACGTATTTTATAAAATTAAGTATTTTAGTACCAAAATGTGGAAATAGAACTGTGGAAACACCTAGTAAACCATGCCAAGGGGCGTGAAGAGTAGGATATTGTAGTACCTAGTGTATAATAAACTGCTTTAAAGTGTTTATACCAACACCGATGAAACCAATCTTGTAGTTCTTCGCTTGGTGGAAATATAAAGGCTGTAATATATTAAAAATAAGTTTACTATAGCCCTTCATAAGACTGCCTTGTTTCAAAGATCTTTTATATACAACGCTATTAGTTTATATAATTCTCTACCTGATCAGTTTAGAGTTTATAATATTAACAAATTTAAAATTAGTATAGATTATTTTTGTTAAGTAAACAACTAAATTAATGATTTATTTTTAATGGTATATTCACAATTTTAATGTCGTTAATATAGGTAATTATATTTAGAAAGCAGATACTTCATTATTGTAATAATAATTTTTGTTAAGCCTGCCTTATACCTTTACATTGTACTATTTTGTATATTCTATTTATTACACTGTTTTATATACCGATTATAATTATGATCTATATCTAGTAATTTTGTTCTGTTGGATTATATCAACATTACCTTACCATATACAGTTGAGTATGAATAGCTTATGCTAGACTTCGCCCTTTTGGTATTGTCATTCACTTTTAATTATACAGGGTGTCTGTGAGAGGTTGGGAGATGTGCAAAATTTCAAAAAGATCGGCCTGCTTTGATAAAATCTTTGTGCTTTGTTGAAAAATGGTTTCAAAATCAAACCTTTTGTTTATTATATGATTATTCCGCCAAATTCATGTTCTGACTTTTGAATATATTTTAAAGATGTAATACATTTCAAACCAGTATAAAATGCATACAACTTTCCTATTATATAAAAATACCTTTCCACCAATTTCCAAAATATGAAGTAACAACTGTTATCATATCATATCAGAATGAATGACAAATAATGTAATTAAATTGAATAAAAATATATAGTGTTCCATTTAAGTAATTGTATGTTAGGGTCATATTTTAAAAAAGACACCCTGTAGAGAAACTCCATATCTATTTTTAATAAACTAAGAGGTCTGTGAAAATTATGATTGCGTCACCTTAAGTTTCTCAAAAATGTAACCCAGTGTTGTGAAAATCGCATCGTTCTATCTCTTGTAGTTTCCCAGACACCGTGCATTTACAACGAAATTGGGTCATTCTGTACACTCCCACTTGCATTCTAAATTTATCATATTTTTTTAGATTTCTATTTATGTTAATAACGAATATACAGAGTTAACTATGACTTAGTACAAATATTTTAAGAGGGGATAGGAAAAATTCAGAATTAACGGTATCACCCTTCAAAAAAATTCTTACTTATTTATAAAGCGAACAAAATTATTTTCAAAACCTTATTAACCCCTAATTTCTCGGCGACTATGCCGCCTGTCACCTGCGAGGTTATGTATATCCTTACAAAGTCAAAGTTGTCAAAGGTAGTGACAGAGCACCACGTTGGCACGTGTAACGATTTACGGCGCTTTTAAAGAAAGTTTTATTTACAAAATACTTACTAGATTATTTAATGAGAAACACGATATGGTAGCACTGAGAGTAAAACCTACCTTACTGATACTTCCAGGACTGATATTTGGAGATTTCAAGAAAGTTGAATTATTTTCTGTTTTCTAACTTGTTTACATTATAACTTGTCGTTGTAAAAATTGTTGTACTTGCTGGGGACCTCTTGATTTCCCTCGACCATTTTATAAATTAAAAAATACTTTTTTTCTGTAGGTATATCTAGTATTGTAGTTTAAAAATGCTTTATTTTTATGTCACTAAGTAAAAAAGAAGTTACAAGGAACTTTAAAAAGTATGAAATTGGTTCTTTTTTATTTTCAAGTTAGGTACATACGTATTTAAAACTCCTGCACGTGTAAAACAACATTCGTGGACGTTGTACAATTCGTACAAATGTACGAGGATTTAGCATATTCTGTCTACATATTTGGAAAACGTCTTTGATATTCTGCTGCTGCACGATATGCACTTTCGTCGCACTTCCTATAAATTAGTACCATATCCGTAATTTCCGCGATTACACGAATTTGAATGTGCGAAAAGCAAATACTGAAAACTAATATCAAAATATTTGCGTTATTTGACGGATCATCCAATGCTGGCGCCATCTGTAGGTTATTAGTGCAAAGTGCACTAAAGCTCGTTCTATTTTTTAACTTATTATAGAATTAAATAATAATAATACTAATAATAGTAACGATATTAACAATAATCGACCATGTTTGCATATAATAATATTGTAGTATTATTCTTTTAAATTTGCTGAGGCGTTTACTCTGTAATATTACTTACTGACCACTACTGCTGTTTAACATTTGGAGAGTATTAGAAACAATGCAACCAACAACACAGCATAGGTTTATATCGACTGACAAGTGCTACGTGCGTGTAACCCCGTGTCATGGAGGAAGTGTCAAAACAATACTAGGATAAAGATAACCCACGATTGTACACAAAAGAATAGAATATTGATTATATTGATTGCCATAAGAATATTTATCTGAAGAATATTAGGTTCTTTAGTGACAGTTTCAGTTTTAAACGTTTTATTTATTAAATAATGGATAGTTGCGATATATTGGGACATGTGTAGTTTTCCACAATTTTCTTTATAAGTGCATGGACATATTTTCTAAAGTTGAGAGCAATGCAGTGGAGTTACAGTTATCGTACAAAATTTTCTAAATGAAAAACTGCCACGGGTATATTCGAAGTTTTCTGTTAGTATTTCCTTCAATCAATTTTCTTAAAACAAATGGGCAATTTATTAACTCTACGCGAAGTGTGTATTTTGTGGCGAGTAATTCTGACGGACCTGTAATGAGTGAAAATGAATATTTGGCAGTTTGGAACGAACGAACGAAAAACGAATGCAAAATACTGTAGCTAAACGGATTAACTGTTATCTATCAGGTACTTAGGTATTATTATTAGTAAAAATGTTTACTTTCGTTGTTTCTACATTCGGCAACATTGTGCGAAACGACCGCATGGTAGTTGACATAATGTAGCCATCTTGGACAATGACTTATCGACATAGGCGCCGACTTTCAGTAGGAAAAAAGGGTTTTGCCCCATTTTTAAAACATCGAGCTAGAATTCCGAAATAAATTTTTTATTGTCTTTTAGGCCTCCCTGAGCACGTGGTTAAAATTTTTGTACTTAGTCATAGTTAACCCTGTAGAATGAACAAAATTATATCAAACAGACATTTTCATAGTCTCGCATCGTTGGATGTGTTTTTTTTTATCTGACTACCTTAATACGAGTACAAGAGCTTATTATTTCCTTCTTTCGTATTATAGACGAGAGTATGCACTCTGAATATTTGAAATTATTTTGCATATTTTCCCATAAAAGAGATATTGTCAACAAACGCAATACCGAAGAACAGCACGAAATTTTAATTAAAATTTTAATTAAACCACGTAGCTAGTTTTAAAGTAAAATGATCTACCCGCTCCTGTCACACGTGTCTGATACGCGTAATGATGAATTAAAACCTAGTTTTACCCAGAATCCATTAATTTTGAAGGAAGTAAATGTGAAAATATTTCATTCCTCACATTACATGATTGATCATTGTTCGTAGCTGATGAGCTTCGTCATCGTGAGGACATTAATCCATAGTAAGGCGTTGTTTACCGTACCATTACCAGTTGAGGTGTGTAGTTGTTATAGCAAATTAATTAATGACAATCTTCTATTCAATTTCAAGGAAAGGATGTGTTCGAATTACACATACATCTAAATTTTCATAAAAGAAGTGGGAAAATAAGGAGGGAAGAGTAAAGAAATTGAAACTTCGTGAATTCTAAGAAAGTACTACAGTATTCGTACAGATGGCGCTACAAACATTGGTAAAACATTCAGTCGAAAAAAGAACGGAAAGTGACATGCACGATGGTGGAGCGTCCAGTCCAGCCTTGACACGTATCACACTATCTTCTCCGACGCGCCGTATTAAGGTCCGTTTATATCTACAGACATCCAGCGTGTCAGACACGTGCGGTGTCAGACAAAATAATATTATTCTATACAATGTGTATTAACGTATTTATATCTATCGTAACACGGTCGCGCAGACACCGACAGACACGGGTCGTGGCCGGCCAGTATTCTCGGAAAGAATATTTTGTCTGCGCGGTTCATGTCTGTGGCTACTACCGGGCAGTGTAAATAGAGTATCGGGACTGTGCAGACGTGTTTTGTATTTAGTTACTGCCAGTGAGAGCTGCCGCGTCCGACACCGACGACAGTGTCTGTCGATGTCTGACACGGTACACTTCACGTTAGATGTAAATAAATGGTGTCTGTCGGTGTCTGCCACGGTACTTGTCTGAAACGCACCGTGTCTGTAGATATAAACGAAGTTTAATCCAGTTTGCGTGACCGCCGTGCACCGCGCCGATTTAAGGTTCGTTTATATCTACAGACACGGTGCGTTTCAGACAAGTACCGTGGCAAACACCGACAGAAACCATTTATTTACATCTAACGTGAAGTGTACCGTGTCAGACATCGACAGACATTGTCGTCGGTGTCGGACGCAGCCGCACTCGCTGGCAGTTACTAAATACAAAACACGTCTGCATGGTCCCGATGCTCTATTTACACTGCCCGGTAAGTAGCCACAGACACGTACAGACATGAATCGCGCAGACAAAATATTCTTTCCGAGAATACTGGCCGGCCAAGACCCGTGTCTGTCGGCGTCTGCGCAACCGTATTACGATAAATATAAATACGTTAATACACATTGTATAGAATAATATTATTTTATCTGACCCCGCACGTGTCTGACACGCTGGACTCCCACACAAAACTGCGATGCGATGCGATGCCGCATCACAGGAACTTGCGATGCGAATTTCTGCGATACGATTTTGTGCGGCAAACCGTTCGCAAATCTACATCATATTCCGCCATTCTATAAACAAAGAAGGCGGCGCAGGCGCCGCGCGTCTTTCTTTAAAGCTGTCTCAGAGTGGACTTAAAGTCTTTTAAAAGAGGCCGTCACCAAGTATGACGTAATATCACAGGAATGCGCGATGCGAAAGAGATCGGACGTTCTTGCGGTGCATTCGTGCGAGTTCCCAGATATTTGCGATGCGAGTTCGCAGTTTTGTGTGGGAGCCCTAAGGTACGGATTCACTGGTGCGACGGCGGCTGCGGCTCGCGACTGCGACTCGTCGCCGACCAATAGGCAGTCTAAATGCTGTAGTTGATGAGAACATTCAGACTGTCTATTGGTTGGCGACGAGTCGCAGTCGCACCAGCGAATCCGTACCTTTATCCTGCAAATATTTCTATCCTATATAAGGTGTTCGTTAAAGAATGGGCCAAATAATACCAATAGATTCTACAACAAAAATTAATGAGAAAAAATCATATATAATGCTGTTCAAAAACTCTTAGATTTCGTAATACAGGGTGTTGAAATTGAAAAAGTAAAAACGATTTTTAGGCATATATCGGAGATGCGTTAAGGCATTATTTTCTAATTTGATATGATGAGTTTTAACGGGGACATACTTAATTTGCTGCAATTTCACGTCAATATAAAAAAACCAGTGGCGTACAAACTATATTCCTAAAAAATAAATGATACGCCACTGCTAAAGTTGAAATAAATAACATACATATAACAATAACAAGGTATATTGAATATTTTGAAAAAACTGCATGATTTATAGTGTAAAATAAAAAGTCTCTTACTCTCGTAGTTATGTAAAACCTTGTCCTTATGGACGCGAGATATGCATATAATCGCAGTTTTTGATATTTTTAATGGTGGCTAAATTCCAACTTTCAGCAAATTTTGCAAAATAGTAGAGCAGTTGAAATACTGGTTATTGTTCAGGACAGGGGTTTTTTAAGTTACCATTACTTATGTAATATAGAGACAAATCTCAATGAAACTTTTTATATCTTGCAAAAATGTTTATTTTTACTACACACTGTTTTTTTTACATAACAACGCTTATATATTGTTTACTGGTGCTACCAACATATTACTTAATTTTTACGACTATTACAGGTTTCTTTAACTTCATCATTAAATGGAATGCGGAATTTGCAAGAATTTCGTGATCAGGGCCACATCTAATTGTTAGCTGTTAGCAGAGTCAGAAGGCAACTTCATTATGTTTAAAATAGGTTTTGATTAATTTTTTTTATAGACGTCTTCGTAATAAGACGGAAAGAAGTAGAAGTGGAAATGGAGAAAATATCAAAAACAAGTTTTATTTTCGTATTTACTACGGTCGATCATCAAAGACTAGTGCTGTCGGCTTTAAAAGAGAATAATTTACACTATCTTTTCTGCAATGTAGTCAGAATATCAAAACATCATTTAAATTCGTTAATTCAACTTTATGTTAAACGATGAAAGCATCAGTTTAACAACATACGTAATGAACAGTTGTATTCAATGATTTATATGCACTATCACGCTGTTTGTAAATTGAAATGTCAGCTGGTTAGATTTTCACACAATATTATCAATACCTAATAAACATGTATAAAAATGTAGCTAAAAATCACGCCTGCGTGTTAAATTAATATATGTATGAAATTTAGTACATCTTTTTATATTAATCCTAATTCCCTGTAAAGGAAATATATAGAAGCTCCTAATCTTGCTTTTACGAGGTAAATATACCCTAGAGCTTTACCTAACAACGGCCGTTTCTTATGTCGTTATATTACGACACGAGCATATTTTTCTTGTGTAAATATTACCAGCCATATTTCTGTTTTTCTCGCAAATATCCACAAGACAAATGCTACTGAAACAAAACTTCTGCTACTGCCTCGTGACACCATTAAAGTGAGTATCATGTTAAACATGATCAACAAAATAAGTTTATCAAACTTTAGCTTTCAAGAAGAAAAACATTATAATAATCTTTAACAATCTTTTGTCTAATTTGACTAGAAAAATACATCATTTAAAAAAAGGTGATTTTAATACGTTATTTATACAGAGTGTGGCATCTTCAATGCAGAATATTAAACATCTAGATATTTAACAGCAAATGAAGTCAATATAATGAGATCTGAACGTTAAAAACATTTTATACAAAATTTAAAAAAGTGACAAAAAATTAACGCCAGCATTATGAGCGCGTGCCGACGTCGTACCATATACTGCGGTCTGTGGAGTGGAGTGTAGTGGATACTATGAGATCATTGTTGCCAGATGTGAATATTTTCTTAACATTGAAGATTTTGACATAAAATTTGATACCAGTGATAAAATCATATTTTTAAATCACTAAAATGTGAAGAATTTTCTAATGTAGGGGAGTCCGGGTACGAAAGTAACACGGGTTGGTTGTAACAGTAAGCCTATTGTCTGTCTAAAGAGGTTTGTCTATGATATTATATTATCATAGAGTCGGCAGTGAAATCTACATTAACTTATTTGAACAACAATATGCATAGTGTGTTTTAATTCGAGTTAAGACCTGCACGCTGCAAAATGATATGCAAAGTAAGTTTTCATTCTTTATCTTAATCTATCATAATCCTAGAACTGAACGTTATTTTGAATTATTTTTTGAATATTGGCTATAACTTAAGCATGGTATTTTAACTAAAAATAATGGTTAAAAAAAGTTTTAAGCAAGTATCCTGTCAATCGCGTGAAAATGCGTAATTGGACGATTGTAACAATGCCATAGGGGGACGATTGTAACATGTTACAACCGTCCCTCATATTTAATACCTATGATCGTATTTGTCATATTTAAAATGATAATTCTGTTGATATCCAGATAATTACTTCAGTATTTGTAATGCTGTGTGGGAATATACAAATTCATTCTCTTTATTTAGGATGCCTAACAAAAGACAACGAACAACAGATCCTGGGAAAGATTGTTATGGATTGGGAAAACTTGGTCTATCCCAAATATGGAATATGGACGAGTCTGGTAACAGACAACCGTGCAAAAGCCAGATAGGGATAGGATTATTTGTTATTACCAAAAAAATGTTATCATTATTTTAGATTTTTGTTTCATTATTCTATTTTTTCATTTATTTATTTTTTTTCAAATAAAAAATATAGTATGTACCTGCACTACAACTTACTTTTATATAGGTATAATCAATAAACAAATACCTTGTAAATACTCTCTTTCTATACCTAGTTATTACCTATTATTCATATGTTACAAACGTCCCCATGTTCTGTTACCTTTGACCCATACCATTGGGTAGGTGGTAACGACGTACACTCTCTACTTTTTTATTAATTGTACATCAATATGAACTTTAATTACTTCAATATTATTTTTCTTCTATATATAAAATGCCAAGGAAACGACTTACAGTAAGTAAATTGTTTATTTATCCGGCTTTACAAAAATATGATACTTTCGTACCTGGTCTTCCCTACTTGGTTATTAATTTTTCTGTTTTCTATACATTTTTTATTCGATTTGTAAATAGTTTGATACGACGACTTTGTTCCAATATAGTGTGTTATAATAAAATAAAATACATTCGTTTTCAGAAAACGAAGTGGACAATAAAACTGGGTGGTAGCTGGCGGTCCAGCCCTACTTATGCTAGGAAGCACGTCTTTAGCAATGCGTGTGCAGTGGACAGATTAGAGTAGTGTAGGTAAGTCCATACTCAATTATCTCTGTAAATTGCCAGGGTCGGCTGGGAAATTTTCCCGTAATCAATGATAGTAAAAGCTTTGGAAATACTTTTAGCACACGTTTCCTACTTTGCTTATTCAAAACTTCACGATTGGCTATTTTCTCTTAAATGTTGTTCATCCACAATTGGAACCATGTAAACAAAATCTTTCATAAACCCCCAGAAATAGAAGTCTAAGGGATTAAGGTCTGGAGATCGAGATGGCCATTTGACTGGCGCAAGAGGTCCCCGACCGATCCAGCGGTTAGGAAAGGTTTGGTTTAAGTAGTTCTGAACAATTCGGCCATAATGTGGCGGAGCCCCATCTAGTTGAAACCACATATTTTGCCGAACCGCTAAAGGCAAATCATCAAGTAAGTCTGCAAAAGAGGTTTGCAGAAAATGCAAAAAACGGCCCTAAAAGAAAATTATCAATTATTCCTGCCCATACGTTTACTTTAATTTCGGATTTTCAGGAGCCCATCTATGAGTATTATGAATATTCGTTACTCCGTTACGAGTAAACGTGGCCTCATCGGAAAATAAAATAAATTTACTAATAATAATTAATATTATCATTATTTTCTTAGCATATCTAAATACAAAAAGTGACTCTTGCTTCTGAATCTAAAGGTAGAAGTTCCTGCACTTTTTGTACATGATATGGGTACAATAGAAGACACGTCGCACATCATCTGACTTAATATTATTGTTGCCACCATTATTAATTTGATTAGCTAGTATCCTTGTACTTATACTCGGAGTTTTTTCGACAATTTGCAAGATTTGCTCCTCTTCGCTTGGATGTAATTTGAGTTGCCATCCACATTGGCCCACCCTCCTATGCTTAAAGTTGCCAGATTCTCTCAGACGGTTGACTAACCTTAAGAAAAATCTCCTTTTTGGATGGTGCCTGGTTGGAAATTAGTCCGCATAACGCCTAGCAGCTAAACTAGCATTAGAGTAACATTTTCCTAAAAGCAAGAGAAATTAAATTGTTTAGGTTCGAGATTACAATTAACATTTATTAAGAAAAAATCATATTCCGTTTAATAAGTACTTACTTACCCATTATTAAAATCATATCGGTCATTTCAGAAAATGATAGCAAACCTTCTCTGTTCGCCATTTCTTAATGAACACTTCAATTAAAAATTGTCTAAACAACGTTTTCTCTATTTAACTTACAAATTATTTTGACAGCCAGATGTACCTACCTATCTGACTTTGTTTTCAAAGCCTACATAGAACTTATTACTTGAAGCACTAGTTACCAAATCCATACTATCCGTCCAAATAAGTTACAATATCTGGTAACCCAGGCTAAAAATCAAAATCTTGCAAAAATAAGAAAAATCTAAAAATATATATTTTTTTACCATAGGCGTGCGTATGAAAAAGTTGAGGGGGTCATAATGCACTTTAACTCTCTCACCTCCGCTCGTACTTTGATTTTTTTTTACCAAAAGTATACTGAAAGTGTGTCTCTACAAGAAAAAAATATTAGCAAAATTTCAAACAAATATCTCTAATTCTACCAGATTTGATAACAAATTTTCTTTTTGACATTTACATTTTGACACCCTGTATTTCAAAAATGGGGCTCTTAAATGAAAAGTGGCATAATGAAAGTCCCATTATTTTCATATCAGCTATCTATGGTTAACGGATTGACCTACTAATTTTCGTCTGTATATTGATACTATTTAGTGCTTTTTGATAAGCATTACAATTGTTTTTTGTCTTCCTTTGAGGTTTGAGAAGAAATGTTCAATTTGTCAAGTTGAGTTATATGAAAAATATCGGTGTGTTACGTTATTGTGTTTATGGAACTGCCATTGCATCTAAATTTGTTTGCAGAAATCCAAACCATCGCTTGTTAAAATAATAGTATGTTCTTCTAATTTGCCTCCATAAAAATCTAGTTCAAAATTAATTAGCGTATGAAAATTCTTTATTATTTGTTCATTTTACAAATTTCCGTAAAATTATACCATCTGGCGACATTGACTCAACCTTTCGAGAGGCAACCGCTAGGTTCATAGCTATCAAACGTTGATATTTTGACCAGGGCCATACTAGGATTTAATTTTTCACTACAAACTTGATATTTTCTTGGCAAAACGTAAATATATGACTTTTTGAAATCTGAATTTTATTTTTGATGCATTAAAGATTGAGACATACCTTAATGGGAGATACTTTTGTCAAATAAAGTATGTATTGAATATACAGTGACAAAATAAAAATGAAAAAGTCTTATGTTATTGTGAAAACCATTTCACCAATGAAATTCGAAAAATGTTAAAAATTATATTAATTTCATTTTCACCGTGTAAATTTGAATGTACTAATTATTAATAATATTCCTAAATTCAATTAGTTTTGAATATAAAGCAATATTTTGTTGCATTGTATTTAATCCGCCCTCATAAAACGTAAATTTTAGGAACACCATAAATGTTTTTCGGTGTCGATCGTTATTTGTGCAACTAGCGAAAAAAGAGTGTATTTGTTGCACGATGCATGAAGTTGCAATTATGCTGCAACATCATAGTGCAACATATATGTTTTTGCACACAACATGTTTTCTACGATCTAATTAAAATTGGTTTTATTTAAAATTTTATTGAATAGTATTTTACAGTACAAAAATATTACTAATTCTTAGAATAGTTCTAAGAATAACATGAACAGTTTATACCAACGTTATTTTTTATAAAACAAGTTCAATTTTATATTGCAATTAGAGCAATTTTCTGTGGTAACTGATGGACAAACTCCATTTCTAGTATTTTTTAAATTTTGTTTTCGTTTTTGCACAGATCTTAGGTTCTTTATATAAAACTTTTTTTTTGGATTGTTTTGAAGTTTCAGGTACTGGTACCTACTTAGTTCACCTTCCAGAATTTGAACTGCTATTTCAGTTTTTTTGGAAATTGACTCCTCGAGGTAGCCCTCACATACAGTTTAAGATTTCCATCCTCCATAACGTTTTGATGTAAATTTGTCAGCCCCCGATACCACAACAATGTTACTGAAGATCTGCGAAAAAAGTGTTGTAACCTCTAAATTGGATTAACGTGGAAACACGTCACGTAGACAGACAAACTTTATTGTCACTCTTGATTACACAAGAAATATTCTTCAAACCAATTTCACAACTGCCAACGCTTTATTTTGACGTTTCTGTCATTCGCGTTTGGCTGCTCAATATAAACTGACTGTGTCAGCAAAACCGATCCGCTTATATAGGTTTTTAGGATTATCGAAGTTTTCGCGGCATCGATAATGTGTCGAAAATAGAAGACAATATAGCCTGGACTATTCTAGATAACGTCAAAGTAAAGGTATTACAAAAATTATAATTTCTGACACAAAAAGTAACCTAATTAACAAACTAAAAAGGTAGGTGAGCTTCCGTAACATTGCCCCTCTCTTAGAACTGATCGTCCCGATAAGTTACTCCACCGCATAACTTTATCTCCGCCAATAAAATCGTTCTCTGACTTTATTCAAAGTTTTATTTGTTCCTAAATGCACGCCACCTATACCATTATGAACAGCTTTAAGAACTTCTGGCACTCTTTTTCGGGGTAATACAGTTTGGTAAATCCTGTCTTCTCCATTAGGACTTTCCAATACTTTTTTCAATACGCCATTCTATATTACTAAAGAATCCCATAAAGTCCAGTAATTTTTCAAAGACGAAGATCTGTTTGAAATGTCACTCCAGTTAGGTCTATCTTAGTTTTTAATCTTCCACTGGTATATAGCTCCGAAGTCTGAATCTTCACTCTGTTCTTTAACAAGAGTTCCATTATCCCATTCATTCGGACTCTGTAACTTAGTTCTTTGGCATAAAAGTTTGTCCTTTACTCTCTCCTCATCCAGTCCAGTTGTTACAGTTACTATGCTACTTTGTACTTCTTCTTCCACTGATGATTTGCTCTTTCTATTTCTTTAAACTGAGTTTCTAATTTGTTTTTATAGGTATTTAACTTCCGCAGCAACTGATCTTTATGTTTTAATTTTTTCGACAGTTCTTTTTTTTCTTTAACCCACTGAGCTTCTTTTTGTTTCATTTGATCCTGAATTACTTTTATCTGTTCGGCGTTAGTAGCTTCTAAAGTTTTATTCTGGTTGTTCAGATTAGTTACTGTTTGCTTCTTCTTCTCCAATTACTGTCTCAATTTTAATAATTGATTCTTCTGTGTCTCAATATTAGAACTCAGTTCTGTCTGGACGCTTTTGCTGCTTGTTCTCCAGTTGCCAGGCTCTTCTCTATTTAGATTGAAAATATCCAACACAGGATGGGTTTTCGTCTACTGTATACCTTAGAATCGGTATGAACTTGTCCTTTCTGGTAGTTGTCCAGTAAATTTATCAAGTTTATTATTAATCCTTTGTTGTTGTACTCGACTGCACGTCGTCCTTCCGCCCTGAATATTAGCTGTTTTGTTCTGCCTTCACTACTTCTAGAAACCTGCTGTGCGGCTTCGATTTCCAGGGCTAGGGCTAAAGCTTCAGATATGCCTATGTCTGGCTAACCTTAATGCTTGACTAATTTCAGAATCTCGCAGGCCATCGATAAAGCTGCTCACTGCTAACTGTTCTTGGAAATCTACCAGCGCGGTGGGGTAAGATAGCTTCACCATCCGCGCTATGTCCGCCTCAAATCGTTGCTCATTTTCTTCAAAACGTTGTCTTCGGCCTTTTAATTATGCCTGGTAAACATGTTGTAGATGAGCCTCACCATACCTAAAGCACTCTTCAGCGTTTGATAATCCTTTTGTTCCTCAGCTACTGTTCTTAATATTTCCATAGCTTCACCCCGTAGGGCATTTATAGTTATAAGTGATGTGGCTTTTTCTTCTTCTAATCAGTTCGCCAAGGTGGCTGCCTCGAACTATTTAAGGTAAGTGCTCCATGACACTTTTCCGTCAAACGTTGGCGGCTTAATTCTTGAGGACGAAAGAAAACCATTTTCAGTCTTAACGACTTCCTTCGCAGACAACTGTGACTTTAGGTTTGTAACCTCATATTCTAACTTAATTACACTTTCGTCTATGACTTGGACTTTGGCAACTTCACTCTGCAATTTATTAATACTTTCTTCTACGACCTGGATCTCATCTCGTATCTCAAAAGGTTAATTTCTTCTTCAACAGTTTCTTCAAACTCTTTGAAATTCATCTTAATTGCTGCTTCTAACTTTTTGTTATTTACATGTTGATTATTTTTCATTTCTTCTAAGTTGTTCTTCTTATAGAAACACGTCACGTGGACAAACAAACTTTATTGTCACTGTTGATTACACAAGAAATATTCTTCAAACCAATTTCACAACTGTCAACGCTTTCAAGTTTCTGTCACTCGCGTTTGGCTGCTCAATATAAACTGCCTGTGTCAGCGAAACCGATCCGCTTATATAGGTTTTTAGGATTCTCGAAGTTTTCGCGGCATCGAGAACGTGTCGAGAATAAAAGAGAATATAGCCTAGACTATTCTAGATAACGTCAAAATAAAGGTAGTACAAAAATTATAATTTCCAACACAAACAGGAATCTAATGAACAAAAGGTAGGTGCTCTTCCGTAACAATATTGTGTTTTAACGTTTAACAAGTGTTTTTCAGTATCGCTTGGAATTTTACTAAAAGTGTTTACACCGTTATAATATCTTATGAAAAATCTTGTGTGACTGGTATACTTGGGATGAAGGGATGCATATTTGCATGCAACATTTCAACAAAATTAAAACATCTAATTTTACCACTGATTATAAATGATCGAGGTCTGTTTGTCTAGCTATCGGGAATTTTCAGTTATGATAGAATGTCAGTTTCTGTAACTCGTACCAAATACTGTAACTATATACAACACAACACAAGTATGTATAAAGTTAAAAATTAACATCATTTGCATGTGTTTATCATTAAAAAAATATTTATCATGATGGAGATTCAATTAAAAACTTTTTTATTTCTTGGGACGGTGTCCTATCGGCTTCTTCAAATTTCCATATGTTTATTGATTAAAAGTGTAGCCTTTACCATTGAATACTCTGACCATAAGATCAATGGTTTTAGCATCTCTGATTTTTCTTTTAAATACGGTAGAACATTTTCAGTAATGTTCTTAACAAACTTTCTTGTCATATCAGTCTATAAACCGTCTGCAACTTTTTTAGATTTATCGGGTAATAAATCTTCCGTATAGCTTAATTTGCTATTTTAATTACATCTGGAGAAGTACAAATAGTTTCTTCCTCACTATTCGAACTCGACATGCTTAGCAAAATATTAAAATTTTAAAGTGACAACCTGAAATTAATTATAGAATTAGTCAATGTCAGACGGTATCCCTCGGTAAGTAACTATGAACTTTTTAATATCAAACGATAACGTTTTGAGGAATATTTTATGGTACGTAAGTACCTACATACAGGTTGATTCAGAACTCATCTAAAAAATTCTAAATGTACAAATACAATTTTGTAAAAAAAAATCAAAAAGAACAGTTTCAAAATGATGTAACACCTATTTTATACAGCAAATTCAACTGCTTTTGCCGCTTTTCTTATTAATTATTATTGGAATTAATCTGTGGTTTTAATTAATAAAATTAATAAAATAGTTTGACATACCTCATGTTATAAAAAAAATTTGGGCCCGTCTTAAGCTTCATTCACATAAGATTAGTGCAGTTGCATTGGTACTGCAGAAAAGTTATTAAAAAGGGACCCGTATACTTGAAATAGTGTTTTCTACAAAATACAAATAATTTTAGACTGAACTGAATAATCTAGGGTTTATCAAATAATAGGAATGTTAACTCATCCCACCTGCAAATATTCAAAGATAGTAGTAAAACGGCGAGGAATACGGGTGACTTTTGTAACGTTCAGATAAACTTAACAGTAACGCCTTTGTACTGCAGTTGTATGGCAGAAGCTAAAAGCATTTTAGCTTTTATCAATCCTTTTCCAACAATCATACAAAGAGGAATCAGAAAACTGCTTTTTTGACAGTAAACAGAAGATTCACATTTTTGCAGGTTAAGTTTTTAAATTAGATTCTAATTTAGATATTTAGTTTATAATTGATTTGTTTCTAAAAAAATGGATGAAAAGGACGTTTGGTTTAGAAACAGTTACTTTTGCTGCTCTTATTCGCAGCGACGTCAATATGTATAAAAACTATACATGCAAAAAAAAAATAAAAAGAAGAACTCGGAGATGGTGGGTGCGACCTATTAACCGCAGGTAGCACATGCAAGGTGATTTCTATAATTTATATAAAGAAATGCAAAATGAGAATGCCGATTATTTTTTCATTTCACCCGAATGACAGTGGCAGTGTTTGATGACTTGCTGAAATTAGTGGGGCCTCATTTAACCCACAGTATACTAGTATACTGTGATTTAACCAAACATTCAAATAGACCATCTATTCCTTCAGATTGTAGGCTTATATTTTATCTAGGGTAGGCTTTTAATTACTATTTGGCAAATAATAAAAACCAACAATTTCCGTAGATAGGGACATAGTTGACAAAATATAAACATAACCTCTCTGAAGGTCAAGAATCTTGAGTTTTTGCATGTCGCCAACTTACAGCGGAAAAATTCCCCAACTTCTTAAGTCTACAGTAATTTTATGTAAACAGAGTAAATAATATTTAACACCATACAATTACAATACAACAGTACAACTGCAGTGCCATTGCACTAACGTTTATCTGAACGTTACTTTACCCAGTTTCTACAGACTAACACAAATGTTTCTTTTTCGTTTTGAATTTGTAGGCAGTAACTATGATATGTTTGCGTAAGTTATCAATAGTAGGGTTCCACATCAGTGCGATACACTTCCTTTTTTTACATATCTCCACAAAAAGAAGTTCAAATTATTTAACGTCAGGAGATCATGGCGGCCATGGTACCGGTCCTCGTCCAATCCTTTGATATTAGTGTTTGGACACGCTGTACATGATACGGATATAATTGCGTTTCGTATATGATACGCCGCACTGCTGCAATACACCGTGGACGTCCTGGATTTCTATCTCTTCCACGATTTGGTTTAAAATTTCTCTCGCGTTTCACTATTCTTGCACTCACCGCACACCGCGGTAAAAATAGCTGAATTTGACACATATTTACCGGAAAATCGTTCTGATAAAGCACTTTCACATCGCCATAAATTAAGAGTTACTAGAGTTACTATACACGTAAGCCATTTTTGACACTTGGAAACTAATGAAAAGACTCGCATCACAAAAAAGGTTAATACCTACAAAAAGTAATCGAATTTCAAATTCAGAATCGTCTGGCTAGAGACAGTATCCCAGCGATGTAAAGGTTGAAAATACTAAAAGTTTTTAATTTTTTACAAAAATATTGTTAACTCCATATTTCATTACGCATCTAAGTTGTAAATCACATTGTATAGTTACCATGTTCATACGTACACTTAAATTACACAAAAAATTACGCTACTACAAAAAGTTAAACGTTTGGCAGGGGTAGAAAAAGGATTTGTTTGTTATTGATATAGTTCTATTTTCTACTTTTGTGCACACGTTTAGCAACTTAAATTATTTTGTAATCTCTTTAGTGTACTATTTAGATTGTTTTGTTTCAAATAAAATAAATTGCAAAAATAATATTGAAACACTCTCATGTCATGTCGGCAACGAAAAATAAAATACAAATTATTTGAGCAACAGAAAATGTTCATACCCTTACCTTTATAAAATTGACTTGTATTCTGTTGAATATAACGGATAATTAGTTGGTTAGTATAGGCTTTTACATGAAGATAATATGGAAATAAGTTAACAAAAGAACAACATAAAGAAACTCGAAAACCAAGTTTATAAACGAAAATTTTGCCCCAGGTATTTTAGTCTATCGAGATTTCTTTGAACAAGGCAGATACGATAATTTTTTATTAAATTATACGGTACAATGAGTTCAATTTGCATTAAGTGCCCACGTAGGGCTGCTCTTCATTAGGCGGCCATGGAATGGAACAGTTGATTTAGCGAATCACCTAATTCGTTAATAACAATACATTCAGTATTCTGTGACCGCATTTTTATTTCACGAACATTTTTTATTCGGTAGATAACATCAAATTATTTGATTTCAACAGGTAAATTAGAAATACAGCATATTAAATATACAGTGTGTTCCGTTTTTCAGGTTACTACCTCTGGAAATGTGAGAAGGCTGCACCGACAAAAAAAAATACAGCAAACAATTCAATTTATTTAACATAATTTATTTTCGAGCAATAAATTTTTGTTGGTGTAATGCTAACTTTTTTGTTAAGTAAATCGATTTATTTCACAAGAAAATTTCATTATTTTGACGAGTATTTGTTTAAATGAAACAAATAGTTACTTAATTTGAACGTCTTATGAAAACTTAATTTTTAAAAATCATTTTCAAATAAATATTATTTTTCATTTCCCTAAACAATTTGATCAAATCTGTATAATAATGTTGTGAAATAAAAAAATGATGTTTGATTGAAATGAATGTGCATTTCGAATTAAATTAGGCGTTTATTTAACTCAAAAATGCATATTTTTAATTGAGGGATGTAGAAAATAAATATATGTAATCTTTTAATTCTTTTTGTGAAGTTTTTAAATTAAGTTTAATTAAGTTATATAATCTTTTGAAAATGTTAAATTAAAAAAACTCCATTCCTAATATAGTCATATCGTCGAAAATAATATTTGATTGAAAGGAAAAATTCTAATTGTTTCCTACAAACAAAAATTAATTGTCAGTAGGTGTCCGCTAGATATAGCTGTGCTATATTTTGCGTACTCAAATATGTCGGGTTTGAGAAACATGAACAGTCAGGGTTAGTCGTCAGTTAACTTACCACTCACCTGTGGCATACTGATGAGAGCTAATAAGCTCGAGACCGGTATATGCCTACTATTTGCTATAGATTTTTCAGGTGTAATTCAATGCTGGTCAGAGCATTACAGGCTCGCAGTTATTTCCTGAGCAATAAGTTGGCTTAAGTAAGCAGATGTTTAATTGGAAAAAGTCAATTTTTTAGAATTAGTACCCTGAAAGGAGGTTATATTCTACTAATCATTTTATTAATGTAACAAAAGCCTGGCCTACTACGACTTTTTAAAAGAATCGTTTTTCCAGAAAAATTTGTTTTTATTGTATAGCAATTAGCTATTACCCCCTTACAAATGTGCAATATAATTTGGGTCGTGATACATTGCGAATATAACCGTTATTGTCTTCCGTACGCATATCTATTATTTTACTTTATTCTTTTTAAACAAAAGCATTAGGAAGACATAAACATCTTTTACCTGCAACAATTGTTTGTCATCTTTTAAATAATTCAAATTCGTAATTTAAAATAAGCTGGAGTGTGTTATTTTACCTTAAACCTGGGAATAGCTGTTGTGACCTTGACATTTTCTTATTCCAGAAAATCAAAGTACAGTTCAAGTTGACATATGGGGTAAGTTTTAATGAAAATACTGTCTCAAAGGATATCTCCCTACACATAGCAATCGACTTGTTCGGAAGTCTTAAAAAATATTGCTTTAGGATGTTTGACGTGATCTTTATTAGTTGGAAATCGTATTTGAGGATAGTATCTACTGGTTGTATATAAAGGAAACATACGTAATTTTCTTTTATTTATGTATTTTTTGATATTTTACCACATTGCTAAAGTCATCCAAAATTATTATTTAAAAAAGATATTGTTTTTCTGTTATAAATCTCATAATGAAATTTTCATAAGATCAGCACTAGCTCGACACTGTTCTTTACGTCTCCAAATATTTAAATTTTGAGTTTGTTAGAATCAAATAATATACAGGGTGTCCGGAATATAAGTATTAAAGGTGTTGGTATATCCGACCAAAAGCAAAAAAAATGTCTAAAACGAACAGTTTTTTTACAATTTTTGTCGGTCGGTGGTCGCGCGGTTTAAGGCGTCAGTACTTGACTACCGTATATAAGCTATATTCGTGGAGAGGTTTGGCGCCCTCTCTGCCTCTCTGCGGGTATGGTAGGGTGGAAGAATGTTGGCTTGGGTCAATGTGAGAGATTGATACCGGTTGATATTTGACTACTCCCCTAATTAATGAGGTTTTCCAGGTTTCCCTCATTCCTGCACTGAATAGTGGTTAGGGCCTACCAACGTAAGTCGTTCCTGGGCGCAAATGCGGCCTGCTTAATAATAATATGCCGCCCCCTCTCCCGCACAAGTCTCCGACTTCTGGGCTAATCCCTGTGATTAGAATGAGGGGTAGAGATATTATTATTATTATTATTATTATTATTACAATACATTTCGGAAATAAAAATGCAACTGTGTTACGGAATTACAAACTAAGGTACAATTAAATAAAAGCTCTTGTAACGTTTTCTTTTTGTATCAGTATTAATGAAGTAATCAATCGAAATTTTTCAGAAAATCCTTCAAACTGTAGCGTAATGTAACGTTCGACAACTTTGCAATCTGTCAGCTGCTGCTGTTAACCCTGAAACTATTATATTAGTCATAGTAGTATTGTGGCTAGTGCGTTTCAATTTTCCCTAGTGCTTCTTTGATGCTTGTCAGTGTACATAAACAGTAATGGAACAATTTATAGTAACTATCACCAGCTATATGACTTGTTAATTTCTGGCTACGACACGTTTGTCCGGTAAACGCTTGTTTTATTTTATTTTATTTATTCATTTTCTTCATTTGCACTGTTCTACGGGTTTAACACCCAACTACAGAACAGGAAGGAACAATAAAAAAACAACAATGAGCAGACAAAAATCATTTAAACTAATTTAAATTGATTCAAATATGATTTAAGATTGTTAAGGCTGCAACTGAAAATATCAATATTATTACAGCTTTTTTATAAAGTATACACATCAAATGTACAGGGAACCCTGCAACAGGTACGTACGTGTGCGCTACATCAAGATGAAACGTTCTTATTTGTTTAGAAGGGAACTGAGAAACTCAATTTGATCAGTATGGCTGGACAACCAAGAATGTTGTATACAACTTTGTGAAAAGTATTCTTCGTCTTACGCTGAGTGAAGATATAGAAAATGATCTAAGTAAATTAAACGGAGGATATCGCATAGGTGGATAAACACCACGAGTTTTAGAATGTAACAGCTTTAAAAATTTTCTCTGAATGTTCTCCAGTATATTTACATGAGTCTCATAATAGGAACACCAAACAAGTGACAACTATTCCAATTTTCTTTTTTAACAAAGGCAAAGTAAAGACCTCAAAGTACCTACTTGATTAATAAAATCACAACTACTACATATAATGAAACCAAGTGTTCTAAGTGCTTCACCAGTAATAGTTGTGCAAAGAGCTGTAAGAAAACCATTGACAATAAGTATGGTTAGGTATATTTGTCGGTCAGTGGTCGCGCGGTTTAAAGCGTCAGTACTTCAATCGAGGTGACTAGATCGGTGTTGGTTCGAGCCCAGCTGCCAGTAGACCGTATATAAGTTATATTTGTGAAGAGGTTTGACGCCCTCTCTGCAGGTATGGTAGGGTGGAAGAATGTTGGCTTGGGTCAATGTGAGAGATTGATACCGGTTGATATTTGACTACCCCCCTAATTAATGAGGTTTTCCAGGTTTCCCTCATTCCTACACTGAATAGTGATTAGGGCCTACCAACGTAAGTTGTTCCTGGGTGCAAATGCGGCCTGCTTAATAATAATATGCCGCCCCTTCTCCCGCACAAGTCTCCGACTTCTGCTGGGCTAATCCCTGTGATTAGAATGAAGGGTAGAGATATTATTATTATTTTTTTTTTCCAGTAACACCTTCCGAAGCTCCGACACATTCGGAGATGTTCTGAAGAGTCAAGCAATGACCACTCTCCACTTCGTGAAGTCAGTAATCATTGCGCCCGTAAATCGTGCGTTCTGAGCAGACGTAGCGAACCAAGGACGATTGCCTTCTGCATTCTGCTGGCTAAGATCTCTGCCGAATTCCGGCAAGCCAGTATGATCTTTAAATCAGAAAGCAACGTATGTCTCATTCCACCCAGGACGCCTATAATTAGCACCACAATCTTAACAGAGTGGTCTGGATACAGCCTGCGGAGCTCGGAGAGAAGATCTCGATACTTCCTCCGTTTCTCCTTCTCTTTTAGGACGATGTTGTTCTCTGAGGGAGCCGAGAACTCAATCACAAACATCGTCCTAAGTTGGTGGTGGAGGAGGACTACATCAGGCTTATTGGCTTGAATTTGCCTGAGGGTGGGGAATGAATAGTTCCAATAAATTCGGCACTTCTCATTCCCCATAACGGATTCTATATCCCCCGGAGCATAAGGCAGCACTGGCGTCTCGTCTATCTCATACGAGTGTCGTAAATGATAATACAACACCCGTAAGGCTGAATCGTGTCTTTGGATATACGCTGTGGCCGCATATACCGGACAGGCCGACAGGAGATGCATATTATTATTGTTATTATTATTATATTTGTTTTTGTATATTTCGAGTAACGATTTTTGTATTTCTTAATTAGTTTGATTTTAAGATTTTAGTTTATAAATTAATGTGGAATCACTGGGTAATTAATTAGTTCTAGATCAACAACTCGATCAGTTTTTCAGTGACGTATACATGTAATGATTTTGTTTCCTATTCTTGATTCTAATAATCTGTGTTACTAGTCACATATAATGCTGCCAAACGTTTCGCAGCTCTTCACTGCTGCTGCTAATTGCGGCAGCTACTAAGAAGGATCCGACAGAGCTTAGCCCGGAAACAATAAGGATCAGTCTCAAAATTCTAGCTAATACTAGCAAAATATATGGTAATTCTGGATGATAGCAACCAGTTACCTATGCCACAGCGTATCAACCTAAAGAATCATAGTAGTTTGAATATTGAGATGTTTTTATAACCATGTCTTCGAATGGATCGTTTTTAATATCGTCAACCTCAGTTTCAATATTGAATAGATTACACCCCAACCAGCAAAACTGTCATAATTTTCAGGTTATACAACAGTTATATTTTATTAGTGTATTGCATTAGAAAATATATATTCGTTTTATTATAGCAGCAAGTTCCATTATTTCGTTGCCAGTAACTGAAATATTTTATAAATTTATCACAAGAACGTTTTGACAGCTAAATAATAAAACAGTTTATACTGCAAATATATAACTATTTTATAAACAGTTCTGTAACAAACTTATAAATATTTTAGATAATAAAATTAAAGTTTTTGATAATAATTTTTTAGTAATGTTCCGTAGTCTTTCTAACCGCGCTATAAGAAAATGTTATAATTGTTTCTTAGATGTGGGATATCAACCTAAAAAATTATTATATTAAAATAGACTTGGAGACAATATTACCCTTAAGAGCAAATAGCTGCATTTTGCACTGTAATATAGTTATTATGTAATGATATTATCAGTTGTAAAATAAAAAATAGTAATATTACAACAGAAAAATGTGTATTTTGACCCAAAATTACATTGACAAACCATTCTATAAAACAAATTGGAAGTAACAAAATGGCGGTATCTTGTTTTGTTTGCGTCTTGGCGCACTGTCAAAGTTTAGTTTTACTCTTACCTTTAGCTTTAGTAGTCACCGTATAAGAAAAATATGTCAAGTATAAGCCAGTAGGAAAAAATCAAAAGAACTGGCGCATTTAAAAGAAAAGTAAAAAAAATGTTATCAATGTTTCACAGGAATATTTTGAAAAATCCATTATTTTAAATGTATTGTTTACCATAAAGGCGACCCTGTTATGATATAATGTTTATATAATCATAATTTCCAGGATTTTATAGAAATCGCTCAATTAGCTTACTTGCCATCATACCACTAATTTAGCTGGTTTCCTAATATTGAATAGTTAAAGACAATAATTATGAAAAGTTATGATGATGTTAATGCTTTTGGCGCTAGTTCCAATGTTAGAAACCATGGAATTTTAAAAAATATTTATTTTGGCAGAGGTGCAATTTGAAGCCCGAGGGCGAAACCCGAGGGCTACAATGCACCGAGGACAAAATAGTATCTCTCCCGAATGGTATATACTATTTTTTCCACGGTCCCATTAACTTAAAAACACATATTTTGTCATTATGAAGTAAGTAGCACCAGAATTATTGTATTCGGATTTGAGCATTTATTTAGTAGTCGTTGAGTTATTGTCATAACTACAAAATAAACAAACAAAAAGAATTGTCAAATTAAGGTGCTAGTTTGGTTTAGTTTAAAGTTTGTTTAGTACACAATGAATAATTGTGAGCCGGAAGAGATTGTGGAGGCTGCAAATATTGCAATAAGCAATTTGCTGCCTACGAAGTCAAGATCTTTATACGATATAGCCTACAATCGGTTCAAAAAGTGGTGCGCCGAGAAAAATGTTCAAGTATACAGCGAGAATGTTTTGTTGGCATACTTCAGTGAAAATGCAAAGAATTACAAGTCTTCCACATTATGGGCGCAATATTCTATGGTTAAGTCATGCTTGATAATTTACGACAACATAGATATAAGCAAATTCCCCAAGCTGATCGCATTTTTGAAAAGAACCGGTGACGGATATCAAGCGAAAAAATCGAAAATATTGACAAAGAGTGAAATCGGCCGTTTTCTATCAAGAGCAGATGACAAAGAATTCTTAATGATTAAAGTAAGATTACTTTTGTTGTTAGGTATATCAATTATTAAGTATTTTGATTTTTTATATGTTGGATTAATTCTGGGGATTGCCGGAGCTTGTCGAACTGATGAACTAGTCAATTTAACTGTAAATGATATTGAGGATGTATATAGGCTCTTCCTTGATTGTAAAAATTCCAAACACTTAAACAAAGATTCCACGAACCTTTCTGGTTACCGATGTGGGAAATATGCTTGAATTGTTTCGAAAATACCTGTCCCTTCGTCCTCCCCACGTCAAGCATAAGCGCCTTTTTTGTACTACAAAGCAGGAAAATATAGTTCGCAGCCAGTTGGCAAGAATACCATGGGAAAACTTCCGAGTGTAGTAGCTTCGTATTTAAAATTACCTGATGCTGCATGTTATACTGGTCACTGCTTACGAAGATCTTCAGCGACATTACTGACAGATGCTGGTGTGGATATCACGACAATAAAGCGTCATGCTGGTTGGAAATCAACGACAGTCGCTGAGAGTTATGTCGAGAACTCCATTGAAAATAAGACCAAAATTGCTAATCAGGTTTTAGTAGGTACCACTACTAGCGCAATCACAAAAACTGTAAATGTAAGCGAAAGTAATATTCCTTCTAATATTAATTTTGAAAATTGTACAAATGTAACATTTAATTTAAATGTCAATAAATAATTTCAATGTTATCTTTTTTTTTGCATGAAAAACGTTCTCCATAATGTAAACTCCCTTGGGAGCATTATACTCCCTTGGGAATAATCGACTACTTCTGTTTTAATTTTGATGTCATAGAAACTGATTTCTACTCCCGACCGTGGAAAAACGCATTTCTCTCCCTTATAGTAAAATGTACTATTTTATTTTAATTATGATAATATTGTTAATAAATACTTAATTTAATAGATATGAGCCATGTCAATCACAATAAAAATTTTCTTCGCAATAAAAATTGCTTCACATAGTGCAATAAAATGCATAAAATAGTATTGAATAATACACCACATATCATTCTAGTCTGCAACATTGTGATTAAACAGGGATGCTCGTTACTTTCTACCTTCTGAATACCTTTATGATATAATTAAAAACTAACTTACTTTTATTGATAGATTTTATACAAAACAGAGCTCTTATAAAATTGTTGTTTAGTTTGTTGCTATTATATAACTATTTTTTAATTGTTTCCAACAGGCTTTACAAAATCTCAATATACAGAGTGTCCGGAATACGAGTACCGTAATTTTAAGGGCTTATATATCTGACTAAATGCAATAAAAACTCTTATGAAAAATAGTTTGCCTACAAATGCATTTTGAAAAATAAAAATACAACTGCAATAATATGCAAAACTATGTTACAAAATTACAAACTAAGCTACAATGAAGGTTAAGTAAAAGCGTCTGTAACGTAATATGTTCATAATTTGATTTTTGGATTAGTATTAATGAAGTAAACAGTTGAAGTTTCCTAGATATTCATTAAAACTGTAGCGTACGACCACGTAGCAGTGTCAGGCTGCTGGTGATAACCTAAAAATAATATTAGTCATATTGGTGCGTACAGCTAGTGCGATTAATTTTTATCTAATTTTTCTTTGATGTTTGTGAGTGTACATAAACAAAAATGGAACAATTTATAATAACCATAGCCAGCTGCATCACAAATTAATTTACGGTGAATCTAGGCAAAACTCTCTGGATACGAGACGTTTGTATAGTAAACGCTTTTTGCATGAAACAGAACACTTGTAACTATTACTCGTGTCTTGTGAAAAGAGCTCTAAGAAAACCATTCACAGTAAGTACATATGTTTAGGTGTATCTATTTGTAATAATTATGTATGTGCTGTCATAATTCTGTTATCGTTGGCCAGAGAAAAAAAATTGTTAAGTAAAATATGTTTTGTTCAGTACAACTTATCATATGGCAAAATTAAGGCACTCATATTCCTGACACCCTCTATAATATGGTGTCAATTTTGGTTGTATACTTGTATAACTATTCTTCGAATGGTTTTGTCATTTATGCTGTTTTATAAGATTTGTTTCGAACAGGTTTTTGTAACATAACCAAATTGCTAGCTGGGACAGAATTAAAGAAATACTATCTATATGATATTTAATTTCACACTTACCTAATAGTCATACTTTTAGGTTAAACAAAAGCAATGTGCGAACAGTGTCTCCCAGTGGTTGTCACTGATTGACAATATTGTAGTTCAGTGATTTTTTCTCTTTAACTTATTGTATTACTAGCTCAACTTACATTGTGTCAAACATCTTGAGATATATTTAGACCATTTGGGTATGAAATGACTTAAGTAGCTACCTCCTGAAGTTACGAAATGGACTTATAAACACCATATAAAGTGTAAATGAGTGGAATATGCCTTCAATATGATTTTAGAAATTGCTTGCTCGATAAAATCTGTAAATTTTTAAATTGCATTTAATTTTCTACGTAAATAATTTGTTTATTTCAGCATATATTATTAGTAAAGTGATAATTAGATATTGTTTTAAAATGAATATAATGTATTTGAACTTAATTTAGTCATGAATTGTCTAAATTAAAGTTGCATTTTTTTCCTGTATCAGTTTAATTGAGTGTAGAAGTAACTTTAATATATAGAAAAAAAATACTTTCTCCTTTGCCTTTCCAAGCACGTACCCGTATACCTAAAAGACAAAAGATAAAAATGTACAGTTCATATTTAAGAGCTTGTCTTTCTGCAAATGTTTACGAAGTAAATTGCGAGTTTAATTTGGTCCAATCTACAAACGCTGTGGTCTCTACATTTTTATGTTTTGTTTCCAGCTTTTTTCATGACACTGTCTCCAGTCCCGGCTCTAAAATCAGAGCTTAACATCCTTATTTATTTAAGTACCTAAGTTTGAAATGACTTCCTTTGCTTTGTTTAAGCTAATACAAATCAATTTGACCGACGAATAAACTTAGTTGTTTAAGTCTGTCTAACCCGACAGTAGGATCCATGAGTGTCAGGGATTAGCAAAGGTACATGTAATAGCCATTCCTGATCCATGTCGGACTGACAGCCACAAACACAAAACGTCCTACGTTGCAGTAGCAATTGTTGCTAGATGTAGCTTTGCTACTCCGCGATACTCATGGTCCCTACTGTCGGGTTATACGGACATAAAACAACTACTCATGGCAGCTAGTAAAATATGAAATTTTTTAATACTTTGCTAAATAAAGATAGTCTTGGTTCATATTGAAAATAACGTTATGTACATGCGCTAAAAATGAAGAATCGAAATCACATATTTTCATCATAGCTGTTGTGAGAAACAAAAGGAAATTTGGCGTCCTTTTGCGCTAATGGTTGTTCAGTTATTTATTTGTTATTAATTGTTATTTTGACAGAAATATTTAGAAAATGATTAACGCTTGACAAAGTAAAATAAATCAATATAATTTGAAATTTTTCAAGAGTTATGGACAGTATTACCTACAATAAATTAATTAAATTGAAAACCACTAACTATTAATAAAATTCATCAACATGTTTTGCATTTTGCTGAATACCCCTGCTCCACAAAAAGTTATCTATAAGATTTAGGTTTAGAAACCGAGATTTCCCTTGCCCACATGTACGTGAAAAGTTTACATTATTTCCTAAATTTCTCCAATCAGGTACTATATGTTGAAAAAAGTCTAGGACATTATCATATCGTACCTAACGCATTTCAGCCAATATCATAAATGTAGCGGATATTTGCTAGCTTTACATTGTTCAAATGGTGCAGTTTCCACTGATAAAAATTTGTAGAAAGTCAATAACTGAACCGTCATTGTTCGAAGTGTTCTATCAATGTGAACCAGTAGACCCCAAATCAGTTATTGTAAATTTTATCCCTCTCCCTTCCAGGTTGTAATGTTTGTGATAAACATTTCTAAATTTTGTTTAGAGTGGTGAACTGAGAACATAAGAATTAAGCCAATTACCAAATTTATCTCAACTAGTTTCAAAGTCATTTAGAAAAAATCATCATCAGAATGACTCCTTTAAGTGGCTATTACTTTACGAAGAATTATTGGACCCATATTTATATGAGAAAATAGACAATTCTAGAGAAACATCATAGCAATTAACCATAATAGACAAGATCGGACCTATTTCCAAATTCAATTCAATTCAAAGGTTGCTTTAAATATCTAATGATGCCAATTTTGAGACCTCAGAGATTTGTGAACAAAAGAGTTTGACAAGATGAGCGAGGATTTTCAGTGATGGCGAACATTTTGACGGTTAATTTTACTTACTGTTCTTCACCTTGCTGGTTCAAGTCAATCTTGTATACTTTCGGTTTCTTCAAATTTTTTGTATACTTTACTTATTTTAACTGGACTAATTCTCAGATCTGGATGTTTATGGTGAAGTAAGGTAAATACCTCCTGTTGAGTAAGAGTTTTATCACCGTATAATCATAATTAAAATTTCAATTAGAAGAAACTGATAAACTAGCCAGAGTCCGCCGGGTCTGAATGTCTTTGGACCCGGTCTCTCTAGTGTGCTTCCGTTCTCACCATATGATGAATTTATCAAGGAGAACGTCCACAAAGAGTTTAGAATACGGTGGGATGAAACAAATACTCGTAGCTGTGAAATAGTTCATAGAGTAAGGAACAAGGAGTCTGCAAGGATACCTTCAAAAAGTACCTGTTCCTGTTTAAGATAAACCTTCACCTGATGACTGTCCACTGCTGGTTAAAAAACACCTTTATTAATTGAACAAGTGTGAAGCATCTCTCTGTAGGTGTTGCTAACAGGGAGAGATCCTATCGGGCAACGTTACCATCTTTCTCTCTCTAATAGCCTGCCTAACTGCTCAGCAGTTAATCTCCTAATGCGAGGAGAAGTATAATTGGGCTTAAGTTTTGTAGCTCTTTAAGCTACTCTTCCCAAATTTCAGATTCCAGAATATGTAAAAATAGATAAGTAGTACTCATATTTTTTACTCAAGAGGTCATGAAATGCGATATAAAAAAACATTATTTTTCTTTGACAAATATGACAAAAAGTATGTATTTATCTGTAGAAAGGCTTTATACTATGAAATATAGAGCCCATAGGGCCTATTTAAAAAAAAATGTCAGTAATGTTTTGCTCTGTCAAATATGGCTTAAAAAATAGAACATATTAGAGAAAAGTGGCATCTACACATATATTTATTTATATACTTATCTAAGGAGTTATATCTTTAGTATATCTAGATATTTGATGTCAAAGAATATTATTACGGCATTGATAATTATTGTGGGAAAATTGACTTGAATTTGTTTAAATACCTTTGCACTGCAATAAAAATTCTAATAAATTACGTAATTTAATCTAAACTTATTACCATCTACGTAAGTAACACTTAAAATTTACTTGTAATTTAAACGAAACATTCTGTATCAGAAACTTAACAAACAAAACTTGAATATAGTTTACTCTAGCATGTGAAATAAGATAGGAAAAAAGTAAAAAAGTAAAATTTTTAAATATTTCTGATGATAAAAATACCGTCTCTACTTAAAATTAACTTTTAAAAACTACCTCTTCTGACCAAATTTAAAAAAATCTAACCATTGTCCTTATTTGTCCACCTGTTAGAGAACTGCAACTTCCTTCAAGAAGCAGGTTAGGGTATACGTTCATAAAAACTTTTTTTATTTTGTATCATCACTCAAAACCCGGTTTACTATATATTGCGCCCTGTATATAGCAGAAAACAAAAAAATAAGTGGATTTTATATTTTACCATCCGGGAGTAAATGTATACTTCTGTTTTAAATTGTGACAGCCATTCACATTAGCCACGGAAAGAACTCCAAATGCAGTGAGTGCTATAAGATCACTCAAACATTGTGTTAAATATTATTATATTTGACGCTATTACCATAATTTTTGTCATTAATTTAATATTATCAAAAGCAATCCTAAAATTTTGTAAATGAAGGATAGCCTTGCTATATTTCGTATATGCACTTTAATACTTGTTCATATTATTTGCACAGGTCAGCTTGTCAGCTACGGTTCTTTCAAGGTTTTGATCCAACTTCAAAACTACCAAAACTATTTAAATTGTTTAAAATCTGACTTAGAGAGTTTAATTAAAGCTTCAATTAAACATATCGATAATATTGCAGTTCTTATTACAAATTTTTCACATAAAATTTATAAGAGAATTTTGCTGTAACTTTGTTCCCAGTGCTTCTAGATAGAACGTTTTTATTTGTCTCGAATTTTCCCGCGCAACAGATAGGTTCAGGCCACGCATATCTTGCTACATCCGGACAACAATATATCCTATAATTTATAGTTTACGTTACTTTATGAAAATCTGCTCGAAACTTACAAAATATTACTACCAATCATTTGCTACAAAAACGAGTAGAATTTTACGTTACGTGTCGTTTACAATTTTGTGAATATTTGAAACAATTTTTTTTCCATGAACCCTATTCTTCTACATAACAATTTTCTAGCTCTCTCTTTCTCTCTGAAGTAAAATATTTTTGCGGCCGCTGGTACATTTTTCAAATATTAAAAATTCCTAAGCCGGGTCTGGCTAGCCTGGCTTTTTCCATTGTTCCTTCTCCATAAAAGGCATGTGGGCTTCGGGTCAACGCACACACGGGTGTGTTTCGACCCATCACACACATCATTAGGACGGAATCGGAGCAGCTCTAGCAGAACACGCCATTTGCCCTTATCGGCTCCTTTATCAAATTTGTTAGCTAATTGGCTTAGTATTCTCAGTTCGTCACCCAATGAGTAAAAAGGCCTTTACGTTTTACCGGAGCCAAAATAGGCAGGGAAGATTTAAAATGTAATGCGGGGGGCAGCATTAAACTTTAATGCTCACGTACGCGAGAACTTGGAATTAATTGAAAGTTTGACATCAAAGTGTGTTAGGATCGATCATGTATTAGGATTCAGAACGTGTAAATGTACACAAACAGTTTACAGCTCATATATTTTTACTCAAGCGTGTATAAATAAATATTTCATTAGAAATACGTTATATATATAGAGTGTAACATACATCGAATCTTTGGAGAATATACACTGTAAAAAATAATTACAGGTAAAATAAATGGCAATTTATTTACCACTTATTATTGCTGTAATTTTCTTATCGATTGTTACTTTACAAATAAAATGTAAAATTACGTTGTAAATTTATTTTGAGGTGTAATTTTAGGTTTTGTAATTGTAATATTACTTTGTGATTTTACAATACAAAAAGTACATACAATGTAACTTCCACAATTACTTGTAAAATTGCAAAGTAACATTGCAATAATACATTTTATATTATGACTACAATGTAATTTTTTTTACTTATTGTATAGGATGGTCCAATTTGGGCACTTAGGTATAGAAGATTTCTTCTATTTTCCGAAAAGACAGAAAAAAGTAGCCAAGATATTTGGAGCTTAATTTTTGAGAAAAGTTGAATAGCGAGAATCACATTTCGATATTTTGATTTGTTTAAGAGATACCTACATGATATTTTTAAATTTTGATCGTTTTCTGTGGTGACTTTTCTACTTATTATATTAATATTCATACATTGTCAAGACATTTTTTCTCTACGTGTAGTATCTAGTGGCTTGAGGAATATGTTTTTATAACTTCTAGTTTTCCGCTGCTATAACAAACATATATATGTTTTAATGAAAAATTATACGTATGTAATATGAGGCATCATAGAAAAGGCTTAAAATTAAAAAAATGCTATATCAAAACTAATCAAGATATCGAAATGAAATTTTCGTTATTCAATTTTTATCAAAAATATTTCCGTCACATTTGGACTATCTTTTCGGAGAATAAAAGAAGCCTCCTAAAAGTGTCGAAACTGAGCTAACCCGTACACAAGACATCTTGTCTGCAACATTCGAATTCACTACCAGTGCTTTGACATAGATACCTAAAAAAATAGTAATTCATTTATACCTAATAGATTAATATGCCTACATCAGAAAAACTTAAATATCGTAAGGAATTAACGATTGTTACTTACCTTAAGTAACAGGCTTTTCCGTGAGTTTCAAAAGAAAAATGTTCTCATATTAAGCCTATAACCTAATTAACATGAATGCCAATTGCTTCTAATGTTAACAAACACCCTTAATAGTAATACTGAATTTTTGATATGATATCCCCAGTGAAGTCAAATATTTCCGAAACAATAGATTCGATTTTTCTATACTTTTCAGATTTATATAGAAAAAATTAAGTACTTTGGAATTTATGACTCATTTAGTTGAAAATAATACTTATTTCTACTATAGCCCCCATGTATACCTTAAAATCAGCAGTATAATCCTTTTTAAATTTATAATTAAAATTTTTGGACAAATTGTGTGAAAAACATTTGTTACACAAAACCGTACTTTTCCTAACTGATTATATAAGTAGCTATTTTGTACTTCGATTACGGCTCAACTAATTAGTAGTTACAGCTTTATTATATCTTCAATATATTAACTGCCCTTTGCTTATTTTTTTAGCTTAGAAATACATGTACATACAGGTACTGAAGTAATAAAATATGGTTTTATGGCAATTTTTTATTAAAATTTGGTACCTGCACATTTAGGTTATTTGTACAAAAGAGAACATTTAACAAAACATATAAGAATGTAAAAATATATTCATAGAACTAAAGTAAACATTTTATAATATTCAAACGAAATCTATGATCTTATACTAACTATTACAAAGTAATATTAATTATATAAACGTCACAGATAAGTAGGTACCCAGAACTTAAATCATGCTAATCCTCCAGAAGCCCTTGTTCTTCAAATATGTATAAAATATAATTCTAATAGAAAATAATATAGTTTTATATATTATGTAAGATGAACAAAACAACAGTGAGGTACCCGATTTTTGTAGATGCAATGTTTCTTTGTTTCAATAATTATGTATAACTTACATATTACTTCTTAATCTCATTGAGGTTATGTTTAGACAAGCACTAGATAAAACTATTTATAGTACTAAAACACTCACTTGTCACTCTAGATATGTTTATATTGCTAGTCACTACTCACTAAATTAATTATGTAAGTACCTAGGTTCTAGGTACACGCTGCATTCATCTAAATGAAGCAAGAAATAATGAAGGCGTCACCACCCAATGTTCTCAACGGTTAGTGCGTTTTAAAATTAATAGCACACACATTAGGTATATTTTTACAGTCAATTATATAGTAAATTTGGTATGTTCAGTGAGTTTACAATGTAAAAATGTATTTCGCGTTGTTAATTGTAAATGTATTACAATATATTCTATAAATGTACAAATTATATTATAATTACATAGGAAGTTTACGGTTTTATTGTATATTGGCAGTTTTCTTGTAAAATTACAAGTGTCAGTGTAATATCATCATTATTTTTAGAATTATTTTAAGGCAATTATAAGGATATTCTTACAAAGTAAATTTGTAAAGTTACTAGCCTTTTTTTCAGTGTACAGATTAGGTCGTACACAGGACGTAATTTTAAATGGAGGTCCGGTTTGGAAGGGGAGTATGTGGCCTTTAGAAACAGATATCATAAATTTGTTTTCTAAAATTCTGCCACAAAAATGAATGTTTTTACCTTTTTTCATAATTTTCATAGTACATAACTGGGCAGGCATGCGCTGAGCATATCTAGTCGCAGCGTCCTCAGCATTGTTGTCATATTTCATTATTGAGTAGAAGACGGAGTAAGAAGTTCTATTAGAAAGAAGTCAACTAACTCAATAATAAGTAAAAATAAATACATAATCCTTTTCACTAGCGTGATTAGAGTCCCCTTCTATGGCATTTAAAATGTTTGGTGCTGGATTCTTACTTTCTGAGTTTTTTCTCATTCAGCATTAACGTACTGGCCTTCAAATCTCTCATAATCTATTAAATGTTGAACCAATCTTACATTTTCTTATTCGGTACGTGCCGATCGATATAATCCATCTAATAACGTCTTTTGCAGCCGCTGTCTTCTTTTGATAAAATTTGAGCTTTAATATCACACACACTTGGTATATAAGGTTAATTAATATAGGTAATGCCCGTTAACAGATCATTCTAACAGGTGCGTGTTGAGGGCGCCATAGACGAGACATCTTCAAGTTATACTTGCACTTTTAACTTATATTTCTCTCTCTCTCTCTTAGTATTTTGTTTACATAAAACGACATTTATTTTAATATAATTGCATACAACATATTCATGAACTATACACAAAATTGGATACAAAAAATTCTGCACAATAGAATAGGAAACAGGAGTGTAAATTTGATTTTAACTATTTTCAATGACTTCATTCTACAAAATTTGTGTAGAAGAAATTAACAACACAGAGTTTTATAAGTAATAAACAATGAAAACTTTCAGCAAGGCGCATTTTGATCGAACTTAAGTCGGACCATTTAGGAGCTATGCAGACATATCATATCCATCGTCCATCCTTGTCTGGTGTGATGTATTGTGTGCAGTATTTATGCGGTGTTTTATAAACTAGGTCAATATCAGGGTTATTTAAGAGACATTGACATAGTGCTTAACACATAATAACAAATACTTTGTACTAAAAAGCTACCTATCAGATTAATAATTTACTTATTTTTAATTCTGTACATTTTATAAAACAACAAAATTTATTTTAAAACGTTAAGCTTTGCTGGTAATCGTAACGTATGAAAATCCACCTACGAATATTATTATTAAATAATAATTAGTTAATATATCGGTCAAAAATTTGTATTTTTTACTCACTTTTACAGTACCTACATTTTTACAACATTCGAAAATTGTTTCTAGGATCCTTCCTTCGTCAGGATTGAAATGAAAAAGAATAATGAGTCGCAATGACATAAAAAAGCAGTGTATTTACAAGAGTATTCATTGCATCTTCTCCGTTTTTGTATCTCCAGTACTTACGTACGTGGTCACAACTGGCAATACTGTAGACATAGTCGTGCACTGAGACTTGGATGCTATTGAGAGGCGGCGTGGGTACAGCTTAAATAATTAATTATACCTCGCCTATTTAATTGATTAAAAAAAAACTAATTTCATATTATCAATCTAGGGAACACGTCCTACTGCCGCTCAAAAGGGGGCTCCCATTTGAAGTTACACCCTGTATATTAAGAAAGGCGTTGGGCGCCATATCTTTTATAGCGTTTTATCTGGTGAGTTATAAAGAATGGTGCTTGCCAGAGATTTTGGGTACGGGTTGATCTTTGTATTTTCAGTAAAGTGGTGCACTAGTGAAAGCAGCAAAAATTTTGAGCGCCAACCTACTAAAATATTGAAACCGAGGTTGCTTTCATCAGTGTGTCCTATAGGTAAGGGTTACAGACAATAAAAATATCCCCAATTTATTAATCTCACCACCCTGTGGATATTTTGTGGTAATTTTTTATTCTCAAAAGATGAAAATAACAATAATAGTTATTGATAGTAGTAATAGGAGTAAAAACAAACCTTAAATCAAATGCGACCTAAACAAGAGTACATTTTTTATGTAGAATTATTATGTGTGTATGTGTTAATAAATATTTTGTGAAATATCTTAATATCTTCATAACCGAGAATAATTTCGGTTTTTGATAAGTATAATTTTATTTTGTGTATGATTTAACCTAATAGGAACATAATCAATGCATACTTCGTGAAGAAAAACTAAGCAGCAGCAAATTTTGCTCAAATCGGTTAATTCGGTTTTTGGATAAGGAGAAAACAAGAAATAGAAAAAGAAACTTTAACACTGTGTAACTTTTTTTGCGACATTTTTCGTCTAACCAAGTTTGTTTAAATCGACAACATTTTCTAGATTATACCCTTAATAAATAAAATAATTTAAGGTCATGCTGTTAGCTGTTAAGTAGTTTAAAAATATTTTCTTTAAGCTTATAAATATTTTTTTTTTAATTAATGGGATAGCAACAGTTTCCCAAGAGAAAACAGTTATAAAGAATATATATATATATATATATATATATATATATACATATTCTGAAATTACCAAAGTTAGGTACTGTGAATATATTGTAACCTTAATTTGTTAAAAATAAAATATTTCTCACAAAGTGCAATATTTTAATAATAGTCCATCTCAATAATAATAATAATAATAATAATAATAATAATAATAATAATAATAATAATAATAATAATAATAATAATAATAATAATAATAATAATAATAATAATAATAATAATAATAATAATAATAATAATAATAATAATAATAATAATAATAATAATAATAATAATAATAATAATAATAATAATAATAATAATAATAATAAAAGCCCAAATTAAAGCTGCAGAGACGCGTCACCTTCTGCAGCTACATAAGGATAAGCCAATGCATGGTCTCTTCTACCGTCATCTAGAGGGGCTTGGCTTATCTGAAAAGCTGACCTTCGCTTTTTTGAGGTCAGCGGGGCTGAACTCTGAGACCGAGGGGTTCATAATGGCTTGCCAAGATGGTGTAATTAATACTCTCGTCTATCGTAGTCGTGTCTTGGGTATCGAGGTTCCTGATACCAGATGCAGGGCCTGCCGCCAGGCGCCGGAGACGCTTATGCATCTCCTGTCGGCCTGTCCGGTATATGCGGCCACAGCGTATATCCAAAGACACGATTCAGCCTTACGGGTGTTGTATTATCATTTACGACACTCGTATGAGATAGACGAGACGCCAGTGCTGCCTTATGCTCCGGGGGATATAGAATCCGTTGTGGGGAATGAGAAGTGCCGAATTTATTGGAACTATTCATTCCCCACCCTCAGGCAAATTCAAGCCAATAAGCCTGATGTAGTCCTCCTCGACCACCAACTTAGGACGATGTTTGTGATTGAGTTCTCGGCTCCCGCAGAGAACAACATCGTCCTAAAAGAGGAGGAAAAACGGAGGAAGTATCGAGATCTTCTCTTCGAGCTCCGCAGGCTGTATCCAGACCACTCTGTTAAGATTGTGGTGCTCATTATAGGCGTCCTGGGTGGAATGAGACATACGTTGCTTTCTGACTTAAAGATCATACCGGCTTGTCGAAATTCGGCAGAGATCTTAGCCGGCAGAATGCAGAAGGCAATCGTCCTTGGTTCGCTACGTCTACTCAGAACGCACGATTTACGGGCGCAATGATTACTGACTCCACGGAGTGGAGAGTGGTCATTGCTTGACTCCTCAGAACATCTCCGAATGTGTCGGAGCTTCGGAAGGTGTTACTGGAAAAAAAAAAAAAAAAAAAAAAAATAATAATAATAATAATAATAATAAAGCTTTATTGCCCAACAGAGTTCCATTTACAGGGCAAAATCTTAAATTAACCATTTAACACTTAAATAATAATAAATTAAAAATTCATACATGAAACATTCCCATATACCATATACAAATCTTGAGTACATCCAAAAAAAAAATATAAATAAAATAAAATAAAAAGAAAGTTAACTATAAAAAGAAATACTAAATAATAAAAAAAAATCATACATGAAATATTCGCATACCTAAAATACAAAAATGTTGCGTACATAAAAAAAAATGAAAAGAAACTTAACTGTATTGCTCATTAACTAAATTAACAAGAGTATTCAATGAACAGGCAAAAATATCACAGGGGTGTTCTAACCGATTAAAGTTATCACACATAATACATATCGGAGACCTTAATAAAATATTAGTTTTAGCGGTACCACATTTAAAACTTAACGTCGTTCTTGAATTTACCCTAGGTACATAAAAATTAACAGCAGAAAGCAATTCGGAGCAGTCAATGAGGTTGTTTATGATTTTATATAAAAAAGATACGGAAATACATATTCTTCGACTCTCTAAACTAGTGACATCAAAACGACTGGTTAAAATATTGTAATCAATACCTCTCTCAGGATAAACTCCATCATTCTTAAATACCAAGTATTTTAAAAACTTTCTTTGAACTCGTTCCACAATTTTCTTTTGTATATTATAAAAAGGATACCAGATAAGCACTGCATACTCTATCCTCGAACGTACGTAAGCGTAATATAAAGTTTTAATAGCTTGTATGTCTGTAAATTGCTTACAATTCCTAAGAATAAATCCATAAAATGTAAATGCTTCATTTGTCTTAATAGTTACATGATCATGAAATGAAAATTTTTTATCAAACAATACACCCAAATCCTTACAAGAGTCATAACGAGATAGTACAGTATCATCAATTACGTAATTAAATTCATAAGTAGATAGTTTTCTAGAAAAACTTACAGTCTTACATTTAGCAGTATTTAAATATAACTTATTTCTAGCACACCAAGACTGTACCTCATCAAGCTGTCTCTGTAGATTATAACAATCATCCAAGCTAGAAATAGACGAAAAAATTTTTAAATCATCTGCATATAATAACTTTTTACTACTAATTACTTCACTAAGGTCATTAATAAATAAAATGAATAATAACGGTCCCAGGGTAGAACCCTGGGGTACTCCAGAAGTTGCAACGTAATTAACCGAATCAAATCCATTATAACTAACAAACTTTACTCTATTATATAAATAAGACTTAATAAGATCGACCAAGTCATCAGAGAAACCAAAAGTCATAGCCAATTTATAAAGTAGAACTTTGTGATTAACCTTATCAAAAGCCTTTGAATAGTCCGTGTATATCACATCTACCTGACCTCTATTATCTAAAACATGTGTGATATATTCAGCAAAAACAGCTAAGTTAGTAACAGTTGACCTGCCGCCAACAAATCCATGTTGGCATGGAGAAATTAGGTTACGAACGGAAAGGTAGATACGATTATAAAGAGCGGTCTCAAAAATCTTAGCAAAATTAGAAATTATTGATATTGGTCTATAGTTCTCCACTTGTGACTTATCGCCACTCTTAAATATAGGACAAACCCTGGCCTCTTTCCAACGACTTGGAAAAGTTTTAGTTCTTAAAGCAAGATTAAAAAGTTTGCATAAAGGGTGGGCTAGAACTGCAGCACAGTCTTTTACAATAAATTATGGAATATCATCTGGGCCAGATGTCATCTTATTTTTTAACTTTTTGATGGCAGAGAACACTTCGGCCTCTGTAAATTCATTTAAAACGATATTATTATAACAAAAATCAGAAGGGTAATTAAAAATTTTATGATCATCAGAACTTAGAAAGACACTACTAAAAAAACTCAGAAAAAGCATTAACAATATCAGATTGCTTATCATAGTGCTTATTGTTATATGAGACCTCTCCCGGTATCCTCGAACCCCTCCTCTTAGATTGTACAAAAGACCAAAAACACTTAGGATTTTCAGAAATAGATGACTGTACTCTCTGTATATAATGAGAATAAGCTGTATTTATTTGTTGTTTAATTAATGCGCGTAGCCGTTTAAATTCTTGAAGGAAGAAATCTTTTTTTGTCTTTTTATATTTATTGAAAAACCTCGCCTTAGTTTTTACATTCTTTATAATATCTGAATTAAACCAAGGAGGATATTTATGTTTAAATGTTTTAAAAAGAGACACATTAGCGTCGCACATTCTGAACAACAGACAATGAACTAAGTGCAAAGATTCCTTTGCAAAAATTAAAGCTGGACCAGAATGTAAGATAAGGAGTTATAAAAGTCAAATAAATAAAACTAAAGGAACATATCCTTGTGGCTACAGTAAATCCTGATAAAGAGGGCAATAAGTACCGCAAAGTAACATTTAGATGTTTGTTGACCATGCTATTATTCCGGTGAGAAGCTCGAGGTAAGAGATAAGAAGGATAAGGAGAATGCAGCGGCTGTTATTTATTTTTGCTTTTTCTTTATCGGAATTGCATCAAACTAAGCAGCATCCGAAAACTGACCAAGTAATTCAAATTCTGTTATACATATGCAACGATCATAAACCGCATCTACTGAATATTGGTGTGTGCAAAAACCTACCAGTTTTCGTTCTTTAAATCCATGCTGAAACCTGAAAGACTTTGATTATTGTAACTTCTCCTAAAGGTATTATTATTACAGTAGTCTTTACAACGCTCGACCAGATACAGTGCGGCTCAAAATAAGTCAATTTAGCTAAACTTACCTTAGTTCAAAGTTGCCTCGTTTAGGCGCTATACGACCCTGAAGTTGCAATTTTGAAATCGTTTTTTTGTTATAAATTTAAAACGCGAGTTTGCTAAAATTTGGTAAGTTGACACCATTCTATAGGACAATAAACCCCATATCAAAATTATGAGTGATATCATTCCATTGGAGTGGACCTTGGGTTTTTATTAATTACACCTTCGATAATTCTACTCCAATGGAATAAAAGATTTTTCAGTATAAACTTTAGATTAAGTAAATTATTTACTACAAAAAACGTACTCTTGATAAGACTCGATTACTCTCGTGGTTTATTCGAAATTTGTAATTTTAATCATTGGCAGCAATTTTGAAAAAATAATTCACAATTGTTCATGATATTCTTGAAAAATTAGACTTTTTAACAAACACGCTTATTCATTTCCGCGCATTCCATGTGGTTTTTTCTCAAGTTTCCAGATACTTGTTTTTATGCAAATAATTTTGATTGTTGGTTATTGGCATTTGTACCATCATTATTATTGGTGGTAGTAATTTTTTCGTGTATAGTTTCCAGAATCAGTAGATATATTGCAACATAAAAATATATTGCAATTTCAATATAGACTTAGAAAGATGCAAATAAATGAAAAATCAGATATAATTAACACAATTCAATATTCTTCATCAGTCTAGATCCTATTAGATACAATTATTCTGAAATAAATAAATAACCGTAAAATTTGTTGTATAAGAATCAATAAATATGGGAGCTACTGCGTGCTGATATATGTTATTAACTTTTTAATTAATAGCAGATCATACTTATTTATTTTTATAGTAAAGAATCTTGACTTCAAATTTAATTTACGGTTTCAGTTAAACTGCTTAGAAATAAATCTCTTGATACTAGCGCCTTCGCCAGAATTACGAAATGGTTGAGATGGGTCTTCCCGAAAATTTTTCTTTGTTAAATTTTAATTAAAACTGACTGATAACTTAGGATTATAACCGTATGATTATTGCGGAACTTATACAGGGTGGTCACTTATACGACGTCCAGTACAGGAATTTCGGAAACATTAATATATACAAGGTGACTTAAATTATGGATGTGCACTTTTTACGCCTTTCAATTTTCTGAAAATAAATGTGATATTTTGCATAGTTCCTGCATTAGCTGGTAAAAACTGAAACACACATTTCCTTTATCCTTTCATAACTTTTTTTATTTTTAAAGCAAATATTTTGAACTTTGGTGCCCTTGTATTGTTCGACAAAAGCTTTCCAGTAGAGGTGGAAATAAATTATATATCCACTAGATACCTATGTTTACGGAGTCAATTTCTGATTTTCTTAGACGCCACATTAGACTTTGATACCACCGAAAGGATGCGTATTTGAACTATTTTTACAAAAACATTACTCGTCTATGGTGTCATCTATCTCGTTTTATTTTCAAAATAGTCCCCATTCTACCGGTCAGCAGATATAATATGCAGGCGGCTGATTCATTACAAAACCATTTCTTGCTCAAAATGCCAATTTTAGAACAATATAACTGTTCGGACAGATTTATTATATCCTTCTACATTACCAAATTTGACAATAGTCGCTTAAAAGATGTAAAATGTCTGCCACTTAAACTATACAGAGTTAAGTGTGACTAAGTACAAATATTTTAAGAGGGGATAGAGAAAAATAAGAATTAACATTTTTTATTTTTTAAACTATGTTAAACCTTTATTTATCGCCGATTCTGGCGCTTTGTCAGCCGCAAGATTAGGTATGTTCCGCAAGTCAAAAGTGTCAAAGGTAGTCACAGGGCACGGTGTTGTTATGTGTATCGATTTACGCCACTTTAAAAGAAAACAACATATATATACAAATTATAGATGATTATTTAAAAATTTACCTAATGAGAAACATGATAAGGTAGCACCTACCTTACTGATATTTATTTCCAGGATTGATATCTGGAGAGATTTCCAAAATGTTGAATAATTTTCTGTTCTGTTACTTGTTTTATATTCAAACTTGACATTGCAAAGATTTTTGCACTTGCTAAGTGCTTACTGGGGACCTCTTCTTCCCTCAAACTCTTTTTGTTTAAAACGAAGTACTTGGCCCGACGACCACGACCAGATGGATTTTCTCCGTTGGTAAAAACCATAAAGGGCAACAAAAGAACGCACGAAAAATTTAATTTCCGAAGGCAACTACTGAAAAAGTATTTGAAACTAATCAACCTATGCGAAATTTTATTTCTCATAGAATTTGATGCAGTCTGTAGGCCACTAATGTACTTCACGCTGATAAATGTTTAAACTTCCTGTGTTGTTGGAGAATTAAATTCTGTTAATACTAAAAATATTTAGTTTTATAACATTCCTAGATGTTTACAGTGTTCTGTAAAAATCATTGACTGTTGACCCTTAGATTAATAGAATAGTATGCAACTAGCAATGTAAAATGGTTATGGTTCAGTTTTAAAGTGACTAATATTTAATTCATAATATGGTTCGCCCTACGCCATGTACTGTTTGTATTTCTACAGTCAAGGGTCCAGCGGAGCTACAGCAATTGTACAAGATTTTATAATTAAAGACTGTCGCGGGTGCTGTCGAGTTTTCCTTAAGTTAAATCTCAATTCTCTTAGAATAAATTGGTATTTTATTTAACACTGACTAAACTTTTGTTTTCTTCTTGTATAAACTTTTAAATCGAGATTTTATACTTCAGTTGGCAGCATATTAAAAAGTTAAAAGCTCAAATAACTTCTATCATTCCCCTTTTCAAGACTACGAGACTCAATGTCCATGTCAATTTTATTTCTAGTGTTATAAGAATGAGAGTGATTTCGATTTTCAATTTACGTAAATTAGTTTTTAAATATAAATGAAAGTGCAAGTGCGAGTAGCAGTCGAGATAACAAATTTAATAAAATGTAGATTCAAATAAAACATCATAAAAAAGTAATTTCTACAATAAAATCTTATAGAGTGTCCCGATCAAACGCCTTTCTTAAAGTACAAAAACTGAAAATCAATAATTTTTGCTTCCCTCGAATTTATACAAGGTGTTCAGCAAAGAATGATCCATACATTATATAAGGCTAGTTTCCTTGGACAATAATAATATGAATTAAATCAACTTAGTTTAGTACAATCTTGCTTCCCTAAGAAGTTAAAAGTTTAAGAATGTACTTTTTGGCACATTTAACTGTTACTCAAAGAATTGAAATTTTAATTCTTATCGGATGCGGGAATATGACTAGAACTCAGCAGGAAGTTTGCGATTTATTTAATGAGAAATATCCAGATCGCCCTATCAGCCAATCAACAGTCAGTAAGATAGAGTCTAAATTTAGAGAAACTGGCAATGTTGTAAATATTCCAAAACCTGGACGTCCAAGCATTAATGAAAATCAGAAACAGAACATTTTGATAAGTATGGTGGATAATCCTCATAATTCTTCACGATTGGTTGCATTAAACAATGACACTAGTCAGAGCACAGTGCTACGTATCTTGAGGAAGGAAAAATATCATCTCTACAAAATTCAACTTGTGCAGGAACTCAATGAAGATGATCCCGATCGCCGCTTACACTTTTGCGAAATTCTAATGGATTTATGTCAAGGAAATAGAAATTTACACCGGCAAATACTTTTTTTAGATGAGGCCACATTTTGTCTGAATGGTACAGTAAACCGTCAAACTTGCAGATATTGGAGTCGGGAAAATCCTCATTGGATGGCAGAGGCACATACCCAACACCCTCAGAAATTAAATGTGTGGACTGGAATAGTTGACGACAGAATAGTAGGGCCTTTCTTCTTTGAGGGAACCCTTACAGAACAAAGATATTTAGAGTTTCTAGAAAATGACCTTGTTCCAGCCCTTGCAGTAATTTTTCCTAACGATAATGACCCTGACATTCCTGACGATACCATATGGTTTCAGCAAGACGGTGCACCTCCGCACTATGCGCGCCCTGTACGAGATTTTTTGGACAACTGTTTTCCTGGGAGGTGGATCGGCAGACGGGGACCGATAGAATGGCCTGCAAGATCGCCAGATCTTACACCTCTTGAATATTTTTTATGGGGATACTTGAAGTCAAAAGTGTACATTAATAAACCACGTAATTTAGAAGAATTTCAAAATCGCATTCGGGATGAAATACGCAGAGTTACCCCAGAAATCATTCATAATGTGCAAGAAGAATTTCTTCACAGACTTGCGCATTGTCAAGAAGTTGGTGGATGGCAATTCGAACATTTAATTTAAGTATAAAATTTAATCAATTGTATTTTATTTTACATACCTCAGAATTGTTACTTTTTTATGGATAAAATTTACGTTTTCTAACATTCAATCGTCATTTACTCGAAAACTTTCCTATGTAAGAGGGCAAAATTTTAGTACTGTCTTATAGAGAATTAAACGATCTTTCAGAATCAAGGAAAAAAATATGGTGTTGCCATTTAAAACAAAATCGATGACGTCATTACTCGAAAACAAATGACATTTGAAAATCGCATTTTACGCTAAAATATGTATTTTTTAAATTAAAAATCGACCTGTTCGAGGATTTTTCCCAAAAAATAATTGTTTCGTTTTTATTGAATTGATTCCATACTTTTGGCGCATACTGTATAATGATCTATAACTATTAAGCAGGGAGCACATTGCTCTGATGTCACGCCACGCAATGCCACGCGATGCAACGTCAGAAGGATTTAACACCGTGTATTCTTATGTATTTTTATATATTGTGTGCATACTGCTCTATCTATGCCATGCGACGTATCATCAATCTGCTGTTAGATTTTCATAACGTCAGATGGTGTCGCGTGGTAACAGTGTGCACGTGAATATAATGTCACATGTATAAAATGATAGAAAATATTAACAAAATTTTGTTATTTTAAAGATTTGCGGGCATGAATGTCTATATAGTATAAAACGTAAGCGCTATAGAGTACAAATTAGGAGGGGAAGCTTAGGAACAAATTAGACAGGAAATGTTTCTCACATCAGATTGTTAATGAAACAACATAAATTTTAACGACTCTAACTAAATCCTCGACTCACAATTTGAGTTTGACCTTCTTGTGATATGAAATGTAACATGGCATCGCATGGCGTTATAATAGTGTGCACACAGATTACATACCACACCACGTCACGACATATTCTACGTCAGAAGGATCTGACACCGTGTATTCTTATGTATTTTTATATATTGTGTGCACACTGCTCTGACACTACACGACGCCACGCCACGTCATGCCATCCGACGTATTGCAAATCCCCTCTTGTTAGATTGTCATCGTGCCGGGTGGTGTAACGTGGTGTCGCGTGGTAGCAGTGTGCACGTGAATATGATGTCACATGCATAAAATGGTAGAAAATATTGACAAAATTTTGTTATTTTAAAGATTTGCGAGCATGAATGTCTCTATAGTATAAAATGTAAGCGCTATGTAAGCGAGTACTTAAATGTATTCATCCTCGACTTACAATTTGAGTTTGACCTTCTTCTGATATGAAATATTCCTTAAATTGATGGAATTGTCGAAAATAACGTGGCATCACATGACGTTGCATCAGTGTGCACACAGAGTATATACCACACCACACCACATAACGTGGCATGGCGTGGCGTGGCATCAGAGCAATGTACCCTCGGCTTTAAAGGCAGATTCGTTATCATCTGACGGATATTTCTTATAACAATAAAGAAAAAAAGCACATAAGTCACGCAGCCGTTGTAAATTGTCATTAAATGATCTTGCAGAAGATTTATTATGTGTTCTCAAAACTTTAGTTAAATGGAAAAAAATAGTATGCACACAATATATTATGATTGTACACGTAAAGAGCTATAAATCTTTTTGGCTTACTGTATTTTAGAGCAGTGTGTTTCTGGCGTTAATATGTCTAGATCTCTATTAAATATTCGTTGTCCATTTTAAAGTAGGTACAACGACTGGGACGCAGGTTTGCATTTTATTTAAACCGTGCTAATAAATTCCGTCAGTAACGAATGCATCTGAAAGGTAACACCTGTTTGAAGCAGATAATCCGCTGGATTCGTAATAAATTACAGTGTACGACTACCAAACTGGAGAATTTAATTATCATTGAACCGAAAATTCGTGGAAGCTCTGTCTGTGACGGCAAAAAAAATCATCAAACAAACCGAACTGGACGAGAATGGAGAAATAATTAACGAGATGCAACTAATTGTCTTTTTGTCTGCGCCCTCTGTTTCGAGGGAGGAAAATATAAAGGGAACATATTAATGAAGTTAATTGTTTTTATTAAACCACACTTTGAATTTTTTTAGTGTATTGTAAAAGTATTTGAGCTAATATAAATCAATTTTCTTAGAATTCCTATTAATGAAGTCATATGTATGTTCTCTGATACCAAATATCTAGATATGCTAATGAACAATTACACAGACAAAACTATATTCAATTATCTAAAATAAATATTAATGAAGCTATATTTACTACAAAAAAGTTTATCCTGATTTAATTAAAAAAAATTATAATATGCAATACGTATGTTCACTTTTGAAACTGTGGGACCTCGAAAATTCAACTACAATAGAGGAGACCTGACCTATTTCTGCATTTCTAGGACTGCTTCTTCAGGTGGCCTCCTTAAAATCGATTCAAATATCTGACCTAATCTTGCGCATGGCAGAGCATGCAGTCGGCCACCAGCACGGCGGCAAAGTATAATTAAAATTAAACGGACCAAAAAAATTAAATAAAATCGCCAAGGAGAGAATTAAATAAAATTTTACAACACCTATTTTATATCAATAAATTCAACTGCTTTCGCCGCTATCGTTATTATTAATCAATAAAATTAATTTGTGGTTTTAATTAATAAAATAATTTAACATAGCTGATGTTACAACATGTTCAAAATCTATCGACTTGTAAACACATTTGGACTCGTCTTACCTAGTTTCTACGAACTAACATAAACGTTTCTGGTCCTTGTCTGTTTTGAATTCGTAATGTCACGGATTTCCCAATCCGACTTTTTCTATTACCAGAAAAAAACAATCCGTTAATTAATCACTTATATTTATTAACTACTCAGTACACTACTTATTTAATTAATCGTTATCTAAATCGCTCTGATATCTCCAACTAAACACTTCAATTCAAGACTGTAATACAAGACTAATTCGACCGTTTATTCTTCTTTTATAGACCAGACGAATATTCCAGGTATTTTCTAATACCTCTAGATCTATTTTTTCGAACGACTCGAACGCTTCTCGTCGATTCCCCATTTTTCCAGTCCCGTCTCGATACACTGCATTTTGTTTGTTTACCAGAATCGCGTAGGGGCGATCGGGGCAATCTTAGCATTTCGCGGTACCACAGTTGTCGAATTGGGTGTGAGTGGGGTAAATTCTGTGACAGTAAGTTATTGGTAGCAGCTATGATGCGTTCGTGAAAATCATCAATAGTGTCCACTTTGGTGCGATACACTTTATATTTTAAATGTCCCAACAAAAAGAAGTCCAAAGATTTAAGTCAAGATATCGTGGCGGCCATGGTGCCGGTCCTCCTCGTCCAATTCATCGTACTCCTTGAACTTCATTAAGATACTTCCGAACATTTTGTCGAAAATAAAGAATCACATTCGGAGTTGGGCAATTAAGGGCATATCTTCCAAAAGTCCAGGCAGCGAAGAAGCTCGAAATACTAAACCTCATCATTTCGATTTGGTAATATGAATGGTCCAATCAAGCGGTCATCGACAATCCTTGCCAAAACATTTAAGGAAAAGCATTTTTGGAAAAGATCCCGTTGAGTCGCCTGCGAATTTTCAAAATCCCAAATATGAGTATTATGTTATGTTATGCATCCCATTTTTGTGTTCATGTGTAACTAACACGTCAGCTGTAGATCTGGGATTTTGATCATTTTGCTGCAGCAACCATTCATAAGGGACGTAAAAGTAGCTGCATTTGGCACACGACTACCGGGAAATCGTTCTGCGTACAGACGAGAAACTGCTAAAGGGTTTTGTCTTACTTCATAATAAATTAAAATAATATTCATCAACTCCTAATGTAAACACTGTTGCAGAAACGTTAATACTAAAGTCGTATTTCAGTATTCGGAAACGCCTGTTTCTGGCGCTAGAGACTACAAGTTTAATATTTTTTTACGATATTGACATTTTTCATAAAGAATCTATTTCCAAATTTTTTTGGATAAGTTGTCAATCACCCTGTATAAATCAAAATTAATTGAAATTATCTGTAAAGAAAAATACAAATTAAAGACATTCATCTACTTCATCCAAAAATCTACCTTTTATGTTATCGTTTTTCTATACCTACATTTACAATTCCAGGAAATAACTACTCTGCGGGCTAATACCCCACCAGTATTGAATTATACCTGAAAAACCTATAGCAAACAGCTAGAGTTACCCGTCAGCAGCCACCAGACATATACCGGTTTCGTGCTTATTAGTTTTTCATCAGTATGCCATAGACAAGGTATCTGACGAATAGCCCTAGCTGTTTTAGTTTGTCTAACCCGACAGAATTGACCATGAGTACGCGGTGCAGACAAGCTACATCTAGCGGTCATTCGCTACTCCATACCGGGCCGAAGTTACAGATATTTTGCAGACATAGAAATCCAGAAAAAACTATTCTGCGGACTAATGGCCCGACTGAATTACAACTGGGAAATTCTTTCAAATAACATTATAGCATTATATTTGCATTTGCATGTATCTATTATATCGGAATACCTATATACAGGGTGTCTTACAAGTCGTCACAATAATTTTAGGCGGTGATAGAACAACACTTGATTTTGCGTCCATTGAAATAAATATACCAAGTGCTACAATATTGGTGATAATTAATTTTTTAATATTTTTTAATTTAATCATGCTTTTCTACAATTAGACCAGTGTCGATAATTTTTTAAATAAAAAAATAATAGTAGGATGAAACCCATTGGAAAATAAAGAGAATACAACAAAAACTAAAGGAAAAATAATTTACTGGCGATCTGAGGTCGGGAAGTAGAAGGGGATGAGTTTTCCCATAGGACTTGTAGTTTTGCCGAAAATTAAGATAAACCGTTTTTTACCCTTAAAAACTCACCCCCTTCCACTTCCTGACCTCAGAATTGTTGTATTTTTTTTCTTTTCCAATGGGTTTCATCCTACTATTATTATTTTTTTCACTTTTTACTATTTTCAAAGGCTTCAGCATTGGTCTAAATTATTGAAATGTTGAAGAAAAACAAACCATTTTACAACAAATGTTTCTATACTTTTTTATTAAGAATGAATGGATTAATTAAATTATTTAACCAATAAAATCTAAAGTGGCTTCGTTACTTACCTAGAATTTCATAAACATGGGTTTTCCTACTTTGTAAAAGCGAAGAGTCAAATTTAAACGTGGATTTTATTTAAATCTTTGTGTGTTTAGATATTATTAAAAACTTACCTAAGTGATGCTCTTTCAGTTCTTGGGAAAAGTTTCTTCATAAACATTCCAAAATTTGGGAAATTAATTTTAACACGTTTAAGTATACAGGGAGCGTATTCACCAAAACAGAGGACAGCCGTTTAGTATGCAATAAAAATGGTTTAAGAAATGAAGACATTTGCTAACAAGAACGCAACCTTTAGAAAATATTAAAATTATTAAAATACCGGTGGATTAAAAAAATTAAGTATTTATTTCTATTGTGTAAAAAGGAAAAGCAATGTTTCTATTAAATAGGTTGGTATGCCATGAAAAAGCAATTGTCCTTAGTTTCTATAGCAATCGCAAATGTAGACCAACTGTCAAAATTATACTTTCAAATCTCAATTAAATTTTACTCGGGAACAACTAATCGAAAGAATCAACGTTGAATTTATACAAATGAAACAAGAGATTTTATTAGGAATTACTGCAACTGAAGTGAGACGGCAGTGTATAAGAAATAGAGGGTCACATTTTGAAACCGAAAGATAATTATAGTACTTATTATTATTTACATTAGACTTTTTTTATTATGTTCATAATTGTAAAATTAGTACATTATTTCCTTTTACACTTTGAATTAACTTTTAAGATTTGAGAAATTGAAATAAATATTTTTGAATCTTCCGGTATTTTAATAAATCAAGATTTTCTAAACGTTGGGTTCTTGTTAGCAAATGTTTTAGTTTCTTAAACCATTTTTATTACATACTAAACGGGTGTCCTCTGTTTTGGCGAATGCTCTCCCTGCATACTTAAACGTGTTAAAATTAATTTCCCAAATTTTGGAATGTTTATGAAGAAACTTTTCCCAAGAACTGAAAGAGCATCGGTTAGGTAAGCTTCCTGTAATTAAATAGAACCAATTTAGGCAAACCTATATAGTCTAATCCAAAATTACCTCATTTAGAAGTCACAGAACTTCAAAGGAAAAAATTGTTTTCTTATTATGGACATAATTAAAAAATGAAACGTTCAATCATGCTGATATTTTGTACAGTTGTAATAAAATAAGTACATTGCGAAGGAGTAAGTTGTTCCTCCTATTGTAGAGGCGCTCTATAACTCATTTTTATCGTATCTTTTTTGTTGGTCCTATTATAATACACTTGACTGAAAATTATGATGGAGAAATTAATTTTTAGTGGAAAAGCTATATCTATTCCATGTTGATACAATGCACCGTTTTCGGTAAAATCGCGTTTGAAAATTTCCGCACGTGTAGTCCTACGTGGTATCGTGCAGTCTTGGTAAACGTCAAAAAGGAAATCATAGCCTACTATAGCCTGTTTAGAAATTAAAGAGAGTAATAAGAGTAATAAAATCTTATTATGTATGCAAATCGTAAATAAATGTAGTACTGGTGCTTATATTCAATAATTTTATATTATGTATTATCGGTATAGATGAGGTGTACTTTTAAAAAAACTTTGAGTGACCGGGTTGTATTAAATTCTAGCAGGTAGCTAAAATTTAATCCCCGACAATCCGTCTTTGTCTATGCCGCTTCAATTTCTCAGTCCATTTCTCTTATAAGTAAACAATATAAAAACAGCATTTCAAAACTAGAGGCTACTTTAAGCATCATAACCGGGTTAAGAGGGTTTTTAGTAATTCAAATAAAATTATTCAATATTATTATAAAAATATTTATTTAAATTTAATGAATAGACTCTTATTCCACACAAAAATATATGTATTTTGAAAATTCAAATTATGGTGAGTAAATGTAGTGTTGTATAAATGTACAATAAAGAAAATAAAAAAGGAGGTATATTAAAATTCATCCTTCTGATGAATTATCTTCATCTCCTAGATTGATAACGACAGGTTCTACAGTAACGTCAATTAAATTATCGAGTTCCCACATTTTCTCCTCTTCTATTTGTACATGATGCATACATCTTTGCCAGTTATCTGCAGTTACTCGTTCCAAGGAATTTTTTAACAAAATTTTTACGTCACTTAATTTAAACGTCGTATTATTTCGCGCTATATCTCCTTTTACCTGCGCCCAGACTAATTCGATTGGGTTAAGTTCACAGTGATAAGTGGTAACCGTAGTACCGTTATTTAGCGATTTGTTGCCATTTCATCGATAACATATTTTCTCTGATCTTCATTAAGATTGACAAGTGTCAAAAGTTCCTTTTTCACCATATTGGTTTCAAAAGAAATGTTTTTTTCGGATAACCATTGAATTATATCGGTTTTCCTCCAAGCAGCCGTAGGCATCCGCTCGGTCTGCTGTGAATGGTAACTGGCATTATCCAGGACAATTACAGACCCCGGAAGAATAAGATCCAACATCGGTGTAAAATACTCTTCGAAAACATCTGCGTTCATGTCTTCGTGATAGTCACCTGTATTTTTAGATTCAAATAATAATAAACCGCTATCTACAAAACCACTGGCACTACCTATATGTCTCACTATTAATCTTCGCCCTTTACCTGAAGGTGTCTTGAATTCTGTTGAAAGTCCATCCAAAAATGCTTGTCGAAAACTTTTTACATTTTTATCTTGCCATACGTAATAATTTCATTTTTATCGATAAGAACTGACTTCCTGTTCTGCTTTTCCCAGCAAAAATTCAACTCTCGTAAGACGGCCCATAATTTGCTTCTACTGATTTTGGCAAATCGTTGTCCTCTGAAAGTTCACTTAAAATTATGTTTAGCGTTGGTATTTCTTTTTTAAAATAAAATGAGTACTTTTCTGCGAATGACATTTTTGAAGAAATCATCTATAACGACTTTTGACCTCCCTGTAGATGATTTTGGGGGATTTACAGTATCTTGTTCATTTTTTGTTTCATTTAAAAGTCCGTAGATAGTCGATTTTCCAATCCCTGTCATTTTGGAACACTTTTCCACGATGTCGTCAACACTGCTGATAAGATTTTGGTGTTTCAATGCATTAAATACATTTAATATAATAATCTTCTCATTCTGAGACAGCGCACATCTTTTCACGCGTTTAGCAGGTACGTAATCTGATAAGCCCGACATTTTACCCAAACAATATTATATCCACTGGCACAATAGTCACTAAACACAAGTCAAATTTTACTCTACTGCACTAGCACGTCTTCGTATATTCAGCCCTAAGACTGACTTGATCTGTCACAATACACTGGCTCCTGCCCTATGATGTATCCAGTAAAATATACTAATGTACACCCATTACCTGTTAGCATTGATGTTACCCGATAATTATCTGAAACGAAATATTACCATGGCCGGTTCTTATCTCGGGGTTTTTTACTCTCTTTTATTTCCAAACAGACTATAGTAGTAAAATTGGATACAATACTTCTTGTCCAATTCAAGTAGAAATGACGCTTAAAAATAACGCAGAAACCGTTGTTTTTTAGAAAAATTTACGACTAAAAAATTTTAAATAAAATGTCCTGTAATACTGGTTAAACTATTTAATAATTGGCATACTAATAAAAAGTCGATGTTATTTTAAGGGTTATTTAGGCTTCTAACATATTCATATTTTTAACAATTAAAGATAATAATAAACGCAAATCATGTACCAATTTTGGTTGCTCTATGTTAGGGCATTGCTGAAATACTATTGTTTTTAAAAAATTAACACTCGTTTTCAAAGGCCAATATATCTACGGTACATTCCAGAGAAAAAGTTACAAATCGGCATATTTTAAGATCCTCTACACGGGCCTACTCTGTGTAGGTACAGTTATGAAAACACACTGTATGGTACAGTTAAACCTAAGTGAAGGAAAAAACAATTTCGGACACATAATTATTTGTTGAAAGAGCCTGTAGCAAGGCGCGTAATATTATAAAGCTGGGTCTGTCCTCTAGGCTCTAATTTAATAATATATTCACAGAGTGAAGTAATTAGCAAAACATCGTTATTTTACATATTATATAACATGAAATGAAATTCAGTAGCATGACACACAAAAGTGACACTTAATCTTAATATAATACTATACTATTTATAGCGAAACATTTTCTGTCACTTTAACCCCCGAAGGCCTTATTAACCCCTTCGAACTTTAATTTCTGTAGTTACTGTAATGCACAAAATATTCACTCTTCTTTAACTAATGATATGTACTCTATTTTTATTGAAGGAAAGTATCATTTTGTGTACCATATTTTATGAAAAAAGATACAAACAATAGATTACAATTTAATCATACTAATATAATTATGAAATACATTTTTATGTTTACAATACAATTTACGGAATTATAAAAATATTAGATTAGAATTTATCCTGTTCTACTTGTTCTGCAGGTTCTACTTTTTGTAAATTCAGTAACACTAGTATTTTTGGAAAATTTTGCGGAAGATACAGCACCTACTAGTTGAAGGCATATTAGTGCCAATAATAACAGTGGTTGATTTCCAACCACCATTGCACCTAATATTATACTTGCGGCAAGAATTCGGACGTCATACGTCGCGTCTGAAGTTACGCAATTGTTTTTATTGTCAACATAAGTTTCGATATTTGGTCGTGTTACAAACAATGAAATGAAGCAAAACTCCCTTTTTCTACGGAAAGTCGGCGCCTATGACACGCGTCGACTGAGATGGCTTAGATCCATAGATAAAACTTACATCTGTCAACAATATCTACTACCATGCGGTCGCTTTTTAACAGCATTTCTAAATGCAGAAACGACAAAAATTAACATTCTTATTAGTAATAATACCTGATAGATAGGTTGGTAACAGTTAATCCAGATAGCTCCACTATTTTGCATTCATTTTTCATTATTTCGTTACAAGCTGGCAAAATTACAACAATTTCATTCATTATAATCACTCATTACCGATAAAACACACTTCCTGTAGGTACAGCTAAATAAAATACCTATTTATTGTAACAAAATAGAACGAAAGGAATAGGTAATAAAAAACTTTTAATGTACCTGCGGCAGTCTTGTGCCATAACCTAGAAAACCAAACTGGCGAACTATATTGTGAGAAAGTATCTGCACCCAACACAAATTTCTTTATTTAATAACTATGAAACGTTTAAAAATTAAAAAGGGCACTAAAAACTGAAGAACACAAAACTACAACGTAAACACATGGTAAACACAGGAATTAAATTATGACTTGACTAGAAATTATACGGTCATTTTGCTAGTTGCCTACGTTACCAACTCAGATTTTGTAAACGTGACGGACAAGTCGCATAGGCGGCGTTAAATATGAATTTAATATAATTTCGAAAAAAATTGTTTTCACTTTATAAATAAGTTTGGAATTTTTTGGAAGGGTGATTCTGTTAATTCTTAATTTTCTCTATCGCCTCTTAAAATATTTGTACTTAGTTATAGTTAACCCTGTATAATGTAAACATTTAGTGTAGTATATTGTTTTATTACACACAGTTGCAGTTTCTTGGCTTCTCTACTATTATTACTATTGACTATTTGACTGTTTTACCAATTATATATGAAAGAATCTTTCACTTTGCTAGAAATTTTTCACGTACTAAATATGGCGTACGTGCTGCGTTTGTTGATATTATTGTTAGGTATCAATCACAACTGTCAATTCGGCTCCAACTAAAATTACTCAGATTAGTGGTACTGTCATTGGCAAAGAACTGGTACTGGTGGTACTATCATTGGCAGAGAAAGAACTGAATCATCCGTAAACAAAATATAGCACCAAATTTAGGGCAAACAAGGCCAATGCCCAAAGCATACAAATGTAGTATTTCAGTAAAAACAAAGTTTTGATCATAATTTGAAAGAGCAGAATTCGGAAAAACAAAAACAAAGATCTAGTAATTTCTCAAGTTAATTATGTACCCAACTTTTTTCAGCATTTCCGAATTACCTTGTGCTGTTCTAACTCTTCTAGCAACCTTTAAATAATTCCATATACCAGATTTAAAGCGATACTGCCAAAACTACCTTATAATTTCTTTAAAATCTCTATTTTGAGAATTGGTCAAATAAATGTTAAATATAGTTTCTGGTGTATTGGCGTATTTATTGCACTTCATTGCATTGAACTTTATATATTTATTGCGTCTTTAGAAAAAATAATGCAAGAGACTTACTTGCACGAATTCAGTCTAATTCTGTAGTCATTGTCAATTGCAAGAAAATAAATTGCGGACAACTTAGCTATGAATAATCTGAGTTATGACAAAAATATGTAAATAACTAAAGTGCTTTACAATTTATCAGAAGATTTAAACAAAAATACATTATCCATCCGCTTACAAAGTGCGGTTAATATATCATCGTGTATAATATGGAATGATGGATGAGTCTACGTCACGCCATAAACGAATATGAGCAGTCTGTCTCGGAATGTGTCGAGTTTTAAATTTTTAGTTTTTCATGAAAATATTTAGAATATTTTTTTATATATAATTAATAATTATCATTGCTACAGTTGATTTAAATATGCTTGAAAGCATTCCCGGCTCTTCAGATGAGGTAAGAGAGGATAATCCTCCTCAAAAGTTCTTGAAAAATGAAGTATTATTGTTAAAGTGTCCAATCCATGAATACTGAGTACTCTGTTAAAAAGTATTCACGATTACTTGAATCCTGACTTGTATTCATATTATATGAATACAATGTTGATTTATAATGTGCAGATTAATATTTCAATCTAATTAATAGTTATTTGTTTAACTAAGCAGTAGAGTACAAAATATAATGGTGTGGCTAGACAAAGCGCAGCCGAGTCTACTAAAGCACTCAAGGCATTAAATCTACTTTGATGCCAAGTTAGACACACAATTTTTTCGCCAATCAATTTTAATTTTATCAAAATAATAAACAAAGCTATTTTTTATATTATTAGAACTATATGATACTTCTTTCATGAATAATAACAATTGTGGCTGCTATGAGACGAGCGTCATTTATTATTTAAGACGGAAGAATTATTGAATCAGTAAAGCAAATAGAGTGTAATTTATTACCAGAAAAATCGAAGAAGATATATCAGCAAACTTATACAAAATTCATTGATTACCGAGCTCAGAATAACATTATGTCTTATTGGTATAAAGTCAATATACGCAATGCTCAAAGCTACTTTGAATGTCTGCAACTGCTCATATTCATTACGCGTTTTAGAAATTGAACAAATTTTAATTTAAGTACAAAAGTAATTATAAACAAAATATTTTTATATACGAAGTATACTGACTACTATTATTTTAGGTGGCAATGATTTTTGGCATATCTGGGGTGTATCGATGTGGTGAATTACTTTAAATAAAAATCGGAGATATTGAAGATATGGGAAATAGATTACTCATCACTCTGCCAATTACAAGCGGACATTTAGATATAATATATGGGAAATATAGTACCGTAAGAGTTCCTTAAATAGATAATAACTTTTTTTTAATGTTCAAATGGTAAAGAATATAACCAATTAATATGAAGTCATGGGAAAATGCCAAAACAATTTGCTCACGAATATACCAGACATTTTTCCCGTATAATAGCTATACTATTAATAAATACAAGAGCGGATATTACATCTTTGAGTTTGTAACATTTACTTATTTCCTAAAAAAATTTATTACAAAATCTGATAATCCAGTTTTAACTGGAACTGACTTTTAATTAGTACTGCGAGTCAATATTTTTTAGCAAGAGTTATGAGAAAAAGGTTACATCATAATCTTATTATCATTTTCTTATCGATGAGGAGACAGATGAGAATACTTTAGACGATGGACATTAATATCAATTTAACACGAAACAATAGAATTTTATACAAGTTAAAGGCAACAGTTAAACCGTCCCATTCTTTTTCAGAGAACAATTTAAGCCGCGTTTTCTGAAAGTAATTGAAATATACAATAATAATGGCCCATAAAATCTAAAGCAGCGGCAACTGGAGATGTAATAAAATTCCTCTTTCTGTTTCACTTCCTCCTATATTCATGGCAAATCCTTTATTCAAGAATAGATTAAAACTAAATGATGCAAAAGTTGTTTCTACCTAGAGTCATTAAAAATGGACTAGCACGGTAGTTTCTACAAATGTTATTATTTATTATTAATAAAGGCTTTTCCATTTATATATTTTATCATTTTTCAGTAAGTAATCTGACTGCTAGCTACAGGTTTTGATGAGGTGTGTAGACAATTTAAAGAAATAAATATATAATGCAGAACTTACTAAAAAATTATCTATTATCTATTAACAAAAGAAAAATCTTTTCGTTATGCAAAGAAAATTGTTCGGAAAAATTTTAAATTGTTTCATTGAAGAATGTTTTTAATTCCTTGTCATTTAGAACGTTCATTTATAACTAACTAAATTTCTGGCTACTTACGATTTGGTATACTTTTAATAATTATTCTAGTTGGATTTCAAATATATTTTTCTTTATGAGTTCAAAAAACGTAAGCTATACAGGGTGGTCGGGATGTAATGCGTCAAAATTCATGACTAGATTCTTGACGTGAAAATATTGCGATTTAGACAAACTCACCTTAGTCCAAAAGTTGATACTTACAGAGATACAGGGTGTTTAATGCAAAATATTATTTTAGTTTTTTTATTTATTTCATAATAAATGCTCATATCGAGATGAAATTTTGGTGGGGCGAGAGATTGAAATATATCCATGGTTTGCTTGTAGCTCATAGAGAGCGCCACCAGCGCTAGGTCGAATGCGTTGAAAACGACAGAACTTTTTTATCTTTCAAAAATCTAATTTTCAGGTAGCAAATTCTGATTTTACAACTTCTTTTACACAAAAAAGCTATACTTTTTGATAGTCGCTATCTTGCAACGTTCTCAAGATATTTAGCTTTGGTAATTCGAGTAATTAAAATAAGGTACGAATGTCAAAAAGAACAAGAGTTTATTTCAAATTATAAATTGTGATAAACAATTAAATATCGAATATTATAATAAATGTTCAACATGTCTGCCTCCAACTTCAATACATTTATTAACGCGTTTGTTCAAAGACTGCTGTATTTTAAAATAGAGATTCTTGTTACGAAATTACAATTTTCTGCCATAGCTCTTCGCGGGTGTTTATAGTTTCTCTATAGACAACTGATTTCATGTAGCCCCAGAAACAAAAATCCATAGGATTACAGTCAGGACTACGAGGAGGCCATAATATTCGGCTCCCACGATCCGGTAAAATGTGGTCAAGATAGTCCCGTACTCTGACAGAATAATGACGGGGAGCTCTATCTTGCATGAAAAATAGATTTTGCCTTGTATTCAGTGGTAAATCGTCGAGGTAGTCAACTAAATGGTGCTGCAGGAAATCTAAATACAAGTCACCATTTAGATTTGGAGGAGCTCATGTGGACCCAAAAGGTGATTTCCTATGATTCCGCACCAAACATTTATCTTAAATTCATGTTGGAAGTGACGCTCACTGACTACGTGAGGATTTTCATTATCCCATATGTGCTTGTTTCTAAAATTGAAAATTCCTCGACGAGTAAGGGTCGCTTCATCAGTAAATAGTTATCCAAAAATTCCTGGTCAAGGTTTTGCTGATTGCGCATAAAATGAGTAAATTGTAATCTATCTGGTAAGTTTGCTGCTAAGAGATTTTGCACGGGTGTAAAATGGCAGGGATATAATTTTTTCCTTGTGAAAGATTTTGAGAACTGTTGTTTTACTAACACCGGTTTCTCTAGTTACCTGCTGCTAACTTCTGAATTTCCTGCCACTCTTACTAAAATTTCTTCTTCTTGGTGAACTGTAACAGAACGCCCTGCGTTGTCTCTTTTAGGACGAAAACTACCAGTTTCTCCAAGTCTATTAAAAAGTTCTTGAAATAGTTTCCGATTTGGTTGCCTTCTATTCGGATACAAATCTGAATACCGACGAAGCGCTCGACGTCCAACATAATCTGATTGCGCACAAACGCAAACCATATCGCGCATTTCTCCATTTGAAAATAAATTATGGCGTGGCATGTTATCTTGCACTACGATTTAGATCATAAAGTAAAGAATACTTTTAATAAAGCACGAATAATACTGTAATATTACTTACAGCACTAAGATAAGTGGAAAATGTCAAAATTAGATTTTAATATTAGCCTACTTGAAAATTTTTGCCGATTTGTAATTGAATGCAAATACATTGGAATTTTCAATGGCAAATTTTACGAGAACGATGCAAGATAGCGACTATCAAAAAGTATAGTTTTTTTGTGTAAAAGAAGTTGTATAATCAGAATTTGCTACCTGAAAATTAGATTTTTGAAAGATAAAAAAGTTCTCTCGTTTTCAAAGCATTCGACCTAGCGCAGGTGGCGCTCTCTATGAGCTACAAGCAAACCATAGATATATTTCAATCTCTCGCCCGAGAAAACCCCTAACACCAAAATTTTATCTCGATATGAGCATTTATTATGAAACAAATAAGAAAAAACTAAAATAATATTTTGCATTAAACACCCTGTATCTCTGTATCAACTTTTGGACTAAGGTGAGTTTATCTAAATCGCAATATTTTCACGTCAGGAATCTAGTCATGAATTTTGGCCCATTACATCGCGACCACCCTGTATATGGTACATGCAAAACATTAAAAATAAAATATACTACGTGACAGAGAAAGATCAACACCCGTTAAATATTATTTTATTTTGACAATTTAATTTATATATAAAAAACCCACACGCCACAATGTAATTGTCACTTTGACAGCGGAAATGTTACCAAAGTTACCTGCAACTTTTACAACGACAAATCCACTAGTGGTTTTTTCACTTATTCACTTTTTAATCAATATGGCGGTGTCCGTTACCAAAATACCTAAATAGTTTGACATTTTTGTCAAAAAGTTATTGAATTATTAAACACTAACAATGAGTCGATTCGGTAAGTCTACGGACAACGAAATTATTCAAATTGTTAATACCTGTGTGCCTGCTAATACAGTTACGACTCAATCATTAATCTAGCGACAACTTTCTACTTTTTGAGGAGCTAAAGGACATAAATTTGAGTCAGATACTTCCATCGAGCAATTGAATGCAATATTGAAGATTGGGCTTTAAATATGCGAAAATATGATTGAAAAGACTACTAAGAAGCGGTGGTTAAAGCAATTTGGAACACTACTGGTAAAATACTACAAAATAAATATTATAAAGAATTCAATATTGTATTTAATCCTTTCACGTTTAATTCATCACGAGCTGCACGTAATGCTACACGTAAAATCCTATAACTCCAAAAGATAAAATCCAGTGCATCAGCTCTTAATAAATGTGAAATATTAGCATTGGCCTGATTATATGACGAAAATGAATCGGAAAGACTTCAAAAGAAATTAGGTATCACATTTTGGCGTTTAAATTAGCTTGCCGTGGAGGAGAAGCAACTTACTGCAAAACCACTTGTTCCATATCTGAAATTAAAAATAATGGAAAAGGAACTGGTCGCATCGAGTATAATTCTTTATTTTCGAAAATGAGACAAGACAATAAATTATGTGACAGCAAATAGATTGAGCCTAATATTTTAGAGTAAGATATTTGCCCAGTACACTTATTTAAAAAGTTGAACATTGGACAGATTATTTCTAATACTAAATCCCTATTGGAAGAAGAAACATTCTAAAGATTGGTATAAAAATGTGCCGATTGGAATTCATGAAATTTCCAAATGGACTAAATATTCAGCATAACGCATTGGTGTAAATGTCATTACAAATCACTAAAATCAAGCAGCAGCAGTTAGCGAATAAAGTAAAACCGGAATTTAAGAATAAGCTCTAATAAAAATAACAGGACACAGCAATTTATCATCAATAAAACCATACTTACAAGTTGACAAAGAGTATCATTCGATCATTATTCAATTGATTCGTTTGGAAAAAGAACTTCACCATCTACTACAGAAACGATTAGCTGTGGCACCCGTAGCGACATTAGTATTCCTCGTATGAATTTCAATAACTACTTTTTTAATAATTGTACGTTCAAATAAAACTGTATTTATTATTAGTGTTTCATATGTTCAGTATGCGTAAATTATATCTCCGAATTTTTGGCCTCTTGTCTTATCGTCCACATTGAGTGCTGCTTCTTACTCGTCAACATCGAGCTAACCTCTTATAATGGTGTAGACAAATCCCGTTTCTGCCTGGGGATGAACGGTGATCGTGCGAAAGTGAGAAGGCAACGAGGTAAAAGACGCAATCCACAATTTGACTCAGAGAGCCATGACCATCATATAGTACTGTTTGAGGTGTTACAAACGTATAGTAGCAGATCACCAATAGTTTTCATTAGAAGCAACATGACAATCCAACGCTACATCCAGGAAGTTGTGGAGCTATGTCATTCCATACCTTCACACCATCCAAAACAACATTTTCCAGCAAGACTATGCTAGACCTCTTGTTGCCAGACAAACAACATCTTTTATGAATCAACTGTTTACTCTGACGACCAGGATCTATATTTCTGAGACATGATTAGCTGTTTTATTAAAAAAAATCAGTAAAGCTACTTTCTGATGTGTTTATTTAAAACACTATGCAAAGGTCTTCCTTCACTTCACACCAATATTTTAAATAAACCTGTTGGTTGTAAATTTCGTAATACAAACCCATACTCAAGCTTTGATTATGTTATAAAGAGGACGATTTTTAACAAAGATAAATTATTTGATGCCATAAATTTCACTAATAACCTAAATTTACTATTCCGGCTATGGAAAACTTTGATTCTTTAATAATACCTACGTAAAAGACCCAATTACTTAAAATGTCCACCGCCCTTCATTCTCGGTCGAGCATCAATCAAGGCAACGTACCCTATTTAATATCATAGAAGAAGAAAATTGAAATGGGGCGGAATAAAAGTAAGTTTAAGCTCAGTTCCCAATCCGAAACTTGGTGGATTTCTGCTTCAAGGCAGACGGAGTCGATAAAAAGTTCGCATACAATTTCTTAGTCTATTCAGAAGGGGGACGAACACATGCGGTTAATGTGTTCCACATTAATGGCGTGCTTAGGGACGCGAAATCACTGAGGCAATGAAGTCAAAACGGTTTGGTTGGGAAGATTTTCGGATTCACACTAAATGTTGAAAGTACGATTTATGATTTTTTAGGTATATTGGTTTTATAAATTTCTAAAAATTATTTTAATGAAAGCGAATAATTTTAATTTGGTGCCATTTGCGCTTTAATAGTCAAGCTGATGGTAAACATCTGTTACAATTTAAGTTATTATAGATAAATAGCCTCATATTTTCAGATGATATTAAACATCAGTAATTTGAAAATATTCAAGAGTTTTAATCTGGGAAAGTTTAACCAGTTAGACGCCAGATGCACGCAGTGCGAGTAAGCTCTGCGGCCAATCGCTTCCTTCACTTATACGAAAGGAAAACGTGGTTGTTGTTTGTTAATGGTGGTGCATGGCCTAAGTGAAGAGTTATTTTCTAAGTTTTAAGTGTGTTTTCTATATTAGTTTTGAGGGACGGTAAGAAAATATTTTTACGTGATTGTTTCTGTTGAAAGGTCAGAATATGTGTCTGGCGGCAATATTCACATAATAATTAAAATATTAACATTAATAAATTGCAATGGAATATAAACAAAATCACGAGACCGAAATCGCGATATCATTGACGTGACGTCATACGACGTTCAACGCATTTTATGTTTCCCAAGATATAGGTGCACTGTTAATGTCTTGTTGATGTAAACAGGCGTTTGTTTCTTATGTTTTTGTGGCATATTTCAGTCACAGGTAGTACAAATTGTTTGTAGGTAATGCTGGCAAATTCCACGATGACGGAGGCGGGTTGTATGGAAGCAGGATCGCACAATTTGCCACGAATGGATTCATTTAATTTTATACTTATGAACTTCATTGGTATGAATCATACATGTATGCAGCGTCTTTAGAGAACAATCATTTATATCACAACCATCACAGCTTACATTAAATGTCTTACACATAACATATATAGTAACAAATTAGTTGGTAAGTAAAAAGTAACATGATTTCTCACTGCATTACGAGGAATTAGGAAATTAAGATGGGCTAGCAACTTTGAACAATCTATTCTATTTCCAACTAAATTGTAAAGAAATTTCGCTGACTGGGGATTTCCAATGCCTCAACGTCAAACATATTTAATAGAGTTCTGTGATTGAAACCTTTTTGATCAACAAAACTCAATTGACAGTCAAAAAGAACTCCAAGGTCTTTAATTTTTTCCTCATATTTCAAACTTTTGTTATTTATTTTATACTCTTACTTTCCTAGTGTAATTGACTTTACTTTTAGCGACATTTAAATGCAATCGATTTTCTTCGAACCATTTATAAATATTATTATGATCATCCTGCAAATTAGACAGTCCGAAGTATCGTGAACTTATTAGAAGATTTTCATATCTTCCGCAAAAATTAAATGTTCGCACTTTAAGACAGAGCAGATGTCATTAATAAACATTAGGAATAACAAAGGTCCCAGATTGGATCCCTGAGGGACTCCTGAACTTGCAAAGTGCGGATAAGATTTAAATCCATTGAATGCAACGAAGTAGGTTCTGTTATTTATATAGGATGAAAATAGCTTCATTAAAGGAGGACTAAAGCCTAAGGCTTCCAATTTTTTCAACAAAATGCAATTATTATCAATGCGGTCGAAGGCCTTTGATATATACAGGGTGTCTCGCTTAAAAGTGGAACAAGCCTGTAACATGCCTATCGTTCGACCGATTTCAATAAACTTTTTTTTGTTGGATACACCTTCAAAAAGTCTATCTTCGACATACCTAGTGTTCTCTAAAATTCGAAACCGTGGCCGACTACGATAAAATTTATGTGGCTTAAAATCGGAAAATCATATTAGGGATTTTTTTATTCAAAAAATTCCCACGAATTCTTGATCAGGACTCCATCAAACCCTACCAACCAAATTTTCATAGCTACATTATACAGGGTGCTCAGGATAACTTGGGTGTCTCGCTTAAAAGTGGAACAAGTCTGTAACATGCCTACCGTTCGACCGATTTCAATAAACTTTTTTTTGTTGGATACACCTTCAAAAAGTCTATCTTCGACATACCTAGTGTTCTCTAAAATTCGAAACCGTGGCCGACTACGATAAAATTTATGTGGCTTAAAATCGGAAAATCATATTAGGGATTTTTTTATTCAAAAAATTCCCACGAATTCTTGATCAGGACTCCATCAAACCCTACCAACCAAATTTTCATAGCTACATTATACAGGGTGCTCAGGATAACTTGGGTGTCTCGCTTAAAAGTGGAACAAGTCTGTAACATGCCTACCGTTCGACCGATTTCAATAAACTTTTTTTTGTTGGATACACCTTCAAAAAGTCTATCTTCTACATACCTGGTGTTCTCTAAAATTCGAAACCGTGGCCGACTACGATATAATTTATGTGGCTTAAAATCGGAAAATCATATTAGGGATTTTTTTATTCAAACAATTCTCACGAATTCTTGATCAGGACTCCATCAAACCCTACCAACCAAATTTTCATAGCCACATACAGGGTGCTCAGGATAACTTGGGTGTCTCGCTTAAAAGTGGAACAAGCCTGTAACATGCCTACCGTTCGACCGATTTTAATAAACTTTTTTTTGTTGGATACACCTTCAAAAAGTCTATCTTCGACATACCTGGTGTTCTCTAAAATTCGAAACCGTGGCCGACTACGATAAAATTTATGTGGCTTAAAATCGGAAAATCATATTAGGGATTTTTTTATTCAAAAAATTCTCACGAATTCTTGATCAGCACCCCAGAAAACCTTACCAACTAAATTTTCGTTGCCACATTATACAGGGTGCTCAGGATAACTTGGGTGTCTCGCTTAAAAGTGGAACAAGCCTGTAACATGCCTACCGTTCGACCGATTTCAATAAGCTTTTTTTTGTTGGATACACCTTCAAAAAGTCTATCTTCGACATACCTGGTGTTCTCTAAAATTCGAAACCGTGGCCGACTACGATAAAAATTATGTGGCTTAAAATCGGAAAATAATATTAGGGATTTTTTTATTCAAAAAATTCTAACGAATTCTTGATCAGGACTCCATCAAACCCTACCAACCAAATTTTCATAGCCACATACAGGGTGCTCAGGATAACTTGGGTGTCTCGCTTAAAAGTGGAACAAGCCTGTAACATGCCTACCGTTCGACCGATTTCAATAAACTTTTTTTTGTTGGATACACCTTCAAAAAGTCTATCTTCGACATACCTGGTGTTCTCTAAAATTCGAAACCGTGGCCGACTACGATAAAATTTATGTGGCTTAAAATCGGAAAATCATATTAGGGATTTTTTTATTTAAAAAATTCTCACGAATTCTTGATCAGCACCCCATAAAACCCTACCAACCAAATTTTCGTTGCCACATTATACAGGGTGCTCAGGATAACTTGGGTGTCTCGCTTAAAAGTGGAACAAGCCTGTAACATGCCTACCGTTCAACCGATTTCAATAAACTTTTTTTTGTTGGATACATCTTCAAAAAGTCTACCTTGGACATACCTGGTGTTCTCTAAAATACGAAACCGTGGCCGACTACGACACAATTTATGTGGCTTAAAATTGGAAAATCATATTAGGAATTATTTGATTCAAATAATTCTTACGAATTCTTGATCAGGACCCCATCAAACCCTACCAACCAAATTTTCATAGCCACATTATACAGGGTGCTCAGGATAACTTGGGTGTCTAGCTTAAAAGTGGAACAAGCCTGTAACATGCCTACCGTTCGACCGATTTCAATAAACTTTTTTTTGTTGGATACACCTTCAAAAAGTCTATCTTCTACATACCTGGTGTTCTCTAAAATTCGAAACCGTGGCCGACTACGACACAATTTATGTGACTTAAAATCGGAAAATCATATTAGGAATTATTTGATTCGAATAATTCTTACGAATTCTTGATCAGCACCCCAGAAAACCTTACCAACCAAATTTTCGTTACCACATTATACAGGGTGCTCAGGATAACTTGGGTGTCTCGCTTAAAAGTGGAACAAGCCTGTAACATGCCTACCGTTCGACCGATTTCAATAAACTTTTTTTTGTTGGATACACCTTCAAAAAGTCTATCTTCGACATACCTGGTGTTCTCTAAAATTCGAAACCGTGGCCGACTACGATAAAATTTATGTGGCTTAAAATCGGAAAATCATATTAGGGATTTTTTTATTCAAAAAAGTCTCACGAATTCTTGATCAGCACCCCATAAAACCCTACCAACCAAATTTTCGTTGCCACATTATACAGGGTGCTCAGGATAACTTGGGTGTCTCGCTTAAAAGTGGAACAAGCCTGTAACATGCCTACCGTTCGACCGATTTCAATAAACTTTTTTTTGTTGGATACCTCTTCAAAAAGTCTATCTTCGACATACCTGGTGTTCTCTAAAATTCGAAACCGTGGCCGACTACGACAAAATTTATGTGGCTTAAAATTGGAAAATCATATTAGGAATTATTTGATTCAAATAATTCTTACGAATTCTTGATCAGGACCCCATCAAACCCTACCAACCAAATTTTCATAGCCACATTATACAGGGTGCTCAGGATACCTTGAATGTCTCGCTTAAAAGTGGAACAAGCCTGTAACATGCCTACCGTTCGACCGATTTCAATAAACTTTTTTTTGTTGGATACATTTTCAAAAAGTCTACCTTGGACATACCTGGTGTTCTCTAAAATACGAAACCGTGGCCGACTACGACACAATTTATGTGGCCTAAAAACGGAAAATTATATTAGGGATTTTTTTGTTCGAAAAATTTCCACGAATTCTTAATCAGAACCCCATCAAACCCTACCAACCAAATTTTTGTTGCCATAGTATACAGGATAGGTAGTTGTTCTTGAAATAAAAGCTACATTTTGAAATTAAGAAATTGTCGCTTTTGAATATAATTCGTTTATTTTTTCAAAATGATTTGGGTAATTGATCTATTTCCTATTTATCATAGTTTAGGTTTTTGTATGGAGCATGTGACTCAATTCCTAAGTACAATATTAATTATTATTTTCAGAAGGCGAACACTGTATAGATATGGATGTAGATGGTCATATTTAATTTTGACTTTTCTATTTTAATGTATTAGTAAACCATTATAATAGGTTACAGTATTATATTGAATAGACCTGAAATAAAAGACAATAAATACTATTTTTGATTTTTTATAAACTCATAAATAAATTATACATAAAACTATAACAAAAGAAGTGGTGGAAGCAAAATAAGGTAGGTACTTAGCTTTCAACCAGTATTAATAAACTGCAGCTAGTAAAAACTAATGTATCTTATGTCTACAGTATAATTCATAAATAAGGCAAAAAATGAAAAGCCGATGGGCTATCGAAATTTTAATAGTTTTTTCTTACTGCATTATTTTGGAAATATAAGAAATTTAAGTTGTTAAAGTTTCAGATATTACAGTATATTACAGTGCCTCTCAAATTTGTAGTAATGTAATAATAATTTTTCTTATTGAGAAAAATATATCTGTAAATTAACAGCTTCACCATTACGCATCTTAAAAATGACGCATTTTATGAAAAATGTTGATATGGCAATTATTTTTCTATTTTAAATCAAAGACAAAATATGTATTTCAGTTAAGTAGACAGCGCACTAAGAGGTCGTGATCTAGGTGCATCGCGGACCGTTCAGTGCCGAGTTGATTTATTATGTCAAAATATGTTCTGTTGAAATTTGTTTTCTGTTAGCTCTTTTATTTAATGCGACTGGCAGAAATTCTTTAAAAAGTTTTCAGGATGACCGCGACGCGAGCGAGTCCAGTCCTCCACCTATTAGCGCAAACGTGTAGATTTAAAATCATTAATTAGATACTTCACTAAACGAGAACAAGACCTAGCATGGTCCGCAATGCGTACACAACAATACATTTGCTGTCAGAATTTGACACTCATAAGCGGATATGTAGTTGGTCGGTCACCCGACAGCCTTTATGTTGCTTTATGTAGGGAGCATTAAAAAACAAAGTTGAAAAAAATCGCCACTACTGTGAATTACACAATTTCTGAGGTTTTTTAATAGCAACTGAGAAATGTTAATAATAATATTGACAAGAAAATGAGGCTTCTTCATAGCAACTTTTGATTAGCTTTAAAATGGCGTACGTAGTCAGCTTTACCCACAGAACGTTTCATTTTCTTGTTTTATTCTTGGTTTATTCAACATAATATTCTAAACTCATATTACCTACCTACCTAAAGAGTTGATGTACTTAATACATTATTATTATTATTACTACCCAAGTTATCCTGAGCACCCTGTATAATGTGGCTACGAAAATTTGGTTGGGAAGATTTTATGGGGTCCTGATCAAGAATTCGTAGGAATTATTCGAATCAAATAATCCCTAATATGATTTTCCGATTTTAAGTCACATAAATTTTATCGTAGTCAGCCACGGTTTCGAATTTTAGAGAACACCAGGTATGTCAAAGATAGACTTTTTGAAGGTGTATCCAACGAAAAAAAGTTTATTGAAATCGGTCGAACGGTAGGCATGTTACAGGCTTGTTCCACTTTTAAGCGAGACACCCAAGTTATCCTGAGCACCCTGTATAATGTGGCAACGAAAATTTGGTTGGTAGGGTTTTCTGGGGTGCTGATCAAGAATTCGTAAGAATTATTCGAATCAAATAATTCCTAATATGATTTTCAGATTTTAAGTCACATAAATTGTGTCGTAGTCGGCCACGGTTTCAAATTTTAGAGAACACCAAGTATGTCAAAGATAGACATTTTGAAGATGTATCCAACAAAAAAAAGTTTATTGAAATCGGTCGCACAGTAGACATGTTACAGGCTTGTTCCACTTTTAAGCGAGACACCCAAGTTATCCTGAGCACCCTGTATAATGTGGCAACGAAAATTTGGTTGGTAGGGTTTTCTGGGGTGCTGATCAAGAATTCGTAAGAATTATTCGAATCAAATAATTCCTAATATGATTTTCAGATTTTAAGTCACATAAATTGTGTCGTAGTCGGCCACGGTTTCGAATTTTAGAGAACACCAAGTATGTCAAAGATAGACATTTTGAAGATGTATCCAACAAAAAAAAGTTTATTGAAATCGGTCGCACGGTAGACATGTTACAGGCTTGTTCCACTTTTAAGCGAGACACCCAAGTTATCCTGAGCACCCTGTATAATGTGGTAACGAAAATTTGGTTCGTAGGGTTTTCTGGGGTGCTGATCAAGAATTCGTAAGAATTATTCGAATCAAATAATTCCTAATATGATTTTCCGATTTTAAGTCACATAAATTGTGTCGTAGTCGGCCACGGTTTCGAATTTTAGAGAACAACAGGTATGTACAAGGTAGACTTTTTGAAGATGTATCTAACAAAAAAAAGTTTATTGAAATCGGTTGCACGGTAGACATGTTACAGGCTTGCTCCACTTTTAAGCGAGACACCCAAGTTATCCTGAGCACCCTATATAAGGTGGCAACGAAAATTTGGTTGGTAGGGTTTTCTGGAGTTCTGATCAAGAATTCGTAAGAATTATTTTAATCAAATAATTCCTAATATAATTTTCCGATTTTAAGTCACATAAATTGTGTCGTAGTCGGCCACGGTTTCGAATTTTAGAGAACACCAAGTATGTCAAAGATAGACATTTTGAAGATGTATCCAACAAAAAAAAGTTTATTGAAATCGGTCGCACGGTAGACATGTTACAGGCTTGTTCCACTTTTAAGCGAGACACCCAAGTTATCCTGAGCACCCTGTAAAATGTGGCTACGAAAATTTGGTTGGTAGGGTTTTCTGGGGTGCTGATCAAGAATTCGCAAGAATTATTCGAATCAAATAATTCCTAATATGATTTTCCGATTTTAAGTCACATAAATTGTGTCGTAGTCGGCCACGGTTTCGAATTTTAGAAAACACCAGGTATGTACAAGGTAGACTTTTTGAAAATGTATCTAACAAAAAAAAGTTTATTGAAATCGGTTGCACGGTAGACATGTTACAGGCTTGCTCCACTTTTAAGCGAGACACCCAAGTTATCCTGAGCACCCTATATAATGTGGCAACGAAAATTTGGTTGGTGGGGTTTTCTGGAGTTCTGATCAAGAATTCGTAAGAATTATTTTAATCAAATAATTCCTAATATGATTTTCCGATTTTAAGTCACATAAATTGTGTCGTAGTCGGCTACGGTTTCGAATTTTAGAGAACACCAGGTATGTACAAGGTAGACTTTTTGAAGATGTATCTAGCAAGAAAAAGTTTATTGAAATCGGTCGCACGGTAGACATGTTACAGGCTTGTTCCACTTTTAAGCGAGACACCCAAGTTATTCTGAGCACCCTGTATAATGTGGCAACGAAAATTTGGTTGGTAGGGTTTTCTGGGGTGCTGATCAAGAATTCGTAAGAATTATTCGAATCAAATAATTCCTAATATGATTTTCCGATTTTAAGTCACATAAATTGTGTCGTAGTCGGCCACGGTTTCGAATTTTAGAGAACACCAGGTATGTACAAGGTAGACTTTTTGAAGATGTATCTAACAAGAAAAAGTTTATTGAAATCGGTCGCACGGTAGACATGTTACAGGCTTGTTCCACTTTTAAGCGAGACAACCAAGTTATCCTGAGCACCCTGTATAATGTGGCAACGAAAATTTGGTTGGTAGGGTTTTCTGGCGTGCTGATCAAGAATTCGTAAGAATTATTCGAATCAAATAATTCCTAATATGATTTTCCGATTTTAAGTCACATAAATTGTGTCGTAGTCGGCCACGGTTTCGAATTTTAGAGAACACCAAGTATGTCGATGATAGACTTTTTGCAGGTGTATCCAACAAAAAAAAGTTTATTGAAATCGGTCGAACGGTAGGCATGTTACAGGCTTGTTCCACTTTTAAGCGAGACACCCAAGTTATCCTGAGCACCCTGTATAATGTGGCAACGAAAATTTGGTTGGTAGGGTCTTCTGGGGTGCTGATCAAGAATTCGCAAGAATTATTCGAATCAAATAATTCCTAATATGATTTTCCGAATTTAAGTCACATAAATTGTGTCGTAGTCGGCCACGGTTTCGAATTTTAGAGAACACCAGGTATGTCCAAGAGAGATATTTTGAAGATGTATCCAACAAAAAAAAGTTTATTGAAATCGGTCGAACGATAGGCATGTTACAGGCTTGTTCCACTTTTAAGCGAGACACCCTAGCTATCATGAGTACCCTGTATACTATGACAACGAAAATTTGGTTGGTAAGGTTTTCTGGGGTGCTGATCAAGAATTCGTAAGAATTTTTCGAATAAAAAAATCCCTAATATGATTTTCCGTTTTTAGGCCACATAAATTGTATCGTAGTCGGCCACGGTTTCGAATTTTAGAGAACACCAAGTATGTCGAAGATAGACTTTTTGAAGGTGTATCCAACAAAAAAAAGTTTTTTGAAATCGGTCGCACGGTAGACGTGTTACAGGCTTGTTCCACTTTTAAGCGAGACACCCTGTATATATATATATATATATATATATATATATATATATGTATATGAGATCTACTCTGCCATGCAAATTCAAAATATTAGAAACATATTGAGTAAATACTAATAGGTTACTTTGAATAGATCTACATGATAAAAATCCGTGTTGCGCAAGTGAAATTAGAGATTTAATTGAGGAATAAATACGATTATATAAACATACTACAACAATTTTTGCAAAATTTGATAGCAACGCTATAGGGCGGTAGTATTGGACAAACCCTAACGGGTTTCCAACAATCTTGAAAAACGCCTGATTTCAGGGCTAGATTAAATAAGATTTGAAGAAGTACATAAAACGTATAGACGATTATATAAATTTAAATATATTTTAAGTACTCCTATTAAACTTAAAATTACCGAATCTTTAATTTTATCTCTTTTCGATTATTGTGATACAGTTTACGGCCCATGTTTGTCGGCTCATGATTCACATCGCATTCAAGTAGTTCAAAATGCATGTATGAGGTTTTCTACAAACCTGAGAAGAAGAGATCACGTCACACCTAGTTATATTGAATATGGCTGGTTTAAAATGAACATCAGAAGAGACATACATTTTGCATGTTTTGTTCAGAAAATAATTGTTACAAGTGCCCCTACGTATTTAAAAGAAAAAAATATTTTTGCAGATGACTTTTATAATAGATCCAGAAGAAATCCTTTTTTACTATTTATACCGAAACACGTCACTTCTGCGTATAAAAAATCTTTTTCTTACTATGCATCCTTTTTATTTAATAGTTTACCACAAGACCTAAAGTTATTAACAAATATTAATAGTTTTAAAATTAAAATAAAATTATATTTTTGTAATATTTCATAATATCGATACATTGTCAGCGATAATACAGTACTGAGCTGTGTATATTATACTTTAAGAAGAGAAAAAAGAAAAAAATGTATTTATTAAAAATTTAGATAACTATGTACTTATTGCATATGTATAATTACGGATTTTTATAGTATAAATGTTTCAGGTTGGACAAAAGCAGCCTTAGGCTGAGTCCCGCCTTAATAAAGACATTATTTATTTATTTATTTATTTATTTATTATTATGAAAGCGGGGATCTGATCCGGACCAGATGTAAGCTTTGGTTTTAGTTCCTTAATTGTCAACTCCTGAATTTCGAAAGAAGGTATTGAAATTATTTCATTATAATCAATGTTGGGTACATAGTTTTCAAAATTATTGTCATAAGGCAAATAAACACTGTTAAAACATTCAGCAAAAACATTTACAATATTCTCGGGCTGAGTAAATGTTTGGTTTTTATATTTCATATTACCCGGAATCCTAGTGGATTTTTTTGCCCCTAAATATGACCAAAAGAATTTGGATACTTGGGCAAAGCGTTTTGAATACTTAAAACGTAATGGATGTAAGCTACTTTAAGTTGCTGCTGCTGCTGCTCTGAATCTCTTGAATTCCGCAAAATGAAATGGTGACTTTGTTTTTCTATATTTTTCATAGAATTTATTTTTTAGTTTAATGTTTTGTTTTATTTCAGCAGTGTGCCATTTTGAATACTTATTTGATTATGAATTTTTATAAAGGAACCTTTTCCCCATCAGGAACGCCACGTTAACCTAATTACACAGATAAGTGTTTTAGCTTGAGATATTTACCAATTCATTCGAACATTTGATAATTCTGTTATTTTGTGTGAAATGAGTGTCTATTAATCTACTGACATATTTTTTCCGCATATAAGACCTAATTATAGTGATAAAAAGAAACGGCAACATGTAAGCGAAAGTGGTCCCTTTTTGCATTAAAATTTAGTTATAAAGTTTGTAATATACCATTTTTTGCATTAAACTTCATTTATAATATGGAAGAATCTGTAATATACCACTGTTTACATTAAGATTCTATAAAGTGGAAGAGTTTGTAATTTACCACTTTTTCCATTAACAGTCATTTATAAAGTGGAAAAGTCTGTAATAAACAATTATTCTTTTTTTTAACCTTGCGTGATTCCAAAAGACAATAGTTATACCCATCTCATGTCACACTGTCACAATTTGCAAATTGCGTCAATTTTTTAGTTGACAAAATATTCCAAGAGTATCAACTGTAAAGAGAACAATATAAAAACTCAAGAAAATTAGATCATTTCAGATTATTCTCCAAAAGATTTACTCTTCATTCTTATAAAAACCAGCAGATCAACAATTCAATCCTAGAGAACATATACAGCTAAGAAAATTGATCATGTGGGTGATAGAATAAAAAGTGGTGAGTTTTCCAACAAAATCATCTTGAGCGATGAGGCCCATTTTTATATTAATGGCTTTGTAAACAAGCAAAATTTTCGCACGAAAACTCTCGTACGGCAATTTTGAGAAGAAATGCATCCAATTTTTAAATGCATTGGGAAACCAGACTTTGCTTTTTCTGGTGTTTTCTTTTAAGTGAAGAAGGAAATTAGACATTGTGTCATTGAAATTTAGCTATATTTATGTGCGCAAATGTATTATTCTATGTAGAGTTTGTATAATATTCCACTTGTCCTCAGGATTCATACTTCCAGTTTTATATATAGCTTGTATACGTGAAAACTGGTTTAAAAAATGTACAACTAAATATAAAATTTGACGGTTCTAGCCAATTTTTTAAAAAACGAACACCTAATAGTATCTTATTCAACCAACATATAATGATGGCTGCAATTTACGAGGATGAAGGAATGAATTTTAGCCATTCGCAAAATTCACGAACCACTAGATGGCGCTGTAAAATTCAAAATAAAATTCAATTTGCTTAATAAACGTATGTCCTAGAGCGTCTCATTTTTGATATACAGGGCGTGCAAGATAATTTTAAAAACTCAAATTTTAGATGTAATTTTAAAATCAACACATTCGATTAAGATTTGACACCGTTGCAAATTTTATATGTTGTGCCTACCAATATACTAACAAATTTAAATTGTTTTTTATCAGCTTGGAAAACCATATATGTTGATAACCCTTGGAACCCTATGCTTATTTAACAAAATTTTAATTTTAATCATAGAGTACGCCTACGATTTTCTGCACGCAGTCAATAAACACACTGTATAGCTGATATTTACTGTAACATTATAGAACAAATCTAAGACTGAAAAAATATTACATTGTTTGTCGTCAACGTCATTAAAATGAATTTTCCTTAACACTTTTTAACTAGATTTGTTCAAACAAAATTTAACTTCATTTTTCTCAACCTAATAACAGAATGTATGGCCATTTTTGCTATTCAAAGCTCGCTTCTTCATTAGGCTTGTCGAACTTTAAGGTTCATTTACACACATCAGTGCCGTATTAGTTCCGTATCAGTATCAGTAAAAGTAAAATATCGTTGCTTAGATTTTAAATTGGCTTGTTTATACACATCCGTCACAGTGGCGTATCAGTGCTGTAAGTGCTGCTTCAGTGTCCGTTCAGTAGCTTTTAAATACGTCGGCAACGATATTTTTGTAGCTCTACTGACGAACTGACCAGATTTGTTTATTGTTTAGAATGGATGCAAAGTTTATCGAGTTGGTACAAAATGTTGATCAACTGCATGATAAATATATTCAGATCACTTTGTTTGATCATCTACTAACTCCTTTTGCGTAATAGGGACGGATATGTGTAAACTGGCATCTGTGATCGACCACAAATAACACTGATACTGAACTAACACTGAACTGATACGTGACTTATGTGTGTAAATGGACCTTTAAGCGACGTACACAGTTGTAACATAACCCCAGTTACTATTTATGCAGAAAAAATTATAGAGAAAAATATTAAAATACACAAAACTTTGCACTTCTATTATGCAAGTTATTTGTTGTTCACCCCTACAGCAGTTCGGAAATTTATCATCAGATCGCGACTTTCATAAATTATATGCAAGTAAAATACTATACTTTGTGTGATTATTAACAATATTTTAGCATACTTTTTTTAACAAAATTATACAATATTTTGACATGAACATGGCATAACATACAATTCAAAACTGTCAAAATACTGCCAGGGATTTCTCAATCCGACTTTTTCTTACTGCCAGAAAAACAATACGTTTTCTTTATTAACTACACTACGTAGTTACGTACACTACTGAACACTAACAACTCAACTAGACACTATTTAATTAATCGCTCGGAATCGCTCTGAATACTCCTATTCAAGACTGTAATTCAAGACTGACTAACTCGGCCGTTTGTTCTTCTTTTATAGACCAAACAAATATTCCAGGTATTTTCTAGTATCTCTAGATCCATTTTCCCGAACGACTCGAATGCTTCTCGTCGATTGCCTATTTTTCCAGTCCCGTCTCGATACATGGCATTTTGTTTGTTTAACAGAATCGCGTAGGGGCGATCGGGGCAATCTTAGCATTTCGCGGTACCACAGTCGTCAAATTGGGTGTGAGTGAGGCAAATTCTGTGACAATACCTTACTTTTGAGTTTGACATCTGTCGTTCACTTGATATATTTAAAAAACAAATAAAACTTTAATTAGTAAATTTCTACCATCATTCGTAATATTGCCGTAGCAGGTATTCCCGATGACCAGTGAATAATAATTATAATTTATTCCATACTTCTGCCGCTCACTGTATACTCAAATATCTGATTTACAAGTATGTTGCAATTAACTATGTAATTATTTAAGTTCTAATCATTCAAGTCGAACAATTTCATAGATATTGTGATAAATATATTGCCTAAAACTGTCTTCAAACTCCTCAAGAGTTTATCTAAGCCAAGTTAAAAAAATTTCCTGAAATCGTGTCATTTTCTATTTAAGACATTGATTTATAGACTTTTAGGTTAGCTTCCATTACGATACTAAGCACGAATTATTTTCATCAATGATGAGCCTTATAAGAGGAATATCGGCCAAGATCGAAAGAAAGTGATTAATGTTCGCAAAATGCTTAATCACCTCATGTTTTACATAATTTATTATTAATTAATCACGTGCAACATAGTAAGCCGTGATTTACTGGCGTCAGCGTTTTTAAGTACAGGAGTTTCCATTGAGGGTTTAAGAAAGTTATGAATGTATAAAAGAGGCTCCTGGAAAACACCTCCGTGTTGTGCAGAATAAGCTCCTAAATACCTATTAAGGCTGAAATGATGATAACATTAGTAGATGTTCAAGAAAAAATATATTAACAGCAAGTTGGTGTAATAATACGAGGGCAATATAGCATATAAATGGATTTTCGGCATTGGAATCTAATGTCTTCATTATAGCTTAACAGGCAAGAAGCTACATGTTCTTCCTGCAGGTACCAAGGCAAAGCTTTTGTCGTACTAAACGAAACAAAGTTACGCTGATATTATGAAAATCAATTAGGTATTCTCTGTAGAATATTTACTAGGCTAGACCACAGAAAAATCAGTATGCAATACATACATTATAAATTGCTGTACATCAAATCATCTCTCGTTGGTCATTAGGTCTAAAGGAGTAACAATAAGTAGATGATCAAATTTCTAGACACTGTCTTAGACAGTTCAGTAAGTTAAAGACTCGTTTACATGGGTTTAGTAAATAGACACAGTTAATATAGCAAGTCGCATGGTGAAAAATACTACAAGCCAGTAACTTCTCCAGTGACGAAGTAACATATGATGTGCAGAAATGGACTAAATCGAATGCCACCTGGAAATCTACTATAGCTATTTTGTCTATAATTTTCTGTTCAGTCGCTATATTCATGCTTCATATACATGCATGTTCTCTCTACAATTCCATGAAACGTACGGTTATGGTTTGATCCCACTTTGCAATTTTAAAGATCTTAAACTGAGTACTGAGTAACTCTTCACTACTTACTTGACTACCTTCATTTACTGGTGCTAGTACTCTATTGGAAACTTTGTTCGTATGAGTTTAGTATTCAGAAGCTAGCTACTTGCTCTAGAAATACTAAACTCGTGTAAACGGTAAAAGAAAGAGATCCATTTATACCAATTTACATATACATATACCACTTTTGTTGAGAAGGTTTGGGCTGCTTTTGAAGATGGAGCTCAGGTGGATGTTGTATATACAGATTATGCTAAGGCATTTGACAAAGTGAACCATGCTATTTTGTTATGAAAGTTATATTTCTATGGCATGAGTGACCACCTATTAAATTTCTTTAGTTCATATTTACAAAGTAGAAATCAGTATGTCACTTATCGGGGGTGAGAAGTCGAATTACTCTTTAGCAAGATCGAGTGTGCCTCAAGGTTCTAATTTGGGTCCCCTGTTGTTTATTATTTTTATACCTGAAAATGTTCTGTCGGATAATCTATTGTATGCAGATGATTTTAAACTGTTCAGTAAAGTTAGTAATTTTGATGATTATTTAAAAATACAAAATGATTTAGATAGTATATATAATTGGTCCGCCACAAATAAACTGTACTTTAATTTAAATAAATGTAGTGTAATGACATATAGTACACGTAACACATCGGAACATTACTTTACATGATGAACGATACTCCTTTTAGGAGAAGAAAGAGAGGAAAAGGACGAGAAGAAGTTAAAGATTTAGGAATAATATTTCAGTCAGATTTGAACTTTGATGATCATATAAAAACTATATGCTCAGAGGCTTACCAATTACTTGGCTTTGTCAAAAGAATGACCTACGACTTTAAAAATATTTATTCTGTTATAGCGTTGTTGAATTAATTTGTTCGTAGTAAGATGGAATTTGGTTTGCCATTTGGAATCCTGGCATAAAAAAAATAAATAAATCGTTAGAGACTATTAAAAAAAAATGTATTAAATATCTATATTACAAGAAGTATAATAGAAATCCAGAGTTTTGTTCTTATGATCCATACCGCAATTAAAATTGCCAAGTTAGAACATAGAAGGTACTGCCATCAGTTGGTATTTTTGTATAAATTATTAAATTATAAATTGGACAGTCCTTACTTTTTATCTCGCCTGGGTCTCTGGGTTCCTGACTGCCGTGTGTGTCCAAGGCAAGTAACGCTTAATGTGACAAAAAATAAGTGTCTATTGAACGATATGTGTAGTTTATTCAATAAATATCAACAACGAGTTTCGAGTGAGTTTTTTAACGTGAGTGAAGAGCAGTTTAAGAACTGTATTCGTAAATTGAATTTTCAGTGAAAATTAATTTAGTATTTTAAGTTCTCAACTTCCTTCTAATAATTGTGTTTAATTTTAATTTTATATGGAGATTAAGTTTTTTTATAAGGTATTCTATGTAATTAGGTTTTACGACCTGTTTGTTTCTTACAATAAAATAAAATAAAAGAGCTCTACACTGCCGTACTTTCGCAATCCGATTAAGTCCAATTTGACCTCGTATATTTCGTAAACTACTTATAAGATCAACTTCAAATTTTCTGGTTTGACAAACAGTGTAATTTCAGGTTTAGCCAACTTACTCAAACCTGCAATTGTGGTGTATGTGTTGTGGATTAAATCTACGCAGAAAGGCCCAATTTACTCAACAACAGAAATTTGTATATATTCTTTGAGTCGCTGTTTGAAAAGATTTCTGTTTCTAGAAATGTTTAATTATTGATTTAATCATCAGTCGTCGTTTCAACTGCTCCCTTTCTGTTCTGAAATTATAAAATCCTAACATGTCGACCATGTCGTAAAGGATTATAGATAAAGTTCTTAAAAAACAAAGAGCCTTTTCGTGTGTCCCGCTTAATGGACTAGTTAGAGAATGGAACTTAAACTCAAGTTGTATTAAATTTTGTTTGTCCTCTTTTTAGTCCACTAATAGCCGACCCCTCGGTATTTACTCACCGATATCAAAAGTTTCTTGAACGTGGAGTGATATGAAGTGCTCTTAAATGTTAGACAGCTTATAAACTTCTCTGAAAGTTTCTATTTTGTTCTCATTTTGTTGGATTAATACAGGCCGGTTGTTAGAGAAGCAGCCGAAGAGTGTATCCTTGAAGGGCAAATAGTTATAAATTAACTTAAGCATTTCTTATCCGGATTTCCAGAAGAATATGGGTATTATTAAGTATTTCAGAATATTTTTATAAGTAGTAAATAAGTGTATACTCACAGGGCTTTCGTTTAAAACACCTTTGTCCGAATACAAAAGTGATGTGAAGTTATCCATTATTATATACAGTTTGCGCCAAAAATATGGAATAAATTCAATAAAAACGAAACAATTATTTTTTGGGAAAAATCCTCGAACAGGTCGATTTTTAATTTAAAAAATACAGATTTTAGCGTAAAATGCGTATTTCAAATGTCATTTGTTTTCGAGTAATGACGTCATCGATTTTTTTTTAATCGATAACACCATATTTTTTTCCTTGATTCTGAAAGATCGTTTAATCAGACAGTACTAAAATTTTGCCTTCTTACATAGGAAAGTTTTCGAGTAAATGACAATTGAATGTTAGAAAACGTAAATTTTATCCATAAAAAAGTAACAATTCTGAGGTATGTAAAATAAAATATAATTGATTAAATTTTATATTTTTCCTTCCTCAAGATACGTAGCACTGTGCTCTGACTAGTGTCATTGTTTAATGCAACCAATCGTGAAGAATTATGAGGATTATCCACCATACTTATCAAAATGTTCTGTTTCTGATTTTCATTAATGCTTGGACGTCCAGGTTTTGGAATATTTACAACACTGCCAGTTTCTCTAAATTTAGACTCTACCTTACTGACTGTTAATTGGCTGATAGGGCGATCTGGATATTTTTCATTAAAAAAATCGCAAACTTCCTGCTGAGTTCTAGTCATATTCCCGCATCCGATAAGAATTAAAATTTCAATTCTTTGAGTAACAGTTAAATGTGCCATAATACTTTAAATTGAATAATAATTTCTATATTGCTTACAATACTTATTAGAAAGTCGGTGTGACAATGACACTTTGCAAAGATTTTCACCTACGTGATCCATAAAAGAACTATGGAATTCGAAAAACTAAACTTGATAACATTTTTGCTTTATTTTAATTGATTTACGTTTTCTAACATTCAATCGTCATTTACTCGAAAACTTTCCTATGTAAGAGGGCAAAATTTTAGTACTGTCTGATAGAGAATTAAACGATATTTCAGAATCAAGGAAAATAATATGGTGTTGCCATTTAAAAAAAAATCGATGACGTCATTACTCGAAAACAAATGACATTTGAAAATTGCATTTTACGCTAAAATATGTATTTTTTAAATTAAAAATCGACCTGTTCGACGATTTTTCCCAAAAAATAATTGTTTCGTTTTTATTGAATTTATTCCATACTTTTGGCGCATACTGTACAGATAAACACATAGAATGTAGCTGAATGAAGCTCGAAATCAGTATATGACTGGTGAGCTATTGCAAGTGACTTTAGCTGTTTGCTGTATGTTTTTCAGGTGTAATTCAATACGAGTCGGGGCATTAGCCAGCATAGTAACTGTTTGAAAAATATCGTTAACTTCGAATCGCGATAGAGGTTGATAGTTCTCAATGGTGTGTACTGATATGTAGAAAGCTTCACCTCTGTGACTTTTTAGTCCGGTATGAATTAGCGAATGGCTGCTAGCTGTAGCTAATCTACACCACGTACTCATGGTCGGCAAGAAATGCCGTATGTTCACTAAATCCTGAAAATCCAAACCTGTATATGAATTTGAAAGCTTCTACGCTATGGACATAGTACTTCATGTCGAGAACTGAGCTGTCTTTAAAAAAAGGTATAGACATTAAAACATATAATAGTTTGATAGCGTTTTTGAAAAGGCAGTCTGATGAATACCACAGAAGAAGTCAAAAAATTTTCCAAAAGTAAATATTGCGAAGTTTTTGACGGGGGTGGATGACAATAATGTTTTAATGACTAAGGTAACTAATAATTGCTTCATTTAGTTGTCAGTTTACTAATTAACATTGTTTGCTTTAGTTTGTGTTGGTTGTGGGAATAGCCGGTGCATGTCGAAGTCAGAATTAACATTTCTACGTGTTACAGATGAGGAGACGTATTTTCTAGTAAGTATTCCAAATACAAAAACTAGAGTAATTCGTGAATTTGTAATCACCTCGGAAGATATAGAAGGACTAATCTTCGGCCACTTTACTTGCAAATTCTGGGGGAAAATGTTTTAAAAATAAAACAACAAGGCGGCTGAAAGTCAAATTCTGTTGCAGAAGGATATGTTGAAAATTCTATAGAAAATATAAAAAACAATTTCCGGTGATATTCTTGGAGAATTGAGTACTACCAATAACATATAACGGACATGGGCGAAATCAAATTAGAACCCCTCTCCCCCAAAAAAAATATTCGTTAACAACTTACACACATTTCAGAACCGAATTTAAAACACAGTCCACCCGGGGCTTTAACCGCTCCAGATTTGATGACCAAACTTCGCTCATGATCACGGAATATTACTGCAAGTTCGACAAATAAGATTTCTTCTGGAATTAGTTTCACTAACAGTGTTTATTAATTATTATTATCAATTATATGCATTTCATAATGAAATTTACATAATTTCGGGAAGCGAATATAAGATACCATTGTTACAGTACACTGTTATCATAGTTCTTCCGAAATTATGTGAATTTCATTACGAAATTCATATAATTTATGAATTTCCGAAAGAGAGACCGCTCTCAGGCGACTTGAGACGGACTATGAATACCACCGTAACTGTACCAATTGCGTTGTGAAAATTTATATTTAAATAATAATAATAAATAAAGTGTCATTTATAAAATTACCGGCTTAAATAAAAGTTACTTTATTATTTTTCTGTTATATTTTATTTAATTCATTTTGTAATTAGTGACATAACGAACTTTTCTTAACCAGTTGCATAATTGTTTTCATTATCTAACTAGTTATACAGTATGCACCAAAACTATGGAATAAATTCAATAAAAACGAAACAATTATTTTTTGGGAAAAATCCTCGAACAGGTCGATTTTTAATTTAAAAAATACATATTTTAGCGTAAAATGCGATTTTCAAATGTCATTTGTTTTCGAGTAATGACGTCATCGATTTTGTTTTAAATGGCAACACCATATTTTTTCCTTGATTCCGAAAGATCGTTTAATTCTCTATCAGACAGTACTAAAATTTTGCCCTCTTACATAGAAAAGTTTTCGAGTAAATGACGATTGAATGTTAGAAAACGTAAATTTTATCCATAAAAAAGTAACAATTCTGAGGTATGTAAAATAAAATACAATTGATTAAATTCAATACTTAAATTAAATATTCGAATTGCCATCCACCAACTTGTTGACAATGCGCAAGTCTGTGAAGAAATTTTTCTTGCACATTATGAATGATTTCTGGGGTAACTCTGCGTATTTCGTCCCGAATGCCATTTTGAAGCTTTTATAAATTACGTGGTTTATTAATGTACACTTTTGACTTCAAGTATCCCTATAAAAAATAGTCAAGAGGTGTAAGATCTAGCGATCTTGCAGGCCATTCTATCGGTCCGCGTCTGCCGATCCACCTCCCAGAAAAACAGTCCAAAAAATCTCGCACAGGGCGCGCATAGTGCGGACGTGCACCGTCTTGCTAAAACCATATGGTATCGTCAGGAATGTCAGGGTCATTATCGTTAGGAAAAATTACTGCAAGGGCTGGAACAAGGTCATTTTCTAGAAACACTAAACATCTTTGCCCTGTAAGGGTTCCTTCAAAGAAGAAAGGCCCTACTATTCTGTCGTCAACTATTCCAGCACACACATTTAATTTCTGAGGGTGTTGGGTATGTGCCTCTGCCATCCAATGAGGATTTTCCCGACTCCAATATCTGCAAGTTTGACGGTTTACTGTACCATTCAGACAAAATGTGGCCTCATCTGAAAAAAGTATTTGCTGGTGTAAATTTCTATTTCCTTGACATAAATCCATAACTGGAATATTTACAACATTGCCAGTTTCTCTAAATTTAGACTCTACCTTACTGACTGTTGATTGGCTGATAGGGCGATCTGGATATTTTTCATTAAATAAATCGCAAACTTTCTGCTGAGTTCTAGTCATATTCCCGCATCCGATAAGAATTAAAATTTCAATTCTTTGAGTAACAGTTAAATGTGCCATAATACTTTAAATTGAATAATAATTTCTATGTCGCTTACAATACTTATTAGAAAGTCGGTGTGACAATGACGCTTTGCAAAGAATTTCTACCTGCGTGATCCATAAAAGAACTATGGAATTCGAAAAACTAAACTTGATAACGTTTTTGCTTTATTTTAATTGATTTTCTAACATTCAATCGTCATTTACTCGAAAATTTTCCTATGTAAGAGGGCAAAATTTTAGTACTGTCTGATAAAGAATTAAACGATCTTTCAGAATCAAGGAAAATAATATGGTGTTGCCATTTAAAAAAATCTATGACGTCATTACTCGAAAACAAATGACATTTGAAAATCGCATTTTACGCTAAAATATGTATTTTTTAAATTAAAAATCGACCTGTTCGAGGATTTTTCCCAAAAAATAATTGTTTCGTTTTTATTGAATTTATTCCATACTTTTGGCGCATACTGTATAAAGTAGAACGTTTTAACACTTGTTTCGATAACAACACAGGTTACTTCATATGTCAAAATTAGAAAAATAATATTACAGGACAGTGACTAATCACTAATTGTGGACAAGCGCGACGGGCGAAGCGTTCCATTATTTTTAGAGTAGAAACAGCGATATAACGGTTTTTACCAATTTCGAGGCGTTTGATGATAAAAATAATAAGAATATTTCAAAACTTAAAGTTTTTATCTTGTATATCGGTGTACCTAAGTAAATTTAGAAACTTTATCAAGACAAACTGAAAAGATTCTTACCAACATTGTAAATATATCCTATAAAACGATACCCTCTTGTGCGTCGATGACCCACCACCACCCGGCTCATGCCGCCACAGGATGTTGACTATTTATACATTTCATATAGGTAATTGTTTTACACGAATATTATCATTATCATTAAATTAGTACGCATTACGTCAGAATCATAACAAACTTCACCATCACTGTATGTTCAATATTTATTAAAATAACTATAACTTTTCGACTCTTCTGCTATGATAACTTGCGTTATCCATCACAACAACTGCTCCTGGCTGTACATATGATAAAATAGATTCAAACTGTTTTTCAAATACTTCACTGTTCATATCTTCATAGTAATCTCCCGTCCTACGTGATTCAAAAACCTGCAAACCATTTTCTAAAAATCCCGAATCGCTTCCAATATGTGCTATTATTAAACTACGTCCTTTTCCAGAAGGCGCCTTCAATCCTGTAGAAAATCCATCTAAAAATGATTCTCTTTTACTTCGAACGTGACCATCCTGCCAAACTTTTGATACCGTATAACCTTCGTTTATCCGTGTTTCATCCATGTAATATATCTTTTTGCCCGATGCACGAAATTCTCTTAGTTTTTCTAAATATTCTCTTCGCCATTCTAAAATTTCATCTTTTTCAATAAGCATACTTTTATGATTTCGTTTTAAAAACCGAAAATTCATGTCATGCATTGTTCTTCTAAGAACTTTGTCAGATAATTGAGGCATGTCCTCATCTTCAGCTATCGTAGCTTGAATTTTTTTATCGTCGGTATTTCATTTCTGAAGAAGATTCCATAAACTTTCCTGCGAGTGGCGTATTTTATGTCATCATCGACTTCTATTTTTTTCCTTCCTCGTGTTTCTATTTTCTTCTTCTTTGGATTTACTTCCACGCTCTTTTTTATAGCACAATATACACTACATATCAACAGCTTCACTATCACTTATGTTAGAGTTTCGCGCTCGAATTCCTTCGTATATGTTTTTTATTATTATCAATTGTCCGTTACATAGATTATGTCGATTACTCACAGACCTTTTACTAGAACTGACACTTTGATCCATTTTTAACTGTTATTTGTTAACTTCACGGTTACAATAATTTATTTTTATAATTTATAATATTTAATTTATTTAATTTTAATTTAATAATTTTTTATTTAATAATTTAATATAACTATACATATAAATAACAACCCGCGAATAGGAACAAATCCTCCAACGTACGCATATTCTAATGGCGTTCTAACCTTGGCGAAGCCATGTACTAACGCTCACGGTTTACACACACCAAAATATTGTTTTCCACAATGCAATAAACAGAGATAGAGAATACATCGGGCTGCAGTTTGCCTAAGTCTTTATCGTGGTGCAGTAAATGTGAATATAGTATCATTATGCACAGAAAGCGGAACAGTAATAATGAGGTAAATAATGTGTAATCTCTATAAAAATATTATACGTTTAATAGTAATAGTGTTTTTGTATTATCTATTAGTCACTGTCCACAATTTCTGCCGTTGCCTATAACTTGCTTCTAAATATTGAATCTTTGATGATCATCGTAGCACACAAGAATTATAAAATGCATTCAATAACTCAAACCCAAAAAACCTGCTGGTTCTGATGTTATATATTTAAAAGTAAAAGTATTATTATATGTTAATCATATTTGAAAAATCTCGTAAAATTGAATATTTACATATTTTACTTTGTTCATTTTCTTATATAGAAATATAGAATTAGAAGTAAAGCAACGCATATCATAGCGTAACAAAGGAAAGCAAAGCAAGGCAAGTCACGGCAAAGCAAAGCGAAGCAAAACAAATAAAAAAAGACAATAAAACTAGTATATCCAATTTATAAGATAAATATTACAAATGTAATAAATTGCAATGAATACCAATATGCTGCTATACAACTATATTACCAACTGCGTTTGTTTCAGTCAGAATATATACTCTGACCTTGAATATTTTCATTTTGTTTGGTTTTCCATCACGGTGGATTTCATTGTTTCATATAAACCTATCCAAACATAAGCCCAGTCGGAAGATATGAACAGAGTTTGTTATCTGAAAACACCAAATAATTCATGTCACGGTGAATAAAGCGTTGCTTTCATATCATAATTTTAATTAATCCTCTAGAATCTCCCTCATATTGTTCACTTGATAACAAAATTACGACAGAAATTTTGTGAAAATGCATTAGACACGTGATATTATATAATTTTGCCAGATGTTGAAATATACAGTATATAAGAACTTTTCTTAATTATATACACCTTTTTAAATAAGACAATTCAAATCAAATGAAACAGATATGGAATAACTAATAATGTTTCTCGAAAACAGATCTGTTGTTCTTTAAAAATAGAAATTCTGAATGATGCACACTATTTTATCATTCGAGTCATGTAGCAAAATAGATACATTGTAAAACTAGATATTTTCAGATTATTTATTTATTTAATTTTTTTCATATATAGGTACATCAAAACGTAGAAAATAGAAATAGAAATAGTAAATCGAATTCTACAGAAACGAACATTATTAAAAAACAGTTATATTAAACACTATCACATAAAAACTCATAAATACTAAATAATTATTAATAAGTTCATGATTCATAATCAGCCTGAATTTTTGACCAAAATTGTGTTCTATCATCTATGCCTATCTATCTATCATAATGCCCTCATTGTGGTAATCCTAGAAGTATTATCATTAAGAAAGCCATAACTCATTCATTCACAGTTAACAGTTTACAAGAAAATCCCATTTTCAGTAAGAATTGCGTGTCAGGTAGGAAGTAATAATTGAGGATGAGATGAAGATAATTCTCCTAGACCAGTAAAGGGAATAAAACTTACCAAACCAATATCCTTGGATAATTCAACAAATATTTCCCAATAGCAACCACTAGAAATTATTTTCTGAAATGTAGAGGATTTAATAAATATAGATGACTTTCTTAGAACAAATGTAGGTGTTTGATATCCTGGGTTTGTGTGAAACTTGGCATACAAATCACGTATTAAACCTTCCGCATTTGATGTCCACTTATAATATCACTTTAGTGCTATAAAAGACAAGAGAAATATTCAGTTCGTCGAAGAAGACGTTTCTTTGAAACATAAAAATTGACAAATTAGAAATAAAAGAACTCGGAATGTTATATCTATTCCAGTTAACAACCAATTAAATCTGATTTAGAGGCCAATTACATAGATTAGAGAAACAAAATTAATGGATATTTAAGGAAGAAAAATGGCAATATGCTCGAAATTTCACACACGAAGATTAATAAATATAAAAAGAACATGCCACCGTGAGAGGATAAAATTGTGAGGAATTTTTCGTGCTGATGAAGGCGCACGGAGACAATGGGGCCCCGTTGGCGTTCCAAATCAATGATCTCAACCGACGGTGGATGCCTCTATGATAGATTCAATATGGCGTTTGATTGACTGCTCGGCTGTATAGTGGAAGGGCACAGAGTAAAAATTAACCGAACGAATTTTTGCATAAAACATTATGCGTCAATTTCTAAACCTAGCAATATTTTATTAACTTTAAATATACATAGTCCGCCAAAAGAAGATTGATAGTAAAACTTGGTAAGGTATAACATTTTTAATAATTCAACAGTAACAAAGTGTGATATTGGTTTTCTCGGTAAAGTCACATATATTGCTCATATACTAGTATATACAGGGTGCTTTGAAAGCTGTACATATATTCAAGACTTGTTCTGTACAGCGTCATTGATTTGATTCAAAATAAAGGATCTTTACATAAAGAAGCCCTACTTTTCAATTGAAATAAAACAAAACATGTAAATTAGACTTTAGTAATTCTATTTTATTTATAAGCTCAAGCAATGTACAAAAGAATGCGAAGTAAATGACTGTCACGACACTTCGACTAATAGCGCAAAATCGAAAACCCTAGTTCTTGATAACACTAACGATAACACTAATAAAGTCGATAGAATTTCATCATTTACTCTTGTAGTGAGTCCGCTTGTACGTTATTATTTTCTGTTAGAAATTAGATGAGTGAGTGGGCTTGAAAAGCCAATGTCAAGATTGCCATTATGAAATATTGATAGATATATTTCTGTTGTGAGTGTGTTGTTTTATATACTATATAAGATCTAAATGCCATATAACCTGAGAGAAGAGTCTTGTCCAACTAACCACAAGATTGTTGCATTTTGGCGCCCAACGTGGGGCCCCATCAGACGAATGAGTATGTGAAAACTTTACCGTATTATTGTCTACAGACTAAGGAAAAATAATCGCGCTGTACGATTCGAAGTTCGTCATAAAGTTGTGAGCAGATAAATAAATTTTTATCCACATCTGCTGACCATTTCAACAACAGTTTGATTACTTTGAATTTAAACAGTACGAAACACTATGTGTAAGAGTAAAAACATTGTTATAGAATGAAACTCTTCAATTAAATAATAAATCTACAATTAATTGGAGTTCATTGGCATGTCCCTGACTTTGAGGAGAGTCCCACAAGAAAAACCTAAAGCAATCAAATTGTAGGACATCACCACGATTAGAATCACGAAACCTCCGAATTTTAACAAAATTTTGTATACTTACGGGTGTCTTGCAATTTTAGGAGGTGATAGAATACGTGATTTTGAGTCCATTGAAACAAACATATCTATATACCAAGCGTTACAATATTTGTGATAATAAATTTTTTAATATTTTTTAATTTAACTGTGCTTTTCTACAATTATTGAAGTTCAGATATTATTAAAAACTTACCTAAACCATACTCTTTCAGTTCTTAGGAAAAGTTTCTTGAAAAACATTCTAAAAATTAGTAAAATTAATCTAACACATTTATATATGCAGGGAGCGCATTCGCAAAAACAGGACAGCCGTTCAGTATGTAATAAAAATGGTTTAAGAAATGAAGATATTTGCACTTTACACTTTAACTGAGATTCGAACGTATTGTTTGACAGTTGATCTACATTTACGGTTGCTATGGAAACTAAGGACAATTGTTTTCACATGATATACCAAGCTATTTAATAGAAACATTGCTTTTCCTTTTTACGCCGTAACTTTAGATTAGCTCTTAAGGTTTGAATAATTCAAATAAATATTTAGCTTTTTGAATCCTCTGGTATTTTAATAACTTCAATACAGTAGAACCTCCATTATCCGGGCCGGCCGGGACCGAACCGTTGCTGGATAATCGAAAACACGGTTAATCGAAATGACGCTCAAACTCACCAATTTTTTAAAAAATATGAAAACTTTATTCCACATACCTATTAAATAATGTAAAAAGAAAATTAACATTTTTATGTTTGCGTTTTTCATTGACGCCGTACCGATTTATTTTGTCTGCACGTGAACGGACCAAATGCTAGACTGCGTAAAAGCCGTATGACACTACTAATAATTTTCAGCAAAATTACGTATAAATTTTTTTGGTAATTTTCGTTAGAAAAATGCGAATTTTAGTTAATTTATGAATACTATTGTGAATAAAAATTATTCACACTAAAATTATCTTCATACGTGACCGTATTAACTCGGTTTATATGGCACCATCTGTTGAGTGATTATATTTTGTGAAATATTGAAGGGCAAGGGCAAATGACAATTATATCAAAATATCGTTATTATAACATAAATATATTATGTTTACAGAGCACAGCACCAAGTAACTATCACAACTATAGTAATTAGTCCAATTAGACCACTTTCTCGCGCAGATTTACATAAAAATTTAGAACATTTTTATGGACATACAGTGTCATACGGCTTTACGTAAATAATGCGTATGCGACAAACAAGCAGACTCGTCTTTGTTTTTGTATCCGAGCGCTTTTTTCAGCCCGCCACGGATAATCCGCGCACGGATAGCGGACAGTCATAAACATCGCATCGCACGAATAATCCGCCGCACGGATCAGCCGCGCACGGATAATCGAGGTTCTACTATATTTTTTAAAGGTTGTGTTCTTGTTGCAAATGTCTTCATTTCTTAAACAATTTTTATTGTATACTAAACGGCTATCCTCTGTTTTGGCTAGTGCGGTCCCAACATATTTAAACGTGTCAAGATTAATTTCCCTAATGTTCAGAATTTATCAAAAAACTTTTCCTAAGAACTAAAAGAGCATTGCTTAGGTAAGTTTTTAATAATCTGAATAAACCTACACACAAAGGTTTAAATAAAATCCACTTTTAAATTTGACTCTTCGCTTTTACAAAGTAGAAAAATCAAGTTTATGAAATGTTTGCTGTTATTTACTGTTTGTTTTACCGATATAGTATGAATTGTCAGCCCGCCTTAATGGTATTTCACGTATTTCAGATTTCTGCAAGATAATTTGCTAGGCTCTTAGAAGACGTTGCACTAGCAGTTAAGCAAACCGTATCTATATTATTCAATTATTTATTTAAAATGGTTGAAGTTAATTTTAATGAATATTGTTGACTGTTATCATAAAGTCAACGTTCATTAAAAGTTTAAAATTCCAATATCTCAAAAACGGGGCGGTTTATCGAAATGAACAAACACCTGTTTACTTAAAAATAATTGAAAATTCATAAAGTATCATAAAGAAATGAAATAAACATACATACAAAAAAGTTTAATCCGATTATATCGACAAAATACACTATAAACAGCGCCCTGTATGTGGCACATTGAAAGTGAGCTTACGATATGATATGCCGCTCAAATAAACCTCACTATGCCGAATTTCAAAGAAAAGGCTCTAAAACTTTTTGGAATATTGAAATAAATCGATTTGAAAATTTTCGCTTCTACACCCTGTTCTTTTTTAATATTTACATTCGGACTAATACAATATAGCCCACAGGGTATATTTTAATATCTAGAATCTACAGCGTATTCATTACGGTCCACCCTGTATAATAATCTATAATTAGTTCTACAGCACTTTTGCCGTTTTAGTGTCGTGTTTAAATTACATTAGAGACAAGCTACTAAGTATACAACGCATAAGTTTGACGGCATAAACAAATTTATAAAATTAGAGTAGGTATAACATCAAATACCCGCTTTACATAAAAATTGCATTGTAATTATAAGAATGCGTATTAAATAGTATGAAACTAATACTTAAATTTTTCTTCAGCTATAAATTATAAGCAATAACAAATCCGTATAATATAACAAAAATATAAGAAATTAAATATTGAGAATCCAGTTAGCATTAACATTTAGCTGATGGTATTTGATGAAAAAAAAAAAAGTATTATTTTATAAATAACACAACTAATACAATATGGCTAAATCAATTCGTTATCAAGTGCAATAAAAATACCTTGTTCAAGTTATGTCATCATATTTCTTCATTAAAACTCTTTGGGGATTGGTTGCGCTCGAACTAATATTGGCGCTAGCCATTTGAGCGTTTTGTCAGCTTTCGAGGCGAATCGACCGTGTCATCGATAGAGATTAATGGTCATCTCGATTTTTATACTGAAAAACTTATGTCCCCCCACTTTATGTCCAACACGATTCAATATCTCGGCGGACCTTTGGGATCTTAAGAGGGTCATTATTTATATGTAGCTGAACAAAAAGTTCCATGAATTCGAGCTTGGGTGTACAAACAAAACGGTTCCAAGATTAATGATATCAATTGGTTTTTGATAACAAAAGCCTTGCGTGAAGCTGCTGAGGAATTCCCGCAATACAAAGAGTGAGATTTTTCATGGTCCAAACAAAACAGTCCAGTTTTAATTTTAACTTTAGACTGCTCCAAAAATTTATTGACTTCGGTTGTGAACGAATTCGTTTAGGAAACAGTTTTGCATAGTTTAGACAATTGATTCAAGACGTATAAACTTTGTTGATTGTCATGTCAAAAAAAGATAAAATTAATGAAAAAATAATGAATAATTAATTTAGTAAATAAAAGATATACAGGGTGGTCTGTAAGTAATGACTCAAGGAGGCATACTAGATTTTTCTATTCAAAATATTACGATTTGAGCCAATACGACTTAATAAAATGTTGAATAAAAAAGATACAGTGTGTCAAAGTTGGAATTTAAAAAATGATTTTTTGTAATAGTGACACTGTTTGACTGTATCAACTTAAAAATTTGGGAATAGTTGTTTTTGGACAAGAGAAATCATAATCTGTTCGGCCATATCCGCAATATTTGTGACATAAATGTGACCGTAACTTGATTGGTCCTAACGTTATCACATTTTTTTAAAAAAATCTCAAACCTACATTGTTCTTAAGGAAAAAAGGTATACTTATTAGTCTTAGAAATTAACCATTTTCGATATGATAGCCTTTTAACAATCAACTGCATAGTCTCTTGTACAATATTTTAATGTAGTAGTCACAATTATTTGACAAAATGTATGTTAAAGTTAATAAGTATTTCTAAATGTAAGTTATTTATTCAGCTTTGGTTAAAATCAAATATTTTATAAAATCGAAAAATTCTGAGAAACAATAATTTTTCATATTCAGATGCGAGAGATGTTATTTGTTAATAATTAAATGTCAATAGGCGTGCCGGGCAATAAGAATATTTGGGAGAATTTCAAAATAGATTACAACATTCCTATAGCGTACAAACTTGTAGATTTTTAAAGGTAGCGGAAAACTAAAACAAAAACGGTGTTGTAAAAACTTTAAAATTAAGTGTAGACTGTAAAAATATGTGAAAGAACTACTAAAGAGGGCAATGAATGGACATGCAAGTATAAATTGTACTAAAAACCAAATATTGTATAAAAATGTGATTAGTCCAAATTTTTATCGGAATAATAAGTTCTATATATCAAAAGATGCAGAAAAATGTGCTGAAACAGAAAACAAGACTTATATTCAAGTTAAATCATATAAATCTAAAATTTCGAAATTTAAAATTCCAAAATTGACATTTTATTAGTTGTTATTAACGCATTCAATTGTCTCTGTTCATATAAAAGCAAATTCTTGAGAAGAGAGCTAAGTTTATACATTTGATGTTGTAGTAGTCACATCGTGGAAACTCATCTAAAAAACAAAAGAATCAATCAGAGTATTTTGATAAAATTAAAATTTACCTTGGAAGTATTTTTGACCAGCGAATTATGGTGAATTAACCACTTATACCAATTCCATACAACTAAAAGTACTAAGTGAAATTTAAATAAAGTGCATAAATCGTGTTTCAAGAAAGAAAATTTTGTGTTCAAAAGCCCTGGAAATAAATCAAGAGGACAAACGATCCTGCCAATTTAGTGTTCAATACAGGAAGAATTGCAGACAGCCAAAAGAAAAGGAAATTGCAAGGTCAGAAACCCATATTACAGCTGTATAGTATACAAAGTTGCATATGCATATTTAGAAATAGCCAATTAAATTGAATAAATTCAAAAATTATCAAATTCATTTGACAGTTTTCAAAATTAACAGAATTATTCACAAATTTAAATCAATTTTTATAATAATATAAAAAAAATACAAGGTACCAATCATTAATAAATTTTTAAATAGAATTTGATTTAAATTAGTTTGAATTAGTAATATTAAACCTATTGAATAGAAATTAAGTAAGGATTAATGTTAGGATAAATTTTTAAAATTGTTAAAATACTACAATTGTAATATATTTCAAACTGTTAATGACTGAAATTATGAAAAAAATAAATCTATAAAAAATTTATATTGATAAAATAATTAATAATAATAATATAATATAAGTATATATCAAAAGTAATATAAAATAAATATGAAATATTATATATAGCGCTCAACAAAATAAATATCAAAACATAATTTTCAAACAATTTTAATATAAAAATTTTAACATAGTATAAAATAATAATTTAAAATACCTTTCAATCAAACAAAATAAATAATAATTTTCCAAATACCATTATATTTATCAACAATATAAATCAATCAACAATACAAAATAAAAATAACAAATTTTTAACAAATTAATGATTATTATTAATTCAAAACGCGACAATATAACAAATCGTTATATTGTCGAGCGTTCCAGAAATTGTTTAAAGGTGTGTCCTACTCCTTAATGGACCACACTATAGGTAAAGGTTAGGAGTAGATATTTTTGAATATAGTAATATATTATCTACTTCAATTAATTTTCTAGAGGGCACCACATACGCCATGTTTGTGGTATAAATATGGAGTAACTTTTAATATGCCCAGAATTCACTTCAGTAGTAACACATTCAGTAGATAAAGTCATTTTTAAAATAATTGATACCATTTAAATTTCCTGGCAATTCATATGCGCCTAGAAAATAATCTCCTACGACCAATACTTACAACAAATGTGTAGCTTGTAAGCTTAACATGTTGAAAGTGTCGTTCTCGGGTTAAATAAAAAATTTTCAACTTCTCAAAAATAGTTATTTCTCAAATTAAAAATACCTCGACATATAAATGTCTCCTCATCTGCAAATACTTCTTTTGAAGAATGTATGGTCAGTATTTTGTTTGTTCCGAATGTTATTTGCAAATTGATATTTTGAAGGAAGATGGACAGGCAATAAATTTTAAACAGGTGTTAAATGATACGGATGTTATTTTTTCATGCAATGTCTTTAAAACCAGTTCCCGTAGCATCTAATCATTTTGAACTAGTTTCTGGATGTTCCGCAATGCGAACTAATACTTCGTCTTCCTGATCAGGCATAATAATTTTCGATCGACCTAGACTATCCAGTTTAGCAGCACGTCCACTGAAATATAGATAATAAACAATCATTCATCATCATTTCTCACATATTTGAATTTGAAAAATTATTTTGTATCATCTCGATTTTTTAAAATAATAACTGTATTTATGTGGCAAAAATGATTAACACAATTCTGTTAATGAAAAATATAAAATTAAAAGGTAAATTTGTGTAAATCCAATTAAAAGCTTAATTAACGAAGCCAAACTTTGTAAGGAGTAATTTTGTAATATAGAACAAATAAATCAGAATAAAGAGAAAAACAAAGTTTACTAATTTTCAAGTCTAATGAATGTCGGATTTAGGCATATTTTCGTCTCACTTTCTCTCAAAACGGGCAGTATTGTGACTACCTTTATCAGTAAAACACAGAATATTATTTGGAGGTCACTATACCTAAACTTCTTTGTAAATTAATTATGTACTCTTTTGCGAGAGCAACTTGTCCTTAATCAAATGTCTGCATTTAGCTTCGTAGGATCTATTTATGGAGCATAGTCTCAGTATGCATTGCCTTTTTAATAGTATAAGTTAATCTCAACCGTATTATTTAATTTTAAATAACATTGAGAGGTTAGGTTAGGTTAGGTTAGGTTACATTTTGACTAGAATAACCACAAAAACTCTAATGATAGTACAAAAATAAAAATCCATTATTATTCATACGCAATAGACTTTTTTCTTACAATAAATAAAATGGAGTTTTTAAAAAAATCGACTATTTTAATAAAAACCCCCTTAAAGAAAAAAACTATCTTAAAAAGGAATACGTTCCTACTGGAATATGCAAGGTGTCTGTGAAAGGTTGGGAAATCTCGGAGCTTAAGATACTGGTGACCAAAAAAAGTCGATTGAGCCAAATATGCCTTATCCGAATGTTGCTGGCTTCAAAAATACAGGGCGTTCAATGCTAAATTTTATTTTGAAATATCTCAACAACTTTGAAAACTGTCGGAGTATTGGCAGAATGTTTTTTGGCACGGCAAATAAGAATGTTTAACTAATTTTGACGTTACTAGTAGAGGGCGTCACTTATGACACATCACATTTCTTTTAAATGGCAGACCTTTTTTGCAGTTTAGTGTATCCATCTGACTATAGAAACAATCGATTCTGCTACCTGTTTTATCTGAATAAGGTATACCCTGTTGAAGTCGTTAGGAGTAACAGTTTTCGAAATAATCCTATTTGAAATATTCAGTGCACCGATTGAAAACTGTTATCGTTTCAGGTAAACTGCCTTCTCTACTGAAAGTTGTTCAGAAATTATGGAGACGTGCAAAATTTCAAGAAGATCGGCGATGTTTGACCATTTTTCAACAAAGCATAAAGATTTTATCAAAGCAAACCGATCTTTTTGAATTTTGCACGTCTCCATAATTTACCGTTCTGAACAACACTTCAACTTAATGAAAAAATTACATGAAAAGTATGCCGGAATAAGATAAAAGTACGTGCAAAATTTCAAGTGTGTATCTTACAAAACAATGGGATTATTAACAAAAATAGTTTTTTAAAATGTAACTTTAACACCCTGTATATTGAAACATGGGCGCCCAAATAAAAAATGGCATAAGGAAAGTCGCATTATTTTTGTCCAAAGAATATGTGGTTAATGGTATGGCCTTCTATTTTGGGACACCCTGTATAAGGGCGCTTTACTTTGATTTGACAATGGTCTTTGATTGTTTGAATCATCCTTTCCTGAGAGAGAAGCTATATGCAGTTGGTTTTCGAGGTAACTTCTCTTGGCTTTTATCATATTTGCAACATAGAAAAATAATACTAATACTTTTTCTAATAGACAAACCATCGAACTAAGAGTTCCTCAGGGCTCAATACTTGGTCCTCTAATTTTTTTTATATTTATAAATTACGTTCCAACTTATGTTACTACTGATTGCACTGTATTGCAGATGATGCTACACTTGCATCTGCTGCAAATAGTCCTGTCGAGCTCTAAAGTTATTTGAGTCCTTTATCGGAAGAATTTACATCTTGGTGTCATAAAAATGCATTAGTGTTAAATGCTGAGAAGACAATATGCATGCAGATTGGCTCTCATGATAGGCGTATCTTTTCTTTCGATTTTTCGGTGAATGACTGTCGGATACTACTAAGTTCTTACGTTCCTTTATTATCGACTGTGACATGAGCTGGAGCAGTAATATAGAAAACATTTGTAAAAAGTTAAATAGCGCCTACTACATTTTGCTCCAGCTAAAGTCTATATTTAACACGAAACAGATGATTGATATTTATTATTCATTGATTTACTGTCATTTGTCTTTTAATGTTATTATTTGGGGTGGTGCAAGTGGTGCCAACGTTAATATAATTCTTATTTCTCAAAAAAGTATTATCCGTTTAATATTTGGAATTGCACCCCTAACTTCTTGTAAACCTTACTTTATAGAAAGAAATATATTGACTTTTCCGTGTATATTTATATTTATAAGTGTATACATGCAATATATTGCATGTTGCTAAAATGCATAGCTGCTTTTTGTCAAGAACGCTGACTTCATAGTTACAAAATTAGATACAGCAATTTACTATGAATGCCCCCACAAAACATCCTTGTATGAAAAAGCTCCATCTTACATAGGTATCAAATTTATGAACCAACTGCCATTAAATATTAGATCTGAATTAAATTTTAATCTTTTTAAAAGTAAACTTAAGCTTCCTAATTGGCAAGTATGTGTATGTATGTATATGTGTGTATTTATTTATAAACTGAAACTGTATTGAAAATTCAGAGCAGTCACACATGCACATGTAAGATCTTATAAAGAAACATGACATAGTGCATATTTGCATACATTACTCAAGACTGGACACCATGAATCGTTCCAGTAAGATGTGCGGAATGCTTATTTGTAAGAAACTCGTTAAAACTGTAACGTGCTGTAACGTTGCAGTTGCAGACTGCTGCTGATAACCTAAAAGTAATATTAATCGCGATTCATTTTTGTCTAGTTTTTCTTTGATGTTTGTGAGCGTACATAAACAAAAATAGAAGAATTTCTTGCAAGAAACAGTAGTCATTTTAAACACTTGTAACTATTATTCTGTTGTTAAAAAACCCGAACTCCTATATGCAGATTGAAGTGTTTTATCAATATGAAAATTAAAAACTAATTTCTGGTCAAAATAGATGCCTAGGTCAAGCACAATAATATTAAGGTCATAATTAAACAAAATAGAATTCGCTCTTCTGGTGAATATTATTACGCTATACTTGCTAGCATTTAAAGAGAGATTATTAACAGTATACTAATTATGAATACCAGGTAGACACTGCTACAGCCTAATATAATCATTAGTATCACTAATCTTGCTATATTTACATCGTCTGGATACATGAGAAAGTGACAGTCAAGATCTTGAACTATGCCATTAATATAAATAACAAATAATAAGGGACCCAAAATCGACCCCTGAGGTACACCCCTATTAAAAATATCAGAACATTATGAAAATTTTCGTAATCATGAAAAACCTTTGATTTTTTAAAAATAAAGAACGTCAAGGAAATGTCACAAAAATAAATATAATTCAGTAATTCATTCAGTTCTGGAGTATTCTCTCACGGTTACCACGGGTCAATTACAACTCCTTTTTTGCAGACGACCTTCAAGAGACTTATAATTTACATTACTGGCACTACAACAACTCCTAATTGAATTTTTAAATGCAAATATTTTTTTGTTTTAAGAAAAAAGTTATTAAGATAAATGATTTTTCAAAAGCTGTGTTCAATTAAAGTACAATAATAAAAACAGCCTTAATTTGGGAGCATACATATATGTGGCAATCAATGATGCTTCTCTTTAGAGATGCAAACTAGCATTATGTCAAGCACTTAAGCTTAAAGATATTATTATCTTCATTCGTGTACTCCTTAATAGGTTACCCTGTATTTTAAATATTTGCTTACAAACTATCAATATAAATTAATACATCATTGCCTTGTCAGAAAGTCCCCATAATATAATTATTAACCAGGTTGTGGCCTTTGCAGGATATTGCTCTGGTTGGGGTGAATAATGGCAATATGTCCGTCGCAGACACGCTAGTCTCGAAAGGCAATTAAGCAGTGCCATGTCACCAAATTAAAATATACCGGAACTGACAAGGTTGTGGGTGTGGGTTAAAGTGTAAGTAAAATGACGAATTACGTTTAACTGCATAAAGGTCATTCGAATGTGATTTTCACACACAATATCGTCACTATTCTTTTTGTTAATAAAATTATATTGAATGCATGTTCAGTTAGTACTTTATGTTAAGAGTGAAAATCATGAGGAGAAATCCTTTTCTCGATTGTTTTATCCTTAGTCCCACACTGATTAGTAATCTTACCTTAAGGTTGTAAGTACACAAGCATTAAGTATATGAAGAACACTCATCTATATCATAGTGCTACTCTTTTTACGAAAATCATTCTAAATAAATCACTTTTCAAGATTTATTTATTATTTAAGCTATGCCTGACTTTCATATACTTCGTTTGGAATGGACAAACAAAAGGATGGTGTAATGATAAGTCCACTGAGTCCTGTAGTGCTGAATTTCCTTATAGAGAACTTTGAAAAAGAAGCTTTGATCGGCTCCTAAGAAACCTAAGTGCTTGCTTGGACGTGGACGACACTTACACCTTATAAGAATTTTTGAATCATATTAACCAGCAACACAACAAGATCAACATTACGAAGTGAAGCAAGACAAATCCTTACCATTTCTAAACATTTTGGTAAAAAGGAAGACCTCTGTCTGGAAGACACATACTAATAGATATCTTCGTGGAAAGTCTAATCATCATCCGGCACAAAAATTATGTCATGCAGGGACTGTGACAAAGCTTACGTGGAAATATCCAAACGAACTGTAGAAACTACAAATAAAGAACAAGCAAGGCGCATACGGTTATACCAGCCTAAATAATTCGTCGTTGCTCTCAAAAATCGCACTAAAGTTCTGGTTCGTACCAATAATTATTAAAATATAACACGAAGAGAGGCTTTGGTGTTTCAATATATGAACAACATGAACTGGGACAAAAGATTGAAGATTAGTTATACCTGAATTCCTTTGCTTAAGAACAAACAAGCGAGCCGGAGCGTATCTGAACCACCCATTCGTAACAAAGCTTAAATCGTCAGTAAATAACAAATGCTCACAAGTAATGACTTCACGGAGATTGTTAATATAAAACAAAAATAATGGGGCCCAGGTTTAAACCTTGAGGTACACCTGCCATAGGTAAAATGACTTCCAAATAAAATTTTGATACATCACCATAAATTGTCTATCATTTAAGTAAGACGTGAATAATTTAATTAATTAATCTGAAAAGCCAAAACATTCCAATTTCAAGAGGAGTACATTGTGATCAATCTGATCAAACGCATTTTGGAATTCCCTATATACAGGGTGTCCGGAAATGATGAGAAAAAAATTCAGGGTATAATTCTAGACCGAAAATAAATGCTACCTCTTTCTATAACATTATTTCCAAAACTGATTATTAACGGAGATACAGGGTGTTAAAGTTAAAATTTTATTTTCGATATTTGTAAATAAATTCTTAAGAAATTCAAATATTTACATAAAATTTGTAAATTGGGGTTCTTGCGGACGAGAAATTCAAATATGTTTCTAATTTTGACGTCACTAGTAGAGAGCGCCACTTATGGGCCATCATCTTTCTTTTAAATGACAGAACTTTTTTGCTGCTTAGTGTATCCATCCGACTATTGAAACAATCGATTGTCCTACCTGTTATATTTGAAAAAGGTATCCTTATTGAAGTTGTAAGGAGTAACAGTTTTCGAAATAATCTTATTTGAAATATGCAGTGCACCGATTGAAAACTGTTATCGTTTCAGTTAAAGTGTCTTTTCTACTGAAAATACAGTAAAATTTTACTTGAAAAAGTTGTTCAGATGTATATTTTTAAGTAAATTTAAAAAATATATAATTTTTGAAAAATGTTAAGTCCATTTTCCAAAAACATTGTGTTTTCTCCACATATTCACTTTATATTTAAAAAATACAGCAACAAACAGACTCTGTTCAAAATTATTTTCAAGGTTATTGTTTGTATTATAAAATATCGTATAATAAGTGAAACCACTCTTGAGCTCCATTCTTTTCCAACCACCCCATACATATAAATTCAAACTGAAACTAATTACTCAAGTTGCTAAGACTTTCAAATATGTTTAACAAAATAATGAAACGATTTTAACATAAATTTTATTAAATTATGTCAGGGAGAACCAAGCTATTAGGCAATCTTGAGTTTATCCTGTTCAGTTATAGCGGAGCCGACCTACTCTTAATGTAACACTAGGGACGAAAGGCACAAGGCATTATCAAAACATAAATCGCACTAGTAGTTTAGGTCCCTTTGCTATATGTCCAGATTATTATAAATTCAGGTTCTACCTAAGGTGATGTTTATCTTCTAAGACCTAGATATCACTTGGTATACCCAGCTTAAGTGGGAGAGTTACATCAATTCTCAAATGAGAAACATAATCAGAGATAAGTATACCGCAACAGACTCCGTGTTTAGAATTCTGGAGTTGCGATGTGAATTACACGTTAAAATGTTATGCTCGTGTTACAGAAAAGCTATAATTCACTGGTCTTAGAACATATTAGATTTTCAAAGTTGTGGCATTCACAGTTTTCTATGCTCGTACAGCAGGTCATTTCATTGACTGCGTATTTTTAGCGGTAAAATATGAAGATTTAACTTTACTTACCTATACAATAAAAATTAACAGAATTTCCTTTCAAAAAATTTCCAAACTTATTTATAAAGCGATATTATATTAAATCCTTATTTAACGCCGCCAATGCGAGAATCAGAGTATGCAACCAGCAAGCAACTGTCATGCAACAGTCGGCAGTTATTTTAATTTTAAAGGTTTTATAGTTAATAAATATAGGAATATGTGTCGGGTACAGATATTTTCCCACGATATAGTTCACCGGTTTGTTTTTCTAGGTTATGGGACAAAACTGCCGCGGTTGTTAAACGTTTTATGTTATCTATTAGAACCTACCTACTCATCCCTTTCTTTGATTTTGTTATAATACGTAGGCATTGTATCTAACTGTACTTACGGGAAGTGTGTTTATCGGTAGTGAGTGAAAATGTAGTTTTACCAGTTTGTAATCAAATAATGAAAAACTAATGCAAAATACTGGAGCTAACTGGATTAACTGTTACCTATCTATCAGGTATTATTACTAATAAGAATGTTATAATAATTTTTGTCGGTTCTGCATTTAGAAACACTGCAAACGACCGCATGGTAGTTGTTGACAGATGTAGTGTCAACTATGGATCTAAGCCATAAGCCATCTCAGTCGATACTCATCATAGGCGCCGACTTTCCGTAGGAAAAAAGGGTTTTGCCCCATTTTTTAAATATCGAGCTAAAATTCTGGAATAACTTTTTCATTGTCTTTTAGGGCTCCCTGAGCAGGTGGTTAAAATTTTACTTAGTCATAGTTAACTCTGTATAGAAACATGCCTCCGTTAAAAGATACAGGGTGTTAAAATTGTTTTTTACTTATAATTGCACAAAAAGTTTGTATTTTACCGGGTAAATTTGAGTTATCTGTTGCCTTCAAATTGCTAAGGGAAACAGTTTAAAATATAAATACAAATTTACTTGGTATCAATACAAACATCGGGCGTAATTCGGCAGAACAATTTAATGAATAATAAATTTAGAAACGTTATATTTATGAAACACTAAAAATAAATACATTTTTTATTTGAGTGTACAATTATTAAACACGGAGTTATTGACATTCATACGAGGATTACTAATGTCGCTACAGATGCCACAGCTAAGCATTTCTGAAGTAGATGTTGAATTTTGGGCTTTTTTCAAACGAATCGATTGAATAATGCTCGAATGATACTTTTGTAAACTTTAAGTATAGTTTTATTAATGATGAATTACTGTGTCCTGTTATTTTTATTAGAACTTGTTCATCAATTTCGTTTTACTTAATTCACTAACTGCTGCCGTTCGATTTGAGTGATTTGTAATTTTGACACGTTTGACATCTATATGAAAATGCAAATTTCATTAATTCCAATCGGCACATTTTTATACCAACCTTTAGAATTTTTCTTCTTCCATTAGGAATTTGGTATAAGAAATACTTTGTCCAATGTTATAGAAGTGCCTCGTTTTTTAATCAACTTTTTAAATAAGCGTACTCTAAAATATTAGGAGTAATTCATTTGCTGTCTCATAGTGTTAGAGCCACACGATAAATTTAATTTAATGTGTTGCCTATTCAGAATACAACCTGATAAAAAAGATGTTTTTGGCAAGAGCTAGCTTGAAATAGATAATATGATATTATATAATATTTAATAAATAAAATAGGAGAGTTGCTGTCAAACACTTCTGTAACATATATTAAATGAAAACTTCTTAAAAAAGGAAAGGATTCTTTACTTGAACCAGTCATTAGTCTACAGAACGGGTAGTTTTGTGGGACGTGACATATGGTTCATTGTCTCGTTTTAGAAAACAGAGGATTTTACTAGATACGTCCAGTTTCTTTTCCATTGTTTTCAATTTCACATACGAAATAAGTGGTTTTGCTTCTCCTCCGGGCCAAGCTAATTCAAACGCCAACATGTGATATAATTTCTTTTGATTTCCTTCCGGTTCATTATCGTTATAAAATCTGGCCATTGCAAATATTTCACATTTATTAAGAGCTGATGCACTGGATTTTCTCTTTTCGGGTTTGCTTGTAGGATTTTACGTTTAACATTACGTGCAGCTCGTGATGAATTAAACTGTACGTCACTGAAAGGGTTGAATACAATATTGAATTCTTTATAATATTTACTTGTAGCATTTTAGTAGTGGTGTTCCAAATTGTTTTAACTACCGCTTCCTTGTAGTTTTTCCGTCACATGTTTGTATATTAAAAACTCAATCTTGCAATGTTACATTCAATGTCTCGATGGAAGTATCTGCCTCAAATGTATCCTTACACAGCACAAAAAGTAGAAAATTGTCGGCAATTGATGACTGAGTCGCAACTGTATTAGCAAACATACAGATATTAACAATTTGACTAATTTCGTTCTTCGTAGACTCACCGAATTGGCCCATTGTTAGTGTTTAATAATTTAATAAGTTGTTAAAAAAAATGTCGAGCTATTTATTTTGGCAACGGACACAATGATAATTGATTAAAAAATTAATAAAAGTTGCAGATAACTTTTGCCGCTGTCAAAGTGACAATAACACTGTGGCACGTGGGCTTTTGTATATATACATTAAATTGTCACCTATAATACACCAAGGGCCTTGATAATATCGAGCCTACGGCCTCGGGAAATTACCAACCAACACGCTTGAAGCAATCTCTGTGACAAAATTTTGAGTATTTGTCAAGGGTCGGGGAGTATTCGGTAAGATAATTTTTTACATATGTTTTTTGAATTTTTAATCAGTCAAAGAAATATAACCAACTTTATTTATTAAAGCTACAATTAGTAAAATTATTGTAAGTAGAAGAGGAAGTTGATGAAGTGTTGTTGGTTTCTACCGCCGATACATTTCCTCGCATACTGTTGATTATTCCACCGTGGCGATCTTCGTCGATAGTTAAATATGGTTTTATGGAACTAGAGTTGTTATGGTCGGTAATTTTTATTAATTGCTGCTCAAGAACCTCTTTTTTGCCAAATGGCTCACTGCAGTTGATCTATTGGAACGGTTAATATTTTTTTTATTTTTGATATCTAAACCAATAGATTGTGCTGATGATAAAGTCCATCCTCTAATTGCATTCTTGCCTACACGCATATTGTCGAACCAGATATCATTTTAGCTTTTCCAAAACCTATTAGGTCGCAGGAAAAGACATTGTTTGTTATATTTTTACCTTTCTTCAATAATAATTTATTAAACAATCTAACGGGACATGCATCCTTATTTTCAATATTTGGTACAAGCCATTTACAGTTTGTGCACCTTTTTGATCCCCCTTAGCAAGTTTTGCTAAAAATTGGATTATATCTAATTCTATTTGTCAACATTCCATCATTATTTTTTCCAACTTAATAATCTATAAAGCAGTCAGCTGGCAGCATGTTTTTGTTTTGTAATCCATCTGACGTGTCTTCATCCCATAAATTTATTATTTTTGTTAAATCATTTAAACTTAGGGACACTGAAATGCATTTTTGTTTAGTTGGATCTTTCTGTAAACGTTTACGTGTTGCATCCCTTGCATCACGTGCATTGTTAAATATGACACTAATAAACGGATCAAACACTAAACAATTTGACACACACTTATCTCCGTTCAATAAAATAATCGCGGTCTCTTTTAATTTTCTTTTTGTTGTATTATCTTCCTCTTCTGAAATTTTTTCCGAACCCCATTGAATCAAATGGCCGTTTTCCCAAGCGTGTTCGCAAGTTTTGGATTTTTCAAATTTCCGTCTTTTTATATAATTTTTTTCCCCTCAACTCTAACATTAAGATACCAACAATAAAATTCACTTTGGAAATAGGAAATAATATGCTACCATTTTTAGATGTTTTAATTAAAAAACAAAATTATGTAAAAACAAGTGTTTATAGAAAACAAACTCACACCAATAGATATTTAAATTTTAGATCTAACCATTACATTGATATTAAGAAAGGTGTTGTTAAATAATGTTTATATAATAGAGCAAAATTAATTTCATCAAACAATGATATTTTTAATAATGAACGAAAATTTATTACAAACGTTATAATAAATAATGAATACCCTCCAAATTTTGTTAATAGAACATTCAAAAATATTACAGATAAAACGAACACTTTGAGACAAATAAAAGAAAATAATCATACAACAAAAATTCCATACATTCCTATATTATCAGAAAGGCTAAGAAGAATCGGTAATAAATTTAATAGTTTTTCAGACAACTAATACTTTACAATCATTTTTGTCCAAAACGCGTCCAAAAAATGATATACAAAATTAAAAAAACTGCATCTACAGTATACCTTGTGAATGCAATAAACATTATGTTGAAGAAACGTCTCAGCCTATGAATGTTAGAGTTGAAGAACATAAAAATTATATAAAAAAGACGGGAATTTGAAAAATCCAAAATTTTCGTACACGCTTGGGAAAACGGCCATTTGATTCAATGGGGTTGGCAAAAATTTTAGAAAAGGAAGATGACGCAACAAAATAGTTATTTATGCAACAAGTAAAAAAGTAAATATTTATTGCACGCGACGTGAAATTGTCCAACGAGGCCGAGTAGGACAACACGTCGAGTGCAATAAACACTTTTTGTACGAGTTGCATACAATATTTTTTCTACATTCATGCAAAAACTAAAAAATATTTTATTTAGATGACACTAATTGTAGAAAAATATGACGTCGATTCGAACGTTTATGTTTGTCATGATGACAAAATGCTGTAGTAGAATGACAGATAATTGCAATAAATAATTTTATTGCACTAGTGCAATAAAGAACCACTTTTTCCACTAAATATAGTTCAATAATGTTTTGTTTTTTGCATGATCGTAGAAAAATAAAATTAAAAGAGACCGCAATTATTTTGTTGAACGGAGATAATTGTGTGTCAAACTGTTCAATAAACATTGATCATTGTATCAAGTTGTCTGTGTACAGTTGTATCAAGAAGAAATAAGTAACGATAAAATAAAAATCATTTAACATCTCTATGGAAACAGATAAACAAATTTTAAACTATCAAACTTGACATACGTTTAACACTTTTACTACTATTTTGAGAACGGAAACAGAGAGGTTTTCGAAACGTCAAAAATATGGAAGTGCGCGATAGTGATTTGATTTTTGTTATTTTTTACTTATCTGTTTTTTTCAGTGTGAGATTTTTTGGTTAGGCAAACTTAGTTTCAAAAATAACCCTTGACTGATGCGTTTGGCGCAAGGGCTTATTTAATTAATATTTTTTTTTCAGAAGTGTGGCAAAAACCTAATAACACTAAAGAAAAACTAAAATTATGCCACAAATAAATAGCTTCAGACAATATAAATACTTTTATAATAGAACCTTACAATATATTCATTTTTGAGCAATAATGTACGAAATAGTTTAACATAAATTGTAACTATGTGCTACAATTGTGTTAATTTACATGACAACATTTTTTCCGCGTGGGTATACCAAAATTTCAGTTGTTTATTTTCTATTTTTACCTTCAAACACTAAGTCTAATTTAATCCTATATACCCTTAATTTATTCGTTACACAAGATCCTTTACATAATTTTGTACACAAATATTTATTCGTCGTGGGATATTCGCATTTTCAGCTTTCGGTAATTATTTGCATTTTAATTAAAATCATTTGAATTGGCATGAATTTCAGTGCCCGAAAATGTAGGGTATAATGCTCTATATCCATATCAAACGTTAACATCGATTTACAATTTCATTCAAATGGAAATGTATGTATTATAATTATTGTTCCTAAAATAACAAATTTATAGGCGATTTAACACATTGAAACGTATAACGGTACTGAACGCTTATGTGGATTTATTAATATGGCCCGTTAAACGAGTTAGTTTGGTATGAGAATAAAAAGGATGTACATTGTTTTAAAAATTTTATGAATAAATATTTCTCAAATGCGTTTTTGTTGCCGATTAATAATTGAAAGTGTCCACTTATACCTCAAAAAATAATAATATCAATAATAAAATAATGACTAGAGGAGTGAGTTACTTATATCGCGAAAAACATTTAACATTTCAAGTGTTACCAGTTTTTTTAAAGAATTCTGCATGGTGTGGTAATGTTATATTGCGGTATACAATTTTCTCAGTGTACAGTTGACGTTATGATGAAACATAATAGATGAAAATATGTTTTTCTACTAATATTCTATAAGCCCACCATTATCCACCTTTCTTTGACGCGTAAACTTCTATCTGTTTGACCTGGGTGAATAATGCTGACCTTGATTTATTTACCAAGGTAAATAATGAAAAAGACACTTAATAATTTTGACAGTTGACAGTTATAGAAGTAAAGAACCACAGTAAGCAGAACGTGGAAGTTATGAAACACGTTTACAGAACATGTGAACAGATAATTATCCCTACCACGAGTACCACGAACTTATCGGAAATAATAGTTAAGTGTGCAATTGTGGCATGTCATCACTCGAATGTTGAGCGACGTAGTAGTGGCACCAGCAGCATTATCAGCTTTATTTCCGGGCACGGAGTGTCTTGATGGAAACGAAAATGCTTGGAATTGTACTCGGTGGGCGAATTGGCACTAGTAATAGTTGCAAAGGCAGAAGGAACGACAAGAAATGACGACGACGTTTGAACACCTTGCACCAATTGCAATGCGTCTCTTATCGGCTATTGATTCTTCAATGTATTCTTCTGTTACCCCTGAAAATCGCCTCCCACCGTGACGCTTTAAGGACAATATATCGCCTCCACTTTCAGCCAATATGGTAGTTGAAGTTATGCGAAAGGCATGACCGGTGTAATTCTCATAACTTTGGGGTTTCAACTTTGCGATCACTTTGGACATATTGCTAATTGTGTTGTGCCCCATATTTTCTGGTGTAGGCCTATCCCCAAGTACTTTTTTAATGTCTCAATCCACAGGGGTTTCATCACGACAAATTTTCTGGCTAAACCATTCTTACTGGTAGGTATTTTTATTATAATTATAGCGCTTCTCTAGACGCCTGCAATCCTAATATGGCAAGAGCTGTATAGTATGGAATTTGTGAGTTTTTAGAAGTTTACTGAAACCTATTTATTACCTTTGCTGTCAGAAAGGCGGCATCAGGTGAATCAGTGAGACATCTAGTAATATCCTCTTCTGAAAACACAGGCGATTTCTTTGGCCTGTAAGAGGCGTTCTTTCGTTTTAGGTATGCAATTAATTTATAGTATCTTCCAGCGTCAATATTTTCTTTTAATTTTATGGTTGCGTTTAACACTGAAAAAGTACACCATAGACTGGATGCCTTTTTATTTTCCTCGTGCTTTATAAAGTATGCTAATTACATTAATTGCAAATTTATTTGTGAGAAATGTCACAAAGTGTGATTTGAAACAAAAGAGTACCCACTTCATTCTTGTACATGATATCAGCGTTTTCAGAGTATTTATTCAAATTTCGTAAAACTGCATCTCAATTATTGAAACTCGATTTAAGGCGTAGGTGCTAGTAGGAGAAAAATACTACAGTATGCGCCAAAAGTATGGAATAAATTCAATAAAAACGAAACAATTATTTTTTGGGAAAAATCCTCGAACAGGTCGATTTTTAATTTAAAAAATACATATTTTAGCGTAAAATGCGATTTTCAAATGTCATTTGTTTTCGAGTAATAACGTCATCGATTTTTTTTTAAATGGCAACATCATATTTTTTTCCTTGATTCTGAAAGATCGTTTAATTCTCTATCAGACAGTACTAAAATTTTGCCCTCTTACATAAGAAAGTTTTCGAGTAAATGACGATTGAATTTTAGAAAACGTAAATTTTATCCATAAAAAAGCAACAATTCTGAGGTATGTAAAATAAAATACAATTGATTAAATTTTATACTTAAATTAAATGTTCGAATTGCCATCTACCAACTTCTTGACAATGCGCAAGTCTGTGAAGAAATTCTTCTCGCACATTATGAATGATTTCTGGGGTAACTCTACGTATTTCGTCCCGAATGCGATTTTGAAGTTCTTCTAAATTACGTGGTTTATTAATGTACACTTTTGACTTCAAGTATCCCCATAAAAAAAAGTCAAGAGGTATAAGATCTGGCGATCTTGCAGGCCATTCTATCGGTCCGCGTCTGCCGATCCACCTCACTGGAAAATAGTTGTCCAAAAAATCTCGTACAGGGCGCGCATAGTGCGGAGGTGCGCCGTCTTGATGAAACCATATGGTATCGTCAGGAATGTCAGAGTCATTATCGTTAGGAAAAATTACTGCAAGGGCTGGAACAAGGTCATTTTCTAGAAACTCTAAATATCTTTGTCCTGTAAGGGTTCCTTCAAAGAAGAAGGGCCCTACTGTTCTGTCGTCAACTATTCCAGCCCACACATTTAATTTCTGAGGGTGTTGGGTATGTGCCTCTGCCATCCAATGAGGATTTTCCCGACTCCAATATCTGCAAGTTTGACAGTTTACTGTACCATTCAGACAAAATGTGGCCTCATCTGAAAAAAGTATTTGCCGGTGTAAATTTCTATTTTCTTGACATAAATCCATTAGAATTTCGCAAAAGTGTAAGCGGCGATCGGGATCATCTTCATCGAGTTCCTGCACAAGTTGAATTTTGTAGGGATGATATTTTTCCTTCCTCAAGATACGTAGTACTGTGCTCTGACTAGTGTCATTGTTTAATGCAACCAATCGTGAAGAATTATGAGGATTATCCACCATACTTATTAAAATGTTCTGTTTCTGAAAAAAATATGGTGTTGCCATTTAAAAAAAAATCGATGACGTCATTACTCGAAAACAAATGACATTTGAAAATCGCATTTTACGCTAAAATATGTATTTTTTAAATTAAAAATCGACCTGTTCGAGGATTTTTCCCAAAAAATAATTGTTTCGTTTTTATTGAATTTATTCCATACTTTTGGCGCATACTGTATATAAAGACGGTAGAGAAGAGTGCTATTATACTTCTCTACCTTGGTGTATAATGTACTATTATTTTCTTATTCTGAATGATTTGTCACTCTGTATACTATAAAAGATCGCGCACATCATGCCTGGACGCACCTGTAGAGCACGGACCTGCAAAGCCTTTTCATGAAGGTTCTCATATTGTTTAAAGGAACATCGCACTTTAGACCAGCACCAGCGCGGACGGGAACCTGTAACGACCCTCACTGCAGGTCATGTCGGTGGCCTGCAACTTTTATGCTTGGCTGCGGTAGTTCAACATAAGTTCTGTTCCCATAAAAGTCAGGGATTAGTTTCAAAGTGTCGCTAAACTGTCGGACCTCTATTTACTTATCTTAAACGAACTGTAAGTCTTTCATCAGGTGGTACTGCGTCTGCGCTGAGAAATCTTGTGTTTTGGTGGCGGGGACGATCTAAGAGCTGAACATTTTTCACCGTACAGCCATCTCTTTTTATTGATAGGGTGAACCCAAAACTTTCTCCTTTTCCTCGCTTTTTTCCACTTCTTAATTTCATACAAAATCGTTAAAATAAAAATTTCTTGCGAACCTTTATGGGACTTTTAGATTGGGCACAAGTATATGGGTTTGTATAGATATTCAGCCATATACATGCATCAGCAGTATCGGCACATCAATTAATTGTGTGTCCGAATGGGATTTTATGACCTACTGCAAATAGTTACACCGCAAACAGAAAACGCTATTGAAAAGCCAATCCTCTAACTTATATGTTGGATATGATGTTAAAGATTTTAGCAGACAGTTCCAGTTACATTAGGACTGAAATGATGGCAAATCGGCCAATACAATTTGGCAAACGATGAACTAAACACCCTCTATATTAAAAGTCTGTGTGATGTTATTCTTGCAGTACTACCAAATAAAATATAAAAAGTATTCCAAAACTTTTTTACTGTATTGTGAAGTGTGTGTATTGTATAAATGAATTTTGCTACAATTATTATTAATGAAGTCATATGTACGTTCTTTAATACCAACTGTCTAGCTATGTTAAGAAACAATTTTACAGCAACCACAACACATTATACACATGTTTTTTTCAATAAATTTGATTTTTCATTACAAGTTTTATCAAATTGATATATTATTAAAACAGATAGAAAGACAATGTAAATTAAAATAATTTGTAAATAATGTTTGATAGATTCAATACTACAGTGTGCCTGTACTTTTAAATTAAGAATAAAAAAATATGTATGACTTGTTGAATGTCTCAAGATGGGAGCAGTTATTTTCCCAAAACGTAACTAAATAAAAATAAAAGAGAAAATAAATGAATTTATTTTAATAAATGTATTTTATTTTCAATGCTAGGTAATAACACAGCCCCACAAAAAAAAAGTTCATACACAAGAGAGTGACATATGTATTCCCATTTATTTTTCGACGCTGAATCCGATCCCGATCTGGTATGTCCGAAATATGACTTTCCGACCCCAATGGGCCATTTTCCCGGACCCAAACTGGGAATTTCAGCTGTCCAAAAACTTTTTGAGCATCCTCTAAGGAGCAGTACTGAAGAATACATGAAAATCCCACTTTTGCAACTGGTACGTCCGAAATATGATTTTCCGGCCTCAATGGGCCAGTTTCCCGGACCCAAACTGGGAATTTCAGCTGACCAAAAACTTTTCACACCCAGTCTCAGGTCCAGAATTGAAAAACACACGAAAATACCACAGTCGCGACCAGGACGTCCAAAACAGGATTTTCCCGCCCCAAGGGGTCATTTTCCCGGACCCAAACCCGGAACCGCATTTCAGGCCATTTTCGGCCCCTGGGACATGTAGGCCCAATTCTAAGCTCGTGATCAGATTCAGCGTCGAAAAATACATGGGAATACATATGTCACTCTCTTGTGTATGAACTTTTTTTTTGTGGGGCTGTGTAATTAACCAATTGTCCCTTTAAAATTGGTATTTTAAATGTAACTTATCACCCTGTATGTAAAAAAAAACCAATAGAAACTCAGGTCTCTCTATTTTTTTAATAATGTCCTAATTCTTAATACGACACTTTATATTAACCTGAAAAATTTTCACAGCTTTTTTACGTGTGTCTGTATCTATAGCTATCTACCATATAGATTGTTATCTATCTAAAATAGTTTACCATGTATATACACTAAATACATGTACACGTGTCTAGCATTACACAGTAGCTTAGATGCATTAATTCGGAAATTATATCTCTACATGCGTGAGAATTATCAGTTCAATTTGACACTAGGGGAGACTTGAGTAAGAATGGACCGTAAATATGAACTAGTATTGCAGTTCATAAATTATAAGATAGAGGTAGCAGACGTTTTGCTAGCAAGCACAAAGGAAAATTTTCCCTAGACATATAAATATATAGATGCGGTAAGAATTTAGACAAATGAATATTAACTATATTTTCATCAAAATATTTAAGAAATTGCAACTGAGAATAATAAAACTATATACTACACTAAATGTTTGCACTATAATTACACTAAATTACAAAAAATGATTGCCTTTAACGCGAAAAATATCAAAAATTATGTTGACAAGAAAAAGAATTGCGTAACGTAAGTCGTCCGAATTCTTGCCGCAACTATAAATGAAGACAGTCTAATGATAATAAAATCTTACACGACCACGTTGAAGTAAATTTCCGTTGCAATATAATGATATTAATATGTTATTAACACAATTTGAACATAAGTACCTAATTTGTATTGAATAATATTCAATAAGAATGCTATTCCCAAAAGTATTAATGCCAACTGACTGCTTGATGCATTTACCACTTCTGGACCCCACAAAATATCGAGTATGATCTATGTTGCTTGATCTCATCACTCTTTGAACCATTTTCACCATATTTATTGCTTTAATGTTTTCATTTTCATTGTCCTTCATTTTTAACATTTTGTAGATTAAGATTTGTCTATTCAGTACTTCCAACAAAAATTGAATTTTGTTTTCTTTTGTTAAAATCTTAGACGTTTTTGACCGAAATGCTTCTGATTTTCATTTTAGAAAAGCGATTAAATAGACGTACTTACTTATTAATATCCATATTTTTCTTGTTCCTCCCAAATACAGTATGCGCCAAAAGTATGGAATAAATTCAATAAAAACGAAACAATTATTTTTTGGGAAATATCCTCGAACAGGTCGATTTTTAATTTAAAATATACATATTTTAGCGTAAAATGCGATTTTCAACTGTCATTTGTTTTCGAGTAATGATGTCATCGATTTTTTTTTAAACGGCAACACCATATTTTTTTCCTTGATTCTGAAAGATCGTTTAATTCTCTATAAGACAGTACTAATATTTTGCCCTCTTACATAGGAAAGTTTTCGAGTAAATGACGATTGAATGTTAGAAAACGTAAATTTTATCCATAAAAAGTAACAATTCTGAGGTATGTAAAATAAAATACAATTGATTAAATTTTATACTTAAATTAAATGTTCGAATTGCCATCCACCAACTTCTTGACAATGAGCAAGTCTGTGAAGAAATTCTTCTTGCACATTATGAATGATTTCTGGGGTAACTCTGCGTATTTCGTCCCGAATGCTATTTTGAAGTTCTTCTAAATTACGTGGTTTATTAATGTACACTTTTGACTTCAAGTATCCCCATAAAAAATAGTCAAGAGGTGTAAGATCTGGCGATCTTGCAGGCCATTCTATCGGTCCGCGTCTGCCGATCCACCTCCCAGGAAAACAGTTGCCCAAAAAATCTCGTACAGGGCGCGCATAGTGCGGAGGTACACCATCTTGCTGAAACCATATGGTATCGTCAAGAATGTCAGAGTCATTATCGTTAGGAAAAATTACTGCAAGGGCTGGAACAAGGTCATTTTCTAGAAACTCTAAATATCTTTGTCCTGTAAGGGTTCCTTCAAAGAAGAAAGGCCCTACTATTCTGTCGTCAACTATTCCAGCCCACACATTTAATTTCTGAGGGTGTTGGGTATGTGCCTCTGCCATCTAATGAGGATTTTCCCGACTCAATATCTGCAAGTTTGACGGTTTACTGTACCTTTCAGACAAAATGTGGCCTCATCTGAAAAAAGTATTTGCCGGTGTAAATTTCTATTTCCTTGACATAAATCCATTAGAGTTTCGCAAAAGTGTAAGCGGCGATCGGGATCATCTTCATTGAGTTCCTGCACAAGCTAAATTTTGTAGGGATAATATTTTTTCTTCCTCAAGATACGTAGCACTGTGTCTGACTAGTGTCATTGTTTAATGCAACCAATCGTGAAGAATTATGAGGATTATCCACCATACTTATCAATATGTTCTGTTTCTGATTTTCATTAATACTTGGACGTCCAGGTTTTGGAATATTTACAACATTGCCAGTTTCTCTAAATTTAGACTCTACCTTACTGACTGTTGATTGGCTGATAGGGCGATCTGGATATTTTTCATTAAATAAATCGCAAACTTCCTGCTGAGTTCTAGTCATATTCCCGCATCCGATAAGAATTAAAATTTCAATTCTTTGAGTAACAGTTAAATGTGCCATAATACTTTAAATTGAATAATAATTTCTATGTCGCTTACAATACTTATTAGAAAGTCGGTGTGACAATGACACTTTGCAAAGATTTTCACCTACGTGATCCATAAAAGAACTATGGAATTCGAAAAACTAAACTTGATAACGTGTTTGCTTTATTTTAAATGATTTACGTTTTCTAACATTCAATCGTCATTTACTCGAAAACTTTCCTATGTGAGAGGGCAAAATTTTAGTGCTGTCTGATAGAGAATTAAACGATCTTTCAGAATCAAGGAAAAAAATATGGTGTAACCATTTAAAAAAAAATCGATGACGTCATTACTCGAAAACAAATGACATTTGAAAATCGCATTTTACGCTAAAATATGTATTTTTTAAATTAAAAATCGACCTGTTCGAGTATTTTTCCCAAAAAATAATTATTTCGTTTTTATTGAATTTATTCCATACTTTTGGCGCATACTGTATAGCCGGACTACCCTACTTTCTCCTACCTGAATAACGATCTGGTAGTGTTATACCAATTATATATCCCAATTAATTAACTATACGACTACCAATAACCGTAACTGAAACCGGGCTTAAAACACTACAGATTAAATCAATGTTCAGTAATAATTTTCACTCAGGTACGTCCTATAGATTTGCATATAAATTGTGTCTCAGCAGGCTGTTATCAATCACTGCCGCAGTTAATGGCGGTCAGTGTCGATTAGCTGACCAAAGTGATCAATCCTAGTCCAGAATGTTTGCAGAAGGAAATGTGAAATATTCAGGAATAACTTTCATCGTCGTTCCCTAGACGAAAAAATAAGACAATCAAAAGATATTTGATGCACAAATTGTAATTCGGATACACCAGACTAATCCTAAACGAGTTCTCTTTTACATTTTCTGATGTCAATAAGTACAATGTTTATTTAATCTTATACCATTTTCCTATAAGTTAAAAATAGTTTAGTCTGATGCTGTATCAGGTTAAATTTTACAAATTGTATGTCAATCGCCAGCATTGTTGCCTTAATCCATTAGTTTATCAGATTTATAGATCAATTAACTTAAGTAATAAATAAAACTCGTAGTAACGTACACAATGACAACCCGGTGTAGACAAGCTACATCTAGCGGCCATTCGATACTCCATGCCGGACTGGAACATGAAGCGTTCTACATCGCCCACAGACATATACCGTTTTCGAGCTTATTAACTCTCATCAGTGCACCATAGGTGAGGTGTCTAATCCCGACAGAAGGGATTATGATCAGTTGTTTCTTAGAATTCCGTGTTTGCAAAATATCGTTCTCGACAAACGCGATAGAGGTCCATAGCTTTCAATTGTGTCTACGGCGATGTAGAACGTTTCGAGTCTGTGGCTTTTCAGTCCGGCATGAAGTAACGGATACCCGCTAGATGTAGTTTGTCTACACCGCGTACTCATAGTTCCTTCTGTCGGATTAGACAGACTAAAACAGCTAGGGTTATTCGTCCGTTACCTCACCTATGGCATACTGATGAGAGCTAATAAGTTCGAAACCGATACAAGTTCGGTAAGCCGCTGATAAATGACTGGCTGTTTGCTATAGGGTTTTCAGGTGTAATTCAATGCTGGCTGGGGCATTAGCCCGCAGCTACTCTGCTGCTTGCTTCTTGGAATTCCGTGTTTGTAACGTACAATATATCTTTTAACAAATAAATTTGATCAAGGTTTTCATAAATATGTTTACAATTAGAGAAATATTTATCAGTATTTAAAATTTGGTAATTGCGAAGAGAAGAAAGTGCTTTGTTAAATTATAGTGCTAATTTCTACATTAACAGACAAATTTTGTATAAATATGTACCCGTGTAATAGCTTCAATCGAAATAATAAAATATTTTTACAACTTTTATATAAATTTTTACCTTCGACCACTACTGTAAAAACACACCGTCTGCGATCAATGTAAGATTCCTATTATGTATGGTAAAAAAATCGCATTGCTTGGTAAAAATCGTACAGTTTTCCTAGTAACCCCCTAAGCCACGGCCAATACAAACAAACTTATTCAAAAACTGTCATAATCTTAAATCATATTTGTATGTGAAGGTAATATTATAAAGTGAAATTAGTTTGATTACATAAAGAATGACGAGTGACAGTGAAATAGAAAATTTAACTCCACCCAATATTAGTGAAATTGCAGTAGCTGCTAAAAACAACTTGTTACCGGCGAAATCTGAATATGGATACTTTACTTACCAAAGATTTATGGAAGGGAGATTAACAAACGACGTTAAATCATTTTCCGAGAATGTAATGATGGCATATTTCCAAGAACTATCAAAAACTATGAAGCCTTCCTCACTTTGGTTTGGTTTTACTCAATGATAAAGGGCACAATTAATATAAATCACAATGTCGATATTGCAAATTACTCCAAATTATAAGCTCTTCTGAAGAGACAATCGAGCGGCTTCAAATACCAGATGATAAATATTTGTTTATGAAGGTAATTGAGCTTAGTATAATGTTAGATATGTATTTTAAATCGTTTTTTAGGTTCCTCTTATAATTGGTATAAACGGTGCGTGCAGGAAACAAGAGTTGAGTAATATAAAACCGTCAAATATTCAAGACACAGAGAAAAATCTAATTATTAATATTCCTAATTCAAAAACTAAACGGCAACGTTCTTTTGTGGTATCTTAATGTTTTTACCCCAAGGTTAAAAAATATATAAACTTTCGCTCTGCAGTAACTACAGCTGTAAATTTACCTTTTTTCCTAAACTATATAAACAGAAATGTACCAGACAGTATGTTGGTATTAACAAGTTAGGAAATATTTCAAAATAAATAGCCATATATCTGGGACTACTAGAAGCAGCGACTTATACGGGACACTGCTTTCGACGCTCGTCCGCGACTATTCTTGTTGACACAGGTGGCGACTTATGAGATTTAAAAAGACACGGCAGATGGCAGTAATTAGCCGTAGCTGAAGGATGGATAATTCCCTAAATAATCAAACTAACAATTCGTCTGAAATATCATCTGTAATAGCAAATACTAGTAATAGTACTAATAGTATTAATGAAAATTTCATTGAAGCAGTTAATAATAATCTTACTTATGCTTCAACAAGTAAAACAACCGATATACCATTTGTCTTCAATAATTGTTCTGTAACTATAAATAATTATTATAATAGGAATAAATAATATAATAAAAACTAACATATATATTTTGTCATTAATGTACTACTATAGAATTATTACAATATATACCTTCTTGTTGATGCTATCAAGTTCTTAAATTATTAAATTATTGATATTGTTACCAGTTCGGATGGAGAACTAAAACTAAATGATTTCATCTGAATAAGTAGGTCTTAGGTAAAGTATAGTACGTAATATGTGTTGTAATGCAATTATGCACTCATAGAATAGTAACTATTCCATTCGTGCGCAAAATACTTTTTACAACACTTATTACATAATATACTATTACTACTGAATTTTTGCAAGGTATCTATGACACATATGTTTTTACATACAGACGCGTAATTCCCAATATAGTAATATTTTTGAAATAACAAATGCCTTAATAGTCAATACAAAATGTGTAAGTAAGTAAAATCTTGAGATAACTGCTTCCAATAATGTAACCGAATAATTTGTCTCCATCATATAGCGGAGATGTAGAAAACATTTTTAAAAATGTCTCTTTTCTTTTGTAAAAAAAATGATATGTTCACTGAATACATCAAATGTTGTTGTATCTTCAAACTACAGAAAAAGTAGTTTCTATTTTCAATATAAACTTGAGTGCCATATGTATTTCACATGATAAAATCAGAACACAAAATTTGTTATCATAAATCAACTATAGTAGAGAATATAAAACGAAGAATATCAATAAGATATAATATGAAGCTGCAATATGAATATAAATAATTTCAAGAATGAATATGTAGACGGATAATAGATAGATAGACCATTTTGCGTTAACAATTATTGTGGAAATAATTATTAACACGAAATTTGTTATGTTATGTTAGCAGAACATATACAATTACCTTAAATGTTTGTCAGATACCACAAAATAAGCACAAGGTGTTCTATTAGAGATGCAAAAGGTACCTCATAGAAATATAGTCTAATATATGTGATGCATGACTGATAAGTATTAAATTTAGATTTAGATTAGATAGAGGACTTTAACCATCTTTCCACGTTTGGAATATTTAACCCGTTTCAAATATGATTTTTTATTTTTGACAAAAAAATAGTTTCGTCTTTTTGTCTTCAAAAATTTAATTTTAATAAGAAATAGAACCACTTATCTACATCTAAGGCAAAATTAATAAAATTTGAGTAAAATTATAAATAATATCAACAAATTTTATTGAAAACATAAAAATATAGTTCTTGTTATACAAAATACATAATACCAAACATAAAAACTTTAATATATCTAAGATTACCGTCATTATTTAAAAAATAATTTATTGACTTTGTTTCCCACATAAGTGGGTTGTTGTGACCTTGTCTAAGTCGTCTGCTGTAAGCCCTATTCCAGTAATGTTATTGTTAATATTAAGCTAGTTACGGACGGACAGCTATAATATATATCTGATATATTACAAAAATATCCCTTGTGATTAAAATGTATAGAACGTTACGAACTGACGCTTTAATATACATTTATATCTATACGGTTTATTTTTCTATAGGAATATATCTCATTACAAAGAAATAAATATATATTATATTATCGGTCACCGTCCGTAAATAGCTTTAAGCATAATTTTAATCACAAATGATATTTTTATATCAGATATATATATTATAGCTTGCCGTCCGTCACTAGCTTTAAACCGGTGTTTTATATCTTGGTTTTCTGCATAACTGTAAACGCATCTTCTACTGGATTTCGATGTCACAAGTAACTCTATCTCAGCAAAACGAAGAGTTTTTTTTCCTGATTTTGTTCTTGACTTTTTGAAAGAGTGAGCTTCGCACCTAAATTTTAAAGAGCTTGTTTTAAAGTTGCTATGGCAAAATCAACTACCCGAGAAACGTGAAGTCTTAACTCTTATATATTTAATTATTGATCTAACAGAAGTACTTTGTAGCGTCAAATGAAATATTATATTAAATATTATTATAAGCGTTTTCCGATTTTTGCGGTATTAATCGCGATTCTGCTTTACTATTGAAGTAATTAATGATAGAACTCATTTTTAAACGATATACAACCAGTAACAACTGTTATTAGTCCTTATTTTCCATTTTTTTGTATTAATACCAGTATTTATAATTTCAAAGTGTGTTAATAAAAAAATTGTGTAAAGCATTCGTAAAAATCGCGCGTGTTTTAGAGACCTTAATATTGGTCGTTATTTCAAATTACTGTTAAAAAGTTTAAAAAAATGTGCGATAAGTTTTATTTAGTTCCAAATGTTTAATACACAGCAATATTTGATATCAATGAATCATGAACTGTCACCAAAAGAAGAATGATGTAAACCTACTATATATCGATGTGTAAATTAGATATTGCAAAGAAAACTATGTGCGTGTAAGGCCATTATTTTTTACCCGAAAATTGTATTACTTATCAAAGAATTGCAAAATTAAATAGAAATAGTTAACCCCCAAAAAAATATAATAAAGAATACACATGGGGTACTTTATTTCAACTCCTTACGACGAGGAGAATAAAAAAATCTCATCCAGAAGAAGTTGCAGCAGTCTAAATACTTTGTCAAATTTCACTTCAGAATTTCAAAAGTTGTGGAAGAAACTAAATGAAACTAAATTTGCCAGCCCCTGTTAAGGGGTCGTAAGTCCTTAAGAGGGGTTAAGATCAAAAAATTGTATATGAAGGACCTCTTTTAAAATCGGTCGTACCCTCAATTTTTTGCACATTATTTGGGATCACCCTTCTAACTGATTTAATAAGCAACAATGGTTATACAATTCCAGAGTTGGTGTGACTGGTCTTTATTATGAGAATAATCACAGTACGTATCAGTATTGAAGTTAGAAAATTCCAAGACACTGAATCTGAAGCGAATAAAAAATAGAACATCATGAATTAGTATTCAACAGATTTTGAGGACTTACAAATTTCACTCATACAAAATCAGTTTCACACAAGAATTGCATAAAGATGATAGTGATCATCGTTCACAATTTTGCGAGGTGATCAAACCATAGAAAATTCATAATTTTTTTACATCTGTTAATGGAGTACATACCCATACTCCCCAAATTTAAATGTCTAAAATCTTTAATATTTGGTGGTCATATCCTAGAAAGCAATCTAGCAGCAGAAACCTAAAAAGCAATCTAACAGGATCTTTTGGAAGGCACAATTGACTCCATGTTGACTAAAATAATTAAAAATAACCAGAATTATTTCAGTTCAGTTGATGTTTCAACAAGATGGTGCTCCTTCGTACCATGCTTTGTCTGTTATTCAGTATTTGGATCAACACTTTCCGGATCACTATACCGAGAGGATAGATTCCATAGAATGGCGTCTACCAACACCAGATCTTTATTGCACTTCTTTCTGTAGGGTCACTTAAAAAACGTAATTTATTCTGCTTCACCTGTTTCATTGGAAGATCACGTGAACGAATCGCAAATAAATCAGAAACACTCATGCGAGAACGTTTTCACATTATTGCATGAAAGCTAGGAACAGTAATGATAATGTAAGTAGCTAGATTTTACTTCACAGGTATTTTTCTGTAAATAAGTCATTGTTTCTTTTAAACATGTAAATTCCAAAAACTGCATACAACTGTTTAAAGAATTAAGGGAGCTTTCCAGCGATATATGACTCGTCTGTCCTTGTCTATTCAAATTTTAGGGGTTGGTCACCCCACTGATCTGGGGTTGAAATGACTATGTTGAAACCTCGGAAAATCAGTTGTCTCCCTCCAAAGTAAAATGGACCTGCCCAAACACTCCATGTCAAGTTTTCGTTGGGCCACTCTGCTTACATTTTTGTATTGAATAGAAAAAATTACAGATTTCAAAGATATAAAAGTGTGTAACAAGTTTTATCTTAAAAATCATAAATGAAACCTTTAGTTTAGTTAATTTTTTTCACAAATCAGTTAATCCCTTATACAACCACATATTTTTTATGGAAGCATTAAATTTAATAATCATTTTCTGTTAAAAGTAACGGTATATTATGTAAAGATCGAATCCCAGTGGAAAGCCTTGAACTAAAGATACGCTAAATATTCCGCTATATCTTTCGTGTCCCTTAAAAAAGTCCTTCACATTTGAATTCAATTCCCGCAGCCCTTTTTTATCTCTGACGTGCGTCGAGGGTATACTTTTTTATCAAGGTTTCCGTGTCGGTATGCATTTGTACCGTATTGTCAGTATATTTTAGGCTCTCCTCTCAAAATATTTATACTGATATCTTTCGTAGCAGGTCAAAACGGATCTTGGCATTTAATTTATATCTTCCGTCGTTTTTCTTTTTTTAGAATACTTGTTTCCACAATTTAAACAAAGGGGACGATGTTATTCCAGTGATTTAACTATATTCAGTATTTTGCAAAACGTGAATAACAATAATGTATTAGCTTGTTAATTTCAATTCATTAAATAATTGATGTGCGGTTTGTTAAGCGATGGCCACTTTTACAAATGTGTATCATAAATATTTTTTAAGAAATTACACGAATTAGTTGAATTATAATAGATTTTAGTTTTAGATTATGAAGAAATTAGAAATAAATTGCTCCGTTTCTGAAATGTCAAAATATTGACACCTTGATTTTTCCATATCTTTTATATTATTTAAAGTAGAGATCTGCTGGAAGGCTAAAAAACCAAACCTCCTAGATCCTTGTGTTGATTTTCTAGTAGATTCTATTATGTAATAGAGAAATAATTTATTTAATTTAATCATAGTTGCCAACAATTACAATTACTGTAAATATAGGCATGTCAATTAATTTTTCCATCGCCGATGAAAGCATATTTATGACGAGGGCGAACTCATTCAAAAGTTATGTAATTATCTATCTCTTTATCAACAAAATAGGTTGGCAGATTTTTACAATTTGATAAATGATAGAGATAGAACCCATCTATGATTCATCCCTGATACCAGAACGCGCTAGGTGATATCAATAGTCTAACATTGTATATAAGAACGCTTTTTGAACCCAAATCATCCATATGAACATCAGAACAGGCATTCTGTATTAAAGTGTTTTAATTACTTGTTTATGCAAACATTACATAGGTAGGTAGGTACCTACTGAAGCATCCGACGAAGACTGGAATTTTATGAATGGTTTTGTGATGAGCTAAGAATAGATTCAGATTTTGCTATTAAAATATTATGGACTGATGAAATAATATTTGAGGATAGTAGAACATTTAAAAGAAAAAACAAATACATTTACGTTATTAAGATCCTACGCTTAGCAGACTTTGAACCTCGATAAATGTTTGTTCTACTACTGGTTACTAGATACTATTTTACGTCATTTTATTCATATTTTAATCTTTTACTAGATAATTTTCAAGAGATTATAGATAATTTGCTTCTTGTTTTCACAAGATGGAAAACTTGTTTTAGCAAGATGGTGATGCTCATAATGTCCAGTAGTGTTAATAATTTTTGGTCGAAGATTTTCTCAAGTTCTCTATTTAAATTCCTTTAATTATTTTTTGAGAATTTGCTTATTTATTGCTTATCTTTTGCTCGGTTAGATTTTAGACATCAGTCCTTTGTTTTAGAAAATTAATTAGAATTTTTAATTGCTAAACCCACTTATAATGTTGTTAGCTGAACGTTAAGCCACAGTGAGAATTAGCGTCTTCTTCATTGCCACTAGAAGATGCACGTTCTTCAGTAATTCAGTATATACAACGTACTTTCATCCTCCAAAACCCCCTGGAGCGTGCTGAAAGTTTCTATCCTTTGGATTAATTGACAGAACTTTATATTTGATTTGTATTTCTCCGGAAAGCACCGTTTTCATAGCTATTCCTATCCGCTTAAGTATATGCACGTTTTTTAAGATTTCATGTTTTACAATGTAATTCACAAATTCTGAAACAATAAGACTAGCTGTAATTTAGTCCTTAAGTAGAAATATATTGTTGTTTGCCGCTCAGTTTTTATCCCTACTAGATTATTTAAATTGTTTAGTATTTCAAGCAGCAAATTTGATCCATCACTTATTGTCGCATTAAATATATGTTGTTGTACTTCCTCTACTACCTCTTATTCAGGAGGATTAGCCCAGAAGTCGGAGAGGAGGCGATCAAATGTCGACCGGTATCAATCTGTCACATTGATCAAAGCCAACAATTTTTCACACAACCATGCCTTCGGAGAGAGTGCTAATCCTCTCCACGAATCACGAATACAGCTGATCTCCGGCCTACCGGCAGCGGGAACTGGTCCATCGATTCAAGTACTGACGCCTTATACCGCTCACTTACTGACCGAATAAATTTCGAGCGGTTTGAGTTGTATCAGTCTGTCAGTCAGGTCACACATTTTAGCATAATTCTTTCAGTACTATATTCGCTTATTTTATAATTATCAACAGTTTAACTGTTTTTGACTCAAAAAAATCTATCAAACATAGACATAGACATAGAGAACATATATTCACAAATTAACGACACCGTGTTTGTGCAGATTTCCGAGTACTTGTTATTATCTGCTGGCTAATTAATTAAGATAACACAGCTTAGGAAATTTGTCCAAAATTACTATTATAACAGAATCGTGGTTAAATGATAAATATAAGTAATAATGTTATCAGCTTGAATAACTATAACATAGTCCGCAAAGACACACAAGGTCACGGTGGGGGTGTCGTAATTTATGTTAATTCTAAATATATATTTCATATAATTGACAATTGGCCTGTGAATATCGAGGAGCAATTATGGATTTCGGTTACTATTAAAAAAAAATTAAACATACTCAGTTATTGACTTTATTAACAACTACGAAGAGTGTCTTATTAATCTAGTACATTTTTGTGATAACTTAATTTGTGCAGGGAATTTTAATATTAACCTCATTGATTTAGACAATAGTGGTTCTAACAAACTTATGTCTCTTCTAAATAACTATGGCCTGAAACAACTTGTCTATCAACCTACTCATGTAACTGCAAATTCTGCTACATTATTGGATGTAATAATTTGCTCTGAGCATCTAATTACTTCTAGCTGTGAAATATTGATGTACCTTTTATATCTGATCACCGTTAAGATAGATGTAAATTTAAAATTGATAACTGGAGCATCCAGCCATTATATTTGACCTACCACTGTTTTAAAAATTTTAATGAGAGAATATTTTATAAAGATATTTGTGATTTACCGTTTCATAACATTTTATACACCGAAAACTTGGAAGAAAAAATTGATATTTTTGATAATTTATTAACATCTTTATTTAATATCTATAAAAAAATAACAATACAACAAATCACTAACAAATATCACTAACGATCCGGATGATGATCTACTGAACTTTTATTCTAATGATATTAAGCATGGTGTAGACACTTTTGAATTATCTCTAACAACTAACGAGGAGGTGAAAATAGTACATTATACTATAAGGGAGAGAAATGCGTTATTTTGGCAGAGGTGCAATTTGAAGCCCAAGGACTACAATGCACCGAGAACAAAATAGCATCTCTCCCGAATGGTATATACTATTTTTTCCACGGTCTCATTAACTTAAAAGCACATATTTTGTCATTATGAAGTAAGTAGTACCAGAATTATTGTATTCGGATTTGAGCATTTATTTAGTAGTCGTTGAGTTATTGTCTCAACTACAACAACAAACAAAAAGAATTGTCAGACTAAGGTGCTAGCTTGGTTTAGTTTAAAGTTTGTTTAGTGCACAATGAATAATTGTGAGTCAGAAGAGATTGTGGAGGCTGCAAATATTGCAATAAGCAATTTGCTGCCTACGAAGATCTTTATACGATATAGCCTACAATCAGTTCAAAAAGTGGTGCTCCGAGAAAAATGTTCAAGTATACAGCGAGAATGTTTTGTTGGCATACTTCAGTGAAAATGCAAAGAATTACAAGTCTTCCACATTATGGGCCCAATATTCTATGGTTAAGTCATGCTTGATAATTTACGACAACATAGATATAAACAAATTCCCCAAGCTGATCGCATTTTTGAAAAGAACCGGCGACGAATATCAAGCAAAAAAATTGAAAATATGACAAAGGGTGAAATCGACCGTTTTCTATTAAGTGCAGATGACAAAGAATTCTTAATGATTAAGGTAAGATTACTTTTGTTGTTAGGTATTTCAATTATTAAGTATTTTGATTTTTTATAGGTTGGATTAATTCTGGGGATTGCCGAAGCTTGTCGAACTGATGAACTAGTCAATTTAACTGTAGATGATATTGAGGATGTAGGCTCTTCCTTGATTGTAAAAATTCCAAACACTGAGACAAAGATTCCACGAACCTTTCTGGTTATCGATGTGGGAAATATGCTTGAATTGTTTCGAAAATACCTGTCCCTTCGTCCTCCCCACGTCAAGCATAAGCGCCTTTTTTTGTACTACAAAGCAGGAGAATATAGTTCGCAGCCAGTTGGCAAGAATACCATGGGAAAAATTCCGAGTGTAGTAGCTTCGTATTTAAAATTACCTGATGCTGCATGTTATACTGGTCACTGCTTACGAAGATCTTCAGCGACATTACTGGCAGATGCTGGTGTGGATATCACGACAATAAAGCCTCATGCTGGTTGGAAATCAACGACAGTCACTGAGGGTTATGTCGAGAACTCCATTGAAATTAAGACCAAAATTGCTAATCAGGTTTTAGTAGGTACCACTACTAGCGCAATCACAAAAACTGTAAATGTAAGCGAAAGTAATATTCCTTCTAATATTAATTTTGAAAGTTGTACAAATGTAACATTTAATTTAAATGTCAATAAATAATTTCAATGTTATCTTTTTTTTGCATAAAAAACGTTCTCCATAATGTAAACTCCCTTGGGAGCATTATACTCCCTTGGGAATAATCGACTACTTCTGTTTTAATTTTGATGCCATAGAAACTGATTTCTACTCCCGACCGTGGAAAAATATAATTATTTCAATTAAATCAAACGCCACTGGTGCAGATAATCTTAATATAAAATTGTTACTGTACTCTTGTCCGTTTATTGTCAATTATATCACACATATTATTAATTCTTGCATACTTTTACATTACTTTCCTTCACAGTGGAAACTGTCATATGTGATACCTTTACCAAAGAAAGTCGCCCCACAGGAACTAAAAGATTTACACCCAATAAGTATATTGAGCGTATTGTCAAAAATATTTGAAAAAATAGTGGAAAATCAGCTGCGTTCTCATTTAGATACTTTTCAAATATTACCGCAAACTCAATCTGGTTTTAGGAAGAATTACAGTTGTACCACTGCTCTTTCAAAGGTATGTAATGACATAATATCTGCTACAGATACTGGGAAGGCTACTGTGTTGGTATTATTGGACTATACGAAGGCATTTGATACCATTAATTATGATCTCCTTTTAGGTATATTACATTATATTGGTGTAGGTCTCAATACAAATATGTTCTTCCCTAACTATCTCAAAAATCGACGTCAATTAGTTAAAATCGGTAATAATATGTCTAACGCATTACTTGTAACGTGCGGTATTCCACAAGGTTCAGTCCTTGGGCCCCTACTTTTTTCCATATATACATAATTTTTGAAAAATACTCTTAAATTTTGTTTTTCTCATAACTACGCCGACGATACGCAATTATATTTATCATTTAATTCCAACGAAATGAATCTCATCATTGAGAATATTAATAATGATATTTCAAGATTACTGGCTTTATCACAAAGGCATTGTTTAAAAATTAACCCCGCTAAGTCAGCCATTTTAATATTTGGCTCTAAAAATAAGCGGCAGCTAATCTCTGAAAATATTAACCTTTCTATAGATAACATCAAATTGCCCATTGTTGATCATGCAAAAAAACCTTGGGTTATTTATTGATCAAAATGTTCACTTTACTTATCATGTTAATAATATAATTAAAAATTCGTTTAGTAAATGAAAGTTGTTATATGGTTGTAGGAAAATCTTAAATGAGAAGAGCAAAACTATATTGTCTGAACTGCTTGTCTTCTCTCATATGAATTTTGGTGGCGTAGTATATGGTACTTGTATAACGGCACGTGACCTGCCCGATTGTAAAGAATTCAGAATTCATGTGTAAGACTGATTTTCGGATTACCTCGTTTCTCGCACACTTCAGCTAGATTCACTGAACTCGGTTGGTTGAATATGAAGCAGCGGAGATATTTACACAGTGCATATTTGATTGTTAAAATCATTTCTTCTAAATCTCCGTCTTATTGATACCAGAAAATTAAATTTCGGCACAATATTCATTCTCTCAATTCAAGATATAAACACCATATTCAAATACCTAAACATAAACTTTCTCAATTTAAAAAATCATTTTCTTATAACATAGTCAAGATCCTTAATTCCATTCCTCTAGATTTTTACCGTTTGTCTTTTGAACAATTTAAAGCAGCATTATTCAAGCTTTTAATTACTTCTCAACATCCTGCAAAGTGAGCATCCGAACATAAGTTTTTGTCATTGTCGATATTTAACTTCAAATAATTTATAATAATTTTTATAGTTAGATATTTGATTCAACTTAAAGGAGACCACCTGAAGAAGCAATCCTAAAAATGCAGAAATAGGTCAGATCTCATCTATTGTGGTTGAATTTGTCGTGTTCCCACTGCCAAAAAGTGAAGTTAGATATTTATAGAGTGTTTCATTAGAAGGTTAGTAAATTATATTATTTTCTTTAGATAATTATTGAACAGAGCTTTGTCTGTGGAATTGTTCATTAGCATACCTAGATGTTTGGTATCAGAAAACACACATATGACTTCATTGATAGGAATTGTAGGAGATTTGATTTATATTAGCTTAAAATACCTTTCTAAAACAGTAAAAAAATTGTTAAATAATGTTGTCACTTTTGATGCTGTATTATTGTATCGGTACCATTGTATTTGTGTATTGCGCGTGTATGTATTGTATATATTCATTTTTTTTAAGGTTAATATTTTTATATGGTTACTTGAATTGATTATATGTGATATAATGATTTAGGTTTACTACGTGTAATTACCTTGCTTAATTATAATTAGTTTATGCTAAGAAATGTTAAGTGGTAGAGCAGGACCTCTCTTGTACTCCTTCGCCTTTTAAGGCTGACGGTGAGCGCTCTATAAGACGATATAAAGTTTTCGCTCAATAACTCCTCAAGGGATAAAGATAAAAATATGCGGTTTTTTTTTAATAGACTACAAATATTATTTTACATCGACGCTGTGTTTTGAAAACCGAAAAACTAAAATAAAAGGACTGACACACGACGGATTTTATAAAAGACTAAGAGAAATGATTACGTATTGTAGTTTAATAGCTTTATTATAATTACGAATTTGTTAAATCTTGAAACTAAAAGTATAATGTTTTTCAAATACAGAAATATAGATTATTTTTAATATAATATTCTGTGTCTGCCTACTGAATAATAGACACCAGCTAAGACATTGCTAAATAGACGTATCCATTAAAATATAATTAATATTTTTAATAAATATTAAAAAAATGGGGAATGCAAATGAGTAGTTGAGATTTATGGAATATATAAAAATGTTATTGAAATATGGTTTTTTTATCTAATTTTATTTTTGTCGCATAGTATTTTTTTACATGGCATCGAAGGTTTGCTTCTCAGCACTTAATAATAATATACTATTTGATGCAAATCAGTAAATAATAATATACTATTTGTTACAAATCCAAACTTAGTAGAAATACACATAGAAAGAAAAAATGTGTCAAAAGCATTTTATTCTACAAATTAAATTATCTCTTTATTCCATATTTTCTGATTTAAGTTGAGCCCTATGTCAAGTGAAAGTATTTATATTTTAGTATTAAAGGAACAATCAAAAAATTAAGCATCGCAATTAGTGGAAATATTTTGGATCCTACCATTAAAAGTGATATTTTTTTGTTAGAAAGTGCCGTTCCAGATGGGGTAACGCATTCTGGTCAACTATTTTAATGTCGATTATTTAATAAACGATCATTCTTGATTTAAAAAAAATGTTGCTTGTCTTCAGATATTACAAACTGTAGTCCAACTTATGATAAAATATGGTGTTCGAAAGTAAACAATGTTCAAATTTTTCATCTTAATTTTTTTGTAAAAAATGTCAATCAACATAGTTATCCCAAAACCGAAGAAAAATAAAAAATCACTGTTTACAGGCATATACAAAGCATTCTGTTCATTTTTCTATTTTATGAATTTTTATAAATAAAATTAACTATCAGGAATTATATTTTCCAAAAAAATCAACAATAAAAATATGTGTGAAATGCCTTATGTACCAAAATATCATTACCTACTATTATTTTTCGAAAAGTACAAAAGAGTTTAATAAAATAAATAGCACAAAAAATATATTTTTTCAGTAAAAACATGCAATGCATTATTTTAAAATTTTATTAATTTCTATAGTATACTTGATAACATTGTAAATATAAATTAACTACTTGAGTATTTATAGGAAAAGTAGCATAACAATTAAAAATGGATTTTGTTTGTTCCTTTGAAACTACATGTTTAAGTAGTAAGTACTTCGATTTTCACACAACTTTATGGAAAAAGTTTTTAACAGAAATAAAAGTTAAGAACCGCTTACTTACATCGCCGTATTTCTCGCAGTGAAAATTGTGTTTTTAACTATTGAAATCTCAAAAAATATAATATATTCAGCAAAGGTAACTTATTGACGTCGTGTTTATTCACAGTTACTGTTTAAATTTTACTCAAACAAAATAATAATTTTGAAAAGCGTCTGTAAGGCACGCATTTGTAGCTATCCTAACCCCACATTTAACCATTATTTTCATACACTTAATTATAAATATTGAACAATTTTTATTATCAAGTAGATTTTTATTATAAGAATATTTATATCTACAGATATAATTAAAATAAGTAAGTATTTTGGTAGATCTATGCATCTAAAAGCTTTTTACAGCTATTTGTTTGTTTTACTTCGGTGTGTTTAAAATAACCAGATGTCATTCCTATTATTTGCTATCACCTACATTATCCAATTATTAAATATTTAAAATTGTATGTCTGTAGAAGACATTGTTTCAAGAATACGTCAATTTTAAGCCAGTGTTATATCTTTATAATTAAGAACATTGTACGCCACATATGTGTTTTGGAACGCACAAATGTTAACAAAACAAGGTACATGTTTTCAATATTTGATCTAATGTAATTGGCCTGTTTACACTTTAATTTCTCATATTTCTCTTCAATAATCCATACATAGTCTTTATATTTTACATTTTGGACATAAATAAATATACATTTATGTTAATATCTCTTATGTATTTTCTATGATCTACGATAAGTTTTCTTTATTAAAAAATATGAGCATAAAAAACTAAAATTTAATCTTATTCGACATAAAAATTACGGAAAATATAGATGTTTCTGACTTTCCTAATGAATGCATTGTCCTATTCTGAAAACGTATACTGCACCGCAAGTATAAACTTAGCTTACACACGAAACACGAGCATATGTAAAATTCAATTTCTTGAAAACCTTAACACGTAGCAAAGTAAACTTTTTTTAAAAAACTTTTTCATACTATCGAGTACATTTGTCTCGATATAACTATAGTTCTATTTTCAATAATTAATGTAGCTCTCCGCATAGTAAAGTTTTTAATGCACAAATTTACTGGTATTGACTTTGGAACAATTTTTTTCGAAGAGGCTTTAAGTTATTAAAAATTGGTATGTACCATTAGAAGCGTTGTAGTTTTTTATATATGTTGTGAAAAAATTATGAACATAACTTGAATCGTTGATTTACAAACGCGGTATATGTTTCGAAAAACATAATTGACAAATAACGTCCGAAACACCGACAATTTGAATTTATAAAGTTAGACCCTACTGAAAAAAGTTGTAAAAGTCCATTTCAGATGCCAAAATTGTCCCTCTACAAGATGGTAAATGTTTAATTTAGTTATATCTTTATTTAAAAAAAAAACGGCATAATTGAGAACCTATTTTACTCCACTAATAGAGTTGTGATACCTTTATTTCAGTGTATCTTTCGTTTTTGTCTCCATCCTAAATGCAGTAGCCTCTAGGCAGCACATATTTAAGCGTTTAATCACAACACGTCAATATAGTCTTACTCTACGCAGCGATATATCTGGTTTTAACAAAACTTGATCACGTGTTTCACCGTTAGCCTTAAATTAATCAGTAATGTTCACATTTATTTCTATAAATACGTATTTCTTTGTATTACTTGTTTACGCTGGTTCTCTTAATGAAGTAATTATTATTATTATTATTACGAACAAACGTATGCATTTGTTCCTAATAACAATTTTCAAGTTCTTCAAGATAACCTGAAATCCATACAAATTGAACATGTGGTATCCAGCATTGCTGAAAAGACGAATCAATGAGAAAATCCTTTTCTGTATTTATTATCATCTGTAGTTCCTGCAGTTATTTCCTAGTCTAGTATATATTCTGTGGTTATTACCATCTCGGGGACCATTTTAATGCCGGAATTGCTCATGCACGTATCAAACACAGCATACTCCGGCGTGAACACGTCTGTTCTTGTATCCGACCGCTATAATTATATGTAATTACTTGGAAGCCTAGACGTGTCCCATATAATCAGCCATATGGAAGAGTTATGCACCTGATGTAGATTAAATTGCATTTACGCGTAACCTAATTATTATCCATTTATACGGGCTGTCAAGGATGCAACGCGAATTAGTTAATTATAAGTAAGATCGTGTGTCTGTTCAAGGTGATTCATTATTCCCTTTTACAAAGTTTAACGATGAGAAGTACATACAATTTTGAGAAGAAATGTTAGTATAAACATATAGGTCCTGCCTTTATTTATTCAGAAGCTATAGTGCACCGACACAAAAAAAAATGATCTGTACTTTTGACTAGACCCAGCTCTATGAATTTTGACGCACTGAATCTATTTAGCTAAAATACCAAAATTTTTAGTAAATCGCAAAAAATCACTCTATTGGGCACAAAAAAGAATCGGAAAAATTTGCTCTGACTGATCATGAATGTTTCTTATGTACTTCGATACGCTAAATTCAAATCTGAAGTCTATTGAGCTGCATCACTCACAAATTTTGCGAAAATCGAGAGAAAATATCGCGGAAAACACATTAGTAAGCGCGAGATAATTTTTGAAATAAATATAAGATGCAAGTAAACCAGTTTATTGTACAAATAAAAAATTAATAACAAATAATAAAATTACCTACAATGAACCTCTAAATGAAAAATAAAAATATTCTAGTGATGTGGTAGCGTTCACAAAAACTCAGTCGTCACTTGAAAGTTTTTTTTTAATGTGCTTTACGATTTTTAATGTAAATCGTTTAATACTATTTCTTATCTTCTGCAAAATAAGAGTAAATTTCTACAGAATAGTTATGTTATGTAGACAAAGTGTAAGCTTGAGAATAATAGAAAAGTCAATGGGATACACAAATATGTATGATATAAGCCATTTACTTTTATATAATCTCTTTAAAAAAAAAATGTGTTTTTTCTTGAAAATAAATTATATTTCAAACAAATTTAACAAAACGTATTTATCATAACTAAATTCAACATTTTTTTTCTCTGATCAACGGTAACAGAATTGTGACAGCAAACAGGTCTTGAATATGAGACATACGTCACAGACATGTATCAGATGTGTGTAATTATAAATTGGCACCTATGTTTGAAAATACTGTGGATAGTTTTCATAGAGGCTTTTTTCACAACACATAATAAAAGGTGAATAGTTACAAGTGTTCAAAATGACTTATGTTGTTTGCGAAAAGCGTTTAGAGTACAAACGTATCTATATATTTTTAGGTATTAATAATATTGTGTGAAATGGACTAAAGACACAACCAGCGTTGAATTACACCCACAATATATTCTTTATTATTAGCTTTTGTTTTTTTGTTTTTTTGTTTTTTTTTACTGTATTAGAAAGGTATTTTTAATATATTTGGTATCAGAGAGCATACATATGACTCCATTGATAAGAATTGTAGGAGATTTAATTTATATTAGTTTAAAATATCTTTCTAATACAGTAAAAAATGTTTCAAAAGCTATTAATAAAGAATATATGGGTAGATATTGTGGGTCTAATTCAACGCTGGTTGGGGTTTTAGTCCACAGATAGACCAGTGCTGAAGCCTTTGAAAATGGTAAAAAGTGAAAAAAAATAATAGTAGTATGAAAAAGGAAAAGGAAGAGAATACAACAAAAATGAGAGGAAAAATAATTTACGGGCGACCTGAGGTCGGGAAGTGGAAGGGGGTGAGTTTTTAAGGGTAAAAAATGGTTTATCTTGATTTCCGGTAAAACTACAAGTCCTATGAAAAAAAGTTAGTAGGTAATAAAAAGATCTACAACTTTTATATTTACACTTTTTTCACATAATCTCAAAATTTATGTGAAAAATTCAAATAACCAAGTTTTTGGTTTTTTATTTTTATCTTTTACAAAAAATAATTTTTTTCGCGATATTTGGTGAAAACTTACCTTTTTATGTCCCAAATACACTGTAGGTGTATATTATTTGCTCACTTGAGATCTCAATTAATAATTAATTGCATGTGAAAATAAATTTATAACAAAATAAATATAAAAATATGATATAGGTAGGTGCTTATGTAATGTAAAATGAAAATAAATTAAAGACATTTTTTTGGCAATGCTACAAACACCGCAGAAGAGGCTTAAGCTACATTCACATAAGATTAGTGCGGTTGCATTGGTACTGCAGGAAAGCTATTAAAAAGGGCGCCGTATTTTTCAAGTAGTGTTTTCTACAAAATACAAATAATTTTAGACATTTAATAACTGAATAATCTAGGGTTTAGCAAATAATAGGAATGTTAACTCATCCCACCTGCAAATATTCAAATATACTGAAATAAAACGGCGAGAAATACGGGTGACTTTTGTAACGTTCAGATAAACTTAACAGTAACGGCTTTGTACTGCAGTTGTATGGCAGAAGCTAAAAGCATTTTAGCTTTTACCAATCCTTTTCCAACAATCATACAAGGGCCAATCAGAAAACTACTTTTTTGACAGTAAACAGAAGATTCTCATTTTTTCAGGTTAAGTTTTTAAATTAGATTCTAATTTAGATATTTAGTTTAGAACTGATTTGTTTAAAAAAAATGGATGAAGAGGACTGTTTGGTTTAGAAACAGTTACTTTTGCTGCTCTTATTCGCAGCGACGTCAATATGTATAAAAACTATACATGCAAAAAAAAATTAAAAGAAGGACTCGGAGATGGTGGGTGCGTCCTATTAACCGCAGATAGCACATGCAAGGTGATTTCTATAATTTATATAAAGAAATGCGAAATGAGAATGCCGATTATTTATTCATTTCACCCGAATGACAGTGGCAGTGTTTAATGACTTGCTGAAATTAGTGGGGCCTCATTATTTAACACACAGTATACTAGTATACTGTGATTTGACCAAACATTCAAATATACCATCTATTCCTGCAGATTGTAAGCTTATATTTTATCTAGGGTAGGCTTTTAATTATTATTCGGCAAATGATAAAAACCAACAATTTCCGTAGATAGGAACGTAGTTGACAAAACATAAACATAACCTCTCTGAAGGTCAAGAATCTTGAGGTTTTTTTTGCATGTCGCCAACTTACAGCGGAAAAATTCCCCAACTTCTTAAGTCTACAGTAATTTTATGTAAACAGAGTAAATAATATTTAACACCATACAATTACAATACAACAGTGCCATTGCAGTAACGTTTATCTGAACGTTACTTTAGCCTAACCTGCCTCCTCTAACAAGCCGCCATTGTCATTTTAGAAATATTTTATATGATACTGCATCTCTATAAGAGTAACAAGTGTGCCAAATTTGAAAGAAAATCGTTCTAGTACTAAAAAATATATGAGCAAAAAACAAATAAAAAAAATAACTTTGAGGTTACGCAGCTGCGTTAAAATGTACTTTTCGAGAAAATATTACATGAACTTGACACATTATTGTTTCGAGTAGTATCACCCCCGGTATTATTCCAGCAGAGAACCTGCATATTTCCCGAACTATGCGTGTGGTGTGCTAAGCATGTAATAGCATGGAGGCTACTGCCAGGTCGTTGTACATGACTTTGCAGAACTGTAGTAGTGTAAGTTAGAGGCTATTTGCATACACCCTGAATTCTCCAGCCTAAGAACGATCCTTGTTATAATAGCCCACACCCATTTCCAGACCTTTCCAACGGTGCTTCCAGTAAATTAAACCTAATTAACATACTCTCTATGCATAATATTGACTTTTAGATAGTTTTCTGAAAGTAGGAAGAATATTTTAAGAAGTTTTTGGAAGAGGAATTTGTTATAGTTACAAAAAACAATACATGTATTTTTTACAATAATTGGCTTTGAAAATTTTATTGTATCGGTTAAAATTCTCTTAAAATTCCTTATGCGTCCATTTTGATGAAAAATGTACATACATGTATACAGGGTGTCTGAAAATAATACGTCAATATGATGGAGATCATTCTACATAACTTTTTTTGAGACTGATTGATTCTCGTAATATTTGAAGCGCTGTAAAAGAATTACTTAATTATTTTTCAACATAATTTAAGGATATACCTATTTAGGTTTTAAAGGACACTGAACAAGGCAACGTTACCAGATTTTTGATAAAAAAAATCGCTTGTCGATATTTAATTTCATTATTTTTATTATATTTTATTTCATTATATAATTTCGATTTAACAAAATAACTGGTCCAATGAAATAACGATCAATAATACCGGCTCAAACATTTATCTTAAACTCGCGTTAAAAATGTCTTCTTGTGAAAATTAATATCCTGATGCAAGATAAACTCGAAAACTGATTTAACCTAAGACTAGAGTTTTGGTTCATGCATGATGGGGCACCGCCTCATTTTAGTGTTACTGTTAGAGACTTTTTAGTTTCCAACTAAATGGTTAAGATGAGGAAATAATTGGCCTGAAAATTAGCCACCACGATCGCCAGACCTCAACAAATGTGATTATTTTCTTTGACGAACATTGAAGGATTTTGTTTATTCCTCGCCAATCGCGAGAATATTTCGGAACCGTATTACGAATAAATGTAACAGAGTGAATTTCAATTTTCGACAAAGAATAAATTTATGTTTCAGAGAAAATGGTGCCCATTTTGAACCACTTCTTTAGTTTGACAGACAGCCACCTGTGAAAGTAATACTAAAAATAAATAAATAGGTCAAATCTCATCTATTGTGGTTAAATTTTTGAGTTTCCACAGTTTCAAGAGTGAACTTAAGTACTTCATTTTCATTAAACCAAGTATTACTTTTTTGTATTAGTAAATGTAGCTAGATTAATTTTTATTTTAGATAAATATTGAATACAGCTTTGTCTAGGAAATTGTTCGTTAGCAAACTTAGATATTTGATACGATATTTGATATTTGATAAAGAACATGCACATGACTTCATTGATGAAAATACTTTTGCAATATAATAATAAAGAAAAATATCGCTAATATATATTTTCGAAAAACCAGAAAAAATCACAGAGGGTCGTGGCGTGATAAACTAACCGCTATCGTTCAAGGTCGCGCATTGTTATAAACACTGATACATAATGAATACGCTGGAGGCTTACCGCGCTTAGCTGCCAGCAGCTCCGTTGGCATGGACCATCGTAGTAGGTTTTGGAGCTTCGTCGGAAGAGTCTTTAGTTACAAAAAAATAATCATCTAAATCGCACTTTACAGGGAAAGTTAGAAATGAAACGCACTGATAGAAATACATTTTAAATAATTTTTATTTAATTACATCAATATGCTTATAAACAATAGAATTATGTGGAACAGATTTAACAAAAAACTATATTTTTGAGTTTTGATTTTACTTTTAAGAAATGGAACGTAAAATCCATTTGTAATACCTGGCTACATTGATTCCTATTGTTGTGGTGTCTGCATTGCACTGATTTTTATTCTGAAGAAGAGGTCCTAAGATGACGATTCCTCTCAACGTAGAAATGTTATTTTCTCGTGAAATTATACTACTTCCTGAATTTCCGATGCATCCAGATTTTACTGAAAAAGGAAAAATATAAACATATGTGGGTGTTTATATACAGGGTCGGAAAACGCTGATGGTCTATCTGAGTTTACACGAGAGCGACAAAGTAAAGTATAGAAATCCGTGCGATAGACAAGGATGACTATATTGACGACGTTTTATAAATTAGAATAACATCTGAGCAGTCGCTCCCACTTCTAACCGAGCGCATCCGATTGGCCGGAAGGTTTGGCAGGCATCTGTCAGCTTCAGGCAGCTGGCAGCTTCAGTGCCGATGTTTCTATGTGGGGAGTAGGACGCATTTGCTTAAAACAAAGCAAATTCTTACGTACTTTTAACCATTTAGAATTATTTCATAAACCTACCACCTAACGGTGTATGAAAATAATTGCAATTATTTTCCGCTTTTGTATTTATTTAATAGCCGCTCTGGCAGAAAGTAATACTAAAACTCTAAAACATAAATAAACTTAAAACTTATTGCAGTAAAAACGAAAGAAAAAAATTAATGTTGATGTTTAACTAATAAGTTGTTCAAAAATGCCCCCCCTTTGTGCATCGCAATACCCTAATCTGTCATAGAATTCGGTTCTTACGTGTTCTAGCATTTCAGGGGAAATATGTAGGACGTCTTCAATTCGGGCCTGTAAATTGACTAAATTACGTGGCCATCATGTGAATGTCCGTAAATGGCCTATTTTAAATGCCCCCAAAGAAAGAAGTCGTTGGGCGATAAATCTGGCGATCTGGGGGGCCATGGAATAGTGCCTCTTGTACTAATAAGATACTGAGAGAATGTGGTTTCTAAATATGCTGTTACTCGACGTGCATTATGAGCGGGACAACCGTCTTGTTGAAACCACACTTCCTCAAAGTTGATATTTAATGCTCGAACTGGTAAAGAAGTACAACTGTGAAACGGAAAGTGATGGATTGTATTTTTAAAATGAGTTTTCCAAATAAAAATTCTATTGCTATATCTTACAAGATGAAACTTAGCCCGTATAAATGAAATCGAAAAGAGAATACGGATAGAAAGGACGAAATAGTGATATGGCCAAGAAACTAATTAAAATAAATATTAAAAAATAAGAATCTGGATCGAAGAATATATTAAATTATGACAAAACATGGGCGTATGAAGGTCGTACGGAAAGCGGTACGATATAATAAGTGTTAATGTGTGACCGTTATATTGACAGTGCTAGTAACCAATAGTAAATAGTGTGTATGTATTCTTTTGTCCTTTGCAATGCGGAATTCGCAAATATTTGCGCGATTTATTTAACGGTGGAAAAATCTCTATTTGTAACAAATGTTGTCAACTACCTATAACATTTTCTACCATTTTCATCATGTAACTGCCATGGTATATTATCAGAAGTTCGAAACAAACTTATTAACACCACATAATAATGAAAGGGGCATTAATATTTGTAGTGTTTGACAGTATCGCAAATTGTAATTGTGAAAAGTGGAGATTTTCCCGCCATAAATAATTAAAGCAGAAGTTGCAAAATTCGTACAAAAATCCGTGACTTTCGCGTCCATGAGGACAAGGCTTAAGTGTGTTATCTGCGGAGTGCGCATCAGGTAGGTGTAAATGGGTGGTAGTGGGCAATCACCGTCCATAAGAACAGGGACACATTTAAAGTAAATTGTCAATGTGCTAGGTTCAGCCGACGTCAACTTATTTTTGATAATTTTGTGTGCTTTAACTCTTCTCAAGTGGCACGCTTAGGTAATCATACCACCCTTACCCTTCCGTACTCATCTCTGTGTTGTGAGTTAGTCACTTTCTATTATTTTCGACCTTAGGCAATTGACAAGATAAAAACTTTAAATTTTGAAATAATTCTTATAATTTTTATTATCTATCGCCTCGAAATTGGTAAAAACTGTTATATCACTGTTTCTACTCTAAAAATAGTGGATGTTATGTAATGGAACTATTTTTGGCATTTTTATATTTTTCTTATATCTGATCGCATTCAAATTTAGTACGCCTATGAAATCTTGCTCCCCGCACGCTTCGCCCGTCGCGCTGGTCAACAAGCTAGCGATTAGTCACTGTCCACAATTTCGACCGCTGGTAAAATATCAGAATACCGGAGTTGGAGTTGCACAAGTAGCGACATCTCTTGCGAAAACGAAAGGCAAAGATGGCGATTGGTCGCTGTGATATAAGTGGGAGTGGATTTTATTTGTTGAATGACGAAGTGGGCGGTGACTATTTAGATTTTAAAACGTCGTCAATATAGTCATCCTTGTCTATCGCACGGATTTCTATACTTTACTTTGTCGCTCTCATGTAAACTCAGATAGACCATCAGCGTTTTCCGACCCTGTATATTATTATTATTATAGTATCGATCAGTGGTCGCGCGGTTTAAGGCGTCAGTTGACTAGATCGCTGTGGGTTCGACCCCCGCAGCCGATAGACCGTATATAAACTATATTCGTGGAGAGAATTGGCACCCTCTCTGCGGGTTAGGGTGGAAAAATGTTGACTTGGATCAATGTAATGACCAACGTAAGTCGTTCCTGGGCGCAAATGCGGCCTGCTTAATAATAATATGCCGTCCCATCTCCCGTATAAGTCTTCGACTTCTGGGTTAATCCTCGTGATTAGAATGAGAGGTAGAGATAATATTATTATTATATTATTATATTATATTCTGTATGTTATAAATAGAACCAAATGTGTAATTGAAATTAGGCCAGGTTTCCAGGATTTACTCAAACTTTGCGCTCACTCAGGATTTAACAATATTTTAACATGGTGCCCCGAAGCAAAGTTAACAATGTAAATACGTGAATGTGGAACACTGACAAAGACGATCTAAACAAAGCTCGTGGTGTGTGTGTTCGCTCACTAATGTGTCTCGGAGAATAGTCTGGTCCAATATTTACATTTATGACAATTTTGATTGAGTACAGCGATCTGTGAGATAGTATTTAATATTGTATTTCTTATAGTTGATAAGTAATTCTTACTTATTTTGAATGCACCCAAAAATAAACTTGGCATTAAAAAAAAGTTGAAAAATGAAAATGATTGTTAAAATTAATTAGATTGATCTAAAGAAATAAATATTTGAAAATTTGCAGACCATAGTCCTATTATGAAAATAATGAAATTTAATATACAGGGTGATTGGGGGCTACCCCCAATAATCGAATGGGATGTTCAGGGGACAAAACTGAACAAAAAATGATCAAATATCAACGGTTACTAAGATAGCAATGAAAATATTTTTACCCGAGTTAATTATTGTAATGCTGCAGTAGAGAAAACATTGATTGAAGATTCAAATATACCACCGTCCGCCTCGATGCATGTATCGGCCCGCTTGTGGATTGGACGGGTAGCTCGTTGAAGTGCAGGGTGATTTTCTCTTATGAGTACTGCACAATTGACAATCCGATCGAAAAGCGTATCTCTTGTGTCCACTTTTGTTGCAGTAATTAAGGGGATTCAAATCTGGTGACTTTGGTGATCAATTTTAAAAACCACCTCGGCCAATTGGGGAAAGCGATTGTTAAGATGATTGATCACAACACGACTAAAATGGGCTTTGCCAAATATCCAATGGAATATCGTCCACTAGATCAGTCAAATTATTTTTTTAAAAATCTATATATCTAACTCCAGTATGACGACCATCTAGCACAGCTAGGCCAAGACATGATTAATAAATCATACTACCCCACACGTTAATGCTGAACCGATGCTGAAGTAACTTTATTTTCTTGCGTATCACATGTTTTTTAATCATCTTGATATTTTCATACTTTTCCAGAAAGTTGCATTTAAAAGAGGTTGAAGGGTCAGTCAGGATCATCTTTAGAAGCATTTACAGAATTGCAGATTATCGCAGTATGTGCTTTGAATGCCGATAGGCACAAGATTTCATTGTACGTGCCATTTATATTGGCAAAGTAATATAAAATGTCTTAGTTGAAGGTGTACAACTCAATTAGCCTGCTCGTAGTCTTGATATTAATTCTATAGAACACGTTCGGGATGTGTTAGCCAAACGTGTCAGGAGACGACGTGTAAGAAATATTGGACAACTTTGAGAAGCTATGTTGGAAGAGTTAGAAAGTATTCCCCAGCAAACCCTGAGAGACTTAATTCTTGAGATGCCTGGAAGAATGGCCAGTGTCATTCGAGCTAATGGTGGTAATACTCGGTATTGGAAAAACTGATTTTAAAGTTGTTGTTTTTTTTGTCATGCTTTAGGTACTTCTCGTTACAATTTCAATTATTAATTTTTTGTAATAAAAAAATTTAAACATTGAAACGATTTTTTTTAATTGCCACTTTCGGGAGAAGTATGACAAACATCAAGATGATTCAAAAAACATGTCATACACAAATAACGGGCTTAAGCCTTTCAGATATTTTACAGTTATGGACCTTCTTGCTAACTCTACCGGGCATTCATATTGCTTTGCATTACCATGTATACCTCAGCCGGCACCAATATGTTTCTAAAATTACCAATCCTAATATAAACTCAATCAGAACTTAACTCAACTTAACGAAAGAATCGTCTAAATCGATAAAGAAATAAAAAAAATTAAAATAATAAACTTTGGTAAAACTTTTAGGTGTTCTGTTTTGGATAATTTCTGAAACATTTTGTTATCCTTATTTAACGCCCCCTATACGACCCGTCCGCCGCACGTGTCAGAGTAGACAACCAGCAACACGACGATAAAATTTTTTGTCAACTATTAATTTAATTTCTGTATTTACGTTGAAGCTTTGCGTCCCTCTTCAATTTTTAGTGCCTTTTTTAAATTTTAAACGTTTTATAGTTAGTAAATATAGGATTCTGTGTCGCGTACAGATATTTTTCCACAATATAGTTTATCGGTTTGTTTTTATAGGTTATTGGACAAGAGTGCATTAAAAGTTTTCTATTATATATCATAAGTACCTATTCCTTTTGTTCAATTTTATTATAATATAAATATGCATTTTATCTAACTGTACCTACGGGGAGTGTGTTTTATTGGTAGTGAGTGGTTGTAATGAGTGTAATGAGTGGTAGGTTTGCCAATTTGTATCAAAATAACGTAAAACCAATGCAAAATACTACAGCTAACTGAATTAATCTATCAGATATTATTACTAATAAGAATGTTAATATTTGTCATTTCTGCATTTAGGAACGCTGCAAAAAAAACGACCGCATGGTAGTTGACTTTGTCTTTGGATCTAATGCATCTCTGTCGATGCTTGTCATAGGCGTCGACTTTCTGAAATAATTTTTTGATTGTCTTCTAGGCCTTCCTGAGCACAAGGTTAAAATTTTTGTACTTAGTCATAGTTAACCCTGTATAATTAAATTATACCTTATATATTTTAATAATTAAGTACTGCTTCTCAGTAAATGGCCAACAAAAAAGATATTACTATTATTATTACTAGCAATACTGAGAAAGTCAGTGAATTTGAACTTACCAGTTGGATATGACACACAAACAGAGTTATCTCCTAAAAATTCAGTTAATTGTGGGTATTTCACTGCGCAGTTTTCTGTATCTACGTCGGCGACAGCTGTTTCCAGTACTTGACTACCAATTTTTCCATCAGCTCCAGCTGTTTTCCCAACCAAAACCAATGAATTCACAAAAGTGTCAGTACTTTCTAAACAAATTGGTCTAACATTGTCGTTGATCTTCAAAACAGTATTCAGTTCTAGTATGGCTACGTCGTCTATCAAAGTGTCAGGATCATATCCTCGGTGTACAGTTATTTTCTTGACGTTGAATTCCACCTTTGCTCCAGTTAGGGTGACTAAGAGAATGTCTTCGGGTACCTTTTCGACATCGTTCTTGAACGTAACGCAGTGAGCGGGAAGTATTACATGGGAAGCGGAAATGAGGGTAGCATCGCATATGTATTGGTCGTAATCATCCTTTGTAATAGTAACAGCCGCCTGCCAAGGGTATACATCGGATCGTTTCAGGCCACATTCGAACGCCGATTTGAAGGCGGTAGGCTTCGTTTTGGAAAGGATGGAGGATAAGAAATTCCTTGAATTATCGTCGCCTTCAAAGTAGTCTCTACGGAACCTGAAAAACAAATATATAAATAAGGTGCTCTTAAGATTAAATTTAATTATAGAATTCTTTCTACATTATCATGAAAAGCGATGCACAAGCTAATTATTGATGGAACAACAATATACAGGCTGTTTCACATAAGAGGGACTTCTATGTATCTAGCTTAATATGCGAGACACGTAAAAAATCTTTAAATATTTTTTGTTGCATTTTTAGAGACTTTTATAGTTGTAAAAATAAATTTGAGATCCATGGCCAACTTTATGAGTAATAACAAAAAAGCCTGTAAAGTAGCCAAACTTTATGAATGCCTAAATTTTATTTACAGAAATAGAAAGATACAGATACAGATACAGAAAACTTATTGGTAATAAATTTTGATTACAAAATTGATACCTTTCAGCTGAGACAAACAGATTTTTGAAATATTGTATGTCATTCACTGCGCCTCTTAGGCGGATAAAAAAAAATTATTGAAGCAGGCTATGGCCACAAAATTGCCTCTTTTTCGCCTTTCATGCAATACACTACATGTTGCCCTTATCTTTTGTATTTATTACAGTTTTTTCAAATTTAGTTTAAAAAATGTACCTAAATATTTTCGTGTTGCTCAAGATAATGTAGAACCTGTTTTAAAGACGCCAACTGCAAAAAAATAAACAGAATATACTTTTTTATGGAAAATACAGATTTTTTTATAATATTATTATTTTATTTGTTTTCACATTAAAAGCAATTGGGTCTTTAAAATTATTCTAACAGAGACAATTAGCTACGTTAAATGTTGCAAGCCATAAAAATAAATGTAAAATCACCATTTGATAAACTGTTTGTTCTTCTTATAGTATTTATACTCGATAGTCATAATTTATACATAACCGTTAGTTTGAAAATTGTTAAAGTTCATTGTGGTTTAAAAAACTATCATTTTGAATGTGTTATAACTTGAGGAAGAAATTCTCCATAGCGATTTTACATTTGAGGTGAGATGCTCTTAATTCTCGAAACATTAATTTAATCAATTCAGTGATTTAGTTGAGTACTGAAATAAGCAGTGCTGAATTAGAAACAAATTTTATTTAAATTTAAACAGAAAAGGTAAGCTTAAAACTAGAAAATCCGAGAATATTAATAACATTAGCTAATACTAGTATCTATAATTAATACAGACAATTAATAATGAATTCTGTTTATTATTTTTTTCCAGTTGGCGTCTTTAAAGCAGTTCCTACATTATCTTGACCAGCACGAAAATATAAAGGTACATTTTTTATACTAAAATTGAAAAAACTATAATAAATATAAAAGATACGGGCGACATGTAGTATATTGCATGAAAGACGAAAAAGCAGGTAATTTTTTGTGGCCATAGCCTGCTTCGATAGATTTTTTTTTGTTCGCCTTGAGGACGCAGCGAACCACATACGATATTTCAAAAATCTGTTTATATCAGGTGAAAGGTATCAATTGTGCAATCAAAATTTATTACTAATAAGTTTTCTCTATCTCTTAAAATAAAAATGTTAGACAGCCTTAAAGTTTGGGTACTTTACAGGTTTTTTTGTTATTACTCATAGTCGGCCATGGATCTCAAATTTGTTTTTATGAGCATAAAGGCCTCCAAAAATTCAACAAGAAATATTTAAAGATTTTTTACGTGTCTGGCATATTAAGCGAGATACATAAGAGTGGCCCTCTTATGTGAGGCAGCCTGTATATCCAAAGAATACATACGACAATTAAATAATTATTTACAACGTCCACTAGTTTATACACGATTAAATATTTTCGACATTAATTTATTTAATAATAATTACTCATATAACAAAATATATTTGAAAATTTGGCAATGAGTTTTAATGGAAGAAAGCATATTTTAATCAACATGCACTTATAAACTTAATAACCAAATTAGCAATAATTTCTTTTTGTATAGTTGCAATTTTTAAGTAACAGCTCGTGTCCATTTCCTACTGAAAAGGGGGTTGTAATAATTCGGATAAAATGTACCAGTAATAACGAAAGTTTGTTGCACTTTAGTTTTTGGATTTGATATGTGCATGAAATTCCCAAATATTCAATATTATTGAATGCCAAATTGCACAGTTCTTCTTAGCGACAACATGCTCCAAATAGAGACAATCTTCTGCATGAAATCTACGCTTCTGCGAGAAATTTTTACATTTGTTCCATGGTCAATATCCTTCGCCCTTTCGCTTCTAAAATTCAACAAGCTTGTAATATTTGCTTATGTCCTGATTCTTTCGTTCATCATCACCTTTAACATGGAGTAATTTAACCAGAGCGTTGAAGATTTCCATATTTTGGACTTTTCTTCAAAGTAAGTATGCCAAAAACAGCTTTTTAATAAACTCGCCACTAATATTTTTCAGGTCACACCATGCCATGAAACGATTGCATGAAATCTCTTAGTGTTAGTGTGATTTACTAGGCAGTAACTCAAAAGTGGTTTTATTAGCAGCTTATTCCATTTCCGCAGGGAGAAATTCATTTTCTTGATCACTTTCCGTGTCATAAGATTTGAAATTACTTGTCAACAATGGATTGAAATCGAACTTTCATTACCTTAGCAACAATAAACTTTATGGAGAACTGGATTTCAAAATGATATTTTATAAATTTAGTAACGTAAGAAATGCATTGATTTACATAGTGTATGATAGTACAAGTGATATTCCTTTGTTCGTGTTGTTGCCTTCGATGGCATGTCCCAATATTCCTTTCTCACAAAATAAAATGACATTTTTAACACATATAAGTAATTATTATCTACAATCCAATATAATTGACATTTTATTCACTTTTGACAGTCGTAAAAATAAATTGTATATTCGTGGAAAGTCTATGTGGGACTGTCGTTTCTGAACTTTTTGTATATGACTGGGTAAAGCTAGGTTTGTCAGAAAGTATAATAGGATACATTTTCTTGTTTCAGAAGGATTTTCCTTTATGGTGTGCATGATATTTTTTGCAGTTATTAAAATATGACGGGCACTTCCAATGCGAACAAAAAAGAATGAAACCTGGCAATAAACGCCGTGCATATATACTCGCGTCAAGAATTCAGACGTCTTACGACACGGCTGACGTTACACATTTGTTTTTATTGTCAACGTAATTTTCAATATTTGGTCGAGTTAAAAACAATCATTTTTTGAAATTTAGTGCAATATATAATGCAAACTTTTAGTATAGTGTATAGTTTTATTACTATCAGTTGCAGTTTCTTAAATATTTTGATGAAAATATAATGAATTATTCATTTGTTCGTATGACGTAAGTCGTCTGAATTCTTGTCGCGAGTATATGCAAGCTACTAAGTCTGAATATTGAAGGTCAATAGTTCTTTATAAGTTTATAGCAATTGATAGCTTAAATACCAACTTATTTAAGTCATTTTGGAATTATTATTATTATTTTTTTTTTGAAGAGGCACATTTATCACGCCTATTTTCGAAGACAAACTATATTAGACACACTATATTATTAAGTGACATCTTGTCACTAGCTAGAATTCTATTTACAGCAAATTAGTTTTTCATTTCGTATTTGACTGTAAATTTTTTGATTATTTTATTTACTTATAAACACTTTTTGTAAAAATTTAATTTAATTTAAATTAGCAAGATGTTCGTTTTATGTTTACACAACATACTACTGAAGACAAATAACGTCGCTCCTTTAAAACAAAACTACGCCACTTAAAATTCGTTGCGTAACAGCTCAAATTAAGCATCCTTCAACTTACGTGTTATACTCGGGGCAGATTGTCTTGGCGTTCAATCGATACCCTATTAGGTTGGGAAATTTATCGCCATCATATGTAACAGTCATTTTGACGTGTGCAATGGATCCTGCCTTTAATAGGACGTCCTTATTCTTGATCAGTATTTCACTAGTGCCATTTATGCCAACTGCTTCATAACCCTGAAATATAAAAATCTCTGTTAATTATTCTAGACTACATGTTTTTCAGTTATGTGTTGTTTCAAAATGTTGATTTCAAGATTTATTGCAAGTATTTCAAAAAGTCATAGTGGTATTTTAAGAAGCATTGTTTCAATTCCAATTTAAATAGAATTACGCTTATTTCAAGAATAGTCATTTTTAATCCAGAAAACATAAATTTATATTTTAATACAGAAAATATAATTGTATTTTAGAGGGCATAAATTGTTGTCCAGGTGTATCTCAGAAATAAATAAAAAGGTAGTTAGTAGTTAGTAGTTAGACCTAAGTCAGCAATAATTGTAATATTATACAGTATGCGCCAAAAGATTGGAATAAATTCAATAAAAACGAAACAATTATTTTTTGGGAAAAATTCTCGAACAGGTCGATTTTTAATTTAAAAATTACATATTTTAGCGTAAAATGCGATTTTCAAATGTCATTTGTTTTCGAGTAATGACGTCAACGATTTTTTTTTTAAATGGCAACACCATATCCTTTTTACTTGATTTTGAAATATCGTTTAATTCTCTATCAGACAGTACTAAAATTTTGCCCTCTTACATAGGAAAGTTTTCGAGTAAATGACGATTGAATGTTAGAAAACGTAAATTTTATCCATAAAAAAGTAACAATTCTGAGGTATGTAAAATAAAATACAATTGATTAAATTTTATACTTAAATTAAATGTTCGAATTGCCATCCACCAACTTCTTGACAATGCGCAAGTCTGTGAAGAAATTCTTCTTGCACATTATGAATGATTTCTGGGGTAACTCTGCGTATTTCGTCCCGAATGCGATTTTGAAGTTCTTCTAAATTACGTGGTTTATTAATGTACACTTTTGACTTCAAGTATCCCCATAAAAAATAGTCAAGAGGTGTAAGATCTGGCGATCTTGCAGGCCATTCTATCGGTCCGCGTCTGCCGATCCACCTCCCTGGAAAACAGTTGTCCAAAAAATCTCGTACAGGGCGCGCATAGTGCGGAGGTGCACCGTCTTGCTGAAACCATATGGTAGGGCCTTTCTTCTTTGAAGGAACTCTTACAGGACAAAGATATTTAGAGTTTCTAGAAAATGACCTTGTTCCAGCCCTTGCAGTAATTTTTCCTAACGATAATGACCCTGACATTCCTGACGACACCATTATTTTTACTTTATACCATCTAGACCTCAGTTTATACCTAAAATTCCATCTAAAGTTATAGGTTTTTCCGACTAGGGGTCAGGAGAGAATACATTTTCATGCATTATTATTTGAGAATGTCGGACAATTTTTCTCAACATAATAAAGAAACGGACTACAATGAAAATTGGCCTAGTAAAATACTTATACCAGTTCCAATATTTTACACAAATTGTTCTGCAAGACCCGAAGAATTCTAGAAGAAAGTTCAAACCGAAAATAAAAGTGTTAAACGAAAAATCGGTGATGAAAAAGAGAGTAATATTAAAAACAAAGTAAAAGGAAAAAAGACAGAATACGAAAAGAAATAAACTAATTCAAACAAAGATAGTAAATCCAGTAAGAGAAATGAAGATGTTTTTTGTCCTGGAGTTTTCTGGAGTTGATTGATCTTTCAAAATTAGCAAATATTCATCCAGTAAGTATTACGGATTGCCAAGTTGCCAAGGTATTGTAATAATAGGTATATCCACAAAATTTCAGTTTCACTTGAAAATGATAGTGAATGATAGATTTATGGGCAGTACAAATTGCCGTTTTTCTCCAAAACGGAGCATTTAAACAAAACATTACAAAAGAGGTAAAATGATAAGAAGAAAATTCTACATTTGATATTTCAAGAAAAAGCTGCATAGGCGTACTTAGAAATAATTGAAGGGGATAAAGGGTACTGCATCCCTCAGTTACCTCCATCCGCCCTTCGATTTTTTTCACCAAAATTACATGATAAGTATGCCAGAATAAGATAAAAGTACGTGCAAAATTTCAAGTGTGTATCTTACAAAACATTGGGATTATTAACAAAAATATTTATTTTAAATGTAACTTTAACACTCTGTATATTGAAACAGAGACGCCCAAATAAAAAATAGCGTAAGGAAAGTGGCATTATTTTTATTCAAAGAATATGTGGTTAATGGTATGGCCTTTTATTTTGGGACTTAATATTTACCATATAGATATCTAGGACACCACGTATATGTTTATGACCGCCCCTTCCGGGGCATTGTGACCTATTGCGACCATATACTTGACCAATCTGCTATTCGTTGCTATTTAATGTTTTGTTATAACCATTGTTGTTTGACTATTACTTATCATTAAAGTAGTTGTTTAGTATACCTTTTTTTCTATAATTTCTTGTAGTTTTATAATAGCCTTGGTGCAACCGCAGAGATAGAGACTGCATCTCTACGCCCAATCTCCTTGAGCTGCGGAACACTCTGCTACCTTGCACCCTCTGTCAATAAGGCCAATATAACTTGCAGTCTCGTTTCTTTTAGTATAGTGCTATACCCAAGAGTGGGAGAACGTAGCACCACATTCTAATATTTTGTTGATTTCTTCTTAGAAACTAATGGTATGTAAACTCATGTACGTCACAGTTCTTAATCGAATATTTGATGCAACGATGACATAAACAAAAATAATATATGGAAATATCTGACTTTTTCCACTACATTATCAACTATACTATTAATCACCTAGACCGACAAACCCAGCACTGCGTACATTCTGACTTGCAAATCCTTTTGCAGGTTTGCATAAATTAATCTACAATTTAAATGCGCCGTCTGTTTTTAGATTATAGTAAAGTGGTAAGTGGAACCATAACAACGAAACTTATACGTGTTACTCCACGCTTGTAGAAACTCGCATTACATCTAGATATTCAAATACGACATGCCGCAGTGAATGCTGAAGCATTACGCTAAGAAAATGTAACCTGCAGTAAAAAAGATATTCTTTATGATACATAGAGGAAGCAGTACCTGTTAAGTTCGCTTAAAAATGCTGATTTATTTATTTACTTTTTAGTTGAAATTTTTACATAAAAATATGTTTTTCTACAAAACTGTTAAAAGTGGGCTTTTTAATTGTCATTTTTGATGTTAAAAATGTCATTTTTTGACACGCGTGTTAAAAGTAAGTTACTTTTAACACTAGTGTTAAAAGTAAATCAAAATTTATTTAAATTTTGTTTTGAAAATTAATAAAACGTTTTAACAAACACATGAACAACTTTTTATTTTAAATAAGTACAAACCAACATTTTAACTAGTTATTACTATTAACATTTATAGTAAAATTACAACAATTTGAAATTGTAATTCCCTGCGGAGTCATCATACTTAAGTTGGTTTTACTGTCAACATGTGTGACACATCTATTTTCTGTAGAAATACTACTGGTAGTACTGGTGGTCTTGCTAGTAGTTGCAGCAGTAGGAAGTATTTGGCACGCAATTTCCTTCTTCTGTTCCAGTGAATTTTTAATGTAGCCTTCAGCTACCGTCGAAGATTTCCATCCTCCATGTCTCTTGATGGTAGTAAGATTTGCACCAGAATCTGCTAACAATGTCGCCCATGAACGACGACAACAGTGTCCGGTGTAGAGTTAAGGATTTGGTAGATTCAAGAACTCTGCAATGTCGGCAGGCATTTTACCAAACATGATAATTCCGACTGGATTCTTCACACATTTATTCTTCATATATTTAAGAAAAAGTCGTCTATGGTCAGAGTTGGGTGGCCGGAGTGTCATATACTTTCTAAAAGAGTTTAAATAGGATTCACCAACAACACTGAAAGTCCGAGGCACTTTCGTTTTAGTATCTGGTATGGTCACAACAACCGAAGTGCCCAAATATTCGATATTGTCGATGGTCATCTGACACAATTCCTCCCGGCGACACGCCCCGAAGACACCCACTATTGCTGCGACTTTCATCATTAGATACTTTTCGCCCTCTGCTTCTGTGAGAAATTTGTCGATATGCGTCTTCGTCAAAACTTTTGACTTTTTTGCTTGATATCCTTCACCCTTCCGCTTTAAAAAAGCAATAAGTTTATAATGTTTGCTTATATCTTGATCTTGCTTTATTTTTAACATAGTTTTGATCATGGAATAATTTGACCACAGCGTTGACGATTTCCATATCTTGGCTTTTTCCTCAAAATATGCCAGTAAAACACTTTCGTTACATTTACCAGGGACCTTTTTAATGTTGCACCATTCCGAAAAGCGTCTATAAGCGATTTCGTACTGTTCCTTTGATTTCGCCGGCAATAATTCCAATGTTGCTCTACTGGCGGCTTCTTCAATTTCAGCAGGGATGAATTCGTTACGCTCATTCTCGAGATTATTCATTATATTTATAACATTACTAGAAAATGCTGTCAATATTTTTGCGTTTTTTCCGTAACTAACAACAGCACTGATGATGATGATCTTAAATTGTTTCCATATATTTTCATTTTCAAGTATCATATCACAAGAGCTGTGTATTTATACACATCTTCTTTTTTTTGAGAATGGATGTGACAAATATACCCTTATAAAATGAGACGACTTATATCTTGTTAAGTGGAAAATTTATTAATTAAATCATTTTCGAGAAATTCAAACTCACGTACAAACTTTTACAATAATAATGGCACTCCCTTCAAACAGGTTTTCAACTTCTGAAAGTTATGAGTAAAAATTTCATTAGATCTTTATTGGTAAGTGTATCAACTAAGAAGTAAGATTAAAAGTTGAAAGTAGATTTTATTATGAATACGTCAGCAGTTCAGAACAAATCGCAAAATTCGTTTTAATGGTGGCCATACAGGATGCGATTTGGGAAATGTTTCGAAAAATCATAACATTAGTTGTTATATTGGCCGGAAGGCCCAACCTGGCCTCCCGAAGAACTGCCAGCGTTTTAAATTATGTCTGCTGGTTTGCTATCTCGCATACAACTATGTATGTGTGAGGAGTGGATACAGGTTAAGAGTTATAACAACGGAAAACACTCTAGTTAACATATTCCGTAGTCTTCTGATACAAAATTACTTATTTTTGTAGAAAATGACGATATCCCAACTAGCACATTTACCCCTTGGAATGTACCTAAGTGTTTTGCCACTAGTTATGGGAACGTTAACATTACGTACCTGCAACGAAAATGGGGAATAGGTTTTTGGTACATGCTACGTTCTGGCGACGTTTCCGGAGCACGTTCCTGCGACGATGTGGTTCCTTAGAGGTAAGGCTGTGACGTAATAACTGCAACTTCAATACGCTCTCATCACTCTTTCATATTAGTATATTGCTTGCTGTGTATGGCAACTAATATTCATATTCTTTTTAGATATTTCATCTCCATTCCCTTGACTCTGAATTAAGTACATATTAGGCAGATATTTATAAGTGCAGTACGTATTACTGACACAAGTAAAACAATTACCTCTCAAAATGGCGCATTTCGCAAATCTTACATTAAAGTCGTTTGCCCAAAGAAATGAAACATGAAAGGAATTGATACTTTAGTGTAACGAGAACTGCCAATACATAACTTTCAGGGAATATTTACTACAAAGTATCGAACGAGGTTGTAGAACTAGTTTATAGTAGCAGTGACTACATACTGTCTGTTCAAAGTTCCCACTGCCGGTTCTTAGTAACATCCTTCTTGTTGTTCAGTCTGAACGCGGTCGTCCAACATTGAACAAACTCTTACTCCTTGAGTTTTATCTTGTAGTAGTAGTTACTTATTTCTGCGAAATTACTTTTGTTACACTTCTTTAGTTCTTTGTGACTTTGCTTATTACCTCTGTTTTATCCTTTGATTTCTTTTGTGGTGTTTTGACCCAGATATTGAATCTGAATGAAAGTTTTTATTATGGTATAAAGTTTTATATGGGGTTTAGACATCCATATACAGGGTGAGTCAGTCATAATATCATTAATTTTAAGAAGAGATAGGGAATAATGAGTATAATGTGAATACGCGATTAAAGAAAATCTAAATGCATATTTACGCCGAAAAAAATATTTTCAAATCATTATTTAAACCTCCTTTTCAGACTGTCACTGACCGCTCACAGCCTTGGTCGCTTACAGCTCACAGTTCAACTTGATGTCGATCTGATGCAATGTTGTCAAGTTGAAATGCTTTTCTCGTACCTACCTACCTAGGTTTTAGACATCACAAATAAACGGTTGTACTGACTATTTTAGAATATCATTTTTTCTTGCTCAGTTCAACTTCAGCCAATAATAATTTAAAATGTTAATATCCAACGAAATCAAATAATAATGATCAAATAATTCTATTAAAAATTGCAAGTAACGCGGTCCACTCAAGTTTTCCGGTAGAAAATACGGCCCAATCAAACGATATCCGTACACTCCTGCCCATACGTTGACAACAAATCGTCTCTGAAAGCTAAACCGATAACTAGCGTGTGGATTTTTCTTTGAGCAAATGTAGCTGTTATGACTGCAACAAAACTCCGACGCGTCTAATAATAAACCGAGTAATAAACTATTTACGTACATTACATAAAAAACTTTTACCCAATGGGTAAATTACTAAGAGAAGTTGAAAAGTGTTTCGTGTTTAAATACTAAATAATAAAAAACCATCGTGTTGTCGACAGAAAACTGTCCAAGACCAAAATGGCACGCCGCTAATCTAAGTTATCTAGAGTGAACCTTGACCTACCGTATTATTAGGTCAATAACCCTGTTACTAGTTTTTGTACTGTTATTTAACGACAAGGAGTAAAACTATTTTTTTAATCTAGATACATGAATGAATTTTCCTTAAATATTGATTTATTTGTTAATAAAAACAAATGTAGATAATAAATAAATGTTTTTGAATGTTATGTTATTACAGCTTAATAATTTTGATATTACGTTTTCACTGCGTTTTACAAATAAATATGAATTTTTAGTATTACTCGTAAGTACAATTAATTATTCAGTTTGTAGTTACGTACATCTAGCCTGGAAATTTATTGTTTTTTAAGTAGTATGGTACTAACCTGTTAACTGCACTCATCCGTCCATAGCACTATTAATAAAATCTGGGTCAGTCGCATTTCGTAAACATTCTCCATATAACACTACCATTTCCGCATATTCGGATTTGTAAAATTATGCATTTACGACGAATACGCGGGACCGAAATAAACAAACTACTGCTTACTGCTTGAATTCTCACTATTCTCTCCATCCCCCCTCCAAATTTGGGGGGGCTTATTTACAAATTTGGGGGGAAGGAAATGTGGAGCGTCGTGTTACTGATTTTTATAGGGTGATTTGTTTATTTTTTTAAAAGTCGAGTTAAAAAATTTTGTTTTCGATTTTCTGCCTTTATTAGGCCCCTCGAATACGTGGTAAAACTAATGACATTATGACTGACTCACCCTGTATAGCTCTAATAGTTATAAAAAAATATGATATATTCACAAAGACAAAAGGTACACTTCACACGTGACATGATCGAACGGATACACATTGACGAACAGCATGAATACTTTCAACTTTGGAATACTATTTGGTAATATTTACTTTATGGTGAATTCAAGAGGTTATAATACTTTGTAGTTGCTATTTATGATAGTTAATAGTTCTACAAGTAGCGATAACGTTGTTTGGATTCATAAATATTATTTACGTTCCATAACTATAAACAAACAATTGAAGTACCCTGAACTATCCACTAACAAATATCAAAGCTACTTGAAAATAATTGCAACCTTGAAGTTATATTTTAGTAACATGAGTTAATTCCTGCGGCGATAATTTGCCACTTTCAAGTTCTGAAAACTTGAAAGTTGTAACTAAGACGTCTCTAAAACCAGAAAAGCTGCTAAGAAGTCACAAAACTATAAAGTAACCAGAAGAAGTTGAAGATACGTAGCAGTGGCTGTAACTTTGTTGCATGAACTTATCTATACAACAAAGTAACAAATTTGGTGGTAGTTACGTAATAGTTACTATTTGAAGGTTCCAGTCTCAGTTAGGGTTACTTTGGCGCAAGTTCGGTTAACAAGCAAATTTAATGAGGCAATGATAAACTGGTTTTTGTGAAATCTATGGTGCGTGTATGTATTATTGCTTTGTATTTAATAGTCATTTATAAAATTAATTTACCCCTTTGTGCTAGTAAAATAATTCCTTAAATAAAAGTTTTATGTTTCCTGTGAAGAACTTTTATTGGCAGTGGTATTTTACCGAACTTGCATACATTTATTCACGTATTAACTGCCAAAATTGAGGCGATGCGACGTATTATTTGCAGACACTTTAATCGTATCCCATTATGGACTACTACGGTTGATAAAATTTGGTAAACTGGAAACTTGATTAATGTTTGTATAAAACACGGGAAATAGGATTATATTAATTTAACGTAACAAAGGCTTTTGTGAAACGAGGTAAAATTATTATATAATTTTTAGTATAGATGCACATAGTATACCCTACAACTGCTACTATTAATTTGTGCTTAGTTGCTCGTTACCTGTTCATAATATAATGATAACATTGTTATAGAAAACTACAAAGCTCTTCACGGTCCTTTGTGTGCACTTTTCAGAAATTTCTCAGATCGTATTCTTAATATTACAAAGAGCAAAGCTACTGACGTATACTTCTCCAAGTTTTATGATCCTGAACAGTATTTGTTACCATTGATCACCTTTTTATATATTCAAATTCAGTTTCTTCTTTCAGAATGCCTCTGAGATAAAGCTTTAATGCTTTAATTACCGTCCCCTCTTTTCCATTGGCCACTCTGGGCAAGTGTCTAGGACCTCGTGATCGATAGGGCCCCCTAGTTCCTGCCAGATCACCAACCGATATTACCGGTAAATATATTTATTTTGCCAGAATCAAACGCCTCTATAAAATAGTTGTCTATCATAAAGGCCCAAGTATTTAAAAGTGCCCACGGCCTGCAAGGTTAAAGACGACTCTGATTACAAATCACGATTGTAAATTATTCTAAATAATTCGGTTTTTAGCTCATTATTAACTGGGAATACACGCAGAGACTTATCTGCCGGTCGGAAACACAAACAACAGTTCACACCTGCAGAAGGGTATACAAGGTGGTCCGTAATAATGGCCTATAGAGACATACCAGATTTTTGACTTCTAAGTATTACGATTCAAGTCAATATGCTTCAATAAAATGTTGATAATAAAAAAGATAGTGTGTCAAAGTTGGAATTTAAAAAGTGACTTTATCAACTTAAAAATTTGGGAATAGCTGTTTTTGAATATGAGGAATCAGAATCTGTTGACTATTTTGACGTATTCCCTAGCGGGCACCACATCCGACATATTTGTGCAGTAAATGTGAGTGTAACTTTTTTGGTTCTAACGTTATCACGTTTTTTATTAAAAAGTCTTAAATCTACATTATTTTTGAGGAAATAAAGTATACTTGTCATTAGTCTTAGAAATTATTAATTTTCGAGATAATAGTTTTTCAACAGTAACGTAGCAGGCTCTAATAGTACACACGTCAAAAGTCTTGGACTTCCTGCATATAAAATTATTCGATTAAACCTAGCGGTTTTCCTTAATGTGGTAAAAAATACATATACTTACGAGAACAAAAAAGACAATAAAAAATTGCAGACCATGAACCTTTACTTTATTGCCAATGTTTTTACAAATCTAGTAAGTTTGGCAGTGTATTCAGCCAAGTGTTCCTTTGAATTTTTGTACATTATAATGCCAGGACGTGAAATTTCTGCGTTTACCCGATAATGACTGCTTTAAATGATGCAGGACACTATAATCGTCAGATATCGAACATGTTGGGCATTCATAAATCATCTGTTGTACGAATAGTATACAAATATGAAGAATTTGATACAGTGGGCGTCCTCGAGTACATCTTCAGCTTCTGCTCTCAGAGCCCACTTTCAAGGTACGTTTCCTCGTGTTATGTCGACACCTACTATTCGAAGACGAATCCACAACGCAAATTTACGTGCTAGAAGACCATTACGGGTCCCCACTCTACTTCTAAGGCATCGTGCTGCCCGTCTCCAGTGGGCGCGAGAGCTGGTTACTGATGACAATAGCCAAAGAGTCTGGAGAGAACCAGATCTTCAACAGCGACTTCATTTTTCCCGTAAAGTTGCTCCGTATGAAGTGGGTACCGTAATGTTTTGGAGTGGAAAAATGTTCAACAGCCGCACCCCATTAATTCGTATACCACAGAATATGGCCAGTCAAATTTACATAGAACAAGTTATTACACCTTTTATCTACCCCCTACGTAATGCATTAGATGAAAATTTTGTGTTTATGGACGATAACACTCGACCACATCGCGCAAGAAGGGTTCAAGAGATTCGAAGCAGGACATATCAATAGATTAGATTGGCCAGCCAACTCTTCTGACATGAATCCTATTGAAAACATGTGGAATTTCGTTGCTAGAGCCATTCATTACCATATTCCTCCACCTCAGACTACAGATGAGTTAGTTGTGGCGACAGAAGAGGAATGGAACAATATTTCGCTAGAGATCGTTAACCGCTCGATCGTTAACAGACGTGTCAATATGCTATTGGAACGTGGTGGAGGTCGTTTTGACTATTAGTCAAGTAGAGAACTTGCTTTGTTACTTCTTTTTGATTTAATAAATTTAATAAATTTTGCCAAAAAGTCACACATTTGCTGGTTTTTAATTTTCTAAGTACTCGAACATATTCTTTTCACAAAAGAAGATTCAGAAAACAATATACTTTTATAAATGTAATGTAATTTTAACAATTATTAGACAACATTTATGTTAAAATTATATAAAGTATTTCTAAATGTAAGGTATTTATCCAGTTTTGGTTAAAATCAATTACTTTACATAATCAAAAAGATCTGACACAATTTTTCATATTCAAATATGAGAAATGGCTATTATTTGTTGGTAATTAAATTTCAATGGACGTGCTGGGCAAAAAGAATATTTGAGAAGATGTCGAAATAGATTACAATCTGATAATCAACAATTTAGAGAAAAAGAAGGTACAAGAATCAGTATGACTTTTAGGACTTCTAGTTTAAAAATGTTGAATGTTGAAAACTACTATCTGTACCATTTTACACTAATGAACATTTTATTGCTTGCAAGGGGATTTTGACGCCTATATTGTATAATGAACTATGCAGCTGATTGTTGAAAAGCTATTTCCAAACTGGCCAATTTCTGAGACTAATGACAAGTATACTTTTCTCCCTCAAAAACAGTGTTGGTTCTTTAAGGTTTTTTTTATAAAAAACGTTACGCTCTCATGTCACAAATATGGCGAATGTGGCGTCCTCTAGGGAATACGTAAAACCTAGTGTAATTATTACAAAAAAATCTTTTTAAATTCCAATTGTGACACCCTGTGTCCAAGTATTTATATTTATAAATGCAGTGCTGAATGTTTACAATGTATAGATTAATATTTAATTTAAATCAAATTAATTATACTGCAAATGTAAAAATATAGTGTAAGTTACAGTATCAGTGGCAGCTGGTACAGGAAGACTCTAGGGTGGGGCGCCTCTTTGCAAATTTTTAGAATTTAAAATTTAGTTTACGTTATCTAGATAAATATATTAGCGTTATGAAATACATACAAAAAAAATGTTAAATTTGTAAAGTACGGTTAATTTAACTTACAAATTTCGAATGAAAAACGTCGAGCCATGGCTACTATCAGATATCAGCCAAAGCTTAGTAGAGTAACACGTTACTGCACTATTTTGGTTCTGTTCAGTCCATCCCAAATTCATAAAATATTTTCACTGCTTATGAATACTATTTTAGAGTACCGAATCCTGATGAATACTGACTAATGTCAGACAAAAGTATTCAGTACTTAAATACTGATTACACAAAAATTAGATTGAATACGGCTCATGGATATAAGATACAAGGTGTTTTGATATAATACTCAACTCTGGTTAGAAGAAGTACCAATGCACCTGTAAGGTGACCACCACGTTTTCCAGATTTAATTGCGTGTGACTTTTCTTTTCAGGATGCTCTTAAAACAATAGTTAATAAGACTCCGATAAACACTCGTCATGATTTACTGGCGAGAATTTTAACCTTGAGACTTTACATAGAGTCCAATTTTATTTTTTAAAGTGCACTAATAAGTATATGCAGTAAAATGGCTACCATTTTTCAGATATAACAAGCTTAATTAATACTTTCTTTTTACTTTTTACATTTACTCATTATTAATTTTTCTCATTTTACTTATTGTTTTGTAATTGCTTTTGCCATTCAATAAATATTTTTCAAGAGTTAAAAAAACTGCAAATACTCTATAAAAACGTCAAATATAAAAAGTAGAGAGGTCCGATTAATAAGACTTTTGTAAGAGTTCCACATTTTTATAGCCGCTCACTATAGCACTATAAAACGTAATTTTATAGTATAAGACTATTGGTATACCAAAAATTCTTGAAAACCATTAGAAGTCTCCAAGAAATTTAATAAATTTTATTTACTTTTTTTTGTAAGATATAGTTAACTAAGTTGCTTTCAATCTGTCTATTTTAAACCCAAGAGTGTTGTACACATATTTTCGGGATACTCTGTATTAGCACATTATTAATTTGTATTCTTAATTGACTGTCAAATTATTTTTATGTTTCCTATAATTAAGGAAGTATTTACCTATTGGAAATAAACATAATTGTTATTAATCAAGACGTGTACACCGTAGGTAAATAAATTTGCTCACTCCATTTGCATTAACAATTCGCGTTCTATGTTCCTGTTTATCAATGCTAACAAGGCACTGACTTGTTCAACAACTATATCGTTTTATTTTCTCGACCTATTTCTGTCAAGGAAAATCCATTCTACACGTGTTCGCGCCTGTCGATATTGCCTGCCAACTAATTTAATTGTCTGTAAAATGGGTAACGATGTAGTTGACAAGGGGGTTAATTTTCTAGAGACTTCGTTAGCGATTCGTATTTAAATTATTAATAATACAATATTATCAGAGGGAACACAAAGTTTTCATCGTGTTAGTTAGGTGCTAATTTTTGCAACAGTATTTCTGAACACTTTTAAAGGACAATTTTATAATATGTGTTATCACAAGATAAACTACATGTTTGAAGACACAAGGGATGGGAGTTTTGTGACTCGAAAATATTTCCCTTTTGATTACATTTTTTATTATCAACCCTTGAATTTTATCTCACTTGAAAAGAATTTAAACTCGAATTATTCATAAATTGACAGAGCAAATACTTTTATATTATAATTAGCCTTTGCCTTTGATTATTTCACATATCATTTTTATATTCTACATACAGTTTTTTTGAAGTAATTGCGGATTGATAAAGGATGTAAAAATAAACAATTTTGAATGAGCAACCTGTTTTCTAAAATTGTATATTTTCAAATAAAAAAAATAGTCAAATTAAAGAAACAGAAAATTTTGAAATGGGCTTTTTTCTATAGATGCCACGCGAGATTATCAAGGATAACGTCTCGGTACGCTTATAGATAGTCAAAATGTTTCATTTTTAGAGGCTCTCATAATAAAAATAAACTACTCTCCATATTAGGCAATTCTACAGAAATTTGTTGGAATTACTTTCGTGATGCTTCTAAGCAGCAATGAAAATTACCTCGTATGCCTGCCATTACTGTAGGCATCTGTCTAATTTCATCGGCTGCAGAAAAAATACACTGTTGCAGAATGGCGGCGTCAGCAATGGGCCTTCGGTACACCCCACACTCTTCTACTAATGGAGAAGTTGCATGCATTTTGGCTTGAAATGTATTACAGGGTAATCTTCCAAACCTATTGAAAGGTTAGAATATGTGTTTGGCGGCAATTATCACATAATAATTGAAATATTAACATTAATAAATTGTCATAAAATACAAACAAAACCACCTGGTCGAAAATGCGATATGATTGGTGTGACGTTACACGCCGTTCAGTGCGGTTTGTTTCCGTGAATGCAGATACAGATTGGGGTGTTGGTGATGTAAACAGGCTTCTGCTTCTTGTACTTTTGCGTTTTTGTGATATTTGTGGGTCATAGAAATACAAATACTATGTATATAATGCCAAAATTATTATTGGCAATATTGTTAAACGTAACTTCTTCTTTTGTTTACAATATAGGTCCACTCGTGACGTACCAGATAACTGATTTTACTTGAGGTATTTATAAAAGTATGCCCTCTGATGACACATTAAACTACTTGTTTTAATTTGAAAAATAATAAATAAAAGTAAGGAATAATAATATTTAATATTTATTAATTTTTTTAAATTAATTTAATATTTTGTTTGCTAATTACTACAGATTTCATTTCTTCTTAAACATTTAAAAAAAATCCTTATTTATTACTTTTGTTTATTATGTTTTCAAAATAAAACAGGTAATTTAATGTGTGAAATCAGATAGCAAAATTTTATAAATCCCTCAAATGACATTCTACATCACGTAAATGGTAGGAGCAAATACAGAACATGTTATTTTGAATTGGAATGAAGCGCTGAATGCAATAAATGAGAAAAAAATGTAAGTTGGCTTTACTATTGATTTTCTAAACGCCCTGAGTTCAACTGATTCTTTAGAATTTATTTTTTTTGATGAAATTAAATCTACGTGTATTTCTAATTAAACTTACATTAAAATGGTTTTCACAAATAAACAATGTTGCAATGCTTCCTTTCGTCGCACTTCATCGCCCTACATCACATTTTTCTTTTCAATTTTTTGGCACGGTGAACTATATTAGGTGTTGTATGCTGTATTCGTACACAATGGCATAATGTAATACTTCTTCTATTTGCCATGTGAGGTGCACTTTCTGTGCCCATTTTACAACCTTATTCAATACCAATGTCACAATAACACCTAATAATATAATAAATGACAAATTGACTCATAAACATATATGTCCTGCGTTTTGCGAAAGCATGGAAATCGTGTACAGACATAAACTAACACACACTGCTGTATTTAGGTATACATGTGCGAACGGCGACTGATGTCACAGGTATACGCTGTGGTGGCGACCGTTTTGTTTTTCCACAAAATTATCTAGGACAAACGCCAAATCATGCAATTTCCCCATTCTTAGTGTATCACATAATAATTCTTTTATCTACAACTGTCACATAATAGCTATGATTTGAACTGTTTCGTATGACATAATGCCTCAAATTATCCCACATGTGCTTTTTTAAATTTATTAACGCAGTCAGTGCGTTAATGACATTATAAATTAAATTAGACTCAAATAAGACAGTTATTAAATAAATAAAATATGTAAGATCATATGAAAACTCATTTCTTAAATACACTGACAGTAAGTAATTTTTACAGTTGGATATATTAATACCAGATGCTGACATACTGACATTGGATAGGTGGAAATATTTTGAATGTGAACATAACTTTGTTCCACAAACAAGCTGAATCCCAGAAAGCCATATTTCAGCAGTAAATTTCAGTTTCATTTTTATTATATTAATGGTTTGTATACTTATAAATCGGAGTACCATGTACACTTTACCAGTTTGTTTAATTTATTTCTTAATTACTTATCATTATTGTAGATTACGATATTAATTAAAAAATAATAATAAATATAAAATTAACATATTATCTTAATCGCATGTGGAAAATTTCTGTTATTTTACAAATTTAATGATGTTTTATGGCATACAAATGCAAATTTATAGTGTTAAAAATTTATTATCGTAAATTTTAAATGGCTAATTAATTCATGAATTCAGATTTTTAGATATTTTCAGTTAATCTAAATTAAAAATGTATTAAGCTTACATTTATAAGGACTAATTGATTCATCAAATATACAATATGTTCCAAAATTCATATATTTTTTTTAGTCGAGGTTAAAAAATTTGCTGAAAATTAGTGTAAATTGTCACTTTTCAGTATTATTTTCTATTTAAAGACATCTGGCAGAGCTACAATATTACTAATATTTTTAATAAATAGAACGCTTAATATTTCGTAGTATAAATAGATAATCCTTCTAAAATTAAATTCAGTGGCAAGTTATACAAGGTTTTACCAAGTTTTTTGTTACAATTGTCAAACAAATGTAAAAAATTGTGTTTTATGTTGCATTTCATGATATTCTAATGTACTTTAAACAACGTATATACTTTTATTATTAAATAATTGCTTACTTTAAACATTTTTCCGTGAGAAAATAAATAAATTCGCCTACTACCTTAGATATAACATAATTTGCTTTAATTTCAAATCTTTCGTGAATAAATTATTTTAAAACATGATTCAATTGAAATTTGAATTATTATGATTGGAAGCGGAGATAAAATCCATAGTCAACAGGAGGTATATAACTTATTTCACCATAAGTATCCTAACTAGAGAATTAGTTCAGCTTATAAGTACTACCAAAAAAGCCTAAAGAAATCGAAGAATGAAAGATTTACTTAGATGCTTGCCGCTACTGAAAACCCTAACTCATCCATTAGATCCATCTCAGCCAACTTTGATGTAAGTTAACGTTTTATAAGTATTATAGACAGATAACCCAGGTAAAATAATACAGTTTTGCAAGAAAATTATTTTGAAATTTTAAAGACAACCCAACAGCAAAATCTGCTGCAAGAAAAACATGACCAACGGTCAATGTTTAGGCTGAAATAGTAGGATCTTATTTCTTTGAAGGTGATTTGACAGGTGACATTTATTTCTGTTCTGAAATTAGTTTTTGTTAACCCTAATGAATACGATCTGCTTCCTGGTCATGTCTAATTCCAACGAGATGGTACTCCTCCACATTTTCTCTTCGATGTAACAAATTACGCTAATCCCAAATGTATAGATAGGCAGAGCTGCTGGAATGGCCACCAAGCTCCTCAAAATTAACCGTATTAGATTTTTTGTAGGGTTATCTCAACAATATGGTGCATGTAAACATTGAAACATTGAAAAGTCGAGTAGAAGAAGATGGAAACAACACCAGATATTATTCAAATTATAATTGATGAACCACTTAGGCCCCATAGCGCTCTTTGTACTTCCTTTCATTAGGAGATCAATCCAGATCAGTCGCTAACCAAAATAATAAAGAGAAAAAGGTGGTCATGTTGGTCAAGGGAATCTCTAATGTAAGTCATAAAAGGCCATCGTTCTCGCAGCAACTGTTGATGAGACGACAGTTTACTGACATATCGCACGAAATACTGTCTTGTTTTCCTGTTCGCAACTCCAACAAAGTGTTTCACATTTCTTCATATACCTAGTAAAGGTATTTCTTTAGCCAACACTATCTAATTTGAATACCTGTCACCAAGTGGTTCTATACATGGCCAGGTACTTTTCGGCTCTCTGTAGCTCTCTTTTAACTCTTTAGTAAATTAACAACTGCCATGTTTCATTTCATGGTTTCCTAAACTCTTTGTGGTAGTTCTCCTTAATAATTTCAACAAATATTGACAATGGAAGCATACTGAAGGGACCAAGTACAAACATATTGACACCCAATGCACTCCTAGCTAGCTTGTCAGCTTCTTTGTTACCATTGCACCGCTCGTATCCTTTAATCCAGCACACCGATAATGCTGTTATCGGCTGAGGCCCCTACCAGTATTAGATAGCATTCCCATGTTTTCTAATAATTATCTTATGATTACGTATGATCAGTAGCGATTGTCTACTAGCTGTGTAGATTCTGATAGTTTTGCTCGTTGTACCCTACGGGCAATTTCTTTGACGGCTATGGTCACACCTACGAATTCTCTTCGTACCACGGTAGCATGCCTATTTATTGCCCACTGATATCGGTAAGAACTTGAAGTAGATCCCATATCCTGAATCTTTTTTCTTTTTTTGATCGGTCTATGAAAATGGTGATTATATCCTTACTGGCGGTCTCCTTTCTCCGCATTCCTGACGAGGACTGTATAAGGTCTGTCAAACATGGGAGAAATACCATCAGCATCTGCTTGCAGAATGACATATTCCTGACGACTCCACTCTACAGGTCAGGCGACTCCTGACTTCCTCACATCTTACATCTAGTTTAATACCAACTTTAAATTCGAATTGGGCATTGTGCAATGATTAATGGGAACCACATAGAATATTTACTATCATAATATAAAAAGTACTACAAAAACTATTGCTTTGATTTCATTCCTTCATTCTTTTGACGATTAGGTACAGTTTTTTAAGTACTGAAAGTTCTGAGTAGAAATTTTATTAAATTCCCATCGATGACTGAACAATTAAGAATTTGAAAATAATTCTTTTTTACTAATACGTCGACAGTTCGAAATAAATCGCCAAATTCGTTTTAAAGAGCGTCATTATCATTGCAATATGTGGTACAACAAAAAAAAGTAGGTATAATTTTATATTGAATTATTCATCTGTAGAAGTATATCTATGTATACTAGGAAATATAGAGCGTCCTATTTAAAAAGTGCCGGTAATGGAAGCTTTTTCAAAATGGCTAAAACATGGAAAATATCGGTAATTTCTTTATACTAATTGGTTTCAGTGATTTTTTAAAAATTCTAAAGTAGAAAAGAAAATAATATTGATGCATCATTGAGAACACATGGTATAAAATGAATCTAATCAATTACCTTATTCGTTATGTAAACATAAATTTAGTACTACCTAGTTTAAAAAATTATAGAAGGAAACCTGGCGTTAAAACAACCCATTTCTCAAATTACGAAATTAAATAATCTCTGCATATTTTTCTTCTTGTCTTGCATGATATTTCCTCTTTAATCACTGCTGAAGTGAAATATAAATTACATGCTGTTTGAAGCAGGTGATAAATTGCTTGAGAGTTATATTATTATAGAAAACAATCAATAAGACAATGAGTTATGCAAACTTAACTGGCCGAAATTAATTTAAAACATAAGAAACGCTGTTTTATATTAATTATTTGTAATTGTAGACACTGTCGCGTGTTTCATAAATATTATCATCACCTTTAAATTTACAGGAGAAAATAAAATATAAATTCTGTAGAATAGGGATGTTCAGAAAAAATATTAAATTCTGTTTAAACGTCATAATATGGTTAAAAATAGCCTTCTAATCACGTATCTAAATTTTTACAAAAATCAAAAATTTGTTGTATAGGAAAAACTCAAAAGATATATAAAAAAATAAAAAGTATAAAATAATTTATGTATATTAAAAATTGTAGTCCTAAGGAGATACAAAGAAAATATTTAAGAGACTGAGTTTTATTGTGAACATTCCCACATCACTAGTACATTTTCATTTTTCATTTAGAAATTCATTTGAAGCTCATTCTTGCAATTTCATTTTTTTATTGCTTTTTTTGTAGCAGTAGACTTTATTTACACATATTTATTTATTTATTTAAATACAAACTCAACAGGAAAAAGCCCAATTACAGGGTAGGTTACACGAAAAAAGAACTATTTACAGTAACATTGATATGTAACACAGTACTTAACTAAATTTGTAGACAACAACATCAAATTTTTAAATATAAATAACAGTATTACAATAGAATATGCCAACTACAATCAACAAAACACAACAAAAATGATTTATGAAGACATCTAGAAAAACCCTATTAATTAAGTATGGGAATACCGCAAAACTTAATTTGTAAAATAGTACAACAAATTATGTCAACCTTGTTCTCAATTTTACAATAATTATGGAACATTTGGTAAAGCGGAGAAGCTATTAATGAAGCGTACTTCAAAAAACTTCTTTTCAATTACTGATATATGTATGGATTCCAAACTGCAGAGGCATATTCCAACCGAGATCTTACAAAATTTATAAACAGCAGACGTAATGTAGTAATATTTTGAGTTGCGCATTATAAACCCTAACATTTTATATGACAAAGAAGTAATCGTCTCAATATGTTTATTAAAACTTAATTTGTGATCAAAAATAACAGCAATATTTTTTATCGTGCTTGGACGGTTCTAGGAAAGGATACGGCATTGTATTTATCTGGATTTAAATGCAGGCTATTATTTATAGACCAAGTAATTGATTGCAAGACTATTTGAACCTATAACCTTGAATATTAATAAACTGATATCTATTCTGTAAATAAGATCGAAATAATAAAATTAATCTATAGGATAGTGACTAACTTCTTCAGTAAGATATTATGGTATACTCGCGACAAGAATTCAGACGACTTACGTCATACGAACAAATGAATAATTCATTGTATTTTCATTAAAATATTTAAGAAACTGCAACTGATAGTAATAAAACTATATACTACATTATAAGTTTGCATTATATATTGCACTAAATTGCAAAAAATAATTGTTTTTAACGTGACCAAATATCGAAAATTACGTTGACAATAAAAACAAATGTGTAACGTCAGCCGTGACGTAAGACGTCTGAATTCTTGACGCGAGTATATAATCGATCGAACGCTTTGGTGAAGTCAGTGAAAATTACGTCAACTTGGCTTTGGCAATCGAGAGATTAATTTATGAACTGAGTTTTGCAAATAAGATTATTAGTCAGTGTAGACGTCCCTGATATAAAACCATGTTGATCGGTAGTAATAGAATTCGATACATGTCTGGAGAGAAAAATTTTACCAAAATTAGCAATTTAAGCAATCGTCCTATAATTAGTGACTATATTCCTGTCACCTTTTTAAAATACAGGTGTAATTTTTGACAATTTCCGTACACTGGGAAAGCAGGAAGTTTTAAGTATCACATTGAAGATTAGAGTTAACGGGCCAGTAAAGACAGAAGCGCAATCTTTAATTAGAAAAGCCGGGATGTTATCAGGCCCCATGCTCATATTAGGTTCAAGTTTCTTTAGTGCAGCAAATACCTCAGTCTCGGTTATGCTGATTATGTCAAGGTTTAAATTGTCATTGTACTCAGTAACATGGACATTGTCAACTGGATCACGGAAAGATTCAAAAAAATATTTAGCAAATCATTCTGTTCTTGAGTATTCTTTATTGTTTCGTTAGCGTAACACAGCGTATGCTAGGAATACAATGCTTCTTTTTACTTTGAACAAATTCTCAAAACTTTTTTGGATTGTCTTTCAATTGATTTTCGATAAGACTGATATAATTTGATTGACAAATACTTATTTCTGATTTAATTTGATATGTAAGTAATTTAAGGCTATCCAAGTCCTCCTGACTGCCCGATTCCTTGTACCTTCCAAGAACCTTGTCTTTCTAACGAATTTTACGTATAATTAAATTATTAAACCACGACGGCTATGAATTACGAAAAAGAATTTTTTTCAGAATGTTTAAATCAGAAATAGAATTAAGTTTACAATAGAATGCATTTACAGCATCATCAGGATTATTATGTCGCTCCAAAAATGTCCAATCCACGGTCCACAGTAAATCTTCATAAAGTTTAACAGAATTCGTCTTACGGAAATTAAAATCATATTTACTGCATTTGACGGGAAACATATATTTGGAGATACTAGCGTCAGTCAATTTAATATGTATTGCTGGATGATGCCTATCCTCAGAAAGAATGACTTCATAAGGTTTATTCACTGAACATGGCAAATTACCTACTACTAAGTTCAACAAGTTGCAATTGTAATTGAGCAAAAATTTATACTGCCTCAATTGCCACATGTTATACACACATGTTATATTTAGTTTTAAAAATATATATTTGTTCTGCTAGAGGAAGTTATGGAGGCTCACTCATTGTTTATGGTCAAGTTAAAAGAGTAGAAAGTAAATGTATACAAGCTCTAATCTTGCTGCAGGTGCCCTTTGCTAGCCTCGTTAGTTTCAATGTTTTTATTTATAATTCATTTTGAAAAAAGAGGCATTCCAATAGTACGTATTTCGATAAACTTAGAATTAACATTTATTATTATAATTAAAAACTAATGAACAAACGTTCATTAGTATTTAATTAGTGATATTGTAAACTTAAAAATTCAGAATCAATTTAATTACTTTGATAATCTGAGGAATATATTAAGGCTAAAGATCAAAACATCATTAAGTAAATATTCCATTTTAACAGGAAATTGAAATTTGTATATGGTAATGATGTTTTAATTTATGAAGTCCCCTTTGCAACTTAAACTTTCTAAATGTTAATTAATATTCGACAAATCAGTCATGATGCATTAATATTTCTAGATCTCTCAAATTGAATTCTCCCCTAGCTTTGCTGAAATAATAGGTCCATTTATATATAGGAATGCCAACAAAGAATTAATTAAAAATCAGAAGTAAAGAAAATACTGGTACTTATATGTAGCTTAAATATTGGTCTGATAAGTAAGTTCATAACTTTTTCCTGAACATAAAATTTATTTATTCATATATATATATATATATATATATATATATATGAATGTATTTTCCTTCATTGTTTATTATGACCTCCCAACGATGTTGCAGTTTTTCTCTTTGTTGCCTAAATCTAATGATTTGGAAGATGTCATTAAAGGAGATTACTAGAAGTTGTTCAAAAGAGAGCAAATGGGATTGGAATCTAATAAAGTAAAATAATTTTAAAATTTCCCTAACGACCATAGTCCTATCTTGATCATATCATTTTTTGGAAAAGTATTGGAAATATTGAGAGGTATTAGAAATGTCTTTGTTTTGAACAATGTAGAACCACCCTGTATAAATGTTAGAGAATATGTTTCAAATATTCCTACTAGAAATATTAAACATCGAAAGAAGTGTAGTTAACCTGTATCTAGTTATTTGCAATAAAGTAAATAAAATAGTTCACATTGTGAAAACTATTTTAGGAAAGTATATACCGAGAATTCGTATATAAGAAAGAAAGACAATCTCGTTCTATAGGTTCACATAAGAACTATTTCCCATTCTAAGAAATTGAATAATTCTCCAGAGAAATAAATTTCTCAATGTCGTGATAAGACAATTTCTTTGAATTTTACTAAAATAGTTTCAGTCCAAATCTCTGGAAAGATATACTTTTATTTTCAGTTAAATCTATAGTGAACTAATTCTTTTAGTATAAAATATACAAAAAATAATCTTATTTAAATCAATAAAATCCTCTTGTTTTCACATAATAGATATGCAAGAAATATTCTCCAACTAAGTGAATCAATTTAAAACACTTAACTCGAACCGATAAAGAACTCTAAAACATAGAATTATTTTGCATTATTGTGTTTACTTGTTTATTGTATCAACATTTTTTAAAGAATTATACAGGGTGAATCTTAAATAAGTACAAATATTTTAACTGCTGGTGTAGTTCGTCATTTAAATCAGTCTAGTGAAAGCCATTTTTAAAAATTTCTAATATTTACGGAGATATTAATTTTTTAAAAAAATACCCACATTTTGAGGACCGCTGGCTGATTTTTCATCCAACAACGTAATGAAACATATGATTTGTTGCGAGATTGCCATATCTCCTCCAATATAAATATTACGTTTCCTTTAACGTAATAGTTCTATTTTAAAAATACTTGTTTTAAGCATAAATACAGTAAAATTGGGTATGTAGTATGATACGCAGCAATATTAATATAAATTTTAACATCTGAACTAACCTTACTATACTTCAACGATTAAAAATGAATTTCCGCAAGTTCAATACTACCGTAAAATATTTAGGAAGATATTACGTGATATTACTATGTCCAATGTTCAAAAATTATACATAAACGTGCACACAAGCTTACCTGTTTGTTAAAAAATTAACTATTTAATCAGTAATCCACATTTCACAAGTTAAATGTCATTGTACACTGTTAGAAAGGGACACAAAACACAATTTCCTTAAGTTATTTTATGAAGAATAACGAAAAACTATGCACGCGTTTTTTATTTAAAATGGAAACAATGTCAACTTTTAGCAAATTTTATTGCTATTTTCATGCATTATGTGGGGTTAACAAGTTTGACTTGGGCTTCCGATAATCTGTCATGACAGTCAATGACAGTTTGATAATAAAAAATAATATAAAATGTTACACTTGACAAAATTCGCTAAAAGTTGAGATTTTTTCTTCCTTGAAGCAAAGACGTTTGTGTAATACTGGCAACACTGTGAACCACACGTTCAGTCTGCAGCACTATGACTCATAAAAGTATGAAGGGTCTGCCTAGGCTAGCGGTCCTCAACAAGTTTTCTGCTGGAAAATTACGAAATTTATTTAAAATTTCACTTTTTTATTTCTGATTTTTTTGTAAAAAAAAACTATTAATTATGTGTTCTACACACAAAACTATACTGCTGGTTAAAATATTTGTACTTATTTAAGATTCACCCTGTATATCAAATTTGGAGAACTACTGACATAAAGCTCAATGATATAGGTAGGTATAAAAGTAATATTTTTAACCATATTATAAATTGAGTTTGAAGCTTTTAACGTTAAAATAAAAAAAACATTGTCTAGAAACCCTTGTTATGCTGGAAATATCAGTTTTGTTGAAAATTTCCAATAGTCCCTAATTTATATTTTTTAGTATTAACAGTTTCTTTACGTAAGACCTAAACTTATACTGCAAGACCTATTTTAACAGAAAAGAAAAGAGATGAAACAGGGATACATTTGCTCAATATAATCCTTAGTCGACAATTTAATGAAAAAGATTTACTAATAGCATAGACTAAATGTATACATACTAATAGCATATTGCTACATGATTTAGGTATTCCATATTCTATTCTTGCTGTGAACCTTTTACAACCATACATTCTGCATGTATATCTTATGTTTATGCAGAATTAAAAACACGTTAGATATAACTTTATACAGGGTGTCCGGAAAATGAGTGCATTAATTTGGCCATATGATAAATTGTAGTAAACAAAACATGTTTGACTTAATATTTTTTTCCTGACCAACGGTAATAAAATTATGTCAACAAACGGATCTTGAATATGTGACAACGTCGGTCACATACTATCTTAGGATTGATGTGTATTTATACATAATAATTGCAAATAGGTACATCTAAACATACAACTTACTGTAAATGGTTTTCTTAGATCTCTTTTTACAACATAGAATAATAGTTACAAGTGTTTAAAATTACTTCTGTTTCTTTCAAGAAGTGTTTACCTTACAACTGTCTTGTAGCCAGAGAGTTTTGCTTAGATTCTCTGTAAATTAACATACCATGTAACTGGTTAAGGATACTATAAATTGTTCCATTTTTGTTTATGTAAACTCACAAACATCAAAGAAAAAGTAGAGAAAAATGTATCGCACTAACTGTACGCACCATTATGACTAATATTACTTTTAGGTTATCACCAGCAACCTGACACTGCAACGTTGTCAAACGATACAGTACGTTAGAGTTTTAACGAGTTTCTTGGAAACCTCAATTGTTTACTTCATTAATACTGATCCAAAAATCAAATTATGAAAAAACTATTGCATTTAACTTGTGTGTGTGTGTATGTAAAGCAGATAATTATTACTTATTACTTTAAATCAATATATAGATGAAGATGCAAATTCAGAGATTATCAAAGTAGCGGGATAAAGTGTTTGTAGAAATATTATATTAGTATGCTAATTTGTAAAATAATTACCAAAGGTTCCAAATCCCCAATTAATAAATTTCAAGGCTGTTAACACTGGCCGGAATCTCCAAATATGATTTATAGGTGTATTTTAAGTAGTTTTAAATATGTAGTAAAAAATGGAAAATTCGATGCATTTGGTAATTCCACATTAGTTAATAATGAAACAATAACCTTGGCATGGTATTTACATTTCAATGTGCACAAAAAAATATCGTCTGTCTGTAAAGAATACATTAAAGCTAGTTACGGACGGTGAACGATAGTATAATATATATTTATTTTTTTTTTTTGTAATGAGAAATACTCCTACAGGCCAGTAAATCGTATAGATATGAATATACAGGGTGTCCAGAAACTCTCCTGACAAACGAAAACCGGAGATTCCTCAGATAATTTTAAGACAATTTAACCCAATTCACCTAGTCCAAAAATGCTTCCTAAGGGAACTAGAGCTCTTTGAAGATGGCGCCTTGTAAATAGTTTTGTTTAAATACCTCCAGAACGCTTCTACTTAGAAAACAAAAACTGGTATGCTTGCTTAGCTTTCAAAGATGAATCGATTCCATCAATTGCGAATTTCTAGTACCAGTCATAGGCGTCCGTTTTGGGTAGGTCAACGGTTATTTTAACGCATAATTTTTTTGTCTTTAACTTTTAAGCATTTGTGACACTAGATTATTAAATTTTCTGGTATTCTAGTACTAAAAGGTACTCTTTAAGTTATTAAAACACACCGTTTTCTAGAAAAATGGATTTGAAAATTTTTCGTTTTTTCGTCATTAAAGTTTAAAAATTTTTTTAAAAACAAAGTATTTATTACAATGGAACGAAAGTAACAAAAAAAAATAACAAAGGTAAATAGTTACAAAAGATGCTCGATGTGATGACCATTAGTCTCTATGCATAAATTTACCCTTTTGCTTAAAGAACGCCGAATTCTTGCAAAAATTCCAAAGTTATTTCTAAATTTGTTGCAAGCATCTTGTATCCTTCGCCAGAGTTGTGCACGATTTTGTATCGGAACGGAATAAACAAATGCTTTTATGTATCCCCAAACACAAAAATCGCAAGGATTCAAATCCGGCGACTTGCTAGCCAAGCAACTGGACCTCCTCTTCCAATCCAATGGTCTTCGTAGTTATTATCTAGAAAGTCTCGTACATTCCTGCTAAAGTGGGCCGGACAGCCATCGTGTAGAAACCATAAGTTTTGCCGAATATTTAAACGCACCTCATCTAACAAATCAGGTAAAATATTTTGCAGGAAATGGAAATAATCAGCACCATTTAAACGAGCAGGTAATTCCATAGGTCCAAGTAGATCGTCAACTACTCCTATCGAGACGTTTATCTTAAATCTATGCTGCTGCTTAAATTGTTGAACAACGTGGGGATTGTCACCAACGTACGAATAATAATGTGCATTATGTACATTAAAAATTGCATTTTTTGTGAATGTAGCTTCGTCACCAAACAAAATGTATCTGAAAAAATCTTCATCTTGATTTTTCTGGTTTTGTAACCATCTAGTGAATTCTACACGAGCAGGAAAATCTCCTTCTAGCTTCTGGAACATTCTCGGCCACATTCTATTTGATTCTCGAGGCCGCCGAAAACTTCTAGAACCCTAAAAACCTATATAAGCGAATCATTTTCGTCGCTGGAGTCAGTTTGTATTGAGCAGTCGAAGGCGATTGACAAACGTCAAGGTAAAGCGTTGACTGATGTGAAATTTGTTCGAAGGATATTTCTTGTATAATCAAGAGTGACAATAAAGTTTGTTTGTCTACGTGAAGTGTTTCCACGCTAACCCAATTTCGACGTTACAATACTGTCACGCAAACTTACATAAGAGAAATATATGCAAAGAACATATTTTTTGATTGAAATATAAGTATTATGCAGTGTGCTTCATTGAGAAATGTACATACGTTAACAGTGAATACACGATATCTAATAAATCTCAAAAAATCTGTTGTTGATAGATTTAACTATTGTCATAATCGAGATACAGGGCGTTTTACCGATTTTGGCTATTTCTTTAACTTGCCATAAAATACGAACCAGTCTGCATAATCAAATAATTTTTGATAGGGGTACTGTTCTTGCTTCTCTCAATCCACTAACGTCATAAGCGAAACATAAATAACAACATCCTGTATGTAGGATTTTGAAAAATCCGTTCACGTTTTCAGTAGAGCAAACATAGTAGAGTTTACGGTAAATTTCCTGTAGTTGCGTATGTAAGTCAATATTTGAATACGCCCTGTATCTCGGTAATAGCAAAGGTTAGACCCGGCAGCAACACTTTGTATAATTAATATACATTAGATGGTTTCTATCACTTTCTACTCCTAATTCGTTTAGTTCACTATTATTGCAGTGGCGGCTTGTGGTCGCTGCAAGAGGTGAGGCCGACCCACTTTCAAATAAATAATAAATAGAAGTAAATTTTCACGTCACTCCTGAGGGACGTCCTTGATGCGTTTTTTATTATGGAGATCTTCGCCAATAGCACTATGAAAACCATAAATTAAAAAATTAAATGACATCAGAACTTTATTTACAATAGAAAAAGAATATATTTATCCAATAATTAAAAAAATGTTTCTAATTAATTTAAGAACGTTTTAAAAAATATGAAGTGGCCTAACAATCAATTTTCAAGATAGCCAACATACTATTCTATCCCCACATATAAAAGAAAGCTGACAAATTTTTGTTTTCGTTTGCCTCCACTTTTAACAAAATATTATTAAACACTCACTTTATATCTAACAGTTCTAATCGACTGTGTTTTAAATTTGCAAATTTATTTAGGTCTTCAGAAAATTGAAACACATGTTGGAGGAATTATTAAAACTAAGCAAAACAATATGTATGCTTCCGAAAATACCATTTCAAATTCCTTGTACATTTTTACCGTTTTTTGAACTTCTAAATTACGAAATGGTTCGTCTCTGTACAAAATATAACGTGCGTTTTTCACCTTTTTGTCAAAAACGTTTGGATACATTTGTAGTACACATTGAAACAATTTTGCTTATTCCAAATTCTTGAGGAATCTACTAATGCAAAGAAATTTAAATTGTGTAATTTTCCAAAACCAGTACTCGAAAACTTTCCTATGTAAGAGGGCAAAATTTTAGTACTGTCTGATAAAGAATTAAACAATCTTCCAGAATCAAGGAAAAAAATATGGTGTTGCCATTTAAAAAAAAATCGATGACGTCATTACTCGAAAACAAATGACATTTGAAAATCGCGTTTTACGCTAAAATATGTATTTTTTAAATTAAAAATCGACCTGTGTGTGGATTTTTCCCAAAAAATAATTGTTTCGTTTTTATTGAATTTATTCCATACTTTTGGCGCATACTGTGTTTATATTGGTTATGTTAAATAAATGTAGTCTTACCCTATAATGAAGTTAATTTTTTTTTACTTTAAATTGATACTTGCCTTGTCCTTAAAACGTTACCATCTAATTTTGAGAATATCTAAGAAATCACATTCAGTAGTAGTAACTTATCAACCATTATAAATTCAAAATACAATTAAAAATATTAATATTCAAACAATCGGTTAATCGCGTTACGCACATTACGCCGTCCAACTTGCCGGAAAAAAGAGTGAGAGAGTATATGAGGCGTCAGAAATCGGGCCTCAAATTAGGACGGAAAACATCGACTTTAACCGTATCGCGTGGTGGGCGAAACCATTAAGCCCGCTTTACATTAACAATTTCTTTGCCAATTAATTAATCAAGTGGCTTTGCAAGTTAATTAACAAATGTAATACTAAAATTTGGACGTCAAATAAATTGATAAAGAACTTCGTCAAGTTATTGAAAACTTGTTCTAATTTTTTGTCAATTTTTACATCAATTCAGGAATACCAATAATAAATGAAATGGATGCTTTTTTAAACTATTTTTCAGTTTTTGTTTCGTAAACAAATATACCGTCTAAGTTTAAAATTACTTTTAGATTGGTACGGGTGCCATCTGACAATAACATTGTTAAGAAACTTGACAAAGCCCTGAACACATGTAAAACCAAAGTGCGACCTTGAAGATATTGATGAATTAATTCAATTCTTCGTCAATAAATTGTTAGTGTAATGCTCGCTTAACGTATTAAGCATATATGAGGAAATTTGAGGCTCGGCAAATTGGGCCTCACTGTGGTAGGATTGGCGGGTGACTCGTGACTACCCGCTCTGGTAGAAACGGCGGGATATTGAAACGTAACCTAGATCCGTTATTTATAACTTACGAGGGCTTCAATTGAAACAATAATTATTTTATTCCGTTATATTGCTTTTGATAAATTTAATAAGTAATTGGAAATTATGGGGTATTAAAATATACAGTGTGAGAGCCAAATTTTACAGTGAGGCCCGGCCTCAGTTGCTTCATACGACGAGCCGCCACTGCATTATTGACTTTAGAATTTCTATAAAACAGTGGTATGGTAATATAATGTGTGACTAAAGTACGATTTCACACAAGACAATATTATCGGTATCGATATTGGTATTTGACACAGTATTCACACATACCGTCAATTAGTCTGTTTATGGTAGATCCTACAGGTTCAACCTATTTGCATTTGTACAAGTTTGTCAGTGACCTAGCTACTACCTATATAGCTATAGAAATTGTCTTCTTTAAAATATCATAATGGAAAAAAGATGTTATTGTATCTACTGTAGCTACAGAGGAAACGCAGCAAAGACTTAGATAACACAGAAATTGAATGCATCCATTAATATCTGATAGATGTATCTTTTAAAAAACCACTTAAACATATAATTTTTTAAACAGAACACCTAGTGTATCTTTATGCAATTCATTGCATCATTTTTTCCTTTATAATGATATATAACAGTTGCTACTTTGTACTTTTGAAATTGTCAAAGACGTTAAAGTAATAAAACTGATATTTATCGGGAATAATTGGCCGTGCATAATTGGTCATGCATTTTTATATAATTATACAAAATTGGTTTATGAACTCTACCAGATATGTATAAAATATACGTACAGGGAGTACCAGAGGGCACGTTTTTGAAATATTCAACATTATTTCTAGTTTCCCATAAGAAGTAAATAAATATAATCACTTAAATAATATATTATACCAAAATAAGTGTCTTTCTTTATCTAAAATATATATTTTCTTCTATAAACTAGTATACGCTATGTATATCGAAATATTTTTGTTCTTTTGTAACCTTTTATTTCTGTACTGAACAATGATTGGAAACACATATTTGTTTTTATTTAATTTTTGTGATCCTAAAACATTTGACGAACGTGATATCAAGAACGTCCAGATTAGTCCCAAGAACGTACCGATCTAAAAATCGACCTCCGACAGATGTAATATTAAGGACGTCCCTGAGAGCTACACTCTGTGTGAATATCTCTATTTGAAGTTATGCATTTTCAATTCAACTCAATCCAACACCGACAATGATAATATTGTCCTGTATGGAACCGTGTATACAGGGTGTTAAAAAAAGAGTGTAAAATATTACAGGAGGTAGTAGTATGAACCAAAATAAGCAGAAAAGTCTTAATAAACATGGATCCGCAAAGTAACGGTTGCGGAGATATGGACCACTATTCGTTTTTCAACCATTTTATTTTATTAGGAATAAACCGACAAAGTAAGCTTTTAACAAACAAAAAACAAAGTTACAGAAGATGTTCAAAGTGCCCTCCGTCCATTTCCAAGCAGGCACGACATCTTCGTCTCAACGATATTCGAACTCTTTCGAAAACACCCTCTTTGGTTTGGATTTCTTGACACTTTTGATTAATCCGTAGTTGCAGCTCTTCCAGGCTATTTACAGGAGTACCATATACTAATGCCTTCAAATATCCAAACAAAGAAATCTAGAGGGTTCAGATCAGGGGATCTTAGAGGCCATAAAACAGGTCCGGCCCTTCCTACCCATCTATGTGGAAAAGTTTGGTGCAAATGCTCTCTAACGGCCATGGAAAAATGAGTTGGAGTACCATCATGCTGGAACCACATTTGTTGCCTCTGATTCAAAGAAATGTCTTACCAAAACTCATACAGTGTGTTCTGCAGAAAGTTGAGGGAAGCAGCGCATGTTAATCGGTTTGGTAAAACAACAGGATCTAGGAACCTGTCACTTACAATACCCATCCAGATGCCTGATGTCCAGATTCTATTAGAGCATGAGGATTTTCGTCGGCCCAAATATGCATATTGTGAAAATTAAACACACCATTTCTTGTGAACCCGGCCTCATCAGTAAAAAGAATGTTTGCAAGAAAACGAGGGTCTTCAGCATCATGATGTAGAAACCAGCGGCAAAAAGTCAAACGTGCTTGATGATCATTTATTGGATTTAAGGCCTGTACTCGTTGCACATGGTATGGATAAAGCAGTTGCTCGTGAAGGATTCTCCAAACAAGAGGACCACTAATTCCTACCTCGGCTGATATTCTCCGCACAGTTGTACCTGGATTATGCTCTACCAGCGCTAGAATTTCTTCTTCTGCTCTGGGAGTGGATACCGACCTTGGTCTTCCGGATAAATAACACTGTTTGCTCAAGGAACCGGTATCACGCAATCTGTGGTGAATTCTTCCAAACATGCGTTGTGAAGGAATCTGGCGGAATTTGGATAAGCGTCAACATAAAAACGTCGCGCTTCGGTGTCATTGCCATTAGCACGACCATACATGAAATGCATGTCTGTTACTTCTGCGTTAGAGTAACCAGCCATAGCGAAAGAAAATTTATGCACTGAGAACAGCTGTCAAATACGTACTGTCTATTTCACTAAACATCAACCAACTATTATAAGAAAATACACAACGTTTTTGCAAAATAAAAAAGGGGCTAAAAACATAAAACATTCCATATCTCCGTCACCGTTACTTTGCGGACCCATGTTTATTGAGACTTTTCTGCTTATTTTGGGTTCATACTATTACCTTCTTAAATATTTTACACTCTTTTTTTAACGCTCTGTATTTATGTTACAAATATAATTACTTTTATGTTAAGATATCGTATAGCAATTTAATAGTATCATTGCATTTTCGCCAATCTTCATCCAAGTTTAGCTTTTGAAATAAACAATGTCAGCTGTTTTGTAAAGAATCTATGTCAGTCTGCTTTTTGTCCATAGATACTCTCCATTACGCTTGAATATTACTGTATAATTTGCTTTTTATAAAACATGTTTTGAAACTGTTCTGTTAACTTATGTTTTACTAATAACTTTGCTTACTTTCGAATCTTTAAGATTGTTTTAAAAATACAAAATTATTTGAAGCATATCAACAATATTTTTAACGGAAGATAAAATTTCAACGTACAAGTATACTACCTTCAAAATATCTTAAATGAAAAAATACGTAATTACAATAAGTAGATTATAAAAAATAAGTTTTGCAAATTCAGTCAAGTCTAAACTTATATCAACACAGCAGACGTTTTCAAATTAAAAATATCCATTAAATTATTACCAAGTTTACTCAAAGTTTGAAATACGAGTGTTTTGATTTAGTGGGAAACTTTTCTGCCCCAAACGGAAACCTTAGATTATTTAATTCCCCTTTCACTTACTTCTGCGATCACCTCCTTCGGAGGGTTATCGAATATCACTCTAATCCAAACACCGTGCAGCTCATCCTCGGAATTGAGCACAAGATTTCCGGTCCATCTGCCCGGATCATTTACGGAGAGGTAATGAAATAAGTTGGGGCACGGAGACTCCGGTTTAACGTTTGGCGGTGCCGCGATTGCGGTTGGTACCAGTGCTGCCACCACACAAACGCATAGAGGAAGCAATGAGGGGTAAACCTGAAACAGAGACCTTCTTGAACTCGTACTAAAGTAATCGGTTCACAGAGGGTGCACGCGTATATTGTACACGGCTCATTATCTTATAAATCACAGATAGATAAAGTGTATCACTCTTCGAACTTGGCAATTCTTGTTTGTCCGATTTTAATTTGGTATCAAAAGATAGAGTCTATCTAAAACTATAAAATTACTTTATGTTATGCCAAGGCTATATGTGATTCTAAGAGAAAAAATATTGTATTGATAATAAAACTTGTCCGAAATCATTCAAAACCCCTGAAACCATTTTAAATTAAAAAAGTAAAAAGTTTTTATTAATAGCTATTTATGATATACGTGTTAAAAAACTCGCTACGCTCGTTTTTTAATCATCTTCACTCACAAAATAAAATCACTTTTAACACGTATATCATACACTATTTTTTCTACAAAACAATCGGAAGAACTTTAAACTCAATAAAAATAAGAAATCAAAAAATACCACACAGATCGCAATGTTTATGAACCAAAATTTTCGTAGCAAGCAGTGCTGTTGTTAGTTACGGAAAAAACGCAAAAATATTGACAGCATTTTCTAGTAATATTATAAGTATAATGAATAATCTCGATAATGAGCGTAACGAATCTATCCCTGCTGAAATCGAAGAAGCCGCCAGTCGAGCGACATTGGAATTATAGCCAGCGAAATCAAAGGAACAGTACGAAATCGCTTATAGACGCTTTTCGGAATGGTGCAACATTAAAAAGGTCCCTGGGAAATGTAACGAAAGTGTTTTACTGCCATATTTTGAGGAAAAAGCCAAGATATGGAAATCGTCAACGCTGTGGTCAAATTATTCCATGATCAAAACTATGTTAAAAATAAAGCAAGATCAAGATATAAGCAAAAAATTATAAACTTATTGCTTTTTTAAAACTGAAGGGTGAAGGATATCAAGCAAAAAAGTCAAAAGTTTTGACGAAGACGCATATCGACAAATTTCTCACAGAAGCAGCAATAGTGAGTGTCATCGGGGCGTGTCGCCGGGAATTGTATCAGATGACCATCGACAATATCGAATATTTGGGCACTTCGGTTGTTGTGACCATACCAGATACTAAAACGAAAGTGCCTCGGACTTTCAGTGTTGTTGGTGAATTCTATTTAAACTTTTTAGAAAGTATATGGCACTCCGGTCACCCAACAATGACCATAGATGACTTTCCCTTAAATATATGAAGAATAAATGTGTGAAGAATCCAGTCGGAATTAACATGTTTGGTAAAATGCCTGCTGACATTGCAGAGTTCTTGAATCTACCAAATCCTCAACTCTACACCGGATACTGTTTTCGTCGTTCATCGGCGACATTGTTAGCAGATTCTGGTGCAAATCTTACTACCATCAAGAGACATGGAGGATGGAAATCTTCGACGGTAGCTGAAGGCTACATTGAAAATTCACTGGAACAGAAGAAGGAAATTGCGTGCCAAATACTTCCTACTGCTGCAACTACTAGCAAGACCACCAGTACTACCAGTAGTATTTCTACAGAAAATAGATGTGTCACACATGTTGACAGTAAAACCAACTTAAGTATGATGACTCAGCAGGGAATTACAATTTCAAATTGTTCTAATTTTACTATAAATGTTAATAGTAATAACTAGTTAAAATGTTGGTTTGTACTTATTTAAAATAAAAAGTTGTTCATGTGTTTGTTAAAACTATTAATATTCAAAACAAAATTTAAATAAACTTTGATTTACTTTTAACACTAGTGTTAAAAGTAACTTACTTTTAACACGCGTGTCAAAAAATTACATTTTTAACATCAAAAATGACAATTAAAAAGCTTACTTTTAACAGTTTTGTAGAAAAAATGTATCATTTAAATTTATACTAAAATAGAATTTTGTAAATAGGTCAAGGTTCAACTACAATCAAATTATGTTCTTGTAAATTTTGATGTAACACCATTCACAAAAGTGCCAATTAAAGAAACTGAAAGATCACTTATAAGTTCATCCTTGTCTGCAGCTTTGGCAAACGTCTACATGGAAACTTTCGAGAAATAGACCTCAGCAGTTTTGAAACTAAAGTATTGGTTCAGACATGTTGATGATACATTCGTTATGTAGTATTTTAGGTATAACAACATACAGGGATTTTTAGACCACGTTAACGCAGCTTTACTATGAAATGAGAAAAAAGCGGTTATCTTCAATTCCTAGATGTTCTTGTGAATAGAAAATCTGATAAATAACACAAGTGTCATCTAATAACGGTGAAAAGTCAACAGTTACATAACATAAAGGGAATACAAGGCATTCGATAACCTTGGATAAAACCAAGATTTTAGTGAGAGAAACATACGATTTTTATCAAGACTCCACAGAAATGAAATAGAAATCCAGAAAACTTAAAATAATCTCAAATGAGGATTCGAAATTTTGAATCATTTCATGTGCATAAACTAAGTATTAGAAAGCCACATACCAGTGATTTCGAACCACGTACCATAACGTCATGAACCAATGCTCACACTAAATATAAATACTGATCAAGGAACTTTAATCTCGAGTTTTATAGTTACTTCTGAGGAAAAGAGAGGTACGTCTCTTAAAGCATTATGAAATCAATACCAACAGTATGACAACTAGTTGTCAAGTAAACCCATTGACAATCTGTGAGTTTCTATTAAAATGCTTGCAACCTCGGAAAAACTGGAAATTGTTAGATTATTTGGTGTTAATTTTCGAACTGCTACATAATTTAATAATTGGCATCCCAATTGAAAACCAGTAGGAATTTATTTAATGCAACAAAATGCACAGCAAACAACAAACATGTGTAAAGAATCGGACAATTTTATTAAGCAATCTTATTCTGAAATTACTCCTACACCTCTCCGAAAAAAATTCGAACAGAAAGCGAATTGAGGCATGCATTAGGGTTGATAATGTTAGATAGAATGCAACATTCAATTAATTTGCGTTATATTTATTATTTATTGAATAAATAGTGTTTCAAAGAATTATAAAACGGTAAATTTAATTAAAATGCCTTAATTTTTGTTTTGTAATTTCCAAAAAAAAGGATTAAAAAATATAGTCACAGAAATTGCCCCGCTCGCACCCAATGCGACGACTGTGGTATCGCAAAACGCTAGATTGCCCTGATCGCCCCTACGCGGTGCTGGCGAACAAACAAAATAAAGCCGTATACCGAGGCGCGACTGGAGTATTGAGAATCGACGAAAATCGTTCGAGAAATGGATCTAGAGCTGTTAGAAAATACCTGGGATATTCGTTTGATCTATAAAAGAAGAATAAACGGCCGAGTCAGTGAGTCTTGGAAATTTCCTGGAGTTTCAAAGTAAAATAGTAATCAGTTGAGTCGTAATTAGTATTCAGTAGTGTACAGAGTGTTTAATAAATATCAGTAAAAATTACTGTTTGTTTTCCGGTAAAAGAAAAAGTCAGGTTAGGAAACCCGTGTCGGAAGTGGATTTAACTGGAAGTTTGAAGAACCTTCTGGAAACCTGTGCGTGAGTGCATTTAAGTGGAAGTTTGAAGAACTTTCTGGAACCTTGTGCGTGGGTGAAATAAACACGCAAGTGTGATATATCACCACACTCGTTGTGACGTAAGGAAGGGACCAGGGTTACTTGCGAATAACAATCTCGAACATTCTAGAACTTTATACAGGAGTGAGACAAAGACCCAAGTGTCACATATCACCGCACTCGTTGTGAGGTAAGGAAGGGACCAGTGTTACTTGCGAAGAACAATCTCGAACATTCTAGAACTTTATACGGGAGTGAGACAAAGACCTAAGTATGACTATCACCGCACTCGACGTGACGTAAGGAAGTGAACGGTGTTATTTGTGAAGGACAATCTCGAACATTCTAGAACTTTATACGGGAGTATGATAAAGACCCAAGTGTGACATATCACTGCACTCGTTTCATTGTGACGAAGTGAACGGTGATTTTTACAAATACATTCGTGGACATTCTAGAACTTTCCAAAGAAAATGTCTATGCCTGTAACTAGAAGTCAAGTCAATATGGATGCACAACTGACGAAACTATTACAAATGATGCAAACGATGTGAGAACAGTGACGTATGATGCAAGAAAAGTTGGAAGAACAAGGGCATAAAATAGAAGACCAGACGAAGATAATGCAAGAAAAGTTGGAAGAACAAGGGCATAAAACAGAAGACCAGACGAAAACAATGGAAGAAAAATTATAAGAACAAGGGCATAGAATGGAAGACCAGACAAAGACAATGCAAGAAAATGGACAAAGAAATAAACTGCGAGAAACCTGCGAAGAGCTTCGACATAAGCTAGACAAAATAAGAAAGGAGGGCGTAATCAAATCAGAAGGATCTGTTATTCGAACTCAGAAGACGAAGCCCCCTGAATTCGACTGCATGATTTCCTGAACTGTATATCTACGTCAATTCGAAGCGGAAGCTGCGGCAAACGAATGGTCTGATTGTGAAAAAGCTACTGCTCTGATAGTTTCTCTACGAAGAGAAGCGTTCCAGGATAATTCCATACTAGGGTTAGACTTACTACGAGTGAAGGGGGTGAACTTCGATCTGAATGCTGCTACGCTACGGATACTGGGTGGAGAAATAGTGCTAACGAACATAATTGAGAATAACACTGTGCGAAGAAGATGAATTGTTAAAGAAGATGTAGTCCTACCTGCACAGGCCGAAACCTTGGTTGGCACAGTTATGGATGGGGAACTAGCTTGTAGTGTAAGAGTGGTGGAACTCAGTAATCCAGATTTGTGCAATAAATCTGTAGTCACCGGACGTACCCTGATTAAACCTGAGAAAACGGCAATACGGGTAGTTAACCTGAAAACCTTTCCACAGAAATTTATAAAGGGAACTGAAGTCGGAGTCTGTGAACCTGTTACCATTGTCATAGCACTCAAAGAAATCAACAAAACGGAGAAGGAACCAAATAAGACCAGCCTACCAGGATGTCTCAGGGACATCGTGGATAGGGCCAAAGAAATGTTAACAAAGATGAAGGTCGTCCATCTGGAGCGTCTGTCTCCGTATGGAGGTACATCCGATGGGGACGATCGGTCCTAAGAGGGCAGTGTCACAGAATTTGCCCCGCTCGCACCCAAATCGACGACTGTGGTATTGCAAAAGGCTAGAGTGCCCCGATCGCCCCTATGCGATGCTGATAAACAAACAAAATAAAGATGTGTATCGAGACGCGATTGGAATATTGAGAATTGACGAGAATCGTTTGAGAAATGGATCTTGAGCTGCTAGAAAATACCTGGAATATTCGTTCGGTCTATAAAAGAAGAATAAACGACCTAGTCAGTGTAATTAAGTAATTAGTATTCAGTAGTGTACAGAGTGTTTAATAAATAACAGTAAAAATTATTGTTTGTTTTTTGGTAAAAGAAAAAGTCGTGTTAGGAAACCCGAACAATATTTACTATTTTTAATTTGTTTTACATTTACAGACGGAAAAAGACTTTGTAATCTTAAATAGATCCTTGATTAAGATCAGACAAAAATAAAGATATTACATTGCTACACTCTTAAGTAGAAAACAGTGTATGTACAAACGACTGTTTTTTTTTTCATTAGAGTATACCTACCGTGTTTCTTGTAAAATTTGCTGCAAGCTTTAACTTCGCCAGTTTTAGTCCAATTTAATAAAATAAACGGAAATTGACGTTAATGGCTCTCAAAAGTAGTGTTGGTAATATTGCATTTTCTTGATACTGTCTTGTCTCCCAAGACTATACTTTATAACATCTACTAATCGACCACTGTCGACGATTGACCATATTGATAGTTACTTATGAGTTTCGAGCGGAGCAATAGCCGACCGAGAGTAATCATCTTTGTTACCAAATTCGGAATAAAGTTATATTAGTTATATAAAGAAACAGGCAAGAGTCTTGTAAAATTGAGAAACTCTCGTAAGACAAGAGAAAACATGATCTTGCAATATCGAGCAAGAACAAGACTTTAAAGAAAGTCTTTACCTGTTTTGCAAGACAGGATAAGACTTTTTCAAATTTTGCTACATTTCTTGTCAATAAACACTACACAAAATATTATTATTAAATATTATAAATTGTCTACATTTTGTCTTACGTCTACATAGAAAGAAAAATGTGTTTTGTTTTACGAATATTTATTTAGTAAGTCGCTGTCAGTCACAATTTATTAATTTAAGTGAAATACTTTATTTAATTTTATTCAAAATTTAAATAAATTATTTATTTCGGTACACCAAAGAAATATTTTTTATTCAAAACTACTTTTTTCAGTGACTGTCAATTATCATTTTATTTTAAATGGTACAATAAATTTATTTTACTGTGATAGCGATATTTGTTGGTAAAATTTCTTAAACTAAAAAATTGGAGCTAATTTTCACATTCAATTTAATATAATAATATTGAAAATATATTATATTTAAGAAGAAAGCAGTGCATTTTGATGACCAGGAAAATTGTATCCAGACAATATATTTTCCACCATATAAACTTGGTTACATATTTTAGAATCGTCCTGTACAAATTGATTCAGTTTTTAGGCGGAAAATCCGAGAAACTTTAGAACATAGAAATAATATTTATATTTGATATATAAACATTGCCTTTTTAAATATTCATAAAAATATAATTCCACAAAATTGTTCAAAATGCATTTCACCTTCTTCACTGAATTTTCGGAAAGATATTTTTAGGTAACGTGCCCTCTACCTTCTGGTGGTTTTGAAATGGTTAATAGATTTTTATTTTATAAAACATTTCTCGATTACAGTTTAAAAATTGTATAAAAACATGGGCATATTTAAATGCTATTAACTCAAAAATGGTTTATCCTCAAAAAAAAATCGAGAGGTATGTGTAAAAAATGTTATAACAAGGGGTTAGGACCAGCAAGGTAAAAATTTTGATATAAGAAAAGGTCACTGCTATGTAAATATGAAAATGTAGTGCTCCGTGAGATATTTTACCTTATAAATATTTGCACCTTCAACACCCTGTATTTGGAAAACGATTCACTTTAAAGGCAATGTTTAGATTAATTTTATATTTTGATGTCCCATCGTTTCATATATTTTCCGCCTGGGAAACTAGACCTTCCAGTATGTTACTGTTATGTATGTGTATGATAAAAAGATAGTAAATAGTTAAATTGAATATGCAGTAGATTGATACTTGAATAAAATTAATAAAAATATTTTCCAGCAATCAGGGATGTACTTAATAATAGAACACTGTCATTATAGGATGTGTCACTATATTGCAAATATAGGTCCATAAGAATACGTTGTTATATAGTAATATCTAAAAATTGGGAAGAAAACTCACCATAATAATAATTACACTTCTTCGAACTGAAATCTACAAACTGACTGGCGTTGTTTACAGGTCTTTTTCTTAAGTAATGACAGACCAGTTCAATCGGTTGTTGTCTTTAGGTTCTCCAAGGCCGTAAGGCCATAAAAGGAATATTAAAATCATAAGCATAATAATTATGGGAAACCCCCATGAGCCTATATCTCCGCAGGTTTTCTAAATATCTTCCGATTCACGGTCATGGGCATGCTAACAGGTTTAGTCAATGTTTATTTTGAATGAAATAAAATATAAATACATATTGTTTGATAGATGTTTTGATAAGAGCGCTTCCATACGTTTTTTATGTTTTTTTACGCAACATGTTCTCAAGACTGGTTTGCATTTTTATATCTATGGATATGTGAGGGTCGCTGGACTATAACTTGACAGATAAAATAAAAATATTATATACAGGATGTCCCACACTAATTCCGAAAAATTAGGAATAGATAGAACTCAAATAATTAATGGGTTGATATACAAACTTATTTAGAAATCTAAACCGTTTTGAGGGTGAATAAATTGATTTGTATTTATTTTTTATTAATATCTCAAACAGTTGAAAATCAATTGTTTTCAAGCTTCATGTGTTAAATGCCGAAATATATTTTTATTGGCTCAAAAAAATCAAGACGACAAAAAATCTTCTCCAATCTTCAGACTTCTTTTATGAAAAGTATATGAAACTACTAACTAATATTTAAAATAATGTATATTTCGATATTTCGTACATTATCCTACAAAGCTGTGTTTATTCTATTTTCTTCATAAAAGAGACCGTTTCAAATAAATCATTGTTTTAGGAAATTATCCATGAACTTATTATTTATTTAAACTGTAAGTTTAGAATTTAAGGTTTATCAAGAAATCATAAATGAAAAGTTGTTATGTGATACATCATTTTAAAGCCATTCAATTATATTTTTAACGGCATCTATACCCGAGGTCCAAAATAATAGAGCACAGAGTACAGAAGGTGAGCGTTGCAGGGCACAAGATTCCACATGCGTGCCACTTGAGAAGGGTTCAAATTACTAAAAATGGGTTAACTTTGGGTGAACCTAACACTTTAATAGCTTACTTTAAAAATTTTATACTTACACACAATATACTACCGGTTACTAGTACTGTCACTATAATGGTAACACGTTAACATTTATCGTCGGCTATTAGGTCTATTCGTAGAATAGTTCCAAACAGTTTACAACCGTCAGATGCACGTGCATTGCGTTTATAATGCCCACATAAAATTGAAAATGCTTTGTTTTAGATGCAGTACGCTGTTTCTGATGAAAATTTATTTTATGGTGCATTGTCCATACAACCACGACAGCACTAGATTCAATATGTGGCAAAACGGTGCCACACTTTTGACATCCTATTGCCTTTATTTATTTAATTATTTTCCCAACAGGCATGGGTACCTAATTACAGGGACATCATTATTATAATAAATTGCATTACATAACATGTCACTACCTAATGTAAACGCTAGAATAAAAAGGTAATAAATTAGAATACAAAGCACTATTCAAGAAGAGATAACAACACCCATACAGTTACTTCAACAACAAGCCACGCACGAAAAACTGATATTAATTTATTGTAAATTATCTATAGACAAAGTTAGTTTGATTTCTTTTAGAAATATTTTTTGGGGAGAAAACAGGTCAATGGTGTCACATGATGAGTTATTAATTAACTGGTACATAATTGTAAGAGGAGAACATGATGTTTTACGTATCGGAATATGCAGTAACTAGTATTGCCGGGTATGGTCAGTGGTCGCGCGGTTTAAGGCGTCAGTACTGGAATCGAGGTGACTAGATCGGTGTTGGTTGGCACCCTCTCTGCGGGTATGGTAGGGTGGAAAAGTGTTGGCTTGGGTGAATGTGAGAGATTGATACCGGTTGATATTTGACTACCTCCCTAATTAATGAGGTTTTCCAGGTTTCCCTCATTCCTGCACTGAATAGTGGTTAGGGCCTACCAACGTAAGTCGTTCCTGGGCGCAAATGCGGCCTGCTTAATAATAATATGCCGCCCCCTCTCCCGCACAAGTGTCCGACTTCTGGGCTAGTCCCTGTGATTAGAATGAGAGGTAGAGATATTATTATCTCTGGAAGGAACATTAATATATCCACGACAGAGCAGATTTGGCGCATTAATTAAACTATTTAAAACTTTATAACCAAATAGAAATACGGAAATAATACGACGGTTATAAAGAGAGTTAATTTTGAATTCCCGACATAGTTGGTTATTTCTTATGGTCGTAAAATCTGGTGGTCTATTGTATTTCTTGAAGTATAAATGCCTTAAAAACTTCTTTTATATTTTTTCAACCCGCTCAGTAAATTATTTGGGCTGACTGTGCCATAACAATGAGCCATATTCAAGTTTTGGCCTAACAAATGTACAGTACAATTTAATTAGGGTCTGAATATTCTGTAGATTATGGCATTCCCTCATAAGAAAACGAAGAGCTTTATAAGCATCTGGTACAAATTTATCGAAATTAAGTTTATATGATATTGCACATTGCGGATACTAGGTAACTGAGTATCATCCATCTTATATGCATATCTAATAACGTTCTTTTTACGAGTAAAGGAAATATTGTACCACTTTTTAATATTAAAATGAAGCTTATTTTCCCGACTCAACCGCAGTACAGAGTCCATGTCAAGTTGCAGCAGAACACAATCATTCATCACTTTAATTTGCCTATAAAATTTAATGTTATCAGCGAACATCAAACAGTCGGAGTAACAAAGACATTTAGGAAGATCATTAATAAAGTACAAAAACCGGAGTGGGCCCAAATAAACTTCTGAAAGCAATCCATGATATTTGACTTGAAATGTACGGTTTTTCAAGTAAGAAACAATAAACCTAATTAAGTTATCATTTACCCTATACATAACCAATTTTTTTAAAAGCACTTCGTGATCCACCCTGTCAAAAGCTTTTTGAAAGTCAGTAAAAATCGCATCCACTTGGTATCCATTCTCAAATGCGTCAAGCAAAAATCATCAGCAAAAATAGTTAAATTAGTGGACACTGATCTCTTTGGCACAAATCCATGTTGATAGTCTTTAACAAGTGAGCTAAGATGGTTAAACATACAAATTTTTGCAGGGGCTGATAAAACCCCAATAGGTCTGTAATTATTAACATTAGACTTATCTCCCGATTTATGTATTGGACCGACCAGCAAAGCTTTCCAACAGTCAGGAAATTGATTGGTACACAAAATCAAATTATAGATGTGCAGAATAGGTTCCCTAAAATAACCAGAACATCCCTTTAAAACGTACGGTGGTACTCCATCTGCACCTACAGCCCCGCTTTATGTTTCAATTTTTTAATTGAAGTATCGTAATCATGGTTAATTATACATTTCAGTTGAGATATGCGAAAATTTCCAAGACTAACATCTTTTAATTATTATTTATACTATGTTCTATCATGTACCTATATAATCTATAAGTATATAAAATATATTCTTCTATTCAGACCTAATATTTGTCCAAAATATCATAAAGATAGAAATAGTTTCTTTGCCATCACCATCATCATAACCATTTAATTTTTCTCTATCAGGATACTCTTTTTATTTCGTTTTATGAAACGAAAATTCATGTTACGCATAATTCGCAAAAGCACTCTTCCAGATATTCTAGGCAAAGTTTCACTCCGTGAAATAACAATCTGATTTTTTTTATTATCGAAAGTTCATTTTTAAAATATCATTCACGAATTGTTCGTATAATTTGTATCATCAACCTCTATCTTCTACTTTACGTAAGTTTCTGTTTTGCAGTTGTATATTATTCTTTTTTGTCATTCTTTATTGCACGATATACACTACTCACAGACACTCTTATTAATAAACTACATATTTCAACAGCATCACTTACACTCATGTTTTGGTCTTGAGCCACAATTCCTACATACAATTTTTGTCAATCGATATCCCTCACATGTTAGATTAGGGCATGTAAGATTATGAGAACACGCTGTAGTCATTCTTAAGGTCACCGTATTTTTCGTCGTAACATGACAAATTTTCGGTGTTTTCAGGTACAGAAATCTCAAAAAATAAAACGCACCTGTAGAACAAAAGAATATATTTTTACAAATATACAGGTGTCCATTCAAGCGATCAAGATAGGAGCAACAAAAAAAATACGATAAAAATGAATTACAAAAAAAACTACCAAGAGCGCTCTCTACCATAATGCGGCACTACATACTTCTTCGCAATGCTTGTATTTATCTCAAACATAACTGTACCAAATTTCAACACGACTGGACGTTTTAGTTCTTAATTATGCCAATAACAAGAAACCATTTTTTTTTCCTTTGTAGCCCTGTAACCTTCTAAACGAGACACTTTTGGACTAAGCTAAGTTTATCTAAATCGGTTCTATTTGATCATAGATAGCTATGTTTAAGCTGGGTCTCATTATTTTCCAGACACCCTGTATAATATAAGAGACACAATTTTTGGAAAACAGGGAGAAGTCTTATTTCGTCTAAATGTTGTAGATATAAATTACTTCATTAGTACTATTCGTTGTTATTCTTGTAACTATTCTCTTTGTTAATATATTTTTATACATGATCTTTCTTTGAAAAAACGATTCCATCGAAATTTATTCGTTTAAATTCGTTTTCAAATGTGAAAACAAATATGTTTATTGCTAATGCCATTATCCATTCTGAAAAGGTGGCTGTGAGATGGAGGTCATATCCACCATCTTCATTTTTCCACTGGAATGTTTGGGTACCTGGAAAAATCAATTTATAATTTAAATAATGATTGTCCTGGATTGTGCTATTATGCTAAACATTGTACTGTTGAAATGAATTTTATATTTGTCGTTGTTCGGGTAAAACGGAAAACCAAAATTTTAATTGTGAACTAACCTCACCACTACAATTATTTCAGAAAATTAAAAAAGTGGTTTTGTTAGAATATGTTAGAAAATATCAAATCTGTTGCTGTTTTTCATAAAATGAAAACAATTGAAATTGATTTTTTCAGATAATAGTAGACTAAGTTCATGCAAAAAATTTCGATTTTCTATTATTTTCCACAAAATAGCAGAAAATAATACATTTTTTCAACAGTACAGTATTCAGAACAATTAGCACAATAGGATATTTAAAAAAATAAGGTTTTAGCTAAATAGGAGAGAGCAAAACGTTCCGGTTTTCCCTACTTTTTCAGAAAATAACAACACATATCATTTTTTTCTCAACGGGACAATATTTGAAATAACTAGCGTATTTTAGCATATTGAAGAAAAGTGCCATTTTCGAGATGTGGGGGGTTACGTAGAAAACTTTTTTAGGGGAAGGTCAACACAATCTTAGCACAATCCAGCACGACCAATTTTATTTTATTTCGTAAAAGGTAAGGACTATCTATCGATAAAATAAATATTATTTTGGAAATTATCATACTCATAATTAGAATCTTATCTTTTATTTATACATTTGTACCACCAGTAAGGTGCAGGAAGAAAATCGAAAAATTAAATAATGTTTTGGAAATTATCATACAAAATACGTACTGAAATCTTAAGGTTGATTAGTGCAATACATATTTTAGAAATCTTGTCAAACTAATTTGAAAAATTTTAACACGTAGGTTAATTAAAATATTTGGTACAGGAATTTTTGGCTCATAAGGACTATACAAGATTTTGAAAGAATTGAAAATCAGTAAGAAGATAACGATACGCCTAACGTTGAAACAGACTTAGAATAGATCGAGTAAAGGTAAACAGTGGATTCAGGAAGTGAAAACTAGATGAGGGAAGGAGATCCACTATAATCAATGTTATTTAGTTTAGTACTAAAAAAAAGTAATAAGATATGTAGGAGTCAACACAGGCATTATACAGGGCGGCCAAATGAAAACGAAACAGAGCCATTTTCAGGAACTGTATTTAGATTAAAGGGGGACATTCTTTGCTGGTATTTTTGACTCCGCCACTTTCACCCCCAAGCAAGGGTAAGCATCACCCCAAAAGATTTAAATGGCATTGGGGGTTGAGTAATATTTATTTTGAAAGCTCTTACAATTATCTTTACAACAGACTTTAAACTTTATTATTCCGCCCAATACTTGAGAATTTTTATTATAAAGTTGAAACTTATGTACAAACAATTAGTAACAGTAACAATGTCACTTGTTCGAGTTAAATACGCCAATGGTATAAATTTATTATTTCTTGCGTTATATTGGTTTTTGGTGATTTGTTCACCGAAAATTCCAGCCAATACATTTCATTTTTCCGGTTGCTGTGTATGCATCTCGTGAAAAACTCTTGGGTTTGAATCTGACCAATAGCGATAATTGTGACGATTTGTCGTCCCATTCAAGAAAAAACTGTATTCGTCAGAAAAACAGAAAACAAAATCATCCTCATGAAGTTCCTGGACTAAATGTATTTTGTATGGATGAAATTTATTCTTTTTCCAAAATGGTGTGTATGCTAGTTCGATTGATCCCAGACACAGATGTCAGCTGCCTCGTACTTAATGTACGATCAAGATGAACTTGTCTCAAAACTGCAACTTCACTAGCTTCAGTATCTATAGGTTTTTCAATTTCTCGTTTTTTACTGGCTACGTTCCCTGTCTCTTGAATTTTTTTTTACTAACTCTAGAATATACTTCCTCCCGATATGTCGATCTTGATGGTGTTCATTAAATAGCTGAGCTGTTCTATTCGCACATTTATTGCTCATAAAGTAAAGCGAAATGATATCTATCCCTTCCACAATAGAATAAACCATAGTGTTTAATTTTCAAAAATACATTAAATAAACTACCAACCAACTCTTCCAAATAATTCTATAAAATAAATTTGGTATCCACTAATTTTACGTTCATTGTGTGTGTATAGTATTCATATCAGTTTTTTACAACTGTTTTTTTTTACGAAAGTGATAACAAATCGCCAAATACTAATGTAACGCAAGAAATACTAAATTTATACCATTGGCGTAACTCGAATGAGTGACATTTTTACCGTTACTAATTGTTTGTACATAAGTTTCATCTTTAAAATCAAAATTCTTATTAGGTATTGGGTGAAATTATAAAAATTAAAGTCTGTTGTAAAGAGAATTGTGAGAGCTTTCAAAATAAATATTACTCAACCCCAATGCAATTTAAATATTTTGGGATGATGCTTATCTTTGCTTAGGGGTGAAAGTGGCGGAATCAAAAATACAGTTCCTGGAAATGGGTCTGTTTCATTTTCATCTGGCAACCCTGTATACTATAAAGACACCAGTGTTTGGCGTTTACTGATGATCTCGTAGTGCTAGCAAGAAACAGAACGGAACTAAAAGAGGTAATGAAGAGAATAAATCAGTCAAAGGGGGCTATAACTGAGAAAAGAACGAAGTACATAGACAAAAATCAGTGGAAAACATACAGGTTTGAGGAAGCAAAACAATTCCCATATTTAGAAACTATGCTTGCCAAAAAAACGGAAAATAGGAGATAAACTTGAAGCAAGAATAATGTATAGAAACACTGCAGAGAATACTCAGAAAAAAAATATTCCTAGGCAAACAAAGATAAGACTATACAAGACAGTTAAAAGACCAGTAGTGATATATGTCAGTAATACGTAGACATTGAATAAAGCAGAACAAACAAGACTGGAAGGAAGTGTAGGAGAGGAAGATGTTCAGGAAGAAGAACGAATGAGAAAATAGAAGCCTTTTATAAAGGGGCGAGTATAGTAAGTGTGGCAAAAGCACAAAGAATAAGAAGAGGGGGCGACCGAAAACAAGATGGAAAACAGAGGTGGAGAAAGAAAGAGCAAGAGACGGAACGAAATTGATAAAGATTAGAGCAGAACTAGAATATATGTATATGTGTCTGACTTATACTACTTTGTCTTTTTCATTGAATTCTGCCTCATTCTTACTGAAATACTTTGGACTGTGGTTTCCTTATAAAGAAGGCAAGAAGAAGTAATTGTAATAACTATTATTTTTATAACGAATATTTTTAGATTAGATGCATACCATTAAATTGCCCAGCGGCTAAATTTCCAAATAGGAACACATCAATCATTGCAGGAAACATCAAAACGCACAATATAATTCTAAATATTATCAAGAACTTACTACCTCCATCAAATTTCCACGATATCCAAACCTAAAACATAATAAAAATTATTAACTGAATGTTATATCTCAATATTATTCGTACCTGTACACAACAGTATATAGTTGCAGAACCAAATGCACATAATGCTCCTAATACATGCACCGCAAACAAATTGGATTCTTGAAAATTTGCAACCAAATTGATGCCTAAACAAGAGATCACTCCTAACCAAAATGTGCAAATATTCAAATATTTTGGCATATGTAATCTGGACGTGAGTTCCAATAATTTGTACCTGATGAAAATCACGATAAACACTACAAAATACATAAATACAAGTTAACTATAGTCGTGTGCTTGCAAGCATTGCAAAATATATATCTTAATTTTATGTATATGTTGATATATCTACCTAATCTATTTCATAAGTAAATACCAACACTGTGCATAAGAAATGGAAGATAATTTTATATATTTTATTTTATAAATATATGTTCAGTAGCTCCACATACTGTTTTGTACTAGATTCCCAATGGTATTAAAAGATATATTTCCCATATTCAGAATATAAATAAATATAAAAAATCAGTATTCCTACATTAGAGGTAATTATTAGATATTTGTACACCAAGTGAGTTAAATGGATATTTATTCACAAGAAGAAAAGTTGGCTAATATCTTCTAGTGAATAAATTCATTTAACTTATTAACTCACTAACTTTTTATATATGGTGTATACAATATTTCATCCAATTGTGACAGATTATTGATATTTAACATAATTTTAAACTCGGGAACTAATTTAGAACCAATGAGCTAACTGAGTGATCTGCGAGATTATATTAGATGTTGCTTGGAAACACTATAAAAACTAATTAATTGTTTATTAGTTGATTTCAGGTGTGATTCATGTCAACATTCAATATTTTTGTTTGAGTTATTTGAAAGTAAAAGTATCTGGAAGTAATGGAACAAGATTTAATATTATCAGATTGCGTACCGAACGATGTATTATTAGAAGCACAAGCAGCTTTATCCAAAGTACCTAATTCCGGAGAAGTTACTTTATGAAAGATACATTAATTTCTGCGAATGCCGCAACGAAAAGCAAGCAAGGACAAAATAATCATGGCTTATATATCTGAAAAGTCAAATAGTGTGATATCGTTATCATTAATGTCTTATTATTCACAGCTTATAAGACAAAAAGTCACGTGAATTTATCAGAGAACATCTTCTTAGATACGGCCCTTGATATCAATTGTTTTAGCTAAAATTAGTTGTAATTATAGAAGTTTCTAGAGGTTGTAGAATTGGGGAACTTGTAGCTATGTCTATCGATGGTATCAAGACTTATAAAAAAAGAATATTCACTGACATCAATGGAACGATCTTTTTTAAGCTATAACATTCAACAATGCAGTGTAGCCTGTAGATTTAAATACATGCTCTAAGATGCCACAAAAATGCAGAGTTTCTTGAAATTAAAATTGCACATAAGTGGGCATAATTGTTCGGTGACTTTACTTGCATAGTGGATGACGCTCTGATTCTATTGCGAAAGGCTATTTAAAGCAGTCAATTAAAAATAAAATTGAAATTTCAAAAAAATATTAGGCGAAGGGGCTGCATTTGATACATTGAGGTGGTAATAGCTAACAGAATTAATCAAATATCAGACGATAAGCTACAAGTTTCTTCTACTGAAAATGGAATCGTTAGAAATATTGTTTCTAATGTTTCGGAGCAAGTATCCATTCCAATACGTAGTGATATTAGTTTCAACTTCACTGGTTTAAAAAATTGCAATATTAATATTAAGTATAAAGATTAATTATGTATTGTATTATTGTGCTTTGATAATAAAAGATTCTTAATCAAGTTGCAGTGATGTAAAAATATTAAATATAGATGTAGATTGAAAAAAAGTATTTCACAAGCGAATAAGATATTATTTGTTACAGTTATTCATTTATTTGATTATTTATTAAGCAGTAACAAAATTAAGAAATGAAAAAAGCAATAAGAATAAAAATACAAACATACATATATATACACACAGACCATACTTACACATAAAAATATAATAAAAAATACTAACTAAATATATAAATTACACACACAACACAGCAGCAGTACAGTTCTGATCTACAGTAAGCTCATAACACGACTCCGTATTTGGTTTACATTTGAACTGAAAATATCTAAACAGTGCTCTATATTAGAGTAGTTCAGGCAGAAGTTTTCAAGATATTTGTTAAAGATGTAGATAAATAAAAGACATTAACAGTTATAAAATCGCTTATAGGTATTTTATAAATTAATTTATTTGTTAAATTCATACAATCTAGATTATTATTTACAATTTTATACAAAAATAGTATAGAGGCCAGCACTCTTCTCTTTTTTAACTCGGAGAGATTCACGCGCTCGAAAAGCACTTCATGGGGATATCCTCTATAAGGATAAACACCATCGATTACATAAACTGCTAATTTCATAAAACGCCTCTGAACTCTTTAAAATTCCTGCACATGCGTATTATAAAGTGGATTCCATACAATAAATACGTATTCTAATCTTGAATAACCGCAGGGTACAAATATTGGTAGTAGTATTTCTCACAATAAAACCCAAATTTTTGGAAACATTAAAAGTCATATTTTAATATATTTAGAAAAGGACAACTTGAAATCAAAATAAACTCCCAAATCTTTAATATAGTCAGGTTTGTGCAATACAGCACCATGTAATTTATAGTAAAAAATATAGGATTTTTTTCCTTGTAAATGACATGACAGTACATTTTAAAGGATTAAGTGGAAGTTTATTTATTTGATACCTTACCTCAATTTTTAACAGATCTTGTTACAGGTTATAACAGTCATCTAACATTTTAACATCATAAAACACTTTTAAGTCATCGGCATACAGTAGATGCTCAACATAAAGATCAGATGTGATATCATTTAGAAATAGATTAAAAAGAAGAGGCCCTAGTATAGATCCCTGTGGCACGCCCGATCTCTGTGAAAATTTAGCAGACCTAAAACCATGACATTCCACATATTGGTACTTGTCCTGCAGGTATGATTTGAACAGATTTAATAAGCTTTGAGAAAGACCAAATGTTGGTAACTTAGAAAGCAGGATACAGTGATCAAGTCTGTCGAATGCCTTGGTAAAGTCTGTATATATGACATCAACTTGACCGTGATTATGCAGTTTTTCACACAAAAACTGAATCGTACACACAAGGTTTGTAACAGTAGACCTACCATTCATTAATTAATGCTGATTGCATGATAACATATTTCATATTTCAAACATTTTAAAGTCCTGTCATTATAATAATTATTAAGTTATTAAACAGGTATATTTCAATTTAGAAACAGAATATATCTTTTGCCTCAAACCATTAAAAAGTAAATGAAACATATTTCAAATGCACATTCTTAACTTAATAATTACACACACTTACTTAGGGCTGATGATTATACAAACTTACTTAAGGCTGAACCTATGTTTAACAAGAAACTGAAGATGCAACTTTCTGGAGGCATTACTCCTCCCCAACTAATGTAAGGAAATAAAGGGCTTACATGTCCTTCCAAAACCGCAGTGATGTAGCTGTAATATGAATATTAACTATCAATCAGTTAGAACTTAGTAAATTTTTTAAATTTCAATTTACAATTGGTTGACAGGATTCCACTTTCATAGCAAAAATATAAGCTTTACAGATTTTAAATAAAAAAGTTGGCACTTGCCGTTAACAATATATCCATATACAAAGTGATTATAAAAGTGGGGTATTAATTTTAACTGAAGTCAGTTGGCATCAAAATAAATCATTTTACTACAAATTACTCTAATAAACGTTTTTTAATAATCGAGATAATTAAGTTATTGCAAATTTTGAAACCGATTCTGTAAAACTTACCAACCTTAACAGTTCAAGCAATTGAATTAGGTATTTATAATCTTATTGAAATAATAATGACACTCTTTAAAACGAATTTAGGGATTTATTTTGATGTGGTGATGTATTCATAATGAAATTAACTTTCAACTTTTAACATTCTTAGTTGTTTTATTACTGTTTTAGAAAGGTATTTTAAGCTAATATTTAATTCAACTTAAAGGAGACCACCTGAAGAAGCAATCCTAAAAATGCAGAAATAGGTCAGATCTCATCTATTGTGGTTGAATTTGACGTGTTCCCACTGCCAAAAAGTGAAGTTAGATATTTATAGAGTGTTTCATTAGAAGGTTAGTAAATTAGTTTATTTTCTTTAGATAATTATTGAATAGAGCTTTGTCTGTGGAATTGTTCATTAGCATACCTAGATGTTTGGTATCAGAGAACAGACATATGACTGCATTGATAGGAATTGTAGGAGATTTGATTTATATTAGCTTAAAATACCTTTTTAAAACAGTAAAAAAATGTTACAAAAGCTAATAATAAGGAATATATGGGTAGATATTGTGGGTGTAATTCAACGCAGGTTGGGGCTTTTGTCCACTGAGTAGTTATTTTCACACAATATTATTAATACTTAAAAATATATAAAAAAATTCTTAGTTGTTTATCCCACTCACCAATAAAGATCTAATGAAATTTCTGCTCAGAACTTCCAGAAAATCAAATACTGTTTTGAGGGAGTGTCGTTATTATTGCAAAAGCTGTACATATAGTTATTGGCCGATACATCATCGATGAGCCATGTAACAAGATACGTTGCAGTGTTTGTTGAATATTACGCTTCCTTCAGTTAACCTTAAGCTTCCAAATAAATTGCATTATCATTATCATTTTGGTTTTTTGTACTATGTGCGTAGTTTCACTTTATGTTATTAGTATACGGAAATCAAATTTCAAAATTACTACCCGAGGATCAACCTAAGAGACTTCGATTTGGTCAGTGGTTACTGCAACAAAACAATGCTAATGAGGTTTTATTTACAAGAGGGCTGAAATAATTTTTAGTATGAATGCACGGGACCGTCTTAAATAATTTAAAATATGAAAATAGGTGAATTGATTATGATTTTTTTATATATAACATTTTCATTTTTTTTTGTGTATCACTTGTTCATCGAATAAGTAGGCGCGTTCTAAAATTACTTCCCATTTTCACAATCACTCTGTATTCAGCGTTTGAAAATTAATTCATTTTTCGCAAAAATTACTTATCACTTGTAGCTAATTAAACACTTCTATGAAAACGACAAAAAACCGATCTACTAATCAATGCTTATATGTTTGAAAATGTGAAAATTGCTTCTTTTCTTTCATTTAAAAGGCAACTATGTTTCAAGTCCGTTAGATTTTGAATGAGACTTAGCATGCGCCGAAATATCAAATCCATTTTTATGAGAACTATTGCGGATATTGAATTTCACCAGGAGTACCGGTTTTATGCAAAAAATTTTAGAGTATTCCGATGAATTTTCGTTTATTTTTGCTATAAAATTACCAAAAAATATATACACAAAAAAGTTTTTGAAGCACTGAATAAACTGTTCATTTCTTTCTAGATTTTCAAGAAGAGAAAAAGAAAGAAAAAAGTTATGAAATTCTGCCAAATTTCATTAATTTATCTCTACGTGTTTGGAAAATCCTAAAACACACCTTTCACATCCTGTACAATGAAAACGAAGCTTTTTGTGATATATGTCTTATTTTGGAATCTAGAAAACACACTTAAATTTATGGTACCACTTTTAGAGTTACCTTGTATAATTCATTAGAAAAACTCTTTGATAAGATACTTCTAAATTAGATATTTTACTTAACCCGTTTTATAGTAGGGATGAAAAGTAAATGTACATATTTAAAAAAAAAATTTCTGAATTCTGAATTTCTAAATCCAGCCGGTTTCCGATAAAAAATGTTGTAGTTATTGAATAAGCAGCAAAAGCACTATGTATGTATGTTTATTTTTTATTTACCATGTACTTTCTGTTTACTTATAGGTATTCAAGATTGTTTTGTGTAGCACCAAAAACTACGACATGAAGGTAAGAAGGTTAACAATTTCTTGACTGTCTGAGTGAGACAATTTTAGATCGGTAAATTTGGCATAATTAACCTATTTTGTTCCTAGCAATGTCTAATCTTACTTTGTATACAAATGTTTTGGACACATCATATGGATTAAATTAACTCATCTTAAGCCAAACAGTCCTACTAATGATCGTGGGAAGCATATGGACGATAAGAAAGTCTTCTGTCTCTCAAAATATCTTGATATTTTTTGTATCGCAAAACTTCAAGAAACTTAAATCGACGACGCAACAATCAGGCCGGAAATTCAATTATTTTCCCTAATATCTTTTTCAATACCCAATCTTTACGAAATGTACAAATATCTTAAAAAAATTATTTGAAGCAATGGAAACATTAAATTTGCATATTTAGCGTCAAATTTAAACAAAATTTTCATGTACTTAATATATATCTACATTTATATTTAAACAAAACATCAATAAAACTTACGTCAGTATGTAGGCTGCTGTAAACCATATTGCAGTTATAATTGGAAAATTATGCACCTTAAAACATTCCTTGAACATATTCTAAATATGTGTTTACCATTATACCTATACAGAAAACTATTTGCGACATTTAATTAACATCTAATTTATCTTTGTTTACCTTTCATAAACATTATTTGCTTAAAGATATTCCCTTAGTCATTCTCAGTCATATTATACAATTATCGTTAACTTAGTAAAATACTATGTTGACGTTGAATTAATTCTAAAGAAATGGCATACATTATATATATTCTCAAATATGTAAAACTAAATTAATACTAGAATACCGAAAATCTAAGTATTGAAATTGATTACCTACCAAGAAATTAGTTATTTGCATTAGGTAATAAGATTGATCAATTTTTTTTATATAATTGTGTACCTATTCATGAGTCATTTAATATCCATCAACGTTCTACAGAAGACATTTTCTCAGTATATTGAAGGAACCTTACAAACCATTTTCTAATTTTAAATTTTAAACTTAGTACATTGGTATTTAAATTTACAATCCCATCAAAAGATTGATTCATAAATAAAAGTTCTCGGTTTACTTAATCCTCTACTATTGTCTGATTTTTGTTCTTAAATGCTACAGGCTACTGTAAAAATATATATCTAGTAATAATAATAATAAATAAATAGAATTCCTAGTTCATTCTTTTCTAATACCAAATATGATTCGCATTGGTGCGTCTGGAATAATGCATCAGACGATATTGTGGGAAAGATATAATACACTAGGTATGTTCATGAACCGACCTAAAAGACCCATCCGACAGTCTCGTAATAGTTATTTACACTATAAGTGTTGCAAAGATTCATGGGAACATAGTTGGTTTCAGGTCAATAGGTTATAGAAACACAATTTTCAAAATTGCAATTTTGTTTGTTGGCAATTATGTTTCTACAGCTTATTGACCTGAAACCAACTATACTACCACTATACAGTATGCGCCAAAAGTATGGAATAAATTCAATAAAAACGAAACAATTATTTTTTGGGAAAAATCCTCGAACAGGTCGATTTTTAATTTAAAAAATACATATTTTAGCGTAAAATGCGATTTTCAAATGTCATTTGTTTCCGAGTAATGACGTCATCGATTTTTTTTTAAATGGCAACACCATATTTTTTCCTTGATTCTGAAAGATCATTTAATTCTCTATCAGACAGTACTAAAATTTTGCCCTCTTACATAGGAAAGTTTTCGAGTAAATGACGATTGAATGTTAGAAAACGTAAATTTTATCCATAAAAAAGTAACAATTCTGAGGTATGTAAAATAAAATACAATTGATTAAATTTTATAATTAAATTAAATATTCGAATTGCCATCCACCAACTTCTTGACAATGCGCAAGTCTGTGAAGAAATTCTTCTTGCACATTATGAATGATTTCTGGGGTAACTCTGCGTATTTCGTCCCGAATGCGATTTTGAAGTTCTTCTAAATTACGTGGTTTAATAATGTACACTTCTGACTTCAAGTATCCCCATAAAAAATAGTCAAGAGGTGTAAGATCTGGCGATCTTGCAGGCCATTCTATCGGTCCGCGTCTGCCAATCCACCTCCCAGGAAAACAGTTGTAAGAGGGCAAAATTTTAGTACTGTCTGATAGAGAATTAAACGATCTTTCAGAATCAAGGAAAAAAATATGGTGTTGCCATTTAAAAAAAAAATCGATGACATTAATCGAAAACAAATGACATTTGAAAATCGCATTTTACGCTAAAATATGTATTTTTTAAATTAAAAATCGACCTGTTCAAGGATTTTTCCCAAAAAATAATTGTTTCGTTTTTATTGAATTTATTCCATACTTTTGGTGCATACTGTATACATTCTAAATGTCTTAAATAGCAATGTATATTGTATTATTGTAGTATACACTATTTGTATAATTCTCCTATTACATAAAATAAAGTTTACTAAAATTTATCTTGCAATACAAGTAACATTTTTTGTTAATTCTCGCTTATCACATAGTACATATCTTATCTGAAAAAGATACACACTATATGGTTATGGAATTATATTATAATCAGACGAATTATGCTGTGACGTCAACTTGAATATATATATATATCTACAGATACCACCAATACTCTGTACTCAGATATAAATACAAACCAGTGGCGGAGACACCGACAGGTGCATAACCTGGAAAAATTACACCAATCCTTTTCAGGGATTTTCCATGATATTATTATTATTTTCTTTTTTGGATAATTATTATCTGTGGAATCGTTCATACCTAGATGTTTGATATCAGAGAGCATATATATGACTTCATTGATAGGAATTGTAGGAGATTTGATATATACGAGATGTGGCAATTAAGTTCCGGGAATTTGTCAATGAAAAACCAAGCAAATTAAATTTCGCCAAAATTTTATAATCGACCTTCACAATAGTCCCCCTCTAACTCTACACAACGATTCCAACATTGCTTCCACGATTGGAATCAACCTTGGTAATCCTCCGCAGTTAAGGGCGCCGTACTCTTGAAATAGTGTTTTCTACAAATACAAGTAATTTTAGACATTTAAGAACTGAATTATATAGAGTTTAGCAAATGACAAGAATGTTATCTCATGCCACCTGCGAATATTCAAAGGTATCGAAGTAAAATCAATATATAATCTCATAAAGCGATCTATCCAACAAACTTTTAGGTACTGAAATCTTTCGAAATACGTGTTTGTTTAAATTCAGCTATAGATATAAACATTGTTATAACATAAACTTACATAGTTCTGCATATAAGATTGTTCACTTTTGTTTATAAGTATGTGAAAATAATTGTTAAAATGTGGGGTTAGAATAGCGAAATAATGTGTGTAATACAAATGCATTTTAAAAGTTATTATATTATTTGAAGACAGTTTAAATAGTAAAAGTGGATAAACAAAACATCAGTAATTTTATTTTTGATATTACTTTTGCTCTACGTGTTTTATTTTTCAAGATTTCAGTACTTAAAAACATCACAAATTTGATCATTTTACGGCGAGAAATACGGCCACCTTAACTCGTTCTGCACCACGGTTACAGCTTCTTTGACCTCCTGTGCGCCGCCATGATGAGTTCCCTTGAGATGCGACTTCATCTTGGGGAATAAAAAAAATAGCAGGAGGCAATATCGGGGCTATAGGGTGGATGCGGCAACGTTGGAATGCCTTTTTTGCCAAAAACTCTTGCACAATAAACGAGGAATGGGCTGGAACCTTGTCGTGGTGCAAGATTAAGCTGTTCTCGGCGAGTTTGGGTCGCACACGGAAAACGCGGAACCACAGCCGCTCCAGAACGCCAACATAGAACTATTCAATCACTGTCTGTCCGACAGGAACATATTCACGATGAATGATGCCATGGATATTGAAAAAAACGATCAACATTGCCTTCAGTCGTGACTTCGTCATCCCCGCTTTTGTTGGCCGCTCTCCACCCTTTTCCACCCAATGCTAACTTTATTTACGGGTCTCGGGGTCATACTCAAATATCCAGGTCTCATCTCCAGTGACTACCCGACTCATCCAGTCTCTATCGTCGCTCCGAATGCAGGAGAACAAATCCCCGCATATCGATTTTCGCATGTCTTTCTATTCACGGGTGAGAACTTTTGGCACCATCTTTGCGAAAATCTTTTGCATATTCAAATTTTCCTGTAACATCTTGCAAATCGTTTCCTTGTTGTCGTTTAACTCGTCAGACAATGCACGAATGCTTAGGCGCCAGTCAGACGCGATCAGACGTGAGCAAATGGTCAACATTCGCGTCAGTAGGAGAGGTGACGGGAGCTCATTCACGTGGATCGTTTTCTACCAATTCACGCCCCTCCTTGAACCGTGTTGCACATTCAAACACGCGTGTTTTCGGCATGCACTCGTCTCCATACACCACCTGCAATTTTCGAAGAATTTCCAAGGGTTTTTCGTTATATTTCACTAAAAATTGAATCACAACACGTTGCTTGTAATTCGAGTCACTCATTTTCACAACGCTACTAAAAAAGTTACTCCCAAAAAATACACATTAAACACAAACCAAACGTGCTATTGACTTCAACCTTGGACTGAAACTAAAAGGAAGGTCTCCCCTCTCTAGAAAAACGTTGAGGAACGATGCAGTGTTGCCAGTTTCCGAGTTACAACTAAATTCCCAGAACTTAATTGCCACACCTCGTATTAGTATCAAAATACCTTTCTAACACAGGAAAAAATGTTACAAAAGCTAATAATAAAGAATATATGGGTAGATATTGTGGGTGTAATTCAACGCTGATCTGGGCTTTAGTCCGCAGAGTAGTTAATTTCACACAATAATACCTAAAAATATATAAAAAGTATATTGTATAAATTGCATCTTTACAAAAGTGTAGAGAAGCAATACGACATACAAATCACACACATATACAGAAATTTCGTGAAAAGGTATATACAGGGTGTCCTTAACTTTGCCTTATGATAAGTTGTACTAAACAAAACATATTTGACTTAATATTTTCCTTCTCTGACCAACGGTAACAGAATTACGATAGCAAACAGGTCTTGAACATCTGACAGCGTCTCCCACATTCTATCTTAGAAAGGACTTTTCTGTATTTATACATAATAATTACAAATAGGTACACCTAAACATAAGTACTTACTGTGAATGGCTTTCTTAGAGCTCTTTTCATAACACAGAATATAGTTACAAGTGTTTAAAGGGTAAATGTTTCTTGCAAGAAGCATTTACCCTACAAACGTCTCGTAGCCAAAGAGTTTTAACTAAATTCGTCGCAAATTAACATGTCATGCAGCTGGTTATGGTTACTATAAATTATTCCATTATTGTTTATGTACACTCACAAATATCAAAGAAAAACTAGACAGCAATAAAACCCACTAGCTATACGCACCATTATGATTAATATTACTTTTAGGTTATCAGCAAGAGCATGACACTGCAACGTTGTCGAACGTTACAGTATGTTAGAGTTTTAATGAGTTTCTTGGAAACTTCAATTGTTTACTTCATTAATACTGATCTAAAAATTAAATTACGTTACAGACATACTTAACCTTCACTCTACCTTAGTTTATAATTTCGTTACATAGTTTTGCATATTATTACAGTTGTATTTTTATTTTTGAAATGTATTTGTAGACAAACTATTCGTTTTAAACATTTTTTTCAGAAGAGTTTTTTTATTGCTTTTGGTCAGATATATAAGCCCTTAAAATTAAGGCACTCATATTCTAGGCACCCTATAGAAGAAAAAAAGGAGTACGGCAAACTGTATTTGCTGCAGTAAAGCGAGCAGTCCACTAAATATTGCGCTGTATGCTGGATAGATGCACCCATTGTACGAAACACTCTGTAGCAGCGACTACTGCAGTTTGGATATTTCACCCAGTGCAGCATACATCATGTCAATACCACAGCTTATTCATTACCAGTTACACGTCTCGTATCTAGCTTCTCTAATCGCAATAGCAAATTTGAAGCTCTGACTGCAGACTTCTGTCTGCTCTGACTGCTGCCAAATGCGCAACAAGCAACACTTGAAATTTACGTTAAACGCTAGGATAATTAGATGGTAATGAATAAGCTGTGACAATACGAAGAAGATACTAGTCGTCGAAAAACAATTTATATTATAACCTACAAATAATTAAAAAATCATCCGTCAGTTCGGCATGCAGCGTCGTATTCGATGAATTGCTCGCTTAAGTCTTGTTGCTCTAAACTGGCATTTCAATAAATAAAATTATGAAAAATAAACAGTTGTCCAATGTCAACGAATTGCCATGAACGTAAAGTCGCTGAATTATATCAGTGCCATCAGGAATCGTTTTATTTAAGTTTCAGGTGTGTGTACTATAGCTGTGAAATGTGATGAATATTCTAACGATATTATTATTCAATAAATAAGCGCGCTGTTTCAACATTGGCTTCAAAGTGAATATCCCGATTTAAAAAGTTACCCATTATTATATTTTTTCAAACTGCAAATTAACATTGACAAGTACAAGTAAATAAAATATTACAATAGCAGTGGACGATACACGTAAAATAGATATAAAAAATTAATTAATTTGAAAATTTGGGAAAATCGTCAAATAGTTAAAAAAAATTCTTACTTACTTAAGTAAATTTATTCGTCTATTAATGTGTAGCAATTTCAAATAATCCTTTGTTCGTATTTTCTGATTTTCCTCACGAGTTTAAAAAGTCATGAGACGCCACTGTTTTATATCCATCGGGCTCTTATATATTACCAGAAAGTAGTATTCATTTTTATGTAATGCACAGGTAGCTTGTTGGAAAATTGTCCCGTTATTGTTGATACGTAAAAGATATGAAGAAAAATTTAGGGACTATTAACAATTTTTAACGAATATATTAGAGAGACCATTCAATATTATAATTTATTGTTAATATGCATCGTCTCTGTAGTAAATCATTTAATGTCATATCTTATGTTAAAATAACTATTTTCAACAAATACGTAAAATATCAATACTGTATTGAATGAAATATATGAAAAGGAATAATTTTTCTAAACCATAACTTAACTTAATAACAAAACAGGAGAATATCCTTCTTTTTTAGTGTAAGTTGATATATATTTTTATAATTTTGCAAGTAGTTTTGTATCATATTACTTTAATTGATGTTGTCGATAGTCTTCTTGACACTTCATTCCATAATTTCTATGCTTTCAGTTAAATCACTATAAGGTCAAGTCAGCGTATTCCGACTTGCTACCTTTCTAGTAATTTTTCTAAAATAAGTAATATAAAAATAAGTATCATGTATACTAAATTTTTAAAAATCACATTTCACAATATTTCTAACGACATTAAAATATAAAGAGTATTCCATTTAAATGACGAAAGCTTTCTGACGAAAGAATTTTTATTTGTAATATAGGATACGTTTAAAATATGTTTAAAAATCCCTTCAACTTTTACATCTTTTTTCGTATCTCGAACAGTAACGAAGCACAATAAATATGGATAAACGTAGTAAAAATATTTTAACCAACAGTACAGTTCACTGTGTAAAACACATAATTAATAGATGTTTTACAAAAAAGTCAGAAATAAAAAATGTCAAATTTTAAATAAATTTCGCGATTATTCAATCGAAAACTTGTTGAGGACCGTTGATCCGACTTTGATACTAATATTTCACGGTGGATGTGTGTTCAACAACGTTGCCATTGTTACACTAATGTCTTCGAATAGGCTTCAACAATGTTAACTAGAATTTTTAGACATGTCAAAGAATTATTGAATATGTTAATTTATGAAAATATTAAGTGCCATCTCCTCTCCTTTGCCATTCCTATATATCACCAATAAATTGAAAATATAATCCAGATTCTCTACTCACAATCATAGTTCCATCTAGAATTTGGTTATTATCCATTTTTACTCCACTTGTTTATCATAATATATTATAGGTAGTTATCTCTATCACTGATTATCACTACTTAACAAATATGCTTTTAGCATGTCAATCTTTTCACTGTTTGAATAATGCCATGTTTTATTTAATCACACTGTATTTCACGAAAAATATTAATTAAATACACAAGACACTTAAGAGAAAAACACTGCCCATGAAATAATAAGACGATTTAAATACATTTTATATGTTAGTATCTCAACTCTTAAAACACGCATCAAGCAGTGCATTACTTAAAGAAACCATTAGGTTAGTTCGGTTTCAGAAGATGCAAAAGTATCTCATATTAACTTTCAATTTACGTGTATTGAAATTATCAAATCCCTTTCCACAAATATTACATGTTTTGTTTCCACTTGTCTTTGTCACAACTTATTCCTTTGCCCTGGACCATACTAGTGCACCGGTATCAACCTAACCTCTATCAATCCTAGAGGATGGGGCTGGTGCGGGACAATTCGTCTACTGCTCGTAACACCTACCTGTTACCTGTGCCTACGATACCAGTTTCTTTTCTTTACATGCGATTGATATTTTACTTTGCCTTTTCTTGATATTGAACGCATACATCAAGCTAGTTATTTTGTTATTCCATGTTTTATGTTTATTTTTAAAATCTGTTTCACCCACTACGAAACTACGAAGTACGAAATGGTTGTCACTGACACGTTGTTTTGTTATGTGGCGAAAATTAACTCTTAAGATGTTGTGTGAAAATCATAGTTTTTTGTTATTCTTCATAAAATAATTTAAGGGGATAATTTGTGTTAATATTTCTAACAGTGTACAGCTTGTGAAATATGGATAACTGTTTAAATAGTTGGTTTTTCAGTAAGTAGGTGAGCTTTTATTTATGTTGATGGATAATTTTGGAATCATTCAGCAAAGTAACTTCCTAACACTTTAATTGATAGTATTGAACTTGTGCAAATTCATATTTCAATAGTTTTACTTATTGCTAAAAACAAATGTTTTTAAATTAAAAACAACGGCAAAAATTGAATTTACGTTAAAATTATCTATCATACAGACGATATATCAACCTCACCTTCAGTGAATCATATGGTTTATTTAATTAGGTTACGTCATTAGTCTATCTGGTCAGCGGTCTTCAAAATGTGAGTATTTTTGAAAAAAATTAATATCTCCGTAAATATTTAAAATTTTTCATTAGATTCATCTATTTGACAAACTTCACCTGCAGCTAAAATATTTGTACTTATTTAAGATTTTCCCTGTAAGTATATTGTTCATAAAATTAATTAAAACTTTTTTGCAGTATAACAACTCTGTTTAAAAGAAATCGATGCATCTTATAATTTATTTAAATAAAAAAAACATGTATTACAAAACATTTTTTTATTAATTAATATGCATACATAGAAAAAAATATGAAAAAACTATTCAGCTGCATCTCCCCAACCATCAGTTCTGCCTCACTCTATGCATATTTAATGTATACTTATAGAATACTAATGTTACTAATAGTATCCCACATTTTAGAATAAACACCTCATATTTTTTCAATACCTATTAATTTATTGATATAGGTACACAACATACATGTACATACACTGTTATTAGGATTTGTATAAAATATTTATTATGAATACCTAATATCCAGAGTACCTAAATTAAAGCTTGTAATACTGTAAATATAACCGATAAACAAAAATATACCACTCATAAGATTACCACTGAAATTATTTGATGAAAAGATAAGAATGATATTAAAATTGCTATCTGTGTTACATAATTTTGGTTGTTAAAGGGACTAATAAAATATTTTTGCCCTTGAGAAATATAGTCAGGGTAATTCGTGTCATGTTTTTTACAGCGACAAATACAATTTTTTGAAAATCCGAAAACAATTTATATGTTAATTTCAAAAGTAACATCATTAACTTGAAAAATTTGCTTGATATAGAGAAAAATGCTTTTATTATTTTGTTTATACTCTATTCTTTACCCAAGTTAAAAATAAAAAACAGGAGCACTCTACATAAGTATTGTAAGAACAAAAACTGAAAAATATATCACAGTTTCTATTAAGTAATCCAACTTTATCGTTATACTTCTATGAATATAATTCTGTTAATATAATTACTACTTTGATGTATTTATTTTCTAGACTTTTATAAAAAGGTAGGTATATACGTATTGAAAATTTCAATTTCTATATTTTTATTTATTATCATTTCCTCTTTAAACAAGGTTTGCACGGATCACAAAAAGCTTTAAATTAAGAATATTCTTCTCACTTAGTGTAGCCATTTCCGGTCATGTCAAGGACTGACTTGCATCACATATTATAGCGGGTTTACACATGCATGGATTTAATTTCGCCGGAGGAAACTGGAGCGTCAATAAAATAAAATTTCATATGTAACCTTCTACTGGCATGCCACTTTTATCAGTGCGCTAATCAAAATGGCACGCCAGTAGAGGTTTACACACGCAACTTTATTTTACTGGCGCACCAGTAACTATTGGCGCTACAAAATCTATGCATCTGTAAACGCGCCTTTAAGGCAAGTCAAGTGGCTCTGCACGGTGAACAAGTAATATTGTTCACTACTATAGTTGCGGTAAGAATGCAGGCGACTTACGTCACGGCTAACGTTACGCAATTGTTTTACTGTCAACGTAATTTAAGATAGTTTGTCGTATTACAACAATATTTGTAATTTAGTGCAATATATAGTGTAAACATTTAGTGTGGTATGCAAGGATAACTATAACTAAGTACAAACATTTTAAGAGGGAATAGAGAAAAATTAGAATTAACGTAAAACCTCTCGTTTCTTAGGGACCTCTGCTACCCTCGACCGTATGTACACAAATACATAAAAACACTGCCATAGTGACACACGTTTACCGCGAAAGCATTAGGTACAGCAGTTGTTCATTGTGGTTCAAAGAGGATTCGGTATAATGTTTTGTCTATTCAGGAAACGTGCTTGGTATTACGCTGCCACACGATAATATACACCTGTCACACTTCCCAACAATTACACAAAAAATGTGCGAAAAATTAAATTTGCCAGTACTGTTAATACTAATGATACCAATAATTAACAATACTAACGATGTTTGCATAAAACAATTGGTACCTTTCTAAACTATAACATCCTGAGATGTTTACAGTGTTCTGTAAAAATCCCTTAGAATATTCCTTCTAAGCTTTGATCAGTGTTAATTTTTTTGATATTTGGAGGGTATGCAACTAGCAATGTAAAATGTAAAATCATCATCATAATCGAAACCTGGTTCAGTATTAGTCACTAATTTTTAGTTTTAAACGTTTTATAGTAATTAAATAAAGTAATTTATGTCGGGTACAGATATTTCCCCACCACCATATAACATGGTTCGCCCTATAATATGTGCTGTTTGTTTTTCTGGAGTCAAGGTCAAATTCAGTGGAGCTACGCCAATCCTACACAATTTTAGATTTTACACAAGTACTGAACTGCCGCGGGTGCAATCCGAGTTTTCTATTAGTAGGTATTCATACATTAAATTACAATGTTCTGAGAATAAAAGGGTATTTTATTTAATACGTAGTGTATATTCTGTTAATGGATAATTCTGACGGACCTGTAATGAGTGAAAATGTACCTTTAGCAATGTGCAAAGAAGGAACGAAGAACGAATGAAAAATACTGCTGTTAACCGGATTAACTGTTATCTATCAGGCACTACTATTAATAAAAATGTTCATTTTCGTTGTTTCTACATTTGACAACGCCATTAAAAACGACAGGTATAATCCATTTCGGACGATAATTGTCATATTTTTTTAGTTCTCTTTTAGGCCTCCCTGAACACGTGGTTAAAATTTTTGTACTTAGTCATAGTTATACATAGCTGTACAGTTTCATAATTTTCAGTTGCAGTTACTCAAATATTTTGATGAAAATATACAGAATTTGTTCGTAAGACGTAAGTCGTCTGAATGCTTGCCTCAGCTATACCTACAATACCAATTTATGACTTGATCCCTTACGTGACTGCTTATTCGCCCAAGTAGTAGTTGACTCAGTCAAATCAAGTGCAACGAAACACGCAAGTGTGCAGGGGCAAGTTACTTGATCTGCAACTGCCTGTAAACTCCGCCTTTAGTTAACGCGGGTTCGCATTAGTCAATTTCATTTCATGGAATCTATGCCACTAAAATAAACTAGTTTAATATGAACATACGTTTAAGGATACAAATTTATATTAATTAAATGCTATTTTTAATAGCTTAGATTCAATAATATTGATCAATGAAATTAACTAGTCGTCTTTATTAATGTTGGAATTGTTCAAAGTATACGTAGCTACTTTATAGCTTTTTATATTAATGTTAGTTACATATGAAAATAAAATGTAGTTGTTGTGAAAGATGTATAATTATAAATAATGGCATGTCCATAAAAAAGTAATAGTTTTCCTAAAATTTAATACAATATTCATTTACTAAAAATTATTACCTAGGTTTACAACTAACAGTTCTCAGAAAATCGCGTGCATGACACTAATTTTCTCACCATAAATCATATTTCCGTATACCTTGATTTATAATGGTAAGTACATAATTTATGTTTACAATTACGTGTGCATGCATCAAATTCTATGATAACAATTATTATTCCCAGTCACTAATAATGTACAGAACATTCTTAAATATAACATGTTTTAAAAATATTGCACTCAATATGAGTAAATAACAAATATAAGGTCACAAATTATATTAATAAGTGTATAAATTTAAATCACATAGTTTCTCCTTTGATGATTAGAAAATCAAAAATATATTCATCCCTGAGTTCTTTTCATAGTTTTATGCAACTGTTAGTCTCACCAATGCAATGTTAGTTCAAGGTGTTCATGATCACTGATGATGACCACCACTAGTCATTATACCTAATCTTTGCAGCTATCGTACAAGAATTAAATGTGTAAGTGTCTGCTGCAAATGCAACAAACTCGTAACATTATTGCCTTATAAGTATTGCTACTATTGCTTCTAACACGTATCTGTACTCTTAATATTAGGTTCGGAACATTGGATAAATTTTAGTTCCCAGCTGAGTGTTAAAATTATCAATTGATTGAATCCCACCATCACCCACTCCGCTATGGTGCTGACTAGATGCAAATCATAACCACCATCTGCCTTCACCCATTTGGTGATATCATTACCTAAAATATGTAATATTATTAATTTTATTAATTTATACTTAATACTTCAATGGTGGAGTCGTAACTAATCATGATCACTCCACAAGATATGTAGATAAACTACCATTTACGAAAAAAAGTTTCGACAAAGAAATTGTAGATATATCCATTTCAAGAAAAGTTTTTAATGAATTATTACTTATAATATCACAAGTGTTTAAATTATTTCCAGAAATTTGTTTGATGTCACGATTATTTTGAAAATTATAATTTCCTTAAAATATACTTGACCGAAACAAAATTTTCGATAATAATTTACGATAGTGTGATATTCAGTAAGAAAATTTCACACCCCAAGTATAAATCAAACCTGACATTTTAAATTAACTTTACTCGGCCAAGGTATTATTGTTGTTGACATAATATGTTGATTTGTCATTTTTATTTAAACGGTTCTGTCACAGTAGATGTAAATTATTAGTTGAATTAGCTGAATTTAATAAGTGTATACTGATTTGCGATTGATAAAGAAAATCAACAAGTTATTAGATAAGAAATAAATACCTAATACCAGATAACACTAGAAAACCAAAAGCAAGTGTATGGAAACAATTTGTTGAATTTTGTAGGTATATCCACCATATTTCGTTAAATAAAAAAATTACCAACTTTAGTTATATCAAATGCTAAAACGCAGATGGGTAGTAGTTCAATCTATCGTTCTATGGCAATTTTAGGTCACTAAAGATGGTAGAAATACATATTTTTTTATAAGTAACACGACGCAATTTCGAAGAAATTCATATGTAGGTATATTCATCATATTTCGTGTATAGATAAGATGCCAATCCCTAGATCATATATGTTTACTTTCTCAACTGTTAAAAAATTTTCACTTAATTATCGCTTCGTCAAGAAAAAAATTCTGGAAATTCTTCTGGTTGCCATGGTAACGACGCATCTTATTGGTTTTAAAGTGGAGGTGTGAAATTTTCAGTGGATCTTACCTATAAATCTTTTGTTATATACAAGGTTCTCAATAAAGAATGGGACATACTTTAAGGCTAACTGCCTTGAACAAAAATGATGTCATGTAAATCAACTTACCTTAGTACAATTTTGCTTCCTTAAGAAGTTGGAGGTCTTTATTCTATTTTTTACAATAATTTTCTTATTTGTTGGGAAATTGTACCCAAATTTTCGAAATAAAGGTTTTATGAGATAAACTCGAATATCTAACTGATTTTTGAGTTAAATGTACAGGGAGTTATGAGTTCCTATGTCAGTATACAGTGTGTTCTACAAGCTCTATAATAAACTTTGGCAGATGGTAGCTGCGTTAATGTCAAACAATTTGTCTTATATAAACATAGATCTGATTCGTTTTTGTTCAGAAATTACAAGCATTTTAAAACATAATTTCAATCAAAATAGGCTTTTAAATAAAAAGATGGCATAATTATTATTATTCGTGTCATTTTGTTTATTCATTTAACATTTAGCGTTAAAGTAAAATGCATTTATTTACAACTGGGTAAGATATTGTTTTGTGTATGTGTATTCTCATGAGAACGACAGATAAGCAGTCTGCGAATACCGACGAAGATACCCAAATAGACATCAATCTTCCCACAAAGCTTTTAGTTCATAATTTCGTTGGACTTGTCCAAAAAAAGGCGATTCGTTCTATTGTAAGTGAATGTACAAATGAAAGGTATATAATATATTATGTCATAACTCTTCAGTTAGTGTTTGGCGTATAGCAAGTAATCGCTTTTTGTATAGCGTGTACGCTGGTTACTTCAACAACTTCCACCCAATGATTCGTTTAGCTTGTTATGTGGTTTGATGCAGCATGTTTTACTAGGAACGGTATAAATAATAATCATAATGAATATATCTGGGCGTTACAAAATCCCCATTCAAGACGATTTCAGCAATATTTCAGTGTTAACGTTTGGAGTAGCATTTTCAACAATAATTTACTGCCTATACATGTTTTAAACGGCCGTTTAAATGCAGATCTGTATAGAACTTTCTTGAAAAACAATCATTTTGATTTTATTGATGACGTAGGGTTCAATATTTTGCGCCGCCACAATAGGAGGAAGACAAGTAACTGCTTGATTAAATGATCAACAACAAGGTCCAATAGCATCGTCGCCGCGTTCTCCAGATCTAAATCCTTTGGACTTTTTTTATTTACGAATTGGACCTATATTCGTATAAGAAAATTTTGTTTATATATTTTTGGGTATTAACAATATTGTGCGAAACTAACTACTTTGTGGACTAAAGCCCCAACCAGCGTTGAATTACAGCCACAATATCTACCCAAATATTCTTTATTATTAGCTTTTGTAACATTTTTTACTGTATTAGAAATATAAAAAAAACGATTACATAAAGGGGAAAATTTTGTTATTAATTAAGTAGGTCGTTATGACGTTTAAATTCATTGACAGGTTCACTTTTGATATTGCCGATATTTAATTTCAAATAATATTAATTTATTGGTATAATAATTTTTATAGTTAGATATTTGACTCAACTTAAGGGAGGCCACCTGAAGAAGCAATCCTAAAAATGCAGAAATAGGTCAGATCTCATCTACTGCGGTTGAATTTTCGAGTTCCCACATTTTCAAGAGTGAACTTAGATATTTATAGAGTGTTTTCATTAAACCAGGTTAGTAAATTTAGCTAGATTATTTTTTTTTAGATAATTATTGAATAGAGCTTTGTCTGTGGAATTGTTCCTAGATGTTTGGTATCAGAGAGCATACATATGACTTCATTGATAGGAATTGTAGGAGATTTGATATATATAGCTAAAAATACTTTTCTAATACAGAAAAAAATAAGAAAAAATGTTTAACATTAACACATTTAGAAACAGAATACAACAAACCCAACAAATAAATTATCATAAAAAATAAAATAAGTACTTTCTCGAACCTACAACTTCTTAAAAAAGCAAAATTGTACTAAGGTAAATTGATTTAAATCAAATTTCAAGGAAGCTAGCCTTAAGGAAAATTTCGAATTAATCAATAAAATCTTTGACATTGTGTAACACATTGCGTAAATAGATAAAAAAAAATGAACAAATTCTACTACAAGTATATGTCAATGTTAATATTTTGTTACTATTTGTCACACACAATGCACATGTGTGAATTATAAGTATAAGGTAAATATTTTTGTTGAGTGATGCAAATATGACATATGTTTAAAAAAAATGTATTATAATTAAATTTATTGTTCACGTTCATGACTAATATGATGCAATTTTTTTGAGAAACCGAAATAAATTGCAAAAATGTAACGCCTCGCGTAGATTTTACAACTATTTTTTAATGTGCAAGATCTCTTAATATACCAAATTATAGAGATTCTTACAATATTTGTAAGTATTTTTTGAAATAGAACAGAGTTAGTACGAAGTATTTATTAACTACAGTGTGACCCATTTGTTTTGGAGCCAGTCTGTTAAAAGTTTATTAATTGTGTTATTTATCTTTTTTAATTATTGATAAACTGCACATTTTCAGCAAAAATGGCCTGGTTGATATAAAATCCAAGACCTACTACGACAGTTTCTAAAATCATAATTTTACTAAATCGTATTAGCGATTTTCCATAATTATAATGATTAATAATTAAATTTATATTATGTACAAACAAATTCTATTGTCGATTTGGACTTTGGACTAAATCGCACAATTAATAATCTTTTTACAGGCTGACCCCAAAACAAATGGGCCACACTGTATACAAACTATAAACTAATAAGAATAATTCAAATAAAAAATCGTTAATATCCTTCGTCAAGACTTGTGTTAGTTCCCAGAGAAAACGCTTCCGAATTCCGAATAACTGACCGTTTCAACAATAAGAAGCGTCAAAGGACCAAACGAAGTTGAGAAAGGTACTGGGTGACTATTCAGAACTCTTCTGGGAGTATTCAGAAATGCAGAACCAACACAAGCCTATCATTGTGTATTATTTGTCATACCTTTAAATTGGAGCAGCGATAGCACCAAAAATATCCCCGTCAGTAAGAGTGTTACAAAATATAGTACTGTACAGATCAACCTGAATATATTTAAACTCTTCTTTCCAAATGTTGGATACAAGGAAAACGATATTATCACCTAAAATCAAAAATAACAAATAACAATAGTAAGAAAGCACCAAGTATGACTAATTCATAGTTATATAGTATGCGCCAAAAGTATGGAATAAATTCAATAAAAACGAAACAATTATTTTTTGGGAAAAATCCTCGAACAGGTCGATTTTTAATTTAAAAAATACATATTTTAGCGTAAAATTCGATTTTCAATTGTCATTTGTTTTCGAGTAATGACGTCATCGATTTTTTTTAAATGGCAACACCATATTTTTTTCCTTGATTCTGAAAGATCGTTTAATTCTCTATCAGACAGTAATTTTGCCCTCTTACATAGGAAAATTTTCGAGTAAATGACGATTGAATGTTAGAAAACGTAAATATCATCCATAAAAAAGTAACAATTCTGAGGTATGTAAAATAAAATACAATTCATTAAATTTTATACTTAAATTAAATGTTCGAATTGCCATCCACCAACTTCTTGACAATGCGCAAGTCTGTGAAGAAATTCTTCTTGCACATTATGAATGATTTCTGGGGTAACTCTGCGTATTTCGTCCCGAATGCGATTTTGAAGTTCTTCTAAATTACGTGGATTATTAATGTACACTTTTGACTTCAAGTATCCCCATAAAAAATAGTCAAGAGGTGTAAGATCTGGCGATCTTGCAGGCCATTCTATCGGTCCGCGTCTGCCGATCCACCTCCCAGGAAAACAGTTGTCCAAAAAATCTCGTACAGGGCGCGCATAGTGCGGAGATGCACCGTCTTGCTGAAACCATATGGTATCGTCAGGAATGTCAGGGTCATTATCGTTAAGAAAAATTACTGCAAGGGCTGGAACAAGGTAATTTTCTAGAAACTCTAAATATCTTTGTCCTGTAAGGGTTCCTTCAAAGAAGAAAGGCCCTACTATTCTGTCGTCAACTATTCCAACCCACACATTTAATTTTTGAGGGTGTTGGGTATGTGCCTCTGCCATCCAATGAAAATTTTCCCGACTCCAATATCTGCAAGTTTGACGGTTTACTGTATCATTCAGACAAAATGTGGCCTCATCTGAAAAAAGTATATGCCGGTGTACATTTCTATTTCCTTGACATAAATCCATTAGAATTTCGCAAAAGTGTAAGCGGCGATCGGGATTACTGTGCTCTGATTAGTGTCATTGTTTAATGCAACCAATCGTGAAGAATTATGAGGATTATCCACCATACTTATCAAAATGTTCTGTTTCTGATTTTCATTAATGCTTGGACGTCCAGGTTTTGGAATATTTACAACATTGCCAGTTTCTCTAAATTTAGACTCTACCTTACTGACTGTTGATTGGCTGATAGGGCGATCTGCATATTTTTCATTAAATAAATCGCAAACTTCCTGCTGAGTTCTAGTCATATTCCCGCATCCGATAAGAATTAAAATTTCAATTCTTTGAGTAACTGTTAAATGTGCCATAATACTTTAAATTGAATAATAATTTCTATGTCGCTTACAGTACTTATTAGAAAGTCGGTGTGACAGTAACACTTTGCAAAGATTTTCACCTACGTGATCCATAAAAGAACTATGGAATTCGAAAAACTAAACTTGATAACGTTTTTGCTTTATTTTAATTGATTTACGTTTTCTAACATTCAATAGTCATTTACTCGAAAACTTTCCTATGTAAGAGGGCAAAATTTTAGTACTGTCTGATAGAGAATTAAACGATCTTTCAGAATCAAGGAAAAAAATATGGTGTTGCCATTTAAAAAAAAATCGATGACGTCATTACTCGAAAACAAATGACATTTGAAAATCGCATTTGACGCTAAAATATGTATTTTTTAAATTAAAAATCGACCTGTTTGAGGATTTTTCCCAAAAAATAATTGTTTCGTTTTTATTGAATTTATTCCATACTTTTGGCGCATACTATATTTACAGACATGCTAACGTTTAACTTTGAAATTAGATACGACGCTTGCGATTCTAGCGCATTCTAAAAAAATCCGCTTTACATGTGTTGCTGTTTGTTATTGTTACTTGTGAAATGTCAAACTTTTGGGAAATGTGTTGCAGGTGAAAATTGTAGGGAGTAAACCAAACTTCAAGAGAAAAAGAGGGAGACCGAAGAAGCGATGGAGAGAGGCAGTGGCAATAGATGTAAGGGACAAAAATGTAATGGATTGGAAAATAAAGGCGAAGAAGAATGGTGTTATACAGTTTATTTTTTAATTAAGTGATTGAATTTTACAAGATGTTGCAGAGATGTTGCAACAAATTTTCTGGGTTGCTTATTTTCATCAAAAAAATAAATAAATAATAAATTCTTCATGGATTAAACGACAATTTTTGATTAATAGTAATAATTAGTTTCTCTTGTAGTAGTCACTTTCATGTAAAATTTGATCTAAAACTAAGCAATGGCACTGAAGAAGATGTCCATCTTTAAAAAAGATGTGATATAACACACAGAAAAGGTCTTAATGTACTTTTCGCATAACCAATATCTCTTGTATATCTTCAGAACATTCTGAAACAGTAGCCATAGCTTCATCATTTATCTGTTATGTGCAATATACTATACTACGCTAGTAGTATACCTAGAATTATGGTTCAGAAATTTTATACTCGGGTATAAGTTTGAAAATGCATTGTTTTAGTTGAAAAATTGACTCTGGTGATGTGCTGAGAAAGCTATTATCTCATACGAGGTCTGGCTATTAAATAACGAGACTGCGCGCCTAGAGGGCGCCCTAGACGTGTGGGGTAAAAAACGAGTAGTGCGTTGGGTATCTAGATATCTTCTCTATGCACGTCCCAAAACACGTTTCCGTCACTATGACAGTATTTGTGTAGTAGCGGTTTGAAACGAACGTGTTTTTTTCTCGTGCCGAAAACCATGTGTGACAAAAAACTGGAGCAACGTATCAATCTCAAATTTCTCGTTACGACTGAGTGCTATAAATTGTTGCAAGAGGCCTATGGGGAAAATTCTCTATCTCGTGCCCGTGTTTTTGAGTGGTGTAAGCGCTTTAATGAGGGCCGAGAGAGCACTGAAGATGACCAGCGCCCAGGTCGCCCTGTGACTGTTTCAACTCCGGAAACAGTAACCAAAATCAACTAAATTGTGCGTGCAGATCGTCGAGTGAGCATCCGGATGATTGCCGAGGCTGTAAACGCCGATAAAGAAACGGTTAGAAAAATTTTACACGAGGAATTACACATGACAAAAGTCTGTGCGAAGTTGGTGCCAAAAAATCTGACTCCTGACCAAAAGCTCTTCCGTCAACGGGTCTGCTCAAATTTCCTTGAAAGGTTCGAAGAAGATCCCGGACTGATGAAAAACGTTATTACTTGCGACGAAACGTAGATTTTTCAATACGATGTTGAAATAAAGCGACAATCCATGCATTGGAAAGCGCCTGAATCGTCCAGAATCAAAAAAGCAAGGATGTCCAAATCAAAATTCAAGGCAATGTTGATCGTTTTTTTCGACATTAACGGTATCGTGATGACTGAATTGAAGACTTACTATTTGTCAGTTTTGGCAACACTGCGAGAACGAGTTCGTAAAAAACGGCCCGTCACCAAAGAAGACTTCCATCACTGCTTCGATCAATGGAAGAAACGTATGGAAAGGTGTGTGGCGAGGGGAGGGGAGTATATTGAAGGGGAGCATTCGAATGTAGAATAATTTTTATAATAAAATCCTTTTTCGTAACCACTCTCGTTATTTAATAGCCAGACTTGGTATAATGAACACAAGATCTTGGTAAATTATAATGTGATAGATAATCCAAGTAGGCAAGTAATTCTTTCTACATTTTATTTCTGACTGTGCCTTTGAAATTATCACGTCCATTGTATTTTGTGCAGGAAAGTTTTTGTGAAACAATAATTCTTAAACATTTTTTATATAGATAATGACATTAATTTTGTAGTAATAAATATAAACACAATAAGAAATATTTGGAAATAAATAATGTAATGTACGTATCTTTAATGGTAATTTATTTACCGATGACGCAATTAAGTGGAAAACATTTTCTTGTGTAGATTGCTTTACAAATTATGTGTCTATCAAACATATAGTATCATTAAAGGAAAAAATATCAACAAAACAGAAACGGGCGTTACCTGAATTATATGGTAGATGGATCCTAAACCGAAACACATTCCAGCTCCCAACAAATGAACAACAAAAGCATTTGTCTCCTGGAAACTGGCCACCACAATAATTCCAATAGAGGAACAGAAACCCAAATATAATGATAACTTATTAATTTTCTTGATGAGTGGTTTGAACTCATTCTTTTCGCATAAATCCCTCACTTGTCTGTAACGTAGGTATACTATAAAGAACACTGAAAACATAAAAATAATTATAACGACATAATGCTGTTAAAATACTTGTAAAATTGCTATACTACTTCCAGTTTAATATTTGTTTTTATTCTAAATTTAAATAAGGAACAAGGTGCTTTTAAAAGTAGTACCATAAATTTAATTACGTTTTGTAGACTCCAAAATAAGACAAAAATATTATATAAGCATATAATCGTACAACGCTTCATTTTCGACATACAGGGTGTGAATATAACAATTTTGACATTTATATGCATATCGTCTGTTTTTAGCAGATCGTCTGTTTTTTGTTCATCATATTGGAATAAAAAAAACGTCTATTTTTGCAGACATAAAAATCAAATAAAGCGCCCATAAAGAGAAGCTGGAATTGTAAATTTCGTTAATTTATCCCTACGCGTTTGGGAAATACTAATTAAAAACTGTCATCAGGAACTAATTTTCACACCCTGTATGTCGATTTTTCTCTCTAATTTTTTGTCACTGTTGCCGACATCGAATTTCAACAAAAATTTCCACAAGAATACCTTTGTTTTCATTGTTGCTCTGACATTACCGAGAATATATAACAAAAAAGTTTGTGTATGTTTGAAGCATTACCCTCCTTGTTTTACCCGCCCTCTGAACAATATATATATTTAGACTTTCAAAAAAAGTATAAAAAGTTTGTAGAATTGTATTATATTTCATTAATGTATGCCTACGGGTTTGGGAAATGCTAATTAAAAACCGTCATCGGGAACTAACCTTTCACACCCTAACTATATATATATATATATATATATATATATATATATATATATATATATATATATATATATATATATATATATATATATATATATATATATATATATATATTCCGATACATATTTATACAGGGTGTCCGGAAAGTAATAGGACCCAGCTTAAACATAAATTCCTGTGATCAAATAGAACCGATTTAGACAAACTTAACTTAGTCCAAAAGTGCTTCATGGCTTCAAAAAATTTTTGTTTTCTTGTTATGGGCATAATTAAGAAACGAAACGTCCAATCATGTTGGAATTTGGTACAGTTATGTTTTAGATAAGTACAAGCATTGCGAAGGAGAAAGTAGTGCTGCATATCGTAGGGAGCGCTCTTGGCAGTTTATTTGTAACTCATTTTTATCGTATCTTTTTTGTTGATCCTTTTCTGATACGCTTGACGGAAAATCATGACAAGAAATTAATTTTGCGTAGAAAAGCTATACCTCTTCCATGCAGCTGTACCTTCTTTCTGCAGCTCCTCCATTAAATTGATTTTGACAATAAATAGCGATCATATCTGCCGTTTCTGAGTTGGAAAACTGATTATGTCGAGGTATGTTTTCATAATTTGACAAAATAATACTAATAATTTGAAATTATTTACGCATTACATTTACACTTTACACAACGATAATTACTAACTCAGTCAACGTCAGTTTGACAAATGGTCACTTGATCGAATTAGAAAATTTATTTATATTTTAATGTGTGTTACGCGTTTTTACCTAAAACGGTGCATTTTATCGATATGGAACAAGTATAGCTTATCATAATTTTCAGTCAAGCGTATCAGAATAGGAGCAACAAAAAAGATACAATAAAAATTAATTGCAAAAGAACTGCCAAAAGCGTTCTTTACGATATGCGGCACTACTTACTCCTTCGCAATGCTTGTACTTATCTAAAACATAACTGTACCAAATTTGAACATGATTGGACGTTTCATTTCTTAATTATGCTCATAACAAGAAAACAATTTTTTTCTTTGAAGCCCTGTAACTTCTAAACGAGGCACTTTTGAACTAAGCTAAGTTTGTCTAAATCAATTCTATTTGATTACAGGAAGCTATGTTTAAGCTGGGTCCCATTACTTTCCGGAGACCCTGTATATATTCTTCATCTTCGTGGGGTCTAGAAAACGTAGTTAGATTTCTGGTACTACTTTTAAAATCACCAAATAGTTAAATACAACTGTTTTAAACATTTAAATTACATTCAAATGCGTAGTATATATGCTCGTATGTATACAAGGAAAACATGCTTGTAAACAAAGATGTAAAAATGTCTCGTACCTTAGCTATTTTGTTAAATCGTAGTTTCATAAACCTACTATAATCTAACTCCTTCTAAAACAATATCAATATGTGGGCAGGAGGAGTGAGAAATCATTGATATCATTTCTCCAGAATAATTTCGAAATATTAGACGATGGTCTCGCTACAGTACCAAAATTTCATAATTTTTAAATTAGAGGCTGAATGGTGTACACAAAAAAGTTATGATATGGTTAAAAACGGCTATTTTCCTATACATTCGGGAATATTTTTGAAATAAAGAGAACTGGGTTATACCTCCGTATAGGTGTTGTTTTTTTATCTGTTTTAGTCTAAATTTTATTTTGATAGTATACGAGTAATGTTCCAACACTTCTGGACCGTGTCGGGAGCAACATTGACGGTGTTGCCAACTTTAGTTCTGATTTATTTCATCGAAATGTAAATATCAAGTAGCTGATCATAGAAAGAGAATAAACTTTAATACCTTACATTTAAATTTTAAACTTATGTGAGCAACTGCGCTATAAAAAATAATTGTAAAATAACCATAGCGAATGACACAATTAAATTCTGTGCATTATTATAAAGTCAATTAATTTATGCAATTTATTGGTGTCGTTAAGTTTGTAACAACCTACAATTATAGTAATAAATATGTAGCGCAAGGTTTTTTTAAATAGATCTACGTATATGAATCATAACGCGTGATTTTTTTTGTTAGTAATGTACACCGGCAGAAATTATGAAAATTGACATACATTTTACACATTAGTAAAGGTATATATACATAAAAAATTTACACGCATAATAAATTGTGTCGAATTAAGTATTTTTGACAGCTATTTCATATCTATTATTGCCTTTAGGTAGGTGTCTTTACGTTTCACAATGTGTTAAGGGTAATAGCACATTTTAAAATGTTTAGTCTTAATTGTATCTATTTTTGCTAGATGCGTTATGTACAGCGGCCGCAAATAAAGGTTTCCAGTCCAACACGCATACCGCTTTTAAAAGAGCGAGTCAGTGGATTATTACTTTGAGCTATTATTATTTGATATTTTATTTTGAGTAGGTCATGCAACATTCTAAACCAGAGTCACATTGCTGATTACTAATTGTCACATTTATTTTAACGTCTGTGATTTAAACGCTTATTTTATAACTGTCGCATTTATTTTTACATGTGCGTTTGTTTAGTCAGTTTTGGACACACAGAATTTCATAATGTCTGCCACATTTAGTCATAGAGAATATGCTGATATTATTCTTATTTATGGGTATTGCAACGGAAGCGTTAATCGTGCAGTTGCTGAATATCGACGTCGCTTCCCGAGCACTCTTCTAGAATGCACATGAAACTGGAATGTGTTCCATTGTCAGAATTACATCTGAGAGGCAAGCTGGTCTTGGCCTAAGAGTAGAAGAAGAAATTCTAAATATTGTAGAACGTAGCCCGAATGTAAGTACAAGGCGCATTGCAACCCATCTCCAAATTAATCAGACTACGGCATGGGAAGTCATTCACAAAAATAGTTTAAAGGCTTTCTGTATTCAGTGCGTTCAGAATCTTCAGGACCCTGATAATGATTTGCGGTTGCATTTTTGCAATTGGATAAACGCAAACCATACACTTTACAAATACATTTTATTCACTGATGAGGCTCAATTCACTCGTGATGAAGTAAATAAATGTCACAGTGAACATCATTGGTCAGATGAAATTCCGCACGCCACGGTGGAAAGTAGCTTTCAGCATCGGTTCAGCATTAACGCGTGGTGTGGTATGATTAATAATCTCAGCTGTGCTAGATAGTCGTCTTACAATAGCAAGATATGTAGAATTTTTAGAAAACAATTTGAAAGATCTACTGGACTATGTTCCATTGGACATTAGGCAAAACATGTACATACTTTCAGCATGATGATGCCCATTTCAGTCGTGCTGTGATCAATCATCAACTATCGCTTTCCACAACGCTGGATTGGCCCAAGTGGTTTCCAAAATTGGCCATCAAGGACACCGGATTTGAATACCCTTGATTACTGCCTTTAGGGATGGTTTAAATCGTTAGTATATGCAACAAAAGTGAACACAAGAGCGGCGTTATTCGATCGGATTGTCAGTTGTGCAGCACTTATAAGATAAAATCACCATACACTTCAATGAGCTACCCGTGCAATACACAAACGAGCTGATGAATGCATCAAGGCGGACGGTGGTATATTTGAAAATGTAATTCAATAATTTCGGTTTATTATGTCAATCAGTGTTTTAATTTTGAAATACCTACAGAATAAATACTTTTCTCTGCTGATGCATTACAATAATTAACTCGGGTAAAAATATTTTCATTACCATCTCAATAACCGATGATACTTGACCATATGTTTATTAGACTTTATTGTTCACTTTTCCCCTTGAACACCCGAATCGACTATTCAAAACTGTTACGCCACTGTATGATCTGTAATTTTGCATTTGATATCACCTATCCTCTGTCACTAACAGTAATAAAATTATCCTAACTTGTCCTTGTGCAGCAAAATTGTATTTACTGAAGATTTAGTCTTTGAACAAACAAACACGCTTAAATTAGATTCTTCATCGTGTCCTGATGAAATTACTGTTGCCATATTAAATGCGTTTCCAATTGTTTTCGGGAGTTGGCCAAATCCCTCTGTTTTTATACAAGCCTCTTTTCAACAGCACCAACTGCCTTCTCAGGGGCTATCTGCATCTATCACTCCAATTTACAAGTTTGGTGATAAGCTCAAACCCACAAATTATCAACCCATGAGTTTAGTCTCCAAAATTATGGAGAGGATAATTGTTCAGGCTTTACTCCCTTTCCTGAATGAAAACAACATCATTCTGCAAGTTCAACATGGTTATTCCCAGACGGTCGACTGTCGATCTCTTACAATCATTAAACATCTGGTCTGCTTGATGCTCATCAACCTGTTGATATTAGATATCTTTTCACGAGTATTTGATCGAATACCTAAATTACAACTCCTTTTGAAGCTAGAATTGTGTAGGATTCAATAGCGGCTACCACATTTCCATTGTTGATATTCATAACATAAATTAATGCCTAACGCATGTTATGCAGACTGTTGTAAGCTCTATGGGAATCAAATCTTAGATACGCTGTTCTACAAGACGATCTAATGGCAATTAACACTTGGTGTTCAATATGGTCCTTACCACCGAATCTAAATAAATGTATAATTCTTCACATTGTTCTGATTGTCTGTCAGCTTAGTAACAACAGTGGAAAAGCAATATGACCTAGGCATTACCTGGTCTCTGGCCTTTTCTAGAGTATGGTATATCATTTTCCGTATTAATAACCAACCGCCAAAAATCTAGAGAGTGATGTTATAAACCTGCTCACAATTTATAGCAGTCGACATAGAGAAACATACATGTAACCCTTATATTTTTCCTATAAAATCATGTGCCGCATATCTCTGAGAGGATACCAGATTACAGCTTCTGCTGCAGCAAATACGCATGCGTCAGACTGAAACGTTAGACTTTTATTGGTTGCGGCGAATTGACGGATCCACCTGTTCCATCTCCAGTGCTATTATAGGCGGGTATATCTTTCGTTTAGGACGCGAGGTCAAACTCATAGTTTGACCTCGTGTAAGTGATATTGAAATATGTAGTTCATTTATAACAATGTACGTGAGTAGCATATACGTATTGTTACGTACTATCTCTACGCACAAGGGGGTAGCTACAGATGTAGATTAATCACACCAAAAAAACAGTAACAAAATAATTTATTTATCAACAGGAAGTATAAAGGCGAGAAAATATTGCCACCAGGTGGAGGTCGTACAAATATCATTTAATAATAGGTCTTACCTATTTCCAACTCCCATTGTTTGCAGGGGAGATACCGCTATTCCAAAAAAAGGGGGAACTTCTATACTCACTACACCACCACCGACTGACTTCCGTCGCCTCCACATTCAAGTTCCAACCCTAGGTTCATGATTTTTGTAAAGTCAGCAATGGCCTGATGGACCACCGCCAATCAGTGCTTTGCAGTAAAAACGTCATCGTGGTCACTGCACCTGGGAATGTCGCAACCCGCCGACTGTACGTTTTTATCCACAGTATAGAATATAATTACGAAATTAAAATAAAATATGTTTTATGCAATGACTTTAAACTAGGTTGGAACTGGACTGCTTTGGAGTTTTGAAATGATTTTATTTTTAAAATATATTTACCAATTAAAATTATTTTCAAATAACCAATTTTCTATTTAATTTCTGTTCTTGACAGTATAGCGCAATAAAGATTGACAAAGAAATATAATTGCAAAACGGAAAATAGTGCAAAGTCGCGGAAGCAAGGTGGTATTTTAAAAATGAGTTTTCGACAAAAAAAATTGGATTTCTATTATATCTTACAAGATGAAACTTTGCCTAGAATATGTAGAAGGAAGCTTTTGCGAGTTATGTGTGACATATGAATTAAGGTATGTGAATGTCCGTATAAATGAAAACAAAAGGAGTATACTGATAGAAAAAGGTGAAATAGTGATATGGCGAAAAAACTATTTAAAATAAATATTAAAAGGTCGGAATCTGAATAGAAGAATAAGTACCTATATTAAATTTTGATGAAACATGGATATATGAAGGTCATACGAAAGTCGGTACGATATGATATAAGTGTAAATGTGTGACGGTTATAGTGACAGTGCTACTAATCAATAGTGAATCAATAGTATATATAGTGGAATGTATTCTAAAGCCTTTTAACCTTAAGGATGCGAAGTTTGTTTATATACGCGATTTATTTAATGGTGGGAAAATCTGTACTTTTATCGAATTTTGTCAACTATAACATTTTCATCTTGCAACTGTGGTAGATTGTTAGAAACCCAAAACAAATTTATTAACACCACATAGTAATAAAAGCAGCAATAATATTTGTACTGTTTTACTGTTTTGCAAAATTTGTCAAAAGTTGAGATTTTCCCGCCATAAATAATTAAAACAATAGTTGTAAAATTCGTGCAAAAATCCGGAAATTTCTCGTCCATGAGGACAAGGCTGAAGTGTTAAAGTATGATCTGCGCGAAGTGCGCTTCAGGTAGGTGTAAGTGGGTGGTGCTGAGCCATCGCTGTTCAAAAGGACGGCATTCTAATTTGTGAAGAGGATGGCATGGCAGGGGGAACTTAAAGTAAACTGTTAATGTACTGCGTTCACTCGACGTCAACTTATTTTTGATAATTTTGTGTGCTTTGTACCCTTCTCAAGTAGCACGCCTAGGTAATCATGCAACCCTCACCCCGGTACTAATTTTTGTGTCGTGAATTAGTCACTCTCTATTATTTTCGACCATTTTCATTATTTAACGTCTTGAAGTTGACAAAAACTGTTATATCACTGTTTCTATTAAATATAATGATGGTCATGTAATGCAATTATTTTTGTCATTTTTGTATATTTTTGATATCTGATCGCCTTCAAATTTAGTACGCCTATGAAATGTTGCTCCTCGCATGCCCGTCGTGCTAGTCTACAAGCTAGCGATGAGTCTCTCTAGATTTTCGGCGGTTGGGTTTAGTCATATGAGTAACTAAATAAGAGGCTTCGTTTCTCTGTCTTTCATGGGAAGCACGACTTGCTCGAGACATACCTGGTGCCATCTTGCGTTCATTTGCAGAAAAAATAACAACTACACTGTGCTACATTCTCCGTTTTGAGAAAAATGTAACTCCAAATCTATACAATAGATGTCGCTGTGTAATAAGCTTCATTACGCAGCAGTTGGCGCGGCTAGAGTGCAACATATACATGAAATAAAATTCATTTTAGATCATCAATTCTCTAATTATAACTATTAACTGTTCGCGTTATATTAAATTTTAGTCAAACACAGAAAACAATTATTAGAATACACTAGAGCGATACCTTCATCACGTTGCAAGAAAATATTAATTTTTAACCATCCATGTTACATGTTTTAACCTCATATTTTTAATTATTATTGTTTCTTTTCGCTACAGCGAACTCTACAAGTTATACTGCCAACTTTGTTCTTCTTTTCAAATTGTGACACAGTTTTCTGTATGCTAATTTTTCTTAAGTAGCAGTTTTTTCTAAATGACCGTAAGATGGCGCTCATGTACACGATGTCTTTCAACGTATCCTTTTAAAGAGTCTTATTTATTTAGTCTTATGGGTATAATTAAGGACATTATGACATTGGAGAGTTCAAAGAATTGCCACGAAGATGATTTCAACGTATCATGCTAGGATTAAAAAGATCTTAGATCTTAGAAGGGATCCTATTAAACTTCAGCATGAAAAATACAAAACAACGCCCAGACAGCAGTATTTAACAAATTCGTTTGAATTATATATCCTGACATCTTAATATCAAAAATAAAATTCTTTTACTTATGCATTTTTTACTGTGCAATATATTTTTAGAATAAGTGGGTATAATAGCTCTGCCTTTCTCATTTGGTAATAATAATAACATTTCGCTGTGTAACTTAATTTTAAATAATTATATTTAATTTTTTACGGTATTCTCATTTTTATGTTCGAATAGAATAAAATTGAATAAGTGTGGCCCAGTTGCTGGTAATCAGGTTTAAACACAAAAATTATGTAAAATAGATATTCATGACTTGTGTATTTCAGTCAATCTCAGCCTGTTAGTGTATTGACCCAACTGTCATTATTAATTTTAATAGAGGTAACATATACAGGCGGTCCGGGAAAATGTGGGAAATCGCTCGGATGCAGATAGAACATGAAAAAATAAGATAACAAGACGCCGCTGGAAATCGGTTTTTCTTGAAGAAATTTTAAAGTACTTATTGTAATTTAATAAAAATTTAATATGATGGATCTAGTAAGGACCTGTTAAAATAGTGTCCTTGAAACATATTTAGTTTTTTAGTTTACCAGAGGCGAGCTAAGTTTTATAACTTAATGTCTAAATTTTTAACACACTATATGATAAACACTTTAAAATAATAAATCTGGGTAGCTTCAACCTTAGACTAAAAAAAGGTGCTCTTGTTTATTATCGATAAAATGAACTGTTTATGAGAAAAAGTTCGACCTATGTTACCTCTTCTTATGTTTTTTAATAATTTCGTAATGTGCCTCCTAGGACACCACTGCGTTTTTAAATTATGTCTTTTCCTAATTAACCATCTTAAAATGAAACCTGAATTCGTTTATTATTCTTTTTCTCTGTAAATGGTATATTTAATCGACAATAAACAAGAGTGCCTTTTTTTAGTCCAAAGTTGAAACTACCCAGATTTATTATTTTAAAGTCTTTATTATACAGGATGTTAAAAATTTAGGCATTGAGTTGTAAAGCTTAGCTCGCCCCTGCTAAACTAAAAAAGCTAAATATGTTTCAAAGAGACTATTTTATGAGGTCCTTACTAGTGCCCATCGCGTTAAATTTTGATTAAATTAAATTAAGTACTTTCAAATTTATTTAAGAAAAACCGATTTCCAGCGGCGTCCTTCAGGGACACATATCTCCGTAAAGAGGTCCTGTAGGAACATGTCATCTTATTTTTTCTATCTGCACCCAAGAGATTCCCATATTTCCCCGGACGCCCTGTAGATCTCAGATAACCAAAAAGAGATCCCTTGTTATGGAAAGGTTTGCTCTTCTGTAGACATACTCAGGCAAGTCTGAGTGTGCCTTTTGTTCTTTTATTTCATTCCTCCCTAAGGACAGGTTAACAATCACTGGTGTAACCGGTATTTTTTATTACAGGAGATGATAAAAACTGAAAAATAGTTCCACCTCAAATCAAAAGTCGACGTGTGCGAGGGTTCTCCGAGATTTTTATTTTAAACGAAAAAAATCGAAGTGGAAAGTTTTCATTGGCCCACCCTGTACATACAGTGCTTTTGAAAAGTAACGAATAAATTAATTATTTTTGAAATTGAGAAGTTTTCGAAAAAATCCCCTGGTACGTCGATTTTGTTTCTTGCTTATTGCCAATATTTGGAACAAAAAAGTCGATCAAAGAGTTCGATATTTCCGTATTTTTTATGTAAATTAACTATCATAATTCGCAAAACGGGACAAAATATGAATGCCGGTCCTGTTAATTTATCTAACATATAGGACACGACTGGCGTATTGCGTTTAGCATTTCTTAAAAAAGTCATAAAACACTACAACAAAAAAATAACCCACATATTTTATGCAATTTTAAATAGGTCAGTCAAAATACCATAGTTTTAAAAAAATCGATTTCCAGCGGCGTCCTTCATGTCATCTTATTTTTTCTAGTTCTCTCTGCACCCAAGAGATTCCCATATTTCCTCGGACGCCCTGTAGATCTCAGATAACCAAAAACAAATCCCTTGTTATGGAAAGGTTTGCTCTTCTGTAGACATACTCAGGCAAGTCTGAGTGAGCCTTTTGTTCTTTTATTTCATTCCTACCTAAGGACAGGTTAACTATCACTGGTGTAACCGGTATTTTTTATTATCTGCATTGCAGTGGTATTTTAAAATGCGCTTAAAATAACTAAAGTTTGTATGAGAAGGAAAGATCGCTTCGACAAGAAACATTTTTGAGTTGATATAATAAATCTTTCCTCTCTGCATGATTACATAAAATTGTTGAACCAAAATACGTAACTGAAATTTACCACAGTTTATTACGTTGGGAACAAAGGAACTCCCAGAATTTTTATTTTGTTTATCATACGTCAATGCAATTTAGTGTAAATAATGCATTTGTTGTTGTTGTTATTCCAACACACGTATGTATGTAGGTATATAACGCAATGATAAATTAAAAAAATAGAATATACAAGATATAAGTAAGGCATTATTATTTAATTAATTTTCTTCTATTGAATAACAAAATATCAATAGGTAAACACTGTGAGTGTAATTCAACGCTATTTAATCATTCGTCCGCAGAGTAGTTAATTTCACTAAACGTTATTCATATCTATTTAAAAATGCATAAGGAAATGACTATCAAAATAGAGGAAAGAGAATAAGAAATCTTGTATGGTAAATAAATCATTTGATAATCTGAAAACTAGTCCACTGTAAAACCTGACAAAAAATAGGAGAAATACTCAAGGAAAGAAATAAATAACATTTTATAACGCTGATTTTATACAGCAAATTTAACTGCTGTTGTAGCTATTGTTATTACTTACTAAGAGATTTAATTTGTGGTTATGATTACTAAAATAGTTTGACATGGCTGATGGTACAACACCATTTTGGGCCCATCTTATTCAGTTCAGACGGCGGGACTATGATATGGGCACAGGGTCAGACTGACTTTATTTTAAAAACAAAGTCAGACTGACTCTGTTTACTGATTTATTACAATCCTACAACTTATAAAGATTATATAATTAGTACCGAGGTTGCCCAAAATTGTATATAATTAAAATCAAATTGCAGTAACACAAAACATGATTTACGTAATTTATATTTTAATGAAGAATTTCCAAAGCCATTATTTACGTCTTTGTTTATCAAAATATATATTCTACCAGCGACTGAAACATTATTTTATATAGGTACATAGATGAATCGTCATCGACGTTATCTGCTATGAAGTGGAAATGTTTTCTGAAAAACTCAATTACATCCTTATTTGTTTATATTTTGATTTGATGTTAAATGCACAATTAAGGTAATTAATTAATTCTAAAATGCTACGACCTTGTCGTCTAACCTAGAAAAATAGTTAAAGGATTAGTATCCTATTTAAGTAATAGTTTTATAGTAAATTACAAAACACTGTTAGAATATTGAAACATGTTTTTTCTTATTCTATAATAAGTACACAAAAACAATAAAAGGATCCCGCAGGGTCCTTATGGAAATTGGGTTTCGGTCAAAGAATATTTTGCATGATGATGATTTGTGAAAAACCCCTTTGTTTCGAAGATACAGGGTGAACAATATTTGCGACAACCATATTCGATATTTGTTGAAATCATTAATGTAAATAAAAGTATGGCGTACGCCATGAGTTTATCAAGTATAAAAAATTAATGAGTTTCCTCGTGATTTTTTAACAGCAACATACGGAGATCGCTGGATTGGTCGAGGTGCGCCACACGCATGGTCTACTCGATCCCCAGACTTAAACCCTCTGGATTATTTCTTATGGGGCTATCTGAAGTCATTCGTTTACGCTACTCCAGTGGAGAATTTGGACGAATTGCGAAATCGGATAATTGCTGGGTGTAACTCAATTAGAAACAACCCTGGTGTGTTTGAAAGAGTTCGGCACTCAATGACGAGAAGATTGAATGCTTGTATCCAGGCTGGAGGAAGTCATTTCGAACATTTATTGCAGATTGAGCAACTTTACATGTACTTTTTTTTATAATAAAATGTTGTTACTGTAGCAAATTTTGTTCACCCTGTATCTTCGAAACAAATGAGTTTTTCAGAAATCATCATAGGACAAAATATTCTTAGAATAGGCCAAGGAATAACCCCTTGAACTTTTGCCGCATGTTTACGTAACACCCTGTATATGTGTGTGTGTGTGTGTGTGTGTAGTTGTATGTTTATACGTGTTTGAAATTTATATGTGTTTGAATACACGTGTACATGCATACGTGCTTGAACAAACAAGTATATACTATTGTAAGTGTGAAACTAGTAATACTGCAAAATGCACCCAAAGTCGAACTTCAGAGAGCTATATCTCAAAACCATGAGACTTTTGGACTCAGTGGTCATGAGAACTTTTGTTCTACTCGTCGAGAACTAACAGAGTCATCAAATTTGACCAAAACCCAATTTCCATAAGGACCCTGCGGGGTCCTTTCTAGATACTCCATAAATGTTTTATGTATGTTTTCTTCTATTTATATATGTGTTTATTTATATATTGCTACTAATAAATCTAAAATGTGAGAAGAAAATTTACATGTTTCAATACATACAGGGTGGACCAATGGAAACTTTCCACCCCGATTTTTTTGGTTTAAAATAAAAATCTGGGAAAATGCTCGGACACGTCGACTTTTGATTTGAGGGGGAACTATTTTTCAGTTTTTTTCATCCTCGTAGCTTTAACCCCCTAGCTGGGAGAACAACCCCCCAAATTTGAATAGGGAATACGGGTTATGCCATACCTCTTTTTTAAGGTCTCATCGAATTCTGTATGACCCTGCACAGTCATTGTTTTTGAAGTAAATAGAAACCAATTCAACCCGCTCAGCTATAGTGTACACCATAATCAAATCTAGTTGCAATCTGTCAAACTAACGATAATAATCTTGAAACTTAAAATGATCGTACGACAATGTTTAGTAAACAAAGTTTCAAAAAGTTTTTCTCCAAAAGTCAAAAAAACGAATGTTTTGTTGCTAGTTTTTATGTCAATATTCGGATACACTATGGCAACGATAATTCCTGCCGGTGAGATTATTTATAACGAAACTCTTAAAGAAACCGGGATGAACATTTTGTGAACAGCACGTGTAGACCTAATGGAGAAAAATAATGAGGCGATATTGTAAGGTCATAAAGAACTCGATGAGACCTTTAAAAAGAGGTATGGCACGACCCCTATCCCCTATTTAAATTTGGGGGGTTGTTCTCTCCCCAGCTAGGGGGTTAAAATTACGGAGATGATAAAAACTGAAAAATAGTTCCCCCTCAAATCAAAAGTAGACGTGTGCGAGCGTTCTCCCAGATTTTTATTTTAAACGAAAAAAATCGGGGTGAAAAGTTTTCATTGGCCCACCCTGTACATACAGTGCTTTCAAAAAGTAACGAATAAATTCATTATTTTTGAAATTGAGAAGTTTTCGAAAAAATTCCCTGGTACGTCGATTTGTTTTTTGCTTATTTACAATATTTGGAACAAAAAAGTCGATCAAAGAGTTCGATATTTCCGTATTTTTATGTAAATTAACTATCATAATTTGCAAAACATGTAGAACACGACTGACGTATTGCATTTAGCATTCCTTAAAAAAGTCATAAAACACTACAACAAAAAAATAACCCGCATATTTTATGCAATTTTAAATAGGTCAGCTACCATAGTTTTAAAAAAACCTGTCAGTATCTCGTGGTTTGGCTCAATATTCACTGAAGCATCAAAGGATGAACCGATAAGTTGTAAAGTGCGTAAGAAGTTTTTTGATCTAGTGTATCAATGAAAAATGTTCGCCAGAATTGGATGCATCGGTGTCAATTTTTTATTTCATTTTATTCTTCAAAATTTTAGTGGCTATGGGAGCTGTGTTGTCCTGCCATTACTATTATTTTATGTCTACTGTCTACAAGTAATCTACTTTTGAGTTTGAGACAATTTACTCCCGAAATAAATACATAAAGATTACGCTTTTGTTTAAATTTTTATTTTAGTTGGCGCTTTTTTCTTGAAGAATCACTAAAAAGTCGAAAAAATGTCATTTGATAACGCCCATCTGTTTATACAGCTAATCTGTCAATCAGTACAAGAACTTATTACACAAAATCTAACACCTGACTGCATCCAGGACCGAATTCGAGACAAGTTTTCTTGATATATACAGAGTATTTCAATTTCAAATGTTCAAATAAAATAGATTTTTTCGAAACATGCGCTGTTTCCGAGATACAAAGTATTCAAGTTAATAAAAATAATAAATAACTTTCTGCTACAGCTCGGACACTAGTACACTAATTGTTTAATATTTTTTTGTGCATCCTACTTAGCACACACAAGTCAGTATTAAAAATTAGTAACGTGCCTGCAATGCTTTTTTGAAAAATAACACTTTCCATACCCTACGCTATCAATGTCCTGCAAAAAATTATTCTTGCAACTTTTTCAAAAAAAATATTATAAGTTCAATTAAACATTATTCTACGAGTGTAAAGGAGCAATAATTCTCCACAGCTCTGCATATAAGTGTTCAATGACCTTGGAATATAATATATCAGTTACACATGCAGATATATTTTATATTGATTGTATACAGTTTGTTTTGTATTTCTAAATAATACCATGTTTTAATTGTTGCAACCACTGACCTAATTTAAATTAAAAACAATACAATATTTTGTCAACTGGGCCCGAATTCCTAAGTGCTTTGGAAAATACGTTTACGATATAGTAATGTGGTTAGTAGTTTCCCGAAAGTTAAAAATTAACGTAAGACTCAATCGATTTCAGTAACACATTTCGCCAAAATAAAAATAACTTTATCTTGCAACTATTTTAAAACATAAACAGTAACATACAAAATTTCTCAGCAAAATATTGGTAATCTTCCTGGGATGTGGTTGTCGCAGTAACCACTTTAAACGGAAAAATGTACATGAATTTCTTACAAACAATTTTAAATATTGGATTATAAAATGTTCCACTACTTATAAGAGGGAATATGTGGTTCACGCACGATGGTGCTCATCCTCACTTACACAAAAAAATATAAATATTTTTTTAACTAAGGTATTCAGTTTCATTTCTGCAAGTTGGTAATTATCATTAATTGCATCGAGAAAATCCTTTTACCGAATATTTTATTTTACTTATCAACGTTTTTCCGTTTTATAACCGATTATTGATAATTTTTCAAAAACTTTAGCGCCTCTCTACGCACACACAGTGTATTTTTTGCATATATCGTCATATTTTAACCTTAAGAATCTAAGGTAGGTCATTAGTACAAGCATTTCCGGGGCACCCTGTATGTGAGAGAGCAATCAACGATTATATTAATTTAACACTTATTCTAGCTATCAATTTTAGAAAATATCTTTAGAATTTAGAACTCTGATAATAAGAATTTAATTCATATTTTTTAACCTAAATAGTATATACATAATATACAGGGTGATTGGGACCAACCCCCAATATTCCAAAGGGGTGTTCAGTGAATAAAAGTTCAAAAGTGAATAAAAAAGCCTAATAAACTCATGGTCGAATATCAACGGTTACTGATATAGCAATAAAAATATTTGTACCCGAGTTAATTATTGAAATGCATCAGTAGATAAAAGTGTTTATTCTGTAGTTATTATAAATTATAACATTGATGAAAGATCCAAAAAACCGAAATTAATTAATTAAATTTTCAAATATATCATCGTCCGCCTCGATGCACGCATCAGCTCGTTTGTGAAGTGCACGGTGATTTTCTCTTACGAGTGCTGCACAATTGACAATCCGATCGAATAGCGCATCTCTTGTGTTCACTTTTGTTACATATACTAATGATTTAAACCATCCCCAAAGGCAGTAATCAAGGGGATTCAAATCTGGTGACTTTGGTGGCCAATTTTGGACACCATCTCGGCCAATCCAGCGTTGCGAAAAGAGATTGTTAAGATGATTGATCACAACACGACTAAAATGGGCAGGGGAACCATCATGCTGAAAGTACATGTTTTGTCTAATATCCAATAGAACATCGTCCAGCAGATCTGTCAAATTATTTTCTAAAAATTCTACATATCTAGCTCCAGTAAGACGACCATCTAGCACAACTGGTCCAAGTAATTGATTATTAATCATACCACACCACATGTTAATGCTGAACCGATGCTGAAAGTTACTTTCCACCGTGGCGTGCGGATTTTCATCCCACCAACGGTGTTCATTGTGACAGTTATTTACTCCATCATGAGTGAATTGAGCCTCATCAGTGAACAAAATATATTTGTAAAGTGTATGAACCAGACATATTAAACCTTCTTAAGACAGTGATCGTAAATAAATATATTTTTATCCAACTGTCAAAAAAAGACTTTTTTAATAGTTATAGATACGAAAAATTAGCCATTTTTAACGACGGGGAACAAAAATGAAAACAAAAATACGCGATTATGAAAAATATTTATTTTGCGCTATTGAGCAAAATAAGTAATTTTTTAATGGCGAGTGAGGATGTGAATTTTTGGTCAAGACCGTAGATTGCTCTAAAAATTCATTCGAAAAAAAAGTTTTTTCATCGCCGTGGTTAATTTTAGTTTAGTTATTTTTCACAGTTTGTGTAATTTTTCGCTACTATACTACTTCACACACTAACACTAACTTTACATAAAAACATATTGAAAAAATAATAAACCTACAGTGGAAAATACTTTCGACAATTGGACAAAAATTATTGTTTATATTTTTTGCGCGAAATCAGTGTTTTATAGCGGTTTTGAATGATTTTTTGTCTAGCCATTAAAAAAACACTAATTTTGCTCAATAGATAAAAAAATAACTATTTGAATATTTTGGCTTAAACTATTACCATAAAATCAATTTTCTGTCACTGATAGAAAAATGTACTTCAATTAAGTACTCTAATATCTTTCCAATAAAGTAAAAGATAATCTAATTCTTATTAGTTATTTATGAATATTAGGTCTCGCTATTATTACAAATCGATGATTGACTAAAAGTTATCAGTAAGTCGAATCTAAATGTATCGAACAGGGAATTTCGTTTTTTTATAAAAGCGTTATACATAAACTGACCTACAGAAAACTGCGAAATAAATGCACGATGCATTTATTGATCTATCGGAACCCTATATGCACTATCAATAAGATAACACTTACGTAATAATGCACCAAAAGTCAGCAGAAGCCCAAAAATGCAGCTCTCCGGAGACCAATTTCCGGTGTCGCTGATGTAAGGAAACACCGGCTTCACATTTTTATTCAAAACCGCACTGGTGTATCTAAAAAAGCAACATTAATCGTCGGTTTTATGAGAGGACATCTCAAATACTCACGTTATAATACAAGTCACTGGTATCAACACAGTGAACAGAATGGGTAACAGGTACGCGTGCTTAAACACCATAACTGACTGATATGACTCAAGCTGGCCCCCTGACAACTTCTTCCCAGTGACTAGTCTCAGGTAATGCAGTCCCTATTGGCATTAATTTTATCACAGAAGGTATCTCCAACCGGCTCAATACTGTTAGTTGAACATTAACGTTAATATAAAATCTATAATGTAAATAAAAGTATTCACATTACTCTACAGGTATAGCTTCTGCTATTAATAATGCATTGCATTATGAATCTTTTACACAGGGAGTTCGCAAAACCATTGCTAAGGACATTAAGTAGTTTACATTGAACTTACAGATGTTACTTTCTACTTAATTGATTGGTAAGTGACAGGTACCTATTTGCAATGAACATCAAAGGATACCATAATTAGTTTTTTTTTCTGCAATTATCGTAAACGTTATACATTCTCATTCTTGTAATAACGTATATTTTATAAATTATTAGGTAATTATAGGTAGGTAATAAAACGTGTTTTATCATTACACCGTAATCTACTTAAGTAGAGCTACAAATGGCTTGATAAATGTGATCCATGTACAATATTGTCATAACGCAAAAATAAAATTATACGTGGTGAGTCTGAAAAAAATAAATTTTCCATTATATTTTTTTACTCAACGAATTATAACGCCTACAAAGAGCTTTGTGAATGTAGTTAATATATTACTTTCAATTGTAGCCAACATTTAGATAAAGAACTACGAACATTACCAATGGGGAAGTTGCATGAATTTTATACTGGTTTGAAACGTATTACAAGGTAACCTTTCAAACATATTGAAAGGTCGAAAAACTATGTCAGGGGACAGTAATAAATTGCCATAGAACGTAAACAAAACCACGTGGCGAAAACGCGATATCATTGGTTCAACGTTACACGCCGTTCAGCGCGGTTTGCTTCCGTGGATCAGGTGCAGGTTACAGTGTTGGCGATATAAACAAGCTTTTGTTTCTTGTATTTTTGCGTTTTCGTGGAATTTGTGGGTCATAGATACATAGTGTAAATACTGTGTAGGTAATGCCATAATGATTAGTGGTGATGTGGTGAAGTATCGGTATTATTAACGTAGCTTATTCCTTTATTTACAATATAAAAATGTAAGTTTGCTTTACCATTGATTTTTCAAACGCCCTGTATACATTCTGGTAGCTTAACAGAAAAGTTTATTTGATTCTTTGCAACCTTACATTTTAATTTTTTCAATGAACTTAAATCTACCTGTATTTTCAATTAAAATTACATTAAAATAGTTGCTTCATTTTGTGGCGTTTCATCGCCTTACATCACATTTTTTTTTTTAATTTTTTTGGTACGGTGAAATATTTTTTATTAGGCGCTAGATGCTGTATCCGGTGAGACGTGCCCATTTTACGTGTCTATTTTGCAACTGTATTCAATGTTAATGTCTATTTAACACAATAACATCTAATAATATCACAAATTAACCCTCCTAAACGTAAGTACTGCGTTGTCCGAAAGCATGGATATCGTATAGAGATATGAACTAAAGCACACACCTGTATTTAGATGTACACGTGCGAACGGCATATGACGTCACAGATCTACGATATGGCGGCGATCGTGTTGTAGGGTCGTGGCCAGACTAAATTTTTAATTACCGTTTTTAGGCTTATATTTCCACGAAATTGTCGATTAAAATAATGCATTCTTTCTTCTGCACGTATTAGGACAAATCGTGCAATTTTCCCATTGGATAAGAACATAATTACTCTCCCATACCCAAAAAGGCACTACGGTATATATTTTTACATGTATAGAAATAACACATATTTTACCTTGCACATAAAAGTGATACCTTATTATAGTTTACTCTGTATTAATGTTGAAAGCCTCACCTTTTTCAATGCTTATGTAAATATAAATATTGTAAAGTATTACCCAATCAATTTATTCCTTTCAATGCAAACTTTAAAAATATCACTATTATGTTATTAGAAGACACTCGCGTTAATGACCGCCGCATCCTGCTCTCGCTCACTAATGACGCTCGATTGTACTGAAAACTTGTGTCCGTTGTTCACATTTACCTTGGTTTTGTGCATACGTAAACAAATCCTCCTTCTAGGGGCTATAACTCGTTGTCTTTACTTACTTATGAATAAAAATAGTAAAAGTCCTTTGAAACTTATTATAATATTATCTGTTTCTGTTTTCATCATTAATAATCTAAATTTTTAAATTATTTCGCGTTATTATTATATTAGAGTCCCGAACACACGGCGGCTAATTGTGTATTTAAAAGTTCAGGGCATCTCTTAAAGGAGCTACCGACCTTGAAAGAGATGATCCGAAAAATAAATTTTTGTCGGGTACTGAAATTTTTATGAATAATCTAAATTTTCAACCTCGAGCACCGAACAACATTAGATATAAAAAATCAAAAAAAAAATAATAATATAAAATTGTCTACCTTCGTTTTAGGCGATTTAAACTATGCACTAACATTCGATTATAACTACGCCAGACTTCGTTTTTTTTTCATCCGTTTCTATAGCCACGATTCAAATCGTCGTGATAAATATGCCAAAAACGGATGTGTGTGGTGAAATATCGTCATATTGCATCGTCACTTAAAACATATCTAGTCACAGACTTCTTTTTTTTCATCAGTTCATATTGCTGAGATTCGAATTGTCGGCGTCGTACTCAATGTACCAAAAACCGATGTGTTTGGTAAAAATTCGTCTTATCGCATCGTCGGTTAAAATATCTGCTACCAAAATGGAAATCATAAAATATATAGGGTGTCTGTGAAAGGTTGGGAAATCTCGGAGCTGGAGATATTGGCGACCAAAAAAAAGTCGATTGAGCCAAATATGCGTTATCCGAATGTTGCTGGATTCAAAAATACAGGGCGTTCAATACTAGAATTTTATTTTGAAATATCTCAATAACATTGAAACCTGTCGGAGTATTAAAAAAATGGCACAATTATGTGTTTTGGTAGGGCAAATAAGAATTTTTAACTAATTTTGACGTCACTAGTAGAGGTAGAGGGTACCACTTATGTCACATCATGTTTCTTTTAAATGGCAAAACTTTTTTGCGTTTAGTGTATTCATTTGTCTATTGAAACAATCGATTCTCCTCCCTGTTATATCTGACAAAGGTATACCCTGTTGAAGTCGTTAGGAGTAACCATTTTTAAATTAAATAAATAAAATTAAATTATGGGGACGTGCATCTTTTGAAATTTTGCACGTCTTCATAATTTACCGTTGTGAACAACTTTCACATTTTACTGTATTTTCAGTAGAAAAGGCACTTTACCTGAAGCGATAACAGTTTTCAATCAGTGCACTGAATATTTCAAGTAGGATTATTTCGAAAACTGTTACTCCTAACGACTTGAACAAGGTATACCTTTTTCAAATCCAACAGGTTAGAGAATCGATTGTTTCTATAGTCAGATAGATACACTAAGCTACAAAAAAAGTTCTGCCATTTAAAAGAAAAGTGATGTGCCATAAGTGGCGCCCTCTACTACTGACGTCAAAATTACTTAAAAATTCTTATTTGCAGTGCCAAAAAAAAAAAATTGTGCCATTTTTTTAATACTTCGACAGGTTTCAAAGTTTTTGAGATATTTCAAAATAAAATTGTAGCATTGAACCACCCTGTATTTTTTAAACCAGCAACATTCGGATAAGGCATATTTGGCTCAATCGACTTTTTTTGGTCACCAGTATCTTCAGCTCCGAGATTTCCCAACTTTTCACAAACACCCTGTATGGTGTGCGGAATATGAATGCCGTGATTTTAAGGGCTTATGTATCTAAAACTAAAAAACGCCTAAAAGCAATAAAAGAATCTTATGAGAAAAAATGTCTAAAACGCATAGTTTGTCTACAAATAATTTAAAAAATAAAAATACAACTGCAATAATATGCAAAACTGCAAACATGTTTCGAAATTACAAACTAAGGTACAATTAAGGTTAAGTAAAAGCGCCTATAAGGTAATTTGTTCATAATTTGATTTTTGGATCAGTATTAATGAAGTAAACAATTGAAGTTTCCGAGAAACTCGTTAAAACTGTGACGCACTATGACGTTCGAAAACGTGTCACTACTGATAACCTAAAAGTAATGCCTGCTAGTCATAATGGTGTTTTGGAAATAATCCTATTTGAAATGCTCAGGGCACCGAGTAAAAACTGTTTTGATTACAGGTAAAGTACCTTTTCTGCTGAAAATAGAGCAAAATGTTAATTGAGAAAGTTGATCAGAATCGTAAATTATGGAGACGTGCAAACACATGCACATCTCCATAATTTGCCGTTCTGAACAACTTTTTCAAGTAACATTTTGCTGTATTTTCAGTAGAAAAGCCACTTTAACTGAAACCAAAACAGTTTTCAATCGGTGCACTGAATATTTCAAATAAGATTATTTCGAAAACTGTTACTCCTAACGACTTCAATAAGGTATACCTTTTCAGATATAAGAGGTAGGAGAATCGATTGTTTCAATAGTCAGATGAATACACTAAGCAGCAAAAAAGTTCTGTCATTTAAAAGAAACGTGATGTGCCATTAGTGGCGCCCTCTATTAGTGTACATCAGAATTAGAAACATATTTGAATTTCTCGTCCGCAAAAACCCCCGATTTACAAATTTTATGTAAATATTTGTGTTTATTATCATGACTCTTTTTAATTAGTTTCTATTTTTCGCATACCTACTTCAGATATTGTTTAGTTAGTAAGTCTACATACGTCTACCCATACAAAAGTAAGGCCTTGTAGACTCCTATTTTAAATATTACATTTATTTCAAAAAGCCAAGATGTGATTATTTTCCCTTAGAATTAATATACATACACTATACAATATACAGGGTGAATCTTAAATAAGTACAAATATTTTAACCAGCAGTATAGTTTTGTGTGTAGAACACATAATTAAGAGTTTTTTTACAAAATAATCAGAAATAAAAAAGTGAAATTTTAAATAAATTTCGTAATTTTTCAGCAGAAAACTTGTTGAGGACCGCTGGCCTAGACAGACCCTTCATACTTTTATGATAGATAGTGCTGCAGACTGAACGTGTGGTTCACAGTGTTGCCAGTATTACACAAATGTCTTTGCTTCAAGGATGAAAAAATCTCAACTTTTAGCGAATTTTGTCAAGTGTAACATTTTATATTATTTTTTATTATCAAACTGTCATTGACTGTCATGACAGATTATCGGAAGCCCAAGTCAAACTTGTTAACCCCACATAATGCATGAAAATAGCAATAAAATTTGCTAAAAGTTGACATTTTTTCCATTTTAAAGAAAAAACGCGTGCATAGTTTTTCGTTATTCTTCATAAAATAACTTAAGGAAATTGTGTTTTGTGTCCCTTTCTAACAGTGTACAATGACATTTAACTTGTGAAATGTGGATTACTGATTAAATAGTTAATTTTTTAACAAACAGGTAAGCTTGTGTGCACGTTTATGTATAATTTTTGAACATTGGACATAGTAATATCACGTAATATCTTCCTAAATATTTTACGGTAGTATTGAATTTACGGAAATTCATTTTTAATCGTTGAAGTATAGTAAGGTTAGTTCAGATGTTAAAATTTATGTTAATATTGCTGCGTATCATACTACATACCCAATTTTACTGTACTTATGCTTAAAACAAGTATTTTTAAAATAGAACTATTACGTTAAAGGAAACGTAATATTTATATTGGAGGAGATATGGCAACCTCGCAACAAATCATATGTTTCATTACGTTGTTGGATGAAAAATCAGCCAGCGGTCCTCAAAATGTGGGTATTTTTTTTAAAAATTAATATCTCCGTAAATATTAGAAATTTTTAAAAATGGCTTTCACTAGACTGATTTAAATGACGAACTACACCAGCAGTTAAAATATTTGTACTTATTTAAGATTCACCCTGTATATTATAGAGCTTAGAGATTTCTTCACTTAGGTACGGTTATATTTCATTACTTTCAAAAAAATATTGCATTGGTTTATCTTATAAGGAAATTAACTTTTTAAGAACGTCGTAATATTGCTAATATTTATTATATTATACTAGGTATGGCACTATCCGGCATATATCAGGTAACAGATTATTTTCAAGGATATACAATTTTGCAGGTATTGTATTTTTTATAAAGAAGCAACTCATTGTGAGTCGAAATGTTTTTTTCGTATTATCATACATATACTAATTTATATTTTGATGTTTCATTACATTACTAACACAACCAACTTGAAACAAGGTCAGAAATTTGGTAATGAATAGGCTATTCAACGATTTCCTGAATAAATCTGTCTATTAGTTTTTATTAATAATGTAGTCTTTATTTAAACATTTCACTTAAAATTTATACACCAAAAAATATTTTTGTTATAAGCTAACTTTACACACGCTTGGTTTTTAACTAGGCATATTTATTGCACAAAAGTTATATTGAAATATGTTTAGACATTAATTTTATCCACGGATGTGGCTTTATTTACATTTATTTTTTGATAAACTGTGTAGAATAAATTTGCATTTAAATGTTTCTATTTTTTAATAATTATAAAAATAATAAAATTGTAATAACATGGTTATGAAGAATTTATCCATTTTATGCTACTTAAATTTAGCTTTATTTGTTTATTAAAATAAATAAAATATAGTCAATTGGATTTTCTGATAAATTTTAATTAACTTAACCTATCTTGAGCTGAGGATTGTGTAACTAAAATGTGTGCCCAAACCCCAAGCTCTACTGTACTATTTTAGATAGCAGCAACAGCAATATTTTTTTCTTTTTTAATTTGTGATATGGAGTCCGTCGTGAAGGATTTTTAAAACAGTATTGTAGCGATAATACGAATACTCGTATCTTACACAAACATAATATTGAAAAAATGTTCAATAAAAAATACCTAATATGCAGTTTCATACTTACACATCTTGTCGTGCACACTTATATAATCCACATAATCATACAATTTCAGGGTTAACTACTTATAGTTTCGTAGTATATATTCTCCAGAAGTAGGTACATTACAGTTTTTTTAATACTAAGAACATATGGTAACTATAACTTATCATTATATATTTAAGTTTTATTATATAATTTAAATTCAATTCAGTTTATATAGTGACAAAAACACAAGCTTAAAAAAAGAATATTTGTACATACATTTGTATATTTGTACATTTGTACATTGATTCTATAAAAGCCGCTTGATAAACTCCTCGATGATGTCAATTAGATGTTCAAGAGGAATTCTTGAATAGAAAATTTAATATGACGGTAACATCAAATGAAATATTTCTTCAGCTAAAAATTTCTTTTTAAAAAGATTTTATTTTAATAATTTTGAGAAAATATGTAGGAAACAATTTTTTTTCAAAGGCGAGTTAAACAGAACTAAAGAATTACAGCTGATTACCATTATTTACAAGTTCGTATTAAATTGATTGTCTCTGCACTTTTGGTCTTCATTATTCTTAATTTTAACTTAATTTTAAGGAAATTGCCTGTTCTATACTTATGTTATCTCTGAATTACTTATTGAGTCACCTCTAAAATTACGAATTTTTTTTCCATTCATCGAACTTAAAAAGAATGATAATATCCTACGCAGGATTTAATTTAAAACATTTTTTTAATCCTGTTAACTTTTAAAAATAAGATTCTAATAGTATTTATTAGAAGAAATCAAAGTCAGTAGTAAGGTTTGTCTTTAAAATTTGACAGTAATAAAGTTATAAAGTAAAAATGAAATTCAAACTAAAAAATTTGATCAAAATAGGCACCATGTTTTCTGAAACATATATTTATTCTTCACCGAAAATTGAAATTTAGTCTATCTAATAAATGACGACCATTTCTTATAATGTTACAATTACTCGTTATACGATTCAATAAATTTTCTCGGGATTCAATTGACAATTTATTCATTGTCAATGAATAAACAAAACATTTGTTGAGGTCTGGCTATCGTGGTGGCCAACTTCGAGGATTTACTCGTTCTAACCATTTATTTAGAAAATTAATATTCTCTAACAGTAGCACTAAAATGTCTCATAATGCATACACCAAAACTCTATTTTAAATTGCAACGATAAATCAGAGATATTATTTTGCAGATATTTCAAATAATTTGTGCCATTTAATCGATTTAGCAAAATAACTGGTCCAATCAAATAACGGCCCAACTTTCGTTCAAGGGAAATCAGTTACAAATGAAATTGTTCTATAGGAAGGTTCTACACAAGATTACTAGTATATAACCAATTTTCTTTTTCTGCGGAAATGTTTCTTTCTCCGGAAAATTCGAATTTTTCTTATATTATATTTTAACTGAAAATTGCCTCAAAAATTTCTTTTTTAAATGTCTTTATATTACATGCTGCTCTTGAAATACAAAATTAATAAGATTGCGGTTTTGATTTGATGTAAAAATGTGAAAATTTACGGAAAATTTCCATTTTCCTTCGACTTTAGAATAAGGGAAATCTGTTATAGGAATGATAATTAGATAATTTGATTTGACTACTAATTTGCGCGTTAATGATATATTATATAATTTTATTTGCGGAAATTTTTTTTAAAGAAAATATTGAGGAAAATCTTATACATATTCATGTTTTTTAGGGTTTTGTGAATAAACGACGGTTAATTAGTATTTGTATTAATGTTTTTTGAGTTTTGTGAATAAACGATGTTATTCAAGTTATAAAAAGTAAGTGGATTTGTAGCATTTTTTAAAAATTGAGCGCGCCCGGTCGCGTATATTAATTATATCCACATAGATGTTTGTTATATAAATGTTAAACAATAATCATGTGACTCTGTAAGGATTCTGTATTAATTTAAAAGTTAAACTATCTTTTGTGGCAATATTATGGCGGATAATGATTTTTATGTTGAAACTATTTATTTGAAAAATCTCCATATTTTAATTTTATATAATTAATGAGTTCATCCATCGGATCTAGACTGTTTTTCTTACAATGGCGTCTCCACAAGTACTCACAGAGTCGGTCTGCAAATTCGTCTGGTGGAATATGTTGACCTTTTTGAATTTTTCTGCAGCCACCTACGACGACTCAATCCGTTGAGTATGAGTACCGTCTTTAGCAACGAATATAACACTATGGTTAACAGTCTAATGCCATATTTAGTAAATCTCTCATACGCTTTCCACATATCCGAATGGATAATAGACCTTTTCTCTACATGTTGTTCCAAAAAGAGAATTAACGTGCCTGCATCCCTTTTATTTTCGGAACAAATTACCATTCTTAAGTCTTCTGAGTTATCGGCAATCATTCCGAATACCCAGGGACCTTCAACTACACTTCCTCTGTCATATTTTCATTTACCAAATTTGGATTTTTGTGTTCAGAAATACGTTTAGAATTCAAAAATAAAAATTGGTCACATTTTTTCGCTTTTCTACATTTTTTCCATATAGGTAATGAAAACGACGCATTTCCGCGGGAAAATTTTGGCGTTTCTGTGTTAAGAAAAATGTCTATAATTCACAGCAAAAAATATTTTTTATGTAACTGATTTCCCTTTTTCTAAAGTCCACAAAATTTCCCTTATAATGGCAATGTCGCATTTCCGCGGAAAAATTTTAATGTTTCTGTGTTCAGAGAGCCCTCTGAATCCTATTTGTTATTTGTTTTTTTTTTCATAGCTGATTTCCCTTAAACGAAACTTGACCCCAAATAACAATCAATAATACATCGCAATGTTCATGAAAGTTGCGAATATTTGTAATTCCTCTACGAATGAAAATATTGTGAAAATTAATATCCTGATGCAAGATAAACTGGCAAAAGGTCACTCGTCGATCCAAATCTTGAAGCAATAGCTCTTGCACATTTTTATTATGATATGGATGTAGTAGATTACATTTAAGAATTCAGTGTACAGAAGTTATTGATAACCCGCTTATTTACAGGTCATCTTCAACTGTTTGCAAAACATTTTCTTCATCTTGCACCTTTATTACATTAGGATGTTCTCCGATATTATTGAACAAATTTTCTTTCCCTTGAACCCATCTTTCAACATTAGAAAATGTTTCTTTATGGAAAAACCACTCGATTTGGAAATCACCTACGGTATTCTTCCACCCTTCTACAGTTCCCTAGCACAAGTAACATGTCAACTTGTTTGCTGAATGTAAATTTTCCAGCCATTTTCAACGACAAACAGTAACAGAAATAAAATAGTTTTATTACTAACTGTCAAATTTTAAAGACAAAGCCTGCTACTAACTTTTTGATTTCTTCTAACAAACATTAATTGAAATCTTGATTTAATTAATAATTTTTTTCTTAAAAACCATAAAGGTTTTTAAAACTTAACAGGAGTAAAACAGTGTTTTAAATTAAATTATGTGCGCGATATTATCATTCTTTTTAAATTCGATCAATGGAAAAAAGTTTGGTATAATTTTAGGGGTAACTCACCCTAAATGAATACCTTGTATTGTTTCAATTTACTTGAACTCGGAGTCAAAGAAGACCAAATAATAAGCCTAAATCATGTACCAAATTTGGTAATTCCAAGATAAAGTAATTTAAGATATTATTTTTTTTTTCAAAATATTTAGCCCCACTTTGAAGGCTTGTAACTCTACCTGTAAGCAACAAACATAGATATATTTGGTTAAATTGCAATATTTTGGTACCCCTGCATGCACCTGTTCTGTGTTGGTTCTCGTGCGGAACACTTTGTATATGTATAAAGCAGCCTTTGAAGAAATCAAGTGAGATAACTTGCAACAGTATAAATTTAATTTTATTATTGATAATTGATCTGATCACTGACGAATTTTCAACATTTATATTCACAACATTTCTTACATGATTGAGATATAATAATTCCAGTATTTTGACAATAGGATTTTCCCATATTTTTTGTACCCGCGGTTGACGTAGGAGGAAGATTAATTGGTTATTTACATTTATTTTGCATCACCTGAATACCCGTTTAAAGCAGTAGCAAATGATGTATGCGTCGCATTCTTTTAAATGCTGTAAATTATTGCTATACGGAGAAGTCTTATATGAATTAAAACAGAAATGGTAAGGTAACAAAAGGTTACCTGTATGTAAGTCATGGAAATAACCCTCAAATTGATGACTGTCTTCATCACCTTAACCTTAAAATTAATTAAAATTTTATAGTAAAAAAATATACCTATATATATAAAAAACTAAGAATTAGAATCTGTTCTGTAATTAATCTCTGTCAAATATTTAAAAATATTTTTTGATATAATAGAGAGAGATCTTTGTTTGAGTCACGTTACACGAGTCCGATAGATATTGTTCAAAAAAATTGTTTTTTTAGATTATTTACAGTTCTAAAATCTATACGTCTAATCTGATAAAAAAATAAATCATGTCATATATTTTTTTAAGAATATATTTTGTTCATAAAATAGAACATTTTAATTCATATTGGCACTGTGGATGTTAAATCTAATACAATTCAATTGTGACAAGGAGGAGTTGATAGGGTACTGGGTGTCTCAAAGTCGATGCTCCACGGCTTAAAAACTTAAACAAACTTAAAAACAGGAATAAAAATTTCTTTTCATGGGGGTGTCAAATAGAACCACTTAAGCTTACCTTTGAGCCAAAAATGCAATTTGATGTTTTGAAAATACCTGTCTTCAAGTATATTTTTCCAAGAAAGATACCGACCCCAACTAGCACCAAAGTAACACTAACTGAGCCCAGAACCTTTAAAGAGTAACTGTTACGTAACATTTACTAAATTTGCTACTTTGTTGTATAAATAACTTAATATAACAAAGTTACCGTTGCTGCTACGTATAGTCTACGACTTCTGGTCACTTTACAGGTATATGACTTCTAAGTAGCTCCCCTGGTTTTATGGACGTTATGGTTACCGGTGGAACGACCTTAAAGTTTTCACAACTTGAAAGTGGTAAATAATCGTAGCAGCAACTAAATCATGTTACTAAATTATGACTTCAAAACTGTAATCACTTTCAAGTAGCTCAGTCTAAGCAACGAAGAGGTTGTAGTGTGCATTGAGGGGGGGAATATTACTCTGCAGGAACGTATTTGGGGTAGTTAGGACGTAAACATAACTAAAGTCCCCGCCCCTAGGCTTTTTTGTTTTTTTGCCTTTTATCCCGAAAACGGTGCGTTATAGCAAACAATTATTTAAATAAAATTAGCTTATGAAATTTTCCACATGATTGGTTCTATCCATTTTTTCGCTATGACGTACCATTCTCAAGATATCTGCTCTAAAAATCGGTAATTCAAAAAAAAAATTAACAAACATTTTTTGTCATAATTCTCCTGGTAACTTCTCAGCCATTTGTATTAAACAAAAAATCCCATAAGATAATGTTTTAGAAAGATAAATTTTATTCAAGACTATAAATACATACGAGTATGCTAATTTATCTCCAATGGGTCAGAAACTAAAGTAATTATTTATATTATGAATTGGCTGGATTTCCCTTGGCCTTATTCAATGAGGATGATATGAGGAAAACAAAAAAAAAACGTACTTTACAAGCTTTTTCAACCAATCAGAATATCTACCAAAGCTTATTTTGATTGATGAACATTTTCTTTTATATAAAGTCATCCAGCATAGAGAATTCCCAGTTTCAACAATTTGTGGTACGTACGTGAATTTTGTCAGGATCCACTATCCATGCAGAAGATGTATCATCCAATGCTCATCCAATCGCACTAAATTGGCATAGCAGGAAAGGCGCTATCGGATAAATATCGGTATGTCGACATCAATTTCAAACTGGAAATTGAAATTGAATTATTTCTCTTCACCCACCAGAACAAAGATAGGCTGATCAACCTATTCAGCTCTAAATTTCAGTAAAACGGCGTCACAACATATAATTACGTGATGCTGACGTGTTGATTGTAAACACATCTATTGATCAGTCCGTAGTAAGTGGTGGTTATAAGAGAAGACGTCGACCTCGAGCTACTTACAGCAAAAATGCCACCTGACCACATACAGTTCATAAAACCTGACAGAGGAAAAATACAAACCAACATTTACTTCACACATCAAATGCCACAGTTGAGACATTTTGTTCTTACACGCAATCAGTAGCTGTGATTCTACAAGCGACATTCCAGAAGTGCAAACTTGTTTTTGCAAAAGTTTACCAAAAACATCCTGACATACAGAAAATAGCTGAAGTATTCCACAATCCCTTCTCCTTGCATGGTGATGTTGAGAAAGCTGGGTGAATATGCATGCTGAAATGGTACGGTGTCCCTGCAAAAATAAGCTCTCTGAACACCTTCAGGAACGATTTATTTTTGAAATTGGCACCGAATATAAAACGAAATTACGCAGCACTTCTACTCAGCGGGGGCAGCTTAAGAGCATGCATTATTCAACATTTTGCCAATATAAGCACTAACACCACCTAAGTTGAACTTTCTAGTTTCGAATAATATATAATTCTTTTTGGTAACTTTAGCAGGATTTAAAATTCCAAACTTTAAAATTACATCGACATTCCACTATATTGGACCACAAATATGGCCACCTTAAACAGTACCTAATCCCACAGGTCTAGAGATTCCTGAGCTGCACCTGGTTGAATGTGCGTAATTCGTGCTCTTTCGTTGTCCTCTCGCTGGATGAAAATACAAGATCTCATTTTATATTCGATGCCAATTTCAAAAATTAGTCGTAACTGAGTGTTCAGTGAATTTTTCTTACAAGGCACCGTACCATTTCAGCATGCATATTCGCATGCATAGTTTTTACAACGTCAAGTTTAATCTTCCAACGTTTTGTGCTAGTAGAAATCGCAGCAAGTGAATTCGTATAAATACCCTTGAGTCCCAGATGTTACATTTGATGGGTGGAGCGAATGTTGGTTTGTACTTTTTCTCTGTCAGATTTTATGAATAGGATGTTATGGTCAGGTGACGTTTTTGCTGTAAGTAGCACAATGAGGTCGAAGTCTTCCTCTATAAGAGCCACATTGGTTGTTTCACTTACGGCCTGGTCAATAGCGGTGCTTACAATTAATACATCAGTATTATGTGATGCTTGATATGTTGTGGTGTCGTTTTATAGGAGTTTATAACTCAATAGCTTGATCAAACTATCTTTGTTCTGGTGGTTGAAGAGAAATAATTATTGAATCACTGAAATTTTAGTTTCCAAATTGAAATTTATCATTGGATAGCATCTTTCCTGTTTTACCGACTTAATGCAATTGGAAGAGCTGCTATATCCATCGAAAACAGTGGTATGTTCTGCCTTATGTTAGTTGTGGAAACTGAGAATCCTCTGTGTCAGATGACCTTATGTAAAAGGAAGCATCCATCAATCACCTTTCAGTGGTTGGTTTAAACAGCTTGTAAAGTACAGATTTTTTTTGTTTTTCTCATACCACTCTCATTGAATAAGGCCAAGGGAAATGGAGCTAATTTTTTGTAAGCAAATAGTATCATTTGTTTTTGTAGCTCATTAGCAGTTAGTTAGGTTTTTGGTATTATTTAATATATACGTAAAAAATAATTAAATAACATCGCTAAAGTTTAGAGATTCGTTGACTGTGCTGATCATGAACCCGAAGGTGAAGATTATAAAATTAAAGAATCCTTGTTTTTATCTACTGCCCAATAATAATTGTTATCACAAAATATATAGCTTTTAAAATGTGATGCTTTAACGAGGGGTTCTTTGAGAAAAATACGTTATTTATATTTTTTTCTGACCACCCTTCAAATAAATAAATACAATGAAATTGATCGTTTAAACAGGTCAATTTCATATTTTAAACTTTTTATTAACATTAATATTGTTGAAAATTTACTGACGTGTTAACATACGTCGTACATTTTTATATAGTCAACAGCTAATATATTATATTATAGATATTGGTCACAACTTCTGACGCGATAGCCAAGAATTTCATATCAATATATGAAAGTTATACATACAGGATGAGTGGTTCTTAATACTGCTGACAACCGAAATCGATTTTTTGGATAGTTCGGTTAACCGGTTTCGGGATAATTCGGTTTTTTACAAAACCCAAAAACCGGTTATTCGATTCTTCAAATAACCGGTTTTAGTGCTGACAACTGAAATCGGTTTTTTGGATAGTTCGGTTAATTGGTTTCGGACAATTCGGATTTTTACAAAACCGGAAAATCGGTTATTCGATTCTTCAAATAACCGATTATTCAATAATCTGAGTGTAAATCTGTTCATTCGAACCAAACATCCGAATAATCGGATAATCGATTATTCTAGGAGTTGACAGATATCATTTTAATTTATGATGAAGTGAATATACTTTAGCGGAACGATTTCCCGGTAAACATGTGCCAAATGCAGCTACTTTACCGCGATGTGCAGTGAGTGCAAGTGTAGTGCATGATAGGAAATTTGCAATCGAATCTTGAAAGAGATTGAGGTGCAAGGCGTCCACGGCGTACTACAGCAGTGTAGCGTATCATACACGTGGCTCAATTATATCTCTATCATGTACAGAATGTCCAAGCATTAATACCAAGGGATTTGTGTTAATTTGTAAAAACTGGGTGAGTCGGGCCTAAAATATTGTTGTTGTAGTATGTCAAACTGTTTTATTAATTAAAATCACAAATTAAAATAATTAATAACAATAGCGGCAAAAGCAGTTGAATTTGATGCCTTACCAGGTTTTACAGTTGACCAGTTTCCAGTGCTGTGCGGAAGGGTTTTTTAAATCATTTTTGAGCTACTTTTTTAATTTTATTTTTACAAAATTGTATTTGTGCACTGTACATTCAAAATTTTTTTTTTTAAATTAGTTCTGAATCATCCTGTTTATTGGAAACTATAAGAAATAGGAAAACGGTTAAGTGTATAAAAAAGTTACAAACGATTTTCGATAGCGCCACATTTATTTATTTTTTTTTTAATACTCGAAGAGCTAGGACCGGCCTGCAAGCGTCATTAAGTGCGCAACATATGTCTAAAACTTTCTCCATTTAACAATTTTCCTATCTCTTATAGTTTCCAAGATACCAATACATGCATCACCAAAATGGTGCAGACTGTATAAAAATGTGTAATTTAGATAAATTATGTGAATGTAATGGGGAATCTGTTCTTTTTTATAAACAATAACACTAAAACATTCCTATTACAGACCGTATATTCAGCGAGTCTAGAATAAAAGTAATGATGCTTAACTGACTTGTATATCTGACCAACGGCAACAAAAATGGTTTTGAAAAAAATGTGTACAAATACATTTCAAAATTAAAAATACAATCACGAATAAAATGCCAATTATGTTATGAAATATCAAATTAAGGTATGATTAAGGTTAAGTAAAAGCTTCTGTAACGTAGTTTGTTTGAAGTTTATACAGCATGCGCCAAAAGTATGGAATAAATTCAATAAAAACGAAACAATTATTTTTTGGGAAAAATCCTCGAACAGGTCGATTTTTAATTTAAAAAATACATAAAATGCGATTTTCAAATGTCATTTGTTTTCGAGTAATGACGTCATCGATTTTTTTTTAAATGGCAAAATCATATTTTTTCCTTGATTCTGAAAGATCGTTTAATTCTCTATCAGACAGTACTAAACTTTTGCCCTCTTACATAGGAAAGTTTTCGAGTAAATGACGATTGAATGTTAGAAAACGTAAATTTTATCCATAAAAAAGTAACAATTCTGAGGTATGTAAAATAAAATACAATTGATTACATTTTATACTTAAATTAAATGTTCGAATTGTCATCCACCAACTTCTTGACAATGCGCAAGTCTGTGAAGAAATCCTTCTTGCACATTATGAATGATTTCTGGGGTAACTCTGCGTATTTCGTCCGGTATGCGATTTTGAAGTTCTTCTAAATTACGTGGTTTATTAATGTACACTTTTGACTTCAAGTATCCCCATAATAAATAGTCAAGAGGTGTAAGATCTGGCGATCTTGCAGGCCATTCTATTGGTCCGCGTCTGCCGATCCACCTCCCAGGAAAACAGTTCCAAAAAATCTCGTACAGGGCGCGCATAGTGCGGAGGTGCACCGTCTTGCTGAAACCATATGGTATCGTCAGGAATGTCAGGGTCATTATCGTTAGGAAAAATTACTGCAAGGGCTGGAGCAAGGTCATTTCCTAGAAACTCTAAATATCTTTGTCCTGTAAGGGTGTATTGGGTATGTGCCTCTGCCATCCAATGAGGATTTTCCCAACTCCAATATCTGCAAGTTTGACGGTTTACTGTACCATTCAGACAAAATGTGGCCTCATCTGAAAAAAGTATTTGCCGGTGTAAATGTCTATTTCCTTGACATAAATCCATTAGAATTTCTCAAAAGTGTAAGCGGCGATCGGGATCATCTTCATTGAGTTCCTACACAAGTTGAATTTTGTAGGGATGATATTTTTCCTTCCTCAAGATACGTAGCACTGTGCTCTGACTAGTGTCATTGTTTAATGCAACCAATCGTGAAGAATTATTATTATCCACCATACTTATCAAAATGTTCTGTTTCTGATTTTCATTAATGCTTGGACGTCCAGGTTTTGGAATATTTACAACATTGCCAGTTTCTCTAAATTTAGACTCTACCTTACTGACTGTTGATTGGCTGATAGAGCGATCTGGATATTTTTTATTAAATAAATCGCAAACTTCCTGCTGAGTTCTAGTCATATTAAATGTGCCATAATACTTTAAATTGAATAATAATTTCTATGTCGCTTACAATACTTATTAGAAAGTCGGTGTGACAATGACACTTTGCAAAGATTTTCACCTAAGTGATCCATAAAAGAACTATGGAATTCGAAAAACTAAACTTGATAACTTCTTCTTCTTCTTCTTCCTTTTATGGCCTTCGTCCAGGGGACATTTTTTTTGCTTTATTTTAATTGATTTACGTTTTCTAACATTCAATCGTCATTTACTCTAAAACTTTCCTATGTAAGAGGGCAAAATTTTAGTACTGTCTGATAGAGAATTAAACGATCTTTCAGAATCAAGGAAAAAAATATGGTGTTGCCATTTAAAAAAAATCTATGACGTCATTACTCGAAAGCAAATGACATTTGAAAATCGCATTTTACGCTAAAATATGTATTTTTTAAATTAAAAATCGACCTGTTCGAGGATTTTTCCCAAAAAATAATTGTTTCGTTTTTATTGAATTTATTCCATACTTTTGGCGCATACTGTATTTTGTATCAGTATTAATAAGGAGGTGAATAAACAATTGAAGTTTCCCAGAAAATCCCTAAAACTGTAGTGTACTGTAACGTACGACAACATTGTAATGTATCACCCATTGTTATGAACCTAAAAGTGTCAGTCGTGGTAGTATTGCACCTACCTTATTTCGTACTTCTGTCCATAGTACTTAATTGATATTTGTGAGTATACATAAACAAAAATAGAACCACTTATAGTACTCATAAATAATTGCATGACACGTTAATTTATGGCAAAATTCTCTAGCAACAAGACGTTTGTATGGTACACGTTTTTCGCAAGCAACATAAATTATTTTAAACACTTGTAAAGTATTTCACATTTTATTCTGTAATTTTGAACACAGGATAATAGTTATCCTGTGTAGTGAAAGCTCTAAGAGAACCATTCACAGTAAGCAAATTTAGGTAGTAAAATATGTTTTATTTGGTACAATTTATCATCCAACAAAATATCGGCACTCATATTCCAGATACCATGTATACAATTTAATTTTAATATTAATACATTAAATATTACTAAATAAGTAACAGTCACTTTATTAATAAGAAAGCTTTTCTATTATTATCTAACACAACAAAAATAATATTGTCCACAAACATTATAGAAATATAACAATATCAAATATTCATATTTACCTGACACGAGTATACAATGGAACATAGAACCACTAATAAACTAAAATCACTTATTGCATAATTATCTCACGAAATCAAATGGCAGACTAAAATAGATTAGAAATTGTAATTTGAGACGTTATCGGTCAATGTTATCAATTTTTAATAAGAAAACAATGACGTAGACTGAAGTAGGTATATCACTGCAATGAAACAAGATAGCAATCAAAGTACCGAGTACAATAGAACATCTGGCAAATATAAGGTTCACTTTCCTGATATGATACAAGTACTAAATTAAAAATGACAAATCAAATGAACCTAAACTCAAGAATATTATAATTTGTATAAAAACTTTATAAAACAAACACGGAAATCCAGGAAACAACTAATCTGTGGGCTAATGCCCCGACCAGCATTGAATTACATCTGAAAAATCTATAAAGAAAACAGCTATAGTTATTCGTCAGCAGCCCACCAGACATATACCGGCTTCAAGTTTATTAACTCTCATCAGTATACCAAAGGTGGAATATCTGACGAATGACCATAGCTGTTTTAGTTTGTCTAAGTCCGACAGGGATCATGAGTGCCATTATCTACTTCATACCGGACTGAAAATCCATGGGCACGTAGCGTTCTACTTAACTGTACACCATTGAAAAGCTGTCGATCTCTATCACGTTCGGCTATAAACGATATTTTGCTAACATTGAATTCCAGGAAACAACTACTCTGCGGACTAGTGTCTCGATCAGCATTGAATTTCGGAAACGGTGATGTATACAGAATGGCTTAACATAGTAAAAAATTTGCCCATTTTTATGCCTTTCAATTTTCTTATGAAATTTGAGATCTTTGTATACTTCCTAAAATAACAGTTGAAAACTGGAGTGTATTTTCTTTTTCCTTTCATAACTTTTATCAATTTTTAAAGTAAATGTTATGAAATTTGATACTCTTATTTTGTTCAACATAAGCTTTCCAATGGAGGTGGAATTCATCTGTTTTGCTCTCTTCGATAATATTAATATCAGCTATAAGAAAATCAAAAAATGCTAACTATGAAAATTTAGGAATCTAATAGGCCTAGAATTTTTTTCCACTTTTACAGGAAGCAAATGCACGTTTTCAGTTTTGAGCTTGTATTCCCGGAACTATACAAAATATCTCACGTTTCTTAAAAGGAAATACAGAGTATTTCTTAAGTAAAGGTCAAATATTAATTGGCGTATTCTGTGACAAAAAAATAAGGATTTTTTTGTTATGTAAATGTGAGGTCTTAGGACAGTCATTGTCCAGTTACAGCGTGTCAAAAATTAAAAAAATAAGTTTTTCTACAAAACTGTTAAAGGTGGGCTTTTTAATTGTCATTTTTGATGTTAAAAATGTCATTTTTTGAGACGCGTGTTAAAAGTAAGTTTATTTAAATTTTGTTTTGAAAATTAATAAAACGTTTTAACAAACACATGAACAAATTTTTATTTTAAATAAGTACAAACCAACATTTTAACTAGTTATTACTATTAACATAGTCAAATTAGAACAATTTGTAATTGTATTGTAAATTGTAATTCCCTGCGGAGTCATCATACTTAAGTTGGTTTTACTGTCAACATGTGTGACACATCTATTTTCTGTAGAAATACTACTGGTAGTACTGGTGGTCTTGCTAGTAATTGCAGCAGTAGGAAGTATTTGGCACACAATTTCCTTCTTCTGTTCCAGTAAATTTTCAATATAGCCTTCAGCTACCGTCGAGAATTTCCATCCTCCATATCTCTTGATGGTAGTAAGATTTGCACCAGAATCTGCTAATAAAGTCGCCGATGAACGACGAAAACAGTGTCCGGTGTAGAGTTGAGGATTTGGTAGATTCAAGAACTCTGCAATGTCGGCAGACATTTTACCAAAGATGTTAATTCCGACTGGATTCTTCATACATTTATTCTTCATATATTTAAGAAAAAGTCGTCTATGGTCAGCGTTGGGTGGCCGGAGTGCCATATACTTTCTAAAAAAGTTTAAATAGAATTCACCAACAACACTGAAAGTCCGAGGCACTTTCGTTTTAGTATCTCGTATGGTCACAACAACCGAAGTGCACAAATATTCGATATTGTCGATGGTCATCTGACACGCTTCCTCCCGGCGACACGCCCCAAAGACACCCACTATTGCTGCGACTTTCATCATCAGATACTTTTCGTCTTCTGCTTCTGTGAGAAATTTGTCGATATGCGTCTTCGTCAAAACTTTTGACTTTTTTGCTTGATTTCCTTCACCCTTCCGTTTTAAAAAAGCAATAAGTTTATAATGTTTGCTTATATCTTGATCTGGCTTTATTTTTAACATAGTTTTGATCATGGAATAATTTGACCACAGCGTTGACGATTTCCATATCTTGGCTTTTTCCTAAAAATATGCCAGTAAAACACTTTCGTTACATTTCCCAGGGACCTATTTAATGTTGCACCATTTCGAAAAGCATCTATAAGCGATTTCGTACTGTTCCTTTGATTTCGCCGGCAATAATTCCAATGTTGCTCGACTGGCGACATCTTCGATTTCAGCAGAGATGGATTCGTTACGCTTATTATCGAGATTATTCATTATACTTATAATATTACTAGAAAATGCTGTCAATATTTTTGCGTTTTTTCCGTAACTAACAACAGCACTGGTTGCTACGAAAATTTTGGTTCATAAACATTGCGATCTGTGTGGTATTTTTTGATTTCTTATTTTTATTAAGTTTAAAGTTCTTACGATTGTTTTGTAGAAAAAATAGTGTATGATATACGTGTTAAAAGTGATTTTATTTTGTTCGTGAAGTTAAAAAACTCGCTACGCTCGTTTTTTAATCATCTTCACTCACAAAATAAAATCTTACTTTTAACACGTATATCATAAATAGCTATTTTAATTTTTAATTATTAAACCGCTTGAGGTAATTTAACCAAATTCGGTGTGCATATTTAGTATGATAGTAGGTATAAAACAAATAATTAACAGCTTTAGAAACTTACCAGTGGTGAAGGTGTGAGTATCATCGATTATTATTTAACCTTTCTGAAAAGAGCTTGATTGGATTTGAAGTTGGAAGATTTGGAAATCTTTTCATATAAATTCGCCTAGCCTCAGTACCATTTCCATTTGCAACGCCATAAATCTAAACCACATTAGCCATTTCAGCATTTGAATAGGCATAAGCCAGTATTAAAATGAAATCTTTTTTTAAAAAATATGCTTAATTTGACAATACACAATATTAAATAAGATAACGGCTTTCTATTGTTTTGCATGGCCTCCCTTAGATATGTTTAAGTAATTTAAGTAACTGTGTAAAAATTCACTTGATCAAATAAACCCATTTTGTTATTAATCGGTTTGGAGTGTAAAAAAGTATAAAAAAACAAAAAGTGGATATAATACAATGGCGCATATGATGATCTATTTTATTTGTAGCACTATAGAGCGCGATAGTTTTTTTAGCAATTAGTGATTAATGATATCCACACCTCCGCTACTGTTAAGTTTCTAAAGCTGTTTCTTTTTGTTTCATTATTATCATTACAAACGGTTTAGAAATTAAAAATTAATTTTTCTTTAATCTTTAACACTCTGTAGCGGAACAGTGGCTGTCTCAAAATCCCACATTTATATAATAAACAACCCTTATTTTAAGCCATTGAATACGCCCTTGAATTTTTGATCTCGACTTAAGAAACAAACTGTATAAAGGCATAAGAATGCCCAACTTTTTCCTAATTTAAACCACACTATAAACATATATTGTCATTTCAAAAATCCCTATACTGGGCATCGTAAAAGTGACCACCCTGTATATCTAAAAATAGTTTTAATATGCCGTTGGGCCGCTACAGCAAAAAAAAATTGAAAAAGTACTAGTTTATTGAAAGAGCTTAGAGTAATTGCTCAATTGCTCAAGAATCGTGTCCTCCACGTTGCTCGACACGATTCTTCATTGATTGGCGAGTTAGGTCGGGTGACCGTGCAGGCCAATCCACAGGGCCACCTTAGCCTATCCACCTGTTAGGAAATATTTCATTCAAATTGTGCCGCACTGGGAAAGTAAAGTGGGCTGGGGCGCCATCATGTTAGCTCTTATATGTCCAGTACAGGCCACATGCTGCAGGAATTGAGCATAAACGTGTTCATTCAAATGTGGTGGGAGCAAATATGGCACGATGATCTGCTCGCCCACAATGCCGGCCCAGATGTTAATTACAAACTGATGTTCGTCTCTACGGAGGGCTATGACATGGGCGTTATTTTCATTCCAAATGTGACTATTACGGCTATTAAAATACAACCCCTTGTAAAACAGGCCTCTTCAGTAAACAAAACGTAGCAACCAAAGTGTGGTTGTATCAACTGCTGCAACCACCAACGACAAAAACGGCGACGTGGCAGATGGTCCTCCAGACCCATGGCTTAGACTTGTAACAGGCGGTACGAGTATAGTTGATGATTCCGGAGAACCCGCCAAACAGTACTTCGTGCAGCTCCCATATCATGTGCAATGGCACACCTCCTTCCTCAAACTCTACTGTCCGCGTGACGAAGGGCCGCACCTGCACTGTAGCGGCTAAATGATATATTTCCGGACAGGCATTTATAACGTTTCTTTATTTTCATGACCTCGACGACCCTATCAATTTGTCGCAATAATTACTATACCCGTAGACATTTAAAAAATTGTCTTTGAATGTTTATCAATCCAGCAGTTATAGTTGGGTTGCCAAGTCAAAGCAACATATTCTAATTTAGATCTGACAAAAGAGTAATATAACAATTTAAGAGTGGCTATATCATTAAACTGACGACCATACCTTATTACTAGCCCTAAAGATCTGTAAGCGCTTAACATAATATTATCAACATGAGTCCTAAAAGTGAATCTGGAATCAAACGTTACACCAAGATCTTGGGGTTTATCAAGAATGTTAAATTGTATTCGATTGTCACTTTGTTAAAGTAATAGTCATAATATTACATTTAGTAGAATTAAGAGTCAGGGCATAACGTTGACACTAATTACTGTAGAGAGAATTTAAATTGCACTGTAATTCCTCACAGTATTTAATGGAGTTTATGACTTTAAGCGTTTTCAAATCATCTGCATACATTATGTAATCTACATTTAGACATTCAGCAATATTATTTACATACAAAATAAAAACAATGATCCAAGGACCGACCCTTGCGGTATACCCGAAGCAGTAATGTAACTCCTCGATTTATAACTATTGAGGTACTCAACTCTGTTTATCAAATTATCAAATACGAGTTAATAAGGAAGAGAAGGACCTCTGAAAAACTAAAATATGATGATGATGATGATGATGATTTTGATTTATTAGTATTTGCTGGTTAATGCCGTCAAAGGCTTTCATAAAGTCTGTGTATAAAATATCAGTCTTCTTCAGGTTATTAATGTTTTCAGCACAACATATTGTTCTGAAATGTTACGTTTTGCATGAGCATAGATCAGATGACAGCAAATAACGACTTAATCAGATAGCAGGTACAATATTCGTGTTACTAATTGAATTTGTATTTAGTAATCTCTCAGTTTTTGTCAAGATACAAGGGGAGGCAACCGATAACCGTGCTCTTATGGTATAGAAGATGAAACCACTTTCTTTGCCTATAGTACATTCCTTAGACTAAAAAGGTGAGGTAGGATGGAGGTATCCAAGTGAAGTAAGTACCTCAATATGTCAGTATCATTTTAGGTTCCAAATGGTTTGGTTTCACTTTCGAGTCTCGACTAGACTGAAATTGGTCAAAATAGAAGCTTCCATTCCTCAATTTGCTACTCTTTCATAAAATGTTTCAAATTCATACCTTCGTTAGAGACGTGGTGCAAAAAACTAAAGAAAGCTAGAAAGTGTCGTATTTTTTTTATTATTTTTGCCAAAGTTGCATTCGGTGCACGAAGTCGAAAACTTGTGTTATCCATTGGGTCAACATCATAAACATCAGATCTACCGGATCTGATGTAAGGTCTAATATTACTGGTTACTGGAGTATTCGCCAATCCTACGCATGATTATTAAAGTTTAGATATAAAGTACTATGGAACCTTTCGATAAATGAAGTAGTTACAGCACTGGTCATAGCGACAATTAAATAATAAGCTCTGAAATTACAGTCGGGGTAGGAAATTATAACATGTACACCTAGATACAGTTACGGTAAATTTTATTGAACTTCTGTGATCGAATCAATTTGTTCAACATTAGTATTTTTGGTAAAAATATTAGGCTCATGTACAGCAATGTTCTTAAATTCTTCTGTAAATAACATTAAGTACATCATCGTCGACGAACCACATACCCATTCTGATATAACGCTGATATTGTGGTGCTCATAGCCCCCGTCCATCTTTTTCCAATGTAGATAACCATCTAAAATATAATGTAAGTATTATAAAAATGATCTGAAAAATTAGTAATTATAAACAATATGTTATATATGATAGAAACGTAAATGTTTTTATACGAATGAATATCTCAAAATTACCCTATTCATAAATCAAACAAAATTTCCATGAAATAAAGGGACTCTACTTGAATTAAAAATCTATATAGCTACTGAGTGTTAACAAAGTTGATATATGAAAATGTAAATGTAAATGTATTTTACAATATTATAAGTAGGTACTTGTGAAAATGACATTGTACCCATACACCAAAGGTGTCCTTTTCAATTGAAACAAAAGTATGTAAATGATATTGTCACTTTTTTATTTGTTAGCACAACTTACATCTATTATATAAAATTCTCGTGTCACAGTTTTAGACGCCGTTCTTCTCGGAAACGGCTTGACCCATTTTTATGAAATTTTATATGTTTATTCAGTAGGTCTGAGAATCGGTCGTAATCTATTTTTCATACCCCAAAGTGATAAGGGTGGTCCACCCCAAACAATTTTTTTTTATTTTTTAGACAAATTTTTGTATTTTTATTTTTTTATGATGTGGCATTAAAAAATACATACAACCCTTAATTTTCATCCTTCTATCACAAACCCCTATTTTTTAATAACCATTTTAGTAATTTAATAATTTTTTACCCTGGTCGATAACTGATCGATTATTACTAGATCAGTTATCTCCGCCAGGCATCTACCGATGTCACTTCTCACCCAGTAAATAGCACGGAGTAGGGATGAGATTGAAGTCGGTCTCCTGTCTCTCTCACACAATAAGCCTTCTCTAACTCCCTACACAGTTTTTGGCCATTATTATTGTGTATGCATCGAGCATAGTAGTGACGTTTACAATTGTCATTTTACCTTCTAAGTGTAATTCACAAGTAAATTTGTTATTAATTTGCTGGGCCATAATTATTTATTTTCTATTTTATCAATAATTAATAAAATTATTAATTTTAAGTCTAGTTCCCACTATTAGTTAACTAAGTGATCTACATAACCTCAAAAGTACGCAACACGTGTCACGAGCTCCGCCAACAACGGCTATTATTTTACTATATGGCTATTGTTTTGTGTTTTGTACAGCGAACAATGCCAACAAGGCGTAAAGGGACTAATTTGGGCCGTCAAACAAGTAAAATTGCAGGCACGCGAAATAATTCAAAAATTGAATGTTTCGTGTTTTGTTATTCTTATAGGCCGTCATCGTTCACCGTGTTCGATTCCTCTTTTAGTCATATACCACATCTCCATACATTTAAAATAAGTTAGTTATTTTTTATTTAACTGTCAAAATATTCACTAGAAATAATTCATATGGCAAAACAACGTTTTCCGGGTCACCTAGTTATTATATATAAAAAAAGGATGTCAAGCAAATCTGTAATTGATTGAGGTACATTAGCATAAAGCCTGACTTTCAGATAACAACATAGCAAGAAAATCCACTAAATCGTAGGTTATCGGTGACTAGCTAACACACAAAACTACCTGACATATATAACCTTTACAAAGTAATGGTGTCTTACTCAGTATCGCATGTAATACCATCTTATTACCAAACAACTTCTATCAGCCACTCATTAGAAGTTAGATCATTTTCAAAACACGCTTTAATAGATTGGACGCGCTGCGAAATCGTATTAAATATGATACCAGTACGGCTGCAAAAATGGGTATCCTTATTGGAATCAAAAAGTTACCTATGTTGCCATATCAAGACGTAAAAATGCACTGCAAAATAATTTTACTATGGACCTTTACAGTATGATTGTGTAATAGCAATTGATAAGAAACTTACAGTAAAAATAAAGGATAAATAATTCTAACTATATATATTTTTTTGTTATACTCACCACTAACTCTTTTTTGAGTAAAAGCCATTATGGCACCTACAAAGAAAATTATGAAACTCGCAGCAGATATGACAGACAGCGCTATTCTCAGTTTTATCACTTTCTTTTGGCCCAGTACTTCAGTTAAACGTATATAAATAATAGTCTGAAATAAAAATTAAGAGTTTATTATACAATAATTGAAAAGTATTCCTATGAATCACATTTTAGACTTCTACAAAAAAGATTACACATATACACAATAGAGTATGCAGTTATATACCTTAAAGGGTACAACAACTAGAAAAATAGTTTTTATGATTTTATTGAAAAAAGAAAACGTAATGAAATTTTCAGGGGCTAGACAGCTTTAAGAGAAGTTATTTTTTATTTCCTATTAAAAAAATTCTACAAAAATACAGCAAATATCTCAATATTTTTAGAAAGAGTACCTATTGAATTTAGAAAATTCTTTGTCTCTTGTGTTTGTATGTAGAATGAACTAAACATTCTAGTAAATTTACAAAATGCAGAGGAATGAATACTTCTATATTGTTTAAATCCGAGTTGCAAAGGACAAGATTCCATAGACTTACCATCTGAGAAGGGTTCAATGAACACAAAAGTAAACTATTGAAGTGCTAGGTTTACTCAACATCGACTTACTCTTGGCATTTTGTGTTCTTTGAATCATTCTCATGTGGTACGCTTATGGAATCTTATATAAAAATTATAAATAATTCTGGAGCACTCATCCCTTTGCATTTTGTAAAAAAATAAACATTTTACATAAAATAATATAAAAGATATTTACTGTATTTTTGCAGAAACATTTTTTAGAATATAGCAGGATAAAAAAACACCGACTTTATTGATATTCACATTAGTTTGTCAATTTCTTTCTAGTTAAATGGATACCCTACATATTTTTGCAAATTTGATTTCATTTTCATAAAAAATATTTATAAAAAAATACATGATATTGCGAATTATAGCCAGCAAGTAAAAAAAATCAACCTGCATGCACTGATAAAGCGATCCAAATCCAAAGACCAACGTAGCTCCTATCCAGTGTATGACGAACATATTTGTTTCTTGGAAATTTGCAACCATACTACTGCCAAATGCTGCTAACAAACCAATAATCAATGTACTTTCATTCATTGTTGAGTATCCTTCCATGTTGTATATATTCAATAGGTATGAAATTTGTCGGAATTTGATATACATCGCATAAGAAACTAAAATGTAAAGAAGGTACGTATTTATGAAAATGGTCTACAAGAAATACTGTTACAATATCGATTCTGAATTCGGTGTGAGTGTATAAAAGTTCACTTCATTTTTTTCTGCCGTACAGATGTATTGAAATACATAAAATTAAATATTGAAAATTAATAACTGTTTTTAACTATATCGTTAAAATCATGCGACAAACTCGTATATTTATGTTTAATATAAAGGGATGATTAAATATTTCCACCCAGATATTTACTATAAAATATCTTTTAAAATGTCGAATGCCGTAGATTCAAATGTTTCTTGTATAAAAAGCTTAATCGCTGTATAAAACTATTGGATAGACATTTTGATGATAAAAAATAATAGATCTTTTCAGATGGTCCATACAATGTATCGATAATTAGGTACTTATACAAATTTTCATTTAAAAGTATTGTCAACGGATGAGGAATGAGGAATAATACAAATTATTGTAAAATTTTTTTTGTTATGTGAAATATTTGAGTACAACGTCAAGTATCCATCGATCTATATATCTAACCTAACGGGTCTATAATTCAACGATTTAACAACTGCGTTCGTGCATTGAAGTAAATGGACAGATATTGCAACAATATTTTGCAAAAACAACCTGTAAAACATACAGCTAACAGCTAGAGTCATTCGTCATAGGTAAGGTATCTGACGAATAATCCTAGATTTTTTAGTCTGTCTAGTTTAGTCACCGTCAAATATCTCACCTATGGCATACTGATGAGAGCTTTATTAGTTAGAAACTAGTATAATGTCTAGTGGGCTGCTGACAAATAAGTCTAGCTATATGGAAATAGGAATCGACAGATTTCAATGGTATCTGCAGCTATAGAGAATGTTTCACCACGTTTCAGTTCGATATGGAGTAGCGAATGGTCGTTAGTTGTAGCTTGTCTATACCGCGTAGTTATTGCAACGTTTATTGGAATAATTAATAGTTAGCATGTTAATAATATTTAACATGATTATTGCAATTAGATGTTTTTGATTCTACATTAGGAATAAGTAAAACTACTTCAAATTTTAAAAATATTGAAGGTGTAAAGTTAAGAGGTAACTATCAGTATGGGCTATCCAAGGTTATAGTTATATCAAAATAATTGTCACATAATTTTAACAACGTTGAATTAGTAAACACATCAATCAGGCTACAGACAACTATTATCTTTGTTACTATAGTTTTTAATCGAATCTACTGTGGTAAATCTTTGTATACTTACACCGAAACTTTCCTGTATATGTTTCTCAATATAATAGACCAGGGAAGTTAGGAAAAATAGCGGAAATTTTTAGGCACAGCAGATATCGAGACGCGGTTTTCTGCATTGTGTTCAGGAAGGTTCCAGGAAAAAAAGTCTATATCATCTGGTTTAGCCATTTTTTGAAAAATGCCTTCTGGGCCGGAAAATGCATTACACCATTATAGGAACGACTGACAAATCGGAAAAATCGCTCGGAAATCGTTACTCGGGAGTTTTCGGGGCTGCCGAACTCGATTCTGGCATTAGAATTACCCGGGGATGCACGGGAGCAGCTCTGTGGGGGTGCGCGGGGGGTGAATTGGGGGAGAAATGGCAGTGTGCATGAAAATCGCTCCAAACTCATTACTCGGGGGTTTTCGGGGATGCCGAATTTAATTCGGACATTGGAATTACCCGAGGGCGCTCGTGGGCGGCTCGTGGGGTCATTCTGGGGGGCAAATTGCATAGTCCATGGGAAGCGCTCCAAACTCGTTATTCGGGGGTTTTCGAGAATGCCACATTCAATTCTAGCATTAGATTTCCCCGGGGGTGCTCGGGGGTCCCTCTGTGGGGTTGTCTGGGGGTGATTGAGGGGGAAATAATTCAACATTAATAACAACTCCTATTTGTTATTTGCATAAAGCATTATTTTCATAATTTATGACTTTTCACTTTCTCCTTTACCATTTACCACAGAGCCAACCCCGAGCGCCCCTGGGGAAGTCTAATGCCAGAATTGAATTCGGCATCCCCGAAAACCCCCGTGTAACAAGTTTGGAGCGCTTCTCATGAACTATGCAATTTTTCCCCCAGAATAACCCCCGGATACCCCCGAAAAAGCGTCCCCGAGCGCCCCCGGGTAATTCCAATGCCTGAATTGAATTCGGCATCCCCGAAAACCCCCGAGTAACGGGTTTGGAGCGATTTTCATGCGCGCTGCCATTTCTCCCCCAATTTACCCCCCGCGCACCCCCACAGAGCGACCCCCGCGCATCCCCGGGTGACTCTAATGCCAGAATCGAGTTCGGTAGCCCCGAAAACCCCCGAGTAACGATTTCAGAGCGATTTTTCCGAGTTTCCAGTCGTTCCTATAATGGTGTAATTCAATTTCCGGCCCAGAAGGCATTTTTCAAAAAATGACTAAACCAGACAACACAGATTTTTTCTTGGTACCTTCCTGAACACAATGCAGAAAACCGCATCTTGATATCTGCTGTGCCTAAAAATTTTCGCTATTTTTCCTAACTTCCCTGGCTATTATTTCCGCTATTCGGTCGATTTTGATCAAAATGTCCTGGACTATAAGATATTTCATTAACTTTAGAATAGATACATTATGTAATTGGAAATGTGGCAAAGAGAAATTATTATTGTCTTGCAATCTATCTAACACTGTCAACTAAACTTACTCATAATCCATAGCAAGTTTAGAGCTTGACCAAAGATACAGCTTTCTGGAGGTAACGTCCCCGTATCGCTTATGTATGGGGCACTATCAGTGACATGGCCTTGACTAATTGTCAAGTATGACCTGGAGGAGGAAAATAATAATGACCAATAGTAATAGTACCATACGGCAGAATTTCCTTAAGGTCACCGTATTTCTCGCCGTAAAATGATCAAATTTATGATGTTTTTAGGTAGAGAAATCTCGAAAAATATAACAAAAGTAATATAAAAAAATAAAAATCTTGATGTTTCGTTTATTCAGTTTTACTATTTAAATTCTCCCCAAATAAAATAACAACTTTTAAAAAGCAATTATAAGAAAAACATTATTTTGCTATTGTGACTCCACATTTTTACAATTATTTTCATTTTCACATAGTTTTAAACAAAAGTAAACTGTCTTATATACAGAACTATGTAAGTTTATGTTATAACAATATTCACATGTACAGCTAAATTTGAAAAATACATATTTTAAAAGATTTCTGTACCTGGAAACATTTGCCATACTAATCGAAAAGAAATTTTAAATAACTAATTTAGTAGTATTCTTCTTGAATTTGAGTTCGATTTGACTCAATATTTTTTTATGCTATCGCAGTTATAAAAGCAATACCAAATATTGTACACTAATTTGACATTTCTGAAAAGAAAATACAAATATTTACACAATTTCATAGTTGATATAAATATTAGGAAGTTTTGTTAATGACTTGCATGAATTCATAAAAATTTTCTTTGAAAATAATTGAAGAATTTGAAGTGAATTGTAAATTTCTATTTTATAATCTATTCGGTATGAAAGAAGAAGAAAAAAAAATCATGCACAAGATGGTACATATAATGTATGTTATGTTATATTATGTATGTTATATATGTATATGTTACAATGCAGGCTTTATGTTTGAAGAACTGATCGATGTAATATCATTGGTTATACAAGCTTTGCTATAATATAATAGCTAATGGTAGATTATTTTAAATAAAGAAGAGAATACAATAAATTTTACTTACGTGGTTGTAACAGTAACAGTCGCAACAAAAAAAATAATTACGGGAAAATATTTAATACTGCGGTCCATTTTAAGAACATTACGTTCTTACATTGTTCACACTAGGATAATACCTAATCATAAAATACTGATTTGGAAGAAAATATAATGTCATTCAGACGTTAACTGTCAAATAATGTACTAATACTGACACACTATGTAACTATGCAGCATAAAGCTTACATTTTTTTATAATATACAGGGTTAACTATGACTAAGTACAAAATTTTTAACCACGTGCTCAGGAAGGTCTAAAAGACAATAAAAAATTTATTTCGGAATTATAGCTTTATGTTTAAAACATGGGGCAAAACCCTCTTTTCCCACGGAAAGTCGGCGCCTATGACAATCTATCATCATCCGTGATGGCTAGATATGTCAACTACTGGTCGTTCTTTCATCATTGTCAAGTGTAGAAACTACGAAACGAAACATTTGTATTAATAATAATAATAATAATGTCTAAGTACCTGGTAGATAACAGCTAATCCGGTTAGCTGCAGTATTTTGTATTCGTTCTTTCGTTGCACACTGCCAAACTACATTTTCACTCCTTGCAGATTCATCATAATTATCCACTAATATATCCGACATAAAATACGTTTAAAATTAGTCACTTAACTGATTTAAAGTAACAGTAAGTTCTAGGTTATGCAATACCGCATTGCTAATTGCATACCCTCCATGCTCCAAACCATCCAGAATGCGAAGTTAGTTATAAGGATCATTTTTACACAACCCTGTAAACATCTTGGGATGTTTACTAATTATTTTATGCAAACATCGTCGATTACTGTTAATATTGTTGCTATTATTAGAATTAACAGAATTTAATTACACAACAACACATGAAGTTTAAAAATTTATCGGCGTGAGTGCACCTTGTATTAGTGACAGATGTCGTCTGTAGATGTCAAATAACGTAAATTTACGGTTACGGTACTCTGATTAGTTTGAAATAATTTTTCAGTACTTGATTTTCGAAAATTTAATTTTTCGCGTATTTTATGTGTATTTACAAACATGTCGTATTCAAATGCCTAGATGACGGATAAGGTGCTGATTTATGGGAGTGTGACAAGTGCATGTTATCGTGCGGTAGCCTCAAACACTTTTCCCGAGTATACAAAATATTTTGTTGAATACTTTTTGAACCACATCGAACAGCTGTTTTATGCCGTGGCGGTAAACGTGTGGCAGTGTTTTTATGTATTTCTGTACATTTACGTATATTTTGTTGTTATCCTTTGTGCTTTTTCCCGACGTAAGTAATCGACCTGGTCAAGACCGCCAAACAAGTAGAAGGAGAGGTCCACAGGAAGTAAAAAATCTTTAATTTAAACAGGTAAGAACACAACAACATTCAACATTCTTAATATCTCTCCAAATATCAATCCTAGAAATAAATATTAGTAAGGTAGCCTCTCTGTGCTACCATACCGTATTTCTCATTAAATCATTAAATAATAATCTACATTTTGTAAAGATTTTTTTTTTTCTTTCAAAGCGGCGTAAATTGATGCACGTGTTAATGGACCTGTCACTATATTTGACACCTTTGACTGGCAGAATATACCTAACCTCGCGGCTGACAGAAGGTCAGTGACGGCGATAAATAGGAATTTAATATAGTTTTGAAAATAATTTTTTTTGGCTTCATAAATAAGTTTGGAATTTTTTTGAAGGGTGATTCCATTAATTCTTATTTTTCCCTCTCCCCTCTTAAAATATTTGTACTAAGTTATAGTTAACCCTGTATATATTTTTTATTAGCTATTACCAATTTTGTACGAAACTAACTATTCTGCGGATTAAAGCCTCGATCAGCGTTGAATTACACTCACAATATCTACCCATATAGTCTTTGTTATTAGCTTTTGTAATTATTTTACTGTATTGTTAATGTAATTTCTATCAATAAAGTCATATGTCTGTTCTCTGATATCAAATATCTAGGTATGTTAATGAACAATTCTATAGACAAAACTGTGCTCAATAGTCATCTAAGGTAAAATATAACTAAATTTAATAAAGTAATACCTGGTTTAAGCAAGTTAAAAGTTTTGAAACTGTGGGAACTCGAAAATTCAACCACAATAGATGGGATGTGATTAGATTTAGAAAATGAGCTAACTATTTATTATACGCATCTGCAGTTATTTTCAACAGGAACTTTTCATATATTTTGATTCGAAACAAAACTACTCTAAAAATTATTATAAAGCAATATTTTTAACCTTCTTGAAGTTATATCTCAAAAACTTCGAAACAAAAATACCCTAAAAATTATTGTAAAGCAATATTTTTAACCTTCTTGAAGTTATATCTCAAAAACTTTGAAAAATGTTAATTTTCGATTCCTGTATCTGAACCATGCACCTCACAAAAAATCAAATAATTGGTGTTCTGCACCGACATATTTATTTTCAAATTATTCATTATACATTTATTTTTCCACTTATATGTCTGGAAAATCTAACACTATGCCATATTAAATGAATTTTACTCACGTGACGCAAAGTGTAATACTTAATAAAGCTACAATACCCATCGGCAAATATTTAACACTAGTTTCCATTTTTAAGCACTGTGTTTGCTAGACGCCACTTTGATCACTTTCTAGCAAACTTATTTCTTCTAATGATATAGAACATCGAGCGGCCTCACAACTTTATTGAATATACAATTTTTTTATGTCAATCATGCAGAAATGTTAGATACAACGTTTATTAAGCCTTCAGTCCAGGTAGTAGGTGTATATTATTTATTATTTGACCATTGCTGACAATGTTACGGCAAACCTTTATACTGAATTTAAAATCATCTAATAAATAATATCAATTTTAAAACGGTATTCTGTGGTCAAAGTATTTTAATATTGTGTTACATCTTACCCCCATAAAAAGAAATCTATAGGATTTGGATCTTAAGATCGCAGTAATCAAGAGACTGGTCTTGATATACTTCCCTTCGAATATGAAGATTGTTATGGAAAAATTCTGAACATTCTAAACCATCCATCCGATTTAGCAATATGAAGGGTTCTATTATCGTCCAATGGGGAAGTTGCATAAATTTTGTATTGGTTTGCAATGTATTAATGTAAGAGTAATCTTTTAAACATATTGAAAGGTGAGAACATGTGTTTGGCGGCAATAATTACAGAATAATTAATACAGGGTTAACTATGACTTAGTACAAATATTTTAAGAGGGGATACGGAAAAGTAAGAATTAACGGAATCACCCTTCAAAAAAATTCCAAACTTATTTATAAAGCCAAAAAAAATTGTTTTTGATATTATTTTAAATCCTTATTTAACGCCGCCAATGTAGAGTAGACAACCAACAAGCAAGTTGGTTGCCTACTCTACATAATTAATACAGGGTTAACTATGACTTAGTACAAATATTTTAAGAGGAAATACGGAAAAGTAAGAATTAACGGAATCACCCTTCAAAAAAATTCCAAACTTATTTATAAAGCCAAAAAAAATTGTTTTTGATATTATTTTAAATCCTTATTTAACGCCGCCAATGTAGAGTAGACAACCAACAAGCAAGTTGGTTGCCTACTCTACAAGCATGCAACAGTCGCTCAGTCGGTATCGCTGTCATGTTATAATTCAATTCCTGTGTTTACGTTGTAGTTTTGTGTTCTTCTACAGTTTTTAGTACCTTTTTTAATTTTTAAACGTTTTATAATTATTAAATAAAGACATTTGTGTTGGATGCAGATACTTTCCCACAATATAGTTCGCCGGTTTGGTTTTCTAGGTTATGGGACAAGACTGCCGCGGTTACATTAAAACTTGTCTATTATCTATTCCTTTCGTTCGATTTTGTTATAATAAATAGACATTTTATCTAATTGTACCTACGGGAAGTGTCTTTTATCGGTAGTGAGTGGCTGTAATGAGAGAATATGTAGTTTTACCAGTTTATAACAAAATAATGAAAAACGAATGTAAAATACTGGAGCTAACTGGATTAACTGTTACCTGTCTATCAGGTATTATTACTAATAACAATGTTAATTTTTGTCGTTTCTACATTTAGAAACGCTACAAAAAGACGACCGCATGGTAGTTGACATTGCTGACAGATGTAAGCTTTATCTATGAATCTAAGCCATCTCAGTCGATTCTTATCATAGGCGCCGACTTTCTGTAAAAAAAAGGGTTTTGCCCCATTTTTTAAATATCGAGCTAAAATTCTGGAATAATTTTTTTTATTGTCTTTTAGGTCTCCCTGAGCATGTGGTTAAATTTTTTGTATTTAGTCATGTATAATAACATTAGTAAATTGCCAGGGAATGTAAACAAAATCGCGTAGTCGAAAACGCGATGTCACTGGTGTGATGTCACATGCCGCTCTTAGCGCGGCCATCTTGCTTATGTTTCCGTATATATACGTGCAGTGTTATGGTGTTCGTGATGTAACTACGTATTTGTTTCTTCTGTTTTTGCGTGTTGTGTGGTATTTTTGGGTCATAGATAATGTATATACTGGGCTGTGCAAACGATGGATGCGGGTTTTGTGCAAGTGTAATAGGACAATTTGCCTCGAGTTGATTCATTTATGCTTCATTAAACTTCATTGTTGCGAATGCCAACTTCGTTCGTGCAAAAATACGAGGAGTCAAAGCAAACTGTGTTTATCTTCCGTTTTCAACATTACAATAATTATTAGAGGTGATGTGGTGAACTTTCGGTTGGGTTTTGTTAAATGTAACTTATTTATTTGTTTGCAATACAAATCAGCTCGTGAAAATTATGGCGACAATCCTGTTGGTTACGCTTAGGTTAAAGCAGATGCAAGTTTGCACAGTCAAGGGGAAATTTCAGAACATAGTGTTTATTCCTTGTTGCTATTTAAATTTTCCTAACACAAAATAAGTAATAACTTTTAAAAAGCCTTTGTAGGACACATAATTTTGCTATTCTATCTCCACATTTAAAGAATTATTTCCACATATTTATAAATAAAAGTGAACAATCTTATCTTAAGTAAGTTTATATTATAACAATAGTTATTAATTAAAGTTAAATTTAAGAAAGTGCATATTTTCAAAGATGTCTGTACCTAAAAATTGGTTGGATATACCGCATTTTTTCATTATTTATTCGTTTTACTTAGGTGTATACATTCGCATGGCATGAGATTTGCTAAGCCCTCGATCATTCAGTTATTAAATGTATTTGTAACTTTTTCAAAAATACGGCGTCTTTAATTGAAATGTTTGATTTTTCACAACTTCTACATTCAAATTTTTTCAATGAACCTACCTACTTATGTATTTCCAATTAAACTTACATTAAAATGGTCTTCACAAACAATGTTGAAATGCTGAAGAGCTTTACGTTTTTTTTTTCGTCGCGCTTCTACGTATGTACTATGTTGTCTGAAAGCATGTAAATCGCATACAGGGTATACATATGTAGCATAAATCCGCACGAACAGCGTCTGACATTATAGGTGTTCGCTGCCTAAAATTTTAAATATCGTTTCTAGGATTATTTTTCCACAAAACTGTTTAGAATAAACTTTTCGATTAAAATAATATATTCTTTCATCTGCACGTATTTGGAAACATCAACCAATTTCCCCATTTTTACTCAACTTTTAAAGAAAAAGGATGTTAGAAGTCATTCCAAACTATTGCATGAAGATTATCAAAAGCCTAAATGTGCGTATTATGAGGTGGTTAGTTATACCATAAGGTGTAAAAATAGCCTGTAGTTAAGGTTGTCATGGAGAATGTTAACATTTCATGTACGGGGTCTAGAATATTATAAAATGGTATACAAGCGGGTAGGAACCTTTATTTTTATTTTTCATAAAGTGCCACTAACAAAAATTGTTAGGAATTAAAAGTTAGTAAGGTATTCCCATATGTGGCAAAATTGGCTTACTTTTAATTGCAATTATTTAATACAGTTTTTAGTATGAAAAAAGATATATCATTTCAAAACGGAATTTCAGGAAACAGCTACTCTGAAAAACCTATAGCATACAGCCAAAGTAATTAGTTAGCGGCCCACTGGAGAATGGAGATATACCAGTTTTGAGCCTATTAGCTCTCATCAGTATGCGATGGTTGTTTATGTCTGTTAAACCCATCATAAGTGATCCTGAGTACGCGAAATGTAGCAAATCTACATCTACTGGCCACTAGCTATTTATGGTGGTTCTGAGATCATAAAGCAATGAAGCCTCTTACCGTACTGTAAGCACCATAGAAAGCCCCTGACAGGAGCGTTTCGGCGATAGCGATATTTGCAACACGAAATTCCAGGCAACAGCTAATCTGCAGAGTAATGCCCCAAATACATTGGATTACATCCTTACATACGTTAGTGTATCACCTATGGCATACTGATGAGACTCGAAACAGGTATGTGACTGGTGGGTCGCTGACCAATCACTTTGACTATTTGCTATAGGTAGGTATTTCAAGAGTAATTCAATGCTGCTCAGGATATTAGTAAGCAGAGTAGTAGTTACCTGGAATTCCTTTTTTTTTATCACTGAAACACGATTAAAGTCGGAAGCTTTAAATGGTGCCTACGGCATAGTAGCAGGTCCACCATGGAGTAGCTAGTGGCCACCAGATGTAGCTACATATCGCGAATATTATTGTTGGTTATGGCAAACAATTATTTATTAAATACCAACGGATATAAAAAGTACGAAAAAAAACTATTTTACTCCGTTATGGGAAAGAATAGCTACTTGTATAGAAAGGGAGCAAACTGCATAATTTCCTCCCGCGAATAGTTTGATGCCCATCAATATCCATGGCAGGAAATGGCACGTGTAATACATATGATATTTTTCTACGGCCATTCACAGTGTTTTACATTGGTTTTACATATATTTTATTATATTTTCTTGTGCATGACAATCAAACAACCAAATATGTCAAAATGTCATAATAGGTATTTAGATAAGTAAATATTGTTAAAAATCAAAGTACATGGTACGTTGCAACGGTTACTTCTTGTTTACAAAATAAACAAACTTCTGAATATGAAGATGAAGTTCCTCAAGATATTCTGGAAGAAGCAAACGTGATTTCGTTAAATCTATTACCGTTAAAGTCTTGTAAAATATGTGAAAACGAGTACCAGTTATTTAAATGTTGGATGGAGACTAGGCAAATAAGAAAAATATATGAAGAAGTGGTCCTACTTTACGTTTCCAGAAAAATGCGCCGATTAAAGACAATATCGACATTAAGTTTCCTAAATTAGTAGCTTTTTTAAAAATGCAATCTGCTGGATATAAAGCCAAGAAAGCCAATACTTTTCCAGGGAAGGATATCAACAAATTTATTGCAGAAGCTCCAGATGAAACTTACTTACATATGAAGAGAAGATTGATCGTTATTGTTGAATATTAAATAAAAACGTAACGCATCATTTTTTATTAGAAAGTATATGAAATATGACAATTAAGTGACATTTTAGGCTGTTGTCATAAGTGCATAAGTGTGTCGAGCTTATATTTGGAATTGCAGGGGCATGCCGTAGCGATGAGTTAGTTAATATTGTCACAGAATTTGCCCCGCTCGCACCCAATTCGACGGCTGTGATAGCGTAAAATAATACCACAGTTTATTATATAGTTCGTCGAGTGAAGGTTCCAGAGGGTGTGGCTAAATCGCGGCTAAATGCGCAATGAACACCAATGAAATTCATATGTACACGACGAAGTGGGAGAAATTCTATTTCTTGACAAATCACCGTGCCCCTTGAGCGCGCGAATGTGCGCTTTAGCAGTCGTCTTTTGGTCGTCAAAAAAGAACAAAATCTGGGACCTCGACATAAAAGGAGCCGATGTGAAGACGCCGGACTGTATAATAGACTGTGATAATACCGTGTATCGAGGCGCGACTGGAATATGGAGAATCGACAAAAATCTTTCGAGAAATGGATCTAGAGATGCTTGAAATTACTTGAAATATTCGTTTGATCTATAAAAGAAGAATAAACGGCCGACTTATTCAGTCTTGAATTACAGTCATGAATTGGAGTGTTTAGTTGGAAATTTCGGAGAGATCAATTAGAATTCAGGGCGATTTAGATAGTGATTAATTAAATAGTGTTTAGTTGAGTTGTAATTAGTATTCGGTAGTGTACAGAGTGTTAATAAATATCAGTAGAAATTAACTGTTTGTTTTTCTGATAAAAGAAAAAGTCGGGTTGGGAAACCCGTGACAATATGCTACTTATATCAGTGTTAAAGGCGATAGTTTGGTGGTGGCAAATGCCTGACTCAAAAACTAATATCAAAAGGACATTTATAATAACAAATGAGATTTTAAGCGGAGTATATATCTGTCTTGGATAAGTATAAAAATATATGAACTGTTGGTCGCCTAAAACATGTCATTCTAGATTTGTTGTAAATATGCAAACCAGGTAATTGGGAAAAACACAATTGCCAAATTACAGAATAGCAATATTTTTTAAATTTGGATGATTCGAAAGGTTATAACTGGATACAGTTTCCGCCGTACTTCAGCTACGTTATTAGTCAATGCTGGAAGTGATATTCACACTCTAAAAAGACATGGAGGATGGCGAAGAAACGCAGTAGCAGAAGGGTACTTAGATGGTTGTATTTCTAAAAAATATGAAGTAGCCACCTAAATAATTACGGGATAAAATGCTACTTCAGGTACCAAAAAACGTCATATTTTCGAAAATGTTGTTTCTACTAGTACTTCATCAGCGACCACGAATTTGGAAAATAACAAACAGGAACTCATCTCCACCAGCAGAGCCAATATTTTTTCAGAGGGAATTTCCATTAGTAATTTAACTAATGATACCGTAAATTTTAACAATATTTAGTTATTGATGTTAATTTAAACATCAATTTAAACTGTTTTAAATTTTTATGAATAAAAATAATTAATAAAAAATTTGTTTGAAAGAAAAGCATTATTATACATTTATAGGAAGTTTGTGTATCAATAAAAGAAGTATATACACTACTCTTACAGTTATTTGAAGTTTCTACTTGTTCGCCTCCCGAAAGAGCCAAAGTACTTTTCCTTCCGAGGAAGGAAAGGTACTACTTTCCTTCCTGGAATGAGGGAATAAAATAGTATTTTCCATGTAGGGAGTAGAAAAATATTTTTAATCGAAAACTTTGCTTGTGATGCAAAACAATAATTAGTTTATCCTTGACATTATTTTACTTACTTTACTGGACTTCATTTATAAAACTCAACCGTAATTATCGTAAAAATAGTAACAACTTTACAGAAGATAAGGATGATAACAGTTATTGGCAAGTAACATAAGAATTTAACGAAAAATATCCTATTGTGCATGTAGCAGAGTCGTCTTTACATTAAATAGTTGAAACGTTTTTAAGAACAGAGTCACTGTTGAAGACACTGAGGCAGAAGAATATATATAACGATACAGATGCCACTTCTCACTACTTTGTTAGTTGGTGGATAAAATCTCGCATTTCGATTTAAAAATATAGCGCTAAAATTCAAAAGTTTACGAGATACAGCTGCTGACCGACCTTAACGGGACACCCGGTACAATTATTTGTACATGAGTAAGGTAAAATAAAATTTTATGTACTATACAGTACGCTATTCTATGCACAGTACAAAAATGATTAATTTAACTATAAAAAATAGCAATATTTATTAACATATAAATATACTGGCATAAAAAATCAATAATAAAAAATTCGATTTATTTAACAAATTATAACATGAGGAAAACAATGTTACTTGTCTGCACTGCAGAATGTCTTATTCTTAGGCATCTTGGAATCCTTCATTAGTTTTCGCCATATTTAGGTCGATCGTGATTTTATCTTCAACAAACACGTCGGGTTCGTATAAAGTTATTTTCTTGAATTCCCAATAGAATAGCGTCACGTACAACGTGGTGGAAGCCGTGCAAATCCACGCAAACATTACGCTGATGATGTGGGAGATGGAACCGCCATCTTCTGAGGGCCAGTGTATGTCATTTTCTAAAAAGTACATTCTTTTCGTTAAGATAAATGCAAACATGTGTTAACGAAGTATGTGATTTGAAAGTTTTGCACAATATACATAATGCTACAAATTTACGTTTGAAAGAAAAACAGTGAATCATGTCAACCCTATTTTTTTTTGTATTTTTTCAGATTTTATGTTTCGGCTATGACCTCAGATGCCATCTTATGGTTTTTTTTAATTTAGGTAGTTGCAAGCAAATGGGTATAAGTGACTTTTTATCAAAAATCGAGTTATGTGCATAAGCTCATATGTTGAAACAAGTACAATTTATTAAATCTTTAGAAATAATCAGATTAGAAAATAAAATATGTTTTTCTCATTCATTTTCAAATACCCGTAAATGTTTGAGACATTTTTTACTTTGATTCTCTTTTTCTCAAAATGGCAAAAGTTGATTTTACACTTGCTTCTAACCGCCTCAATTACAACCCTCTCTTCTTTAACACAATTCCGCAAAGATATTGGTGGTGGTGCTCACTAAAACACGTATACAAATCAGTGTGGCGAATGGACGACAGCTAAAAAAAAGCTCAATCAGGTAAAAAAGCCTGCTTGAGCATAACTCGAGCTATGCGAACTATTCCTACCATAGCTATGGAGGTAATGCTATGTCTGCCACCTTTGAATATTTATCTAAAAGAAATGGCTATGACAACTATGCTTCGTATCAAGAATACTGGTATTATACCAGATGTAGTACGTGGAGAAGTTAGGAGTCACCTGTAGAATGGAGTCGTCAAAAGGACGCCCCTTCTGCAAGCAGACACTGGCAGTATTTCTTCCAAACTTGCATTTGACAGACCGTACACGGTAATTATCAAAAATGAGGAGACTGTCCGCGAAAGATGTAGTCAACATCTTCACAGACGGATCAAAGAGAAAGGAAGGTGCAGGATGTGAAATCTATTCCAGATCTCTCCATATCCGATATTAGTGGGCAATGGATAGGCATGCTACCATGGTACAAACGGAACTAGTAGCCAAGCAAAGAGAAAAACCAGAATGTACACAGACAGTGGACAATCACTACTGATCTTGGTGAAAAATTATCTCAAATTTCTTGCAATTTGGCGCGCAACTGGGGAATTGTCCGATGAGGATTGTTTCTCAGGTGTTGTTTCATTTTATGCCACAGTGTCTCTATTGGATTAAGATCCGGACTGCTGGATGGATGTGATAACACCTTTATATTGTTATCTACAAACCATTTTTTTGTAGATTTTGCCGTATCGCATGATGCACCGTCCTGTTAAAATACAAAATCTTTTGGGATACTTGGTAGCAATGCGGTATGAAGAATTTCTTGATATTTCTCCGCATTGACAGTGCCTTCTAAAAATTTCAAGGTGCCATTGCCGCCTTGCATTCCCACACCATAATATCTTTTGGAAACTTACTGTCCTTTTAAGACAATTCTTATGAAAAGTTTCAGTCTTATTTCGGATTACACGTTTGTGATAATCTCCTACACATACATCAAATTTTGATTCGTCGCTAAAGATAACTTTATGCCAGTCACTTTTCGTCCACGAGAGTTTAGACTTTGCCAAATGTATCGATTTTTCTTTTGAATTGCGATCAGTACCTAACGGTTTTTCCTTGGCCTATAAATTTCAGTCATTTAGAAATAAACGTACTCCATACAAAAATATATTAAACATACCTTATAAAAACTCAAACCACATTTGTGGATATATTTTTGACAACATTCTCTTGAAACATTCAATTCAGTTTCATTATTCCACCATGCAGTAATCTCTCTCAAAATTTCCCTTCTACCTGACTTGCATACTTTAACCAAATGCCTTAAATTTCTTTGAGAAACTACTTTCGGCCTACCTGAACTTATGCCGCGAACTTCAATATTTGCAGTTTCTCTGTATTTTTTTATAATGTTAAAAATAGTTGTTTTTGCTAGGGTTAATTCACTTGCGATACCATCCATAGTCTGGCCTCTATAATATTGCTGGATTTCGCGTATTTTTCTATCGATAGTATAATTAAGTATAATTGCGAAATATGAGTAACTAACGCGACACAACAAACTACTGGTAAAACGTCAATACAACAATATGATTTGGCAAAATACTACTTGTTTTTATTTCAACACCTAGTTAATAATAATATAAAATAGTGTGTATGTGTTCCAACATTTAGTTGTCAGCATATTCGATGATTTTATAATTAAATAAATTATAATAAAAAAAGGAAAGGTAGAGTGCGGTGCCTTAAAATGGTAAGGAATATGTTGTTAACGCATACATAAAATTACAAGAAAATCTGTCAACGCATTTTAATCGATTGACACGTGATTCAAAAAATAAATGCTTGTTCCAACATATAGTTGTTAGGGATCGTACTATTCACACTTTAGTTTTCAAAAGTTTGGTTTCAGGAAAATTTAATAAATAAAGCACGTTTAAGGAAGTTTTCGACTTAATATTTCTTGAAAATGGTGGAAGAGGTATTGAATTAAACCAAAAGTATCTATAAATGACGATTATAAATAATAATAATATCTCTACCCCTCATACTAATCATGAGGTTAGCCCAGAAGGCGAAGACTTGCGCAGGAGAGGGGGCGGCATATTATTATTAAGCAGGCCGCATTTGCGCCCAGGAACGACTTACGTTGGTAGGCCCTAACCACCATTCAGTGCAGGAATGAGGGAAACCTGGAAAACCTCATTAATTAGGGGGGTAGTCAAATACCAACCGGTATCAAATTTGCTTATAACTTTTTAACGGAAAAACAGCAAATTTTTTCCTTTACAGATTTTCTCCTTCATAAATTTTGTTCAGAAAAATGTACTCTCTTTAAATATGTAAAAATACAGGTGTTTCTGGAAAAATAATTGGATGCCGCAATTACTTCAGTTTCCAAATTTGGAAAAATATGTAAATCTGGCTTAAAATGGACCTTACTCAATCCCATTTAAGAATCTCTTCTCAGATTTATCTACAGTTTTTCCTTTTCTTATAATAGAACTAAGACATCCAGTTTTGCTCACCCTGTACACATTCTCATATCATGGTTCATAACATGTAAATGTTTCTTTTAAATCGTTCTATTTATGTATATTTTAATATTGTCCTTTTAAAATTTGAATCAATAAAATAAGTGCATCCTATTTGACATTTTTCTATGAAATTTAAAGCTTGTTGAGAGAGGGTACATGTCGAATTTAAATCAATAAAAAAATACAATTTTCTTTAATTGTGGGGACATAAAAGTCACCACAGCAAGTCGTGCATGCCTTTTTTAATAAAAAGATAAATAAATGTATGAAGTGTCATCACACTAGGTACCCTCAAACATACCATTTTTCTTCTCTTGGTAGGCAATTATCGCACAAATAAGAAGTATGAAAAATGTTGTCACAGATATGACTGATAAAACCATCCTCAACGAAGTAATTTTCCTTTGTCCAATTATTTTCACTAAATCCTTATAAAGGGCAGTCTGAAACAGAAATATATTACAAACTGAAGCAGCAGCAAAAAACGTACCCTAAGTTGTCTATACTAAAAACCAGAGTCACTTTAACATGACATGGAGATTTTTCTGTAAGAATTACTCGGAAAATTATACTGTATCACTTAAATGATATATTGAAGCGTTTACTACGTAATCTTTAAATAGAAAATCAATAAAAACTTAAATAAAATAAGGATCTTTGATGTCAAAAAAAACTAATTATTTTGCGTTTTCAATAAAACTTTGACACACATTTCACATAATAAGCATATTTCTTTTACCTACCCTTATATACTTGTAGAAATTCTCTAAACAAATGCCTTGCAATTGAAATAATTACATATTTTATACGTTTGGATAGGCACGAGTATAATATAAAACTATTATACTTCAAATAATAAATTAGATTATAAAATGAATAAGAAAATTAAAGAAAAGAAATAAAAATGAGACGTTTATTCAAAAATCAGTACTCATATATCTACGCTTTTGCTATTAATTTTTACAGCTTTTGAAGTAACTATAAGACTACATAGATAAATAAAGTCACATGTCAATACCATGATTTGTAACTATATATTTTTACAGAATAAGTCGCGATAAAGCTTCTGCGAAATTCCGGCCGTAACAGCCGTAGTATCAACAATAGCAGCTAGAATTAATACATAAGTGAGTTCGTCTGAACCGAGAACAACAAGGGTAGGTCAAAGATTTCTAATTATAGTTTGTATGTATTATATTTTAATATTTTTTTGAAATCAATAAAAGAATTAAACAAAGATATATATATTAAAAATTTTAAACGCTAAAATTACCCCGAAAGTCAAGGTAACTCCGATTTGCAGTAGCATTACTTTTAAATTCTAAATTAGCCATTTTCAAACTGTTTCTAATAAAATTCAGATTTTTTTTCTTACTAACCTGCATACACTGATAAATAGCACCAAGTCCCAAAGCTAAAATCGTGCCGCACCAATGAATGTAAAACAAATTAGTTTCTTGAAAATTTGCCACAATACTGATGCCAAACGCTGCTCCTAAACCTATTTGCATAGTAGTTCTATTTAAGAGTTTCCTATTCTGTATATTATATCTGTTCAATATATCCTTCACTTGTCTGTACTTCACGTATACAACAAAGGACACTAAAATGTTAATAAAAGTTATAAATTATACTCAATAAAAATGTCTGATAAATTCTATGTGTTATTTAATGTAACTGCATGTATGGTTACATTAAAATGTGGACTGCACCAAAGCATACCTGTACTCATTAAAATAAAGGAAATAATTCCTGTAAATATACGTTCAAAAATTATTGTTCTCTATTTCATGTTAATGTAGCAATTAAGAGTTCACAAAAATTTATTTTAATAAACAATCAAGCATTCTCTTATCAACTAGGTAGAAAACATTAATAGTATATTATACTATAAGGGAGAGAAATGCATTATTTTGGCAGAGGTGCAATTTGAAGCCCGATGGCTACAATGCATCTCTCCCGAATGGTATATACTATTTTTTCCACGGTCTCATTAACTTAAAAATACATATTTTGTCATTATGAAGTAAGTCGCACCAGAATTATTGTATTCGGATTTGAGCATTTATTTAGTAGTCGTTGAGTTATTGTCATAACTACAAAATAAACAAACAAAAAGAATTGTCAAATTAAGGTGCCAGTTTGGTTTAGTTTAAAGTTTGTTTAGTGCACAATGAATAATTGTGAGTCTGAAGAGATTGTGGAGGCTGCAAATATTGCAATAAGCAATTTGCTGCCTACGAAGTCAAGATCTTTATACGATATAGCCTACAATCGGTTCAAAAAGTGGTGCGCCGAGAAAAATGTTCAAGTATACAGCGAGAATGTTTTGTTGGCTTACTTTAGTAAAAATGCAAAGAATTGCAAGTCTTCCACATTATGAGCGCAATATTCTATGGTTAAGTCATGCTTGATAATTTACGACAACATAGATATAAGCAAATTCCCAAGCTGATAGCATTTTTGAAAAGAACCGGTGACGGATATCAAGCGAAAAAATCGAAAATATTGACAAAGGGTGAAATCGACCGTTTTCTATCAAGTGCAGATGACAAAGAATTCTTAATGATTAAGGTAAGATTACTTTTGTTGTTAGGTATTTCAATTATTAAGTATTTTGATTTTTTATACGTTGGATTAATTCTGGAAATTGCCGGAGCTTGTCGAACTGATGAACTAATCAATTTAACTGTACATGATATTGAGGATGTAGGCTCTTCCTTGATTGTAAAAATTCCAAACACTAAGACAAAGATTCCACGAACCTTTCTGGTTACCGATGTGGGAAATATGCTTGAATTGTTTCGAAAATACCTATCCGTTCGTCCTCCCCACGTCAAGCATAAGCGCCTTTTTTTGTACTAAAAAGCAGGAAAATGTAGTTCGCAGCCAGTTGGCAAGAATACCATGGGAAAAATTCCGAGTGTAATAGCTTCGTATTTAAAATTACCTGATGCTGCATGTTATACTGGTCACTGCTTACGAAGATCTTCAGCGACATTACTAGCAGATGCTGATCATGACAATAAAGCGTCATGCTGGTTGGAAATCAGCGACAGTCGCTGAGGGTTATGTCGAGAACTCCATTGAAAATAAGACCAAAATTGCTAATCAGGTTTTAGTAGGTACCACTACTAGCGCAATCTCAAAAACTGTAAATATAAGCGAAAGTAATATTCCTTCTAATATTAATTTTGAAAATTGTATAAATGTAGCATTTAATTTAAATGTCAATTAATAATTTCAATGTTATCTTTTTTTTGCATGAAAAACGTTCTCCATAATGTAAACTCCCTTGGAAGCATTATACTCCCTTGGGAATAATCGACTACTTCTGTTTTAATTTTGATGTCATAGAAACTGATTTCTACTCCCGACCGTGGAAAAAAATATTTAATTAGTATCGTATTGAATGTTGCTTGTCATTAATTTGGTGTTTTAATTTTACTGCTACAAATAGAAGACCATTCAAGTTTAAAAATAGCTGACATTAAAAGGCAACACTGTTTTATGAAAAACGTTTTTCGCAACTCACAACTTCCTGAACAAAATTGTACCCAAAACCCATGCAAAACTAAAAGACTAATCGCACAAACAAAATTTCAGTAAAAGCACGAGAAAACTTTCTGTAAGTAAAGTTGTTAATTATATAACTATTTGGAGAATCTTAAAATACTGCGTTACGTTTCTAATATGTTTAAGTACTTAGCCCAGAGAATTTTACACCAATATTTTTTCACATTTGTTGTTGAGGTTGCTTTTAGCAGAAATGCGGTAATTAACTTTCACGTCTTACATTTAGCAGGACGACATTCCGCATCATGGTATCAACAACAATTGCTCGATTGATTTCTTTCGTTTTGAAAAAAAATCATATGTGTGATAATGTGCCTCCAGGAACTAGAAAAGTTATACGTTGTTGCAACTTAATGATGTGCCGGGTCATTAGGTAAGGTGGTCGTGAACCTTCTGAACTGGACAAAGCTTATTTTGCACACTGAATAGCGACTGCCTCTGAGGTTCAACATATTCAAGCACTTAATGCAGAAGACTATCCACCAAAGCTAGCATTCTGTAATTGGTTTTTGGGAAGACGCGGAAATGATCCTAATAATCCTAATTTAACAACTTTTATCAAATTATGGAGTAATAATTTTCGGAATTTTCATCTTTAAGGAGAAAATATTTATGTTATTGTTCAATCAAGACTTTTGTAAATGTTTGAGAAGCAAAAATAAATGATGTGATTCAGTCAATCAGTCTTCCTTTAATGTTGCTCTTACATTTTTTTTCTCTTGTAGCGAACTCTTTTCCCTTCGAATGATGCAGCGAGTTTCTCTTTCTCTTCTTTCTATGTATTTCGATTGGTTTCTCTCTTTAGAGTCCAACAAAAATCTGCCATCATGATCCCATCTTCTTTGGTGTTGATGCTTCATTCACTTATATCTTGATGGAATCGTTCTTCTTGTTCTTCACTGTAGTCCAAGGTTTTGAAAAGTGGTCAAGGTGAAAGTGTCTGAAGTGTAATTGAGACTCATCAAGCAACCTACCTGAAAATTTTCAGAAACTCTTCAACCAAAACTCTTATCTCCTAAAAAGTTTGAAGAGATATTTTTGAAACTTTGCCATGCTGTTCTTTCAGTGCCATTCATTTTTGTTATGAAATTTTCGTCTTGAAAAAGAATATGAATTTGAGGAGCATCGAAAATTTCTTCTTTCAATTTCTCATCACTTATCGAGGGAAACTTCTCTCTTAAATATTGGAAACAGTTACCATCTTTGTCCAGAGCTTTAACGAACTGCTTCATGAGACCAAACTTGATATGAAGAGGTGGTAGATTTTTTTAAGGATCAATCGAGTGAGAATGAGTGTGATAAAATCTTGATGCGTTTTGTTTTTTTTTGTGGTAGTTTGAAGTTTCTAAACATCAAACGCCTGTTATCTGATATATTGAAATCTCTTTACAGAGATCGCTTTAGTTATGAATTTACTAACCAGGATGTGAACTGGGTGGATGAAAGTAGAAACGATACAGAGAAGAATGACTTGCCAGTATTTTTGAAGATGTTGAGGCTCAACAGACTTCAGATTCAAATTCAATTTGTCAAAATATTTAAGAAGAACTCTTGATTCAATCTAAAAATATTTTTCTAAAGTATAATTTTTGCCACTTTTAGCTATTTTTGTCATTTTCGCAAAGTCTGTGGTGATGAATAAACTCCAAATTTTGATTGAACGTTATTTTTTTGCGATTTACTCAAAATTTGCAGTCTCATCAGTAAGAGAATCCGTGTTGAGAGAGTGATGGCCTTCTATGACCTACGTTAGAGGGCTCCCCCTGAGCAACGCCACCACCTTTTTGCCTTTATTAGGTTGGTTAACGGTTCAGGTATGCACCTAGTGCTGTGGCTTTTTAAAGCCACCCTCTCACAATTCCAGAATCCAAAAGGTGTTTGAGCTATACGAACTTCACATTCTGATTCAGCGAGTTAAAATTCATAATGATAGGTAGGTGTGGTAAACAGTACGTATCACGTTTTTTATTTTGTGTGACGGTATTATTTTTGTCTCAGTTGCTACACAGATATGATTGTAACATGAAAATAACTAATTTAATGAGTAGTCTCTATGTTCTAAGTAACTGCCCACATCGACTGAATAAATATTTATTGTAAGGTGGGATTTAAAAAACGTTAACAATATGATAATACAGTACGCGCATCATAAGAAATTGATACAAAATAATTTTTTTCGAATACAGAGAACTGGTAATTTTAAAACTAGATACAGCTAGCTATAATATAGACAGACCATTCATTAAAGCTAGTTACGGACGGTGAGTGATAATATAATATATATCTAATTATAGATATAAATATATATTATAGCGTCAGTGCGTAACGTTCTATGCATTTTAATCACAATGGATATTTTTGTAATATATCAGATATATATTATAGCTCACCGTCCGTTGCTAACTTTAAGCTTAGTCCTTGAGATGTTCATATAGTTCACTGCGCGTCCTATTTCTCAAGGACCAAGCGTGAAATACATCAAATTATTTTTTTAATTTTTTACGGCTCACACTGTACGTATATGAATAGATACGTTTGTGGGAGACAGTAATAATAATGTTACTCACGTAACACCCACAGTATGTTTAATACTTGACCAAATATACAACTTTCTGGAGATTTGGTTCCTGTATCGCTGATATAAGGTAAACTACCAATTACATGATCCTTTCTTAATGACAGACAGAAACTAAAACAAAAAACATTATTAATAGCAATGTACAAATAAAATGAAGTGATGAAAATTAGTAACTAAATATAAATTCTGTATACAGGATGTTTTAATATATCATCTTTGTCAAAAAAATAAGAAAAAGTTTAGATGAATGCAGACTCATATTAATGGTTGATACAGACTCTATTTTATAGAGAATTGAACCTGGTAAAGTTTTATATTTAATTTATTTATTTTTGTTTATTGTTTATTTTACGCGTTGGTTACTGGATTAATATGCCAATACGTCTATAAAACTATGGCAATGCAAACAAATTAGAGGTACCTAAAGTTGTTTACCAGAGAAAGAGTCAGTATTATTACTACAAAAAATTCTGGGAGTTAGAATACCTGTAGTTGCAAAAAATATCATCGTTTATCAATCAATCAAAACGTCGGGAACATCTCTAATCTTCTATACAAATCTAAGGTAAGAAAGCGCTTTATCCAATTGCAACAACAATAACATGAAGTTCATATTAGTTTTTACAGGATTTGGAGAACCGTCCAAAAATATTTCTTGAATTTGTTTTATATAAAAGACACATCCATTGATTTTAAACAGAGTAATTTTTGTTTAATACAGGTAAATACATTTGTCTTCTTTCGTGAACAAAATTCATTCAGCTTTTAAAGCAGGAAAACAAATTGACACTGTATACCAATTTCGTTACAGCCTTCAATCGGGTTATTCATGACAAACTACTATTTAATTTCATTCAACTGGTTTAAGTGATAATTGATTTTTTTTTCTGGATATTCAGGGTGTTTCTAAACTATGGTGCCAAATGAATATGACAGATAGAAAATGTCATTTTGAGCAAAAAGTTTCATGTAAACATAGGTCCGAAAATGCATAATAAAAAAGTTACAGGGTGATAAAGGTACAGTTTGAGAAACAATTTTTCGCAATAACTTCTACAAAAGTTAGGCAATTTAAATGAATCTTGGTGCAGTTTCTTAGACACTAAAATGCAACAATTTCGTTCAAAAACAATTTATTCCCATCGCCCAGGAGCGGAGAGTCGAGGTAGCACATAGGATTTTATTATGAAAAAAAATGGTCCTTTGCATTTTCGGAAAATTGATAAAATTTTCTGAAAAATAAACTAATATGTCGCAAAAAAGGTACTCTTGTTCAATGTCGCCAACATGAACCGTTCTCTTTAAAATTTGCAAAATTTATTGTCGTGTTCTCGACAACAAGAATGCTGTAATCAAGAAGGCTATGCTTTATGTGGTAAATGGGTATGGATTTGGTTTGTAAATTTGTTATAACAAATAACATTTATTTTTAAATTACAACATAACAAAACTACTTGCTACAAAAAAAAAGTTATTTAAGCATATGTTGAAAGTGATCACCGTTAGCTCTAATACATGCTCTAAGTCTTTTTAAGAAATGAAAGGGGAGCTTATTCAAAACTTCATTCGTCTTTATTTCATTGAAAGTGACCGTTATTCTTTGCCTTAAATGATCCTCGTCTTCTATTGGAATTTCATACACTTTAGATTTTGCGTATCCCCAAACAAAAAAATCTATAGGAATTAGATCTGGGCTTCTTGGTGGCCATGGCTGAGGAGCATCCCATCCACGACCAATCCATCTATTTGCAAAAATATTATTTAAATGTCACCTTACTTGTCGAGAGTAGTGAGGAGGGGCCCCGCCTTGCATTAGCCACATATTTCTTCTGGTTTCCAAATCAATGTCTTCCAAAACTTCAACAAAGTCGTTGTTCAAAAAATGTAAGTAATTTTCATTTAGAGGAAGTTCAATTGGTCCCAAAAGTTTATTACCAATTATTCCCGCCCATAAATTGATTTTAATTTTGTATTGTGAATGTCGCACAACTGTTGCATTTGGATTTTCATCATTCCAGTGATGACTATTTCTTAAATTGAAAATGCCATTTTTCGTGAAACAACAGTATCATCAGTAAACAAAATATGTTTGGCGAACATCGCGTCACCACGAACCTTTTCTGACATCCAGTTGCAAAATTGTAGTCGTTTTGGCAAATCTTCAGCAAGCAATTCTTGTACTTTAGTCATATCATATGGATGCAGTTGTTGTTCCCTAGCAATCCTCCATACCAAGGAATGTGGCATATTTTCGGCGAAAGCAATTCTTCTGGTGCTTAAAGTATCATCTTCTTCAAAACGTTGGAGAACACGCTCTTCAGCCCCTGGAGTTCGGATCGTTCTGGGACGGCCAGTGTCATAATGACTTTTTTAAAAGTACCTGTTTCTCTAAGGCGCCGGTCGATGGACATAAATAATTTTCGAGAAAGTATTGGTTTGTTCATATAATCTACTTGCCATTCTTGTATTACAGCCACATTTTCCGTAAATTAAATGCATATCTGCAAGTTCTCCAAAGGTGTATTGTTCTGCCATAACAACTTTTAATGAGTAACTCCAGCTAAATTTTAAGCTATCAAAACTTACAATTAACTTATGACAAAAAAACTGAAAGGTTATTTTAAATATCATGGCTACTATGATGACGAACTTCCATTGCTACCTCTATCTTGTCGGGTGCACGACAATAAATTTTGCAAATTTTAAAGAGAACGGTTCATGTTGGCGACATTGAACAAGAGTACCTTTTTTGTGACATATTAGTTTATTTTTCAGAAAATTTGATCAATTTTCCGAAAATGCAAAGGACAATTTTTTTTCATAATAAAATCCTGTGCTACCCCGGCTCTCCGCTCCTGGGCGATGGGAATAAATTGTTTTTGCACGAAACTGTTGCATTTTAGTGTCTAAGAAACTGCACCAAGATTCATTTAAATTCCCTAACTTTTGTAGAAGTTATGGCGAAAAGTTGTTTCTCAAATTGTACCTCTATCACCCTGTAACTTTTTTATTATGCATTTTCGGACCTATGTTTACATGAAACTTTTTGCTCAAAATAACATTTTCTATTTGTCATATTCATTTGGCACCATAGTTTAGAAACACCCTGTATTTATGCAACAAAAGTTATTTTTATCGACGTATTGATTTGATCCTTTTCTTGGCTGGTTGCAATGCTCAAATTTTGGAATTTTTTCTTACAGAATTATTAGTTTTACGACGCTTTGTGGAGGGATATGGGAATCTGGGAACCGGTAATATATACAGGGTGGCTTAAATTAGAACAAAGTCGCATTTGTATGCCTTCCAATGGTTTAAATAGTTATTTTTGTATCTAGTGCACGAAATGCTACTACATCATAGTAGTTCGTGCATGCAAACAAAATAATTTCTACAAAAAAATATTGTGGAACTAGCTTAAAATATTTTTCAAAATCAAGTAATCACTGTAACTATGGAAGTACAATGGCAATTGTTGACAACAATAATTATTTGAAAGTGACATTCTGCTAGTTCCTGTACCTGATATTTTGTAAAATAATGGAAATTTCAAGCGACGATGAACCAAGCAGTACCCTACCCAATTTTATACATGCAGCCAATTCGGTAATTTCAAATCTTTTACCGGAGAAATCGAGGCGGCGGTATGAAAATGCATATCACCAATTTAAAGAATAGTGTGAAGCAAATAAAGCAAGAAAAATATCCGAAAATGTGCTGTTGCCATATTTTGCAGAAAAGTCTAAGAAGGTGAAGTCTTCCACGTTATGAGCAGTATATTCTGTTGAAGTCAACACTTAATGAAACCATTAATGAACAACATTGTACTGAAAATGATTTAGTACAGAGTCATATAACCTACGGTATATCACTATGGGGTAGCTCTAGTGGTTCTCATAGATTTTTTCTTATGCAGAAAGCAGCAATTCGTATTCTTGCAGGTGTACCCGTCTTGGCTCACTGCAAGGAATTATTTTTAAAATTTAAGATTCTACCTCTAGCATGTTTGTATTTGCTTGATTCTCTTTCAGTTCTACATAATAATTTACATAACCCTCAATCCCATTCTGATGTTCATCAGTATAATACCATGCTAGATACTTAATTGATTCTTTCTCTTGAATTAAGCTGACAAAGTTCAATAAGCTTGCAATTAATCTGTTCAACAAATATGATAAGTATTTTGAATAAAATCAAATTGCAAATATGTAGTCAAAGCAGTTTCATAGATTTACGAAATAATTTCTCCTCAACCATTGTTTTTATTCTATTAACGAATTCTTAACTTTTGCCAATACTGCTCACCCCATGTTATGACTGAAAATGTACCACTTTTTGTACGTAAATGTCAATAAACTATTTAAACTATCTAAACTATCTAATGTTAAAGAAAACGTGGATTATAAGAAATTTACCAAGTTGGTCCCATATTTGAAAAAATTGTCAGTTGGAAATTATCCTAAGAAATATAAGGTATTAACTGGAGAGGAAGTTAATCAATTCATAAGACAGGCAGATGATGAAACCTATTTGATGGTTAAGATACATTTGTAATGATTGTTTTATATGTTTTTTATATTACTAAATATCGTCAACGATTTCCTTTTAAATCGTTTTAATACTGGGTATTTCGGGTGCCTGCCACTGTGACGAACTTACTAAAATGACGGTCGATGACATACAAGATAAAGATTTCATTTTGATTGTTAAAGTATCCGATACAAAAATGAATGTACAACGAATTTTTACAGTTTCAAATTTAGATTACATTGACATTTACCGAAAATATGCTGCTCTTCGTCCAAGTTATGCTACCAGTTCCCGATTGTTTCTTAAGTATAGAAATAAAAAATGTTTTAATCAAGTTGTCGGAATAAAGTAACGTTCAGATAAACGTTAGTACAATGGCACTGCAGTTGTACTGTTGTATGGTAATTGTATTGTATTAAATATTATTTACTCTGTTTACATAAAATTACTGTAGACTTAAGAAGTTGGGGAATTTATCCGCTGTAAGTTGGCGACATGCAAAAACTCAAGATTCTTGACCTTCAGAGAGGTTATGTTTATGTTTTGTCAACTACGTCCCTATCTACGGAAATTGTTGGTTTTTATCATTTGCCGAATAGTAATTAAAAGCCTACCCTAGATAAAATATAAGCCTACAATCTGCAGGAATAGATGGTCTATTTAAATGTTTCGTTAAATCACAGTATACTGTGGGTTAAATGAGGCCCCACTAATTTCAGCAAGTCATCAAACACTGCCACTATCATTCGGGTGAAATGAAAAAATAATCGGCATTCTCATTTCGCATTTCTTTATATAAATTATAGAAATCACCTTGCATGTGCTATCTGCGGTTAATAATTCTAAACTAAATATCTAAATTAGAATCTAATTTAAAAACTTAACCTGCAAAAATGTGAATCTTCTGTTTACTGTCCAACAAGCAGTTTTCTGATTGGTTCTTGTATGATTGCTGCAAAAGGATTGGTAAAAGCTAAAATGTTTTTAGCTTCTGCCATACAACTGCAGTACAAAGGCGTTACTGTTAAGTTTATCTGAACGTTACAAAAGTCACCCGTATGTCTCGCCGTTTTACTTCAGTATCTTTGAATATTTGCAGGTTGGATGAGTTAACATTCCTATTATTTGCTAAACCCTAGATTATTCAGTTATTAAATGTCTAAAATTATTTGTATTTTGTAGAAAACACTATTTCAAGAATACGGCGCCCTCTTTAATAACTTTTCTGCAGTACCAATGCAACCGCACTAATCTTATGTGAACGAAGCTTAAGTTGTATTGGAAATAGCTTAATAGCAAAATACTTAAAATTATCAAATTTTGATGCCTATACTGATCATTGTTTTCGGAGAACTTCAGCTACACTTCTTGCTAATGCGGAGGGCGATATATGTAATTTAAAGGGACATGAAGGATGGAAATCTTCGACCGTGGCCGAATGATACGTCGAAGATTCTATCAATAATAAAATTCAAATATGAAATAAAATTTTGGACTGTGTTTCAGGATTAAGTGCTACCACCTGTAGGGCAATTGTTTTCACGTCAAAAACGGATAGATTTCCAATCCCTAAAACTGCAGTATCACGAGCTGAATGTGACTTATCTGGTTTAGAAATAAATATTGGGTCGTGTACTGTCTATATCATTAATGTTAACATTGTAAATCATAAATAAAATAAGGTAGTGGAAAATTTTGTCTTACTTTGAAAAGAGTGTTAATTATTGTTAAACATTTAGAAATAACAAAAATCTAATATCTAAAAGGTGTACCAATAGCAGTGATAGAACTTTAATTGTGAATAAAATACAAACTTTTTAATTTAGTAAAATAAATTTAGTATTTATTGAAAAGATATTTTATGCCATTTATGTTTTGTTATGTTTTGAAAAAACATCATTTAAATGTCCCCCTCTTGATGCCGTGCAGACGCGTATACGATAGGTCCAATTTCTCATGGCTCGTGTCAACATATCCGGTTGTATTGCTTGAATTTCGCGGGTTATGTTTTCTTTCAGCTGCTCGATTGTTGTGGGGTTATTGGCAAACACGAGCGACTTTAAGTAACCCCAAAGAAAGAAGTCCAGGGGCGTCAAATCACAGGAACGCGGCGGCCAATTGCGTGGGGTATGGGGGGAGATAATGCGATGACCAAACCTCGTCCTTAATAAATCGATTGTTTCAGCCCCTGTGTGGCAAGTGGCACCATCTTGCTGGAACCACATACCATCCAAGTCTAAATCATCCAGTTGAGTAAGAAAAACATTGATACTTGACAGTGACATGTCCAACATGGCAGCAATCTCCGTCAAAAGGTCTATCACTGCTATTGGTACACCTTTTAGTTTACATGTATTGCGCGAAATATGCATTTCGCACACTACTTCGCGCACGGTGTCATGGTACGCAAGAAAATCAGAAAAATGTCATTTCGCATATTGTTATCAATGCGCGAACCTCTTCATTTTTTGACGTTTATATATTTATGATATACGTGTTAAAAGTAAGATTTTATTTTGTGAGTGAAGATGATTAAAAAACGAGCGTAGTGAGTTTTTTAACTGCACGAACAAAATAAAGTCACTTTTAACACTAATATACGTGCACTATTTTTTCGACAAAACAATCGGAAGAACTTTAAACTCAATAAAAATAAGAAATCAAAAAATATCACACAGATCGTAATGTTTATGAACCAAAATTTTCGTAGCAACCAGTGCTGTTGTTAGTTACGGAAAAAACGCAAAAATATTGACAGCATTTTCTAGTAATATTATAAGTATAATGAATAATCTCCATAATGAGTGTAACGAATCCATCCCTGCTGAAGCCGCCAGTCGAGCAACATTGGAATTATTGCCGGCGAAATCAAAGAAACAGTACGAAATCGCTTATAGACGCTTTTCGAAATGGTGCAACATTAAAAAGGTCCCTGGAAAATGTAACGAAAGTGTTTTACTGGCATATTTTGAGGAAAAAGCCAAGATATGGAAATCGTCAACGCTGTGGTCAAATTATTCCATGATCAAAACTATGTTAAAAATAAAGCAAGATCAAGATATAAGCAAACACTATAAACTTATTGCTTTTTTAAAACGGAAGGGTGAAGGATATCAAGCAAAAAAGTCAAAAGTTTTGACGAAGACGCATATCGACAAATTTCTCACAGAAGCAGAAGACGAAAAGTATCTGATGATGAAAGTCGCAGCAATAGTGGGTGCCGGAAGGAAGCGTGTCAGATGACCATCGACAATATCGAATATTTGGGCACTTCGGTTGTTGTGACCATACCAGATACTAAAACGAAAGTGCCTCGGACTCTCAGTGTTGTCGGTGAATTCTATTTAAACTTTTTTAGAAAGTATATATGGCACTCCGGCCACCCAACGCTGACCACAGACGACTTTTTCTTAAATATATGAAGAATAAATGTGTGAAGAATCCAGTCGGAATTAACATGTTTGGTAAAATGCCTACCGACATTGCAGAGTTCTTGAATCTACCAAATCCTCAACTCTACACGGGACACTGTTTTCGTCGTTCATCGCCGACATTGTTAGCAGATTCTAGTGCAAATCTTACTACCATCAAGAGACATGGAGGATGGAAATCTTCGACGGTAGCTGAAGGCTACATTGAAAATTCACTGGAACAGAAGAAGGAAATTGCGTGCCAAATACTTCCTACTGCTGCAACTACTAGCAAGACCACCAGTACTACCAGTAGTATTTCTACAGAAAATAGATGTGTCACACATGTTGACAGTAAAACCAACTTAAGTATGATGACTCCGCAGGGAATTACAATTTCAAATTGTTCTAATTTTACTATAAATGTTATAGTAATAACTAGTTAAAATGTTGGTTTGTACTTATTTAAAATAAAAATTTGTTCATGTGTTTGTTAAAACGTTTTATTAATTTTCAAAACAAAATTTAAATAAACTTTGATTTACTTTTAACACACGTGTCAAAAAATGACATTTTTAACATCAAAAATGACAATTAAAAAGCCCACTTAACAGTTTTGTAGAAAAAATTAGTTATTTATACTTTAATAGGAATACTTTAGAGGTATTAGTAAGAACACTACAAAATGTTCCTTTGTTTTGAAATTTAAAATTTTTATTAAGGGCAACTCATTTTGATGCGACTGTATCTAATGCTCTAATGACCAAAAACCGAATTTATTTCGAAAATTAAGTTTTACGAAAAATTATCAAGAGTAATAAAATATTCTAAACAAAATTCTACATTAAGACATGAAAAAATCGTCTATAGGTCGATGTCAGAAAAAAATGGGGGATAAATTAACCCTACGTTTACAATAATACTCTTGAGGATTTAGCGGTATACAAGAAGTATATCTACAAAATTTCAAAGTGATACGTGAGAACCTGAAGAAATTATAGCGAAAAAACAAAATTTCCACTGTAACACCCTGTATCTTTTAAAGGAGGCATTTTTGTATATGTATAGGTAAGTAAGGTTAAAGATACCTAGTTAATGGGATGATCTAAATTTTTTTACCCCTGTGTCTTAAAGTTAATTAAAATGGTTCTATTTAAAAAACTTTTGATTGTTTTTTTATTGCCTAAATAATTTGTAACACAAAATTTAAATTTTGCCAAGCATTTCAATCACAGAAAAAATATATAGTTCACAGTCGTCTTGTAGAGCATAATAATTGAAACATTGGAAATTATTAAACCATTTGTATACTAATTGCTTCACCGATAATTATCCAGTTATGTTAAATTGCTGCAGGACATAATTGGTTAGTGTCGTCATAAATTAGTTCACTAGAAATCCTAAAAGGGACATAACATTTATCATCTCTTGTTTAAAATGTATCTTGGATATTGAGAATTCCGTTAAACCCTGCTGTCAATATGACAGGATCATTAGAGGAATCTTGAATAGAATGAAGTTAGTGATTGAAAGCATGTACATTTCTTAGAAGCAAACAAAAGTTTATTGTTGTTTCAAATTGGTATTAGTAAACTGGTCACTTAGCATTAACCATAGATTTATGCATTAATATTAATTAGTTGACTAAAATAGGTAAGCTTTACAAAAAATTACTTCAGCTTTCTTAATAGTTTCAACAGAGCTATACTTGTTAGAAAGAGTTCAGTTGACTTACGTGACGATAATTGTCAAAACCAGAAGAGAAACAGTAATTAATGGCAAATATTTCACACAAATCTCCATTACTATGTTTCTTTTAAACAACAACACACTTCCCATTCATCGAGACTGCGTCGTTATTTCCTCTCACGTCACAACATAATAAACAAATATTTGTCTTAGATTACAGATCAAAACACTTGTCGCAACATCGAAGGACTTCTTCAACAAACCAGTTATAAGCTATTTTGCGAACGCTGAATATAAAAATTTTGTTCGCCTTGAACAATCACTGCTCGATTTAAATATGCTGGCGGGATTCATCAGTGCGCGGGAAGATGAAATAGAATCATTTAAAATTAAGTCGTACCTACATCTTTAATGAATACGTAAAGTTTCAATACAGCTATATTCGTCAATGTAATGAACAATTAAGAACATAATTATTTGGTAAAGTATCCTCATAAAGTATACAAAAATTATTTCCATATTAAATGTGAAAGTGGTTTTAGTGAAAGTCAAACTTCTATCGAAAATATGTGTGTGACTTCTTAAACTGTAAAAAATAAACCTTAAACTTTACACGATATTTATTATGTACTTTAGTCGTCTGAATTCATTAACAACCTCTCTCTCAACAATATTGTTATGTACACTGAAATTCGATAAAGACAATGAGTTACAAAAAAAAAAATTGAAGGAATTTAGATTTTTAATATAATATATTTTATCGCAAAGTGCTTCAGAATTTCGCATTTCTTAAGCTTCATATCGTTTGTGAAATTTTAATTACCTACCAATAATTCCACTTAAAATGAAAAACCAACTAATCCTTTTTTATTACATTTTCTGAATGATTTTGGAATTTTAGTGCAATCTGAATAAAAATATAATTTTTTTGGCGCCTCTAAAATAACGTGACAACATCAACAAAAAATATTTTCAAATAAATCATATCAACCCTGATTTTATAAAGATTTAATTATAGCCATTAAAGAAAAACACAGAGGTTGAAATAAGTATCGTTCTACCATATACAGGCTGTATCACATAAAAGGGCCACTCCCATGTATCTCGCTTAATATGCGAGATACGTCAAAAATCTTTAATTATTTTTTGTTGCATTTTTGGAGGCCTTTATGCTCGTAAAAACAAATTTCAGATCCATGGCCAACTTTATGAGTAATAACAAAAAAACCTGTAAAGTTCCCAAACTTTACGGCTGTCTAACTTTTTTATTTTAAGAGATAGAGAAAACTTATTGGTAATAAATTTTTATTGCAAAATTGATACCTTCCACCTAATATAAACAGATTCTTGAAATATCGTATGTGGTTCGCTGCGCCCTCTAGGCGGATAAAAAAAATTTTTATTGAAGCAGGCTATGGCCACAAAACATTGCCTGTTTTATCGTCTTTCATGCAATATACTACATGTTGCCCTTATCTTTTGTATTTATTACATTTTTTTCAATTTTAGTTAAAAAAAAATGTATCTAAATATTTTCGTGTTGCTCAAGATAATGTAGAACCTGTTTTAAAGACGTCAACTGCAAAAAAATTATAAACAGAATGTACTTTTATATGCAAAATACAGATTTTCTTATAATATTATTTTATTGCTTTTCACATTAGAAGCAATTGGGTCTTTAAAATTATTTTGACACAGACAATGTAATAAAATAATATTATAAGAAAATCTGTATTTTGCATAAAAAAAGTACATTCTGTTTATTATTTTTTTGCAATTGGCGTCTTTAAAACAGGTTCTACATTATCTTGACCAACACGAAAATATTTAGGTTCATTTTTTTAACTAAAATTGAAAAAAAATGTAATAAATATGAAAGATAAGGGCAATATGTAGTATATTGCATGAAAGACGAAAAAACAGACAATTTTTTGTGGCCATAGCCTGCTTCAATAAAAAAATTTTTTATCCGCCTAGAGGGCGCAGCGAACCACATACGATATTTCAAAAATCTGTTTATATCAGGTGGAAGGTATCAATTTTGCAATAAAAATTTATTACTAATAAGTTTTCTCTATCTCTTAAAATAAAAAAGTTAGACAGCCTTAAAGTTTGGGCACTTTACAGGTTTTTTTGTTATTACTCATAAAGTTGGGCATGGATCTTAAATTTGTTTTTACGAGCATAAAGGCCTCCAAAAATGCAACAAAAAACAATTAAAGATTTTTGACGTGTCTCGCATATTAAGCGAGATACATGGAAGTGGCCCTCTTATGTGATACAGCCTGTATATTGATGATCATATTAATTTTCGAAGTTTACGACCCGTTGTAAAAAGTAAAGTAAGGTAGCCTATAATATTTATATAACTAATATCGAATGCGAGCTAAAATATAATCCAAATAAGTTCTGAACCTTTGTTAATTCTAAAAAAGGTAATTCATCTATCCCCAATATCATGACATATAACGGTATACCTTCAAATGATACTAAGGACATTGCTGATTGCTTTGCGGATCACTTTGCTTCCTCATTCATAACTACCGACAACTTAGACCCTATGAGTAATGCAAATATTAACAGCAATACACTCTCAAATATCTTATTCTCTTCTAATGATATACTTAATTCCATCAGAAAATTAAAACCTAAAATGACCATGAGGCCTGATCTCATACCTGCCTTTCTGGTTAGAGACTGTGCTACTGTTTTTTCGGAGCCTCTCCTCATAATATTTAATTTTATGACTTCGCATACATTCCCCGATTGTTGGGAAACTTCAAAAATTTGTCCCGTTTTTAAAAGATACTATAGAAATGACATTAAAAATTATCGACCTATTATGTAATTTTAGCAAAGTTTTTGAATTCTCCTTACATCATATCTTGTCATTTCATCTCAGACATATTATATTGCCGGAACAGCATGGCTTTATCGAGGGGCCATCAACAGTCACCAATTTAGTTTGTATAACTCAGTACATCCATGAGGTTCTTGATAAAGGAGGTCAAGTGGATGTCGTGTATATGGACTTTTCGAAAGCCTATGATCGCCTTGGCCATAACTTATTATTATCTAACTTGAACTCTGCTGGAATAGGTTCTTCATTGTTAAAGCTTATGACCTCATATCTATCTGGAAGAGTCCAGTATGTCCAAATATTGGGAGTAAAGGCAGCCGTATTTGCACGGTCCTCAGGAGTTCCGCAGGGTTCTGTCCTGGGACCCTTATTGTTTAAGATTTTTATTAATGATATTGCGTCGGATTTAAATGTACATTACTTGTTATATGCCGATGAGATGAAAATATTCTGTCATATAAATAATAAATTGGACGCATGTAACTTACAAAGAAATTTAAATTTAGTAAACTCCTGGTGTACTGTTAAGAAATTACTCCTTAACGCAGCGAAATGTAATGCTGTCCTTCAGTCACCAACTAAAGCAAATTTCATATGACTACTTGTTAGACGGATCTAGTCTTCTTCGGCCTGTTGTAGCAAAGGACTTAGGAGTGTACCAAAAGCTCTCCAAAGCTCTCTTTCACACAGCACATTAATTATATAGTTAAGAGTGCCTACAAAATCTTAGGTTTTATCGCGCGAAATATGGCAGGTTTTCAGAACATGGACACTTTTAAATTGTTATATGGTGCATTTGTTAGATCTAAACTCGAAAATCTTCTTTAGTTTGGACTCCTGTATATTCTGGACATGTATCGTATATAGAGCAAGTACAACGCCGTTTTTTTAAGTTAGCTGTGCTTACACTTGACGGTCATTACCCGCCAAGAAGTTTCCCACAAGAGACATTTTTTGACCGTATGCAGTAAAAAGTGTTAGGATGAGTAAGAATGAACCAGATTTGATCTTCCTAACTTTTATTTAAAATAATACTAGGGGCCGTTTGCACTGATAGCCTGGTTTTGCAATAAACCGCGATTAAATTGAAAATTAAGTTGTACCGCTTGTTAAACTACGCTTACACTTATTTAAGTGAAGCTTTTCTTAAGCCGCCAAAATTGGAGGCATAACATTTCAAAGCCTTGCTTTGCCATCACTTAACCTAGCTCTATGCGTGGTCTTGTATTTACCTACTTTCACATATAGGTATATATTTTTAAATTATTTCATCAAATTATTATAAAATAGATTTTGATGACGTTGGAGAGGATGATCTAGACTTTTCAGAAATTTTTGAGTTTGGGTTTTCTCGACATTGGCAATGGTATTAAATGTGTAATCTACTTGAGGAATTAAGCGAATTAACATTTTTCATAAGGTACAGATTTTAAAAGTACAGCCCTATGTTCTTTTTTACTTCTGTTTCTATATTTAAGAAATGTGGCTCATTTGTCTGATCAATTTATTAAAATGTCTGATCAGAATGTAGTTGTAAAAGAACACAGTAAATTTTTTAATATAGGAAGATTTGCAAAAATTATAGAAGCTATGAACAGTACCCACATTCGCAAACAATTACCAGGCCAGTATAGTGTTATGTATGTACTGACAAATTGGAATGAGGTATAATGATTATAAAATTTTGAAACATAAATTAATTCCAAACGCATTTAATTGCATCAAAAGAATTGATTGCCTCACTCTTCTTTAATATTGTTAAATTAAATTAAATTAAAACATAAATTCTTTGGTAAAGTACCTACTTGTGTTTACATAAAATATATTTAAATCTGTTCCACAACACATATATCATACGCTATAGTATATGGTATAAACTGTATTATATGTTTTGTGGTATAAACTATAAAAAATTCTAAGTTAGTATACGTAAAACAATTGTTTTTAGTGATTTAATTGTTACTCTTTTATTGCAAACCATAAAGAATAAATGAGAATAATTAAAGAGATCGTTCGGAATAGTTTATAAAATTATTTTTTATCTTTCTATTAAGGAATTAATATTATAAAATGCTTGCCGTTTTTAGACGTCCACGCGCTTTCATATTTCTCCTCAATGGAAATTCGTGTTAAGATGGAGCAAGTTTTAATCAACTAATAAAAGTCTATTTTACTAGACAGTAGAGCCATATTTTCAAAAAAAAAAATTAGATCTGAACAATATTTCGGTCGCAATATTGCCCACATTTAGGACTGCGGTGAGACGTTGTTAGGCACTATTATAAAAAAAGAAAGCTGTAGGCTAGTAAATCAAGTCTTCATATAACAGACAATTGCCTAAGATTTCAATTTTTTGCAATTATATTCATGAAATCTGTCCGCCAAGAAGACATGTTTTGCTAAATTTCTGCATACAATTGCCTAATTTACAGGGCCACAAAGTTAAAGGACCCCGCAATAATCTTATGGAAATTGGATTTCTGTCAAATTGTCTGAATTTTGATATGTTGAAGATTTTGTCATCCTGCACAAAAGTCTCCATGGGCACAAAGTGCCAAAATGAACATTTTGGCAGCTACAGAGCTGCCAAAGCTCCCCTGACCCGTTGCAAAACTATTTATTTTCAATACTATTTACAGATGTCAAAAGTATATTTTAATTATTCTAATATATAGGGTAATGCTTTTGAGGTCACTGGATTCAACCCTCATGTCAGATTGGACAAATTGACCGTTGACAGCTGTCAATACACTGTCAACGAAGAATAGAAAAGTAAATATTCTCTTTTCACATTGAGAGTTTGGGCTTTTGAGGGAGCCGAATTCAATTCTCATGCCAGATTGGCAAAATTGACAGTTGACAGCTGTCAATTGACTGTCAACGAGGAATATAAAAGTAAATATTCTCTGTTGACATTGAGAGATTGGGTTCTTGAGGTCGCTGAATTCAATTCTCATGCCAGATTTGAAAAATTGACAGTTTACAGCTGTCAATTCACTGTCAAAGAAGAATAAAGAAGAAAATATTCTCTTTTGTTATTGATCTAAAAAGCATAGAAATGTTGCAAATAGCAAGATTTAAGTTAAACGTATTTTAATACCAACACTCATTGTAAATAGATTTACAGCTGTAAACTATTATTTTCTCTTACTGTACCTCAGCTTAGGATTTAGCAAGCTCAAAACAAATCATTCTAAGGTCAAAAATAATTTCTTTAAAATTAATTCTACTTTGACAGTAAATTGACAGCTGTCAACTGTCAATTTTTCCAATCTGATATTAGAATTGAATTCAGCTCCCTCAAAAGCCCAAACTCCTAATGTCAACAGAGAATATTTACTTTTCTATTCTTCGTCGACAGTGAATTGACAGCTGTCAACGGTCAATTTGTCCAATCTAACATGAGAATTGAATTTAGCGACCTCAAAAATCCAAACTCTCAATGTGAAAAGAGGATATTTACTTTTATATTCCTCGTTGACAGTCAATTAACAGCTGTCAACTGTCAATTTTGCCAATCTGGCATGAGAATTGAATTCAGCTCCCTCAAAAGCCCAAACTCTCAATGTGAAAAGAGAATGTTTACTTTTCTATTCTTCGTTGACAGTGTATTGACAGCTGTCAACGGTCAATTTGTCCAATCTGACATGAGGGTTGAATCCAGTGACCTCAAAAACATTACCCTGTATATTAGAATAATTAAAATATACTTTTGACATCTGTAAATAGTATTGAAAATGAATAGTTTTGCAACGGGTCAAGGGAGCTTTGGCAGCTCCGTAGCTGCCAAAATGTTCATTTTGGCACTTTGTGCCCATGGAGACTTTTGTTCAGGATGACAAAATCTACAACATATCAAAAATTCAGACAATTTGACAGAAACCCAATTTCCATAAGATTATTGCGGGGTCCTTTGCCGTTGAAGGTGCTGATGGGCGGAGCCTGTTAAAAGCTACACTGTTTGGTCGAACATTATACCCTTAACAAAGCCGGCGTAAAATACGGGCGGTGCAATATGTGACGAATAAAGCCATACTTAAATATTTAAGCGAGCTTAACAAAGCCATCCTTATATATTTTCGGTGGAAACGGCCCTACATATAACACAACGATTTTTATAATGAGTATCTTAATTGTGCATGCCTGAGTATTAATATTCTTCATTATTCCTGTAAGGTCCAGTACTTGTACGTGATGCCGATTCCTCATTGTTTACTTTTATGACGGAGGCATCGTGAATAAAAATCAGTGGTTCCATAACGTCAATCTTTATGAATTCACTTTTAAAAAGAAGCAAAAACACAATCGTACAACCAGCACAGATCCACTCTGCAACTGCACTAATTATGTGTAAATTGTATCCGTTGTCTTCCTTTTTCCAGTTTTGAATAGTATCACCTAGAAAATAAAATTGATAAGGGCGCGAATTTAGTTAAGGCTTTCCGCGGCAAAAACCAATGGTTGAACAATTTCTAGGCTGGTTGATCAACTATAATATTTCAATGCAAGTTATGAAATTATTTGAATATTTCTGTATATCTATTGCATTTTGTAGCGTATTGATCAGAATTGCTTTTCTCTCAATATAGACTCTTCGTTGTATCCAAGAAGTAAAAATTTGAAAATAATAACTAACAAATAAGAATCACTAAGTGCTTATTTTAATCATCTAATCAATTTATTACTTTCAGTAACATTAGAATATACAGTACGCGCCAAAAATATGGAATAAATTCAATAAAAACGAAACAATTATTTTTTGGAAAAAATCCTCGAACAAGTCGATTTTTAATTTAAAAAATACATATTTTAGCGTAAAATGCGATTTTCAAATGTCATTTGTTTTCGAGTAATGACGTCATCGATTTTTTTTAAATGGCAACACCATATTTTTTCTCTTAATTCTGAAAGATCGTTTAATTCTCTATCAGACAGTAATAAAATTTTGCCCTCTTACATAGGAAAGTTTTCGAGTAAATGACGATTGAATGTTAGAAATCGTAAATCAATTAAAATAAAGCAAAAACGTTATCAAGTATATTAAGCGACATAGAAATTATTATTCAATTTAAAGTATTATGGCACATTTAACTGTTACTCAAAGAATTGAAATTTTAATTCTTATCGGATGCGGGAATATGACTAGAACTCAGCAGGAAGTTTGCGATTTATTTAATGAAAAATATCCAGATCGCTCTAACAGCCAATCAACAGTCAGTAAGGTAGAGTCTAAATTTAGAGAAACTGGCAATGTTGTAAATATTCCAAAACCTGGACGTCCAAGCATTAACGAAAATCAGAAACAGAACATTTTGATAAGTATGGTAGATAATCCTCATAATTCTTGAGGAAGGAAAAATATCATCCCTACAAAATTCAACTTGTGCAGGAACTCAATGAAGATGATCCCGATCGCCGCTTACACTTTTGCGAAATTCTAATGGATTTATGTCAAGGAAATAGAAATTTACACCGGCAAATACTTTTTTCAGATGAGGCCACATTTTGTCTGAATGGTACAGTAAACCGTCAAACTTGCAGATATTGGAGTCGGGAAAATTCTCATTGGATGGCAGAGGCACATACCCAACACCCTCAGAAATTAAATGTGTGGGCTGGAATAGTTGACGATAGAATAGTAGGGCCTTTCTTCTTTGAAGGAACCCTTACAGGACAAAGATATTTAGAGTTTCTAGAAAATGACCTTGTTCCAGCCCTTGCAGTAATTTTCCCTAACGATAATGACCCTGACACTCCTAACGATACCATATGGTTTCAGCAAGACGGTGCACCTCCGCACTATGCGCGCCCTGTACGAGATTTTTTGGACAACTGTTTTCCGGGGAGGTAAATCGGCAGACGCGGACCGATAGAATGGCCTACAAGATCGCCAGATTTTACACCTCTTGACTATTTTTTATGGGGATACTTGAAGTCAAAAGTGTAAATTAATAAATCACGTAATTTAGACGAACTTCAAAATCGCATTCGGGACGAAATACGCAAAGTTACTCCAGAAATCATTCATAATGTGCAAGAAGAATTTCTTCACAGACTTGCGCATTTTCAAGAAGTTGGTTATGGCAATTCGAACATTTAAATTAAGTATAAAATTTAATCAATTGTATTTTATTTTACATACCTCAGAATTGTTACTTTTTTATGGATAAAATTTACGTTTTCTAACATTCAATCGTCATTTACTCGAAAACTTTCCTATGTAAGAGGGCAAATTTTTAGTACTGTCTGATAGAGAATTAAACGATCTTTCAGAATCAAGGAAAAAAATATGGTGTTGCCATTTAAAAAAAAATTAATGACGTCATTACTCGAAAACAAATGACATTTGAAAATCGCATTTTACGCTAAAATATGTATTTTTTAAATTAAAAATCGACCTGTTCGAGGATTTTTCCCAAAAAATAATTGTTTCGTTTTTATTGAATTTATTCCATACTTTTGGCGCATACTGTATGGCTATGTAATTCCTATTCATATCTATAAATTACACAAAGGTTACATCAACAACAGCATTAACGGCGACGCTATTAGTAAATAGCAACGTTGAGGCAGAGAGGACCTAATATACAGAGGCGAAGGCTACCGTTCCCTCCAAAACTTAAAATATTTGCGCATGCGCCAATTCGTCATGTTTTAAGTGGTATTGTAATCAACCTCACTTCTTTGTTGTGGTTTGGTTATCTCGTTATTTCTGATTTGTGCTTGGTTATTATTTGTTTTATATTGGTGTTAGTTGTGTTGTGCGGTAAATTGACATTATTATACATAATTAATTATAATTTTGGATTTAATTAAGTCTTCCCAATGGCTCGTAACATATTATCTCATATTTAAATTATTATTCAGATTATGTATGTTATTTAAAATTTGATAATTTTTAATATAATTTTATAATATATCTCTTTTTTCTGTTACACTGTGATTTTTTTATTTTTAATATTTGTAATATTTTTCTAATGTGAAAAATGAACTGCTTATCATTTGTAACTATTTATTGGACATAATGATAGATTTTTGCTATACTATAAATGTAATAACATATTAATAGTAATTTAAATTGAAAGCAACTGTTCCAATTTCTGTGATATGTTTACTCCGTACAATTTGTATGTATAGGTATTCAGTGGCAGCTGGTGAAATTTCGGGTATGTCAAATCTTAATAACCAGACATGAGACCCAAACTAAACTTTAGTATATTTGTACTGTGGCTATATAGAGAACTTCAGTAGAAGAAGAACGATTTTGCAGTTTGCGAAAAAAAGTTGAAAAAAACGTGGGCCTCACCGAAGATTTCCAAATTGGCTTGTATAAATGTCGAGAAACATTTCTTTTGCATAAACTAAACGTAATTCTACTAATAGGTTTCAGATTTTTTTAAAAAAAATTAATTTTTGTTAAAGTTACAGCAGTTTGAAAATTAGTATTGTATTTGTGATACATTTCAAAAAGCTATAAATTCTACAAATATAATTTTTTTTAATAAAACTTGAAACATATCCCTAAAATTACATCTATTTTATGGAGCCGCCACGTACCTCATCATATTTGGAATAAAATTTTAAAATTGATAACAGTTTATTTACTTTCGTTCAAATTAATAAAATCCTACATTTCCTACATTTTCTGTAAGTATAAAAGAGTACTTTACAATTTTATGTCATTAAATTCACATATTTGCATTTTTAAATATTAAATTTCACGTATTCATAACAACAACTACATTGCATCTGTTTTGATAGTCAAAATAATATAATGTTATTTTAATAACTTTATGAATTCAGGAAAAATTATAAAAATTTCACATCAGATATTTCTTTAATTGATTTTTTCTATATAAGATAAACGTGGATACTTTTTTTTATAAAGAATAAAAACATACATACATATTTTTTCTTTTAGTATTCCTATCCGTTCAATTCTATGACCTTTTTCTCTTAATCTTACTCTTTATTCACCTGTCAAATCCATAATTTTCTTAAGTTATTTTTTCTTTGCAATCTTATATTTGACTTTTTTAAGTAATATAGTGCTCTCAGGCTATAAGTTTCTCAAATAAAAATTTTTCTTAGTGTATACGTAAGTGGTTCAAGGTCACCCAAATAAAGCCTGCTAACATCAAAGGTACCGCCTTTGCTTTCGCCTCTGTATATTAGGTCCTCTGTGGTTGAGGCACTTTTGAAACGTTCATAAGCACGATAAGATAAAAGAGGGCGCATCATATTAACTATAGGAAAGAAATAGATGGAGAACATGAAATCCGTTGTTATCCCATTTCGGGGGAGAGGCCCTTCAGAGGCATACCTCCTTGTCTCTAATGAGACTGCAACAGAGACAGTCTACTACAGTTTGCCATAGATAGATAGATAGATTTATTACCCAGTTCATAAATACACAATCATATAAATAGAGATGTTTGAAAAGATCTACACAAAAAAGATCTAGACAAACTACAAGCAGAAAGGAAAAAATAAATTCGCTGTTTTTAAAATATAAGAAATGTAGTAGCATTGTTTATTTATACAATGGTAGTAGGTATAAAATAAATATTGTACAGTCGTTATGTGGTTCTTTTTGCGTTATTAATATATTATATTTAAAATTACTTCTGATAGACTTACACAATATACAATTTTTTAAATGGAACATCTTGTATATTTTTATGTAATTCAATTCTATTATTTTTTCACTCATAATGATATATAATAGTTACAATTGTATGTTGAGATTGTCAAGAATCGGTAAATTGTTTATACTGATATGGCCTGGTACATAGTTGGCTATGCATTTTTATATAATTACACAAAAAACGAAATAAATTATTCAATTAAACTGCATAAAAAATTACAAGGTCTTCCATTTAATATATATATATATATATATATATATATATATATATATATATACAGGGTGAATCTTAAATAAGTACAAATATTTTAACCAGCAGTATAGTTTTGTGTGTAGAACACATAATTAATAGTTTTTTTACAAAAAAATCAGAAATAAAAAAGTGAAATTTTAAATAAATTTCGTAATTTTTCAGTAGAAAACTTGTTGAGCACCGCTGGCCTAGACCGACCCTTCATACTTTTATGAGTCATAGTGCTGCAGACTGAACGTGTGGTTCACAGTGTTGCCAGTATTACACAAATGTCTTTGCTTCAAGGAAGAAAAAATCTCAACTTAGCGAATTTTGTCAAGTGTAACATTTTATATTATTTTTTATTATCAAACTGTCATTGACTGTCATGACAGATTATCGGAAGCCCAAGTCAAACTTGTTAACCCCACATAATACATGAAAATAGCAATAAAATTTGCTAAAAGTTGACATTTTTTCCATTTTAAATAAAAAACGCGTGCATAGTTTTTCGTTATTCTTCATAAAATAACTTAAGGAAATTGTGTTTTGTGTCCCTTTCTAACAGTGTACAATGACATTTAACTTGTGAAATGTGGATTACTGATTAAATAGTTAATTTTTTAACAAACAGGTAAGCTTGTGTGCACGCACTCAAAAAAAGAAACATTAGGTTCAAGTGAGCTGATAGTTTTAAAATGAAATAGTTAGCACAAATACATATGTATTAGATGTAAGTGCATTTATTTTAATGAAACTAAATTCAAACTTTATCGTAATCTATAAATTTTCTTGAAATTTATATTATTTTTGAATATATATATTTAAAACAAGTTCTAAAATAGTTTTGACAACTAATATTTTTCTTTCAGTGAAGATAATCGTTTTATTTATGAAAAACCATTACAGTTTCTTATTTTTAAGTATGATACATTTGTTTTTAATACCATATCATTATAATATAAATGTATGAAATACTTAATTGTAACTACATGGATTATTAAGATTAAATATACATGTTTATTAATGTAAGGTACGTTTTCTTCAAGTAAAACTACTACATTTAATACAAATACATAAATGATTTGCTTATAATATCATTTACTTTTTGTTACGGCACAATCAACGATCACACAGAGCAAAACGGTGCGGCCGCGACGCGACGTTTGTACTCAACTTCGTTTCTGACAAGACTCAACAGGTTACGGCACAATCAACGATCACACAGAGCAAAACGGTTCGACCGCGACGCGACGTTTGTACTCAACTTCGTTTCTGACAAGACTCAACAGGTCAACAGCTCCGTTTACTGAATTTCATCTACTGCATCTTAAGACTAACCTGTGATTTCGCCGGTATTATTTATTAGAACTAGAAGAGTACATATACACTGTGTAGTGTTTCTGTTTGTTACTTCTTTTGGGTACATTCATGTGAATAGTGAATACTACGCAATGGAAGAATTATTAAATAACGAAGAATTTAAGGATGCTTTAGCCCGTAAGTATAATAGTTAACTACCCATATAATATACAAAGTAGACTTTGAAATACTATACATTAATAATATAGTAATATGTGGAAAAGTGCAGTCAATATCCTTTGCTTAATTGACTTAAGATCTAAAAAATTTGTGCTTAGGAATATTTAATAAATTCAGTAACAAAATGTTTCATTTCAAGTAAAATTTTTATAGGAATTTAAATTAGTATAATCGCAAAAAATATAATGTTATACCCAGTCATTTCATAAATTTAAATTTAAAATTTGCTGCCACAATTTTTTTCTCTCAATCTTTCTACATTTTTACTAATTATATGTCTTTTTTATATAGGCAATGATATAGATGTTAACAACATATCAGGCCTTAACGAGGAATTAATTAAGGAATTATTTCCTAGCATTGGAGTGAGATTACGATTTGTATCTGCATTTAACAGAATAAAAAATGTAAAGTACTTTTTGGCAATGATGATAAATGATTCCTTTAATGTTATTTCTTTGTAGGAAAATGAAGAAAATATTAGTCCAAACTTATTTATTCTGCCTGAAACAGAAAATAATACAGATTGTTCTGATAGTAATTCAACCGTAGTATCAACACCTTCTAACGTTATTCAGCTTGATGATCATCAAATTAGTGAACTTGTAAGATCTACCTACACTATATTTTATTTTTTTGCCTTGATAAATACGTCGGATATTTAATGAGATTCTGACTAAATAACGATTTTGGATATAGTTCCACATTTTTCTGATCTTTTATATCATTTTTCTTTATGTGCAGTGATATGAAAATATGTTACATCTTTTTAAACACAAAAGTCGTTTAATTAATAATTATTATCATTGGATGCAATAAAATTTAATCTTGTAATGTTTTACTGTCTTTTGAAATATTCAATTATTAAATTATCGTTTTGTTAAGTATAAATGTCACTATTTATTAAAAAAATATTATTCCATAAATAATAAGCTCTCCCAGAGTTTGGAAACTATATCAAAAATTGGAATTTCTATGGAATTTTGGAATTTTTCGATATCTACAAGCGATTTTTGGGAAAAACGTTCTAGCAGTATTATGCAAGTTATCTTTCGAATTGTAATGTGTATAATTTATTTCCAGAATGTAGACGAGTTCATCATCATACCTAAAGAACATAGAACAGTTTCGTCACATTCATTACAAGAACTACTGTTGCCCATCGAATTTCCCAACTTTGACCTTAACACTCTATTATCAACAACTCCAGTTGGTCTAAGTATACTAAATTATTATAAAATTCATGGAAAACTGGAAAATTCGCACAGGAATAAACTTACGGATATTATTGTTAAGCATATATTTAACTTTATAATAAAACAGTAAGTTCACATTTTTAGACACATTACAAGTATAATAATATACACAGTGACTCCTAATTTTAGCCGCCTTAGGCATGAAGAGTTTAACATAATTACCAGCAAAATTGTTTCTCTATTCCCAAGTGAATATCCAGGAACATATTACGTTCCGGCTGTGAAAAAGAGGGATTCGAAAATAGGAAGACCAATTCTAGCGAAAGGGAAACTTGTGGACAAGTGCAAAAACCTTCTGCATAGTTGTGCAGATGTCATTCCCAGAAGAAGAAAACGGAGTTTGGAAGAAGAACAAACTGTAGCACCTAAATTTAATTTAGATGAGCTTTGTGGTAAGCAATATACAGCCGACCACATTCAGTTCATATGAATAAGGTTATATATTTAATTCAAGGTTCACTTAAAGATGATATATTATGGTTACAATTTAGAAACGAGCCATGGGAGGAAGTAATAGATAAATGGCGAAATACATTTGAGTATAGACACAATACATTGAGTGGTGGCACTGTTGATGAGTTTTATAAACAGTGGCCTGTTTTAAAAGACTTACGTGCAGAAATACTTGTAAGATTTAGCATGGTTAAATATTTTCTCTTCTTTAATGTAATTTTTCATCTTTAATTTCAGATTAATTTGGATTTTGAGAAACTGTATCCAGAAAGTAGCTTCAAACTGTTATTAAATTGGACATCAGCGTTTAAAAGTATTGTACAATTTAAAAATAAATCTAAAGATGAATATGTACTTCAACTGTTTTCAATAATTGAAGATGAAGACACACGAGAAGGTTAGTATAATTTTTGTTTAGTTTGTTTCCATATTATCAAGTCAAACCGTTGGGTGATAAATGTACCTATCAAGAGAGGAAACTCAAATTCAAATTTTGGATCAGAGATATATATTAGTTTGGAAAATATTAGTGAGACCTATACGTTTCTTTTTTGTTGTGAATATCTTTCCATGACACCGATATATCTATTTATATCTTGGATTCAAAATTTGACAAGGCTTGGTTTCTTTATAGTATATAGTAGGTAGATATTGTAAAAGCATCAACTAATTATTGGGCGGCTATGGTTTTTCTACTTACCTAATTTACTTCTTATTAAATTTTATTCAATGTGTAATTAAATAAATAAATACAATCACTAAACGGTGATACGAATAATATTGATTTGAATTTTTATTGTATTCGTTTAGAAGACAAATTTGCTGCACAGCTGCTGATACTGCCGTATATCATTCCTCCCAAAGGAAGGCTACGACTAGACAAAGGAGCAGTGTGGAAATTTTCTTCAGCTGAAGCAGCCGAAGCTCTATTATGTCATGCGCGGGTAAGTGAAGCAGTTTAAGGGATAAAAAAATATCAATTGCAAATCAATAAAATTTACATGCCACAGTCATGCGTAATTTTATTTAAAAAAATTAGTTTTGCATATTACGTTAAAGAAAACAGAGTAAAATATGTAATAAGTTTACATTTTAAATGGAAAGCCATTCATTTTCAAAAAGAATCAATAATATTGGAAATTTTACGAATTACGTTCTCTTATTTTTAAATGTAACAATTTTTTATATAAAATTCACTTTACAACTTAAAGAAAACAGTTTAAAACATAGAGGTTTCCTCTGCTTCTTCTTTCAACTATTTAATTTATAATAATATCCTAAGAACCTAAATTGTGCATTAAATGATGTATTTTACTCGTAGGAACCTGGAGATATTGAAAAAATAATTGCAGAGCAAAAGAATAAGGCAGTAATACGCAAACAAAAAGTTCAACCATATATAATAGTAGAGGGTCCTGCATTGACTACAATTAACAAGGCATATATCATCGTGGATGATGTAAAATATCAATTTAACAGTTGCAAGACCGCCGTTGACGTATGCTTTAAACTTTTCCATGTCATTAGTGCTGAATATCCTCCACAAGCAGAACATATTTGGTTGTTAATTCAGCAGGGAATATATGGAATTCATACAAAACATGATAAAGTAATTCCATCCTTAATAGACATAATCGAATTTATTAAGAAACAACTATGAAATGTTCTGCGTGCGGAAGGTGTTTTGTAAAGGTAGAAAAATATTTGTTTCATATAGAATGTATTCATGGTGTACGTAACAACTTTGTGTGTCCTCTTTTAAACTGCCAAAGAGTGTTTCATAAAAGATATGTATTTAAACAACATTTGTATAAAAAACACAATATTCATCACAAAGAAAAGTCAGGAAACAGCTATATTCCAGAATCGAATAAAGTTAATTGTAATGATTCTAATACCACTTATAAATCCATAATTGAACCAAACAATTCTGAAGTACCGAATAAGTCCGAAATAAAAAAAAACATTAAGTCAAAAATGCAACTACATGTTTCCAGTTTTAACTGTGTTTTGAGTAATGCCATCAAAATATTTATTTCAAAATTATACGACAATTTTACAGTATGTAGATCAGCTATTCAAGATGTTATTGAGTTTACGTCAGATTTCTTATCTTCAGGTATGATTGATATTGTGGAAGAAAGTATAAATGAAATATTTTTTGAGACACAAAATTCTGTCGACACAACTTTGCATAACTGTATTAAAACTATGTTTACCTCATTAAAAAGTCCATTTAATTTAGTAAATACAGAATATAAACGCTTCAAATATTTCAAAAAGTGCGATTTTCTCATAGACCCAGTTCCTTACAAATTTGGTGTTTCAACAGACAGGCATTCTAAAAATTATAAAACATCGTTAGTCCTTAAAGAAAGATCTGGTTATATAGTTCCTGTAGCATCGACATTAAAAACATTTCTTGAAATACCAAATACTTTTAAGCCAATTTTGGACTATCATAATAAACTTTTGGAATGTAACGATAATTATGTTATGTATAATGTCCTACATGGGAAATTTTTATCGGAAAATATGGCCTTGTTTAGGAGTAAAATTTGTTTTCCAGTTATAATTTATTTTGATGATTTTGAAGCAGGGAATCCTTTAGGAAGCCACGCTGGCTGTTACAAATTAGGTGCTGCTTATTTATCATTGCTTTCGATTCCACCAGCTTTTTCTAGTAGATTAGAAAATATCTTTTTAGCTCTTTTGTTTCATACTACAGATAGAGCTGACTTCGGAAATGAGCGTGCTTTTAAAATCCTAATAGAAGAACTGAACATTTTGGAGAATAAGGGCATTGTAATTCAGGTAGAGAATATTTCATATAATGTTTATTTCAAATCAGTAGTCGTAACCGGTGACAATCTTGGCATACATTCAATAATGGGATTTGTGGAAAGTTTTTCTGCAGAATATTACTGTAGATTTTGTACATCCACAGCAACAGAAATGGCCAAGCAAACCCGAGAAGATGTTACTAAATTGCGAAAGAAATATAATTATGATAGTCACGTAAAATTTCGTAGTTATGGAGTTAAGGAAAATTGCGTATGGAATTGGTTGAACAGTTTTCATGTGTATGAGAATCATACCATTGATATAATGCACGATCTCTATGAAGGTGTTTACCGTTATGATATGGCACGCATTATAAACCGTCTCATTGGGGAAAGTGCATTTACTTTGGAGTATTTAAACGCCAGAATACAATATTTTTCTTATGATGATTCTGAAAATATACCACCACCCATTAAATTGGACAGTTTAAAAAAAGGAGTAATTATAATGTCTGCATCAGAAATGCACTGTTTAGTAAAGAACTTTCGTTTTCTCATTGGAGATTTGGTTCATACAAATAATGAATACTGGGCACTCTATTTACTGCTATTGGAAATTGATGAAATTGTCACTGCTACTACAATATCACAAACATCTCTAGAACTGTTGGCTACGTTAGTGGAAGAGCACCACTTGCTTTATATGAAATTGTTTAAAGAAAATCTTAAGCCGAAACACCATTTCCTGGTGCATTATCCCAGCGTTATTTCTAAAATTGGACCCCCCCATTTATTATCTTCTATGAGATTTGAAGCCAAGCATAAACAATTTAAATCTAGTGCTCATGCTATACAATCTAGAAAAAATTTACCATATACATTATCCAAAAGACATCAATTAAAGTTCTGTTATAGAGTAATGTCACGCAGAGGTCTTGAAAACATAATATCTTTAGGCGACATATGTGAAGTGGATACCTCAAAATATAAGTCACATGAAATTAATTTGGAAAACTACATTTCTACGTCATGGTATGAAATAAATGGTATAAAATATAAAACCAATAAAATTTTACTTTTCAAAGATTCACACTTTCCTCAATTTTGTCAGATAATAGAAATATTTCTTGATCATAGTGATAATACCTACTGTATTTTTTTTGTAAAGTATTTAACAACAAAATACTTTAATATCCACTATAGGGCATATTGTGTTCAATTCTCTGATAAATGTGGATTCGTGAGCATTTACGATTTGTTTTCAAAAGACCCTTGCTTGCTGATAAACAAAAATAATGAAATGCTAGTTTCAAAAAATTACTAAAGTTGTTACGTACACCAAAATAAAAACAAGTTTGCACATACGTATATTATGTTTAGTTTATTTTACTTACTTACGTTTACTTAAGTTTATTTAATATGTTTTCTTTGTAAAAATAACATAATAAATTATATTTTAGTTAATTATTCATTTTATTTACAATTAACCCAACCTATGTTTAACGAAACCTTATCAAATGATTGGATCAAATATTTATAATTATTAATTTAAAGGTTCCTTTTTTTCAAAGTTAATAATTGTTAAATACAAAACAAGTAGATATATTTATTTCATTTTAGCTATATTATTATTGACTTAAACCAACAAATTCATCATATTTATGTTGACACATTTGTCTACGTTTAATGGGAATAATTGACACTTAAATAGAGAAAAATATGTTTTTAAAATAAAACTAAAAAACATTTGCAGAAAAGCTTTTTATTTTGTGTCAAATATGTCATACATTTGAATAAAATGAACCAGTCTCATATTAAATAATACCAAAAGTTAAACACAAACTAATGTTGATTTACATTTAAGGTAAAAAGGTACTTAGTACAAGTAGTTTATATATTTAAACCGAAAAATGAATATTTATGAGAAGAAATAAAGTCCAATATATATTTTCCTTAAACAAAGAAAATATTTTCTTGCGTATATATAAACGTGTAATCTATTTAAAATAAATATTGTATTCTTGAAATAAGAACATTTTTTTTTCAGTGCGTTTATGTATAATTTTTGAACATTGGACATAGTAATATCACGTAATATCTTCCTAAATATTTTACGGTAGTATTGAACTTGCGGCAATTCATTTTTAATCGTTGAAGTATAGTAAGGTTAGTTCAGATGTTAAAATTTATGTTAATATTGCTGCGTATCATACTACATACCCAATTTTACTGTACTTATGCTTAAAACAAGTATTTTTAAAATAGAACTATTACGTTAAAGGAAACGTAATATTTATATTGGAGGAGATATGGCAACCTCGCAACAAATCATATGTTTCATTACGTTGTTGGATGAAAAATCAGCCAGCGGTCCTCAAAATGTGGGTATTTTTTTAAAAAATTAATATCTCCGTAAATATTAGAAATTTTTAAAAATGGCTTTCACTAGACTGATTTAAATGACGAACTACACCAGCAGTTAAAATATTTGTACTTATTTAAGATTCACCCTGTATATATATATATATATATATATATATATATATATATATATATATATATTTAAGTCATATTTTAAAAAACACACCCTGTAGAGAAACAGTTAAAAATGATGTTGCATGGTGCATAGTTGCCATTCACTTTTATAAAGTTATGTATACAAAACTGGCTCATAAACTATTAGTTACTTAAAGAAATGTATATAAAGTAAACAGTTGTTTAAACAATCAAGTCAATAGTCGATATTTTATGCTAAATGTATCTAGCATCTTCATCACATAATTAATAATATTATACTATAAATATAACAATATAAGAATGATATTGAAAAATTGCAAAAATCCTTCTATTTTATCCCTATTTTATAATTTGCTGACTATTTTGACGATTACATTTAAAATCTTCACCAGAGTTCTGCTACCAGTCTTCTAACAGTTTCTAAATATTTTTTAATATTAAATAATTTTCAAATTTTGTTTTGTTGATTATTCTTATTATTTTTTATGTGAGTTGTCAATTTCCTTATTCTTTGTTTTAAAGTGTTATTCAATTAAAGGTATACTTAATTGGCTATTATAATTCTCATTAAAATTATTTTTTGAAGTATTAAAATGAGGTTTTAACGTTATTTTTTAACAATTTCCAAAATATTGTCACGGATTTCCCAATCCGACTTTTTCCTTACTGTCAGAAAAACAAACCGTTAATTAACTACTTCTTTATTAACTATACTCAGTACACTACTGAACACTAATTAGAACTCAACTAAACACTTATTTAATTAATCGCTATCTAAATCACTTTGATATCTCCAACTAAACACTTCAATTCAGACTGTAATACAAGACTTATACAAGACTAACTTAATCGGTCGTTTATTTTTCTTTTATAGACCCAACGAATATTCCAGGTATATTCTAGTATCTCTAGATTCATCTTCCCGAACGACTCTAATGCTTCTAGTCGATTCCCCAATTTTCTTGTCCCGTCTCGATCCACGGCTTTTTGTTTGTTTAACAGAATCGTGTAGGGGCGATCGGGGCAATCTTAGCATTTTGCGATACCACAGTCGTCGGTTTGGGTGTGAGTGGGGCAAATTCCGTGACAATATAAAGTATGTAGTAACAATTATATATCATTATTAATGGGAAAATAATGCAACTGAATTGCATATACAGGGTTGGTTGAAAATTGCCTAGATATGTCAACAAAGATAACAAAGGGGACATCTTTTTAAATAAAATCTGAATTTCTCCCATCAACCCCTTAGACGCCACAGCCACTCCCTCTAAATTTTCAAACGGCATCATACCATATTTGACACATCGTTGCAAAGCTTATTTCATATGGAATGCATTCTACCATTCATTTTGTATATTCGCAGGAAATTGAGAGATAAAAAACTGAAAAAACCTTTTTCTGTTTATTTTGGTTAAACTACAGAATAATATGAATTACCGTTAAAATAATTGTTCAAAATGGCCTCCATTAACTTACCATACCATAATACAGACGACTTTGAAAGCGTTCACAAACATTTGTGAGAACTTGCGGTGTCAATTGTCGACATTCTTCTACTATTCTCTGCCTAAGATCTTCAATGTAGGCTGGCTGTGTTGCATACACTTTGCATTTCAAATGCCTCCATAAGAAATAATCCAACGGAGATAGGTCGGGTGATCTAGCCGGCCATCGATAGGACCACATCTACCAATCCATCGTTCAGGAAACCGATCGTTTAAAAATTCTCGAACGGGAAACGCATAGTGAGGAGATGCACCATCTTGCTGGAAAACTAGTTCATTTTCAGAAGTTCAAGGTAAGTAGCGCCAGTCAGATTACGGTCAATAAAGAACGGGCCAACGATGTGGTCTCCTAGAATACCTGCCCAAACATTAAGTCTCTGTGGATATTGGGTATGGGTTTCTTTAAACAAATGCGGATTCATGTCGGACCAATACCTACAGTTATGCCTGTTGATTTCTCCATTAAAAAAAAACGTACTCTCATCGCTGAAGCAAATGTTGTACGACAAGTTCACGTTATTCAATAAATTATTAGACATAATTTTGCAAAACTGTAGTCTTTGATCATCGTCGTCTTCGTATAGTTCTTGAATAAATTTTGTCTTGTATGGGTGAAATTTATGCTTTTTTAAAATTTTCCATACACTACTTGTTGAAACCGTTGATGCCAGGAAAAGTTGATTTAAAGACTGATTGTTATCCATTGCAACGTGTCCCAAAACAGCAACTTCAACAGGTTCATTAATAATTCGTCTTTCTGGTTGATGTTTTTTTTTGCCACTGATCCAGTTTCCATGAATTGTTGCATCAACTTTGAAACATATTGATGACCAATGAATTTATCGGGATTTCACTGAAAGTACGCGCTGCCGTTATTTTTCAAATAGAAACGCACAATCTCGATTCTTTCGGCAGTCATGTACACCATATTGACACTTTTAATAGAAAATGGACTGGAAGCTGACTGACTGTTTAACCAAAATAAGCAGAAAAATATTTTTTAATTTTTCTTGTATCTCAGTTTCACGTGAATATACAAAATGAATAGTAGAATGCATTTCCTATGAAATAACCTTTGCAGCGATGTGCCACATATGGTATGATGCCATTTGAAAATTTGGAGGGGATGGCTGTGACGGCTAAGGGGTTGATGGCAGAAATTCGGATTTTATTTAAGAAGATGTCCACTTTGTTATCTTTGTTGTATTGGTAATTTTCAACCAAAAGATAGTTTTAAAATATATTAAGGGTGGCTACTTTTCGTTGAAAAAACCTGTATAAAGCGTGTTCAATTTAAAATATTGCATGTTTAAATCTTATTTTAAAAAATATACACCCTGTATAGAAATTACATATATGCCACTAAACTTTACGTAAAAAGCTCTATTACAAGCAATATTCATATTTCCATATCCCAGTTATTTTCTGGGATGCGAAGAATAATAAGAAGATTATTTTTTTTTGTTTAAAATTGCACTCTGTGTTTTAAAAATGAACGGTTCTATGAAAATTATGATTACAGCATCTTAATTTTCTCGAAAAAGTATACTAGTGTTGTGAAATCCACATCCTTCTATCGCTTCTAGTTTACAACGAAATTAGGACATCCACGCAATGACTTGGATACTCTTGCAATTACCCTTAAGAAAGCTGCTTCCATTTTCATTGAATTATTTAGTAGGTGGTATTAATATTATATTTTCTTAAGAAGCATCCTATCTTGTCAGTGCATCTTTGTATATAGGATATACAGATTATTTCCAGGTATTGCTCCTTTTCCTGCATCATAGCTGTCCTCCTGATGGTTTGTTCAATATTTATTTATTTATTTATTTCTCTATTTCCTGAAAGTTTATTGCAGATTATGCATTTTTTCTTCTAAATGTTCTGAGTAGATCATGGAATAGATATAGATAAAACCAAGATTCTAAAGCGACTCAAACATCAAATATGAATGTCGACTCTCCAGTTACTCAGGACTCTCTAGAGTTACTTCTAAAGAAGAAATTGTTGTCTCTTAAAACTTCAAAAAAACAAATCATGAAACACAGCTAGAAAATTGTTCAACCAATTCACAACAAATTACTGTGTAAATTTTTATACTAAAGAAAATAAATATAAAAGCTTGCTTGTGAAATATACTTCTTACAAACATCCAACTATTTACTGAGAAGAAAATTATTTTTAAACATATTTTATGTGTGCAATGATTACATCTGATTGTAGAAAGACGCAGACAGAACTCAACTGCTTTTATATACATTAATGTGTTGAGAAGAAAGCAAAAGCAAAGCAAAATATGGCTGTAAGGAAAGAAGAATAATAAAATCATAAGTAAAATCAACTAAAGAAAGCATTGGCGAAACAAAATATTCAGTAAGAAATTTACCACATAGTGTTTTAAAAAAAGGAAAGATTTCAAAATGTTATTCTTATGGAATTCTTTTTTGTGTGTATCTATATTTTTCTATAAACTTACCATCATACATTCCAAAGGCTATAGTAGCAAGCACTGCGCATACACTAAATGATATTACTGACACTATAGACAGAACTATGCGAATGATATTGGTATATTTGTTCTTTACTATACTTGACATTCGATAGTACAATACAGTCTGAAATAAAAGGACATTACATTGATAACCTTTAACATACAATCTTCTTCTTTAATATTTTTTATTTTAACTCATAATTAACCTACAATTTTCATATATACATATATTCATTTAGTTTTTTAAAAGAAGATTATATGGGAGAACAAATTCTTTAAATGCAATATGAATATGCTGTAAGGCTAAATTGCATTTGTTCGAAGTGATCAGAAAGAAGAGAAAATAAAGTATACTCGCGTCAAGAATTCAGACGTCTTACGTCACGGCTGACGTTACACATTTGTTTTTATTGTCAACGTAATTTTCGATATTTGGTCGCATTAAAAACAATCATTTTTTGCAATTTAATGCAATATATAATGCAAACTTTCAGTGTAGTATATAGTTTTATTACTATCAGTTGCAGTTTCTTAAATATTTTGATGAAAATATACTGATTTGATCGTTTGCAACATTATTTTAATTTCTATATAATAGTTTGACCATAAACATTGTACTTATTAGTTTAAGCTTTGCTATTATAATAAACTAATGACTTGATCAAAAAATTATTTTAAAAATTGGTGCGAATGTACCTAAATCTTCAGAAACATTAAACAAATAATATTGTTTATACTACTTATATACAGTATGCGCCAAAAGTATGGAATAAATTCAATTAAAACGAAACAATTATTTTTTGAGAAAAATCCTCGAACAGATCGATTTTTAATTTAAAAAATACATATTTTATCGTAAAATGCGATTTTCAAATGTCATTTGTTTTCGAGTAATGACGTCATCGATTTTTTTTTAAATGGCAACACCATATTTTTTTCCTTGATTCTAAAAGATCGTTTAATTCTCTATCAGACAGTACTAAAATTTTGCTCTCTTACATAGGAAAGTTTTCGAGTAAATGACGATTGAATGTTAGAAAACGTAAATTTTATCCATAAAAAAGTAACAATTCTGAGGTATGTAAAATAAAATACAATTGATTAAATTTTATACTTAAATTAAATGTTCGAATTGCCATCCACCAACTTGTTGACAATGCGCAAGTCTGTGAAGAAATTCTTCTTGCACATTATGAATGATTTCTGGGGTAACTCTGTGTATTTCGTCCCGAATGCGATTTTGAAGTTCTTCTAAATTACGTGGTTTATTAATGTATACTTTTGACTTCAAGTATCCCCATAAAAAATAGTCAAGAGGTGTAAAATCTGGCGATCTTGCAGGCCATTCTATCGGTCCGCATTTGCCGATCCACCTCCCAGGAAAACAGTTGTCCAAAAAATCTCGTACAGGGCGCGCATAGTGGTGAGGTGCACTGTCTTGCTGAAATCATATGGTATCGTCAGGAATGTCAGGGCCATTATCGTTAACAAAAATTACTGCAAGGGCTGGAACAAGGTCATTTTCTAGAAACTCTAAATATCTTTGTCCTGTAAGGGTTCCTTCAAAGAAGAAAGGCCCTACTATTCTATCGTCAACTATTCCAGCCCACACATTTAATTTCTGAGGGTGTTGGGTATGTGCCTCTGCCATCCAATGAGAATTTTCCCGACTCCAATATCTGCAAGTTTGACGGTTTACTGTACCATTCAGACAAAATGTGGCCTCATCTGAAAAAAGTATTTGCCGGTGTAAATTTCTATTTCCTTGACATAAATCCATTAGAATTTCGCAAAAGTGTAAGCGGCGATCGGGATCATCTTCATTGAGTTCCTGCACAAGTTGAATTTTGTAGGGATGATATTTTACCTTCCTCAAGATACGTAGCACTGTGCTCTGACTAGTGTCATTGTTTAATGCAACCAATCGTGAAGAATTATGAGGATTATCCACCATACTTATCAAAATGTTCTGTTTCTGATTTTCCTTAATGCTTGGACGTCCAGGTTTTGGAATATTTACAACATTGCCAGTTTCTCTAAATTTAGACTGTACCTTACTGACTGTTGATTGGTTGATAGGGCGATCTGGATATTTTTCATTAAATAAATCGCAAACTTCCTGCTGAGTTCTAGTCACATTCCCGCATCCGATAAGAATTAAAATTTCAATTCTTTGAGTAACAGTTAAATGTGCCATAATACTTTAAATTGAATAATAATTTATATGTCGCTTACAATACTTATTAGAAAGTCGGTGTGACAATGACACTTTGCAAAGATTTTCACCTACGTGATCCATAAAAGAACTATGGAATTCGAAAAACTAAACTTGATAACGTTTTTGCTTTATTTTAATTAATTTACGTTTTCTAACATTCAATCGTCATTTACTCGAAAACTTTCCTATGTAAGAGGGCAAAATTTTAGTACTGTCTGATAGAGAATTAAACGATCTTTCAGAATCAAGAAAAAAAATATGGTGTTGCCATTTAAAAAAAATCGATGACGTCATTACTCGAATACAAATGACATTTGAAAATCGCATTTTGCGCTAAAATATGTATTTTTTAAATCGACCTGTTCGAGGATTTTTCCCAAAAAATAATTGTTTCGTGTTTATTGAATTTATTCCATACTTTTGGCGCATACTGTATTTTTCAAAAACACCCTTTATTTCCTCAAGAAAGTATTGTAAAGACAAAAAATCAGCAAGAACTATCATTATTTTGATATTTTCAGCATTCTCGCGAATGTTATCTGATCATTTTTGTTACACCTTGTATACAGAGTATCCCGAACCTATAAATAAGAAGACATACAGAGGGAGTTTATACATTTTTGTCCTATCTGGCTTCCTTACAAATATACAGTGCTTCCAAGTAAGAAGTTGTTGAATTTCAGTCATGATTTGTAAACTATTACTTTGGCAACCTCGAAATTTGGATATTAGTAGTAACTCTTAGTAATATAATTTTCACTATTTGAATTGAAATTAGACATACTTCTTTATACAGGTACGGTCAAAATTCAGTTTTGGAATTTATACAATTTTGTGCGTGTCATATTTGAAATTTTGCTTTGGTAGTTCAATTTCCCTATTTGCTGCAAAAAACTGTATCTTGTTTTATTCGATATCTTTTACAATTTTCGAGATAAATGCATATTTAATAATGCATGTTATAATAACTCATTAATAATGAAATTAGTATTTCCAGGCAAAAAAAATTAAATAATGAATAATGCTAAGAAACGTTTTCAATATGAGCACCTCGAGTTTCTATAAATTTTTTAAAATTGTCTAAGCACCTCCATTGCATACGAAATAATACGTTGGGGTAAATTTTATTTTTTTGCCTGAAACTACTAACTTTATTACATGTATCATTAAAAATCTCTAAAATGGTAAAAAATATGGAATAAAACAAGGTGTAGCTTTTTTGTAGCAATTAATAGGAGAATAGCACTAGAAATTTGGCAACACAGTCAAAATTATATAAATTCGAAAACTTAATTTTGACTATACTTCTATAATTCCAATTTAAATAGTGAAAGTTATATTACTATTAGCTATTACTATCAGCTAAATGTCGAGGTTGCCGATGTAACGGTTTAGAAATTATGACTGAAACTCTTGTTTATGCTAATATAATGCTAATTAGTCAACCAATGAAAAGGGAAAAAAATTCTGGGCCGGAAAGTGCAGCTATCTAGAAGACAATGCTAATAATATGGCTATATGGCCAATTTTTGTTATTTTTTCAAAGGAATGTACCTCCAAAGGCTCTTTGACAGCGTTGCCAAATTTAACATTATTGATTTATTTTTAAGAGCCGTCTTCGTTTTACCAAAATTTACAGAATAAATAGATCTTATTCCGCAAACTCCGCGGTTTTACACACATAGAATTATAGCAAAATTTATATCAAAATTTTTAATTGCATCAAGAATTTTTACCAAAATTCATATCAAATTAGAGAGACATTCTGTACGATGCACACATTTGTGATATTGAAATTTCAAAATCATTGCAAAAGTTGATTTCGGTTGCTACATCAGTTACGCTACAATTTAATATTGGATTGGAAATGTTTACATTTACATTATATTGCAAATCATTAAATGATCTAGTTAGTTCATTAGAATTAATATTTGGAAGCCCTGTATATCCGTAAAGAAATCATATAGAACAAAAATATATATCAAGTACCTACTGACATTATTTTTAATTTTCCTGCATGCCTTATCATTTTTAACCATTAATTTTTGAACACCTTGTATAATTTAATTGAAAGAAAATTTATGATTTTTTTTAGAATTAAATTAAAATTTATAAAAAAATTTAATATTAAGCACACATTATTCTCAAAATGTTAAACATATTTATTATAGTATTGTACCTGCAAACATTGGTAAACAGATCCTAATCCAAAAGCCGTATAGGCTCCAATTACGTGGGCCATCAAAACAAATGCCTCCTGAAAATTCGCAACGACACTTACACCAATTGCTGCTGCCAGACCAGTATACAGGGATGCTAAGTTAAGTTTCCTGTTTTTCAGATAAATGCAGTGGTTTTCACACATTTCCTTTACGTATCTGTACCTAATATACATGGCAAACGCAACTAAAATAAAACGTAGCTATAAAATATGTATATTATTATTAATTATACAGTATGCGCCAAAAGTATGGAATAAATTCAATAAAAACGAAACAATTATTTTTTTGGGAAAAATCCTCGAACAGGTCGATTTTTAATTTAAAAAATACATATTTTAGCGTAAAATGCGATTTTCAAATGTCATTTGTTTTCGAGTAATGACGTCATCGATTTTTTTTAAATGGCAACACCATATTTTTTTCCTTGATTCTAAAAGATCGTTTAATTCTCTATCAGACAGTACTAAAATTTTGCCCTCTTACATAGGAAAATTTTCGAGTAAATGACGATTGAATGTTAGAAAACGTAAATTTTATCCATAAAAAAGTAACAATTCTGAGGTATGTAAAATAAAATACAATTGATTAAATTTTATACTTAAATTAAATGTTCGAATTGCCATCCACCAACTTGTTGACAATGCGCAAGTCTGTGAAGAAATTCTTCTTGCACATTATGAACGATATCTGGGGTAACTTTGCGTATTTCTTCCCGAATGCGATTTTGAAGTTCTTCTAAATTACGTGGTTTATTAATGTACACTTTTGACTTCAAGTATCCCCATAAAAAATAGACAAGAGGTGTAAGATCTGGCGATCTTGCAGGCCATTCTATCGGTCCGCGTCTGCCGACCCACCTCCCAGGAAAACAGTTGTCCAAAAAATCTCGTACAGGGCGCGCATAGTGCGGAGGTGCACCGTCTTGCTGAAACCATATGGTATCGTCAGGAATGTCAGGGTCGTTATCGTTAGGAAAAATTACTGCAAGGGCTGGAACAAGGTCATTTTCTAGAAACTCTAAATATCTTTGTCCTGAAAGGGTTCCTTCAAAGAAGAAAGACCCTACTATTCTGTCGTCAACTATTCCAGCCCACACATTTAATTTCTGAGGGTGTTGGGTATGTGCCTCTGCCATCCAATGAGGATTTTCCCGACTACAATATCTGCAAGTTTGACGGTTTACTGTACCATTCAGACAAAATGTGGCCTCATCTGAAAAAAGTATGTAAGCGGCGATCGGGATCATCTTCATTGAGTTCCTGCACAAGTTGAATTTTGTAGGGATGATATTTTTTCTTCCTCAAGATACGTGTTTAATGCAACCAATCGTGAAGAATTATGAGGATTATCCACCATACTTATCAAAATGTTCTGTTTCTGATTTTCATTAATGCTTGGACGTCCAGGTTTTGGAATATTTACAACATTGCCAGTTTCTCTAAATTTAGACTCTACCTTACTGACTGTTGATTGGCTGATAGGGCGATCTGGATATTTTTCATTAAATAAATCGCAAACTTCCCGCATCCGATAAGAATTAAAATTTCAGTTCTTTGAGTAACAGTTAAATGTGCCATAATACTTTAAATTGAATAATAATTTCTATGTCGCTAACAATACTTATTAGAAAGTCGGTGTGACAATGACACTTTGCAAAGATTTTCACCTACGTGATCCATAAAAGAACTATGGAATTCGAAAAACTAAACTTGATAACGTTTTTGCTTTATTTTAATTGATTTACGTTTTCTAACATTCAATCGTCATTTACTCGAAAACTTTCCTATGTAAGAGGGCAACATTTTAGTACTGTCTGATAGAGAATTAAACTATCTTTCAGAATGAAGGAAAAAAAATATGGTGTTGCCATGTAAAAAAAATCGATGACGTCATTACTCGAAAACAAATGACATTTGAAAATCGCATTTTACGCTAAAATATGTATTTTTTAAATTAAAAATTGACCTGTTCGAGGATTTTTCCCAAAAAATAATTGTTTCGTTTTTATTGAATTTATTCTATACTTTTGGCGCATACTTTATATACAGTGCTTTCGAAAAGTACCGAATAAATTCATTATTTTTTAACATTATTTTCTTGAAATTTTTGTTATGTAACACCATAATTTTTCATGATGTATGTATATACAATGACACGCTCTTTCAAATGCCATGCTCAAAATTGGGCGTTGCTATTTAAAAAAATTGTCGATGACGTCATATCTCAAACAACGATAACGTCACAAATATGGATCGTATGTCAAAAATTGCCTTTTCGAAAGCACTATATATATTTTTTAATTTGTTATTTATTCAATATTTTTTTATTTTCTCTTGGGAGAAAAATTAAACAAGACGTAATTAATACTGTGTTCGAATTTTACATGAGCATTGAGAATGTTGAAATAAATTTAGAATGTAACTGAAGAAATTGTTATTATCTATTTTTTTATGTAAGATACAAGATTGAAAATCTACCAAATAAATTAGTAAACTATACGTAAGATATTTTGGTATTAAAAATAAGACACAAAAAGATTTTTGATTTTCTACAACCTACAGAGTGTTTCTTAAGTTAATAAGGGTTTTGTTATATAAATGTGTGGTCATTTTCCAGCTACGGCGTGAAAAAAATTATAAAAAGAAACGTTTTTAATTTCTAAACCAATTGAGATAATTTTATCAAATTCGGTATGCATATTCAGTATGACAGTAGGTGTGAAATAAAAAAATAACAGCTTTAGAATCTTACCAACGGCGGAGATGTGGGTATTATCGATCTTTATTTGCCAAAATAAATGTATCACCCTGTATAATATTACAAATAAAATAGGTCATTTTACGCGTCATTGTATTATCTTCACTTCTTGTTTATTTACTTTCTTGTATTCCAAACCAATTAACAACAAAATTGATTTATTTGATCAGGTGCATTTTTACGATACTCATTATATTACTTAAAATAATAACAAAATAATTAATTAACAATAAAATTGCTACACTATGACTTATTATAACAAAAGTTGAAAATGGCCGCCTTCAGCCAAAATACAGATTCAAATCTTTCTGAATTGCAGCTCAAACACGTGCAAACATTTCAGGAGAAGCTCTTATCACATCAAAACCAGCTATAATTTGTTGACGTAAGTGCTCCTCAGATTCAATGTGAACCTTGCAAACTAATGTCTTGAAATGTCCCCAAATAAAAAAAAATTAATAGGGTTCACATCAAGTGATCTGGATGGCCAAAGTTGATCTAGTTCTTGAGTGCCTCTTCAATCACGTTTTTACCGAATGTTTCATTTAAAAGTTCACGAGCAGTCAAACTAAAATGTGGGGGAGCATCGTCGTGCAATAAAACACATTCTTTGTCTTAGCGCATAAGGAACATTGTCAAATAGTTTAGGTAAAATGTTTTCAAGAAAATGTCTTTAAGAGGCACCGGCAAGTTCTTGGTAAGAAGTAAGGTCCAACAAGAAAATTTCCAATAATATTCACCCATACCCACATTCAAAAAAAACTGATGTTGAAATCGAGATTCTCTTATGGCATTGGGGTTTTCATCAGACCAAACATGTTTATTGTGGAAGTTCATTATATTATCTCTGGAAAAGCTTCATCGGTAAACAATATGCCTGCGGTAAAATCAACATTTAGTTCATTTTTTGCAAAATCCAGTAGCAAAATTGTAGGCGAGAAGGACAGTCTTGCGGCAGTAAGGCTTGTACCCTTTGTATGTGATACGGGTATAACTGTTCATGCTTCAGAACGGGCCGAATTAATTTAGGATTCACATTTAGATTTGAAGCAACCTTCCTGCTTTGGATCTTCTTCATATTCGTACAGAATATCTTCTTCCAACTCAGGCGTTTAACACCCAAAGATCATCCAGTGGACCTTTCTGAAATTAGCCTCACTCCAAAAGACGTTGAAAAATATTTCTGAATATTCTTGGATTTGGAGTTGGGTGATTGGGAAATCTCTCCATATAAATTCGCCTAGCCTCAGTACCATTTTCTACCTGCAAGGCTATAAATATAAACCATATTGGTCATTTCAGCATTTGAATATGCATAAGCTATTATTAAAACTTAATCTTTTTAAAAAATAAGCTTAATTTGGCAATACACAATATTAAATAAGGCTTCTTATTATTATTGTTTTGCATGACCTCCTTAAAATATGTTTAAGTAATTGTAAAAATTTATTTTTTTCCTCCACTTAAGAAATACCCTGTATATGGCATTGGCAGTACAAAAAATAAAAACTAAAATTTTTAATTTGCTTCATATTTCCATATTCCTTAAGATAAGTAAAACTAAAACCTACAGCTCGACTATTGAAGCTTAAGATAGGATGCGCAGTGGATGCGTATGTTCTTACTCTGATTCTAACATATTTATCAAACGTTTGCTCACTTCAGAGAAGAATCATCATAACTTACTCAAACAAGCTATTATATTTAGAGATTGTCCAAATATACAACTTTCTGGAGGAAGAGCTCCCGAATCACTGATGTAAGGCACCATATACGTTACATGTTTGTAATAAAACGCTAAATTAAATCTGAAAAAAAAAGTATTCAGTACATACACAGTTTTCAATATAAGATGTAATGATGTATAAGATGTGTGTGACATATTGCTTGTGGTGATATTCTCTGAAAAATAAGATGACAGACAGCATCCGACGTCTCTGAGACGTACATTTTACGTCATTTTTAGGTCGGTACGTCCCAGACCTGATATGTACATCCCACGTACGTTTTGCACAGTACGTACACGTACGTCTTGCATAGTACGTACTTTTTTGCTCCACTAGGTACATATTTAATATTTTTATTTGTATCATTATTTTTATAGCAGCGAAATATAGGTACCTACATAATTTAAACAAATTTAATTTTGTTACGTGTAATTTTTACAGTTTTTATCTCATTTTTTGGAGCAAAAAGTGAAACATTTATATGTTGGAAATTTTGAAACGTATTTATGTATAGTTTACAGGTTTGCATATGTTTTTTGATTACTTTTCTAATTTATTATTAGCTTCTTCTTCATAATAAAATATTCCTAACCGTCTATTCTTAATAATATATCACCAAAAAGTATTATAGGCTTCTCATCATTAAATATAGGTATATATTGACTATATTTTGTAATAACATGTTCTAAACACATTTATAATAAAAAAATTAAATATCCCCGATCTCAATGTTTATTTTAAATTTCGCGCGAAGCATCGCATTGCATTTCGCAGTTTAACGATTGGCGCGCTGCCGCGCTTGTGAGACGGGAACGCCCGACGTCCGATCCGAAAGTGCTACTATTTGCTAAAATTCCTCACTTCCTCAGTAAAATTCTCTGTTCAAAATAGTTATAAAGTTTACATAAATATGTACATATAGTAGTATTAGTGTTTTGTTTTTGTCTGTACAGGTAAGTCTTGTTTGCTTTTCTAAAATAATTTACTAATAGAAGCAATTTATTTTGTGCAGTTTAACTAAACCGTTATTTTCTATGCATTTAACATTTTTCACGTGTGTAGCAAGAATGATTGTAGTTTACTATGAATTGCAAAAAATATTCTAAAAATAAGTGACACAAGAAAGCCCAAAGGCATGCAATAATATTTAAAACTGATGAGATTCCCGAGAATGTCTCTAATGCTTGATATTCCTGACAGTTTTTTAACGTCACAACTTATCAATTATAAATCTAATAATGATAATAATTTGTAGATAACTAAAATAATGTTTTAGGTTAATGAAGTAAAAAGGTTGGGTGGAAAGGACTGTTAGGAGTTGGTTAAAAGGATAATGGGCTTATTGATAACTAATGAACTAGCAGTTACTTAATTTTGGCAATGGCGAAGAGAGAAGCTTTTCTTCAAAAATGTTATACCAACAAACCTTGTAATTGGTAATGTAATATTTTTAAAAACCTATTTATGATTTTATAGTAACGTTATTTTGTTTGTAGAGCCGGCATTAAAGGCAAAACCAGTAGATAAAAAAGATGTAGAAGTAGCTATCTGGAACTGGTTGAGAGGAGCACCGGACCGAATAAAAAAAAAATAAATAAAATACCGAATACTATTGTAAAACATAACTTTTTCATTAAACTTTATTTATGAGAAATGTTTTTTAAGGTTGGGTTTCTTTATGTATCGGTTTGGGATCGTTTGATTGTCGACCACCAGACGGTTTCAAATGGTCATAAACCAATGCAATAACAAACCTACTAAAATCGTGTTTAGACACGTTTAGAATTTGAGACATAAAAGTTACGTACTGTATAGAGCCATTTTTGTCAAAACAATGACATAAAATTGCGTACTAGGTACGTACAAATTAGTGGAAATCTAACATCCCTGGTACATCTCATGTACGTACCGTGGCCAAAAAATGTACGTATTGTGTATGTAGTTACCGTACAGTGTGTACATAATATTGACGTCTTTAATATGTAAGTGTGATGTTTGGGACATAGCACACGATATCCAAGGGACGTCCGTTTTAAGTCCATTTTATGTCTAAGAGTGTAGCTCTCAGAGACGTCCTTTATTACGTCCGTCGGATGTCCATTTCGGTACGTTCTTAGACTAGTATGGACGTCCAAAAGTGTACCTCCCAGAGGCGTCCTTTAGGCGTCCATTTTAAGATAACAAAAATTAAATAAAAATATGTTTTGTGTTCTGGAAACAGCACTTTAGACAAAGAGATTTGTAAACAAAACTACTGTAAGACAATAAAAGAGAATAAATTTTGTTTATTTATAGTGCAACTCTAAAAAATAAAACAAAGTAAAATTGAATTTGGCGGTGATGGTATAGTACTGTCATATGTAGTGGATAGTATTACTAATGCAGCTTTGTAATAAAAGATATATTATAATTTGACTCTATCATTATTATGTATGTGATGGAGTATTTCGTTACCGTGACTTTTAATAAATTAGAGAACCCTGTTTCTTTAAAGGCACCGTAATCTTGAAATAGTGTTTTCTACAAATAGGTACAAATAATTTTAGACTTTTATACCACCTTTACATGCAGCGACTGCCGCTACTACTCGCGCTGCCCACTATCCTGCCCTTTTTAATTCCACGGCAACCTTTGAAGCAAGTGACTGTTTACATACAGCTACCGCGCCTACCACATTATTTTGCATTATTCTCCACCATAAAATGGAGGCTGCAGAGGCGACAGCGCTCTCTCTTTTGAGTTTGCATAATTATATTAATGTTTTAAAAAGAACTCGAAAAAAAATAATAATCTCTCAGTTGCATATAGCTCTAAAAACTTTAGCACTTGGTCATTGCTCCACTCTCAATCATGATTAAAATGTTTTTAACGCGAATAATTTAACAAACATCAAACAAATAAGTTTCTGTTCATGCACTTGGTAAGCAACTGAAAGGACACTAACGGGCAGGACAGCGGGCAGCATGTATACAGCCGCTGCCGCTCGTGCTACCAGTCCTTTGACTTCTGTTCAAAATACCGCCACTTTAGGGAGCGTGTGGCAGCGACAGTGGCATGAGCAATGGCTGCGCGAGCGACGTGTTTACATACTCGCGCTGCGCACTTCCCTACCCAGTTTCCTGTTCACTGCTGCGAAAGTGCGCTGCATGTAAAGGCGGTATTAAGAATTAGAATATAGAATTTAAACAACAGGGATGTTATCTCATGCCACCTGCGAACATTAAGGCAAGGTGCATATTGAGACGCGTATGACGCGTGTGTGGTGACAGAGCACAGCACGTACTTTTGTAGCTTAAGGAAAGTAATGGGACAGCGCGAATTCGTGCCACGACGTTGCACAGCAAGACTCGCGTGTGACGCGAGACGCGCGGCGCAGTGGCAGTGGCACAGTTTTTCGCGCCGTACGCGCCACGTGTTAATAATTTTGGGGTTTGTTGTGTTTTCTCCAGTGACAATGAAAACAAAACTGATAGAGCTGATAAGAAAGCATAGAGAGCTATAAGATACCAGTCATGAGAATTATATGAAAGTGAAGACAAAAAACAAGATTTGGTGTGAAATTGCAAAAGAACTGCACTTAAAAGATGGTATATTTTGTAGGTAGAAAACTTTAATTTTTTTCTACATTTTCATTAATAACTAAAAAATACGATTACGAAACTACAGGCTACATATGGTCCAAGTTTCAAATTTTTTCGCCCTTACGTTTTCTCAATACTGGTCCAAGTTCAGGGGTGTAGTTCATTTATAAATCCAGTTTTCTGTTTAAATCATTCATTTTTTATAATAAACAAGAAAAATTAGAACGACGTGGCTGTTCGAAAGTCGCGAGAAGAACTGTCTTGCAATATGTGAAAGACAACGCTACGCGTGTCGCGCATTCGTGTCATGCTGGCCGGGTCACGTCATCTCACACGCGTATGACGCGTGTGTGGTGACACAGCACAGCACGTACTTTTTAACTAAAGTGAAAGGAATATAAACACATAAATAGGGTTAATAGGGTGTGGTGACACAGCACAGCACGTACTTTTTAACTAAAGTGAAAGGAATATAAACACATAAATAGGGTTACCATCCGTCCGGATAAAGCCGAACATGTCCTCCTTTTTAACGCAAATTGAATTGTCCGGCCGGTTTTCCCCACTGTCCGGTTTTTTAAAAATAATATCAATCTGAAATCATGATCATCTGAAAAATATTGTTCTCAAGCATCACCTTCTGACCCCGAAAGAGAACGCCGAAGAGAATAAAAGTCTAAATCTAATGTCTTTAATATTTTGTAATATTATTTTTTTTTGTTTTATCAACGCAATATATGCAAGTGCAATATTTTTTTAAGTTTACTTGTGTTTACAAGTATATTCTATGTTACTAAATAAAGTAAAATAAAATGTGCAAAAAATGTTCCTCTTTTCCATTGGAAATCATCCTTTTTTTGTCACAATTGTCATACTTTACATGTTTCACATCTGGTAACCCTTCACATAAAGCGGTCTAACCAACAAATTTTTAAGTATAGAAATCTTTTTTATAACATAAACTTACATAGTTCTGCATATAAGATTGTTCGCAGTTATTTATAGGTATGTGAAAATAATTGTTAAAATAGTAAAATAATATGTGTCTTACAAACGCTTTTTAAAAGTTATTTTATTTGAGGAGAATTTAAATAGTAAAAGTGGATAAACAAAACAAAACGTCAAGAATTTTATTTTTGATATTTTATTCTACGTGTTTTATTTTTCGAAATTTATGTACCTAAAAAACACCATAAAGGATTAAATATATCTTTTTCTGTAAGATTAGTGTCAATACACTATGTCTCTAAGCAAAAGATAATAAAATAGTAAATATTATAAGCAAAACGAAATATCGATTTATTTTTAATACATATGCTATATCTCCCATATATTGCTATAAGTACCTACATGTTTTGTAGTTGCTGTGGAAAGGGGAGTTAAAAATACTAAAAATATACATACTCGTATACCAATAAATTAATGGAGGTCCAATCATTGCTGCCTTTGTGTAAAACGGACCTCCTAAGGACATCAGTCGAACGCCAACGTTCTTGAACAGGCACAGGATGCCCGTTTAATAGACGTCCTAAGGATAAATTATAAATAATTTTGTATACATATCCGAAATATTTCCCATCTGGGACATCCATTGTATGTAATTTTTTTATGCACTTGATACGTTCTTGAATGGTCCATGGATGGACGGATCTCCTACAGATGTTCGTAGGACATCTAACATCCCCAAACGGACGTCCATTAAATATCCATGTCCATTAATATACCTTTTAAGGATATCCTTAGGACGTCTTTATGTTATGTGGGAAATAAACACGGGCTGTTGAAATGAATGAATGTATTTCTTTTATACAGGATGATTCAGGTTTAATCTTGATAACTTCAGGAATCGATAGAACAGGTTAAAATAATGTTCATTTGTGATATAAACTTATTTCCTAAAACGCATCGTTTCCGAGAAAGAGAGCGTTGAAGTAGGAATTTTTTTCTAGTTTTTCCCTCATAACTTTTGAACCACTTATCCGATTTAAATGAAATTCGGAACACAAACACTCCTTATGATCTTACATAAGCTTCTTAAGTTTGAACTACCTACCCCTCTTAGAAGTGTATTTTGTATGCTACACCCTCTCTTACTTTATTTCAAAACTACAAAAATAAATAATTTCAGTAAAACATCTGCACACCACTCTGGCCTGAATAATTTCGAAACGTTTTCGCCTCCTGTTTTTTTCGTCGTTTGGTCTTGTTTCTGAGATATTCAAAGAAATTGGTGACAGTGTAGCGCACCAGCCGCGTAAATTTCATTTATCGTTATAGCGACCCATGAAATAAAACTCAGTGATTTGTGTAAACTGACGTTTTGGGCGCCACGATAGCCGAGCTGGCTGGGAGACGACAGCTCGTGGAACCAGTCTGGATCGGCTATGTCGGTGTGGGTTCGAATCCCACTGTAGTACCATGGATGTTTGTGCTCGTCCAGAGATGCACAATAAGTCTATAGGCTGCGGTGCTTCCGGGACACTGTCGGACGGCTCTCAAAAGAAAAAAACTAACATTTGTGAAAATCATTGTCAAAAGTATTATTTAAAGAGTGTTCTTAGTGTTAAGAAAAAATGCCAATAACCTCAAACATAAATTTAGTAACAACTACTTATTACAAGATTTACAACAAACTTATCAACTACTAAAAAAATTACAATAATTGTTCAAAGTGCATTCCTCCAGCCTCAATACATTTTTGGCATCGACGAACTAGTGTATTAACCGCAGCTGCTATTCGAACAGGATTGTTTTTTATGTCATCACAAGCATGTCTTATCCTTTGGATCAATTCCTCACGGGTATGTACTGGCGTATTAGACACAATTGCTTTTACATGACCCCAAACGAAGTAATCCAGAGGATTCAGATCTGGTGAGCGCGGAGGTCAAGCCACTGGTTCTTCGCAAGGAATCCACATACTTGGGTGGTTGTTGGGTCTCCAATCCATCGACGAAAATAATTCTCATCCAACCACTGCCGTACTTCCCTTCCGTAATGTGCAGGGGCACCATCCAACTGCATCCAGTTCCCTTGGCGTAAATTTAAGGGAACATCGTCAAGCACGTCGGGGAGTTTTGCAGGAACTCATGAAATAAATCCCCATTTAAACGAGGAGGCAAAATATGCAGCCCACAGAGGTTACTACTTAAAACACCTATCCACACATTTATACTAAACTGTTGCTGAAATGAAGATTGTCTGACACATCGAGGATTGACTTCACTCCAAACGTGAATATTGGGTAATTCACAATTCCAGCTTTTGTGAAATTAGATACGTCGTTCCATAAAACCTTATGCAGAAATTGTGGATTAATTTGTTGAATCTAAAACCCATCTACAAAAACTTAAACGTTTTTCAGCATCTCCTGGCAACAAACCTTGAACTGGTTGGAGATGGAAAGCCCTTCGATCATCTTGTTTGAGTGCTCTCAGTACTTTTGATTGAGATAAATGGAGTTGCCGAGCTGCTCGGCGTGTGCTTAAAGTTCTATCAAAAAGATTAAGAATTCGCTAATTATTTTGTGGAGGAACATTACAATAATTATGATCATTGTAGCGGCGCAAACCATATTCCGAAAATCGACGATGTACAACTTGTGCAATTGGAATTCTTCTATTAGGGAAGCGTGTTTGGTACTCTCGAACTGACGCGTTGGAATTTCCGTCACAGAAACCATAAACATAATGTATATCGGCATATTCAACATTTGCAAACGTTCTTAGCATTTTTTCTTAGCAATAAAAATGCTCTTTAAATAATACTTTTGACAATGATGTTCACAAACGTCAGTTTACACAAATCGCTGAGTTTTGTTTTCATGGGTTGCTATAACGTTAAATAAAATTTACGCGGCTTTTGCGCTACACTGTCACCAATTTCTTTGAATATCTTAGAAACAAGACCAAATGTCGAAAAAAAACAGGAGACGAAAAAGTTTCGAAATTAATGAGGTCAAAGTGGTGTGTAGATGTTTTATTGAAATTAATTTTTTTTTTGTAGTTTTGAAATAAATTAAGAGGGGGGGTAGCATACAAAATACACTTTTAAGAGGGTTAGGTAGTTCAAAGTTAAGAAGCTTATATAAGATCATAAGAGTGTTTGTGTTCCGAATTTCACTTAAATCGGATAAGTGGTTCAAAAGTTATGAGGGAAAAACGAGAAAAAAATTCCTACTTCAACGCCCTCTATCTCGGAAACGATGCGTTTTAGGAAAAGTTTATATCACACGTAAATATTATTTTAACCTGTTCTATCTATTTCTGAAGTTATCAAGATTAAACCTGAATCACCCTGTATATTTAGTTTAATTTCTGACTAAATTTTTCACTTGACATTTAAAAGAATTAATAGGTTGTGTACCTATTAATTCTTGTAACAATTTAAATAATAAATAATTGATGTAGCTTTTATTAGTCATGCCAACGAAAAGTAAAAAATCAGGAGATCTTTACTTAATTCAGAGAGTAAAGTCTGTATTTCATTCAATTTCATTCAATTCTGTATTTACTAATTTGTTATATTATGGTCTAAATGGTATTTGTACTTACGTGATGACAAGTGTAACTGGTATACTAAAAAATAATATTATAGGCAAATGTTTTAAATTCATATCTATATATGCTGTAAGTGTATATGATTGTGATTAGGAAGTTGTCAGAAATGTAAAGGAGTAAAATATTGTTAATGATTAGTTCCTTTCCTGTTTTCAGTGACTGTGTAATCACTTGTCATTTCCGTAAGTAACATTTCTTTGAAGTTTGTTTCAAGTATTGATGGGTTATATTGACATGTGAAATGAAAAATACCTACTTCTTGAATATCATGTGTAGACATACTTTTCTTTTACTTAAAGAACCTATTAATTTGTTTTAGATACGTGGCTGTTTATCACAGAATATAAAATAATTTAATAGAAAAGCAAACAGCTTTGAGCATTTATTGTAAAGCAGTAGTAGTACAAAGAAAAATATTAATGAAAAAAAAAAAATTGAATAAATTATTTTATAGAGAGAAACAACAAAATGCTTATACAAAAGGATAAGTGACCATATTTATAAATTTTGAATGAAAATAACAAAAAATGTTCTTTAGACATTAATAATATTGTATGAAACTAACTAATCTGCGGATTAATGCCTCGACTAGCGTTGAATTACATCCACAATATTTAAACATATATTGTATTCTTTAATATTAGTTTCTGTAGATTTGTTTACTGATTGTAAAGATATTTAAACTAATATAAAGCAATTTTGTCAGTCTTTGATATCAAATTTCTATGCTAAGAAACATCTAAAACCTTGTCTCATAGACAAGGCTGAATTCAATAAATATCTATAATAAAAATTAATCAATTTACTAACAAAAAAATACCTACTTGGCATATATAACTAAATCATCTACATCTAATGACTTCAGAACTTTCAAATTCAATTTTGAACATTACGAACGCGTAAATTCAGCAACAATAGATGAGATCTAACCCACTTAATTTCTGCATCTCTAAGGATTGCTATGAAATAGGAATTGTAAGAAAATTGATTTATAATATTAGTTTATACAAATCCCTTTACAATACAGTAAAATATATTCCATTCTGAATCGTTTCGCTTTCACAAAACATCCCCCATGTTTTGTTTTCGTTTTCCTAATTTAAAAATTCACATTTTCCAAAATGTCATTATATATCGCTTTCAACAAACCTTACGGTTCAATGAATATAAAATCAAAATCACTCCCATACTATACATATGTATTTCACATAAAGGATTCATAGGATTTTTATATTTCACTTCCTCATAATTCAGTTATAAATAATGTCTGCTAATGGATTTTTCACGCCTGCTGCCATAAGAACCCTAAAATAATGACGCTTGCGCTGTTATGAATATGAAAATATCTAGCATCAGTCCACCATCAGTCATAACCACAAATCAAGAAACGTAATACCTATGACTTTTTATAGTTTCTATCCACTCCACAATCACCTTATAATCGAATTTTTATCCACATACCGTCTAAAGTGATACTTTATCCACTAGTGGAATAAAGTAACTTTATTTCACTAGTAGATTAATGAAAAACGTAATAATAGTATATTATTTAACGACCGGTAATGCAGGTCATAAGTCACGCAGATGAAGTTTGCAGCACGAGCCGCAGGCGAGTGCTGTAATTCATTAAGTGAGTTATGATCATTACCGCAAGTTGAATACTATACTTTATCTACGACTATAACAACAAATACTAAGATACAAGTATCGAGAAAGAAACCTGATTTGAAAACGTCAAAATTATTTTGTTAAAATATTAAATGACATTAGTCCCCTCAATGATAATAATTGACAGTTCCGCCTTCTGAGAGGCGTTGGCAATTTAATAATTTTAGAATATTTTAATTATTCATTCCTTTCCACTTGTTAAAAATTCTTTCCATTTTACACCAATGGAACGTATTTATCGGCTTAAAAATTTCCAAGAATTTACTGCGTACACTATTTACATACCGAATTATCATTGTAGAAGCCCAGCATGAGTTATAATAACTGACTATAAAAACTCACGCTATTTGTTTATTGATACTATTAATTGCTCAAAAGCAGTTGAATAATTAATATATAAATTAATAGGAGTAGATAAATCAAATTTAATTTATTTATTTATTAACATTAACATTTACATCTAAAGTAATACATATTTCGTTTTTTGTTTTAACACATATTTAACTTCCTTTCCGTGTAGCATTGTTGACATCATTTTCGGAACGCATAACATCTGCTGAAATTTGTGAAGAATTTGCACAAGTTACGGATGTATCTTCATGTAACGAACAGAGTTACATTTTCTTTGGATTTTTCTTGCAATATCAAGTTTGTGTTTCATTGAGTAATAAGAAATATCAAGTCGTGATAATATTTTTTTATTTAATTCCAATAATTCTGACTCCACAAATATGATTGTGATGTGATAATAGATAAAACGTTGTATTGCATTCGTATTCTAATAGTCTTTTATCTACTTAATAATATTAAACGCTCGAATCACCGTCCTCGCGTTTAATATTCTTGCGTGGATAAAATGCTACTTAAAACACTTATACAATAAACAACTATTATTTCGTATGAAGCGAAATATAAAACGTTGTATGCACCACTGTAGATACTAGGATGATTATGGCCTTAGCGGACAAGCTGTAGCCTGCGGGCATAATCATCCCTGTCCTCCCTTGGGACATAAATAACTATTTTTCCTAGAACTGCCATTTTAAATTCAAAACTTTCCAAAAAAATATTAAAACAATTTACCACTGTCAGTCCCAAACATAAAGCTTTCCCTTGAAGTGAAATTCGCTAATATTCTCGTCAATTATTTAATGGTGGAAATTTTGCCAATTCTGTAATATTTTCTATTATTTTCCTCATAAAACTGTCATTGACTGCCATAGTAGATTATCAGAGGTTGAAATCAAGTTTACTAACCCCACATAATGATGAAAATAACAATAATATTACTGTTATATGAAATTCGTTAAAAGTTGGGACTTTCCCGCCACTAATAATTTAAATTAAATACTTCAAAATTCGCTTGAATAGGTATTCCATGAGGACAAGGCTTAATTCCAGATATATTAAAATTAATATTTGGTTTTATTTGGTTTTCTAAACATTAGGTAATATCAAATAAACCACTGGCATATACCATTATTTACAATTATTGTTTTAACAAAAAATCAGGAAGATACAGTGGCGCACAGGGGTGTCAGCACAGACATAGATACCAAAAATACTCTGATAACATATTTATAAAGAAAATAATACATATATTACTCTATCTATAGCTGTATGGAATTTACTCATATTAAGCTTTTTTTGGTTCTGATTCAAAATAACTGAGCAATTCACTAATAAAAACTACTAAGAGATGCCAAGCGGACAATATAACTGGATGACTATTTAGAACTGTTCTAGAATCATTCAAATTCGAAACTAAAGCAATCCTATTATTGGACAAGAAAAAAATAACCAATAGACATAGTAAGGAGTGGATATTATGAACTGAATTCTAATAGGCAAGTAGTCCTCATCTACTGAAGTACTTGTCTCCAATGTAATGGAATAAATTCGACTGAGATTACAGAGTTATGTCTCTCTTAATTACTGTTGTAAGAAGAAATATAAAAGTATCTTATTCGCGCACATATTGTTCTACAGACATTCAGGAAGAGAGTCCCAGTGTTTCGATATTCTCGAATGCAGTGGAATAAATTCGAGTGGGAATTCATTCCACTTAATAAATGGTTATAAGAATCTTATTAGCTATATACATATGAGTTTTTGAAGCTTTATATTCCTTTAACAAGTCAAGAATACAGATTTGCATTTTCTCATTGAAATTTACGTCACATTGCTGCCAGAATGTGCATTTGCATTGAACTCGAGAATCGAGTTCCTGAAGTGGTTCTTTTCATCTCCCTGTAACCCCTTAAAATAGAAAGTTAGGTTGTAATGGACTTTTAAGGATTACAAATTTAATTTTGGGTTTGATTTATTTTACATTGTTGATTATTAAAGCTTGCGAATTTGTTCATAAATTATATTTTTGATTCATCGATTCGTTATTCTGGTCATTCTTTATAACGGCAACATTGTGTCTCAATTGTTTAATTTAGGAGTAGTTAAAAAGCAGAGCAGAAGAAAAACACTGCAGGAACAATGGACCGCATTAGTGTGACGTCACAGTAGTATGCAACCCGCGGTACCTTGTGCTATAAAAAATTGCAATCAAGTGTTACTATAATTATCCTTATGGAACTTATATTTTAAGGTCAAATTCTTTGACTGAAAACGAAACATTGGAATTTGACTGATTTCTCTGTTAATAGAAGTATTTAAGAAATTTCGATAAAAGAGCGTTATTTGCTAGTTTTAGACCAACTCTAAAATAATTGCAAAACAGAATTAAACTCAATTAAACAACCAATTTCATTTGGTTTATCTGTCAGAAAACTTCAACTTGCAAATTTATATATTTGGATTGTTGATTATGTGTGTTTTTTAGTGCCTTTTATATGCTTTGTAAATTTTCTTATAACACGTGTAACGCTGGTTGCCTAATACTTCAAAACAATTGGAAAACTACTCATAATCGAAAAGTAGTCTATTCTTCATGCGTTGAATACTCCCATTGATTATATGCTCATATGACGTCATACCAATGTCAAAATTAGAATCGTCACAACATATATGGCTGCCGTATCAGTTCTCGCCAATTTTCCAAATATTTAAGTGTTATTATGTGCAGTTTCTAAATAAGTGATTTTTACGATTACGGTTTTCGTACAGTTATTATGAAAAGTTTGGAAAATATTGATTAATTCTCTTTATTCTTTATTAGATAACTGCCAGTCTACAGCAAGATGGTATAAAATGCAATGCACTTTATTATAACGAAATGGGTAACTTATAATTTTTTGTTTAGATGCAGTTTATGCTATTGTTTAGTCGACAAGGGAAGCTACGATTGCAGAAATGGTACGTTGCTCATCCCGATAAATTGAAGAAGAAGATTACGAGAGAATTAATTACAACAATATTGGCCCGAAAACCAAAAATGTGCAGTTTTTTGGAATGGAGAGATTTAAAAATCGTATATAAGAGGTAATGCTTGTAAAATGAGGTTTACTATAAAATTTTTCGTAAAGAATTAAATATTTCGACAATTTATATCATATTTCAGATATGCCAGTTTATATTTCTGCTGTGCCATTGAGCAGGAAGACAATGAGTTACTAACTTTGGAAGTAATTCATCGTTATGTTGAATTATTGGATAAGTATTTTGGAAGTGTAAGTAAATGGGTATATTTTTTTAATTTCTGCATCCCAAGTAGCTATATAGATTTATCCTTACAAAAAATTTTACTTACAGGTTTGTGAATTGGATATCATTTTTAATTTCGAAAAGGCTTACTTTATACTTGATGAACTTTTGCTTGGGGGCGAAATCCAAGAAACAAGTAAGAAAAACGTACTGAAGGCCATCGCAGCACAGGATCTGTTACAAGAGGTTAGTCATGGAAATATTGAAATATGATTTATAACTCCCCCGAGTCAGTAAACAGCTAATATCTAGTCACTAAGAGACACTTAAAATTAGTGGTTATGTTTATGTAAATGTTTTATTTTCCGTGCAAGTTCATAAAAATCCAAATTTTAGTTTTCAGCTTTGGATTTAAAAATTTTAAATGTGCTGAAATATAATCTTAACTCAAATTCGCTAAACATAAGGCAATATCTAGTTTTATTTAAATATTTATACCTATATTTTGAAATAGTACTAAGTAGCTAAATTGTTCAGAAGTTGTTAAAAATGAATAGTTAAGTAGTTTAATTTGTTTTTCTGCAATTTTTATGTTGAATCAAGCATATAGGTATACTTTTTATTACAAGTATTAATTATTATATTAAAAATATTTTATGTAATTTCAGAATAACATCTTGCTACTATTTATCAAGTGATATAGTATATACATATGCAAAAAATAGTTTCTCATTGGCAAAAAATAAAGTGGTCATATTTTAATAATGAAGCATAGGTTTCATAAGTACTGTTTTTTTAAGAATTTTTTTCTTTCATCCCATAGACATAACTTTCTTGAGAAAAAATTCAAACAGAATTGCAAAAATAATTAAACACTTCGATCCTGTGATCATGAAAGGGGTTTTACATATACAGGGTGTTCTCAAACAATGTTGATGTTAGAAAATGACATTCTGAAATTCAGCACTTGGTTTTAAAACAAAATCTGCCACAAGTTCAAATCTGAAAAATCTAGTAAGCCTTGAAAATAGAAGAAATTAATTTTATCAGTAAAATGTAATTTCTATATAAAATACAACAAATGTTATTAAGAAAACCTTTTCAGAATGAAAAACTGAAAACATTTCAAGAGTCTCACTTTGGCCTTTGGTCCAATGTCAATTTTTTTTTCAAAAAAATATGAAAACATGAATGTCACGTCACTTCCTTTCTTGTAAACCAAATTTTACGTACGCTATATCTTTCAACCTTCATTTCCTTTTACTAGTATGATTGTTTTTACGAAAGCAGTAGCCACTTAAGCATGTATATATTTACAAATGGTGAATATTGGATGTTCATTTTTACCTCTATATCGAGCCCTACACACTTCAAATATTAAAGTGCCTCGGAAAGAGAAATTAAGTATGTGTGCAAAACTTTAATAGCAAAGCCTACTTTTCCTTGATTCCAGATTTGTCTAAAGTCATTGTTGTAATTCATTATTGGTGAAATAAATCTGATTTTCTCAATTTTCTACTAGTTTTTGTAGATCTGCAGATTTTGTGCCACAAAGTAAATCTGAATTCCATAAGGTTATTTTTTAAAGGAAACACTTTTTGTTTCCGAGCCGTTTCATCTATAGGATAGGACACTGTATAGACAAAATATGTTTTTAACAATCACTTAATAGTGCATCTATTCAGAATTTTGTGGGAAATAAGCAAACCTGTTTATAACTATTAGTTGATGAAAGAATATTTTGCAAATATATGTGCAAACCTACTCAAGATCCTCTATTGTAATGCTTTTAGAATTTGTTTTTCATATACCTTATCTATGTAGAATTAGAAATGATTCTCTAAAAATTGATATAGATCCATGCTTTATTTTCAAAATATGTTGCTTCTAGCAGTTTTAACATTGTAATGTACTTATGTGATACTTAAAAAATTGTAGGCCATAACACAGTAATAAACGTGTTTTTTTTTTAATTTAGCTAATCAGAAACTTGTATACTATCACATATAGCAGTTTCCTATTGGTATTAAAGTGATCTTTTAAAACATATTTATTTAATAGTACAGCGAAATTCTATAGAACAATATTACTAATTGATCTCTTTGATTTATGATGTGCCAATGCGATCTCAGATACAAAATTGTAGATACTTAACTAACTAACAAATGTTGAGTGATTTTTATTTGTTTTTATGGTAGAATATTTATAGTTAATGAAAATGCAGATGATATTAGCTGTTCTATTGTACTGAATTCACTAATATGTTGCACTTGTCGATGTATTCCCCTCACATAATTGCTTGAATTGTATATGTTTTGTTATCTATTACTTTCCATTTTGTGCACACCCAGGATCTGAACGACAGTTAAGCGTCCTTTTGTCTAATTGTTGGTTACGTTAAGTACCTCTTGCATCATTTTATTCCTATTAAAATTAGGTGATATTTAGAATTTAGATTTTTAACAGTTACATCATTCAGTTTTGCGAATGCAGTAATTTTTGTCAAGTTCCTATAAATTATGTAGCTGTTAAAGCTTGACTTAGTGCCACAATTATTTTATGATTTACTAAAATTGCATGTAGTCTGTACTAAAAACGTATGTAATTAAACTAAACTGATATGCGGTAGCATGGATGCATGTAAATTTTTCTAATAAGTATCCTTTACATGTCCAACCTATTTTTTTCTCATTTTCATGTTCATTTACTTGGTAGTTCAATTACATTATCCAACTGCGCATAGCTGTGACTATTAGTCCTGATTTCATCACTTTTCGATAATCTTGGAAACGATTACATTTAGAAAATAATTTTTGCTAAACATCGTCTTCCACATTAAAAATCAATTTATCCATAGTCTTATTCTAGTCAAAGATTACATATCAATTTAATACCAAAAATGTAATTTGAAAATGATTTCTAACTTTGATAACATAATATTTTGAGAATAGAGGTTTTAATCTGTTTTTGTCAAAGTTCAATCATTGAGCACATTTTATTTAGTCAAGTCAGTGATACTCAAGTTCGTGGACACTTGAATAAGGCTAATATTTCATGGTATCATTATAAAATATAATTTGTCTTGGGTGACAATAATTCATGTGCAACACAACTGAAACGATACTGAACTGAAAAAAGCATAAATTGATATTTTTTATTGTTAATATAATATTGTCTCAAATTAAAGTTAAGTGTGTTAAAGACTAGTTGACACGGCCCATGTACACTTCGATGAATACTTAGACAAAGACACACTTTGTCCAAGTTAGTGTCCCCGTCATTTTTTAACTTGGACATCAATGCCACTACTGACAGCAGAGACATATAGAAAAATGTTGTTGGAAGGTATGCAAATAGTCGGGAGCTACCTCCAATTACCTTTGTGAAGTAGCGAATGAGGCGAAAGATACATTTAACAACAATCTAGAACCAACTCTTTGTTTATAAGTGGTTCACATGACATGTTTTTTTTTTAACATATCAGTAACATTGAGATCAGATATATCCGTGTTATCTGCTATTCCTAGAGCTGGATTTCTAGCATCATTCTTATAGTTGTCTAACCTTATTTTCAAAATACTTCATCTACCTTGTTACAACTTCATGAATTATATATAGTTTCTCAATCTGTCCAGTTTCTAACTTTGGTGTTCATTGTTTAAACTTTCTACACCATTTTAAAAAAGCGTCAAATTCAACTTTGATCCAAGTAAGCTGGTCGCCGTTCTACTCAACATGGATGCTCATTCAAGCGTATTTGAATGAACTGGGATACGAACCAAGACGTCCAAGTATACATGAATCATGTCAACCCGTCTTAAGCATATTTTTATAATGACTTGATAATCTCGGTATGCTGTGATTCAAAGCTATTTGGATTGACAAGGTAGTAATTTTATATATTGATAGAAATAGAGTTTGTAGACAGATTTTATAAAATAGTTCAAGAAATAAACTAAGGATGTGTACCTTAATCTGTCAGATTATGTTACTTAAATCATGGTTACGATATTTTTATGGTAATATGATTGAATAAAAAAATGGTTTACTAATATGCTTGTAATTTAAAAATTACTTTGCACTTCAAAAGTGCACAGGATTTTTCTCTATTTGTATGTATATGAACAAGTTAAAATAAAGAAATTTAAAAAGAACTCATGTTTCTGTATAAGTTATACAGATTCTAACTTCCAGAGACATCTATTACTTTCCTGACCTTAACTACATGACTGATTTCAAAAGTGTTAATAGATGAGTCTTTTGTTGTAGTAAACTATAGCTTTATTTTATTTAACTGAAATTTAAGTTAATCTTACACTATTGGCAATCATTAGACAAAATAGTGAATAGTTTTTAATTTTATATCATAGCATAGCATTTAAAATTAACTATTCCTGCCAAGAAAATCAACTACAAATTTGTTTGTAACAATTGTCCAGTAAATACAATTAGATTGCAGAAATTGATATTTTTCTATAAAAATGTAAAATATTATGGTTACAATAATTAATGAAAAATTGTATACTTACCTACGTAAGATATCTCGTCCATAAAAGTGGTTACTGAAAATCACTTGAATAAAAAAATATTTGTCTTAGGTCCTAAAATTATAAATATATAGAGTAAATCAACTTGATCTGACAAATGATAGAAGTCTCGTTTGCAGTTTTTCTCACCATGTTTAGAATATTTTATGAATTGCATTTTAAATCATTGTTTTAAAAATGTTTAAGAAATATTAATAACGAACAATTTATTATATAAAATACAAAAAGACAAAGTTATAGTCTAAACTATAAATAATCTGTCATTAATCAGAAGCAACTTTAATAGTTCCTACTGTGTGGGATAATAGTGTTTATCTACAACTATTATTATTATTTCTTTAAGACAACTATTACAATTCTGTAATAAATACCATTAACAGAATTAAACAAAAAAATTCTACAAATTATGACCTTAATTTGCCTTTTTATACACATTTGAAATGATTCCAGACTATTTGCATACTTTTATTTCTCGATATCTAATATTGAATTAAATATTAGTAACCATTTTCAGGATACTGAACTAACTAAAATATTGTAATTACGGTACATGTCCTAACGAAAAAATCTCTTCAAATATTTTATCTAAATAAGTATAAGGGGAGCCAAATATGGAGGCATAGGGATGGGAGAATTATGCAGCTCATCCTAAAGACAAATAGCTATACTAAATAGTATAGTTGAAATAAGATCATTTAAAACAGTTTGTAACTTTGACAAAAACGGTTAAATAAAATTTCTACTTTTTAAAAGAGTGCCATTTGTGACAGAAGAACTAACTTTAAAAAGTAAACCTTAGACTGTGATATATTTTACATTAATACAATAGAAACAGGTATGTTAATACACATTATATTGCTAGTTAATATGCCATTAAATGAAAATCACTACAAGGTATTAAGTATGTAACTTTAGTCAACTTTACGTTATGTTTTGTGTTTTATATTTCTTACTATTTCAAAACTTCTAATTTCAAAGTATTAATTTGTATTGTATTAAAAATATAAGTACTTATTCCAAATAAAAAATGATATTTTTTACGTTCTAACTTAAATTTTGTAGGTTTATAATAGATAGGTTGTATCGTGAAAAAGGAAATTAAAAACTCCTTTGATATCAACTGTGATTATAAGAAAATATGTTAAATTTGACCACATTTAGACAAATGCTTGTTTGTATTAGGGTATTTTTTTACTCAGGCGCCAGTTGTAGTAAATATACATGGAAATGAGGGAAATGAGTAAATAGGGAATCTGATTATTTCAATGGCGCCGTATTACATATCCTATAATTTTGATGACCATCAGACTGCTTGACGTTGCATCATTTGCAATATTTAATCCGCCCACTATTATTTTTATATATATTTATTTTTGTTTTGTTATTTTTGTTTTAATAATTTTTATTATTTATTACATTACATATAAAGACAACCTTCAAGGTTTCCTCAGTAACGGTAGCAGTAGTAGATTTACAAAATGTATTACTAAATATATATTTTCAGCGTATTAACAGTCGGTACAAATGTTATCGCAGTTAATACTTTCTTTTAGTGTCACATATTCGAATCTGAAAACAAATATATTAACATTAATATTCCCTTTCATCCACCACCTGCATTAATTATTTATGATTCAAACATATTTTACTGTCTATTATTTTCTATTGATGCTTAAAATTCATAAATTTAATTGTTTAAGAAATTAAATATTATAGCTGCAAAAATGTAGAAATAAAGGTGGATTCGGGAATGATCGAATTAATTAAAATTTAAAACCTTACTCGAATTTTTTGATATTTAAGTTTTACATTTTGTTATCTACTATACATATTTAAAATTAATTGACAATAAAATATTTGTATTTTTATTTGTGATAAATATAACTCATTTTTACAAAATGAAATATAAAAGTGTAAAATTGTTAAGAGCTTTTATTGCCTCTTGCCATATTTGATTTGATTCGTGTTGTGGTATATTATTTAATAATAATTACAATTTTGGTTGTATAACAAACTCTATTTTTGGATGTGTAGAAATTCATTTAGTTACCAACCACAAAATATTGTTGGTTGTAGGCCAGTTAGTAATATTATTCCTGTATGATTTAAATTATGAAGTTAAATAAAAAATTGATCTATTAAAATTTTGTTTGACTTGTAAATATGTGTTATTCGTTAATTGTTAGGACTCGAGCATTCACGTTTGTGTATTATTTTTGGGTTTGGTTGTGGTAATTATTTTCAAGTTGCATAGAAAAAAAATTAAAATTATTATTTTATTTATACTAACAGAAGAGATACAAGGTATGTAAATTCAAGTTTAATTTTTTTAATCATTTTCTTAAATGTTTTCCTTTGTCGTTTCTATGCACCTTGGTTCCTTCATATAAAATTATGAACAAAATATTTAATAGAGCTGAAATTATGTGCTTATTTAATTTTATTTTGTGATTATTTCTGTTGTTGCCTCATTATCATTTGTTTCTCAAAATTATGCTGTATATTAATAGTAAGCTTTTAAATCTTCATTTGCTGTAAGATACCTTCATGCAATGTGATGGATGTAAACTAATACTTGCAAATATAAATTTTACTTTTGAGGGAATTTTTCATGGCACAGTAAAAAATTCTGTCTTGTTTGCAATGATATCTACAAATATTGGCTTACATTTATCGTTTATGCATTTAAATGTAAAATATAATCACATCTGAGGTGCCAAATATATCCTTTTTTATGTATTGCAGTATAACGTGGTATATTTTTATGACTGAAAGAAAAGCCACATCTTGCACAAGAAGTTAGAATATGGTTAATATATTCAACCAGTAGTGAAGTTAATTGTAATCCTTGATTATGATTTATTACTTACAACAAATTATTTTTCATATACAAGGTCACTATTAATTAATACTATGTGAAAATCACATTCCTTGTGTAAAAATATTTGTACTTGCCCAAACTTCATTGTATTAAAAAATATTTCATATTCATTATGCAAAGTGTCAAAAGTTCTATTTTATTTTTGTTTTGTTATTTCTAATATCAAAATAAATTGAGTATGAAAGTAGGGATTCCAGAATTTTTTAGTTGAGAAATTAAAATTTGCTTATAGTTTAGATGTCTTCTTTTAAATACCATAACTTTTTTTTATTGTTTAGATTAGATATAGATTGGATTATTATTAACTATTTTGTGTAGCAGATAAGAACATTGAAAAATTCATACTATTTTATTACCTTAAAAATTAACTACAGATAACTAGGAAGAATGCATTCAAAAAACTATTTTTTACTTTAATTTCTTTTATTTACTAAACACTTTGAATGCGAGAAAAATCATTTTCTAAGACAAGATGTAGCCGCTAGTTAGAGATTTTTGCTGAAATACATATTTCACTTTAAGATAGTTATTAGAAGAAAAAAACAACATTTTCATTGTTAAATGTTCAGAATGAACCTCAATACAAAATAGATGTTTGTTTCGAACTGATTCCACAGCATTTTCAACGTTCTGCTTCTTGAGTTTTCATTATTTCTTTATACACCAGCCGTTCCATGCAAAAATCAATCAATGAAATGGGCACTTCAAGCCAACCAAGGCATCTGGTTCGCCCAATCTATCCAGCCATTAGAAAAATGGCTTTTCAAATATCTTTGATGAACACAGCATGTATTATACATGGTGTCCGGAATATGAGTGCCTTAATTTTGCTATATGATAAATTGTACCAAACAGAACATATTTGACTTAACAATTTGTTTTCTCTAACAGAATTATGACAGCAAACAGGTGTTGAATATGTGACATCACGTCGATTGTTTGGTATTTGTACATAATAATTACAAATAAGTATACCTATTGTGAATGGTTTTCTTAGAGCTCTTTTCGCAACACAGAATGTTACTACTGCTCAAAATGACTCCTGTTACTTGCGAGAAGCGTTTACTGCACAAATGTCCCCTAGCTAGAGAGTTTTGAGTCATGATTACTATAGCTTTTTTCCAACATGGCACCTGACTAGTTTGAAACCTGTCCGAAGCCGTCAGTCAGTTTAATATTAGATACAACTCCGCTGCAGTAAGTCGGTGAACGATTTGGCCATCCACTTGGGACAGGTTTCCAACCAGTCAGGTGCCGTGTTGGAAAAGAGCTTATAAATTGTTCCACACACGAGTATCAAAGAAAAACTAGAAAAAAAATAGAACATAAAACACACTAGCAACAATACTACTGTGATTAACATTATTTTTATCAGCAGCAGTATGACATATTGCAATGTTGTCAAACGTTATAGTTTTAATGAGTTTTCCGAAAATTTCAATTGTTTACTTCATTAATACTGATATAAAAATCAAATTATGAACAAATTACGTTACAATAGCTTTTACTTAACCTTAATTATACCATTGTTCGAATTTTGCAACATAGTTTTGCATTTTATTGCAGTTGTATTTTTATTTCTGAAATGTATTTGTAGATAAATTATTTGTTTTAGACATTTTTTTCATAAGGGCTTTTTGTTGCTTTTTGGACATTTAAATTTGACTCTTTGCTTCCACAAAGTAGTAAAACCATGTTTATGAAGTTTTAGGTAAGTAACGAAGCCACTTTGGATTTTATTGGTTAAATCATTTAAATAATCCATTCATTCCTAATAAAAAAAAGTATAGAAATGTTTGTTATAAAAAGGTTTGTTTGTCCTCTACACTTCAATAATTGTAGAAAAGCACGGTTAAATAAATAAATTTATTAGGTATCTCAAATATTGTAACAATTGGTATATAGCTATGTTTGTTTCAATCAACTCAAAATCAAGTATTCTATCTATCACCTCCTAAAATTAACGATTTGCAAGACACCCTGTATAAGCTCTTACAATTACGGCACCATATTCTGGACACCCAATTACTTGAACATCTCTGATTCTTAAATTTTATGCTGTTATCTTAAAATTTATATTAATATTGTTTATAAAAATTAATAAAACTTTGGCATTATACACTTTAGTCAACTTTTGAATATAGGTAAATTTCATTGAATGAAAATAAATTTTTCCTTAAGGAATATGGTTTTGCTGTGTACCATTGTACACTGTAGATGAAAGTGAAAGAATTTAGCTTCTCGGTAATATTGTTTGAACAGAAAAAAACTATAATTCCTTTTATAATGGAACATTTATTATTACACTAGGAAAATTTTACAGGTATTTTACAAACAGTTAACAAAATATAAAATTCATGAAATCGATAAAAGATAAAACAATTTATTTTTTCTCTAAATAAAGAGATGATTTGTCGTTCAAATAAAATTCATAATACTGTAGAATTTTGTTTGTAAATGACAAGTTAATTTTGAAGTGTTTATAAATTAATCTTAATAAAAATAATAAATTAAGCAAATGCAAAATTACTATTAATTGTATTACATTAAGGGATGGTAGTATGTTTAGCAAAATTGAAAGCACATAAAGAGCATTTATAATGTCCTATTTGAATTAAAAAAAAGGTAGGCAGTAACCCGTGGAAGCTGATAATAATTAAAATGGACATAATTTGTGAACTAGGCTTGAGATTCTTCTTACTATTTTTGAGAAGGATGATTTCTATGCTTACGTAGAGAATTTTTGTGAACATTTTTGTCGTAAATTTTCTTTATGTGACTTAGAAATTGTTCTGTAAGTTACAGTATGGATCACACGTTTCATTATCAAAATTTCACCAGGCTGGCATTGGTAATAATAGAGATAAATAATTGAGAGTAGTATTATTTATGCAATAAAAGATTTAGTAAAATAACATAACACATATTCCATCTATTCCTATTTAAATTATTTTTATACCAATTGCTACCTCAAAACAATGATTAACATACTAAACATAATAAATACAGACATAGGAATTGTAAATAGTAGATTAGATTAACTCATAGTTTTACTTATATTTAATAAGGAGGTATTTTATGTGAAGGAACATTTTATTGTAGCTGTATTTTATTAGACAGTAGTTTCTTATAATTCTTTCCTAAAGGATGAAGCGGTGGAAGGTGCTTTAAGGGATATTGGGTTGCTGTAACGACATGCCTCTTCCAAGACATTTTGAATGGATCCAATCCTTATTTTTAAATGTTTGGACCAACTAGTTTTTTTTTATATATATAAACGAAATTTTCTATATTTTTCCATGTTTGGAATTGAATTTGTTGTAAACTTTTTATATATTTTTTCTTTTCTTTTAAGAGTTTTATATTTGTTGATATACAATTTTTTGTATAGAGTGACATTAATGATTGTATCAGCTGTAATAGACTAAATGGCAGCAGTCATATATCATTTTTAAAGTTAAAATCCTTTAATTTATTAGTTTATACTGAACCCATGCCAAACTGCTGTAAAAGAACCTAATAAGTGATTAATATTGCCAAAATGTTTATTTAATAATTTAAAAAATTTAAACCCTATAAGTTGCTGAAATTCATGACTAACTTACAAGATCCACTCCTCATCCTAATAATGATTTATATTAGTTATTCACAAATCTAGGAAATGTGTAGAATGTTCAGTCATCTTTATTTTTTTCAAGAATCAAAGTTTCGACAATATACCCACATCAATTTTGGACCTTCTAAGTTGACCATGAATTTTTAGATTGGCAATTTTATATCATATTTTTACAGCAACAAATATTTAGATTTTTTCTAGATTTCTATATTTTGATCAAGATTTTGTAAATGTTGCTAATATATTACAAGGAATAAACTTACCATATTATTTTTAACAAAATTTCAATAGAAAAAAAACTATTTTAAATAAAGATAAATAATAATTTCTTGACAGTAACAAACTCAGAAATTCATTACAAAAAAATTATAAAATTTTTATCTGATATCTGATGTTATTAAAACTGTTAAAAATCAGAAGAACCTTGGGATAATTTTCTATAAAATATTATTTTTCAAACCTGCGAGACTATTCTAATTACCCATATTTTCTTAAATGTTATGAAAATTAATCATTTGAAAATCATTTATAGTCACTCTGAATGTGTCGACTGAAATTGCCAAATTAGATATAATATATACAACATTTAACTAAAATTAAGAATTTCTTAAAACCAGTGGTCCCAAGCTTGCCAGTAATTTAAAATAGGAATTTCTTATACTTACATATAATTCTGTAAATTTGGTAATTTCCAAGCACATTTTAAAATAATATATTATCTTGTTAAGCACTATAACATAGTAAGTAACTTTTGCACAGTACAATTTTTAAACAATCCTAAAATGAAAATGTTACTAGTAATATTTTTATACCTAAAGTTTTGCTTTAAGTAGATGTACGTACTAATGTTTCATTTTCTTACCTGTAGTTAATAATGTTAATACAGTGTTTGTAGTTTTCCACTTTTTTTATTAACACCTCCCTTATAATGCTGTACTTTATTTTTGTGACATGTCCGTTTCTGTGACGACTAAAACTGAGTTGTACTATTAACCACTAAAATGACTTAGAAATGTTGGTTTGTATTTTGTGGTGAATGGTAGATTTTTTCCAACTAATACCATAATTCCATCAATATGAAAGTGGATAATGAAGTGAAAAGAATGGATCTTTGGATACGAACATTAGGTATGTGATTTTCTTTATTTTTTTCAATTTATCCACATTCATATTGATGCAGGCAACAGTATAAGTAAGGATTCTCTTTTTGTTTTAGGAAGAAACTCCACAAGGATTTTTTGATGATCATGGTCTTGGATAAGCAGGGACAGAGTAACTCATTTTCTCATTAATACTAGACTACTCTTAGTTTTTTTTTATATGTGCAATTTGCAAACAATAGTTTAAGTCTTAGATATACAATGCAAACTGATTATAAACTTTAATTTAAAATTAGTCACTATATTAAGTTGATAATGCTAGCTTGTATTTAGAAATATTTATATTGAAGTACAGTTGAAAGTTACAATTCTAGTGTTAAATTTTTATTATTTTTCCGGTCAATAGCAGAACCTATTTATTTATTATTTTTTTTATTGTTCAGACTAAAGATTAAATATTTAATAAGTATAGGTAGCTCATTCAGTAATTTATAGAAGCATATTGATTTTTGCAATAAAATAGTGAAAAGTATTATGAACATATCCTAAGAGAACCAATCATGCTTCTTAATTTCTATAACCAAACAATGAATATGGGACATTTCTTTTATAAAACGATTAAATAAAATATATGTAAAAAAATATTTAAATATACAAACACAGTATAAGAAAAAGTAAATACCTACATGTCTTTATAATTATCTACCAGTTTATAAATAGTAGGATCTCTATTTTAGGTAAACACTTATGTCTTTAAATATATTTGAACTGCTGTGTTTATAGCATAGTAATTGGTGTTTAAAATGTGCTGCTGAATTGGAAATTGGACATAATCAACATTACATATTACTCTTTGCTTATTTGTCAAAATTTAGGTACTAAAATGGTTTGCTCAATGTTTGTTAGGTTTGGAGAAATTACATGTTTTAAAGTTACTGTGCTAACATATTTTTGTGATTGTTTTGTACTTAAAAATACATTCCTTATTGAATACTAAATATTTTTATATATTAAGAGCATGTAGTATAATATTCTATTTCACTTCTTTTTATATTTGAGGCTTATTTACACAAGCATTATATTAATAAACATAATATACTCATATAAGTTTTTCTTTGATGGTACCCTTATAAATCAAAAATGTACAGAAATAAATGTACTGTTAGATGTTTGATAGATTCTTTGTGAAAAAAAAAACAGGAAATCTATTGCATATAAGTAAATATTTACCTATATATTTACACAATGATAGTCATCATTTTTGCAACATATGTATTCAAAAACTTAACAAGATCCTACCACTTTTATTCTTTCTTTTTCATAGTACAAAAAAATAATAGGAGTTTTTGTGAGACACACTTTATACATACTATCTTTTGATTTTTCATATTGAAGATAATAGCAGTGAAATCATTTTTAGTGATATGTATTACCATTTATACAATGATAGTCATCATTTTTGCAACATATGTATTCAAAAACTTAGCAAGATCCGACCACTTTTATTCTTTGCTTTTCATAATACAAAAAAAATAATAGGAGTTTTTGTGAGGCACACTTTATACATACTATCTTTTGATTTTTCATATTGAAGATGATAGCAGTGAAATCATTTTTAGTGATATGTATTACCAAGAAATATTCTTATTCCACTTGATGAAATTAAGAAAATGCAATTTGTCTAAAGAAATTTTTCAAAAACAATGGCTTACAGAGTATCGTAAATCGCATAGAATACACGTAGAAATTTCTGCTTGCGAAGCATTTTTCCGAGACGTTCGTTTTAAAACAGTGTATCCAATGAAAACAGAGATAAAGGCGTGATTAAAAAAACAAAATGTTCACAAAAAATAAGGCTACAGTGTGACTCCAGTTAGCAACAGCGACTGTAGCTGCTGCACCCCACAGGCTGTTACAAATTTCGGGAAAAAAACGTCTTTTTGTTGCGCCTTGTATATACTCAAATTAAATTCCGAACAAAAATTTCCGACATAGCATCCGTTCCTGAGAAATCAATGTACAATTTAAAAAAAGATCATTAAAATCAAATGAGCGGTTCGCGAGGAAGCCAACTTTAAAATTGGGGCTGGTTTTTAGTGGCCGGTTTTTTTTGCTGGTATATGAAGAGTCTCATTAGATGAAACAGGTAAATACTCCATTAAGATAAATGATAAATTTCAATTTTTTTTTCAAACTTTGTCATTTTAACTTTAATTAACATTATTATTCTGATCAATTGAGGTGAATGTGAGGATGCATTGATACTATTGAGATTCAATCATCTTGGTAAACCTTTCTTGGATGCGAGAGGATTAAGGAAAATATTGGCTAACAGGATTTTAGACTTCATGCAAATAACAAATTTGAAATATAAATATATAAGCAGTGGGAAACCGAATAGAACCCAGCTAGCAAAGTAGTTCTATAAATTTAGAGTAATAAGAGTTTTATATTCTGTTAATATTTTATAGTTGTATTTAGAATACTAAATTGTTGCATTAATGTGGCACATGAGACTATTTTGCCTTCAGAAACTGATTTGCTTTTTAAATTTGTGCAAGAACGTTCTTAGAGCATAATTTATAGAGCACTTATAAGATAACTGCTAATGTAGCCCTATAAGTGTGTACAATAACACAATTTTACAGCAACGGTGCTTATAGAATCAAATTACTGTAAAACCGATGCAAAATTCTGCTTTATAGAATTATACCATCTCCTGTGACACTCTTATAAAATTATTCCGTAATGTCGCTTATAGTTTAATTATAGAACTATTGTACAAGGCGTTGTTAAGTTACAGTTCTGCTGCGGAAAACAAATTACAAATATAGAAGCTGCTATCGAACTTAGGAGAAAAAGCTCTTTAAAACAGTTGTAGAGAATAATGATACAGTTGTTATAAAATCATTATAGAGTAAATAAGTAACAAAAGCCTTTTTGTTCCATAAAGAAACACTATAGAACTATCATTTTTTTTATGTATGTAGGTTTCCCATAGCCCCATCTGACGAGACCTGCCTGTAATAGTACGAAATATTTTGATCACAGTGTAATGGGGAAATTTGTATAACATAGTCGTGACTTGTAAAAATTATTATCTGCTTGTAGAAAGAAAATTTCATTATAATAGATAAGATTTATTTGATTGTTAAGAGAAATTTAGTAACATATTTAATTTAGACCATTCCAATCCTTTTCCATTTGCACTTCTAGATGTTGAAGTTAAAGAATTTTATTAGATTTATTAAATAAGATTGAAATAAGTGAAATTACCACAATAAAATATGACAACACCGTGAATATTAAGTAGTTGCTTACGAAGCATATTTGCTTTATAATCATTGCAATCGACACAAAAATGTCACATTAGTGAGAATCCATTGGAAGTACAAAATGAAGCCTTTCTTTCTGTCGCCATATTGTGAAGAAAGAAAAAAAATCTTAATTAAAAATATATACAATATAAATAGGTGAAATGATATCAATAATATGGATATACTTACTTTCTGACTATTTTATGTACAGTTGGTTGTTAAATTCATCAATTTAGAAAACATTTTTTTTATTAAATTTCCAGGAAATATAAGGTTAACTGAGGGCGCGTCAAAAAATTACCATTATGTACCACATATTTTACGATAAAACTTTTTCCGCATTAAAAAGTACTGCTCCCTGATGGACAAACAAACTAAGCAATTCGTAATGATCTAAGTAAGTACTCCTATGCAGGCTGATTAGGCCCATCTTATTGGTTCTTACTGGCCCGTCCATATTATTTCTAACATATGCGATATAGAAACATTTTGTTTTTAAAAGATACAATTAAACGATTTTAAAGTTCTTTAAGTATAACACCATGGAACACAAAAATTGTATAGCGAAGTGCTATAAAATTTTTATGAGATTGCTTTGTAACTAGGTTATAAAAATTCTTTAAGACTTGTGAAAATGTTTATTCAACAATTCTATAGGTATTTCCTTTACAGAACCGTTTAAAGAACTAAAAGGTTCTATAGAACGGTGCCCATTTTTATGGTATAAGTGTTGTAAGAACGTTTTGAAAATGTTCTTAGAACAAACATTGTTCTATAAAATTTGCTCTGGAAACGTTCTTACGATTTTTACAGAACAAGAAATTGTTAGCTGGGAATGCTCTAACTTAAGTTGTCATAAATAATGTTATTTAAACATATTTGTTTTTCATAAATTAATAATTTTGAATGAATATGATAATATGTAATTTACACTGTTATAATTGTGTTCTGTATTTATATTTGACAATTTATCAATATGACAATATTCTGTTTTTCATTTGACAATTTATCTCCATAGAGTACTGTCTTAATTGCAACTTTCTGTATTTATTTAAAAATATATAATAACTGTATAATTTCTAAATGGAGATATCAAAAACATTTTTCAGCCAATGCTAAGAAAAATCTTAATTTTTTAATGTGGATATTGTTTATTTATGAGACAATAAGTCGATAATTGTCCATAAGGTTCCTACTAAAAAAAAAATAAATAAATAAAACAAAAAAATTTTACATACCTAATTTTACTCAGTTTTTCATCCTGAGAAATTATGTAATAACATTTTGTTTCACAAATAAACAGAACTGATTTAAAGAAGGTAATATTTCAACATTAATTTTTTTTATCTCGTAAAAGAGTAATTCCACCATTAACATACCTGCCTTTTAGTTGATGATTCTGTAATAAAATAGAAAACATTACACAATAGCCTTTTCTGTTTCTAACCAAATGCCCAAACTAACTATGAGGTTGTGGCCATTCAGGTACAACATGGCATAGCCAGTGACAACAAGATGTGGACACTGTTACATGCTACATGTCTCGGACTATGAAGCATTTAATATAATACTAGTAAGTATATGCTTAAGGTAACTGTGTTCCTTAAATCTTAATTTATTAGTAGATGTGACATGTATATTTCATGCATTTCGTCATGTAGCAGCAACAATTCGAAATAACTGTGAGGCTGTAAATAACTTAATATCCAACATCAAAGAAGATGTTTTGAAAACAACGTATACTGAGTTGAGGAAGGAGGATGGCTAAATACATAATTATTTTGCAGTAAACATTTTTCTGTTACTAAATCTGAAATTTTCAAATTTAATCCTAATAAATCACATCAGAGAAAATTTTAGATAATTATATGGAAAACTGAAAGTTGTAGAAAAAATTTGCAAGCTATACAAAGATTCAGAACTTATCTTAAAAAATTTGGTAATAGATGCGTTGAGAAAATGCAGCCAATATCGAAAAAAAAATTGTAAAACTTATAGTTCGAGAAAAAAATGATTAAGTTCCAGTAGTTTTTACCCTTTACATTGCTGGGCTACTGTACTCTAGTCAGGCGATTTCAAAAATGGCTTACGGGTATAGCAACTTGCAGTTGATAGATACCGTTTTAGTTTATGGTGAAGCTGAAAATATTTTAGCAGAATTATTTCCCTGTAAACATGTGCTCAATGCAGCTACTTTTACAACGGCGTGCAGTGAGTGCAAATGTATGCAAACACTGACGTGACACGAGACACATGCAACCGAATCGTGGAAGAGATGGAGATCCAGGACGTCCACGGCGTATTGCAGTATCATACACGAGGCTCAATTATACAGTATGCGCCAAAAGTATGGAATAAATTCAATAAAAACGAAACAATTATTTTTTGGGAAAAATCCTCGAATAGGTCGATTTTTAATTTAAAAAATACATATTTTAGCGTAAAATGCGATTTTCAAATGTCATTTGTTTTCGAGTAATGACGTCATCGATTTTTTTTAAATGGCAACAGCATATATTTTTCCTTGATTCTGAAAGATCGTTTAATTCTCTATCAGACAGTACTAAAATTTTACCATCTTACATAGGAAAGTTTTCGAGTAAATTACGATTGAATGTTAGAAAACGTAAATTTTATCCATAAAAAAGTAACAATTCTGAAGTATGTAAAATAAAATACAATTGATTAAATTTTATACTTAAATTAAATGTTCGAATTGCCATCCACCAACTTCTTGACAATGCGTAAGTCTATGAAGAAATTCTTCTTGCACATTATGAATGATTTCTGGGGTAACTCTGACGTCATTACTCGAAAACAAATGACATTTGAAAATCGCATTTTTCGCTAAAATATGTATTTTTTAAATTAAAAATCGACCTGTTCGAGGATTTTTCCAAAAAAATAATTGTTTCGTTTTTATTGAATTTATTCCATACTTTTGGCGCATACTGTATATATATCGTGTACAGCGTGTCCAACCGGATTGGATGAGGAGGACTGGTACCATGGCCGCCACGATCTCTTGATTTTAAATCATTTGGACTTATTTTTGTGGTAATATTTAAAAAAATGAAGTACATAATATATATTGCACCGAAGTGGACACTATTGATGATTTACGCAAACATATCGATGAACGGGGTGGATTGGTCAGTGGCCGCGCGGTTTAAGGCGTCAGTGCTTGAATCGAGGTGACTAGATCGCTGTGGGTTCGACCCCCGCTGCCGGTAGACCGTATATAAGCAATATTCGTGGTGAGGATTGGCACTCTCTCTGCGGGTATGGTAGGGTGGAAGAATGTTGGCTTGGGTCGATGTGAGATATTGATACCGGTTGATGTTTGACTACTTCCATAATTAATGAAGTTTTCCAGGTTTCCCTCATTCCTGCACTGAATGGTGGTTAGGGCCTACCAAATGCTGCTTAATAATAATATACCACCCCGTCTCCCGCACAAGTCTTCGACTTCTGGGCTAATCCTCGTGATTAAAATGTGGGGTAGAGATATTATTATTATAGCGGCAAAGTATAAAGTAGAATTTGTATAAAAATAGGTGTTGTAAAATGTAATTTATTTATTTCATTGGGATTTTTTTTCAGTTTTTTGTCCGGTCGCGTGTATTTTTAAATAATTTTTGAACTGCTCTTTTTAATTTTATTTTTACAAAATTTAAGTCTCTTGTACATTCATTTTTTTTTAAATAAGTTCTAAAACGCCCCTTATATGATATCATAAACAACATCACGCCCGCATAATTATTTCAAAAACTAAAGATTTGAATTAATATAAATTATTAAATATTTTTTGTAGTGTAACAAAGTAAAAAGGTACAATTGACTATCTTTAAATTTTAAGCTATATTATGATTTGACTTTACGCTAAGAAGAACCGTTATCTCCAGAATGGATTTTGTTTGCACATAACTATCTTACTAAAAGTCGATAAATCTAGAGCCTTAATAATTTTATTCATTTGGTAGACATAACCGTCTAGAATGCATTGAACGAAACGGGATACTCGGTCTACGACTCGAGTGCTGTATACTCCTCTACGCTGCATTTACACATCGTAGTGACCCGCTCTAGTTAAGACAAAGAATATAAAAGTTTAATATATAATAATAATAATATATCTACCCCCTCATTCTAATCACGAGGATTGGCCTAGACGTCGAGGCGGCAGATTATTATTAAGCAGGCCGCATTGGCACCCAGGAACGACTTACGACTTAAATTTGTCACCGAAAATTCAACGATTTCATCCGTGCTTGTCGAGTACACTTTCAGCCGCTTCAGCGTGCAGATTTCAGTTTCAGCGCGCGCCCTGTTGCAGCCCGCCTATACCAGATGCCGCGGCCGTCGCCAAAGCGGCGATGGGCGGGCCGGGGAGAGCGGCGCCGCGTCGAGACGCAGCGGCCTCCCAGTGGCGATAGTAGTCGACGCGTCCAGACGTCTCGCGGATGCGCACTCGTTGTTCGTCAGTGATGGTCAGCTGTGTACGGGAGACGACGTCGAGAAATGCGCCTTAGGCATGTAACTCTGGCTCTCAGAGATACCGAAAGGCCGCAAAATGTACGCGTACGGTTTCGAGATCACATAGACCTGTAATATGCCTGTGCCTAGTGCGAGTTCACGGTGAAAATCTGGCGTGAACGGTGGCTCGGAGAAATGGCGTCGGTGGCGGGCTCGACCGAACAGCCGCCCGCCGCGCACGGGCACAGCTTCTGCAAGAAGACCTTCCACAAGCCCACGTACTGCCACCACTGCAGCGACATGCTATGGGGCCTCATCCAGCAGGGCTTCATCTGCGAAGGTGAGCCACGCAGCCCGCTGTCTTCTCCCATCCCAGACCCTCCTTCCTGCTACGGCTGCTGCTGCTAGCTGCCATCCCTCCGGCTCCTCCAAATAGGTCACACACACGGACAAAAGACAGAATCTGCTCTCCCATAACGGTTTTCCGGCGACATATCCAAAGAGGTACCTGCCCTATTAACAAATTAGATCAGTATTGCCTCGTACAAAATTTCATTGCAGACAAATCTGAAACCAAACAACAAATTCTTTTAATTAAAAAGCAAAAAATCATATAAATTCATACACAGGAACTACGGAAACCTAGTTGGTATGTGCCCATAGAATTTTTGAAGAGATCAATATTCAGATAAAAATATTTTTTATATTTACAAGATTTCATGTAGCTATTTTATAGTACTAACTATTTACAATATACGTATACTCAATGACAAAATCTGTTCTCTAAAATGGTTCTTCCGATGACATATCCAAAGTATCTACATTTTCTTGGTTTCCACTGTTAGCAAATTATGTCACTACTCCCGTATTCAAAATTGTATTAAGTTCAGACCAATCTGAGACTACAAAAATAAGTAACAGTACATTAGTAAACTAATTATTTACAATAAAAGTGTAACTAATAGGTCACAGACGGATTTCATAAACAGAAAGACATAATGTGGTTCTTCTGTTCTTCCGCCATGTCCAAAGCAGTACCTCAGTTAAGAAACTATATCACTACTCTTTCATTATAGACTGAGACTATACAAAAATACTTTTAAACCAAAAAGCCTACATCGCAGAACTACGGAAAGGTTAGTATGTGTCCATAGTATCTTTACATAGATCAATATTGCTTTGAAATATTACGATAAAAAATGTTTTTTTTTTATAAAATTTCATGAAACTACTAATAATAGACACTAGTAACGTAATTTGTTACAATACAAGTGTACTTAATGTTTATTTATCGATTTGAATTGCATAAAAGAATTTGGAAAATAGGTCACTATGACAGTGAGATGGGGGACACCAAAAATACTTTATACCTTTATATAAGACTTCGAATTCGGAAATAGAGCCAAATTTTGGTCAAATTTGATTAATTTTTGTAATATTCCAATTTAAGATAGTAAATAAAAATTAGAATCACAGAAAAGAAGATGAACGTTATCACGTAGGTAACCAGGTAGCTACATGCTAAATGTTGCGTAGTGAAATGTTAAATTTTTCAGTATTCGTTAGCAAATAATGCGGTTTTAACATTTAAATATAGGCCAAATTTTCCCAAATTGTAAATAGGTAGATGATTTTTTATGTAGTCAAAGAGGTACCTACCTAGTTATATAAATAATTACAAATTGAGTTTTCATAAAATTAAGGACGATCTTTGATGATTTTGACCGTTATTTTTAATGTTTCGTATAACTTTTAGAACCCAATGTGTATATTAACATTAAGAATAACAGAAACATTGATATTCAGCTTATATCGAGACCTATATTTTAGATTTGTTTCTCAAAGAAAAATTTGATTCCACTTCCGACATTTAAAGAAAATACATATTTTTACTTTTACTATATTATCACTATGATATTTTCTCACACACCATTATTTAATTTCGCAACTAAATCTTGTGATGTATAAATTACCAAGAGCTTTTTTACAAATGGAATGTACTATTATAGTATTTTATGCACATAGAACTCTATAGAAAGGTAATGAAGATGTATCTGTAGTATAAAAAAAATGTGGTGATGAAAAGTTTCTTTTATATTATCTTCCTCCTTTTTTAATGTTTATTAATTAATTTTAAATGCGCGAAAATATATTAAAAATCGGTTATTATGGCTTGAAATATATATATTTTTTAAGTTTAATATTTGTATGTCAAACCCCATTTGGGACAGTAAATGGAAATTAGTGTCAAAAAAATGTATTTTATTGAAATTTCATTTCAGTTTTTCAGTAAGCATATAGTGTTTTAGGTCAGATCAAAATTATCCAATTAGCAATTAGCCCAAAGAAATAATGATAAAATATCTCCACCCGCATAAACAACCATAGCTGTACCAGATCAGCGAAAGGAATGACCATATAAAACTGGTTCCTTTAAATCTAAATATGTAGCAATTTGCTTTGGGACAGCGCCACTATTGTGCTCATCAGCATTAAGGGAAATGCACTGTCTATTTCGATGTGTTCAAAAAATCGTAGGCTTTCTGTTCTAGGAGGCCGAAGATTTACGTATTTTCAACATGCAGGGCTATGGTAAATCTTATTGTTGTTAAATTGTTTGTCGTTGTGCCACAATCACGTATTTGTTCATATCTTCTACATCACATCGACAACAACTATAAATCCAGAATATTGTTACAATCTTTGTAAGCAAGGAGCATCCAACAGAAATCATTCAACCTCTTTAGTTGAAATCTTGGCTTCTTTTGGAATATAACGCTCATTCTTTCATTTGAGAAGTGTAATTACCTTTAGAAATTTACAAATGTCAACTAAACATCACATTTTACCATAATTTTAAATAAAAAGCAAACCTACGAATTTGAGCATTTTCCTCAATTTTTAAACAACTTTTTAGCATATACCATTTTACACATAATGTATTCGGACTGAATCCAACAGATTCATGTAACGAACAAAACATCTTCTGTTATCCCAATCATACCATTTTTTTTCTGTCATTTTTTGAAGTCGCTATATGCATGCTCGTACCACGTACCTTGAAGATGATTTTTCTGCCAATAAATTTCAAGCTTCGCTGACGCTAGTTGCTTCCTTAATAATTGCTTTGGACCCTTTCATTTTCACCAAAATGAATAAACAACGATATCAAAATTTAAATATCAATCTGCTATATTTACAAATAACAATACACGTAAGGTAACGGCTGTAATTGACTCTCCAGAAGATGATCCGAAGGGTGTAGGAGGGGCAAATGCAGAAAATTATTAAACCGGAAAAAAAATAAAATGTATTTTAATAGGGATATACAGGGTGCCTCACAATGATGTGCGTTCCTTTGGAGGGCGTGTTTCTTGGGTCATTGTAGAGGGAGTTATTTCTATAATTTTTTCGATTTAAAAAAACAACAGAGGTTGGTGGTTGCCACCCTTTTAGACATTTAGTAAAAATAAATAAGTTTAACCGTTTTTGGGAAAAAATATGAAAACCGAAATTTGTTCAATTTTTTAGAAAGAACCCGCGCTATAATAACCCAAGGAACACACCCTCCAAAGGGGCGCACATCATTATGGGACACATAACAAAATATATTATAGGTACTATAACATAAAAAAATAAAATACATGGCAGAGCATGATGTCAAATTTCTGTTTCTGCGCTAGAGTCAATTTGAATAGTAACGCATGCGCGTAACATACTACATTGAGAACGGCTCAATCTTATGAGGCGACCCGCAGGCCTGTATTTAGCATTTTTTGAGTTCATAATGCGTATTACAATTACGTATTAGAAGAAGAAAAAAAACAAAACGCACAGCGCATGAATGTTGTGTACCTAAGCTATCTGTCTGAAAATTAGTTAATTTTATTTTTTTGATAAGTAGACTTGACGAGGGGGGGCAGTTGCCCCCCTCCCCCCTAACGACGCCCTTGCATACCATTCAAATTGCATTAACGAAACTGGTTTCGAATTATTTACAAACTATTTAGTGATTTTGCAATAAAAATAACGAATATATATTGAATATTTGCTTGGCTCGGCTTTCATGAATGGATTCTTGCATACCTGTATATAGAATGGATATAACATAAATAGGTCAAAGATAATAATAAAGCACTATCGATATAAGGTTCTACACCCTGAACCACCCATTCATTAAGTAATGAAAACGCAACAATTTTTGCTCGTGCTAACACTTCCCAACACGGATGAAATTATCGTGTATATTAAATATTTATTATCTTTCAACGAACGTGACATGCGACTGCATAAAAAATAATGTTAAATGTTTATAAGTTCGTTTGTTGCTAAATGACTGTAAACCATAAACATGCGACAATTTAATATTATATTAGTATAAGCTTACCTGTACTTGTTTCTCGATACCATCGGAATACAACGCAATATTTCGTCCATAACATATTCATATAATTCTCCTACCAAAAATTCATATGAAAGAGGTCTGCAGTCGCTTTGTTTTTAAGTTATAGTCTGTTTAGAAATGAAAGAGAGTAATAAAAGCTTATTATGTATGCAAATCGTAAATAAATGTAGTACTAGTGCTTATATTCAATATTTTTATATTATGTATTATCTTTATAGAGGAGGTGTACTTTCAAAAAAACTTTGTGTGATCGAACCGGACTAAATTATAGCAGGTAGCTAAAATTTAATCCCCGACAATCCGTCTTTGTCTATATCGCTTCAATTTCTCGGTCCATTTCTCTTATAAGTAAACAATATAAAAACAACATTTCAAAACTAGAGGCTACTTTAAGCATCGTAACCGGGTTAAGAAGGTTTTTAGTAATTCAAATAAAATTATTTAATATTATTATCAAAATATTTATTTAAATTTAATGAATAGACTTTTATTCCACACAAAAGTATATGTATTTTGAAAATTCAAATTACGGTGAGTAAATGTAGTGTTGTATAAATGTACAATAAAGAAAATAAAAAGTAGGTATATTAAAATTCATCCTCTGAATATTCTGATGAATTATCTTCGTCTCCTAGATTGATAACGATAGGTTCCACAATAACGTCAATTAAATTATCGAGTTCCCACATTTTCTCCTCTTCTTTTTGTACATGATGTATACATCTTTGCCAGTTATCTGCAGTTACTCGTTCCAAGGAATTTTTTAACAAAATTTTCACGTCACTTAATTTAAACGTCGTATTATTTCGCGCTACATCTCATTTTACCTGCGCCCAGACTAATTCAATTGGGTTAAGTTTACAGTGATAAGGCGGTAACCATAGTACCGTTATTTGGCGATTTGTTGCAATTTCATCGATAACATATTTTTTCTGATCTTTATTAAGATTGACAAGTGTCAAAAGTTCCTTTTTCACCATATTTGTTTCAAAAGAAATGTTTTTTCTGGATAACCATTGAATTATATCGGCTTTTCTCCAAGTAGTCGTAGGAGTCCGCTCGGTCTGCCGTGAATGGTAACTGGCATTATCCATGACAATTACAGACCCCGGAGGAATAAGATCCAACATCTGTGTAAAATACTCTTCGAAAACATCTGCGGTCATGTCTTCGTGATAGTCACCTGTATTTTTAGATTCAAATAAAAGTAAATCGCCATCTACAAAACCACTGGCACTATCTATATGTGTCACTATTAATCTTCGCCCTTTACCTGAAGGTGCCTTGAACCCTGTTGAATGTCCATCTAAAAATGCTTGTCGAAAACTTTTTACATTTTTATCTTGACATACTTTTGTTACAGTATAAGCCTGGTTGACCCAAGTTTCGTCTAGATAATAAATATTCCTCTCTTCGTCACGGAATTTTCTAATTGATCTTAAGTAGGATCTTCGCCAACAAATAATTTCATCTTCATCGATAAGAACTGACTTCCTGTTCTGCTTTTCCAAGCAAAAATTCAACTAAGACGGCCCATAATTTGCTTCTACTGATTTTTGGCAAATCGTTGTCCTCTGAGAGTTCACTTAAAATTTTGTTTAGCATTGGTATTTCTTTTTTAAAATAAAATGAGTGTACTTTTCTGCGAATGACATTTTTAAAGAAATCATCTATAACGACTTTTGACCTCCCTATAGATTATTTTGGGGGATTTACAGTATCTTGTTCATTTTTTGTTTCCTTTAAAAATCTGTAGATAGTCGATGTTCCAATCCCTGTCACTTTTCTACGATGTCCTCAACACTGTTGGCAGGATTTTGGTGTTTCAATGCATTAAATACATTTAATATAATAATCTTCTCATTCTGAGACAGCGCACATCTTTTCACGCGTTTAGCAGGCACGTAATTTGATAAGCTCGACATTTTACCCAAACAATGTTATATCCACTGGCACAATAGTCACTAAACACAAGTCGAATTTTACTCTACTGCACTAGCACGTCTTCGTATATTCAGCTCTAAGAGTTGATTGATCTGTCACAATACACTGGCTCCTGCCCTATGATATATCCAGTAAAATATACTAATGTACACCCATTAGTTAGTTAGCATTAGTGTTACTCAATAATTACCGGAAACGAAATATTACCACGCCCATGGCCGGTTCTTATCTCGGGGTTTTATTACTCTCTTTCATTTCCAAACAGACTATAGATAAACCTTTTACATTTTTTCTCATTTATTATCTATTTTATTTCGGTACGTTCAAGATTATTTGCAACCAACTACAAGGTGTCTCAAACTCGATAGTATGGGCCTACTGTGAGGAAATAAAAAAAATATATATAGGACACGTGCTGTTAAATGGGCTGAGGTAAGCTCCATTTTCTATCGAAAGTATTATCTTTAGAATTTGACGGAAACGGCTAATGACGTCATCAATTATATTTTTTTCAAAAATATACCCAAATTTTTTTCCTGTTAAAAAGCTCTTTTTTTCTAATGAACTTTCGTTAGAAAACAATTTTTGTATTACTTTCCGTTTAAATGTTATAAGCAATATCGTCCTACAGAGCATCAAAAGAAATGCCACCTAAAAATCACATTAGCGGTGGAAGAATCAATTAGTCGTTGAAAAATAATTTAATGCTTGTTATTTAAAGTGCATAAATGTCATTAAGAATAAATAAAAGGAAAAAACTCGATAATTTTTTAATACAGTTAAAACTAAAGGAGATGATAACAATAACAACTTAAAAAATGAGGCAAACGCATCAAGACACATATCCAAAACTTCACCTGACTTCTTTATGGGCTGCGTTTATTAATATTTCGCCGTTTAGCTCATAACAGGTATTCGTGTTTTTTCTGATCAGCAGTTTCTACATTTAGATATTACAATTTAAGTTATAAAATTAAGTCTAATATGAATGTGACGCTTAGGCAAAGACTCCAATTGTGTATTTTGTAGTCATGATACTCACTGGTGTTTAAAATTCGTTGTCAATATAACTATACAGCTCTTCTTGAATTTTTTGTGACTGAAAATGAGCAACATATCAACTGTTTCTGAATGAGAAAACATTCAGCACAAAAGTTATACGTTTGACGTTCGTATTGGGCAATGACAAATATTTTGTGACATTTAATAGTACATTATACTATAAGGGAGAGAAATGCGTTATTTTGGCAGAGGTGCAATTTGAAGCCCGAGGGCTACAATGCACCGAGGACAAAATAGCATCTCTCCCGAATGGTATATACTATTTTTTCCACGGTCTCATTAACTTAAAAACACATATTTTGTCATTATGAAGTAAGTAGCACCAGAATTATTATATTCGGATTTGAGCATTTATTTAGTAGTCGTTGAGTCATTGTCATAACTACAAAATAAACAAACAAAAAGAATTGTCAAATTAAGGTGCTAGTTTGGTTTAGTTTAAAGTTTGTTTAGTGCACAATAAATAATTCTGAGTCGGAAGAGATTGTGGAGGCTGCAAATATTGCAATAAGCAATTTGCTGCCTACGAAGTCAAGATCTTTATACGATATAGCCTACAATTGGTTCAAAAAGTGGTGCGCCGAGAAAAATGTTCAAGTATACAGCGAGAATGTTTTGTTGGCATACTTCAGTGAAAATGCAAAGTCTTCCACATTATAGGCGCAATATTGTATGGTTAAGTCATGCTTGATAATTTACGACAACATAGATATAAGCAAATTCCCCAAGCTGATCGCATTTTTGAAAAGAACCGGTGACGGATATCAAGCGAAAAAATCGAAAATATTGACAAAGGGTGAAATCGACCGTTTTCTATCAAGTGCAGATGACAAAGAATTCTTATTGATTAAGGTAAGATTACTTTTGTTGTTAGGTATTTCAATTATTAAGTATTTTGATTTTTTATAAGTTGGATTAATTCTGGGGATTGCCGGAGCTTGTCGAACTGATGAACTAGTGAATTTAACTGTAGATGATATTGAGGATGTAGGCTCTTCCGTGATTGTAGAAATTCCAAACACTAAGACAAAGATTCCACGAACCTTTCTAGTTACCGATGTGGGAAATATGCTTGAATTGTTTCGAAAATACCTGTCCCTTCGTCCTCCCCACGTCAAGCATAAGTGCCTTTTTTTGTACTACAAAGCAGGAAAATGTAGTTCGCAGCCAGTTGGCAAGAATACCATGGGAAAAATTCCGAGTGTAGTAGCTTTGTATTTAAAATTACCTGATGCTGCATGTTATACTGGTCACTGCTTACGAAGATCTTCAGCGACATTACTGGCAGATGCTGGTGTGGATATCACGATAATAAAGCGTCATGCTGGTTGGAAATCAACGACAGTCGCTGAGGGTTATGTCGAGAACTCCATTGAAAATAAGACCAAAATTGCTAATCAGGTTTTAGTAGGTACCACTACTAGCGCAATCACAAAAACTGTAAATGTAAGCGAAAGTAATATTCCTTCTAATATTAATTTTGAAAATTGTACAACTGTAACATTTAATTTAAATGTCAATAAATAATTTCAATGTTTTCTTTTTTTTGCATGAAAAATGTTCTCCATAATGTAAACTTCCTTAGGAGCATTATACTGCCTTGGGAATAATCGACTACTTCTGTTTTAATTTTGAAGTCATAGAAACTGATTTCTAATCCCGACTGTGGAAAAACATATTTTTATGCACTTTAAATAAGAAATATTCAATTATTTTCCAACAACCACTTGATCCATTCTCTAATAAAAGTTTATTAGAAAAAATATGTGTTTTTAGCAAGAAAAAAATTTGGGTATGTTTCTGGAAAAAATATGATTGATAACTTAACTTTTAAATAAAGAAACCGTATAACTAAAAGGATAACATTTCTAGTTTTTTAAAGTACTCTATATCAATATTTGCGCAAAGCCTTAATGAGAAGTGAATATTATGCCTCACACATATTTTTGTCAAATCAGCATTCAAATTAACCATAATCTTTGCCCTATGATAACTGTATTTTTGTTATTTATCTACGGTGCTATCTGAAAAGCTTTCTGAAAGAAGATAAAAACAGGTTTATCAATGTACCAAAATAAATATTCCGGTTTATTTTTACCATCCTTTTTACATAAAGAAGTATAAATGCTATAAAATCTTAATTCGTAAAGAATCTAATACTTCTTCTGATTTTGAAAAATAAGAAATAGAAATGGGTACATTTGCAATTATTTGTATTTACCAATTAAATGAATATTTAAACTATTATATATCTACGTAATAAGCTGATTTTTCTAATTTGCGATTTGTCGGTTGACTTTATTTTTTCATGATATGTTAAGTTTTTTAAAATATAGGAACGGTACAAGTAGGTAGTTGTGTGTTGTCTAGAATTTTCTGATCAATTTATTGTAAAAATTACGTCTATTACCCTGGCAGGCCAACGTTAGCGGCTCCCAAAAACAAGCAGTGGATATTGTGTTGCTAATTTGCACCACCAGTTTCAATTTTGTACCTTGTGCCGTTTTCGAGAAAAATTATGGTTCCTAGTATTCTAGGATATAGTGATAATAATAGACATTGTTTAAAAACTATACGCTATCAGAATGTACTCGAGAAGCAACAAAATATGGTCTAAAAATCTCTATGCTATCGTTCTTACTTGCGGAGTAATTTGATGGTCTGCTATTGCTATATTACGCTGGCAGCCACCATTTTTCCGAAAACGGCACAAGGTACAAAATTGAACCTGGTGGTACAAATTAGCAACAAAATATCCACTACTTGTTTTTAGCGGCCGCTGATGTTGGCTTGCCAGGGTAACAGACGTGTAAAAATTGGTAAATGTAGAACAGGTTTGCATTTGAATTTTTGCTTTTAAATAGAAAATAGAGTAAACAGTATCAAAATTCGGCAACAATTATGATCAATTGTACTTTTTATATACTTAGCTAGAATTGAATTGATTGGTGAGCGATAGTATTTAATTCAAACGCTCAAAGACATCCAAAATGTAAAGTTTTAAAGTTAGAGAAGAACCTAAAGATAATTTAAACAAAACAATCATATTTGAAGCATTTTGTTGTCTATTATGTTGCCAACTTCAAACCAATACGTCGGATACTTGTTAAGTTAGATTAAATATTGATAGCTTTAAATTGGACTGGTACTTACTGACGGTAATTATTTTGTTAAGAGAATTACATTCTTTAATGGACATGACGAGTTTAAAGAAATAGAATGAATTAGATGTAAGATTTTAAATTGTCCTTGTATTTTAAAACTAAAATGCATAATGTAGGTACCGAACATAATTCACATCGTTAATTTATTAATACTTTTTCAGATTGCAAATAAAATGTTTCATGTTCGGTTATTTTATTTTGCCGCATGATTTGATATTTCATATGTACCTTCAAAGATATGATCAATGATTGTTTATTAATATGTAAGAACCTATAAATTGCCTGTTACGTAATGGACGCATAAATATAAAAATTTATATTTAAATGTTGTAGTCTATTTCTAATGTATGTCATTCATCATAGTTGGCTAATCCATTCCTAAACAAAATAATAAATATTCATCGTAAAATACGATACATGTGTATGACTATTGCACGCATATCTAAATAATATTTCTAAATAAAAATTTATTACACGGCTCTTAATTTTTGAAACCCTATCGCAGAAAATCCACGAATGCATTCTATTTTTCAAATTTTGATAATTCTTTAAAATTAAAAAGAAAATCAATACAGTATGTTCAACTTCTTGGAATATATTTAATAAATTTTATACAGGGTGCTCTCGAATAGGTGAAACGAGTTTTGGATGAGACAAAAAATGTTTGATGTTGAAATACGGCCTTCTATACACATGTATCACCCATACGAGGACATCGTCAGTATGTCAGCAGATGTAAAATAGAAATTTTCAGATTTCATAAACAGTACTACATATTATTCTTTTTCACAAAAAAAAATATAAACAAAATGCGTTCATATTCCATTGAATTCTATTTATCTCTTGTCCCTATATATTTTTCCCATCTTCTTTTATCGTTTAGCAATAAAATTCATTTTCTATATTTTCTATATTATGCTATGAACAACAAACGATTAATTATGATAATATAATAATTGATGGAAATGGAAATATCAAGTAGATTAGAAATTAAAAATGGTGAAACTGTAGCTCGAAAATGACAGCTTTAGGACCGTAATTTTAGCCATAGAATAATTCGTTCTTGGATTTTCTGCACGTACAATCTATTGTAATAATAATGGCACTTCCTCAAAACAGTTTCTGAACTACTGGAAATTTTGAGCAAAAATGTTGTTAAATCTCAGTAAGTGGTGCATTTAGAATTTTTTTAATACATTTTCTGAATGATTTTGTAATTTTAGTGGGATATGAAAAAAATTATAATTTTCTGACGCCTCTAATTTGAGGACATGAATTCCGATATATGACCTACCTATTCATGTAATATTTTTCCATTCCTTAGATTATGCAACAAAACCTTAAAATCGACTTTTCTTGAAAACAAAGCATTTTATCGAAGTAAATCAAGATTACATATTTTTATTGTCGTATATCTAATATATTGCATAGTGTAAAAGAAATGTAGACAAGTGAAGTATCTTCCACGTCGTATTTCTAACATATTGCATAGTTTAAAAGAAATCTAGATAAGTGCAGTATGTTCCACCTCATGATTTGAAAAAAAAATTACGATATAAATTTTCTTGAAAGAAAAATATTCGTATTTACTTTATGTACCATTATTTCACTTTACACGTCGATTAAAATTCCTCAAATCGCATTTTAAAAAATATATATCCAGCCATTAAACTGCTACTGAAATCTATATTAATATTATAACCGCTACATTACTTTTATACCGGGTGTTCATCAGAATTTTGCCGAACTAAACGAGACTTTCAATGCATTTTCAACAGTTACGGTTAAACCAATGTTCCTGTTATAATTTTATAAAATTACTTATTTCCTAAAACAAATTTACTGTTTAAACACCGTATCATTTATTAATAATAAACTTTGTTCTTATGTATACATACTTACCTTGTATTGTAACAGGTATTGACTGCTGTAGCACTTGTAGACAAGGTGTAGTTAACAACTGAAATCATCAACACAATTATTGTAAATCAAATACCACAGTGGACATAATGCACAACGTCACTATTACGCAATAACTGTACCTAATAATAGGAAAAAACTTCGTCAAACTTGCAGCGTAACATAGAAGTTGTTTGCAGTATTGCGCCAGACTAGTCCAGCAACGGTTTCCGTAAATTAAAAATATCTGGTTTTTTGTTTAAAATCTTTCACTCGTGCAGTAGTAACCGCGTTTATGGTCATTGGTTTCTAAAGTAAAAGAAATAAAATGTAAGTGACCGTCGCCAGAACGATAGGTATCCAGAAAATGTGTAGGTACAATCTATTACAGTAACAATGACTAAAGCCCGCAGTTCGTTCGCAGATGACGTCATTATCAGGGGCGCATTTAGGACGCTAAGTGTAGAGACCGAGGTGCAAAAACAAAAACAACAAAAAGTTAAATTCAACATATTACCTTATACTTGTAATTTATAATATCCAACATTATTCATATTAAGTTTATTAGTTTAGAAAACTACATAACTATTCACTTAATACTTGAATAAAATTGAATAACTAGCAATTGCTGTAAATGTTCAGGCGTTAGTTTCTGGCATTTGCAGCATTTCGATTTCGAAACCGTGTGTTCAACGTTGACAGAAGTCACTAGGGTATATTTAAAGTATACAGGGTTAACTATGACTAAGTACAATAATTTTAACCACGTACTCATGGAGCCCTAAAAGACAATAAAAAAGTTATTCCAGAATTTTAGCTCGATATTTAAAAAATGGGGCAAAACCCTTTTTTCCTACGGAAAGTCGGCGCCTATGATGAGTATAGACTGAGATGGCTTATGGCTTAGATACATAGTTGGCATTACATCTGTCAACAACTACCATGCGGTCGTTTGCAGTATTTCTAAATACCTGATAGGTAGGTAACAGTAAATCCAGTTAGCTCCAGTATTTTGCATTCGTTTTTCATTATTTGGTTACAAACTGGTAAAACTACATTTTCACTCACTACCGATAAACACACTTCCCGTAGGTACAGTTGTTAGATACAATGCCTATGTATTATAACAAAATCGAAGAAAGGGGTGGTAGGTAGGTTCTAATAGATAACAGAAATCGTTTAACACCCGCGGCAGTCTTGTCCCATAACCTAGAAAAACAAACCGGCGAACTATATTGTGGGAAAATATCTGTACCCGACACATATTCCTTTATTTATTAACTATAAAACGTTTTAAATTAAAATAAGGCACTAAAAATTGAAGAAGAACACAAAACTATAACGTAAACACAGGAATTAAATTATTACATGACAGCAGCGAATCGACTCGACTGGACCGACTGCCGATTGTGGCCGACTGTTGCATGACGGTAGCTTGCTGGTTGCATACTCTGATTCTCGCATTGGCGGCGTTAAATAAGGATTTAATATAATATCGTAACAATTTTTTTTTCGCTTTATAAATAAGTTTGGACATTTTTTGAAAGGAAATTCTGTTAATTCTTATTTTTTTCTATCCCCTGTATGTATATAATTTTAATGGGTGGGTTCGGCAAAATATACTTCCCCAACTAGCAAAATGGAACTTTAAAACAAGCGAATTATTTTATAACTATCGAATTGCGTTGTTTAACGAACAGTTTGATTTTATAGAAAAATAATTGCCATAATTTTGTTCCTAAAGAAATTAATTGTGTAAAATTGTTTTATAATAGTTTTTACAACGTGTTTTATAGAACAAATAAGTCAGTTCTTTAAAATTTTTATAAAAGCATTATAATACGTTATACAACATTTAAAAAAAATTATATATAAGGATTGTAAACATATTGTGAAAGAGTTGTATACTTCGGCAAATTACTTTTAATTATAATCTTGTAAAATACTTGTATAAACGTGTTTTATTAAGGATATATAAGGAAATTAATAAAATTATTTTATAGCCTCGAAATACGCTTATTTATAAAATAGTTTTATAGTTGTATTTAAACTATAAAAATATTCCCTGTTTTATAAATATGTTATAGAACAAAATTGTGGCTTGAGAAAACAAAATTATTGTATATACCGCGTAATAAAATTCCAAACCTAACCTTAATTTTTGAACTCCTAAGGTATAGTGTATTGCCAGCACTAATAAAAAAAGAATACAAACAAATTCTTGAAAGTAACGTTTCCAGTCAAACGTGCCGACGTTCAATTTTACTTATAGATTTTATTATATAAATAATGATGGTGTCCATGTTCGAGAACACACATTAAAAACGCTTCATGGCTGCGAAAAAATACGAAAAGCTAGTACGAGAAAGTAACTTTGACTTAATTTTTTGGTAATGCAATAATTAGGTTAGTTTTAAATTAAATACCTATTATTATAATCAACTAATAATACTTAGCTAATACCTAACAATATTAATATAAGTAATGATAGTACATAATATTTTAAATTTCTATTTTTTTTTATAAAACTTGGCAACTTTTTTCGATGCAAACATTATCTACTTGCACACACACATTTTTAAATATATTTAAGACTATAAAAACGTTTTTATCGTTTAAAGTTCTAATTTACACTAAAATATTTTGTTATGCTTTTATGTGGAATAAAATCATTGTGTTATAAGTCGCCATTTTTAAATGAAGATTTGTTGGATCAGCTACTGCCGCCATTATGAAAAATTAGTTATAATTTTGCTATTTTTGGAAGACTGTTTTATAACAAGATCATTAAATATATTTACACAACGATATGATAAATTAAAGAAAGCATAATTTTAATATTTTTAAAATTAATTTTTTATAATTTTAAAGCAAATGTGGTCTAAACTAAAGCGCCCAATTTTTTTTGTCACAAACATATCTATCTAGTTTATCAATAAAATTTGCGACGCAATAAAATTTTTGTTGTTGAAACACTAATTGTTGAAATGGTAATTTTGTAAGTATTATACATATCTACTATTTACACAAATGATCGCCATTGCGTGACCCCGTTTTTAAATATAAGTACAAATAATTATGAATCTGCGTTATACACCAATCTTAAAATGATTTTGTTCTAATATTCTTCACTAAAAAATATAATGTTTCTTTAAATAATACCAAAATACAGACTACAAAACGTTTTTATAGTTGCTGTATAGAATTGTTTTAAAAGTGTTGGATACATTTTTTATAGAACTGTTACATTACCAAAGTGTTTTATTAAAGTGGGCCCTTTTCGATTCTATAAGTATCGTATAAAGGCATTTAACCACGTTATATGAATTTGAAGCTCCTATAAGATTTATATTATAACAATTTATACAACCTTTATAAAATTTATTTTGCTAGTTGGGTTCTTTGACATCCAACAGATCTACTAGAAATAAATCCTGGATTGTTCTGTAAAACGGTATCAATTTTTTTCTTCACATGTTCAGAACTAGGTCCTTATAACTAGAAAATAAACTGTCGCAAATAAAAAAACATTATTATTATTTACAACGTTATTTATTGGATATCCTGAAGCTGTCACAAGGCGGCGAATAACTGAAGGTATGCGCGAATAATTAAAATGTATATATGCTAAATCGTCGCAAATTCTAGGATCGTTAAATCTCCGTTAAGCATATAAAATAACAGTAGCATCACTTGAGTGTAGTCGCTGTAGAATACTTTTTATGCCGTCAAAATGAACGTACTAGTATGACATTGATTGTAACTACATATCCCAACGTACGGTTCCATTGCAACTGTTTTGTTTTACGAGTAGTCCTTCTGTAAGTCTAAACATGTATAAATAAAAATATCGGAAATTCTTGAGTATATCTCCTATGTGTATATAAATTATTGAAGCTTTATATTCCTTTAGCAAAAACCATGTCAAATAAGTTCTCAATGTCTTTATAGAAAATAATTACAATGAGAATGGTCAAGAATACAGATTTGCATTTTTTCATGAGAATTTACGTAACTTTCTGAGGGAATGTGTTCCACTAAACTTGAGAATCGAGCCCCTGCAGATAAATAACTGGGATGCTTCTGTCGATTAGCTGGCATGAATAAGATTAAATTTATTTTAATATAAATAAAGTATATTTAAATATTAAGGTCGTCGCTAAGTCTGGACCTGAGATCTGCGAACGAAGTGCGGACTTTAATAATTTGGTGGCTTGTTTTGAGCTGCTGACGTATTCGTAATGAAATCAACTTTAAACATTAGTTCTTAGTTGTTTCACTGACCAATCAAAACTTAATGAAATTTTCACTCAGAACTTCCAGAAGGTCAAAAACTGTTTTGAGAGAATGTCATTATTATTGCAAAAGCATCTACCTAACAATAGCTTTTACTATAGTCAGCGGTCGAAATTGTGGACAGTGACTAATCGTTAGCTTGTAGACTAGCGCGACGGGCGAAGCGTGCGGGGAGCAACATTTCATAGGCGTAAAATAATTGCATTACATAACATCCATTATTTTTAGAGTAGAAACAGTGATATAACAGTTTTTACCAATTTCGAGGCGTTATATAATAAAATTAATAAGAATATTTCAAAATTTAAAGTTTTTATCTTATATTATCAATTACCCAAAGTCGAAAATAATAGAGAGTGACTAATTCACAACACAGAGATGAGTACGGAAGATAAGTGTGGTATGATTACCTAAGCGTGCCACTTGAGAAGAGTTAAAGCACACAAAATTATCAAAAATAAGTTGACGTCGGCCGAACCTAGCACATTAACAATTTACTTTAAATGTAACCCACTTACATCTACTTGATGCGCACTCCGCAGATATCACACTTAAGCCTTGTCCTCATGGACGCGAAATTCACGGATTTTTGCACGAATTTTGCAACTTCTGTTTTAATTATTTATGGCGGGAAAATCTCAACTTTTGACAATTGCAATTTGCGATACTGTCAAACACTACAAATATTATTGCCCCTTTCATTATTATGTGGTGTTAAGAAATTTGTTTTGAACTTCTGATAATCTACCATGGCAACTTCATGATGCAAATGATAGAAAATGTTATAGGTAGTTGACAAAATTTGTTAAAATAGAGATTTTTTCACCGTTAAATAAATCGCGCAAATATTTACGAATTCCGCATTCAAAAGGACAAAAGGCTTGGTTACTAGCACTGTCATTATAACGATCATACATTAACACTTATTATATCATATCGTACCGCTTTCCGTATGACCTTCATACGCTCATGTTTCGTCAAAATTTAATATATTCTTCGATCCAAATTCATGTCATATCATATCGTACCGGTTTCCGTATGACCTTAATACGCTCATGTTTCCTCAAAATTTATTTTTCGATCCAAATTCTTATTTTTAATATTTATTTTAAATAGTTTCTTCGCCATATCACTATTTCGTTCTTTCTATCAGTATACTCTTCGATTTCATTTATACGGACTAAGTTTCATCGTGTAAGATATAGTAATAGATTTTTTTTGTCGAAAACTCATTTTAAAAATACAATCTTCCTTCCGCGAGTTTCCATCACTTTCCATTTCACAGTTGTACTTCTTTACAATTTTTTTATTTGCACACATATGCTATTCACGTACAATTTTATTAATGAAATATATATTTCAACATCACTTACACTCATATTTTGACCTCGCGCACTAAATTCTTCATACATCTCATCATCCAATATTCCTCGATCAAATCACTAATAAAATTAATTACATTCATAATTAAATTAACAAAAAGATATACCCGAAATTTTACCCGCCCGAACGATATACCCGCCCATGATAGCGCTGGAAATGAAACAGTTGGATCCGACAATTCGTCGCAGCCAATCAAAAGCAGCAGCGCATGCGTAGCAGAAGCTGTGTAATCGGGTATGCTCTAACAGATATGCGGCACACGATTTTGTAGGAAAAATATAAGGGCTGTATATTTCTTTGTGTTGACTGCTATAAATTGTCAGCAGGTTTATAGCATTAATCACTCTCTACAATTTTGGACTATAGGACATTTATTTTAAATCCTTTGATGAAAAGGTTTGGTGTTAAAATACATTTTCTAATACATTCATATTAAATGACAGATTTTGTTATTTTAAGAGGTCCTATTCCTAAAAAAAAAAAAAAAAAAAAAAAAATCTGAAACGAATAATACAGGGTGGACGGTAAGTAATGGCCTGTGGAGACATACTAGATTTTTCACAATATTATGATTTGAGCCTTAATAAAATGATGATAACACCATTTTATCAGAATTTAAATAAAAAACGTTTTTATTGAATTTCGGGGGTATTAAAAAAATCATAGCAGGTCTTAGATCGCCATCTTAAATGCCGCGGTAGGGTCAGAGGAAGCGGTTTTCGATGTCATTGAAAATGAAAGAAATATTTTTGATTATCTTGAAGAATAAAGTTTTTACGGATTTGTACACAAATAAAAGTAGACACCCTGTACATATGTACTGAAATAGAACTATTTTCTTTAACTCTTGGAAAACATTGAAAGAAAGACAATTAAACTATTATACACCCTGAAGAAAACTTGTATGTATAATAATTGGCACAAGGAAGAGATATTTTTTCTAACTTGTTTAGATTTTTTTAGACTGCTTCTAAAAACAGTTATGAATATGAATCGTTGAAAATTGTGTATAAAAATATTAATAATTATTAAATACTGAATGTATGTACATTCTACAATATGTACTTATGGTACAACTCTGACCACTGATTGTATAAAAAATAATGCAGGTATTACAACATTTTTGTGTTAATGTCACATTCAAAATTTCTTATATTTTCTATTTTTAGATGAATGTATGTCACGGTCAACAGTAACGTTTCAGGCAGTAGTTACTACTTTTATAGTTTCTATTCCTTGATTCTAATCGGATAAATATTATTAATATGTTTATTAAGTAAATGTTATTTTTAACTTAAAACAACAAAACAAAAAAATGTAAATTTAGATGTATAAATATTTAAATTATTTTCATATTTATATTTCCTTTACTATATTAGATAGTAAATTAGTACTTCGATATCTTCCTAAATCCTAAGTAGGTAATCGTATTATTAAATTAAAATTGTATTTTTAATTAGTTAAACTGGGCATAAAATAATATAATAATTATATTTAGGCAGGATAAATTTTGACACATTATGTGCCTTCAGATCTACGTTTTAGAAATGTTTTCAAGTATGTATACAGGATGTTTAATATTCAAATACCGGAAGAAACATATCTAAATAAATGTTTGAAGTAGACATATCGGGACAATAAAGATATGGTTTTATGTGAATTAATTAGTTGAGGTACCTGGATAAATACATATATTAAAATGCAATTTTAACAACTATAACCTGAATTTACGTTAAATGGAATATATTCTCGAATGTTTGCAGAATAATACATATGCGAATTCGATACTTTTATCCTTCTTCTTACAACGTCAATTAAGAGAAACAGGACCATGTAATCCCATACAGATAACTCTTCGAAAGTCAAGAATACAAAAGAATAGAACCCCAGGTATTTGCAATAATACCATTGTTTCTCTTGATGCATGGCAAGTGATATCGTCCTGTTGGAATACATGTCATCGCAATCCGTTCAATCAATTTGAAGCACAAAAACCTGGGTTTATCATGCCTCGATACAGCATACCATTGACTGTTTGCGCATTCCTTGCAGCGTCTTCGAAGAAAAATGGTCCAGAATGTCTCCAGCCCAAAATCTGCATGTTTGAGAAGCATTTTCTTATGAGATAAAACGCATGTGGATTTTGTTTGTTTATAAAGTCATTAACATAAAAATGAGAAGCCTCGCCGTTGATGATATTAATGGAAAATTCACACAATGGCACACTACAAACCTACAATCACTCTATTCTCCAAGATTTAGCAACGCGGTCAGTAAACTAGATCTCCTACGGAAACCTTACATTAGGACCTGCTACTAAGTTCTAATCTTATTTTTGTCATTTTTGTAACAAATATTGTTCGTACCTGTTTATTATTTACATGTTTATGATGAGATTGTTTTTTTATTTACTTTTTAGTGTTTCAATTTAGGTATTAAAAATTATTTATTTTTTTATTGAAAAAATCTAGTTTGAAATACTTGGTTTACTGAACCCCCCCTTGTCAAATTTCTGGCTACGCCACTGTTCACAGTAACCTTGAAAAAGTGTTCTAACATATTAAACAAATGTTTATATATTTTTAAAGCGATTGTTCTTCGAGCTAATATTTAGGAAAATTTACTACATTACTATTCTCCCAAAATATTGAAGGTATTAAAATTTACTAAATTATTGCAACAGTTTGTATCATTTTTAGTGAATTTCAGAATTTGTTAATTTTTGTTTTAAAAATCAATATACTTGCACCATTCAAAGATCCTTTTCCATTGTTAACAGTTGCCTACCAACGATCCGTCAGTTTTTTCTATTTTGCAGCTGAACAAATTCAGTAGTTTTTAAATGAAGAATGCACCAAGCGCGATGTCCTCATTAAAAGAAATTTCTAGGTCGTCCAATAAAAAGCGGGTGAGATGAATGTCTGATGAATTAAGATCAGGAGATTAAGGTAGAAGTGGAATAAACACCAATGGACCTTCCTGAATAGCTGCTTTTGTAAAGTTAGCATACATGAAAAACTACAGAAAAGAAATAACATTTTCAGTTCTTCTATCCAAATTTTCAAAACTTCATGCTCACTGGCGCACAATACTAAAATAACCAACAATCTCCTTATCTACTAGATACAGCGCAGCCAAAATCCCAAAACTCATTGTTGTATGAAGTTGTAGCTAAAAAATTCAGATTCAGAATTAAAAGGAAATCGAGTAATTAATTAACAATTTATAAACTGTAATAAGAATAATTATTTACTGTGTATATATTGATATGACCAAAAGCAGAGCTTTGCATTCTTTCTTTACTTAAAGTAAGCCATAATCACTATTTCTAGCATTTATTAGTTGAATGAAATGTTACAACTGAGTGTTGAAAATACGTAAATGATAACGTATGATAGTTATTATGCTATCATAAAGTTTATATTGAATTTATGAATTTATTTACAGGACAGTGTAGAAAAAAGTAATACATAAATAGTAAATATTGTGTAAAACATCTACATTTGGTGGATTTAATCATGTCATCCTCATTATGCATAAGAAGAATCAACAGGATGGCTGTCAATTTTCAATTTGATATTTTCACTTATTTATATCTGGAAAGAGTCTGTCATAAACAAGAGATAATAGTTCCTTTTTTTATGAAGTCAATCACAAACTAATATCCAGATTTAAATTTTATTATTATATTATTTGATTTAATAGTAGCTGTTCAATGTAACCACGTTGGTGAGTACTAGGTACTTGACCTTATTCAGAGTACTTAACAAATCTGAAAGAAGTATAACTAAATAATCCCATCTAACTTAGTTTTCCTCTTCAAATCAGTAATTTGCTTCTTGTCGAGACCACAGTATACTAATAATTTTTTTTATTATTACCCTATTTTGCTTATTTGAAGCACACCTCAGCGTTTTTAGATCCAACTTTAAAAAAACACGTTTTAAAGTTACCATGGCAAAATTGACTATACAGGATGATTAAGGTTTAATCGATAGAACAGGTTAAAATAATGATAACTTCAGGAATCGATAGAACAGGTTAAAATAATGTTCATTTGTGATATAAACTTATTTCCTAAAACGCATCGTTTCCGAGATAGATGGCGTTGAAGTAGTAATTTTTTTCTCGTTTTTCCCTCATAACTTTTGAACCACTCATCCGATTTAAGTGAAATTCGGAACACAAACACTCCTTATGATCTTACATAAGCTTCGTAAGTTTGAACTACTTATCCCTCTTAGAAGTGTATTTTGTATACTACCCCCTCTTACTTTATTTCAAAACTACAAAAAAAACATTAATTTCAATAAAACATCTACACACCACGTTGACCTTATTAATTTCGAAACTTTTTCGTCTCCTGTTTTTTGTCGGCGTTTGGTCTTGTTTCTGAGATATTCAAAGAAATTGGTGACAGTGTAGCGCACCAGTCGCGTAAATTTCATTTAATGTTATAGCAACCCATGGAAACAAAACTCAGTGATTTGTATAAACTGACGTTTTGGGTGCCGCTATAGCCGAGGTGACTGGTAGACGACTGCTCGTGGAACCAGTCTGGATCGGCTATGTCGGTGTGGGTTCGAATTCCACTGTAGTACCATGGATGTTTGTGATCGTCGAGACATGCATAATAAGTCTATACGCTGCGGTGCTTGCGGGGACACTGTCGGACGGCTCTCAAAAAAAAACTGACGTTTATGAAAATCGTTGTCAAAAGTATTATTTAAAGAGTGTTCTTAGTGTTAAGAAAAAATGCCAATAACCTCAAACATAAATTTAGTAACAACTACTTATTACAAGATTTACAACAAACTTATCAACTACAATACGAGAAACGTGAAAACTAAATGTCAAATGTTTTAATTATTGATCTGACAGGAGTATCTTGTAGCGCCAAACGAAATATTACTAACAAATGTTTCAAAAATTTTATTCAAATAATTAATAATCTTAATTGTTTAAATTATTGTGAAAAATGCAGTTGATATTGTTTGAAATATTAATAATTCGGTTTCTTAAATCGGAGGAAATGCTGTTCAAATTAATACTGCTAACGTTCTCGGGAAGTCAATGAGGTTGCACTTCCATTAATGACATTCTCAATAATGTTTGAATCACTATTCTTGTAGATAATACTCTCTTCAACGTAACCAGTCGCCACAGCTGCCGATTTATATTCTACTTGTCACTGGATTTGATCTAATGTCATGCCACTATTCGCCATAATGGTAGGGAACGTACGTCGAAACGCAGTTTTTCTCAGAATCGTCCAATTTAAGATGGTCAAATGTCGGCCGGTATCAATCTCTCACATTGACCCAAGCTAACACTGGCACTGTACCATAACCACAGAGAGGGTGCCAATCCTCTTCGCAAATTTAGCTGCTCTACGGTCTACTTGCTGCGGGATTCGAACCTGTCTGCAGAGTGGTTACCTCAATTCAAGGACTGAAACCTTAAACTGCTCGACCACCGACCAACCTTGTACTTTAATGTATTAAACTTGGGAGCACTCCTCCGCTAACTCTTGGAAAATATGTGAGAACATGCACTGTATCTAGTAGCTAGGGAGATCGTTGAAAATAACTATAACCAATTACGAACTTATGCAACATCTACCGAGTTCTTCTTGGAAAGTTTATGAATAGACTTATACTCAGTGACATTACAAGTGTTACACCCAGAAGGAAGAATTTCTGGAACTTATTTTTTATTTATTTTTTTTTTTCAACAGAATGATTATAATCAAAGCATGCCTTGATAACAATATCCACATTTTATCTTTCATAGTTTTTGCAATAATAGAACTTTATCTCTTATTTTCTTTGTGAAGAAAGTTGTTTATGAGGGCCGGTCAGTACACACTATATCACCTCATTAGAGCCTTTGGACTTTTTTCGTACCATCCGCGATTAGTGCTTCCTTTGACTGCGGACCACCAAAGCGTCATCAACGTTGGAACTGTTGCACAGAACGTCAACATTGGGTGACAGAATGGCATAATGTCGTGTTCAGCGACGAATCGCGATTCTGTCTAGGTATGCATGATGGCCGTAAAAGAGTAAGGCGCCGCCGTGGAGAACATCGTGATGTTGAGTTTGCTGTTGAAAGGCATGTACAGAGGACTATTGGAGTTATGGTTTGGGGGGCTATTGCCTACGGTAGTCGATCACCACTTTTGTTTATTGGGGGCAGTATGATACCTGCACATTATGTTGATGATGTCCAACAAACTACTTTACTCCCTTATCTAATTGGCCGACCGAACGTGCTTTTTCAGCAAGACAAAGCACGTGCTCATATTGCTCGTCGAACCATGGACTTTCTCCAAGAAGCTGGCATTAATGTTTTGTGATAATGATTTAAACCCCATCGAACATGTGTAGGATATGATCGGGAGGAGATTGACCACTTTGCGTCATCCTCCACAGACTCTAGCACAGTTGATCCATGAGCTTGCATGGAACGAGGTGCCATAAGCAGACATCGACCATCTAATTTTATCGATGCCTAGACGGGGACAGAAGTGTATTCAGCTAAGGAGTCTCCAGACGCATTATTATTTTTTTTTAGGTTACATGGCAATAAAATTTCTTGCAAATGTTATCATTTCACTGTTGATGTTAATATACCATATTGTCAAAAACTCCAGTTCAAGAATGTCACTGAGTATATTTTTTAAGTTTTGCATATTTCAGCATATAAGATAGGTAATGGGAGAAATATTTTTCTCACCGCGTACTATTCTCGTGTAAATCCTTTCTTTTTTCTGAAACACTAAGGTATTTAGATATGGATAGAACTTGAAATGTGAATTAATAAGTCAGGACTAGGATATGCACTCCTGCATGGACGCGAGCCTATTCAAAACAGAAAATGAGGTTTGGAGACCGCGATGCCCTATTGCGTCCGGCAGCGCACATCGATCGTTCTTTTCGAATAAACTCGAGGCGTCCCGGCGCGTCTGTAGCGCCGTGACGTCAGTTCGTTACCTTTAGCCATGAGCGCCTCAGGTGTAACACACCTATAAGTTTTTCTTTTACGTCTCCCTTGACATGCTTTTTTATTTGATAACTCTGTCGAGGTCCGTTGTATACGAGTTCACATTAAACTGTATTTTTAACGCATTCTTTTTTCGACGCGATGTGCTGCTCGTTCTAAGTGCTTTAGTCTCGGTAGTAATTATGCGGAAAGGTTAAACCGTCACGTTATTTTGAGAGCTCTGTAAATATAAAGTAGGAATGAATAAAGTAGTTATAATTATTCTTTTCTAAGAATAGTTTAATTATTTATTTATTTACACCGGGTGTATGTTAAATGATGTCATTGATTTCAAGTGGTGATAACTTTCTTCATTATCGAGTAGCAGATGCTCGAAGGTTTAATAAAAAATAGGTTTTTCATGAACTACTCAAAAGTATTTTGGCCGATTTTGATGAAATTTAGTGTGTTTGTTAACAGTAATAAGCGGCTTCTTTCCATGAAATCAGATGTTGAATTTTTATTCCAGTGGCGTCGCAGAGGGTTGTCTGATTGATATTTATGGTAAAAATCATTGTACGCTACAGTTTTTCGTTAAGTTTGATATTATTTGAAATAGATAAACTTCATCGAATCAAAGTCGGTGGCGTAGAACTGGGGGGTTACGCATCATTAAATTTCAAAAATTTCTGATATTCGTCGTCATTTGAACAAGCTTTGAAACGAAAATCTGTTTGGCTGTTAGATGGAGGAAATATTCAAACTACTAGTTATTTTTTTGTTACCTTACAGCATAGGCATTTATAAAAAGTAATTAAATCAGATGCTCAAAATGAGAACCTTGACTTGCAATACAAGCATCAAGTCTTCTCCTCATCAACTACCGCACACGTTCAAAAATTCCTTGGATGTTGCGTTTGACATTCAAATTATTCATAATTCTATCCCTTAAGTCATTTTCATAGACAACTAATGTCGCATAAACAAGCGATTTAAGATATCACCAAAATAAATAATCTATAGGGTTCAAGTCTGTAATTCTTGGTGGCCACCATTGAGGCCATCCACTGGTGAGCAAAAGTATCATTAATATATTCACGAGAAGTCAGACTTACTAAGCAAAGGTACATCCTCTAACAGTTCTGGCATTGTTTCTTCTAGAAATTGTCTATACACCATTGAGTCGAGGAGGAAGAAAATGACCCTATGAGATGATCACCAAAAATTCCCGCCCAGACGTTCACCGAAAACTCTTGCTGAAATCCACTTTCTACAGTAGCATGGTGATTCTCGAAGTCCCAAGAAAGATTGTTATGAAAATTTATGATGGCATCGCGTGAAAAACTTACCTCATTTGTGACTAAAACTGCAGACGTAAAATTCGGATTGTTTATAATTTTTTTAAGAAACCACAGACAAAAATCCAATCGTCTACGAAAATCTCTCAGTAACAGTGCCTACACACGTTGCTTGTACCCTCCCAAACACTTCAATGACTGACATTGAACTATGAAGCTAATTTTCGGATACTTGATGAAGAATTGCCGTCAACTTTTTGAATAATTGTTTTCTCTAACTGTGGTATTATTATTGTACGATTTTTACCGGTTATATCAATCAAGTGACCATTTGCGACGTGACTAAAATTATAATCCATAATTTAATTTCATGAAAAGCCCCTGGTTACTTTTAATAAACACATCAAGTTTTATCAACATCGGCGACTTTTGAGTTATTAATAAAAAAAAATAATTTTTTAGTAAAACTTTGACACCCCATTACTATGAAATGAAGTTAGTACACACGTTTATATGAATTTTTTTCATAAATTATGACAAGGAACTATCACTTGAAGTTAATGGTATGTTAAAATATTTGACTTAGTAATCCAATATGGAAATATTACGTCATGTTATTATGAGAGCTCTGTAAATACAGGGTGTTCCAAAATTAGGGTACAATATTTCGTCCTATGTCAAAAACTTCGTTACTTAAAGGAGCCACTCTGATGATGATTTTCTTTAAATAACTCCGAAATCAGTTGAAATAAAATTATGAGATTTGGTAACAGACTTGACTTTTCTATGATTTGACATTTTCGACTTTTGACTGAATTTCATAATTCTTCAGTAAATAAAGGTACTTTTGGTTCATCGATCACATATTTTCTATTACAGCAGGTTGTAATGGTTCAGTTATTTACTTTTTATGAATTGTTATTTTGACAGAAATATTTAGTAAATTATTATTATTTGACAAAATAAAATGAATCAATATAATTTGAAATTATTCATGAGTTTATAAAAATAGAAATTCAATAAATTAATCAAATTAATTGAAAACCACTATTAATATTTAATTTAATTAGTAATTTCCATTTGGGTGGATACATTTTCTAATTCGGCATCGAATTGCCCGAAAAGACCTCAAAACTTCAAAATACCAAATTTTGTGTGATATGATTTGGATCTGAATGAATCCTCGATTATAATTCTTCCAAAGAATTTATTTCTGTAACATCCACAAAGGGTAATCTATAGGATTTAGGTATGGAAACTGCGAGATCTTCCTTGTCCACGTGTATGTGGCAAGCTTCCATGTTCTCTCAAATTTCTGCGAATAGATACCTACAATGAGGGAAAAGTCTACAACATTGTTGTATCGCACCTAACGTACTTCCATTGTAAATACCATAAATGTAGTGAATACCTACTAGTTCTACATTGGTTAAATATTGCAATTTTGACTGACGACAATTCGCGAAAAGTCAGTACCTGAACTCAACGCAAAAAGCGCCAAAGACATTTTTGTTTTTCACTACCTGTTGTGTTAGAAAATTTTACAACGTCAATTCTGCCTTATTGACACATGCAATAGGTTATTGTTTAAACGGTTTTTACTTAAAAATGGAGTATTCTATGAGTATGAACCAAGATTACCATATTTTATTTAAAAAACTCTTCACAAAAATTTCACAGTTTCTCAGTTATTTGTCAATTTTGTTTACAGTGGCGAACTGAGCACATGAGACTTAAATTAATTACCATATTTCATAAATTTATCTCAATTGATTTCGGAGTTATTTACAAAAAAATCATCATTAGAGTGACCCTTAAACACTTTTTAGGAACGATTTTAACAGTAATACAATTTTTAAATGAACTCGTACTGTATTTTAGGGATGAAAAATTGCTCTGGATGAAATAGGATGCTTTAGTTCTATTACGGACAATTTTTAACTCTGAAGTAATAATACAATGTATTATAATTTTACTCTAGTTGAATGTGATTATTTATTACAATATATAACGCAGTGAGCCAATACAAAATAGATAAACCATCACGTTATTATAAGAGCTCTATAAATGTAAGTAGAAGCAAATAAAATTGTTATAATTGTTCTCTCTTAAGAATAGTTTATTTATTCATTTATCTATTACCTACAATATCCAAAGCAGTAGCATAATTACAGGATATGGGAAGATATAACATAAAACAAGTGAACTTTGATTAAAAAATAAACATTATTATATAAATGCAACAAAAGGAAGCAGAACAAATTCTTGGTGTTTTGTTTATTCATTGTTTCTACTTCAGTTTTCCTCAAATAAAATAATAACTTTTAAAATACTTTTGCAAGACACGAATTTTTGCTGTAATAATGTTACATTTTAACACGTAATAATAGTATATTATTCAACGAGGATATAATAATGGTTGTAATTGTCGTGAATCTCCCTAGTGAATTACAGCCATTATATGAAAGTAGAATAATATACAGTATGTGCCAAAAGTATGGAATAAATTCAATAAAAACGAAACAATTATTTTTTTCAAATGTCATTTGTTTTCGAGTAATGACGTCATCGATTTTTTTTTAAATGGCAACCATATTTTTTTCCTTGATTCTGAAAGATCGTTTAATTCTCTGTCAGACAGTACTAAAATTTTGCCCTCTTACATAGGAAAGTTTTCGAGTAAATGACGATTGAATGTTAGAAAACGTAAATTTTATCCATAAAAAAGTAACAATTCTGAGGTATGTAAAATAAAATACAATTGATTAAATTTTATACTTAAATTAAATGTTCGAATTGCCATCCACCAACTTCTTGACAATGCGCAAGTCTGCAAAGAAATTCTTCTTGCACATTATGAATGATTTCTGGGGTAACTCTGAGTATTTTGTCCCGAATGCGATTTTGAAGTTTTTCTAAATTACGTGGTTTATTAATGTACACTTTTGACTTCAAGTATCCCCATAAAAAATAGTCAAGAGGTGTTAGATCTGGCGATCTTGCAGGCCATTTTATCGGTCCGCGTGTGCCGATCCACCTCCCAGGAAAACAGTTGTCCAAAAAATCTCGTACAGGGTGTGCATAGTGCGGAGGTGCACCGTCTTTCTGAAACCATATGGTATGGACAGTAATGTCAGGGTCATTATGGTTAGGAAAAATTACTGCAAGGGCTGCAACAAGGTCATTTTCTAGAAACTCTAAATATCTTTGTCCTGTAAGAGTTCCTTCAAGGAAGAAAGGCCCTACTATTATGTCGTCAACTATTCCAGCCCACACATTTAATTTCTGAGGGTGTTGGGTATGTGCCTCTGCCATCCAATGAGGATTTTCCCGACTCCAATATTTGCAAGTTTGACGGTTTACTGTACCATTCAGACAAAATGTGGCCTCATCTGAAAAAAGTATTTGACGGTGTAAATTTCTATTTCCTTGACATAAATCCATTAGAATTTCGCAAAAGTGTAAGCGGCGATCGGGATCATCTTCATTGAGTTCCTGCACAAGTTGTATTTTGTAGGAATGATATTTTTCCTTCCTCAAGATACGTAGCACTGTGCTCTGACTAGTGTCATTGTTTAATGCAACCAATCGTGAAGAATTATGAGGATTATCCACCATACTTATCAAAATGTTCTGTTTATGATTTTCATTAATGCTTGGACGTCCAGGTTTTGGAATATTTACAACATTGCCAGTTTCTCTAAATTTAGACTCTACTTTACTGACTATTGATTGGCTGATAGGGCGATCTGGATATTTTTCATTAAATAAATCGCAAATTTCCTGCTGAGTTCTAGTCATATTCCCGCATCCGATAAGAATTAAAATTTCAATTCTTTGAGTAACAGTTAAATGTGCCATAATACTTTAAATTGAATAATAATTTCTATGTCGCTTACAATACTTATTAGAAAATCGGTGTGACAATGACACCTTGCAAAGATTTTCACCTACGTGATCCATAAAAGAACTATGGAATTCGAAAAACTAACTTGATAACGTTTTTACTTTATTTTAATTGATTTACGTTTTCTAACATTCAATCGTCATTTACTCGAAAACTTTCCTATGTAAGAGGGCAAAATTTTAGTACTGTCTGATAGAGAATTAAACGATCTTTCAGAATCAAGGAAAAAAATATGGTGTTGCCATTTAAAAAAAAATCGAGGACGTCATTACTCGAAAACAAATGACATTTGAAAATCGCATTATACGCTAAAATATGTATTTTTTAAATTAAAAATCGACCTGTTCGAGGATTTTTCGCAAAAAAAAATTGTTTTGTTTTTATTGAATTTATTCCATACTTTTGGCGCATACTGTATTTTGTCCATGGCGATTAACAATATTTTTGTGAACTTTTTACTAAAAAAACTGTACAATATTTTCACATATAGTTCAAAACTGCCAAAACATCATACCTTCAGGTTTAACATTCGTCATTTTCTCGATAAATTTAAAAAAAACAAATGTGTTTAATTAGGAAACTTTTATCATCATTTGGAAACATTTTTTCGTGGTTGGTATAGTGGGTAGAAGGAAGAGATTTTGTTTTGTTAGTATATTGAATTTAAACTTTGTGACAGAAGTGTGAATAATCGTTAATCACAAGTGAATGATGATTAATCACTCTTATATTGCTTTATGTACATCATTATACTTGAAGAAATAGACGAATAATGTTATAATATAATCGTGGACATACGACGGCATATCTAGTGTTTACTAAGTTTATTTAAGAATATTTATATATATATATAAAACTTTATCGATAAGATCGTTTTTTTGTTGTTGTTTGTTTATACTATTTGAGTATGAAAGAAAAGAAAACAGTATGCCAAGAATACGAGGCTCTTAAAAAAATAAATTTGAGGTGTAGAATAAATACCTAAGTGTCATTCCTAGTTTTTAAATTCCATTTCCAGAAATATATAAATTATGTTTTAATGCTTTTGTCACTAATTTTAGGTTTGGGTTATTTTAATACATTTTATTTCTGTTAACACTTGATACTTTTTTCGGGCAAATTAATTAGTTTCCATGAAATTTTACATTTGAAGTAGCGAGAAATGTAAAAAATAGATATTTTCGTTAAACGTTTGTTTCGCCTCGATTATATACTTAATTTTATCTAAAACTATAGCTTTACTGTAAACACTTTCAGGCTCGCTTCATTTCTCCTAAATGACGCCAATAAGTGAATTATTTACTCAAGACTACGAGTATTAGTTGCAGTGTATCTCTAAGCACTGACTTTAGGCAAATAGTTATAATTTTAATTAAAATAATTGCTGTCATATATTCTAAAGATATAAATTTACCACACACTTTTTAAAAGTTATAGTTTTCATGTTTGTTGTAATATACAGGGTGTAACAAAATAAAATGATACATAAGGATGTTTCTGCATCATGCTAAACTTTTAACATTATTTTTTCACAATTTTATTTTCATATTATAAAAACTAGTAAGGAGAAAATGTAAGAAATGAAAAAACTGAACAAAACAAAATTAATAACTGGACTTGTTTCTCTTGGGCCGAGAGAGTCTTGCTTCTGCCTCCACCATCGATACCCATCGTAGAACGAATTGCGAATCATATTCGTGTTCGTCAACAGTGTCTGCAAGAGACGTGAATATGTACTCCAAGTCTTCTTCATCTTCTTTTAAAATAAGGACGCTGTTTAAACAGTGACCCTGGCAGTTATGGCATAATCGAGAGTAACTCATCGCTACACAACTACACATCGCTGCCAAGAGTTAGGATATTGCCTTTGCATTGCCGCTGGTAGTTGGTTTCCCAGCCTTAAAGCGTGCTTTACATTGGATGCCGATTTAAAAAATGAATCATACCTGAAAGAGTTCAGAGAACTTATCTTTGCAAGGACACCGTACCATTTCTCAACATCAGCATGCGAGGGGGAGGAGTTGTGGAACAATTCTGCTGCTCTTTTTATGTCAAGAAATGTACTCTTCTGGAACGTCGTTTTAATAGATTTGCAGCCATTGAATGCATCTAAGAACAAAATATCCTTTGAGTCCCAACTGCTGCATTTGATGGGTGGAGTACACGATGTTTTGTACTTTTCCTCTGCCAAATTTTAAGAATAGGATGTTGTGGTCAGGTGGCATTTTTGCTCTAAGTAGCACAGCGAAATCGATTTATCTTCTCCTATAACAGCAACATTGGTTGTTTCACGTACGGATTGGTCAATACTTGTGCTTACAACAAACATGTCATCATCATGTAATGCTTGATATATTGTGATGCCGTTTTTCTTGAGTTTAGAGTTGAATAGGTTGATCAGTTTATGTTTGTTCTGGTGTTTGGAGATAAATAATTCCTGAGTCACTGAAATTTCAGTTTCCAGATTGAAGTTGATGTCGACACACTTCTTCATCCGATAGTGCCTTTTCTGCCGATTTAGTGCTATTGGGACAGCTGCTATATTCATCAAAAGCAATGGTACTTCTTCTGCCTGTGTAGTGAGTCTTGACGAATTTCACGTACGTATTACAAACTCTGGAAACTGAGGCTTCTCTGCGCCAGATGACATTATGTAAAAGAACACCTCAATCAAAGTTTGGTAGATATATCCCTTCGCTGGTTGGTTCAAACAGCTTCTAAACTACATTTTTTTTTGTTTTCCTCTGACCTTCATTGAATATGGCCAAGGTAAATGAATTCCATTCCTATTGCAAATAATTGCTGTAACTTTTGACCCATTGGAGTTAAATTAACATATTGTAATAAAATTAAATTTTAAACATATGAAATGTAATGGAAATTTTCAGACCTTGGAAAACATGTAAAATAAGATTTAAAATAATTATTGTTGGAAAAAAAGGTATAGAATTGTAAATATTAGTATAAAGATGGATAAACTATAGCATATTATAAGAATCAACTAGTCAAAATTTAATAATGGACATAAACATGGACATTAGTACACAACAAGTACATATTAAAAATCAAAAATTAACCCCGAGCAAGGCATATCAGCCGATAGCTAATGAAACAAGGATGACATTAATGTACATATCGTTAGCATACGAGTCAGATATAAAAATAAATCGATGAGATACATAGAATCCAGACGTCAGATTTTACAATTTTTCATAAATTCAATTTATTAATTGACACCTGTCAAAAGTAAAGATGGATATGCAAGGACAAGACAGCTATACCTAAAAGAAGTGCAGCGTAGTGCGCGAATTAAAATTAAAAGCGATATGGAAAAAAATTGTGAAGGTGACTTTAAGCAAAAACTATAAAAATTGAGATTCCATATAGACTGAAAAAAACAAGAAAAGTTGTTGACTGGTTACGGGAGAGAAGAAAGGTGTGCTGCGTCGTTTTCCAGAGTCCCCGAAAATTTACAAAAAAAGTTAAGAAATTTCAAGAATAGAAAAACCAAATTGTACTTATCAGTTACAGAAAAAGAGGTTACATCACTTGAAATCCAAAGCAGGTCCAGTTTAGGATTTTCCAGCAGTCCCAAGGTTAACCAAGCCTAGTTTAGAACTTCTAGTGGAGTTTCAGCCAGTATTTCTACGCTTTCAAGAAGTTTAAACTGAAAATAAAGGTACCAAGTACTGTTTTTTAAGTTGTGTACACACATAAAATTAGCTAGCTAGCAAAGTTTAAAGTAATGAGCAATATACAAACTGAACCAATGAATTCAATAAACATTGCAGGACTTACCTGTATCATTATATTTAAATAAAGGCCACCAAACTATTAAAAACTTGTCTACAGCAGGCACAACGTGAACTACAAGCTGTCATTTTATCTAGTAGGATAGTTTAGTTCTCAGTCGGTTAGATAGAAAAATTTAGATAAGTCATTATTGTTAGTTATATCTTATATGCAACCCGTGGTACGTTCAAGAAGTAAGTGGGTTGTCCAAGCTTTTATAAAAAGCAGTAAATTATAGAGCAAGAAAACAAAACCTTTGAAATTTGGATATATCACTGTTTGTATATATTATTAATGGTTAAGGACAGGCCCATGTTTTCATGAGTTTGATGGGAAATATTCTTAATTGTGTTTTCAGAACTGTTAAAGGTTTTAAAACAATGCATATCGCCAATTTATGTATCATATAATTGATTTCTTTATTAATAAACAGATGTGTAAATTGAACATTTCTTCCTTCTGTAAAGTGAATAAGCTATAGTTTTGTGCAATAAATTCCCTCGACCAAGAACCGACTTCTGAAATAAGTCTAAGCTAGCCAGGGTAGAAAAATAAAAGGTAAGACAAAATTTGTGAGCGCCATAATTTTTCTATCATACATTGACACCACACAGATCAATATACATACACATTTTACACTAAAATAAAGGATTACAACCGTACACACAAATTAGATATAAAACACAAAATTGTTATTGTCGTAACCAGCATAAAGTAGGTAATACAAAAGTACTATAGTGCTATTTTATAACAATATATGTATATATATTTGGCTAAAATTTATCGCTCTAAACCATTTTATGGGATTATGACAAAAAACGTGTGTTATGTTTTTTTGAATTGCTAACTTTTGAGAGCAGATATCTTGGAAACAGTACATCGAAAAAATGTATAGAATTAATCTTGGAGAAAAATTTATGAGCTATTATTTTTTTGTGAAAATAAGCGAAAAAACAAGAAAGGGGACCTTTCTACCCCCCTCGCCCCTGAAGCGAATGGGTTTTTTTTGACAAATTAATATTGCAAAATCTATAACTCCTAGCTGTAGGGAATTTTAGACAAAACGACCCTAAAATTTTCCGTCGAATCCAAAAATTCAATAATATACAGGGTGTTCCATTTAAAATAATGAAGTTGACATCTGGTATAACCAAAAGTACTGAAGAGTTCTAAATATCTTAATTTTATTCGCCCCAGGGACTTTGCCATGTTGCCAAATGTTCAAGTTTTTCGGATAGGTACTGTACCGGATAACGATCGAGGGAGTTTTCGGTGGGACGCCCTGTACAGGTAAGTGGGGTTAAATCGTTATATTTTGTCGCTAAAGAACTCAATTAATGGAATAACCTGCTTTTTTGTTACATCCTGTATGATAAACAGCATTTACCACATATTATTTCTCTTAATAAACATACCAGTGTTTCTTATACGTGTTTATAATGAATTATAAACGTATAGTCTTCGTAAAAACTTCCGTATGTAATCTTAAAATAATTTAATCAAAATCAAAATTTTTAGGCCAATTAAAAATAAATAGGAAATCCGGTAAAGTAGCGGATAAATGTGGTTAGAAAATATTTTATCGTCGCCGCGTAAATGTATTAAAGGAAGTTATTCAGATAGAACCACTAAATATTTACTGCAGCACTTTATATTTATTCCTTCTAGTAAATTTCTTTAAAGTCTTTATTTGTGTACGATAATGTAAATAAAAGTAATTATTGAAATGGTTAGCGTAGCTGTAAATGAAATGTATATATGTAAATATTGCATCTAAGTATCTACCCTATAAAGGTTTAAGCTGGTTGAAATCTATTATAATATTTTTGTGTTGTTTCTCGAAGAGGGACAACTTTTTTTTACTATAAATTTACTAGAAAATGTAATTCTTTTTTATTCTTTCTTTTTTCCAAATGACCAAAAGCATTTGCTTCAATTATTTTTACAGATACATATTACCTCCCTTTTATAATGACGTAAGTATATTAGAAATAATAAATAATAATTAATTAGCTATCCATTTCAAATTGAGATTTAAATTAAACAATTTTACTACGTTTTCTTGTTTCATATAAAGATATTCAGAATAACTAGAGCACATAATTTTATAGTGGAAAAGAAAATGCAGCAATAGTTTCCTAGAAATGACCTGAAATTATTTTTTACTGTTTTAGAAAGGTATTTTAAGCTAATATAAATCAAATCTCCTACAATTCCTATCAATGGAGTCATATGTATGTTCTCTGATACCAAACATCTAGGTATGCTAATGAACAATTCCACAGACAAAGCTCTATTCAATAATTATCTAAAGAAAATAATCTAATTTACTCACTCTATAAAAATCTAACTTCACTTTTTTGGCAGTGGGAACACGACAAATTCAACCACAATAGATGAGATCTGACCTATTTCTGCATTTTTAGGATTGCTTCTTCAGGTGGTCTCCTTTAAGTTGAATCAAATATCTAACTATAAAAATTAAAATTATTTGAAATTAAATATCGACAATGACAAAAAAGTGACATCCTGTCAATGAATTAAATATGACAATACCTACTTGAAGTTATATTGGTCGCCACTGATATTTTGCATAAGAATTTATTAAAATTTTGAAAATTGATTGAAAGACTAGTAATAAAATTAAATACAAAAAAGCAGCAGTTACAGAGAATCATCACAATAAAGGAAACGGGTCTTCTTTATTACACATGATGATTCAGTAGTTATTGGATGGATATCCAAAGGTCAGTAGGTATCAAAAAGATACAAAATATTTAATTACTATTTACTGATTAATGTGTTATCTTTTTAGTGTCCATAAATTGATTCATTTGTATATATAAATATACTGCCTTATACTATAATAATACATACATTATTCGCTATAGTAAGTAGACAACATCCTGTATGGTTTGTGGTGTACCGATATTATTTCAAGAGAGATTTTGTTGTCGGCGGAAAACCGCGTTTTATACAGATAAGGTAGAGAGAGTTATCGTTGGTACCTGCGGTATCGATGTGGTTGAATTATTTATTAATAATATATTTGTGGCTAACTGTGTCGCTTTGGCCGATGATATTATATCTTGGTGATATTTTCTTAACCTGTGCCAAGTAGGTGGAATCTCGTTATTATGTTAGTTTAATGCATTGTTTACTTTCTCTGCAATTATTGAAATTGTATTTAATGTGTGGGTATTGGGTATATCTTATCGTAATTATGCATGTGCATTTCACGATATTCATATGATATTGTATACGGTGTGTGTGTATTGAATGTATTTGATTGTAATTATATTCGTGTGCATATTCATGATGTTGTTGTGTCTTTCAGTTGGAACAAATATATCTATTTTGAAGTCCTGAGTATTTTCTCAATCCATCCAAACCTAATACATAATTTGTTCCGTTACATTATATTATACAGTGGTTATAATAAGCAACATACCTGTCACAGTCTGGTCATAAATAAAATGTAGTAAAACAAAATTTATTAATTATTTATAGAAATATAAATTAGACACGGCGCATCCGCCAAAATATTGATTACAGTTTTAAAATAATACAACTGTTTTCGGTAAAAAATAATAATATTAAATAAGTACTACAAAATCCTAATATTAATATATAGATATAATAAATGTTTCATAGTTTTTCTAGTAGTAGTAGTAGTAGAAGTTTTTATGTCATTTAAAGTAGACGGGTTTTATCCAGATAGAGGTCATAACCATGCTATTTTACTTAATAAATTCAACTTTGCATTTCTGGAGGTTCGTAGAGTTCTAGCTGGCGTCAAAATTGTATTCAGTTTATTCTATAACAGATTAGAATGATTTCTGTTGTGCCATTTTTTTTTTCATGTTTCTCGTATAAATGCTCGTCAAAATCGTACATTGATCTTGCTAGGGTAAGGTCTAATTGTTTTAAGATGCCCCAGTGCCTATTATGTGTCACAATTTTAATGAAATGTCACATTTATGTGATATTAATTTTACCACCTTCAATCACATGTTTGAAGCTGTTGATTTGAGATATAGTAGCGATATTTTGTAAAATATTTGTCCTTTAAATGAATTATTTTCTGTTGGGCAATAAATATTATTATTACTACGCTTTATAATTTTCCTGTCTGCTAAAAATCAAATGTGAAGAGAAAGGGAAGGTATAAATCAAATAATGGTCCCAAGAGCTTAAGCTGTTAATAACAAATATCTTAAAAACAGCAAAATTTAGGTATGGGACAGCTTGAATAATTTTGGCTTAAATATCCTGTATAACCGGAAGTTGCCACATTTATAGCTTTACAGTCATTGAATATATCATTAATTTTTTATTTGGATCAGTTTTCGTGATATGTCTGAACAATATACTCATAATTTTTTTAGAGTCGTATCTAAGTAGCTTTTACTATCACATTATTATTGGATAAGAGATGATTTTAAAAGAAACACCCTGTAGAGAAATTACAAGAGTCCCTTAAATGTAATTTTTTTTAATGTCGTCCTGTATCTCAAAAACGAAGAGATCTATGAAAGTTCTGATTGTAGGTATGTTACTGCAATTGCTTAAAGAAACAGTAACAATATTTTTTATGTTCATTAAAAAATCCACAATCATTCCATTGATCGTAACAAGAATGTTGCTTCAATCATGTATAAAGCAGTGTTTATTAATTTAATCGTTTACTTTAGAAGATGTTTAGATATAAACCTAGCTAACTTTAAAATTTTCGAACTATTGTATACTTAATCAGACAGTACAGTATTTTTAGAATCCCAACGACATAAAGTTTACTAATTATTTAGTGGTTGGATATATTTAGACTAGGCGGTCAAGACAAACGTATACAATTGCTAAAAGTAATGCTAGTAATTAAACGATCAGGGAGTAAGTATTATTTAAATTATTATCTTAAACGGTCTCGCGCAAGTTAGTGAAGGTAATAAATCATTACTCTGTTTTTTAAAAATAAGTTTTTAAAATATTTGTAATAATATACACAAATGTAATAATAGAACTAAAAAACTAAAAAGACAAACGTGAACTAGTCACATATCTATTATTCAGTTCAAGTATGTGTCCCATTTTGGTCATAATAACATTTACGTTATTTCAAGGTTAAATGTATTCAAGTACAATGTATTCATTGCCTTAAATTTTTGTAGTATGTATCACCCTGTAACTGTTAAGAAATGACGGCGATCTGATTTCTAGCACGTTATGCAGAATTTTAACGCAGGTAAGTTATAATATTTAAATCCAATGAAGAAGTATAAAGATTTATGTAATCCATTTGACTTGCCTGATGAAATATTAAAAAAATTGTTTAGATTTAGTAAAAGCAACATGGCAATTTATTACGAATTAAGACCATTTTTGGCAGTTCCTCAGAGACAAAAAGTATTCCAGCAGAGCTGTAGGTAAAATTACTGCTTTCTAATTTTATTTTTTGATAAGTAGATCGGTTCTTGGACGTGTTCCTGCAGTATCATTTATAGATTTAATGGCGCGTCGCCCAGGGCGAGAAGTCTGAGGTTAAATACCTACTGCAATGTAGGTCGCTTCCTGCATGTCGAGCCGCTTATGTCGAGCAGTAGCAGACCACTTATATCTCACCTGTACTCGATTTATATGTGAACCTACATATGAAGGAACAGTCAGTTCAATTGTCGGTAATCTCACCTATGGTATACTGATGAGGGCTAACACGCCCGAAACCGGTCTGTGACTGGTGGGATGGCCGACAAGGGTTTGGTTGTTCACACAGATACTGTAGGCTGTAGGTGTAATTCAATGCCGGTCGAGGCGGTCCGCGGAGTAATTATTTCCTGCAGTATCATTTATAAACGTAAATTTTGTTATGACCAAAATGTAATATATACTTGGGCTCAAATATGATGTTTCCACAAACTCAGCAATCAAGGAAGAGTAAGCTGTATAAAGAACTTAAACTATACAGTGAACGGCAAAAGTATGCATTAAATTTATTTAAAAATCAGGTATTCACTTGGATCCGCCAATTTTTATTTTTAGTTGCGCATTTTTTAAACGAGTTTTTATGTAGGTAGGTATACAGCAAAGAGCAAAACAAAAAAAAATGGCGCCTGAAAATCGATATCTACATTTCGACAATCGCCGTCTCATTTTGCTCGGCGAGTCCGAAGTTTATTTAAATGAATGTTTGAATGGTCGTTGAATTTGAAGATGTGGAGCAATAGAGTGGTCGCCAAGATCACCCGATCTTACACCCATGGGTTATTTTTTATGGGGTTATTTAAAATTATAGGTTTATGCAAACATCGAAGAGTTGAAAAACCGAATAAGGCAAGATATGGGGATAATTGACGAGAACGTATTAAATAATGTTCAAGATGATTTTGTACATAGGCTTGCGTATTGTCAAGAGACCAATGGAAGGCATTTTGAATATTTTTACAGTGCACTTTTTATTGATTGGGCGATCTGGATACGTGTTCAAGCACTGGTACCAGCGGATTATCCATTATGAGTTAGGTTTTGTAAGTGGTTGTTTCAGCAAAATGTTAAAAGTCCCCAATTTACTACTGATGTACTAATTACAGATGAAGCTTTATTTACTCGAAATGGAATACAGAACATTCTCAATACACACGTTTGAGAATGAAAGCGCTTCTAACACCGTTTTTCACTGAATGTTCGGGCAGGAATTGTTGATGAGCGCCTAATTGGAATGTTGATATTGCCCAATCGTAAGGATGATTTACAATATCTCGAGATTATTTCCATCAAATTCACGGAGTACCGTGAATTGTATGGAGTGGACCAGTAGCTTGGCCTCCACTGTCTTTAAACCCTCTTGATTTCTTTTTGTGGGGCCATTTAAAAAGTGAGCGTATTACAGTTGCCGCGAATCATTTGCGTTTACAATAACAGTAATCAGGAGAAACATTCGCTTTAGTATGGCAAAATTGAATAAGACGTACCCAAATGTGTGGGACAAAATTTCGAACAGTTTTTATAATAAACAATTCTTCATAATTAGTGAAATCACATTAGCGGTGGAAGGATCAAGTAGTCGTTGGGAAATAAAATGTTGTTTAAAGTGCATAAGTGTCCTTAAGAATAAATAAAAGGATTAAACTCGATAATTCTTTAATAACGTTAAAACAAAAGTGATGATAACAATAACTAAACTAAAAAATGAGGCAAACGCCCTGATATGAAGGGATTTTCAATAGTTCGTTGCGCCTGTTTGGCAAACCATTAGTGACAAACCGACTTGTGTTGGTTCAAAGAACATGCCGAAAAAGATTCTGATCAACAGTTTCTACATTTACTACAATTTTAGCTATAAAATTAAGTCCGTGTTTTCAATGTGACGCTCAGGTAAATACACCAAATTGTGAATTTTGTAGTCATGATACCCATTCGTCTTTAAAATTAGTTGAGCGGTTGATTTATCCAAATTCAATTCCCAGCTAGCCTGCCATATAGAATTACGTGGATTTTGTTCGAAATACCGTAACATTCTAGCTGTATTAATTTTGTTTCTTCGCCCCCAATTTAGTAAAGGTTTTATGATCAGGAATGAGGCGCCCTTCTTGATTTTTTTGTGATTCACATTAAATTAGCAACATATCAACTTTTTCTGAATGAAAAAACATTTTGTAAGCACAAAAGTTATACGTTTGGCGTTCGTATTGAGTAATAACAAGTATTTTGTGACATATATGCACTTTAAACAACGAACATTTAATTATTTTCCAACAACTACTTGATACTTTCACTGCGAATGTGATTTTTAGGTGGAGGGGACTTTCTAGGACGATATTGTTTATAACTTTTAAAGGGGATATAATACAGAAAAAATTCTCTAATAAAAGTTTATTACAAAAAAGAGAGCTTTTTAACAGGGAAAAAATTGAGAATGTTTCAGAAAGAGATATAATTGATGACATCATTAGTCGTTTCTGTCAAATCCGTGTCCCAAATTTTATATAAATTTTTTGGTGTCCTCACAGTTGACTATACCAAATAAAACAACCTTAATCTTTATTTATTAATTATTTATATCATTATGACACGCGTTGATGTTACCAGACACATGCTTTAAGTTTATTTTTAGCTAAAATAACATTAAAAAACTACCATTTCTTTAATGTTAATCTTAGTTGTTAATATTTTTCGCTTAAATGCAAGATCTGAAACTCGGATATTTGACTACCAATTCGATTTACGGCCACATCTCATTATTTATCTACTGTGTAAAAGATAAATATAACTACCTTTATCCTGCGTCCTGATTTATTTTGTGGCAAAAACACTTAAAATGTACTTACACTGGTAGAACTCTATTGTTATCGACTACGAAGAAATCGCGCTTTTACTTTTCGCACACATTACCTTAATCATTTTTTAAAAGTAGAACCCGGAACTTTAAAATATTGCTTGGTTAAACGATTCTGGGAAATTGGTGACGCATAGCGGAATATAATTTTTCTTCGAATGGATGAATCGAGTTCACACGTTTTTTTCATGAATTTTTAGACGGACCAATGTTTTGAGTTCTTAGATACATCATATATTGTTTAGGTATTTTCCACATGTTTAGGAATGTATACATTTTAATATTTCAGAAACTAATTCGATTTCATATTTTGAAAATTTATGCTTTGGGGTTTTCGAGGGTGTTGTCTTTAAATAAAATAATGCCGTTCTTATAGCACTTCCGGTTATACCGGAAATCGCCATCTACTTGCTTATTTTAAATCGAACACCTGTATATTTTTACATATTTGGATTGTGCGCTTAATTTTAGGAGGATTTTGTCCACGTTTCTCATATCTATCTCTAATGGTCTTCAAGATATATCAATTCCACCAAAGAAAGTTACTTTTCGATAGCCTAATTCAAAATTGCATATTTTTTACATCGTGCAAGCTGAAATAATGATATTTAAAAGAGAGATAGGGGATGCCTACCATTAGTTTACATATATTTTACAAACTGTTTAATTTTGTATAGAGCGGTGAAAATTTATTGTCGAATTTGCTTAATTTCGAACCACCAAAACTTGTTTTTTCTAAATGGGACACTCTGTACATTTAATCAAAGATCGTTGTAGAATTGTACCCTCTATCTTTCATGGGTATGTCGGAAATTACTGAAGACAACTTAAAACGGTTTTTGTTATAAAGTGCTATTTTTTTGACAAACAATTGACTGTCAACAGAATTTTCATAGCATTATTCGTTTCTGATTTACAGCGGGAAATTGAAAAAATATCCAGTTTTTAATCAGTAATATACAAGGTGAACCTTAAATAAATACAAATATTTTAACTGCAGGTGTAGTTCGTTATATTGACGAGTCTAGTAAAAGTCGTTTTTAAAAATTTCTACAATTTGCGGAGATATTAATATTTTTAAAAAATACTCACATTTTGAGGGTCGCTGATCAGATACAACAGAGCACTGACGTAACGTAATAAACCAGATGAACCATTCAAGGCAAGGTTGCCATATCGTCTTTTAAATAAATAATTTTTTTGTAACGTAAATTTGCATATATTGAATAAAAAAATAGTTGTTTTAAGTGATAAGAAAATTGGGTAGATCGTACGCTACACAGTAATACTAACCCAAATTTCAACTTTTTTACTGGCATTACCATAAACGATTAAAAAATAAGTTTCTGCAAGTTCGATATCTGATACCAACTCCCAATTAAAGTATTAATGACGTTACTTTGTTCATAGACTGAAAAAATTGTACATAAACATGCATAAAGGCTTATCTACATACTGAAAAGACTAGTATCTAGACAGATCCACATTTCACAAGTTATGAAGAATAACAAAGAACTATTTACTTATTTTCTTAATTATAACCTCAAAGTGTGTATTGCTACATTGCATTAGGTTGAAGATACAATATAGCGCCTATTTATATTTATTTTGACAAATGTGACGTCATGAAATGAAGATGAGAGATATAGGTACCTATTGCAACTTTACTAATGTAATCAATACATAGAGGTTACAACTTTCTTGAAGCCAAGACATTAGTGTAACACTGGCAATGCTGCAAACCACGCGTTCAATCTGCAACACTTGTGGCTCATAGAGCGCGGAAAAGTATTCCTGCTAACAGGACCGTATTTAGGGGGAAAAGAAATTGTGAATTCAATATAGTTGAAAAGACTTTATTTTATATAATTAACATCAATTCTACAAAATAAAAAACAACTAAAAATAATAGGAATATCTATTATAAAAATAAGAAATCATAGAGGAACATCTGTACTAGAACTTTTGTATCTGAAATTAATTATAACATGTTTTTCTAAATTGGACATTGTAAAACTCTGTCTTCTGTCATTTAATAAATGTTTATATAAAGAGAAACTCCTCTCTACGTCTGTGGATGTTACAGGACAATATTGGAATAAAGGTGCTACGTCCTTGTATACTCCAGTAAATTTGAACTATATCTTTTAGTTTTGATAAATCGGGATTTTTTTGTAGGACAGTTCTAAATTTTTGTTCAATTCGAAATCCTTGTATATGTTGCAAATTTTCTATTGACGATTCTACATTTTCCAATATTTGTAGAGATCTACTGAGGGGCAAATTAGCGGTTTCAAGGTTGTTTATGGCGTCGTGCAAAACTGTAAAATTTTGTTTTAAAAACAGAAGATTTTCTTTGAGAGTAGGATTTTTTAGAACATCTTGGGCACTTTTAATATGAATTGAGTCATCAAAATCAAATCCTTGAATTACTTCTGAAAGTATATCTATATATGATGTGTAATAAAATGCCGCTTCTAGCCAAGTGTTCTGGTTATAACAGATTCTGGAGGTAATGGTACTTGTGGATATTTTTTATGTAAAGACAATACTCTTGCTGGAGCTTTAAGAAACATTTTTTTTACAGAAGATATCAATTGGTTTACTTCGGGAAAGAGCTTTCGTATTCCTTCTGTGACTCTATTAAGTCCATGGGCTACGCAAGTAATGTGATATAAATTGGGATACACTTCTTTTAGACACTGGCCTGCTTTTACCATGTATGATGCCGCATCTGTTAGAAATGCTAGAAATTTATTCTTGTTACTTTCATACTGTTCCCTCCAAAGAAATTTAAGAGAATTGTTCACAACATTTTCAATATGGGCGTGATCTGTCCATTCAAGTTCTTTTGTGCACAATAAATAAGCCTGCATACTTTCTCCATTTAAAATTCTCACAACAAAATTCACTATATAACGTCCACAAATATCCGTTGTTTCATCCACCGTCACCCATATATAATAGTTGTCAGCCGCTTCCCGTATCTTCTTTACTACATTTTCATATATCATATCAAGGTAATTTTTTCTTAAGGTTGATTCTGATGGAATTTCTGCTAAAAGCCGCCGAAGATTATAATCTTCTAATTTCCTTAATCGTATGTTGCTTGATACAAATGCTTTAGTCAATTCATACTTCCACTTATCTAAACTTGATGTTCCACTTCGAGCTACAGCATGAAGTTTGGTTTGAATATGTTTCTTAATATCATTTTTGCGAAATTCTCTTTTACAGAACACGTACTTTACAAAGTCGTCACGAATTATAATAAAATTGTTAGGTTCACTTTCAATCCACGATTGCAATAAACTTCTTCGAGTGCTCCTCTCTTTGGGCTTTTTGGCATCGGTACGTAGGTACTTCTCCGCATTTCAAACTATAAAACTAGGTTTCAACTCAATCGGCAATTTGCTTATATATTATTCCAAACCGAATCCTCTAGAAACCTCGGGAAAATTCTCAATAATTATAAATGGAGATTTTGGTTTAATCGATATTTAATTCACCGATCGAATCACCGGTTAACAACAGTGCATCTTTGTTTAACTCATAAAAAATGATAAGGACAACGACAAACCGGTGGATCCACCGACGGTATTCCTCATCGGTAACGCCTACTGTGTGAGACGGAAGAGGGGCATGGCACTGGGTTGGTTCGCGGCGCGTGCCGCTATCCCCACCCCCACAGCCGTCTGTACCTCCGTGAGCAGTGGAAACTGAAGAGTGGAGGGTACCTACAATAAATTAAATACGCAGCCAGTGTCAGGCTGGCCGGGCGCTGCCGGCTGCCGCAATTATGCACTATGCAGCGAGTCTAGCATTAAGCACTAGCCAGTGATGCGTGTAAACTATAATAATTTTAAGTTGATTTTGACCCTCGTTGTGACTAATAAATAGTGACTGTAAAACACGATTGTGATTTTAAATTATCTGTCTGCGTCTAACAAACCCGTTTAAAAAATAGGTAACAATACTAATCACAATTTACTTTATTGCGCGTGAATAAACATTACTAAATTCAAAAGTTCATTGGTATACTCATAGTAACATATTGTAACAAAAATATACTGAAAATATATTACAACAGGCAAATCTGTCTGGTCACCCCTAAGTGCGGTCCTGTTAGCAGGAATACTTTCCGCGCTCTACTCATAAACATCATCAGGACAGCGGTTCTCAACAAGTTTTTTATTGAAAAATCACGAAAATTAATTAAAATTTGACTTTTTTATTTCTGATTTTTTTGTAAAAAAAAACTATTAATTATGTGTTCTACACAGAGAACTAGTGCTGGTTAAAATATTTCTATTTATTTAAGGTTAACCCTGTATAATATAAATAATGTATGGGTAATTATGGGTGGTTAGTTTTACACAATATTGTTAAAACCTAATAAAAAAGTAGCTACCTCTATTTTTACAATAAATAAAGTTTATGTATTATGCAAGTTTAATCGGTTATAATTTTTGTGCGAACAATTATTCGCTGGGTCTCAAACGATAAAGGATAATAACTTGAAACGTGTGTATACATTATTATCCTGCAAATATCATGTCTCTTGTTGAATTACCACACGAACAGCACAATTGCATTGTTGTTTGGAATGCTGATGATGGGTTGTAGGTAGATAAAACATAGTTTTCAATGAGCTGAATGTGGACAATAGTCAGCGTAAGGGGAAGGAATTAGAATTGTGTATATTGACGTTCGTGGGGAGATTTTGTATTACCCTTTATAAGCATTCTATTAAGTGACAGCTAATGGATCTATTATAAGAAAATGTCTGAAGTATAAATAGTATATGAATTTCTGAACAGAAACCACTCGAATGACGGGTGTTTTATCTCTATTCAAAAATTACAATAACTAACGTAAAGCTCGAAAAAATTATTTTTAGATTTGAAAATAAATTAATTCAGACTAACTTTATCTTACTGATCTTAAAAATATCAGGTGAATATCGTCTATTTTCTTGGCGTCTGCAAACATTTCTTGTTGCCACTTATGTAAGAGAATTACCATTAGAATTTTTGTTCAATAACATTGTTAATGAATAAATAATTCGATATAATGGTTAATTGAAATTAAATTCTAATCAGCTTTTGATGCTGGAAGAATTTAATTTAAATATTTTTTTATGATGAATGAAGTCCAGTTCCAAACATGGTTCTATTTTTCTATTAAATCTATTCATATTAAAAAAGAACAAGAAGCAAATAAAATATTGTACAAATAAGGCTTTCTGACTCTTTGGTCTCTAGAATTATATAAAGATATTTGAAAAAGTATTCAATAGTAGCAAATACCAAATGAGGAAATTGCATAATATGTGCAGATGAAATGTATTAATTTAATCGAAATGGCGTTTGTCCTGGACAATTTCGTGAAAAAATAAGCCTAAAAACGATATTTAAACATTTAGTCTGGCCACGCCCCTACAAAGCTGTCGTCACTACAGCGCAGACCTGTGACGTCAAAAACCATTCGCACCTGTATACCCAATAAATACAGCAGTAGTGTGCTTTAGTTTATATCCGTATACGATTTCCATTTTTGGACAACGCAGTACATACATTTAGAAGAGTTAATTTGTCATTTGTGTATTAGATGTTATAGTGTTACATTGATATTGAATCAAGTTGCAAAATAGACTCGTAAATGGGCACAGAATGTGCATCTTACCGGACAAATGAAACAAGTATTTCATTATGTCATTATGTATGAATACAGCATACAGCGCCTAAAAAAAATATTTCACCATGTACAAAAATTAAAATGAAAAGTGTGTTGTAGGCGATGAAGCGCGGCGAAAGAAAGCATTGCAACATTATTTGTTTGTGAAGACCATTTTAAGTTTAACAACTGGAAATACATAAGTAAGTGGTTCAAGTTCATTGATTATCGAAATTAAAATATTGTAAAGAATCAATTAAACTTTTATATTAAGATACCAAGATATATACAGGGCCTTTAGAAAATAAATGGTAAAGTGATCTTACATTTTTGTTCGGTATTTGCTTCTACCATTTATGAGTTGTAGAATGTTATTTGAGGCATTTATAAAATTTTGCTATTTGACATCACTATATTAAATTACCTGTTCTATTCTGTAAACATAATAAAAGTAATAAATAAAGATTTTTTAAAAATGTTTAAGCAGAAATGAAGTCAGTAGTAAATGGCAATAAAAAATGTATTTATAAAAATTACTAAATGTTAAATATCATTATTCATTACCTTTATTTATTATTTTTCAAATTAAAACATGTAGTTTAATGTGAAATCAGATGGTATAATTTTATAAACATCTCAACTAAAACCATCTATCTGGACGTGCTCAACAGCATTGTTGCCGTTCACGAGCTGATTTATATTGTAAACAAAGGAATAGGTTACGGTTAACAATACCGTAAGTTCACCACATTACCACTAATAATTCTAGCACTACCCGCACAGTACTACCCTATCTATGACCCAAAAATGCGTCATAAACGCCAAAAACGCCTGTTTAGATCACCAACACCGTAACCTGCACCTGTATCTACGGAAATAAATCGCGCTGATTGACGTGTAACTTCACACCAGTGATATCGCGTTTTTGGTCACGTGGTTTTGTTCAGATTCTATGGCAATGTATTAATGTTAATATTTTAATTATTATGTGATTATTTCTGCCAGACACTTGTTCTGGCCCTTCAATATGTTTGAAAGATTACCCTGCAACTATTCTTGCAACTTCCCAATTACAATATTTTATAAGGTACACAGTTTGGTGTGCAAGCTTTCATGGCAATTGTCAATAGTTAAACAGTTTTCGAACTCGTTATATTAATAATTGTTAGACTTCTTAATGCGCAGATACCAGGCTTGAAACCAACAATTCGGTACAATTTTTGACAATTTCATTTCAAACGTCAATGTTTCATACTGTTGAATAATCTTACCAAGACTCTCTACAGAAGACCGTCTGACTTTAATGAAGGTTTGCGCACTATAATTCATGATGTTCCACGTCAGTCAATTCTGGAATAGACCAGTATAATGAATTGTAGTCAGATAACCACAATATAGCATTGCATTTACTGATAACGGTCAAACAAAAGTACCATATGTTTTGATCTTGTTGCATGTTGACTTGTTATTGTTTTACCAACAGAAAATAATGGCTTAAATGGAACAGAGAGGCGACTCCCCGAACAGCAATCGGTCCCCTTGGTGTAAGTTGATGCATGCTATGCAGTTGATGGAACAAACGTACTCCATCTAGTATGTAACGCTTCCAAGAAATGAAATCATCACTCTTGAGTTTTATCACCAACAATTTTATCGTCTCGAGGCTGCGATTTAAGATTCAATTTTAGTGCGATCTGAAAAAAATTACATTTTTCTGAAACCTTTAAAATATTTTGAGAACGTGGACTCGCTTAAATCGTTGTCTGACGTCACTGCCTCTTGTAATATAAATGGTTACGTTCGCTACCGTTTACTTGCATTTAGAATACGAAGCATAGGAGGGATCTCATTAGGATTAAGGTTTTAGTTCCAATTATAAAATATTCAAATATTGAAGGTATTATTAGAGACACTAAAACAAAACAATCAAACTTTAGATATTAGGACCTAGTTTGAAACTGTCAGAAGTGTTCGTCCAACAACTTTGTGAGTTATATCCACTGAAAACGCATCCACAACTTAACTTGTCGATTATTTCTAATAGTTTGAAATCAGTCCCTGACTCTTGTGGAAACAAGCCTATTGTATTGTTCTGAAATGTATAAGTATAACGATCCAATGCCCAGATAAATTATTAGTTTACCCTAGAATCCAAAAATACACGAACTTATGGCAAAAAGCAATGAACCGCGATATTTTTCTTGGACCCAAAACAAAAAATATGCGTTGTATAATAAGATTTATAAAAATCAGTTTAATAATAATTGGTTTGGTTTTACAAGTTGGCCTAATAAAAGAAATAATACTACTGAAATTAGTATGAAATTTAAATAATAAGATTGTAGCTTTCTCGTCAAGATCTTAAATAAACTAATTTTTCATATAAAATTTTAAATATTTAAAGTTAAAAGGAATACATTTGAAGGTTTATTTACACACCTTGTGGCTGGCTAATAAGTATATAACAAAACAAATGTTTTGTTTTGCTGTACGTAATGAACATACCTCATAAAAAATTTGTTTAAAAACCAAAATATTCCATTTTATTCATTAATTTGGTCATAATACATATATATATATATATATATATATATATATATATATATATATATATATATATATATATATATATATATTTTACTACTTACTTAAGTACCTATATCTACATTATTGAAAAATCTAGCTGCTATTAACGATTTTATTTTAGAATTTACCGTTGCATTTTTAAACTTCTCATTTCAGCACTTACAAATTGGTGATTTGATTAAAATACTCCACAATAGTTAGCTTTCGCTAATCATCTGTTTTAATTTAACACATACAAACCCTTGCCTGAGTTCGAGACGGATAAGTGCAAATTTTCTGAATAATATATAATACATGACAAATGCTTCATAGAAATTAGTACAAATAGTGTAATGTGAGGTTTTCCAAAGAACCCTATTTCAAGAAATGAATGTTAATTCGACATCAATATCATGCAATTTGATATAGTTAAACTATTTTCTCTAGGCAACGTAAAAATCAAGTCTATAAGATCAACCCACAATCAATTCCGGAATTGAAGACCAGAATAATTATTCGTGTTATTGGTGAAATAGTGCCACAATTATACCAACATGTCATTGAATTTTAACAAAAGAGAGGAGACCTGTAGAGTCGGAAGAGATGGTCATATTTCAATCACCAATAAAAAGTTTTGCTAAGATCATTGGAATATTTCTTATTACTATTGCAATATCATGTAGCAAGCATAATAAAAATTACTTTATTAAAACGATTTTACTACTTTAAGTCCGCGTTTTACTAAAACGCTTCTTGCGTTGAATAGATTACATATTTTGTATTGCTTTTCTACTAAAGGTAACTAAGATAACTTATTGCAATATATAACTGGTTAGTAAGATCTTGTGCATGTATACATTATGTGAAGTAAAAAAATGTTATATATAAAAAAAATATATATATATATACATGAGAGAGTGTGTGTAGTACAAGTGCCTATAATGTTCGTACGTTATAATAGTTAACTTAAAATTTTTATTTTATATTAAAAAAAGTTAAAAATGAAAAGGGAGTGTTGATCGATTATCTCTAAACTGTAGGTACAATCGTTTACAATAATAAGCTCAATCAGCTCTAATTAAAATTTTTGCTAAGATCAAACATTGTAAAAGCTACTGTAATAAAAAGTTGGTATTGCAGTAATAAGTCAAAAATTAATAAAACTTTTTAACCTCTAGCAGGTTCCTTTAGCAAAATTCTTTTTATTAAGACAGCAACTAACTATGCAGATGTATACTAATGGTTAAAAGATATTTCCCTAGTGTACAAATTACTCATTTGAAAGGATTCGAATATTATCGGCGGTTTGAGAAGTGCCAGAGCAAACTGGATAATAGTAACTTAAAATTGTAACAATTGAAAACGGAAGGAAATTCAATTGTCCTTCAAAAAACAATCACAAACACAAAATATAAAGAAGAAGAAACCCAATATCCCTATTAACGGTTGGCAACAACTGTGACAGTTCAGCGCCATCTACTTGCATAGTCGGATTGATGAACTAAAAATAACCGCGGGAACTTCAAATAATCTATTTGTACATATTTACTTTTTTAATGCGACACAATTGTGGTCACTAGAAATGGGAAATTATATAAAATCTCAAGAAAAAATGGAATAAAAATGTATATTTTTAAAAAACATAAATTATACCGTAATCTTTACATTCGACAAACGTAGTTAATATAAGAAATTTACCTTAATGAAACACATTTCTGGAAGCAATCCCATATTTCAATTTTATGAACGATGATAAAAATTTATATAGGTGATTTTTTTTTCTCGTTCATATTTCGCCTACAGATTTTCAGTATAGAGCAATGAAATTTTAAGTTGAATAAAAAAATCAATATAGACACTTCATACGCACTCGATTATTTATAAATCCATACAATAAAGAACATATTTGTCTCGAATGTCTTCTTAAATCTTCATTCGGGTTTCTGGTTTATATGATCGAGAAACCAAAAATCTCTAATAAATAATGGAATCAATAGAAACACTTCAGGCATTGCATTACCTATAAATCCAAAGACAAAGAATATATTTCATTTGTCTTGAATGTCTTCATGAATATTTCTTCGGTATGATCTGATCGACAAAGCAATAACCTCTAAACTTCTAAATGAAACAAATCTCCATGTATATTAACAAATATCATTATTGAAACTCCTCTTCCTGAAATATAATAACAAATTAATGTGATGAAGCATTTATTAAAGATCATAATTTTGTATAAAAAGTAGGTAGGTACTTTTACTAGCACATACTCACATTTCCACTAAAATTTTCTACCTTTTCAAACGTTCAAGAGGATATATTTTTTTAGTTAACCACTTGGATAGTGATAATCTGCTATGACAAAATAAGAATATAAATATTTTAAGTGACTAAAAAGTTGGGTTAAATTTAACTTTCTATCTCGTTATGACCTAGTTATTTCGATTTTGAAACCTAAGTATTTAGGTAAAAAGAAAATTTGAATAATCAAAACATATATACAAAATAATGAAGAATATTGAATTTTACAATATGTTAGCTCATAATTTTTTCATAAATAATGAGAAAAAGAGCTATAAATGCTTAAAGCATTTACCGGTAGCACTGATTTTTGTTGGTAGGGTTACTGATTTGAGAAGGAATATTGCATAGACGATTGTTACCGGTTTCCTATACGAGTTGGCTACCCATGGTATCTAATGACTGCTGGAACGTATGCGCGTTCTTCTCATCAAGGAAAATCGTCCTTGACAGTTGGTCTGAAATAGTAGCTTAGCAGTACATTGAAGTAAAACAGATGAGAGGCACGATCTCGGAGACACAGGCAGAAGCAGGCTGGGAACGAAGAGTGTCGAAAGCGGCGACGGATGGAGGAGGTATTGATCCAGAGGCTGTAGCGGGACGCCTCGACACGCAACGCTATCGCACATTCGATGGAACTCTGGCCGCAGATTCCGGTTTATTGTTATTTACCGTATCAACAAACGGTAAAGATTGCCGATAAATATTCGATGCCTCTTAAAATCCGACGTAATCAAATGTTGGGGTACAATTCAACCATTATGGGGTTCGCGACTTTGTCATGAAACATAATTTCTACGTTTACTTTGCGCGAAAGAAAGAGAGTTGACTTTCCATTAAAATTTGATAAATCTAATCCTAGATACGTAATATAGTCCTCATAGAAACGGAACAATGTCCTTTGTTACTAATAGGAATTCACGAAACTATTAATCTATGTTAATATTTCATAAGCGAGATTTCCGGAAACAACTACTTTACAAGTATCTAAAAAACCTATAGCAAATAGCCAAAGTCATTCGTCAGCGGCCCCACCAGACATATACAGCTTTCGTCAATAGGTGAGGCACGTTAATGCTAATATTGGCAAAAAGTAATATTAAATACAGGGTGCTTTATTGTGTTATATACATATTCTTGCAATGAATACAGGGCGTTTAGGAGACCTCAAAAAAACCTGTTGTTGACACGGCATTTTGCATGGCATGGCATTTTACCGCTATTTGGCTATTTCCTTAACTTAACTCTTGCCATAAAAGGTGTACTCCATTCTGTATAATCAAATGATATTCGGACTACTCAATTTACTTCACTCAATCCACTAACGTCATAAGTGAAACAAAAATGCAGGACTGGTAGATTTTTTTTTTTTGGTTTCGCAAAAGTAACACCCTGAATGTGTTTATGGTGAATTTGCTGTAATTGGGCATTTAAGTATTCATGTTTCATTGTTCGATCAAATATCTCTGTTAAATATTTTTTCAAGTAAAAAAGTAGTAAACCTGCTTTTATTACTCACAATTAATTCTTATTTTATACATATGACTAGCTCTCCATTTGGGGAAAAACATTTTCTCAAACATGTGCATAGGTTGGGGCGAGTCTATTGAGTAGTCTTCAAGGTCACCAGACATCACTCCTGTTGATTATTACCCGTGGGGTCATTTAAAATCGAATATATGTGTAATTGAACTTAACAGTCAAGAGCAACTGATTGAGCCAATTGTAAATACCTACATTTGAGTAAAAAATGGTCCTGATATAATAACATCCTGTAACAGCTATTAAAAAAATACATGGCAGTGTGTTCAACATAACGTGGACACTTTGAGCATTTATTTGTAGTGTTTCCTAAAATTATTCTAATTTTTGTTTTTTCTTGTTCGTTTTTATTACTATCTGTTATTTAGCATATACTGTTTTAGTTTTCTTTTTAAGTAAATTTATTATTTGATTATTGACTGAATTGACTGGGTCGAGCGGTTTAAGGCGTTAGTACTTGAATCGTACTTGCCACCTGCAGCAAACCTGCGGGGTGGCATCCTCTCTACAGGTATGGTAGCGTGAAAGAACGATGGCAGTGTAAGAGATTGATACCGGCTCTTGAGGGCAAATGTGGCTTGCTTAATAATATACCGCTCCGTCTCCTGCACAAATATCACAGCTTCTGGCTTCCTTGTGATTGGAATGAGGGGTAGAGATATTATTAATAGAAAATTTTAAAAACCACTCAAATATACAACAAAATAATAAATTGTTTATTAGTATACTCGCGACAAGAATTCAGACGACTTACGTCATACGAACAAATGAATAATTCGTTATAATTTCATCAAAATATTTAAGAAACTGCAACTGATAGTAATAAAACTATATATTACACTAAAAGTTTGCATTATATACTGCACTAAATTGCAAGAAATCATTGTTTTTAACGCGACCAAATATCGAAAATTACGTTGACAATAAAAACAAATGTGTAACGTCAGCCGTGACGTAAGACGTCTGAATTCTTGACCGAGTATATTAATATTTCTACACATAAAACACGTATTAGGGTCATACTTACTAAAAATTGATAATTATTTCAAATTTGAATTTTCTGGCATTTACTGCAATATTCAATCAATATTCTAAGCTTGAACAGAAAATGAAATAAGAAAACTTAAATGTCAACTACAGCAAATTCACTACAAACTTTACTATTTCTGCTATACTCAAATGCCTGAACAGATTTCTCAAAATCCTACATACAGGGTGCTGTTTTTTGCGAATAAAGAAAATAAAAAAAATTATTCCACCACATTTGCATTTTTGTTCCGCGTATGGCCTTAGTGGATTGAGTTAAGGAAATAGAATACTCCTACCGGATTTCCTTTGATTGTACATAGTGGTTCGCCTTTTATGGCAAGTCAGAGATATAGACAAAATCGGTAACACGCTAGACCCGTAGGTGTTTTTAGGCCTCCTTGATGTCCTTTATTTACTGTTAACGTATGTACATTTCCAAATCAATCACCCTGTATGGTGCATTGCATCAAATAAAAACAAAATTAAGCTAAAACAAGAATCTATTACAAAAATATTGAAGTAAATTACAAAACAATCCTGCCCCCTGCAATTTCTATACAAGGTATTTCAAAAGGATCTGAAGGAGAATAAGACTGAAATTATTTTCAGCATTTTCAATGTAACCGTTTCATTGGGTTTGTGCCACACTTCTGAAAAAATAAAGATTAATTAAATAAGCCCTTGCGCCAAACGGATCAGTCAAGGGTTATTTTTGAAACTAAGGTTGCCTAACCAAAAAATCTCACACTGAAAAAAGCAGATAAGTAAAAAATAACAAAAATCACATCACTATCGCGCACTTAATATTGACGTTTCGAAAAACTCGGTTTTCGTTCTCAAAATAGTAGTAACAGTATTAAACGTATGTCAAATTTTAAACTATCAAACTTGGCATACGTTTAATACTTATAGTACTATTTTGAGAACGAAAACAAACTTAGCCATTGGACTTTAGTTGCTGGGATTTTAAGAAAGATTTCGTTTATATGGTTTTAATACTAACTGAACAACAGCTAAGGGAACGAATTATACAAGCTGGAAAGCACTTTAGGCTGAAACCACATATTTTCCAAAATGTTCGTTACTCTCTCATTAAAAGAACTCCAGGTGAAAATAAAGTGAAGGTGAGTTGAGTGTTTTTTTGCTCTTTGTTGTTAGCTGTACCGTTTTGTTTATTTCAATCTATTAAATAAAATAGAAACGACAATTTATGCCAAATCTAGTACACCTAAAAAGTTGCAATATATCATAACCCGAGGTAGAAACAAAATCTTACAAAAGTAAAACATAGAATAGAAACACTTTATTTAAAACCACAGCGTACTAAGAAAATATTTAAGAGTCCATAGGTAACTACAATCCCCTTTGCCACCGTTCGTGCTTTGATATTTTAGATCAACATTTTAGATATAAAAAGAGCCAAATTTCAAACAAATATCTCTAAAATCACCGGTTATTAATAAAAATAATTTTTCAAATTTTTATTTTGATACCTTGTATTTTGAAAATGGAGCTCCGATAAGAAAATTCTCATAATTTTAGTCCAAAGAATATAATGGTTAACGGCTTGACCTACTAATTTCTAACACCCTGTATATTGGCATTTATGTAATGTTGAAATTAATTTTTTACGATTTTTATTACTCTCATTTTGAGATATCACTGAGCCACTACTGAAGTGTAGAAATGATGTTTTTACTTGATATTAAAATCCTCATAGAGCCAGCATATTTTGATACTCGATTATACACGTATATATGCAAGTAAAATAAACCAGCTTTTTTGTATAACATTTCAAATTATATACTTAACCAGTTTTATCTGGAAATTCTAACCCATTTAATTAACAATTGCAACCTTTCTGCTTTGGAATATATTGGGGTCATAATGCAATCAAAATGTCTTGCTAATATCGAAGTATAAGGAGAGTAATGTAATCAACCTTAAGGCATAATCCATATTGTGGGTGTTATATAATTAATTAGTATTTCTCGATAAAAATAAATACGACCCTGAATATAACAGCAGCAGTCCGTAGAGAGATGTAAACATATACACAAAAGTATATTAGGACTGACGTCAACAATCACCTCAACCTCGATGTGCGTCTGCGCAATTCACTTCAAAGTATCCCAAATCTCATCGCAGTAATTACAGATATTAGATATTTTATCATAAAAATGAAATGATAATGAGCGCAATAGAAAAGCCGTAGGTTCGATACGACGTGGCTTTGAATTCGCGAATGGAAATTTTATTCATTCGGCATCTTCATAAATTTTGAAATATTTTAGTTAGGATTAAAATGAATGAATAAATGAATCGAAAAATTTGCCTAATTATATCAGTACATACATTATTCAAGAATTTGGAGACAATAGACTCGTTTAGTGTCACGTCTCATATTTAAGTAACCCACAACAAATTGTCATAGTTGACATTGTACAGGGTGTCCCGAAGTTCTACCCCAGAGGTATTTTTATCGAAGAAATATTTTTAGTAGGCGAAAACAAGTGATAATATCATTTAGTTATAAACCGAAGCTTTGTTTCTGTCTAATTTGTAAGGTTGACATTTTATTTCTGTGGTTTATTGAAAAATACATTGCATTATAATAAGATATATGAAAAATAATTTAAACATTATAGATATATGTAATTGATATGATTGATGATATTTAGAATACGTTTTGTGGCTTTTGCATTACATCTCCTGTCATTATCTCATACGCTATTCTTATATTTTGTTTCAACCGGTCGATATTATCTGGTCTTTGTATATAGGCAACGTTCTTAAGCGCCCCCCACAGAAAATAATCCAGAAGAGTTAAATCCGGCGAACTGGGTGGCCACTGTATTGGACCATTAGGTCCTATCCAATGATTTGGAAAGTGCTAATTGAAATAATATCTTAGAATTACAGAACTATAACTAGAACCATCTAATTGCAACTATAATCTAATTTGTAATGGAATATTCTCCAGCAAACATGCAAGTTCTCCGTCTAAGAACTATACAAACCTTTCACCTGTGACAATATGTTCAAAACAAAAAGGATCTACGAAATGCCGTCCAACTATACCGCACCACGCATTTATTCCAAAATATCCTTGATTTTGAACTTCATTTAATATATGCGGATTTTCATCAGCCTAGTAACGGGTATTTCGGCGATTTGGTATACTATCACTTTAGAATTTACTTCGAAATTGACACATTTTAATATTGATTAGAACTTTAAAATGACAAAATGGAACATTAAAAACAATGAAAATATTTATTTATTATAAATTTTATCCAGTCCAGTTTCTCTTCTCTAACATCAATGCAAGTAATCTAGTAGTCGGAATGAATAAATTGCTAGTAGTAGCAATACTGCTCTAGGTTCTGGTTCTGACGTGAACTTTTATTTTCTTCTTTCGTGTATCTTTCTGACCTATGAATCTTTTTGCTATTCTTTTTTTCTGTTCGATGGAATTTTCGATACAACCCTCGGAAACTTATTTTAATCGCCAACCTCCATGACGTGACTGTGCTGGTCAGAAGGTACTATGTGCAGTATGCGCCAAAAGTATGAAATAAATTCAATAAAAACGGAACAATTATTTTTTGGGAAAATCCTCGAACAGGTCGATTTTTAATTTAAAAAATACATATTTTGTCGTAAAATGCGATTTTCAAATGTCATTTGTTTTCGAGTAATGACGTCATCGTTTTTTTTTAAATGGCAACACCATATTTTTTTCCTTGATTCTGAAAGATCGTTTAATTCTCTATCAGACAGTACTAAAATGTTGCCCTCTTACATAGGAAAGTTTTCGAGTAAATGACGATTGAATGTTAGAAAACGTAAATTTTATCCATAAAAAAGTAACAATTCTGAGGTATGTAAAATAAAATACAATTGATTAAATTTTATACTTAAATTAAATGTTCGAATTGCCATCCACCAACTTGTTGACAATGCGCAAGTCTGTGAAGAAATTCTTCTTGCACATTATGAATGATTTTTGGGGTAACTCTGCGTATTTCGTCCCGAATGCGATTTTGAAGTTCTTCTAAATTACGTGGTTTATTAATGTACACTTTTGACTTCAAGTATCCCCATAAAAATAGTCAAGAGGTGTAAGATCTGGCGATCTTGCAGGCCATTCTATCGGTCCGCGTCTGCCGATCCACCTCCCGGGAAAACAGTTGTCCAAAAAATCTCGTACAGAGCGCGCATAGTGCGGAGGTGCACCGTCTTGCTGAAACCATATGGTATCGTCAGGAATGTCAGGGTCATTATCGTTAGGAAAAATTACTGCAAGGGCTGGAACAAGGTCATTTTCTAAAAACTCTAAATATCTTTGTCCTGTAAGGGTTCCTTCAAAGAAGAAAGGCCCTATTATTCTGTCGTCAACTATTCCAGCCTACACATTTAATTTCTGAGGGTGTTGGGTATGTGCCTCTGCTATCCAATGAGGATTTTCCCGACTCTAATATCTGCAATTTTGACGGTTTACTGTACCATTCAGACAAAATGTGGCCTCATCTGAAAAAAGTATTTGCCGGTGTAAATTTCTATTTCCTTGACATAAATCCATTAGAATTTCTCAAAAGTGTAAGCGGCGATCGGGATCATCTTCATTGAGTTCCTGCAGAAGTTGAATTTTGTAAGGATGATATTTTTCCTTCCTCAAGATACGTAGCACTGTGCTCTGACTACTGTCATTGTTTAATGCAACCAATCGTGAAGAATTATGAGGATTATCCACCATACTTATCAAAATGTTCTGTTTCTGATTTTCATTAATGCTTCCAGGTTTTGGAATATTTACAACATTGCCAGTTTCTCTAAATTTAGACTCTACCTTACTGACTGTTGATTGGCTGATAGGGCGATCTGGATATTTTTCATTAAATAAATCGCAAACTTCCTGCTGAGTTCTAGTCATATTCCCGCATCCGATAAGAATTAAAATTTCAGTTCTTTGAGTAACAGTTAAATGTGCCATAATACTTTAAATTGAATAATAATTTCTATGTCGCTTACAATACTTATTAGAAAGTCGGTGTGACAATGACACTTTGCAAAGATTTTCACCTACGTGATCCATAAAAGAACTATGGAATTCGAAAAACTAAACTTGATAACGTTTTTGCTTTATTTTAATTGATTTACGTTTTCTAACATTCAATCGTCATTTACTCGAACACTTTGCTATGTAAGAGGGCAAAATTTTAGTACTGTCTGATAGAGAATTAAACGATCTTTCAGAATCAAGGAAAAAAATATGGTGTTGCCATTTAAAAAAAAATCGATGACGTCATTACTCGAAAACAAATGACATTTGAAAATCGCATTTTACGCTCAAATATGTATTTTTTAAATTAAAAATCGACCTGCTCGAGGATTTTTCCCAAAAAATAATTGTTTCGTTTTTATTGAATTTATTCCATACTTTTGGCGCATACTGTAGAACTATACCATAGTCATGACTGTCTTTGGAATCAGACTGGAAAGTTATAAAAATAATTAAACTAGAAGAAATGTATTAAATGTTATCGTACGAAAATGGGAAATGGAAATAGGTATTACAACAGCTGATGTGAAAAATAAAATCAAAACTATAAGAACTATGTACAAAAAAGAGTTAACATCAGTTCTTAAATCTAAAAAAAGTGGATCATGCACTTACGATGTTTATAAACCAAAGCTATTTTGGTTTAAGAAAGTTGATGAATTTTTAAGAGACGTTTCAAGACAAAGAGATAGCTCATCAAATTTAATCCAATTGCGTATCCAAAAGCAGCATATTTATGCTGTTTATTCGATCGCAATAGAAGTTTCCTCAATTCATCAATCAGTACACTAGTTATAACTTTTACACCTTCACGTACAACTACAGTTGGTGTCATTTTTAGTCAACTATTTCCTTCAATTTTCGCTTGAAAGATGTGAACCAAAAACATAAGCGATTTTAGTTGATCCACTAAAGTTTATCAACTAAAATCGAATAAAATTTATTTTGCACCAGGCCCTGCAAAATCTAGAACCGGCCCTGGATACCGGTTAGTATCACAAGCGCAACGCCCTGTATATGAATGAATTCAAATTATCGTAATAAAAAAGGTTAAAATTGGAATTCGATAACTTGATGCTATATGAATAAACAGCATAATACATCTTCGTACAACAATTAAGACATTAATTAAAATGTTATAGCTTATAAAAAAGCGGATTTTCTCTATAACGTAGCTTAATTATCATTTATGAAAAGTGATAAAAACATAATAATTGCAACTTCCGTTATTTGTAAATTTATTTATTGTCCTATTTTACAATGGTGTCTTATGTTTATGCGGTACTAATTATAAACCGCCTTGTATTATATTTAGAATCTATTAATAGATACTATGTTCTTTTGATTACTAATTTATAAACAGACCCTGGGAAGGAACAAGCGGAATAAGACAAAATTAAATTTACGAGAGTATTATTTTAAGAAGTCATAAACATTTAATGAAGGCAAATTTCTACAAATTAATACAATTTTGTAAAAAAATTAAATCAAAAGGAGCAGTTCAAAAATGATTTAAAAATATACTTCTGCACGGCACTGGAAAGTGACTGCAAAGCATGCAGTCGGCGACCGGCACAGCAGTAAAGTGTAATAAAAAATGAACGGACAAAAAATTTAAAAAATTTTCCAAGAAAAGAAATAGATATAATTTTATAACACCTATTTTATATCAGCTAATTCATTGCCCCTATTGATATTATTATTTAACATAATTAATTTGTGATTATAATTAATAAAATAATTTGACATGCCTAATGTTAGAACAACCATTCAAAATTTTATCCACCGACGTGTAAATACATTTGGGTTTGTCTTACCCAGTTTCTACAGACTAACACAATTTTTTCTGGGTTTTGAACCTTATGAACTCGTAAGTTATTATTTAACAGCAGGTATCATATTTTCGCGTGAATCATCAATAGTGTCCACTTCATTTTTTAAGTATCCCCAGAAAAAGAAGTCTAAAGAATTTAATTCAGGAGAATGTGGCAGTCATGGTAAAGGTCCTCTTTCTCCAATCCTTCGTACTCTTTGAACTTCATTAAGGCAATATCGAATATTCTATCTAAAATGAGGGGGAGCACCGTCGTGCAAGAATCACATTCGGAGAGGCAACTAAGGACAGATTTTCCAGTCTAGGCAGATCATTTCGAGGGAACTCGAGATACTGAACTCCATCAATTCGATTTGGTAATATGAATGGTCCTGTCAAGCGATCATCGACAATCTCTGCCCAAATATTTAAGGAACAACGTTGTTAGAAATGATCCGGTTGAATCGCGTGCGGATTTTTAAAGTAGTATTATGAATGTTATATCTCATTACGTGTAAAATAGCTACGTCCGTAACTAACATATCAGCTGTAGATCTAAGATTTTAAACATTTTGTTGCAGCAACCATTCACAAAATTTAATTCATAAGGGATAATTCCTTGGTATTAATGCTAATTATTAATTGAGTCTCGTATGATACCACACTGTTCATTGGGACATTCCTTGTACTTGTTGAACGATTTGCTTGGTACTTATTCAGGGATTCTTTTGAAGAATATCCAAAATGTGTTCCTCAAAACTGCTGCATTCGGTTGCAAATTTCCCGCGTCACGTCCGCGTTGTACTACTGCTATCAAAGTAGTTGCATTTGGCTTGTATACCGGAACAAGAGCTGCCCAATCAACAGTGTGGCGTATAATACACAAGGCTCAATTATTTCCGTACCATGTACAGTGGCTCTGGCATTACTACCAAGGAATTATCCATTATTCCTTACGAATTAGATATTGTGAATGGTTGCTGCAACAAAATGCTCCAAATCCAGATTTGTAGCTGATGTGTTAGTTACAGATCAAGCTTATTTTACACGGAATGGGATGTATAACATTCATAATATTCATGTCTGAGATTTTGAAAATCCTCACAGGATTCAACGGGATCATTTCCAACAATGCTTTTCCTTAAATGTTTGAGCTGGGATTGTCGATGATCGCTTGATTGGACCATTCATATTACTAAATAGATGGGAGTTCAGTATCTCGAGTTCCTTCGAAATGATCTGCTTGGACTTCTAGAAATGCCCTTAGCTGTTCGACTCCGAATGTGTTTTTTTGCACGATGGCGCTTCCCCTCAATTTCGACAAAATGTTTAGAAGTACCTTAATGAAATGCAAGGGGTACAATGGATTGGACGAGGAGGTCCGGTGACCATGACCGCGATCTCCTGGCTTAAATCCTTTAGACTTCTTTTCGTGGGGATAAAAAATGAAGATTATCGCATCGAAATGATGATAATAATAATAATATCTCTATCCCTCATTCAAATAACGAGGATTAGCTCAGAAGTCGAAGACTTGTGCGAGAGAGAGGGCGGCATATTATTATTAAGCAGGCTGCATTTGCACCCAGGAACGACTTGCATTGGTAGGCCCTAACCACCACTCAGTGCACAAATGAGGGAAACCTAAAAAACATCATTAATTAGGGGGTAGTCAAACATTGACAGGTATAAATCTCACATAGGCCCAAGCTAACATATTTCCACCCTACCATACCCGCAAAGAGGATGCCAATATTCTCCACGAATATAGTTGATATACGGTCTACCAGCCGCGGGGTTCGAGTCCACAGCGGTCTGGCCACACCGATTCAAGTAATGTGCGTTAAAGCGCGCGACCACTGACAGATCACTGATTTACATGAATATATCATAAAGGCCCATTTACATACATCAGTGACGTATCAGTTCAGTGTCAGTTCAGTAGCAGTGTTATTTGTGGTAGATCACTGATGCCAATTTAAGGTCTATTTATCCACATCAGTGCCGTATCAGTTCCGTATCAGTATCAGTGAAACATAAAAAATCGTTGCTTAGATTTTAAATTGCCGTGTTTATACACATCCGTCACAGTGCCGTATCAGTGTTGTCAGTGCTGCTTCAATGTCCGTTCAGTGGCTTTTAAATACGCCGGCGACGATATTTTTGTAATTCTTCTGACGAACTGATGAAAAGCTTATCAAGCTGGTACGAAATTTTGATCAATTGCATGATAAATATATTCAGATCACTTTATTTGATCGTTTACTAACTCCTTTTTACGGACTACGAACGGATATGTTTAAACTGGCATCAGTGATCGACCACAAATAACACTGATACTGAACTGACACTGAACTAATACGTCACTGATGTGTGTAAATGGACCTTTACACATATCCGTCCGTAGTCCATAAAAAGGAGTTAATAGACGATCAAAAAAAGTTATCTGAATATATTTATCATGCAATTGATCAAAATTTTGTACCATCTCGATAAGCTTTTCATTCATTTTAAGCAATAGAAAAATCTGGGCGGTTCGTCAGTAGAATTACAAAAATAGTGTTACTGGTGTATTTAAAAGCCACCGAACGGGCACTAAAACAGCACTGACAGCACTGATACGGCACTGCGACGGACGTGTATAAACACGCCAACTTAAAATCTAAGCAATGATTTTTTATTTTTTACTGATACTGATACGGAACTGACACGGCACTGATGTGTGTAAATACACCTTAACTGTTGGTAATAACTTATGAGTTCAAAACGGGCAAGAACCAGAGACGTTTGTGTTAGTAGTTAGTAGTTTTTAGCAGTTTTTGTAACATCAAATACCTATGTCAAATTATTTCATTAATTAAAACCACAAATTAAATTTATTAATTATTATTAACAATGGCAGCAAAAGCAGTTAAATTTACTGATATAAAATAGGTGTTAAAATTTTATTTATTTCTTTTCTTGAGAAATTCTTTCAATTTTTTGTCTATTCACTTTTTTACACTTTGTCACCGTGCCGGTTGCCAATTGATTGCTTTGCCTTGCAACATGCCAGGTTTTACGAACTGCCCTTTTTGATTTTTTTTTTACAAAATTGTATTTGTTAGAATTCCTACATTCAAATTTGTTTTTCTTGGATAAGTTCTAAATCACCACACACATAAGGTTCACATATTTATGTAACTCAAAAATTTAATTTCCAATATATTTTTAAGAAAAATCCAGAAACACGTAAAACCTTATTTGTTTTTGAAATTTCTCTTCACTTCTTCTTACCTCTTCACTTTCTCCAATCACTAACTAATGATGCCTATTCCCACCAAAATTTTTACATAAAAAAATTAATTATGTAGCGCCTTAATTTCCAATAGATTTAAATTCTTTATTTCTTATTTTAGATTTAATAGATAGTCTTTAGTTTAGTAAGCCTATAAGGACTTCTATCTATATTGAATGAAAATGTTTTAAAACATCCTGCAATAAAATGCGAAATATTGAAATAAGAAAAATAAGTTAAACAAAATATGCACATCATATTATGTGAATATACAAATCTTTCAAAAATTCAAAATCATTTTCCCGCTTCCAATTTACGGTATTTAAAAAGTTTTATAAATAATCAAATTGCTTTAAAATGAGAAGCCACATGGCCATTGACTAATTAAAAAAATTTGGAGAGAACCTTAATAATTATGTTCCTTATAATGTTAAGTGAATATTTTTTGTGAATTAATTCTGTATTTGCTTCGCCTTCTCAAGAAAATATTTATTTTTACTGCTCTACCGTGTAAGAAACACCATTGAAATCCATGAAATCGGTTAATATCTTGAAAAATTGCAAATATAATGTGTTCAAGTTTTTATTGTACACCAATTTATAAAACAAACTATCAGTTACAACAAAAATTGATTTCGGAGCGAAATCTTCGATTGCCATTACTAAAGACGTAATTTCTACAGAAATTTGGCACTGAGTAAGTTAGGAGAGATTGGGTTACTATTACTTGGTTAGTTTTTTCAAACTGGATGATTTAAGTGTGACTTTACAGACTTGTTTGGTCCAGCTGGTCCGGAATTTTGTGCTGCTGAAAAGAAAATATATCTTGATTAGTTCCATCCTTGGGCCCCTATTATTTGTAATCTATATTAACGATCTACCTTCGAATATTGCATGTGAGAATACAATATTATTTGCTGATGATACCAGCTTTTTGAATGTCGCATGTAAAACGTCAGAACCAAAAGACAGATGGTATACTACAGGAGGCTACAGATTGGTTTAATGTCAACAAATTAAAAATGAATGCCAATAAAACACAACGGTTAGTTTTTGAAACTAAGAGCGATTGTCAGAGTACTTTGAAATTTTTGGGGATATACTTTGACCACAGTTTATTAAACATATACAAGAACTAGACAAGAAGTTATCTAAATCTACATTCACCTTAAGACGTCTGATGAGGATCGCTACTCCAGAAGTCGCCAGATCAGCATATTATGCTTCATTCCACAGTCATCTTGTGTATGGAATATTGGTATGGGGCCATTCACCTGAAACAAAAAAAGTGTTTATCAAACAAAAATGTGCAGTGCGAATATTAGCAAAAGCAGAGCAAAGTGCAAGTGCAAAACAGTGCTTCATAAATCAAGGTATACTTACCTTCTACTCTATTTACATACTTACCTGTTTAATATATGTTCATGATAACAAACAACTTTATGTACTAAATAATAATTTTCATAACCACAATACTAGAATATAATGATTCCATACCATAGATTAAATACTAGTCAATGCAGTACAAATTACCTAGCTATAAAAATATATAACAAATTACCTGAATGGTACAAAAACCTTAATGCTAAAAATTTTAAGAAAAAAATCAAGGATAAACTGTTACAAGGTGCCTACTATAGCATTAATGAATATTTCTGTGATACAAATTTTTAACTTACTTTATTTTAACTTCATATTAATCCGTTTTATGTTGGTTTTAATTAATAATTTAATTGTTTTGTTTATTTTATTCTATAGTTTTAATGTATTTATAGCTACTAAGTTTTATACCCAGCGACATGTTAGTTGCTAAGTATTCTACAAATATTTATGTACACCAAAAATTGTACCTACTGCTGACATTCCATGTAATTTCTTGATGGTAATAAACTAAACTAAAACTAAAAATCGTTTATGTTTACCTGTTCTGATACTTACTTATTATTGCTAATTTGTTGAATTGTCTTAAGAGCAATTATTACTTACTTACAAATTACTAGGTCAAGCCGTTAGCCACATATTCTTGGTCTAAAATAATGGGATATTTCTCATTTTTCATTTCGGAGCTCCGTTAAATGAAAAGTGACATAAGAAAAGTCCCATGACTTCCCATACAAAGAATATACAGTTAACGAATATACGTATTAATTTGTAACACCCTGTATTATGGAATAAATCTAAATATTTTAATTTTAACATGATGAATCTGAATTTTGACAAAAGTGCTAGTGGTTGCGAATCTCAGTATTGATACAATGTGAACATGATTCATTTTGATTGAAAAATTTATTGCAATAGTAATGACACTCTTTAAAACTAATTTGGCGATTTATTTCAAACTACTAACGCATTTGTAATGAAACCTACTTTCAACTTTCAACATTAGCTGTATTCTTTTTACCAGAAATCTTAGTTTATCTCAGTTAATCTTAGCTATTCTCAATGATGATTGGTCAATTTAGTGAGATTAACTCAGATTAGCTAAGATTGCTGGTAAAAAGAATATGGCAATTGTTTCTTAGTTGTTTCCACTAAGCAACAGAGATCTAATAAAACGTCTACACTACTTCCATAGTAGTTCAAAAACTAATTTGAGGAAATGCCATTACTATTGCAATAGATTGTACCTACTACTATAATTGATACCTGCTGTGTCCCATGCATACATAAAGTATCATATTATTTACTGTCATAAAAATGTACATTTAAGCTTAACTAATATATATTTTTTTTCAGTTTGCAACTTCGTAGTGCATGATCGCTGCTTGAAGACTGTGGTGTCCCCGTGTTCCAGCGTCGCCGCCAGCCTCATCAAGGTAATGCAATAATTTGATAAAGATTTCAGTTTAAAATGCCATAAATTCAGACAGTGTTGAAAGAATGTACGACATTTTTATTGTATATAAATACATATACATGATGGAAAGAAGTAATGGACGCCAGTAAAATAGCCTAAAATGTACTGGTGTGATCAAAAAGTTATCATTTGGCAAATGTGGACATTTCAAGTGCACTTTACCAGTCTTAAAGCTCGTTTTCACTGGGATATTTTAGTAAAGTTAACTATTATAGTCGAGGCCCAAAATAATGGAGAATGGTTCATTCACAGCACTTAGATGAGCACGGGATGGTTGCAGGGAACAAGTTTACATAGGCGTGCCACTTGGGAATGGTTCAAGGAACAGAAATTTACCAAAAAATTTGTTGACGTTGAATAAATCTAGGACTTTAATAGTCTATTTTGAAAAGTTTATAATCACCCGTAGAATACCGTCGTCTTAGATGGCGATGGGCTACCACCCACTTAGACTTACCTGAAGGGCACTCCGCGGATATCACACATATAATTGCTGCAAAAATTCAGACTACTTATGTCCCGGTTGACGTCACGCAATTGTTTTTATTGTCAACATAAATTTCGATAGTTTGTCTCGTTAAAAACAATCTTTTTTTTTAATTGAATGTAATATATAGTACAACCATTTAGTGTAGAGTACAGTTTTATTATACAGTTGCAATTTCTGATGTAAATATAATGAATTATTCATTTATTCGTGTAACGTAAGTCGTCTGAGTTCTTGCCGCAACTATAATATAGTGCTTTCGAAAAGTAACGAATAAATTCATTATTTTTGAAATTAAGAAGTTTTCGAAAAAATTCCCTGGCACGTCGATTTTGTTTTTAAAAAGGCACTTTTTGACATACGACCCACATTTGTGACGTCTTTGTTGTTCGAGATATGACGTCATCGACATTTTTTTTAAATAGCAACCCTCAATTTTGACCATGCCATTTGAAAGACCGTGTCATTCTAGCTAAATACACCATGAAAAATTATGGTGTTACATAACAAAAATTTCAAGAAAATAATGTTTGAAGATTTTAAAATTTAATTTTCACAATATTGAAAATGATAATGATTATGTAAAAAATCGACTAAATTAAATGTTTAAATTGTGCACCGTTGGCTGGTTGACAGTAGCCAAGACGATTAATAAATTATTTTTGGACATTATCAATAACTTCAGGAGGTATACGATGTGTCTCGTGACGAATTCTTGCTTTTAAATCTTCTAAATTAACCGGTCTAGTAATGTATACTTTGCTTTTTAAGTATCCCCACAAGAAGTAATCTAGGGGTGTCAAATCAGGCGATCTGGCTGGTCACTCAATCGGCCCACTTCTCCCTATCCAACGATTCGGAACAACTCATCTAAATAAGCACGGACAGTGTTGCATAATGGGGAGGTGTACAGTATTGTGAAAATTAAATTTTAAAATCTTCAAACATTATTTTCTTGAAATGTTTATTTTGTAACACCATAATTTTTCATGATGTATGGATGTAGAATGACACGCTCTTTCAAATGACATGGTCAAAATGGGGGGTTGCTATTTAAAAAGATTGTCGATGACGTCATATCTCAAACAACGATGACGTCACAAATATGGGTAGTATGTCACAAAGTGCCTTTTTTAAAACAAAATCGACGTGCCAAGGGACGTAAGGGATAATAATAATAATAATTATTATTATTATTATTATTATTATTATTATTACTAATTACTAACACTGTCACTATAACGTCACACGTTATCACTTATCTTCGACGATTAGACCTATTCGTTGATCAGTTGGAAACAATTTCCAACCGTCAAACTTACGGCCATTGCGTATATAATACAAACATAAGCTTGAAAATGCTTTGTATTAGATGCACTGCGCATGCTTGTAACTATTGGAAACTGATTCTGGTGTACGACGAACAAAGCTATTATAGGGTGCATTACCAATACAACCACGGTAACGCCAGGTTCCATATGTGGCAAAACAGTGCCACACTTTTGTCATCGGATGGCCTTCATTTATCAATATTTTGTCAGTGTTTATAATATATAAGTATATATAATATATTCTTTCATTCAGACTTCAACCTTCTAATATTTGTCTTAAATAGTTTCTTCGTCGCATCACTATTACATTTTTTCTATCAGTATACTCTTTTTATTTTGTCTTATATAACGAAAATTCATATCACGCATAATTCGCAAAAGCACAATTATAGATATTTTAGGCAAAGTTTTATTCTGTGAGATAACAACCTGAATTGTTTTATTGTCGGTAGCCCATTTTTAAAATACTATCATCAACCTCTATCTCTTCTTTCCGCAAGTTTCCACTATTTTCCGTTTCGCAGTTGTATGTTCTTCTTTGCCACTCTTTATCACACTATATATATATACTACTCACGTACATTCTTGATAATGAACTACTTATTTTAAAAGCATCACTTACATTCATATTTTGGTCGCACGTCCTAATTCCTTCATACACGTCAACATCCGATATTGCTAACTTGTTAAATTAGAGCGTTTACGATGAAAATACGCGGTAGGACTTGATTTTTTCTCCATTCTTAAGAATACGAACACAAAATCATTACTGAATTAATTATTCACAATTAAATTAGCGCATAGATATACGCAAAATTTTCCCACGCACCGCCCATGGCAGCTGGGAAATGCGCGTGGTGGGGTCTATGACTGCATGATTGCCAATAGAAATGGAGCTTTCCGATCTGACACATTTGCTGCAACAGAAGCTGTGTAATCGGATATCCAGTGTGAGATATGCAGCTGTGCATGCAGTACTTAAATTTTATATATATTTGTGACGACTGCTTTAAATGTTTATAACATGAATCACTCTCTATTATTTTGAACCCCCACTATAGTGGACGCCTGTAAAGTAGACTTGGAATGTCTAGGTGTGATCAAAAGGTTGTTATTTGCCAAATGGCAACTTTATGATTTATGATCATACTAGGTCCACTTCACTGATGTCCACTACTTCACTCCACTAAAATGTCCCAGTGAGGCTCAGCCTTTAAGGCAACAGTATGTCTTTCGAAATACCAAGCGCCGCTGCACCTATTTTACTTATTTTGGTTGAAAATGAAAAAGTAAATATATAGATTGCCGATCTTGCCATCACTAAAGGAGTTGCACATATATTTGCGATATATTATTTTGCACAATCAGTTGAGAGATATTCAAATAAATGTTTTAATTTTTCACAAAATGTTCATTTTTCTAAGTTGCAGCATTATAAAGTTCATAAAATATAAAAAACCAATTTATAGATGAAGATATAGATGTAGAAAATATATTCATTTGTACATACATTGCATTTAGTGTTGCCAGGACATGTTTGGCTTTCTGCAGTTTTGTCTAGCTAAAAATTTGTCCTGCCCGAACTAATATACTTGTTGTTGATGTTTCATCTTGTTTTACTTCTACCTATACATACGTTTTGTTTTTTTTTTTTGTTTAGATATGCCAACCCTAATTGTGGTACAATACATATTGTGCTCTGGGGTCAGCATCCTCTATTTTAATTTTACTTCATAAATTTCAATTAAATTATTTTGCCATGAAAATTGTCTCGGTTGTCCTAGAAATCATTTCCTAAAAAATAAATTATACTTGCACCCCATGCACCGTTATCAAAATATGATCACTATAATTTCACAAGTTACCATTGGACTAAATGAGGTGAATCCAAAGATTATCATATAAATAGATCATTTCAAATATAAGTTCTTCTGAGCGATCAGTTATCATGAACAGTATCGTACTCATTGGCATCGTGTCAATTCATAAAAATTATTTTATGATTCAGAAAATGCCCACTGATTAACTGAGTGATCATTTAAACTAGGCGAAATTATGCTTTTCTGACGTAATGATCAGCAAATTGTGAAAATAACTAAATAATATATATTTTTGGTCAGAAGATTGCCTGAAAATTTTTGGTGCAATATTATAACATCATGTAGACACCTGCTGCTTTATAATTTTCGACTACATATTTTTCTAATTATTCGAAATGTATTTTTATTATATTTTTCTCTTGCAGAATCCGGTAGCTCACTGTTGGTCGGAACCGTTCCATCATAAGAGGAAATTTTGCAATGTCTGCCGGAAAAGATTGGATGATAGTGAGTCCATCCACTGTGAAAGTAAGTTTTTATTAATAATCTTATATTATAAAATATTTTATATATACAGGTCAAGTGTGTCAAATTTCATCAAGATACTTTACTAAATACCGCTTTAAAATTTTCTATAAAATTGAACTTAATCACAACACTGCACTATAAAATTCTGTTTTGAATCATATAAATAACAAAATTTCTGGTATATGAATATATACCGTCATAAAAGCTTAGGGTATTATTAGGAGCTCATAAACACAAGTAAAAGAAAAACTATTTTAATACAGCGTAAGCTACAAATTGTTTTGGGATTTTGAATACATGTTGGTTTGAAAATGTTGCTCTAACTTAACTACCTACATGATAACATAAGGTGTAAATTTGTTTATAAAAATTTAAATTTAATATTGGGAAAATTAAATTAATTAATTACATTAATTTAATTAACATTTTATTTCCCTATTGGCAAATTTAACACGGTATAGTATATTCTGCCCATATTCTGCCTCTTGTATACAAGGAGACCTATACCGCACCTGTATGGAAAATGTGAGCATGCATGTTCAAATTAGATTTGAAAATTCTTTTAACATATTGTACAAAAATGATCAAAATTAATACATATAAAGAAATGATTAACCTGCAAAATTTAGTTGAGGCTTTGAAATCATCCAATGGGGCCTGCATTACTTTGTATAAATTCTTAGTTCACAAAATAATATACTGAATGTTTTATAAAACATTTCTTTCTTTGGAAATAAATTTTGGTAATCAGAAGCAGTGTACTGTATGTTCTATTACAATTGGCAACATTTTTCATTTTAACAATTTTTTTCTGTAAAAAGTTTACTTTTTTTAACAAATGTTATGACAAACAAAATGTCAGACATTATCCTGCACATTAACTTTACAACTGTCGACACAACAATCCATGAGTAATTATTACTACTGTTCAAACAAATTTACTTCACTCTAAATTTATTGGTATGTACATTACAGATACGGGATACTGCATATCAAACTGATGTAACCAATCATCTGCAAAGCAGAGAAGGGAAAATGAGTTGGCAGAAGCATAACTTTAGGCGCAAAATAGAGAGTAATCTGACTTATTAGCAAATCTTTGGGCGATGGTTATATTTTGTTGCGAAAAAGTTCTGTCATTTAAATGATGTGCCATAAGTGGCGCCACCTATTAGTGACGTCAAAATTAAAAACAAATTTGAATTTCTCGCCCCCAAAAAAACCCCGATCCCCAAAATGTATGCAAATTGGATTTTTTATGGTTATTTACAAATAATATAAAAAACTAAATTTTAACTTTGACATTCTGTAAATTGGAAAGAAGTAACATTCAGATAAGGCACCTGTCATTAAGCCTGTATATGATCTATGACCATGAATATTTTATAAAGAAATTTATGTAGTTTTATTATATATATTACTATTTGCCTCAAACTGATTCGATACATTTGATACATGGGATAAATTTAAACTACTCATTTGTTTCTAGTATGTGAATACTTCGTGCACACGGAATGCCAGGATTTCGCTGTGGCTGACTGCAAGGAGAACGCCACTTATCTTCCGGGTAAGCAGCTTGTCTATGTCCACCATCAACATCACTGGCGGGAAGGCAATCTGCCAAGCAACTCCAAATGCTATGTCTGCAAGAAGACCTGCTGGACTACGGAATGCTTGTCGGGCTACCGTTGCGAGTGGTGTGGGATGACGGTATGTCAGTTACTTTATTTTTTCACTACAAATTATCAGTGTTAAAAACATTATTAAAAATTTATCATTAAGTAACCTATAATTTACATAGTCACAAAAATTGTAAATACAGAGAAAAGCATGAGCTATTCCTTCACATACATATACACATAATAATGTGCATATACCTACTCTTCTTCTTCCTATCTTGAGAGTCAGTCAAGAATTTGGAAAGTATATAATTTTTCAATTACTTACTTTGATGTCTCTATGCACTGTTGCACTGAGATGTATAGCCATATTATATGTTATTTATCTATTGCAAACAGCCATAAATAGACTTTGCATTGAAGATCTTTCTTATAATCTAACTGTGGAACAGCTTACACGGGTTCTTCACACATTTGCTATCAGTTGTAACAAAAATTTCTGCTTGAAATTCTGTAGGGAAAGCTCACAAACCTTAGTTACATGATTGTGATAACGCTGAATGATATTTTTATAGATTTATTCATTAAATATCTGAACATAATTCAGAGTTGAAATTTTCTTAAAATGTGTTACTTTGTAGGTATTTGCAAATTTTTTCGAACTAGAAATATTGAACTATTGCCACCACATATAAAATAAACATTTACACTATAATTGGTGCCTATAAAAATCCCTTAAATTAAAGCATTTAATTCTTTATGGATAGTATTCCTCCGCGTTAACTACAAACTTATTGTCGCTTATATAGCTATGTTGCAATAAGTGATTTTAAGATAATTTAAATGGGCCTACGAACAATCTCATAAAATTTAAAAGTACTGTGTTTAGTGTAAACAGTTCTTTTTAAATAATAATCACAGGATAAACTACAAGCATACTTTTATCAAAACAGTTTTAAAATTTTGTGATGTTACAGCCACTGATTCTGCAAATAGTGCAAAGTATTGTAAGTTAAACTTAAACCAATAATTATTTGAGAACACACAGATTAATTTGTTAGTATTTTAAACAGTACCGTAGCCAGCTAGCATTGTCAAGGGGCTATTTGAAATCTTGGAGGGGCTCTAAAACAAATGTTGGCTTCATACAAAGCGACTTCCAAAAAAAGAGCCACTACATTTTTTTCCGATGGAGGTTGACATCATCTCTAGAAGGGGCTGAGCCCCCCCTGGCACCCCCCTAGCTAAGGCCCTGATTTTATATATTGTCAACACTGATGAATTCTTATACAGCCGTTGCTATAGTTTTAGAATTGGTGATACATATATATTTTAACAATCTAAAAATTATGCTACTTTCACTGTAAAAGTAAATAAATTTATTCTGGTCAAGTTGATCTATGTCCAACATACCGAGTTTAATTTGCCATGTTGCCATTTTGAAAATTAATGGTTGTGATGTTACAGAAACTATGTACTTGCAGGGTGATCGATTTAAATAAAGAAATTATTTTTTAGCAGCTGAAGCAAAGTGAGTGTTGGCAAACGACATTTGTTTGGGCTCACTAAGACTTGAAATTAAGGTAGATAACAAAGCCATAACTAAACGACACAGCGTCGTGACATTCCAAACATTTTTTTCTCAGATGCGTACCAATTTTTTTTACAGATATTGAAACAACTTATTTTTTTCCAAATAACTCTTTCTTGTGTTTATAGCAGTTCAAAAGATACAGATCACGTATTGTAACTGGAATTTTTTGTTTACCACATCAATCGAGATCATGTCCTTGCAAAAACAGAAGGTAGTGTTTTAGTTTTGTTTTATTTTAATATTATAAAGTAGCCTTTGAAGAAGACAAGTGCAGTAACTTGCAATAGTATAAAGGTTTCTTATATAATAACAAATATCCCATAAACAAGCAGTAATGAATTTTATAACAAAAAAAATAACACATCAATGAAAAAAACGTAACTAATCTTGAAGAGTCTGGTTTAATAGATGCTATATATGCACCATTAATCTACATATTTATTTTAGATACTTTTTTAAATTATAGACTGATATTCTTTTCAGACTATCTGTAGATCAAGTAGAAAAGGAAGCTGATTTTGAAACATATTAAATATTAGTCTATATTTTAAACAAGTAACTTCATCTGAAATAAGAAAGCGTGCGGATCTATGTCTAATGCTTATATCGAACATCTATTAAAGAAGATTTTTCATTGTGTCTTATGTATAGTTGATGTAGTTAATTTTTTTGTTATACTTATTACACATTTATGGGAAACACTACTTACTGTTTTTGCAAAGCCGATCTTATCTAAATTGAGATTGATATGATATGTGATCTCTATCTTTTGAACTGTTATAAGCACAAGAAAAAATTATTTGGAAAAAAAGATTCAAATGAAAAACGTCTTCAGTATCTGTAAAAAAATTGGTATGCTTTTGAGAAAAAAAAAACTTTGGAGTGTTACTCCGCATTGTTTAGTTATGGTTTTTTTATCTACCTTAAATTCAAATGATAATCAGTCGTTTACAAGAAAAATTAATTTTTTCAGCTTAATCGATCAAACTGTGCATATTATTTTTGTTGCGTTATAAATATCCGAAAAATTGATAAAAAATAAGAGCTGTCCATTATTCTGTAAAATTAATAATAACAAATAAATTTAAAAGAAAGTTATTTTTGAAAAATAGAAAACTATTCTTATTCTATTGCGTTTTTTAGTGTCATGCTGCTTGTCATGTGAATGTAACAAGCGAGTGCACATTTGGGATGCTGGAACCCATCTACCTGCCACCGCATGCCGTTAGCATTCCGAGAACCGAGGTACCCATGGAGGCCATCATTGGTGTACAAGTCAGAAGAAAGGATACCCTGTCTCGTGAGTATTCATGTCGTAAGTGTTGCTTTTGTACTAGTTCTAATACTTATTCTTTTTTTTATATAGTTTGCAGCTGTAGCTCTACTAGCAACATAATTCGGCATTCATTTGTCTTGTTTATTGCCTTAGCAAAATGCGTCATTGTGATAGAATTATTAAGTTTTAGTTAAAAATTTAATTTTTGGGCATTTTAAAGAGAGCAACGTTAGTAAATTACGTATTAAAATTTTCCAACGGAAACGGTAACTTCTGTAAATTTGTTATTTTTGATTTTCGAGAAAAACACAAAAATTCATATTTAGAAGAAAAAAAAAACAGTTGAATATTGAAAATGTTTGTTTAGCGTTCCACTTAACAATGTAATGTCATTATATATTTTCTTTATTTTTGTGTTTCAAAAGATAGGGCTAATAAAGTTTCACTTATAAAGACTGATTGACTGACATATTTTATGTACTCATTTTTCAAATTTCTACCCCTAAGGGGATACGATCTTCAAACTTAAAATTTTAATGGAAAGTGTGATACATAATTTTAAATTTAAAGAGCACTTAATTATTTTTTCAATGCCATCTAGTTTTCTAACTTTAGATGAACAATTCTCGAGAAATTAATAGTGAAACGTTGAGGTTATCAAATTCAAGTGCCACTAATTTTACTCTATTATTAAATGTCCATTACCAAAATCCAAGCAATAGTAGAGACATTTCTCAAAATATTCTCTAACATTATGGAGTATTTGTGGAGTAATGTTACTCATGTATGATGCGTTACCACAAATCTTATATAGGCAATTTCCTTGTTGCTTATTACACCATCCTAAAAGGCTATTTCCTTGAGGTAACTGCAGCTTACTAGGTAGCTATGCTATGAACCATTCTTGTTTCCTCATATTTTGGTTAGATCAGTGACGTCATATGTAACTATAACAAGTAGGTAACCACAATCCCCGAGTGGTTACTCGTAGTTACCTTAAATAAAGTCAAAAAAACAAAAATGTATAGTGTTGTTTATATAGATATATTTAAATAAAATTATAAATCTGAAATATTCTGTGCTAGTAGTTAATAATGAATTAATTATGTAATAAGAGATCAAATGATTTTGTTTAAATTAAATTTTTTTATCGATGTGCATGTTGTATGGTCTTACTTTAAATTTTAATTGCAAAAAACTGTATAAATGTAGATTTTAAAAACAGGTAACATTTGGCAATTGGCAATTGGCAATCAGCTGATCTAACTAGTGGTTGGCTTCTTGTTACCCATCATGTGACTGTGACGTCACACTCTAACTTACTATTTTCAACGTGGTTACTGAGGAGGTATATATTTATGTATTACAAAAAATTACAAAAAAAAAATGCAACCTCCTATAATAGAAATTAAATTACAGACTCTGATTTCAATGGAAGATATTTTTTTAATTCTTACTTAATATAAGCAATATCAATTTTTTACCATTATTATTTTTCAGTGGCGGCTGGTGGGATTTCAAGTATATATGTCATATCTCAATAACCAAATATAGGACCCAAACCAAACTTTAGAATATACAGTACGTGCCAAAAGTATGGAATAAATTCAATAAAAACGAAACAGTTATTTTTTGGGAAAAATCTTCGAACAGGTCGATTTTTAATTTAAAAAATACATATTTTAGTGTAAAATGCGATTTTCAAATGTCATTTGTTTTCGAGTAATGACGTCATCGATTTTTTTTTAAATGGCAACACCATATTTTTTTCCTTGATTCTGAAAGATCGTTTAATTCTTTATCAGACGGTACTAAAATTTTGCCCTCTTACATAGGAAAGTTTTTGAGTAAATTGTAATATTTGTTAAAGTTAGAGTGATTTGAATTTGAATTTTATATTATAAATATTTCAAAATGTTATAAATTCTACAAATATCTACTTTTTAATAAAATTTTAAATACCTCAATAGAATTACATCTAATTTATGGGAAAAAATGTTTTATTACAATTAAAAAAGTCAGTCTGATAATTCCTAGGGTGGGCACACAATTTTCTCAACTTTTTTTGCAAACTGCAAAAACCTTCTCTTTCTACAAAAGTTCTCTATATGGCCACAGTACATACATTTTAAAGTTTGGTTTGGGTACCATGTCTGGTTATTGAGATATAATAAGGCATACATGAAATCGCAGCAGCCGTCATCAATGTTATCTTTACTGAATGTGATTTTTACATGCAATGTAGAACAAAAAAAGTTCACTTTTACTAAAACTTTTGACACATAAGAAGGTAAAATAAGGAGGAAAATAACTTTATAGAATAGATAAAGATAGCAACAAATACAATTCTTTGTAACTAGAATTATAAAATGATTACATATACGTTTCCCAATAACATCTAATTACAAGCTACAAGTAACTATGTGGTGTAGTAAGCGTCAAGAGAACCTCTTAGAAAATTCAGGTTACTTGGCATAAATTTTAGTTTTTACATGGTTTCACAGAGAAAAGTCCATTGAAGACAAATCTGGGAAACGTACAGGTTATTTAGTAGGTCATCTCCTTGTAACTCATTCTTGAAATCTATTGTTTAAAAATTGTCTAGGGTCTGGCATAATGGGGAGTTCTTATTATGTATGGTAAGGATTGTCTTTCTTAAATCTGTCAGTTAGAGTTGGATTAATAAAATTTTCTAACAGATACATAATATGCCTCCAGTTGAATTAAAAAACGAGGCAACAATGCAGTGCAGTTTTCTGGATGTATGTATCTCAAGATATTCTTGGATTGTTGCTCGACCCATAATAACAGCTATGAGAGTTAATGTCTCCATTTAGCAAAAAAAGGCCCTCGCTAGAAAAACAAATATTGAGAAGGAATTGTGGATTGCAGATTGTGATTGTGGATTTGTTAACTCATGGTCCCACCAAATTCTAAACACCGATCACTATCATCTTAATCTCTTCGACTAACGTAATTTTATATGGATCAAATTTATGGAGTTTTAACATTCTTCAAATGGTTGTACTTGAAACACCTAAAACATCTGACAATTTTCATATATACAATAACTTGATTTACTTATTGGATTTTATACAGTATGCGCCAAAAGTATGGAATAAATTCAATAAAAACGAAACAATTATTTTTTGGGAAAAATCCTCGAACAGGTCGATTTTTAATTTAAAAAATACATATTTTAGATTAAAATGCGATTTTCAAATGTCATTTGTTTTCGAGTAATGACGTCATCGATTTTTTTTTTAAATGGTAACACCATATTTTTTTCCTTGATTCTGAATGATTGTTTAATTCTCTATCAGACAGTAGAAAACGTAAATTTTATCCATAAAAAAGTAACAATTCTGAGGTATGCAAAATAAAATACAATTGTCTAAATTTTATATTTAAATTAAATGTTCGAATTGCCATCCACCAACTTCTTGACAGTGCGCAAGTCTGTGAAGAAATTCTTCTTGCACTTCTTGCACATTATGAATGATTTCTGGGGTAACTCTGCGTATTTCGTCCCGAATGCGATTTTGAAGTTCTTCTAAATTACGTGGTTTATTAATGTACACTTTTCACTTCAAGTATCCCCATAAAAAATAGTCAAGAGGTGTAAGATCTGGCGATCTTGCAGGCCATTCTATCGGTCCGCGTCTGCCGATCCATCTCCCAGGAAAACAGTTGTCCAAAAAATCTCCTACAGGGCGCGCATAGTGCGGAGGTGCACCGTCTTGCTGAAACCATATGGTATCGTCAGGAATGTCAGGGTCATTATCGTTAGGAAAAATTTCTGCAAGGGCTGGAACAAGATTATTTTCTAGAAACTCTAAATATCTTTTTCCTGTAAGGGTTCCTTCAAAGAAGAAAGGCCCTACTATTCTGTCGTCAACTATTCCAGCCCACACATTTAATTTCTGAGGGTGTTGGGTATGTGCCTCTGCCATCCAATGAGGATTTTCCCGACTCCAATATCTGCAAGTTTCACGGTTTACTGTACCATTCAGACAAAATGTGGCCTCACCTGAAAAAAGTATTTGCCGGTGTAAATTTCTATTTCCTTGACATAAATCCATTAGAATTTCGCAAAAGTGTAAGCGGCGATCGGGATCATCTTCATTGAGTTCCTGCACAAGTTGAATTTTGTAGGGATGATATTTTTCCTTCCTCAAGATACGTAGCACTGTGCTCTGACTAGTGTCATTGTTTAATACAACCAATCGTGAAGAATTATGAGGATTTTCCACCATACTTATCAAAATGTTCTGTTTCTGATTTTCATTAATGCTTGAACGTCCAGGTTTTGGAATATTTACAACATTGCCAGTTTCTCTAAATTTAGACTCTACCTTACTGACTGTTGATTAGCTGATAGAGCGATCTAGATATTTTTCATTAAATAAATCGCAAACTTCCTGTTGAGTTATAGTCATATTCCCTCATCCGATAAGAATTAAAATTTCAATTCTTTGAGTAACAGTTAAATGTGCCATAATACTTTAAATTGAATAATAATTTCTATGTCGCTTACAATACTTATTAGAAAGTCGGTGTGACAATGATACTTTGCAAAGATTTTCACCTACGTGATCCATAAAAGAACTATGGAATTCGAAAAACTAAACTTGATAACGTTTTTGCTTTATTTTAATTGATTTACGTTTTCTAACATTCAATCGTCATTTACTCGAAAACTTTCCTATGTAAGGGCAAAATTTTAGTACTGTCTGATAGAGAATTAAACGATATTTCAGAATCAAGGAAAAAAATATGGTGTTGACACTTAAAAAAAAATCGTTGATGTCATTATTCGAAAACAAATGACATTTGAAAATCGCATTTTACGTTAAAATATGTATTTTTTAAATTAAAAATCGACCTGTTCGAGGATTTTTCCCAAAAAATAATTATTTCGTTTTTATTGAATTTATTCCATACTTTTGGCGCATACTGTATAAACTATATGTTTACGCAGAAGTAAATGCAGCACTAAACTGTTTATTGTTAAATTTTACCTAGACATGTCTCACATTTGTTTGCTTTTTGCTATATATTTTTATCAAAATAACTACATTTGTTAGATAATATGAACAATAATTTTTTCAGAAGTGATCATCCAAAATTAAAGATCTAGATGACGTTGCAAAAATTATTGAATAGCTTTTATAAGATTTATCTATTTACGATTTTAAGGGCCGAGTTAGTTTTCTTTTCATTGCTATTTAGTTTAACGATGTTCAATTATTTTTTTTTAAACGTAAATAGCCACAGAATTAAAAAATATATATAAAATCAAAAATAAATAAGTTACTGAGGTGATTATTTTTGGTGGGAAATTGTGTGAACAATCAACATTTATCATATCAAGATTAAGAAACAAAAAAATACATTTAGCATTATGCTAAAAGTAACTGTTTGAGAAAAAGCGATAACGTTAGCAATGTGGTGTCACCATGGCATAAATAACCATATTTTTACATTAGTTTTATTGCCTAACTATTCTATTTTACAAGGATAAAGTTGCTTTAAATAAATACTGGGTTACTCAAAACATAATGCCAAATCTGTAACTTATTAAGCATTATTATTAAATAGTCGCTATAAATATAAAAAAATAAAGTTGGTTGATTTATATGTAATATTGAACCAAAATAACCATAACAATTCATTATTGCACTAACATCCAATATGATGTCATCAACAATAATATGAAATAATGAGTTAGAGGGGTGTCACTATGTTTTAAGTCTCATAGTATAATTTGAAATACTGCAAAAACAAATTTGGTCATTCATAACACAATAGCAGTTTGTCATATTTGCAGCTTGAAAAAGTATTGAAAATGTTTTTTAATGCCAAATTAAAATTTTTAAAAAATATTGTGCACTTCTTTGTGAACATAAAGATATCTTTTATAAGTATCTTCATACAAGGGTGACGTGCTGACATTGTAGGATAAATTTTTACAAGTAAATGGCTTTTATCTAAGGAAATTGTATTTAAGAAACAATAAAACGCAGAAAGTTTACTAAATAAGCAAGCTCGATATATTTTTCCAATTACGGTGTTAGCCTCAGAATGTTGTTTTTATTTTCAATAGGTTAATTTTTTATATTTTAAGTGCTTTAATTTTCTTTTTAATTTTTTATTTTAAGATAACAAGGGAATGATTTTGCAGTCATCAGTGGCGATAGCGTTAGGCGGAGTGCTTCTTTATCAAGCGTTCTGAAGCGTCTTTCTGTTGTTTTGCCGAATACTTGCCAAGGCAAATGCCAGCCGCAATTGTCACCCCCTTATGTTCGAGGTATATTTGGTTTGCAAAGTTTTTGTTTGTTTCTCTTAAGGTTTGGCACTTCGCTCTTGTGTGATTTCCATTAATGCTTTTTCTCGTGCAACAATTATGTTTACACTTACATGCAAGCCGTATCTTAGAGATGCACTAACTTACTAAATTATATTTTGAGCTTATTCTCATCAACAGTCAAAATAATTAGTGCAATATATATTTAGTGCTCATGATTACTAAAAGCTTTAGAACTAATATTATTAGTATTATTAAGTTTCTGTTGCTTTACATGCCGTCCATTTATTCTTATGATGTAAAAATTAATAAATAATAATTTTCTATGGAGTAAAATATTGTTTAAGATCAATTTAATAATAAATTAAAACATTTTGAGAATTTTACATGATAAATTTTCTTTAACCTTTTTTGACTATGACAATCTCAAACTTTTATTGATTCAAATCTTAGATTTTTTTTTAAACTTATATACTACGTAACAAAGAAAGGTAATATATATGTCCATTAGATTTTATTAATTTTTGGTACATAGCTTCAGGGCCACTTACTTATTGAATGATTATATTTTCAGTAAGATCAGATAACCTGCTGCAAAAATAGATTCAATAGTGTGTTGAAAACCCACGACTCCTAATACACTCATTGATACACCTGGACTCTGATAATATTAATAATAATAATAATAATCTTTATTGTTCTTATCATGTACCAATACAAAAAAATGTAAAAAAAGGTATAGGACTAGTCAATAAGTACAGAGCTACGAAAAAAAAACACATTCATATGAAAAAAGCGCAATTTCTAAAAACTTAAATATTCGTCAATATTATAAAATGATTGTTGCAATAAAAATTCAATTAAAACTTTTTCAAAACGACGTGTGTTTAGTAAAACTTTTATATGTCCAGGAAGTTTATTATAAAATTTAAATGCCATTGTAAGTTGGGCATGATTTATAAAACGACAAGCTGTGTTGTGGAATAACTAATGCATCACAATTTCTTGTGTCATACTCATGATTAAAATTATTAGTTGCAAATAATGAAAAATTGTTTTTAACAAAGATTAAAATTTCATATATATAGATGCATGGTATGGTAAGTAATTTTAATTCCTTAAATAAATTCCTACATGAGTGATATTTATTTACGGAAGCTATATTTCTCATTATTTTTTTTTTGTATTTTAAAAACTTTCAACATTTGTGTTGAAGATCCCCAAAATAATACCTTATTCTGAAATAAAAATGAGGGTAATAATATGCTAATAATATTTTTTTAGTTGTTAAATATTTCAATCTATAAATTACGTAACAAATAGGAGACAGCTTTGAGCATAAATTATTAATATGATCATTCCAGTTCAAAAATTGATTTATATGTATACCCAAAAATTTTATCGTGTCAGTTTGTCTTATAGAGGTACCATTCACTTTTAATAATCGACTTTCATTTCTTTCTAACGATTTCGTTTTAAATATAATAAATTCTGTCTTGGATGTATTTACAAATAGTTTGTTACCATTAAACCAATTCATAAAAGTATTTAGGATACTTTGACTCTGTATAATAACTTGTTTTTCTGTAGAATTAGCACAAATAAAAGATGTACCATCGGCAAATAATGTCAGATTTTCAGAATTAACTATATTAGAAATGTCATTTAGAAAAATAATAAACAATAAAGGTCCAAGTCTATGATCTAATAAGGTTGTCGATAATTTTTTGAGGTCAATTCCAAGCTATCCAAACTTCATGGGTAAGAGCTGCTAAAGTCTGTAGGGGGTGTTGTAAATGCAGCAATTTGCAAAGAATCATGTCCCAGACATGTTCAATAGGTGACAGCTCTGGTGATCTTGGTGGCCAGCGCAAACGGTTGATCTGATGGTGATTCATATAAGCTATTGTTTGTCTGGCAACATGAGATCTAGCACTATATTGCTGCAAAATGTTATTTTGGATGGTGTGAAAATATGGAATATGGCTCCACCACTTTCTAGATATAGCTTTGGGCTGTCATGTTGCCTCTAATAAAAACTCGTGGTGATCTGGTACCATACGCAATAGCATCCCATGTCATAACACCTACTGTGTGATGGACATGATGCTCTCTATCAAATTGTGATCACGTCTTTCACCCTTACATGGCCATCGAGCATCCCCAGGCAGAAATGGGATTCAACACACAATGTGGACGATAAGACAACAGGCCAAAACTTTGTATTCGGCAATATATTTTATGCATCAAAACTACTCATAGATATCTGAAAATTTAATCATTTTTTACTTTCACTGAGAGAAGTAAAGATGTAAAAAATTATAAAAATAAAATGATATTTAATAGGTGTTTACCTTTCTTTGTAACTTAGTATAGTAATTGGTACATCAGGTGATATTATACATATATCTATAAAGAATTATATATTTTATGGTGCAGATACAATTTATTTATTTTTATAGCACGGAGTACCTCGGAGGAGTTTAGTAGTGGGGATGCTGGTCGGTATAGGGAATCCGAAGAATACGCACAAATTCATGTACCAGGGCGGGATAGTCGGCAAGATAAGCAGAACAAAAATCAAGAGGAACGTGATGAAGGTAACAATATTAGTATTAATTTTATTTAATAAGAAAATATTGAAAAAAATTTTAAATACATTTTTTAACTAATTTTTATAAAATAACCATGATTTGAGGTGATATTTGTCTGCGAAATCAGTAGTCACTAAGAAATTAAAAAACAGTATGTGCCGAAAATAATGCAACGTAGAGAAGAGAATAATGTGATGTTACCAAACTTACCTTAGTTCAAAAGTTGATGGTTAAAAAGATACAGGGTGTCAAAGTTAAAATTTTCTTGTTAATATTTGCAAATAACTTCTTAAATAATCCAAATATTTGCTTACATTTTGGAAATCGGGGGTTTTTGAGGATGAAAAATTCAAAGTTGTTATTAATTTTGACGTTATTATAATAGTAAAGGGTACCACTTATGGCACATCATGCTTTTTTTAAATGGTTGAACTATTTTGCGACTTAATGTGTACATCTAACTATTGAAACAAACGATTCTGCTACCTTTTTTTATACCTTATTGAAGTCGTTAGGAGTAACTGTTTTTGAAATAATCCTATTTGAAATATTCAGTGCACCAAGTAAAAACTATTTTCGTTTCATGTATAGTGCCTTTTCCGCTAAAAATACAGCAAAACGTTACTTGAAAAAGTTGTTCAATATAGCAATGTTCAAAATTTCAAGAAAATCCTCAAAGTTTGATGAAACCTTTATCTAGATATTCAACAATAAGGGTTTCATTAAAACATGAAGATTTCATCAAAGCAGCCAGATCTTGAAATTATGTACAATGCCATTATTTAGCATTCTGAATAACTTTTTCAAGTAACATTTTGCTGTGTCTTCAGTGAAAAAGACAGTTTACTTCAAATCAAAACAATTTTTACTCGGTGCATTGAATCGATTGTTTTAATAATCAGATGTATGCTCTCAAAAAGTTCTTCCACTTAAAAGAAGAAAAATGTGCCAAATTTGAATTTTTTGCCTCCAAAAACCCCCGATCTTTAAAATATATGCAAATTTTTGGATTTTTTAAAAAGTTATTTACAAATATAGAAAACAAAATTATAACTTTGAACACCCTGTACTTTTAACCACCAGCATTTGATTAAGGTAAGTTTGGCAACATCATATTATTTTGTCGTCAGGAATCTAATGTATTGCATTAATTTCGAGATATCTGTATTAAAACACACTTACCAGCATCTGATATTATTATAGGTGACAGGTAGCATATATCTGTTGTCATTAAAATTGAATTCTATAGTGATCTCTTTTAAAAGCATACGTTTATCCTTTAAATGTGCATATTTTAAGGAGGAATAATGTGTTACATCTAGAGATGTAACATTTACAAACTTAAAATGCTGATATATAGCATCATTTGCCTCATGCACAACTTCAAAATATTACTTAGTTGTGCAAGATTTGGATTATGTGAAATTACAAGTTCATTACAGGCACACTCGTTCCGCAAATATGTTCTTTATTCCATTTCATAGGACTACTTATGGTAGGAACAATTTTATTACTAGAGTATGTAGGCTTGCAAACCTACAACTATACAGATCTGGACTTTTTCAGTAGTAAGTCACAATTTCTTAGACAGCTTGGTAACTGCGAACTCTAGTGTAATTAAAATCTATTGGATGCTTGAAGCTCTATTGGAGCTGTTTTTGTACGTACAGTACATGTACCTAGAGTTGTTTGAGGTATGAGGTGATTGCTGTATTTTTATTTTATAATTAAATTGTATGTGGCTATTTGTACTTATGTATGTACTATTGTGCTATTGTGTATTGTTTATGTTGGTACATATATGTTATTATTATTCTAATGATATTATTATTGTACTATAATATCTAAATTGATATGGGGCCTTGCCCGTGAAATAAATAAATAAATAAATGTCTGTGTATTTATAAAATTTTGCAACATGATTTTTTCATTCTTAGCATAAAGTGATCTAATATGGATACCAAATTTTACATCCAAAAAATTATTAAGTTATAGGAAAATAAATGCCCTTTAAAATGCAGTATGTATATTTATTTCTATTGTACATATGCCTATTATTTATTTATTTATAAGTACAGCACCCAACAGCCTAGGTCATTAATAAGATGGGAAAATACAATACAAAACGACAAATATATATAAAATCACAGTATGTATCTAATACATAAACAAAAATAATAAATGCCATAATGATAATAATAATTATGCCATATCACCATAACAGTTTATTTTTATTGTTACTGGATAATGGAATTACCTTCAATTTTATATTCTTTTCAGTAATTCTTAATCAATGTGTTTTAACTATTGCTGTATATCTACAAAAATAATGGTTTTTATTTTTTTCAGAAGTTATAAAGGTTTACGACGGGAATAACTCATTAAGGAGGCGAATCTTCAGAACTGTCGTGGTATCCAGACAAGCTCCTTTAAGCCAAGTGTTAACACAGGCGTTGAGGGCGTTTCATATCACAAAAGACCCAAATTCATTCCATCTAACAGATCTCTATTCATCCGAAGAAGCTGTTCTGCAAGATCCTACTCCCGTCTTAAGTCTTCATAGGAAGGAAGGAAAGCGGCCAGCTGTTTTTCTTAGATTTAAGTAAGTACCTATGTTGTGGATATTTCTTTGAAACTTGAATAATAATAATTGAAATACTATTTCCGCTTTGTAGTTTTTAATCCCTTATTAAGTATTAATTATTGCTTCCAGGGACCGTGATAATGACAAAGGTGAAGTGCGCGTCTATCCCGGAAAACTGCAAGTATCTCAGGCATTCTGCACCGTGCCTGTGGATTCCAATACAACTGTTGGCGATCTCATCCGAGAAGCACTTAAACGTTTTGGCCTTGAAAGCTATAACTGTGAAGACTATCGTTGTAGTGAAGTACTTCTGGATAGAGGAGGTATGTAATTTATGTATTTCTATGTTGATCACTAATAAAATATGCGAGTCTACTAATAAAGTATGCTACAAATAATGCCAAATGGTGCGCTATCTAAATAATTTTCTTCTTTTTTTTAAATTTTTAAAAACAATGCCATTTTTTTAAATGTTAAGCGGAACAATTTCCTATACAAGGTGTTCAGAAAATAAATATGTTTGATCAGAGACAGCTTAGCTCTATATTTAAAATTGCTTCATTTAGTAGAGGGCGTCAAAGTACATATTATCTGCATTAAACTAAATTTGGTTCACTAGTACTTGCCTATATAGAGGGTGTTAGAAGTTTGAATGCCATAACTTCAATATAAGATAGATAAAGTATAAATTAACAAAAAAGTTAAATAGTACAAAGGCATAACTCAAGCCGTTCTTAACATAAGATATTATACAAGGAATTTTATCACAATGTGGCAACAGTGTCAATACACGTTGTGCCAAGCGAGCTGTTTGTTTGTTGCCTATTTACATGCCAGCTTGTATTTTAGTGATGACAAAAAATCCAAAGATAAATAACTATTGTGAAAATTAATGAATTTAGTTTAGACATCTGTTTTGAAATTTTATTTTTACACAATAAATGGTGGAATAATAATTTTTTTATATTAAATGTTTAAATCTTGGTGATTTTTAAATGTTTAAAATAGTTACATAACTTAATCCAATTAGGAATTAGAAAAATAAGCAAGAAACACTTCTAAGAAGACACATCGCAGAAATAATCATAATTTAAGTACTTGCCAAAAATCAAAATACAATGCCATTTTTAAGTTTCTAACTAACATAATACATAATTACAACATATGTCCACCATTATTTTCCACACATGCACGAAACTACCCAAGAATTTTATAATTAGGGATATAAGGACATTCGTTGAAGTATCTTAATGTCTTCTTGATATTGGTATTGGTCTTATGAAATTCTTGATCACTATCAATGTCAAGAAGATGTTAAGATACTTTAACAAATATCCCTATTAGACAGCCGTCATTGGGGGACACGTTCTAAATAAATATGTTGTGCACTTGCAGAATTGCGGTGGGCTTCTCCATAAATTAATAACATTTCTAAACATTTCAACAAAGACAAATTAATACTTGTACTAAAAGAATTTGCGATAAACGACAGACACTTTACAGTTCAGATACCAACTGATTTGTAGTCACTGTACTTCTCGTTTGCGATATCGATTTTGGCGATTTTATTGATTAATGAAAAAATTGTTTTTATTAAAACTAAATACAAATAAATTGAAAGAAAGGGTAAACATTGCATTTTATGGCCATTTAATGCAGCATATTATTGTGAAAACCCTTAATTAACCGAATTTTTGCACATGAAATTGGAGATTTGTTAATTTTTTTCTCGAAAATGGTTGGGTTTAGGACCCATGTCATATAATGTTTTTTTGTTCATTTTGATGTACCTATATCTGTTAAATTTATGATTGTCAGCCTGTAGATGTCAATTTTTGATAAAGTAATGTAATAGTGGCCATATTTAGATTTGGATCAAAATTTCCATATTTGATTGGAATTTACTACCTGTAGGATCTTTGAAATGTTATAGCGATTGTTGAGTTCTTCTTGCTTACCCATCCTCGGCTTTATAATCCACGCTTCCGAGTTGTTCAGTTGAACCTTATTGTCTGGATCCAAGAGGGAACACTGCCAAGTACTTCCAGAGATCATCCGTGCCATTTTCTAATTTTTACCAGTTCTTAACTATCTCCACATATCCCAAGGAGAGCCTAGTTCATAATTTTATTATTTATTTTTATGGAATCCCTACGTCTTTTTTGGTTGCTAGAGTAACACAATACTGATTCTCTTTAGGGCCCCTGTTTATGTACTATTTTATTGCTCTGCTAACTGATAATGTTTGAGAGGAAATAATAAATTCAATATTTGAATAAATTTGTGTGACAGCAAATGTGCTTCTTGAATTGACAATTTTACTTAAAACTTTTTTCTGTTTTTTTGTAATATTTCTGCACTTTTCCAAATTTCTATACAATTTTCGCATAATTAATCATACATCTAGTGGTCATTGGCTAATCGGTACTAAACCTGAATATAGATGTACACATACTACGTCATGTGTAAGGTTGTAACAAAGTCGATATATATCTAAAAGATACGAGTCTGCCAAGGGAACTATGTTGGAAACATTATCCAATATAGATTGGAATGACATAGCTTTTCCCCAAATATCATCAAAATTTTATTAAAAATAGTCCAGTTATGATAAAAATCAATTTTCAAAACACAATTTCAAAAACTAATAACTTCGGTGTGAGGACGGAGAAAAAAAATTTACCTATATAAAGTTGATACGTTATTTTTACCTTTAGATTTAGAGATTGCTTACCATTTTCTTGACACCTTTAAATGAAATCAGTGCACACTTTAGTGGTATACTGCATTTAAAATATTAAATATTGAAACTGCAGTCGAATTTAATGCATTTATTCATTTACTTTTTTATTTTTCTAGTTACGGAGAGAGTTTTATCCTGGAATGAACGACCGTGGGAAATAATGAAACAACTTGGAAAGGACAGCATTCGACAGATGGAATTAATGAGGTTTTACTTACAGCTAAAACAAGATCCACATGGACCAAATCTGGCTTTATTTGTGGGAAATTTACCACCCAATCTTTCGGAGAGAAATTATGAAAACATTTTAACTGAATTTTTAGGAAAAGGTAATGTCAGTAAATTATAAATTATCAAAGTAATAACACATATAATTATTCTCATACTTATAGTAGACATAAAAAATGTCAAAGCCTGCCAACAAGTGTGAAAGTAGGGCAATACAATTTTAAATGTCCGTAGAAAATAAATGTTGTAACAGTTAATTTATTTGACAAATCGTATTGCTATCGAGTGCACCGAGTGCTCCGATTTACCCTAGGTGGGTGGAGTCTTGATTCGTCGGATGTGGTTCTGCGTTGTTGATATGTAAAAATGTTCTCTAAATGAGTCATTTCTAAATTGAATGAAACTAATTATTTCAGGTACTTACATTTAAAATGTTAAATTATATCCTGAAAATATACAAATGTACTATTGTTGATTCGACATATTCAGTGCTATACGGGACTTACTTGTCCTGTACCGGTGTGCTACAGAAATCGAAGACAGTCACTGGTTTTGTCTGTGGTGTAAACAGTATAAAATCATTAGTTTTTAACATGTTATTAAAGTTTTTGGTACTTCTGTGATCAGTATCATTGCAGACTACACTGATCACGGTTTTTAGCAAAATATACACATTTACAGAGGAAATGCATTTTGCGGTAATCATAGTTGTATGTATGGAGACACATGTCTAACGCCCATGCTCACTAGACGAATAACTATCTATATATATCTTACGTAATACATTACTACCATAAAATAATAGTAATAAATAAATTAAATAAAGACTTTCCATTTAAAAAATACAGAAAGTAGTTCAGGTTCCCATTTTTCACTTACACCCCTGTAAAATTGTACCAAACTGCGTGATTTGGATTGTTATTTTTTTGTTTGCAACTATACCCGAGTTCCAAAACAGTAAAGAGTGATTCATTTACAATACTTAGATGAGTACAGGAGGTGAGGGTTGCAGGGGATAAGATTACAGAGGAGTGCCACTTGAGAATAGTTTAAAGAATACAAAATATAAGTTGACGTTGAGTGAACCTAGCACTTTAATAGTTTAGTTTAAAAGATTTATACTCACCCATAGAATGTTGTCTTTTTAGATGGCAATGGCCTACCACCACCCACTTACATCTACCTTATCCGCATTCCGCAGATATTACACTTTTACACATAATACACTGCATACGTACATGCTATATACTACTGGTTACTAACACTATTACTATAACGATCACACATAAACACTTATATGCATTATAGGGTGTATTATAACCACAGCACCAGGTTCCATATGTTCCATGACAGTGTCATGCTTTGTTATCATATTATGGCCTCCATTTATCTATGTTTCGTCGGTGTAATATACCCTTGGATTCATATTTTGACCTAATATTTACTTTTTTTTATTTAATTGGGTATTTCTGCCATTGAAACATAAAAGTATTAACAAATAATCCTTTGTGCCTAATATTTCAGTCAAGGGGTTGGTTTTACAAATTAAGCTTGTCTTAAATTTCATATAACTGTTTTGTCTTTTTCTATCAACATATGTTTTTCGAATTTTGTTTTATAAAACGAAAATTCATGTCACACATAATTTGCAGAAGCATTCTTCAAGATATTTTAGGCAAAGTTCATCCTATGAGATAGCAACCTGAAATTTTATATATTGTCGCAAGCTTACTTTGAAAATACCACCTATGAATTGTTCTGCAAATGGCATATTTTCCTTCCGCCAGTTTCCACAATTTTCAGTTATGCAGTTGTATATTTTTCCTTGCCATTCTTTATTGCACATTATACACTAGCCACAGACACTCTTGTTAATGACCTACATATTTCAACAGCATCACTTACACTCATATTTTGGTCTTGAGCCGTAATTCCTCCATATAAGATTTTTATCATTCAATATTCCTTATTTATTAGATTAGGGTGTTTATGATTTTGAGATCTTGAATTATTCTTCATTCTTAAGAACACAAACCCAAAATCTCTAATAAATTAATTACAACACAATTAAATTTTCCCACTCATGGTAGCGCTGCCGATGGAACAGATGTATCCGTCAATTTGTCATAACCAATAGAAATCGAGCATTTTGATGTGGCGCATACCTATTTACTGCAGCAGAAATCTATGAAATTGGGTATATTCTGCCAGATATGTGGAACATACAATTCAATACAACAATTTTATATATGGACAGCATGTATTTCTCTTTGTGTTGACTGCTATATATTGTGAGCAGCTTTATAACATCAATCCTTCTCTACTATTTTGAAACCTGACTATACCTGCCCCACAGATATGCTTATCCAAATCAGTATAACGGTCTTATTACCTTTCCAGACCAGCTATGATTTTTTTCATAGTTTTTTTTTAAGATTTCATATTAGCGATTTTTTAATTGCTTTTTTTCTAAAACCCATATATCTAAAACTTAATAAAATTCTGGGAATATCGGAAGCAGTTATTGATAATTTGAAAAATACACATTGACCCTCATGTATATCTTAATTAATTTTGAGATCAATTTAAAATGTGTGTCAGTTGTACTATGATTTCTTTATCAGTATAATCAATAAAAGTTCGTATAATATGCATGATTTCAAAAAACAATCAACAATTGTTACAACAAAAGTAGTCATGAAAATCAAAGTTGTTCCAAATAGATTTTTAATATTTACGAATTTGGATGTAAATAAAATAAACATTTTAAGTAATTCTAATTAGAAATTAAAAAACAAAATTTAAATGAGAACTTCTATTAATTTACGCAAAAGTAAAATTAACCGATGGATCCATTTTTTTTATTATTTGACTGAATGCATTTTTTGGAATATGGTGAGTAATAGCTTTCCCTTTGCCCATGCAAATTATGAGATTAATATAGATACATTTTTGTACAGAATGAATCCTAAATCCCCTCTTGCATATGTAACTGTTTTACTTCTTATATGTTTGTGTAAAATTGACATCAGGTGTTTTTTTTGTCTCTATTTGTATTGTTGTAAATTAATGTCATAGCCATAATGTATACAATTTTTTTCTATCATTACAGAAAACAAATTTTCTAAAATTGGTCCAATCTACTATGAATATGGTTCTATGGTGATCACATATGAAGATTCAGACAAGGCTGTAAGAGCACTTTATACCTTACGAGAATCAAAATTTGAAGACAAACAGCCTTTATTAGGTAAACTGAAAACTTTTTTAATATTCTTATATTAGGTACATTAATCGTGAATGTACAGGGTGTAACTTTAACCAAGGGTCATATCATATCTATATTGTCTCACATTATGTTGTGGCAACTGAATTTTTTAACTTTAATTCATTATTTTCATAATCAAACCACCAAGTGCACTAGCCACAAGTGAATAGAAACATGGAAGCTTATAGATATGCCTTGTAGACATATCTCATAATTTAAGAGAAAAGTGAGGAATTTTATTATTCTATACACAAGCACATTTTGTCACTAAATGCTTAAATAATAACTATGAAAGTTTATACACTGGAAGACACATTACTATAAATACTACTTTAAATGTTAGGTACTATAAAATTAAACTTAATAAAACACAACACTGTATTATACAAATTCTATTTAGATTCCAGTAGAAACTAATACCACAGAAAATAGCTATATATTCTGTGCTAATACTCCACACAGAAAATCGGAAAATTGCCTACCACTGACAACAGTGACATATTCGTTGTTCTGAATTAACATTGGCCGTTTGTTTCATTGCCTGTCTACTACCCAGTTGGTGAAATATATGACCTCCTAAGCTTTATATTTGTTAAAGAAACAATTAGGGACTAGTTTGAAACTGTTGTCCATCTACTTCTTGCATTATGTTTACTAAAAACACATTCATGACTTAACTGGTCGAATATTTTTAGTTTGAAACCAGTTTGCATTCCTGGCTTGGACATACGTTAACATATCATTAAGTTATAGAAGAGCAAATTGTATTTATAAAATTATATTCCATCGCACTTACGCTCTCTGCTACTCAGTTTGATGCAGTTGATTTCAAAAAGTAACAATAGGCAACGCTAATGACAGCATTACAACTGATGTCTGATGACACTCATTGACAGTTTGAACAAGAGTTTAAGTTCAATTTACTTTAAAGTTACACCCTGGATAATTTAAAAACATTTAATACTGTAAAAGCATATTTATTGAAAATCTTGCTAAGGCACATGAAAAATATATGCTATTTTTTTTAGTTATGTTACTACCCAACATAGAACCTTCTATGATACCCCATGGAGTACAACCTTTGTTAGTGTTTGTTAATGTAAAATCTGGCGGGTGCCAAGGTCTTGAGTTAATATCTAGCTTCAGAAAGTTATTAAATCCTTATCAGGTATTTGATTTGGATAATGGGGGGCCTTTGCCAGGCCTCTATGTGTTTCGAAACATTCAAAACTATAAAATACTCGTGTGTGGTGGGGATGGTACGATCGGATGGGTACTACAATGTTTGGACAATGTGGGGCAGGATTCTCAGTGCTCGTCTCCGGCATGTGCTATAGTACCGTTGGGAACAGGTGGGTGAAAGTTTTAAATTATTTTCTTCTTTCTACAAATTGATTCTTGTACTTTTTATATATTCCAACAGTGCTAATAAACCACTAAAGTAATCAATAGAACATATATAGACAAAACTTTTATTGAGAAAATAAAACATTAATTACATGTCTTTAAAATTGTTCTCTTTTTTGGCACATTAATAGTTCACCGTGTTAAAGTAGAATGAAATTTTCAATTATGCATTTTATTTATTGAGACAAATAATTTTTCTTGTATTGTAAAGGTATTTAAAGTAATATAAATAAATTTTCCTACAATTCGTATTAATGAAGTCATATGTGTGTTTTTCGATACCAAATATTGTATGCTAAAGAACAACTCAGTTTACTCACTTTTAAACATATACGAACATACAAAATCAGCCACAGTATAGATGAGATCTAACTTATCTCTGTATTTCTAGAATTGCTTCTTCAGGTGGCCCCCCTTTTTAAAATTGAATTAAATATATAACTATAAAAAATGAACATATAAATTGAAATTATTTGAATAATTTTGAAACGACAATGTCATAAGTGTTATATATAAATTTCATGAGCATAAATGCATCCACGTTTGGCAAATTATCGCTAGATGTCTTTACAAAACTACCTATATCCTATTTTTGCACACTAATAATTAACAAACAAAATTGTCTTATAACTTAAATAACACTTAAAACGTATATTGGGATACAGTGAAACCGAAAATGCCTGCGTTAGTTTAGGTTAACCTTCAAGGTGACAAGTAGTACAACAAATACAGTGACATCATATTACACTTCAAGAATGCCTGCAACAGCTGTTGCTGGTGATCAGAAGTTTTAAATTAATTTAAACAGTAGGACAATGGGAAATTATCCACCCACTACAGATACCTAAAAATCGAATAATAGTAACAAAATAGTTTAACACTCCATTGTTCTGGTTCTTTATTCATGCATAATTTGTTTATTATAGGGAATGATTTGGCGAGGGTGTTAAGGTGGGGTCCGGGATATACCGGAGGCGAAGACCCTTTGAACCTTCTCAGGGATGTAATTGATGCCGAAGAGATTAGGTTGGATCGTTGGACAGTGGTCTTTCATCCGGAGGACAAACCTGATGACAGCGTTAAACAGGTCAATTCCACCGGTAAGAAGAGGCAAAAACTGTCCAAAATGAAAGTGACCAATGAGCAAATTAGAAAAGCAGGTCAATCATATGTGTAACTAGATGTTGTTTTGCTGTAATGATAACTAACACAAAATTTTACTGAAAAATAACAAAGTAGTTTTTATCAAAGAGACCCTATAGCTGCAATTTTTCAATTTTTTTTAAGTATTGTTCTAGACAAATTAAAATGTTTATGCTAAACCATTTTTAAATATAAACTATGATAAACATATCTTAAAAATACAAACTTAGAGACCTGGTAACTCAAATTGCAGGGTTACCTAGAAATATTGTTTTGTAATGGTGACATATTTTACATGAATAATATTCCTTTCAACAATAAGGCAATAAAGCGGGCATTACACTAACAATTTATTGTCGAAGAAATTTATGAATTAATTCATCAATTTCTTCAAGATCGCTCTTTGGTTTTACATTATGTTCAGGGCTTGGCAAGTTTCTTAACAATTTTCCTGTCAGATGTCACCCGTACCAACCTAAAAGTAATTTTAACTTTTGACATTATATCAATCTCATTTGTATACGAAACAAAAACTGTTAAAAATGAAAAGTAATTTCAATAATTATATTTTAGGGCAAACAAAGCTTCCATTGCATTTATTTATTGATGCTGCTCGGTTACTGGTTAAATATTTACATTTATTTTATGTTGGTATTCCTGAACTGAAGTAAAAATTGACGAAAAATTAGAACAAGTTTTAAGTCATCAATAACTTGACGAAGTTCTTCATCAACTTATTTGACGTCCAAATTTTAGTATTACATTTGTCAATTGACTTGTCGAAGCCACTTTATCAATTAATTGACAAAGAAATTGTTAATGTAAAGCGGGCCTAAGAGTACTAAAAACCGCTAAACCAGGGTTTTTCTAAATGGAGCACCCTATATGTTTAATCAAAAACTGTTCTAGAATTTTACAAATAAAACAATCAAGCAAATGATGACTTATGTCAAATAAGGTCCATTCTCACTATAGAGACTAGTTTGAAACTGTCAGAAATGTTCGTCCAACTACTTCTTGAGTTACCTGCACCAAAAAGACTACAATTTAACTAATCAAATATTTCTAACAGTTTGAAACCAATCTCTGGCTCTTGTGAGAATAAACCGATTGGATGTTTAGTTTTTAAGTGTGAACTAAAATACATTACATTACATTTATTGCCTAATTTACTCATGGCCAATATGATGTCAATAACACAAAACAAACTATAGGTGTGACCCTGTTGTTTGAATCACTCAGTAATATTTTTTTTTTTTTTTTTGGTAGTTAATATAAAGGCATTTATTTTTTCTCTGGAATAAGACGTCATGTTTGATATTTAAAAATTTACCAGTAAAACAATTTCTAAATTTTCTATTATAATTTCAAACTTATTATAATTTGTTCCTGTTTGTATAAAATACTATTTTGTTATGAATTGGATATTTTTTATATATATTTTTTCTGTGACACCTTTTTATTTTCTTGGTCTTTCAATTTGTGAGTAAGTAATTCTGTTTCTGTTCATCTTTAAAATATAGAGGCACTAAAAAAGGACCTTAAAACTATATATTTTAAAACAATTCATTTTTTTAGTTAGCATAGTTACACTAAACTAGTATATGCATGGCTTTTGGTCTTTTACTATTTAGAACTAGAGTATTTACGGCAAAACAACATTTTTTAAATCAATTGGTTAAAAGTAAATTCGGTGGGTTTGGAATAGTTTTGCAGATTTTTAAATTGGCCTACAAATTTTATGTTTTCAAACTGTTAAGAATTGTTGGTTCCAGTTCTAGTTACTTTTTTTTAAACAGAGCACTGGTAAGGATTTTCAGAATATTTTTTGTATTTATATACAAGGTTAACTATGACTAAGTACACAAATTTTAACCACATGCTCAGGGAGGTCTAAAAGACAATAATAAAATTAATCCAGAATTTTAGCTCAATATTTAAAAAATGGGTCAAAACCCTTTTTTTTCCACGAAAAGTCGATGCCTACGATAAGCGGCGACTGAGATGACTTAGATCCATAAATAAAGCTTACATCTGTCAACAATGTCAAGTACCATACGGTAGTCTTTTCGCAGCATTTCTAAATGCAGAAACGACAAAAATTAGCAGTCTTATTAGTAATAATACCTGACAGATACATAACAGTTAATCCAGTTAGCTCCAGTATTTTGCATAAGTTTTTCATTATTTCGTTACAAACTGGCAAAACTACAACATTTTCATTCATTATAACCACTCACTACCGATAAAACACATTTCCCGTAGGTACAGTTAGAAATATAATAATAGAAAACATAATGCACCCGCTACAGTCTTGTCCCATAACCATAAAACAAACTGGCAAACTATATTGTGGGGAAATACCTGTACCCGACACATATTCCTTAATTTAATAATTATAAAATGCTTAAAATTAAAATAAGGCACTAAAAACTGAAGAAGAACACAAAACTGCAACGTAAACACAGGAATTGAATTATGACATGACAACAAATTTTACCGTTGCTTGCTGGTTGCCTACTTTAACTCTGTAAACGTGCGGCGAACGGGTCGCATAGGTTGCGTTAAATAAGAATTTAATAAACTCGAAAATCGAAAAAAAATTTTTCGCTTTATAAATAAGTTTGGAATTTTTCTACAATTGCATTAATTCTTAATTTTCTCTATCCCCTCTTAAAATAATTTGTACTTAATCATAGTTAATCCTGTATATTTAAATATGGTACCTACCTATTCATTAGTAACAATTATTGTTTTTTTTTAATAGTTAAGAAAAAAGATTTTATGATTTTTAGTTATTGATGAGTTCATTAAATTTGAAATCATAATACAGGTTTACTTCAATAAATTAGCTAACAGATTGTATGGTGTCATATTTTGATGGACACGTTTAATGACTGGATGGACAAACGTGCAAAGATACAACAAATTTGAAAAGATCAAAGAATAAAACAAAAATATCTTTTTTAACTATTTTCGTTACACAAATTTTTTAGATACTATACCTGAATTTCAAAATAGTAGAGAGTGATTCATTTACAGCACTTAGATGAGTACAGGAGGTGAGAGTTGCAGGAGACAAAATTCTATAGGCGTGTCACTTCAGGAGATTTCAAAGAACAAAATTATCAAAAATAAGTTGACATTGAGTGAACCTAGCACTTTAATAGTTTAGTTTAAAAAGTATACTCACCCGTAGAATGTCCTTTTAGAGGGCGATGGCATACCAGAACCCATGCACATCAGGTAGGTGTACTACCTGATGTGCACTCTGCGGATATCACATTTTAACACATAATACACTGCGCTATATATTTACATACACACTACAGTAAAACTCGTTTATAACGTACTGGCGGAGACTTAAAAAATCGGTATGTTACCTATATCAGAAGTACGTTATAAAAAAATATATAAAATTTTTAAAATTTCTATTAATTCTTAACAAAAATACAAACATTTAACAAAAAGCAGCAACAGAAGAAGGCCCTATAATAATGCCGGGACTTGTTTATTCAGTACGTTATAATAATAATAATAATAATAATAATGCATTTATTGCCCAACAGAATAGACATTCCAATTACAGGACAAAACATGTTATAACAAAGTAATGAAGTAACAGTGTACTTAATTTTAATTACTAATAATATTTAACATTTACTAAACTAAATCAGTCTGAAAGCTATATCATAATATAGATGAGGCCAGTTAAACGCTTCCAAAAAATTGAGAACTAACTGATAATAATTGTTTGAGTGTATCAAAATTTAGGTCACATAAATGAGAAATTTGATCAAAATTAATTGACATGGTGTATACAGGGGATTTCGTAAGGACATTTGTTCTAGCATTACGACAGTAAAACATGTAATCATCACGAGATTCAGGCCTAGGTACACGTAAGTAGAATATTTTTAAAATTTCTGGTGAATCAATGAGGTTATGAAATAATTTAAACAAGAAAGATAGACTTGTGAGAACTCTCCTCAACTGCAACTATTTAAAATCGAATCTCTGCAACAGGAGGCCATGATCAAATCCTCTAGCAGGATAAATATTATCAACGCGATATGCCATGAATTTTAAAAAGCGACGTTGAACACCTTCAAGATGATGAATATTAACTTGATAGCATGGGTACCAAACAAGGTTAGCATATTCTAATCTAGAACGGACTAAAGAATAGTATAAACATTTCAAAGCACTAATATTGTTGAACGATGTGGAATTACGGACAATAAAGCCCAAAGTTTTAAAGGCGGTGCTTGAGATTGTATTAATATGTTCAGAAAATGAGAGTTTAGCATCAAATATTACCCCTAAGCCTTTAATATTACTGCTGCGTGTCAATGGCTTTGAATCAAGACTGTAATCAAATAAAATTATATTTTTCTTTAAACTGAAAGAGCAAACTTTACATTTATCAATATTAACGGAAACCATGTTTTCTATACACCACACCTGTATTGCATTCAAAAGTTCTTGCAATGCACGACAATCATCATAACAGTTAATGTTACGATAAAGCTTTAGATCATCGTTATAACCATAAGTACGTAATAAGCGTGTACGTTGTAACCGAGCTTTACTGTATACACTATACTGGTTACTAGAACAATATAATGGGTGTGTATTCAGTATATATTTCTCTTTGCATTGACTGCTATAAATTTTGAGTGGGTTTATATTATTAATTCGTCTCTACTATTTTGAAACCCGGCTATAGTGGTCATAATTCTTAAAAAGTGTCAATCTGTAGATTACTTCGAATGGTAATTTGTACGTTCTATAGGACCTGAAAAAATGTAGCAAACTTAAATGGATTGCTTTAGAAAATGTAAAAATAATTTAAAAAATTGTAATTCTAAAAAATTATGCTGGAAGATATAACTTTCCCTTTTTTTATCAGAGAAACAGATAAATTTTGTCATTAAAATATTACTACAGTCTGTAGTTAATTCAAAATTAAGAAAACATTTTGCAACACAACTTTTGATTTACTTTCTCTGATAACAGTCAACATTCGCATATCTCTTAAAAACGGTTATATAAGTAGACAAATCCATATGTATAGGTATAGTTTTTTTATTTTGAAATTTTTAATACATGATGTCAAACTAGTAGGTCAAGCCGTTAACCGCAGACACTTGGGTGAAAATAATATTACCATTATGTCATATTATTTTTACTTATATTTTAATATACTGGGTTGTATATTTGTACATGTTTATAAGGTTACCGCCACACTTTCGAACACTGATTAAAATAGTCAGTGTAAATGAAGAAATAACATGATGATTGTTAAAATCAATATTTTTTTTTCTTGCAAAGCTTTTATTAATTTAGGCTTATAAGTGCTTATTTACCACAATAGCATAATAAAATGACAAAAATGAGCAAATATAAAAATGTTTACAAATACTAGCAAATTGTTAACATACTAACAGAATAATCTGTTAGATTAGGTCATTGAGATGACTCTTTTATTTCAACCATGCTGAAAAAATTGTAGTTTCATTCTGACGTAAGTGAAGTGTATACCTTCTAAACAATACTAATTTAGTGTTGGAACCATATAATTAAGTTTTTTTTATTAAGTCCCATCATCAAAATTCTACAGAGTTGAGGTCAAAAGTCATCTCGGCAGTCAGGAACATTTTAGAATATTTTATTCATTGTGTGAAACCATATATTTTGCTGAGCCACAAATATCATCAGATCAAGATATAGGAAATTATTTTGTAAAAAAAAAACTCTAAGCGTTTAATCATTGTGTTAAAAAAATGGCCCATTATTTTATCTGAAGTGATGTGGTTAATGACTTACTAATTCATGATATATACCCTGTATGTGTAATTACTTTTCAAATTATCACAATTTTGTAATCTGCATTAGGTGTATGTGTGAAACGATTCTTAATAGTTACAAAACAAGCTTTTAGTTATAGTTATCGTTTACCTGAACACTTACTACAGTTGTAGCAGGTTCAACGAGCGAAGACAATTCTCAGATCTTCGTGATGAACAACTATTTTGGGATTGGGATTGATGCAGATCTGTGTCTGGATTTCCACAACGCCCGTGAGGAGAACCCTGGGAAGTTTATCAGCAGGTTACACAACAAGAGTGTTTACGTTAAGATGGGTTTACGGAAAATGGTAGGACCGAAGATGTGCAAGGACCTTCACAAAGAAGTGCGGTTAGAGGTTGACGGAAAGTTGGTTGAACTACCTCAAGTTGAAGGCATTATTATATTAAATATCTTAAGGTACTTTCAGTATATTTTATTATAACTGAATACTTTCAATTAAGTATATAATTTACGCCTTGTAGATTTTTTTCATGTGATTAATTTTATAATTTTCTATTAGTTGGGGTTCAGGAGCAAACCCGTGGGGCCCGGAAAAGGATGATCAGTTTTCAAAACCCAACCATTGGGATGGAATGTTGGAAGTTGTAGGTGTTACAGGTGTAGTACATTTGGGGCAAATCCAGTCAGGTTTACGAACCGCCATGAGGATTGCTCAGGTATGTAGTCAATATGAAATTAACAGTACAAACAATTAACCTATAGGTTAGGAAAGCATTTGTGAAATTCTTCGAAAATCTAGAGAGTGAACCCATAGATAATATAAAAGCACTATCAGTATAAAGTGTATAAAACATAAAAAGATTTTTATAAGAACTTAATCATTATATATCTCAGTATAAACACTGTGCTGCTGGATACAGTAAAGGCTCAAAGAAACCAAAGTCTGATTCTTTATCTGTGTCTGTTGCATTAGGGAAATATTTTGTTTGTGTATATGTAAACTATGTGTATTAGTACTTAATTTAACTGATGTTAAAGACACTAATAGAATAAGTGTATATGCGGGGACACACAATATGTGACACATATCAAGAGCGCATTCCGATTTACGCTAACGACTTAAATATACTGATGACTGATCCGAATAATTTTATCATACTGTTGGTGAGCTTTCGGTACTAACGTTTTGGACCATTTGTGCGAGTGCTAACCGATGCTTACAACCTAACCTACATTTTTGACAGTTTTGAGTTTTACACCCAAAAATATTTCTCTATTGACCAACTTTAATTTTGGCTTACACCATGATCCAATATATAATATTTTGTACTTTTACACATAACAAGTTGAGAAATCGAAAAAATTAGACATACATATTAAATATTTTTTTGCAAAAATAAAAAAAAAACAAATACTAAATATTCAGTTGCTATACTAGTAATTTTTTTTCATTTGCAGGGTGGACACATTAAAATCCATCTCAATTCAGACATTCCCGTTCAAGTGGATGGTGAACCATGGGTACAAAGTCCTTGTGATGTAGTAGTTTTAAAATCGGCTTTAAAGGTAAGACGTTGCACATATTTCTCTGTACTTTTTACACAGTAGACCTAGCACAGCAATAATTTAATGTACTAGCAAATAGTCAGAATGTATATAAAAACTGAGGGGTGTATATATATTTTTGTTTCTTGTTTTGACAATATAATTATTCATTTTCTAGCAATGAAGTTATACTATGTTATACTAAGTGATCCAATTAATTATTTTTTTTATCCATTCAGCAATTAAATTACATTATTTAAAAAAAATTACGAATGGCAAAATAATAAAGGTATGGGAAAAAACTGCACTTATATTAACAAAACATATATGTAGCTTGATACTTCAAACCTCATAAAGCTTAGGAAAAAATTAAATTTGGTGATAAGTAAAATAATATCTAATGATATAGTACATGTCTACATCTAGTGGTGTCCGGCTACTCAAAGTTACGCCTATAGTGGCCACAAGCAGAGAGATATTGACTATATTATGAGTACTATTGAAAGCCCGCATCTGTATTGCGATATTTGCAAAAACAGAATTTCAATACTGGTAAGAGCATTAGGCCATAGAGTAGATAATCCCTGGAATTCCGCTTTTGCAAATATCGCAATCGCTAATCATGGTAGAGGTCGGGGCTGTCAATAGCATCCACATTATGGTGTCACTTCCTGTTTGTGTCCAATTTAAGCACAGCATTGAGTAGTCAGTGACGACTAGATGTAGATACATACTACATAACAAGTACTCATGTCCCTCTGTCGGTTATGAGAGAATGCAAACAGACAAGGTTTTTTTGTTGATGGCCTCATCTAAAGGTGCATATAAATTTGTGAGCTGAGCGGTTTATGAACTGCTCAGCTCACAAGTGTAGACGGAGTTTCGAGCCTAGTTTGAGCAAGTCGCTTGATGTAGTAAACTTCGGCCAGACTGCTTCTCAAATTTATCAAATCTGTACCTACATATAAACATACATACTTACTGATGAGAGCTAATAAATTTGAAACCAGTATATGTTGTGTGGCACCACTCACGACTAGCCATGGCTGTTTGTTAGGTTTTTCAGGTGTAATTCAATATTAATCAGGGCATTAGCCCGCAGAGTAGTTGTTTCCTGAAATTACGCGTCTGAAAACCTGCTTAAGAAAATCCCAAACCAGCGGAACTAACTTTATGATATGTTAGTTACATAATTCATACATAATTTTCAAGCAAAATAAATCTCTCATTAAATTAGAAGCTATAAAATAGTATTATTTTCTTATGAAATTAGTTCATTTGTTGTCTATCTTATTTATGTGTAACGTAAAGTTACTAACATTAATATGAAATATAATAAACCGTATAAGGATATCTTTGTAGTTACTTATATACTTAGTTAAAGGTTAGTACAAATGAATAGATTATTAAGTACCTGACAATTAGTTTCAAATTTTTATTATAAACACCTCTTAGTTTGATACATTTAGATAGCCTTTCTTTTTTTAAAGTAATTTTACTCAATTTCACTTTAGTCTCTAGAACTGTTCAATATAACCGCTTAATTGTAGTATTTCACTATTATTAATTATGAATATTAATATATAGCACCTTTTTTTGTATTTTTACTAATACTGTTCACCATGAAAACTGACTTGTACACTTGTGAAAGCTTTTAAAATACATGCATGTATTGCGCTGTTGCATATTCCCACCCTCCCCAAGAATTGTAAAAACAAATACTAGCTTTGTATAAAAGTGCAACATAACAGCATAATGAACACATTTATCTCGATACCTATATATAAAATAGCTGTGGCAAGGAAATGCTTTATTTAGCTACAATTTTTTATGTGGAAAATATAAATAATTTAATCTCTTTTTTCCTCAAATTTGAAAATCTCTATATGTATAATTTGAATATAATAAAAGAACTGTTACCCTTCACTTATATAATTTTTTTCTTACAAATAGTCAAATCATGAAATTTTGTATTTGATCTCTATTTCAAAATATTGTAATAAATTTTCTATCGGTACCTGTATAAGGCATGTTTTGATGAAAAATTTTATTTCTAATATTAAAATAATTTTAAATACGCTTCAGCGATGTGTCACTCAATTGAATTCTTTTCTTTTATATAAAAAAATAATTGAGGGTAACAACTCAATATTTGCATTGTAATGCAATATATTTTAAATTAAAAAAACTAAAAAAATATAATTAAGTACCTACAATTTTTCTAGTAATAATTTAATGTGAGAAATGAATAGCACTTTTCTGAAATTCTCATTATATGCATACATTTACAGAGTTCCATATCGTAGAATTCAAATTCCAGTAATTTGGAATTTAATATTTATGATAAAGCGCCCTTATAGAGCCCTTTACACCTTCACTGCTTTTTTGACATTGCACCCTGCAACATTTTGACAATTTTTCAAGATATTCACAAATTCTTAAATCGTTAATATGTACATATATACTGTCAGAATTTTTATCATTCAATGTTTTAATTGTTTTGTATATGACTAATGGCCAACGGTAACCTGTAATATACTTTAATTAATTTGCAACTTAATAAAAAAGTGCCTCCCATACATGGTTCAAGAATATTATATTAGAAAGTATGACATCATCTAACTGAATATTGCAATTTTATACTCGATTTATAAAATTCTAAAAAATAAAATTTACAAAGAAGAAAACAAATTTTTATGTCAGTTCAAGTACCTACAAGTATGTGCAGAGATATTTACGATATATTATCTGCCTTTTCTATTTCTATACAGGGTGCGCCAACTAAAACGAAACAGTTGTTTTCTCGGTTGATAAAAAAGTTATGCAAAAAATGCTCGGATACATCAACTTTAATGTGGAGGGGGAAGATTTTTTATTAGAAATTGATGATGATTTTCTTCACCCCCTAGGCAGGGGATAAACCACCCCTAAAATTTTAAATTGGAAGGGGGGTCGAGTGATACATCAAATTAAAAGTTTTTTGAAGGGCTTTATGGTGATACCAAAATTTCTTAATTTGGAACAACCACTGATGAATAAATCGATTATTTCTTGATGCTAAAATCATAGATTTTGTTAGGTAATAATAATAGGTTTTATGAATTAAGAAAAAAAATTAAATACTATGATCAAATTAACATTCTATCTTTTTCTCTGTTGAAGTTAGATATGATTTAATCATTTTTGATAAATAATTCAAAATGGACAAAGTTTAACTAACGTTATGGGGACAAGCATGTAAGCCGAAAGTATGTGCTGGAATTAGTAGCGAAGTTTAGAAAAACTGGTTCAATTCTTAACGTAAAAAAGGATTGTAGATGCCCGGTTAGAAATGAAGCGGTGGAGGTAGGAGTTTTAGGACAAATGGTTTTAAAACCAACAACCAGTGCAAAACAGTTGTCGACTTCCACTGGAATAAGCGCAACTAGCATTCGCAGAATTTTAAAATCAAAAAAATTTCACCCCTACAAAATTAAACTTGTTCAAGAATTAAACGAAGACGATTTTGACCGCCGAGTACAGTTTTGTGAACTTATAAGCCAAAGAGCCACTGAAAATCAGAATTTTTTTTCAATATTTGCTTTTCGGATGAAGCAATTTTTTCTTTAAATGGCATTGTTTGTTAATTGTCACAATTGTAGATATTGGTCAGATATTAACCCACATATCTTCCACAAAGCGCATACACAACATCCCCAATAATTAAACGTTTGGGCGGGTATTTTTGGGGATCACATTACCGGACCATATTTTATTCCCCGAAATCTGACTGGCGAGACATCTTCAGTTGCTGGAAGACTTCGCTTATCTCCAATTAGTAGATCTTGTGGAAAATAATCCGGATTATTCAGAAAATCTATGAACATTTCAACAAGATGGTGCACCACCGCATTATGCTTCAGCGGTTCGGCAATTTCTAAATTAACATTTTCCTGGTCATTGGATTGGTAGAAGGGGTCCAATTGGATGTCCTGTAAGGTCTCCAGATTTGACTCCATTAGATTTCTTCTTATGGGGTTATCATTAAAGTTGATGTGTTCGAGCATTTTTGCATAACTTTTTTATCGACTGATAAAACAGTTCTGTTTCGTTTTAGTTGGCGCACCCTGTATAGGAAAAACATTGCAAACAGACGATTGATGAGAAAACAATCCTGATAGTAACTATGCATATGGCACATTCTTGTGACTATATTATTAGATGCTTGTCGAACAGATATTGTATAAAAAATATACATAATGTTCTATTTAAAGAAGAAGCATTGTGATCACAATAAATAAATGTTTGGTTTGTAATTTTTACCTAAATATCAAAGTACAACAGTATCCTGTATCTGAATTTTTCACCGAAAATGATCACTTCGGTAACTTGACATATTCATACTTTTGATATCAGCAAAAATTTACAGATTTCAGAAATATAAGGAAATATAGGATGTTCTATTTAAAGTCGCTCAATTCTGTCGCATTTCCAGGCTCAATCATTTTTTCTAAATATGAAATGAATAAATAAACTTCTTGAGTAACCTTAGACATATAAAAAATATATATATTTTTTATAATTTTATATAAACTTTTTAGACAAAAAAAAACATTCTATTAGTGTTTTAATACACTAATAACTTACATAATTTAACAAAAAATGTTAATGCATGACTATTCCAAGATAAGATTCGAAGAATGGCTTTTAAAATATCACAGATTCAAATACAAAATGCATGCAACATTACAAAATAAAAAAGGAATTAAAAACAAACAGATCAGAAAATATTTCCTAATGGATGTTATTAAAATTTTTGTAACTTTATGCATCGGTAAAACTGAACATCACACATAATATTGGTTAAATATATATGCATAATAAACTATTTTGATATGTAGTTGACTGTAAATAGTTGTTAAACTGTTAGGATTTATATGTATGGCTTTGCTTTTTAATTACATGCACACATACATTGTAAACATTTTTATTTGTCCTTTTACAAACACATTTCACAATTATGAATACCTAAATTCAAACAAAACAACCTACATAGCGGTTTTCATGTAATACTTCTGGCAATTACCTGTATACACACTAATTACAGTATTAATTACTTATACAGGCGACCATGCTGAAGAAAAATAAGTTCAAGCGTCGGCCTACAGAACCGAATATACTACCCGCCAATGGGGAGGGGGGCAAGAGCACAGACGACTAATTTATACCCGTTCCATAAAACACACCATATTTTTCATAAATCTTATATTTTTGTAAGGTTTCTATCATTTATCTTTTATCTCTTACCATTAGCATGAATATTTTGCTTGTAACTGTAAATTGCTTTATCATTTTGTTTGAGTAGATTTTACAGTTGTTTCGCAGTTTTATATTTATTAAGTGTATATATGTGTGCGCCCCTCCCCAGGCTACCATGTTGAAGAAGATGAAGGGTAAAATGAAGAGGCGCAACACTGAACCAACTATGCTAGTGTCTCCTGGTGCACAACTAGCTCCTCTACCTTCCAATGATGGCGAATCACCAACGGATCCCAATAACACAACTTTTTAATTATAATTCGCTAGTGAATTCCTTTCAGTTTAGTGATTTCTTAGACATTATACCCGAGGGCATGGGTTGTTTTCTTTCTTGCATTTAAGAATCATATTACATAAAATATGTATTTAAAAACAGTAAACTGTAATAATTATTACGTTATGGTATGGTATATTTACCAAAGTATTGGTGAAAAATTATAGATTTTGTGGCTAAATGCCCGTTGAGTTTATTTAATTTTAAATAGTTTATTTAAGTACAAGTAATGTACTTTAGGTATGTTGTAGTTTTTAAAGTTTATTTATCAAAAAGAGAAAATATCAAGAGAAATATATAAAGTACTGTGCCGCCAAAATACACAAGTACTGCCATCTGGTCAAGAACACCATGTGGCGAGAAATACCAATGTATATTCAATCGCTATGAATGAAGACCATAAAGAAGAAAGGAGTAACATCACCCTCCTAAACTGAAGTGACTCCGATCAGCTACGTTTCTGGAAAGCAGCTTTCAGCTATGGGAAATGTTCATCCAAAGAGACGTTTTACAGTGAGTCATATCGTGTGAAAGAATAAAATATTTGAACTACCAAATTGTGTAGAAGGTGTGATTTAGTCGTGATAGGCTTTGCGAGCAGGCTAACTGTGAGATGTGTTCCAGAACATGTTGATCGCCAGTAGGCTATATGCAATTCTAGTCACCTTTCCCTGCGGTAGGAAGCCATTAAAAGTGGCAGGTGTGTCGGTGTCCTATTCATGTTATTATGTTGTTTCCGGTAATACTTTACAAGGTAACCAATAACAAGATAACATTTGCCGTTTTATGTATGTATAAATATAACCATTGTTATAATTGATTACGTCTCATAAAGTTTTATTGGAGATAGCCAATGTGTTGAATAGGTATTATGTTAGGTGGCGTTAGGTCTTACTCTCCAGGAAGTGACGCCGAACGCTGTCGTTAATCTGCCTCTGTGCAAGGGGCTCAGTTCTTCACGGATGCTGCCTGGAGCCTAGTTCGTGAAGAAAGCACAATAGGCAGATTTACGCAACGATGTGACCCTTAATTTAGCTATTATCTTACTTAAATCGATGTGCTATATTGTTTGTAATTATATTTCCAATTATGTATTTTAGATGAAATCGTCAGAACGTTTGTCTGTTTCATCAACCGAAAAATTTCAGTATACTAATTATTACGATACATCTCCGTGGTCGTCAAGATCTATGTTCATAACTACTTGAAACCACAAATCTTATAGGACACTGAGGTTTTTCTTTTACATATAAGATATGAAATATATGTATATGTGATTAAATAGATATATTAAAATTGTGAAATATAGAAATATTAAATGTATATATGTATTTTCTTTTCCTATCGACATATTATCTTTTATTTGTAATATCAAGACTAGATGATCCATGTTGCTTTGTTGTTTTTGTAGATATTGGAAAAATAAACAATGTTTCATTAGCTAATTATTCTCAAATTTTTCATTTTATTTATTTTTTTTTTTTCAGCAAAAACATCCTGTGTATTTTTAAATATTTTGTTATTGAACACGTTCTCATAATTATGAAAATTTATGAGAAGAGCTGGACATCAAATCTTTACAGGTAATTTCAAGAAACATGGCAAATATTTTAATATACTACAATATTATTTTATTCATATGAATTTTTCTCCAATGGTTATTGTTATACAATTTTAATTATGAATGGATTAAAATATTCCATTATTATTTAAAAATTCCATTCTAAGTGAAAAAGAGGAAAAAGTTGTTTAGAAATCGTGTCACCTTTGTAATACTTGTTTGTCGATTCACCTAAATTTCATTATAATATTCTGTAACGTACTCTACTGTGGCCACTCCCATGTTAGTTTTTGGAAACACGTATCAGATCCTATATGTCAGAATTTGACATTTGACACTGTAATAGTTTACTTTTTAATAGTACCTACTTGTCAAATTTGGTTTACTTAAAACGTACGGTATGTATTTTATATCTTGTATCCTGTACTTCACACAACTTGCTTCTGTCCAAATATTGTAGACTGTTAATAAAATATATACACAATAATAGACTGCTACTTCATTTTCACCATTAAAAACACAATACTTCATTATTTTAAGCGGTATAAATTTAAAACTATTATTATTATTATTTACAGAAACATACATTCAACTGATATTTGAAATTTGTCATTTCTAAGAGACGTCAAATAACTGATACAAACAATTGACAACTATGACATATGTACTGTGGAGTGTTGCCACACATGGTGAGTCACTGCAAACGGGTAATAGAACAGACTAGATAAAGCACAGCCTCAGCGATTTAACAGCCGATAATTTTAATTTGTGTATAAACGGATATTAAAACTCGTCCTTCATTTTATGAGAAAAAGACATTCTTGGTTAAATTTTGCTTATCATTAAAATAAATTTGCCCATTGTTTGCTAAATCGTGTTGCCTTAGTAATAATTGTCTGTTGAATCAGTCGAATTTCAATCTAGAATTCTGTAATGTGTGGCGACTCCAATGTTAGGATTTGAAAACATACAATCAGGCCGTAAATGTCAGAAACTGACACTGTAATAGCTTACCTTTTTTGAAAAGAACATCTGCTAGGACAGAGCTGTATCAAGTACACGTTGATGATTGTATTCAAATACCTACCAAGTACTAAGTTATTTTTGTTTACATAGTACAAAGTACCAAGTATATTCATTACTTAAAAAGTATCTAATTACAAGTACTTGATTTCTACGAATATTATAAATAAGTACTTATATGAATTTATAAAACATACCCATAGATAAAATAGCAGGATTAATGTCGCCACCAGCTATTTATCATATCTAAATGTTTAACATTAAAATAAATAACTTACTATTGAATAATTTTTTATTGTAAAGAATTACAAATCGTATTGCCCCCAAGTCAACATTGATTTGAGTAGGACGTACGACTAATGACTGACGAGTATAGACGCATATGTACAGCCCCCACCTCAGAAATGTACTTGTGAACTTGTGAATTACAATTTTTCAAATGTATTCGAGTACAGGGTTAACTATGACTAAGTACAAATATTTTAAGATGGAATAGAGAAAAATAAGAATTAAAAGAGTTGCACGTTAAAAAATGTCCACATAAACGAAAAAAAAAATTTTTTTTTTTCAAAACCTTATTAAACCCTAATTTAGGCAACTAACAATAATTTGTTGTCATAATTGAAACCTTGTATATTTATGTTTGTGATTTTCTGTTTTTTTCAGTTTTTAGTGCCTATTTTAAACACTTTATAGTGGTTCGTCAGTTTGTTTTTATAAGTTATTGAACAATATTTTATAATTAATGGCTGCCGGGAGTACATTCAAAGTTTTCTATATCTATTAATATTCCTTTGGTTTGATTTTCTTAGAATAAATGTGAATTAGTGGGTTATCCTGATGGACCTGTAATGAGTGAAAATGCAAGTTCAACAGTTTGGAATGAAAAACGAATGTAAAATGCTGTAGCTAACAGGATTAGCTGTTACCTATCAGGTATTACATATTTATTATTAATGTTAATTTTTGTCGTTTCTACAATTGAAAATGCTGAAAAAATGACGGCATGGCAGTTGACAGAATTAAGATCTAAGCCATCTTGGACGATGCTCATCATAAGCATCAATTTTTCGGAAGAAAAGATGATTTTTTTTAAACATCGAGTTAGAATTCTGAAATAATTTTTCTGTTGTCTTTTAGACCTACCTGAACATGTAGCAGTGGCGCCTCGTCGTATGAAGCTACTGAGGCCGGGTCTCATTGTAAAATTTAGCCATCACACTGTATATTTTAATATCCCATAATTTCTAATTACCTATTACATTTATCAAAAATCAATATAATGGAATAAAATAATTATTGCTTAAACTGTAGCCCTCGTAAGTTCTAAATAACGGACCTAGGTACGCTTCAATATTTCGCCGTTTCTACCAGCGTGGGGAGTCATATATGGTATTATCGATAGGCTCATCAATAGGTAATAGTGAATCTCCCTCACAATATTTAGGCATCTCTAGAAATCTTAAGGAATCTCTTACACGAATCAAAGAATTTCTGAATTAAGAGACGAAGAAACAAGTAAAGGTTGCGACAAATTAGAAATAATTTTGAACTATAAAATGCTATATTACGAAATTATAGTTTGCATCTCCCCTCAACTAAGTACTCATTTTGGAAATTTACACAATTTACATTTCCCTGTTTTAATACGAGGTACAAGGAAATTAATTTTCGCCAAAATTTTATTATCGACCTTCACAATAGTCTCCCTTTAACTCTACACGATTCCAACGTTGCTCCCACAATTAGAAGCACCCTTGGTAATCCTCCGCAGTTAACCCATTCAGCACCTTTGACATCCTGTACGCCACCATTATAAGTTCCCTTGAGGTGCATCTTGGGGAATAAAATAAAATCGCATGGGGGCAATATCGGGGTTATAGGGTGGGTGAGACAATGTTGGAATGCCTTTTTTTGCCAAAAACTCTTGCAGAATGAACAAGGAATGGCCTGGCGCGTTGTCGTGGTGCAAGATCCAGCCGTTCTCGGCGAGTTCAGGTCACACACGGAAAACGCGGGCACACAGCCCTTCCAGGACGCCAACATAGAACTGTCTGGTTGGCAGGAACATATTCATGATGTCGTGGATATCGAAAAAAAAAACGATCAACATTGCCTTCAGTCTTGACTTGGACATCTTCGCTTTCGTTGGCCGCTCTCCACTCTTTTCCACCCACTGCTGACTTTGTTTACGGGTCTCGGGGTCATACTCAAATATCCAGGTCTCATCTCCAGTGACTACCTGACTCATCCAGTCTCTACCATTGTTCCGAATACGGGATAACAAATCCTCGTAGATCGATTTTCGCATGTCTTTCTGTTCATGGGTGAGAACTTTTGGTACCATCTTTGCGCAAATCTTTCGCATATTCAAATTTTCATGTAACATCTTGCAAACGGTTTCTTTGTTGACGTTTAACTCGTCAGACAACGCACGAATGCTTAGACGCCGGTCAGACGTGATCCGTGCATGCAAACGGTCAACATTCGCGTCAGTACGAGAGGTGATGGGAGCTGCTTCACGTGGATCGTCTTCTACCGATTCACGCCCCTCCTTGAACCATTTTACCCATTCAAACACGCATGTTTTTGACATGCACTCATTTCCATACCCCACCTGCAATTTTTGAAGGATTTCCAAGGGTTTTTCGCCAGATTTCACTAAAAATTGAATCACAACACGTTGCTTGTAATTTAAGTAATTTTCACGACGCCACTAAAAGAGTTACTTCCAAAAAATACACATAAAACACAAACCAAACATGCTATATCGATTTCAACCTTGGATTGAAACTAAAAGGAAGGTCCGCCCTCTCTAGAAAAACGTTGACGAACGATGCAGTGTTGCCAGTTTCCGAGTTATAACTAAATTCCCGGAACTTAATTGCCATACACTTAATTGTTTGAATGTTTCCTATAAATGTATCCAAACGTTTTTAACATCGATAAGTTGAAAAACAAACTTTATATTTCGTACAGAGACGAATAATTTTGTAATTTAGAAGTACAAAAAATGGTAGAAATATACAAGAAATTTGAAATGGTATTTTCGGAAACATACAAATAATTTTGCTTAGTTTTAATAATTCCTGTAGCAAGTGCTTGAATTTGGAAATTTAAAAGACAGACGAGTATACCTGTTTTATATGTAGAAATAGATAAGTAGATTGACTACCTTGAAAATTGGTTTTTAGATTTTTTTTTCATATTTTTTAGTGTTTTTAAATGAAGTAAGAATTTTTCTTTATTATTTTTCCTCTTATAAATAAAATTCTAAGTTCTGATGTAATTTAGTTTCTTAATTTATGGTTATAGTAGTGCTATTGGGGAAGACTTCCATAATAAGAAACGATGAACGTATCAAAGAATATTACCTCAGGGGTGACGTGAAAATTTATTTGTAGCAGCTACCACAAGCTGCCACTAACGTGGTTAAAATTTTTGTACTTAGTCGTAGTTAGTACTGAGTAGGTTACCCCAAATGTACTTAAAGTATTAGAATTATGTATTTGTACTCGAGTACTGACCAGCTCTGATAGGGAATATTTCCTGTTAGTTTACAGCACAAACGACTTGGTCCGACATAGTTGTCGATTGTTCTCATCGTAATTTGATGTTTCATAAAAATTATGACAAATGCCAAATATCTGTTAAGGTCTATGTTTCTGTGTATGTATCATATATAAATTGATACAACCTAAGATAATAAATATTGTGATTTTATGGCGAAAGTGAGTAGCAATCCATTATTAATAGGTATGTACCCAGTTTAATGAAAAATGTATAATATTTAGACACAAAAGCTTTGTGTGAAGTATTGGAATGGTATCAGTGCCTCATGTTTTATTGTTTTAAAATAGTAAATAAAAAATACATACATTTTTGCAAAATAAATTAAATAGGTAGGTTCTATTAAAAGATACGCTATTAGTGTCAATATCAAATGTCAAATTCTGATATTTATGGACTGATGTATATGTTTCCAAACACTAACGATGGTGTCGCCACACTACAGCATATACAAAATTCTACATTGAAATTCAGCTGATTCGATAGACAAGTATTACAAAGGCGATGAGATTTTGCAGACGATGGTTTAACCTAAAATACTTTTTTAATATGAACATCGCTTTTAACATAATCAATGGTTTTGATATAATATAATCATTGCTACTCACAATTAAATTGTGTATAATCACAGTTTACACGCCTTGCCTAATTTTGTTTCTAACAATCTAACCTAACCTCACTAATTTTGAAATTGTTAAACCCCTACTAAAATGGTAGCGCTCGAGAAAAAAGGGGAAGACATTTGAGGGTGTCCTGTTCTTGATTAATAGAACGTGCTATGAAGCTGCTCCAAGTTTCTCTAAACCGCCCAAACCATGGTAAAGAATGCAAATATACATTATGCGTTCTCAATAAATCCTTTTACTTTCACAGTTCTGTTACAAATATTTTTTTATTTATAAATGATAGTAACCAATTTTCGTAAAAGATATGATTTTTAATTTTTTTGAACAGCAAATCTCATATATTATTTATTCATGCAGATGCTCTTAAATAAATGCATACTTACCACCACAGAATATATACTAGAAGAAGGTCCTTTTTATTGTGCCAACATCGAAACGGCATTGACATATAAACGACGTGTCGCCCTCATTGTCCCTGGCAACCAAAATAATTGAACTAAAAATAAGATCGCTAAGTCGGTAATAATATTTACTTCATAACTTACCGACTCAGTCGATAAAACAGATATTTAATTCAGGAGGAATTTTTCAAATTATTTTATTTAACTTCACTTTTGTTCTTTGTTTCACAATAATGTTTAAAAGAGTATATGCAACAATACCAGTTATGATGGTAACATTGTATTATACTCATTTAAATATTATTGCGAAACAACAATATAAAACACTCAATACTGGTAAAAAAATTTATTATATCACAAAACAATAACAAATACATTTATAAAGTCAATCACAACATTCTGCATAATAGAATAAGGTATTATTATGAATGATTATGTTATACCAATTAGTAATAATCAATTTTAATATTAATCAAATTTATTCTGAATAAATACTTCTATGCAGAAACTTACATTTTTTGTTAAAATTGTTTCTTAAACGCCATATTAAACTGTTCATCTAAGGAGAATTGCTATCAATGTTTGGAATATCTCATTACATCATCATGATTATTAGCAAGGGTGCTTGAACAACATGGACTATCGTATTATCTATCGGAAAAGAATTTGTATTAAGTGACAGTAATTGAGTTTGTTCTAGTTGTTGTTTAGAACCTTCAAATTGTTTATTATGTATTTTGTACAATACAGATTACAAATTTTACCACAAAATCAGAATCTATAAAATAACTATCATAAAGGAAAACATTCTGACAGTATTTGGTAAAACATTGTTTTCCATATTTCTAATGATTAGAATCCCATGGTAGCAATTTAGAAACGAATTTTTGGCACAATATATAATTATTTGCAAGAATAACTAACTTAACTTACCGATAACAGATCATTGAGATTATATATACTAACAATTCATATAATCAATGAACAGATGATGCTGCAATGAGATTTGACATGATTTATAACTTTCCTATTATCATATTTCAATAGAGATGACAAAGATCACAGCTTGTTTGTACACCGATAACCAATATCGCAGACCCATAGTTTATGTAATTGTTTCGATTCCAGCAGACAACTAGCTCATATTATATGTTCGTTTCGATCCCATCTGGTGCTAACTTTTGTGTCATATGTTTCCTTACCTACAATTATTATTAAGTGTTAAATGTGAAAACCTTATTTTAAATTAATTTACAAATTCACATTTTTATATGAATTCAGAAGAATTAATTTTAAATTTATTAGTATCAATACCTACATTTATTTAGAAATCTTGTACTCTTAACTACTTACCTTTTTCTTTTTTGTATTTTGTAATATAACCAAAAAAAATAACAAGAAATCGAGTCAGCTATACGTAAACAAAGACAGTGAGGAAAAATTACTAAATTATATAGTGATAAATTTAAAGACACTAGATTTTGCAGTGAGGAAAAACTAGTAATAAATTGAAAGTTACTTCCTTTTCCTTGCGTCTTTTCTCACCTCCCTGGCCGAGGCTCCATCCCTACTCTGTTACTCTGTTGCGCATTTCCTTAAACTACTTGCACAGCCATGCTTACCACTATGGGTTACGAAATGAGTGAGTGAGTCTAATTTGTTCATGTCACGTGCCAATCTCTAATAGGAAATAATTCATTTAATGCGTGATGTGGCCTTCAGTTGTTCTAGGTCCCTCTAAAGTCAGAATAACTAAAAAACCTAAAACCTTACTTTATCTCAAAAACTAAGCTGTTTGTGGACTTTCTTTATTTTACAGAATGCAATCAGTTGTGCAAATTTTGTCAGTGGAATATGCAACACTCTGTATTTTATAGGAAGAATGCCAATAAAAAACGAGATATATTAAAAAACATTTTAATAAAAACAGTACACAATAAATACAAAGTTAAAATTACAAATAAAAAACTTTTAATATATTACTCTGTAATATTGCAACAAATATTAATAATAAATGCATATTACTCTTCAAAAAGCAGTCTACAAGTAACATTAAATAAAACATTAAAAAATGTTTGGCACAAAATAAATAATAACTGTAGTGGAAGACCTAGAAATACACTTGAAATAGACAATACATTTCAAAATAAATAAGGGGATAATAAAACTTACACTAGCGACATTTTGATTTGAAACGAATAAGTAGCTCAAGTTCTATAAAAAAATAAATGTTTTGAATATTAAGTAATCACAATTCCTTTCGAAAATCCAATTTCGTTGTTACCACTAATATAAGTATATATAAATTGAAAAATTTTAATTTAGCACCAAAAATTATAGGCACAAATACTGATTAAACTTGAAAAATACCGTCTTCATCTAAGAGATTAGATGCGTTCGTTGGTCCTAGGAAATTTCCAGAGCTACCAGAAGAGTGCTCGTTTGAGATACTCTTTTTTCTAATTTTTTCATATCCCGGTATCTCTGAATCCGTGTCATTATTTAACAGCTCATAAGGAGGATCGGACTTATCTGAGAGTGACTTTCCGGCACTGTTGGAACTCTCTGAAGTGTCGGTAGCCGTTTCACATCCTGTACAAAGAGGAGCAAAAAATTAATTAAAAGATGTATTCAATTAATATCGTAAATTCAATGTAAATTATATTAAAAGGCATATTTTTATTACTTTTTTTTTATATCAGGTAGTTATAGGGTGGAGCAGCTTTTTCGTGACAAACTTTAAGGGTATGTTCTACGTCAAAAAATAACCGTAGTTTGCTATACAAACAATAGTCCGAAATTGTTTCATTACGAAAATACAGGGTGATTGATTTCATATAATTAGTAGCAAATTTACGATTACAACTATTAAATGACTGTCGATTCGTTTTTATTTTTTTTTTTTATTTATTTGTTATTTAGTTTTAATAAATGACCTTTTTTCTTATAATTGCTCTACTATTTCACAGGTAAATTAATATGTACTTGTATAATATTAATTATTATTGTAAATAGAATATGTTTATATTGTTTATTTATTACAGTCGTCACGAAATTTGTAATAATTTAAATTGACCCAAGATATCAAAATATGTTATATATATAAAAAAACTATCTTAATTACATAGAAGGGGAGCGGCAAAATGTAATCTCGCCCAGGATGTCAAAATAGCTAGAGCGACCCCTGATATCAGATACACTTGCTGCAACCACCAGATAAACGACTAGTTGGCGTCGGTTTTCATGTCAACGTTTAAAAAATCAAAAATAGAATTGTCTTCTGTGCAGTAGTATCAAAATGCCGTTTAGATTTTCAAATCAAGAAATAGCAAAATATATTTTCGTAACGAAGCAATTTTGGACTATTATTTGTATAGCAAACTACGATTATTTTTCGACGTAGAACAAACCCTTAAAGTTTGTCACGAAAAAAGCTGGCCCACCCGGTATAACAGCAAGTTATTGAATGTTCATATTATACAGAGTACGTTATTTAAACTGTAGGAGGCAAAGAACCATACTTAAACATACGCAAAAGTTAAATTGGTATATGTTGTAGCCCTCGATGTTCCAATAAGAAGTCAACATGGCCATAAAGCCTGAAAGTCAATAGTATTCTCTGCATAGACGGTCACAATACCTATATCGCGGGTCCAGCAATAGAACCGGGACGACTGATTTTCCCGAAAGGATGGCCTTGTATCGAAAAAATTGCCTTTACAAAAGTTGCTATAGTGATCTTGGATTTGACCTGGAAGGTAATTTTCAAGGCCATTTGAAATACAATTTTTCGAAATGCAATGCATTTTTGATATCAGGTTCTTAATGAGCAGGACATACATAAATCAAGTATACCTTTTTTATATATAAATAATCTAATGTTTCAAATATTTATTTTTTTTTTCAAAAGTTCTCCGCCAACAAAAAAAAAATGCCAAAAAACAAGACCGTTTAGACAATCAACTATCTAGTTTGCAGCTATCCAAACTCTGTGTTTTATATGGCTGTACTTTCAGACGTACGAAATTTTTCAAGTTAGAACATGTTTATATGATATATTTAGTACATATATGAATATATATTTGGTTCAAAGTTAAAAATACCAGCTCTTTGCATTGTTTGAATATGCTCTGAACTAGCTTTTTTTATAGAAAGCCACAGTTAAATCAAGGTAATACACTATCACTGTTGCATTGTTGGAAAGTGTAAATTTGTGTAAAGTTAGGCCATTAAATATATTACTTTGAGATTTAAACATACTACAAAATACAAATGACACACCTTATGACACATTTATCGTATGCCCAGAGCTTTTTGATGCAGGCGTGAATCATCAATTAACATTCGAATTACGATCCCGATATTGATACATCATAAGAGAAAGGAGCTGTGACTGTCATTACTGGTTTACTAAATCATTGTCTAATGAATTTATATATCTGGTTACTTTAGTTTTCATAAAAGCTTATAATTTATTCTTAAACATTATTGTAGTAGCAAATTATGTGTAACACCAATACTAAATTAGTAGAGTGGAAAAGTAACCCGTAGTAGCTCAGTTGGGAGAGCAATCGACCGGAAAGCGAGGGGTCCCGGGTTCGAATCCCAGCTGCGGCAACCACTTTTTCATTCTACTATATTATGTCATTTCAATGAACACATATGTCCTTATTACCTTCGGCCTTACTATCGAAAAGTATTTGAAATAATTATTTTCATATTTTAACCAACTTATACGCTCATTAACAACAAGCCAAGAACAACATCTAGTAAACAAATAAAATGACAAAGAACAGAGAGAATGATTCTGTTAAAATGCCGGTCTCTCAAATTGTAATTATAAGTTTTATTGTAATACTTGGCTCAGCCAATGCACTTGGTTTGTTCAATTGATTATTTATTATCTTTAAGATATTGATATACACAGTACACTTATCTTAATATTGTAAAAAGCCCACATACCACAGTGTAATAGTCACTTTGACAGTGGCAAAAGTTACCTGCAACTTTTATGACAAATTCACTAGTGGTTTTTTCACTTATTCATTTTTTAATCAATAATCGCAATTTTCCTTGCCAAAATAAATACAGTAAAGCTCGGTTATAACGTACCGGTGAGGACTTAAAAAATCGGTACGTTATATCAGAAGTATATTTTAAAAAAATGTATTAAATTTTTAAAATTTCTATTAATTCTTAACAAAAATATAAACATATGTATGTACACGTTTAACAAAAAGCAGCAACAGAAGAAGGCCCTATAATAATGCCGGGACTTGTTTATTCAGTATGCTATAATCATAAGTATGTAATAAGCGTGTACGAGCGTAACCGAGCTTTACTGTAATTTGACATTTCTGTCAACAACTTACTGAATTATTAAACACTAACAATGAGTTGATTTGGTGAGTCTACAAACAACGAAATTAGTCAAATTTTTAATACCGGTGTGCCTGCTAATACAGTTGCGACTCAATCATCAATCTGACCACAATTTTCTACTTTTTGCGATGCGAAAAGATATAAATTTGAGCGATACTTCCATTGAGAAATTGAATGTAATATTGCAAGATTGGGCTTTTAATATGCCAAACTGTAGAGAAGCGGTAGTTAAAACAATTTGGAACACCATCACTAAAATGCTATAAAGTAAATATTATAAAAAATTCAATATTGTATTTAACCCTTTCACGTAATGCTAAACGGTAAATCCTACAAGCACAACCCGAAAAGAGAAAATTCAGTGCATCAGCTCTTAATAAATATGAAATATTTGTAATGGCGAGACTATATGGCGAAAATGAACCAGAAGGACTTTAAAAGAAAAACGAGACAAGGCAGTGACAATAAATTATGTGATAGTAAATGGATTACGCCTAATATTTTAGAGGACGATATTTGCCCCGTACACTTATTTTATTTATTAAAAGCATGTCAAGTTTGACATACATTTACTATTTTGAGAACAAAAATAGTGTTTTTCGAAGCGTCAAAAATACGGAAGTGTGCGATAGTGATGTGATTTTTGTTATTTTTTACTTATCTGCTTTTTTCAGTGTGACATTTTTTGGTTAGGAAAACTTAGTTTCAAAAATAACCCTTGACTGATCCGTTTGGCGCAAGGACTTATTTAATTAATCTTTATTTTTTTCAGAAGTGTGGCAAAAACCCAATCAGACTAAACAACAATTTCTCATTAAACAACCCAAAATTACAAAAAAAATATGTACACCACTGGACTCATACATTTTTCACAAATAGAAGTTATTCAATATCACAAAAAAAGTTTAAAGATAAAAAAACACTCAATTCAGAACATAGGGATATGTACATCTTTTAAAAATGAGCTGACACCACTAAAAAAATTATAATGAATGTCTGACAAAATCTGAGATAAAATTAGTATAAATTGCAATTTTTTATTAATAAATATCTTCAGGTAATTTTCAATTGGAATAGACCTTATATACATACAGGGTGAACCTTAAATAAGTACAAATATTTTAACTGCAGGTGTAGTTCGTCATATAGATAAGTCTAGTGAACGTCAAATATTTATGGATATCATTTTTTTTTAAATACCCACATTTTGAGGACCGCTGACCAGATTAACCGCTGACGTAACCTAATAAAATAAACCATATGATTTACTGAAGGCGAGGTTGCCATATCGTCTGTAAGACAAATCATTTTTTAGCATAAATTCAATTTCTGCTGTTGTTTCTAATTTAAAAACACTTGTTTTTAGCAATAAATAAAATTATCATAAACGATTGAAATATGAATTTTCGCAAGTTCGATACTATCAATTAAAGTGTTTAGGAAGTTACTTTGCTCAATGATTCCAAAAATTATCAATAAACGTGCATAAAAGCTCACCCATTTACTGGAAAACCAACTATTGAAACAGTTATCCATATTTCACAAGTTAATACCATTGTACACTGTTAGAAAGATTATCACAGATTATTCTCTTAAATTATTTTATGAAGAATAACAAAAAAACTATAATTTTCACACAATATCTTAGAGTTAATTATCGCCACATAACTTCAAACAACATGTCAATGCTAATCATTTCATACTTCGTAGTTTCGTAGTGGATGAAACAGATTTTAAGAATAAACACAAAACATGGAATAACAAAATAACTAGCTTAATGTTTGCGTTCAATATCAGGAAAAGGCAAAGTAAAATATTTAAAAGCAGTCCATCGCATGCAAAAAAGAAATAGGCACAGGTAACAGGTAGGTGTCACGAGCAGTAAACGAATTGTCCCGTACCAGCTCCCTCTTCTAGGATTGATAAAGGTTATGTTGATACCGGTGCACTAGTAAAAGAATAAGCTGTGGCAAAGGCAAGTGGAAACAAAACATGTAATATTTGTGGAAAGGGATTTGATAATTTCAACACACGTAAATTGAAAGTTAATATGACCGAACTAAGCTAATGGTTTCTTTTAGTAGTGCACTGCTTGACGCATCTGTTTTAAGAGTTGTGGCACTGACACATAAAACGTATTTAAATCGTTTTTTTCGCGGGCAGTGTTTTTCTCTTAAGTGTCTTGTGTATTTAATTAATATTTTTCGTGAAATACAGTGTGATTAAATAAAATATGGTGCATTATGCAAACAGTGAAAAGGTTGATATGCTAAAAGCATATTTGTTAAGTAGTGATAATCAATGATATCAGTATTGTGATAAATCAGTTGGAGTGTAATAAAAATGGATAATAACCAAATTCTAGATTGAACTATGATTATGAATAGAGAATTTGGTTTATATTTTCAATTTATTGGTGAGGTATAGGAATGGCAAAAGGGAGGAGATGGCAGTTAATATTTTCATTAATTAACATATATCAATCAGCGTTTGCCATGTCTAAAAAATCTAGTTAACATTGTTGAGGCCTATTCGAAGACATAAGTGGAACACTGGCAATGCTGTGGAATTCTCATCCACCATGAATCTTAAAAATATTAGTATCGTAGTCGGATCAGCGGTCCTCAACAAGTTTTTGATAGAAAAATCACGAAATTTATTTAAAATTTGACTTTTTTTATGCCTGATTTTTTTTTGTAAATAAATCTAATTATGTGTTCTACACAGTGAACTGTACTGCTGGTTAAAATATTTGTACTTATTTAAGATTCACCTTGTATACGTTGTACATTTCCTTTTTTTTTTTCGGATAAGACCTGTATCATCCTGTATGTTGCATCTAGATATCTAGATGCACTTTTTATCTATCATTTCTAAAAATTCGAGAAATTTAATCGATATTTTAAATACATGAAAAACTTACCTTTCTTCTTTATTTTTTCATAGCCCGACAAATCGGAATTAGTTCTACTGGAATCCTCATCAAGTCTTTCATAAGGTGGTTCCTCCAAGTCCTTAACACTTTCGTAATTGGGATCATTTTGATTGACGGACTCGTAATTCGGATCGGATTCACTACCGTTTGATTTAACTGCTGCGTAACCCGGCTCAGAAGCGATTTCACTAGGCATGCTTTCATAATTAGGTTCGTCTAACGTATCGTCACTACTGAGCATAGTCAAAGGCACTGTATTCTTTCTCTGCTTGTTTACCACGGAGTATCCATCGTTACCGACAGTTTCCTTTATTCTGGAATAACCCGCAAGGTCACTGGCATTTGAGATTCGATGACGCAACTGCTCATAATTAGGGTCTAATTCGGAACACTCTTGGTCTTTTAAAACTTCGTATCCCGGATCAGAACTGGTAATACTTTCGGGACCGTTTATACTCGCATATCCTGGTTCGTCGCTATTTCTAATTTTTTCATATCCTGGATCACTCGTTTTTCTAAGAGATTTCTTCAGTGTTTCATAATTGTGGTCCTTTAGCCTTTTTTCTTCCGCTTTCGGGTCTAATACTAACGGCAAAGAGTTTCTGTTTTCAGATGAATCACTGATGTCACCAGTTTTGTCGCTGTGCTGATCCTCCTTTTTATTTTTGTGTACTTTTGCGTACAAGTCGTCCAAGTTCCTGATGACTTGGAGTTTCTCAGTATGGAAATCGAAACTTGTGGCTGTTGGCGGAGGAGGTAATGGAGAGTTGGCTTGCCGTTTTTCTGGCTTAGGAGATCCTAAGTTTGCTATTGAACTCGATGACGAAGCTATAATAATAAAAGAAATTTTTATGATTATTAGAAACCAACACTACAAGAGACAATAGCATTTATAGAAAGGAAAGACAAATTTCCATTCCCAGGCGAATCTGGGTCTTTTTCCTTGTAATTCGTAAAGATTTCCAATTGTTTCTTGATAATTATTTTAGTAATCATCAGTAGCTTCGCTAAAAATATGCTCTGTATTGCTGTCAAAATTTTTATAAAACATTTTCCATTAATTACATATCATTTAGTGAAAGCCAAAAAACCATATTTTACCAAATGCACATTCCTATGTTTTAACTCGAAATCAATGAAAGCAATAGAAACTAAATGGTGGAAAGGAGATCGGCAGAAGTACAAATTGAGGTTATGATACAGTTATTGTCCACTGAAATGTACGATATGGAGAAATACTTCATTGGTTATGTATGTGGGTGCGAGAGAGACAATCATCTGCACGTACAATATGAATTGTGTTCTTAATTTTCCATTATTTTGTTTGAAAACACGTCATTGACATACATTCTTTTATCTTGTATCTTGTTAGTGTTATTCTTTGGGTATTTTGTGGGTGTTATTGTTGGAGCTTGTCATGTTTTATAAGGGACTGTAAAATTAACCAGCATATAGCACCAAATAATTCTTCATATCCAGAATTCAATTTCTTTTCAATTCACAATCAGTTAAATCTTTATTGCTCCGCCATTGCTAGGAGACACAAAACACATATCGCGCTGATCATGAGTAATCCATTCGCGCAGCTTGATGAACATTCCAGTCATCATAATATAAAATTTCATTTCAGTGTTATTGTCTCAAAACAATAGCAAAAATAGAGGCAACATTATGCAAAAATAAACAAACCCAACACTAAAGCAAACTAAGTAATTTGTTAAATAAATTAAAAACAAAAGAGTTATAAAATGACAGTGAAAATACAGTGAGGTTAGAATAAATTGTTTTGTTTTGACAATTCAAAACGGTTTGAAATAACCTCCTATTTGCCTTGTGAAATTATGATGTCACATTTTTAAATTAATTTTAAATAATGGTATGGTTCTACTCAAGAATTTTGAATACTGCATTAAAGGAAAATAATTGCAATAGAACTTATACTTGTATATATAGATAATATACTATAAAATGTGATATCTGATTAAATTTAATGAAAATGAAAATAGTGATATGGAAAGATAAATAAATAGTCATTTAAAATTGAATCCTAAATGTGCAACACATTTACAATTTGTTGTACCTTGTCTGGAATGTGAGTGAGTCTGACTGTTGTGCCCTGTGACATGCTTCAAACTATCAACATTTGGAGGTGGTGGATGAGGTGCGGGCTCGTAATAAAGTTCATCGCCTACTTCATCTTCTTCTTCTTGTGACTTTGGGGGTGGTGCATTCACTTCCGCTTCGACCGTTATCGGTAGGGAAGGTATTCGAGCATAGGTTTCACTTTCGCTATTATAGATAGGATTGTTTGGATCTGGTATAGTGGTATATACGTCGTCTAAATTAAAAAAAATAAATAATTATGTGTTGTATTCAATGATGTTTAAAAAATTACACTCATCTATCAAAATATTTTAAATTTAAATAGTTTTATATTTTTTTGACATTAATCAATAATTTGAATAAACTAATAATAAAGTGATATTTATTAGGTTTGTTCGCACAATACCCAAATCAGTTTCCAATCATCAGGTGCAAATGCATTTTCAGCCTTATGCGGGCATTATAAATAGTGTGCATGCATCGGATAATTGGAAGCCATTTCCAACTGTTGTGAGAACAGGGCTATTATCATCAAAAATTAATTGTTTGAATTACACGTTGGTAGCACTGTTTTAAAAATATCCGCAATAATTGTAATCAGTGTTATGGTAAGTCATTTTTGTGGCAAGTAAGAAATAAAATAAGAAAAATATACAAGAAAATAAATTATTGACAACTGTAAATAACCTTATTTATGTTAAAAGAATTATTGAAATGGTATAAAATTAAATATTTGATGATTAGTATTTTATGAGATTGTTTATTTATGATCTGCGACTGTAGTCCTTTTGGTCATTTTTGGTAATTAACTTCCACCACTAGCGTTATCCATATTTATTCACTAATTTTAAAATAAACTTACCAGAATCATCCGAAACAGTAGAGTAATGGGGATCCAACTCTCTTTTATTCTTATTCATTTGTTTTGTCTGTGCAATTATGTTTGCCAATGGTTCTCTAACACTAATACTGGTATAACCCTCTGAAAACAAAGAGTATTTATTTTTTGCCGGATAAAAATATCAAAAACAGTCCACAATGATTTTGATTCTCTACCTTTGGAATCAACATATGTAATCTTGTATACTTACTTGAGGAGTCTTGGGAATCTCCACTGAAATTTGCTTGGGTGACCGGAGGGGTCATGTAAGGTAATTCGGGACTAGCTGCTAAAACGCCCGCTACAGCCGATGCAGCAGGTATGTCAAGTCCACCACTGCTATGTGAGGATGACCTTCGAGATCTAGGTGGTGCGGAAGGTTCACTGGATGTGCTCGCTCCGTCCACCCTAAAAATTTATTATGTTTCTATTTTATTACACCAAAATCAATTTTATGTACACTAACAGAAGGGCGTTACGTCATTCTTGTATCATAGTGCAAACAGAAATTGCTAATTGGTAGAAAAGCCTGTTTCTTTCTATATAATCGGGATATCATGCTAGTATAAAAATTGAATTTCTATTAATTATAATGGGTAGGAAATCAAAATCTACAATTGCTTCTAATTTTCAACTTTTATCTATTTAAAAAAGTGTCAATATTGTTTTAACACTAGTCTAACATTACTGCTATTTAACTGGCCAGTAAAAATGTTTCCATCAGTTCTGCTCGTCCTACGAAAGCACCTTTGTGTCAAACATACTTTTGATTTTTAGAAAACTCAATATATTGAGATTATTGTCAATATCCTGACTTTTTTCTCAATATAATGAGATTATTCTCAATATCTTGACTTTTTTCTCCATATGTTGACTTTTTCTTAGTACTGTGATATTTGTATGTATTTATTTACATTCCACTAGTGATTTAGGTAGTTAATTTAGTCATAGGCGTCACACGTAGTATTAAAAAAAGGGACCAGTTTTTTGAAAAATAACATTTGCTATTTTTTTAGAAAATTATTTTGTATGGATTCTTTTGGCAATCTACAGTTAACGATTCTTTACTTTTCAATAAAGCATTTATGTCATCACTTTCAGCCTCTAATAATATCGAATTTCAATCATAGGAGTCCGATATTAGATTCAAAGGGTACTAAATTTGAATGAAATATCTTTAAAAGTATTCAAGACATGACACACAAAATATAAAATGTTTCTTTACGTTCGCATACCTGCTAATTTTAAAACTATTAGCTAGACAAACAGTTTAGTGTTACTGATCATTTTTCATTAAGCTTAGTATCACATTCTCGAGAAATTTTTCTTTCACTAAATTTTTTTTAAAATAGAATCCCATCTGCCATAACAATCTTTACATTTGTTAGTGAATTAAATATTTTTTTCTATAATGATATTACTACATAACTATTTGTTCTTTATTATGTATCTTATTATGAAACTTTCTAAATAACATGTTTCACACGAGGCAGGGGTCTGGAACCGGCGACACAAATGTTTGAGATATTTATTGAAAAGAAAAGAAGCATTGAAGGTAGGTTGCCAACATTTGATTTCTAACAAAGCTGAATAAGAATCCATTAAAAATGATTTCCTAAAAAATCGCTAATATAATTTTTCCAAAAATTGATCCCCTTTGGCCTATGTCTATGACTAAATTAACATCTCATAGTGTCAAAATAGTTACTTTATAAGTATATATAAACTACGAAAAACTCAGAACAATTGGATAACAAGCAAGTCGCCCTTGTAAGCAAGTTATAAGGACGACTCTATGAAAAGTTAAACCGTTGATAGTAGGTTGCCAAAATTAAGACAGAGAGGTTTCAAATGAAGCTGAATAAAATTACGTGAAAAATAATTTCCTAAAGAAATCGCAAATGTTATTTCGATTCTACGTGCGTTTACAACCTAGATCGCTAGTGGAATGTGAATAAATACATAAAAATATCATCGTCTTAAGAGAAAAGTCAAGATATTGAGATTCTTCTCATTATATTGAGAAAAAAGTCAAGATATTGAGATTTTCCCCATCTCTTTTTTGACTTAACTAGAGCTTTCGACTGCGTTAATAAAGATTATATGTTGAGAAAACTGTATAACATTGGAATAAGGCATCCGTTAATTGATTGGATTAGTACTTTTTTGTCGGACCGTATGATGGCAGTGAAAATAGACCAACAATATTCTCAGTCATGTCAGACCAACCTTGGGGTACCTCAGGGAAGTGTATCACCATTACTTTTTCTATTATTTATCAATGATATGGATCAATTTATAACAAGTGGTGTTGTATGCAGATGATACCACAATTAGTATTACAGCGTCATCTACCAGTGAGTTGCAAAACAAGGTTGATTTAATTCTTAGACAATTCTATGCTTGGTGTTCCGATAACAAACTTATAATTAATGCCAGCAAGACCAAATATATAATGTTTTGACAAGAGACGTGAAAATCCTAATCTCAATATTAGGGCCATTGTTGTATATTCTATACACAAACGAACTACCAAATATTGTGATGCAAGATATGGTTATGTATGCGGACGACACCACAGTTATATTTAGCGAAAATAATATAGAACTATCCAAGCAAAGCATTCATCATTCAATTGACGCTCTTGATGCCTGGTTCTCAGCTAATAACTTACTACTTAACATCGAGAAAACACACATAATCAATTTCAGACATCACTCTAAAGAACACCTTGAAATTAATTATAAACAAAATGAAATTAAATCTACAGAAAACGTCGCTTTTTTAGGTGTTTATATAGACTCACAATTAAACTGGAAGGAACATGTACAAAAACTTGCTATAAGTACAGCAAAATATTGTTTTGCTCTGAAAGTGTTGGCTGAGAGCATAGGACAGAAGGAAGCTTTAATAGCATATCATGCTTTTGTACAATCTAGACTAAAGTATGGCATTATCTTCTGGGGAAACTCTGTAGAAGTGCAGAGAATATTTGTCCTGCAAAAACGTTGCCTAAGAAATATTTTTAAAATGAAACGAAGGGAAAGTTGCAAACAAATATTTAAGAAACAAAAAATACTTACTTTAACCTGTCTTTACATATACGATTCTGCTGCATTTATATTTGAGAATAAATGCTTATTTGAAACCTACAGTCACACTCATAATACCAGATATAAAGAAAACTTCAAACCTGAAATGACTAATTATTCATACATTCAAAACAACGTCCAACATTGTGCAGTAAAAATTTGGAATAAGTTACCTCAAGCTGTAAGAAACCGCCCCAAACGGCTATTTAAATTGCAATTAAAACAATATCTGTTAGATAAAGCCTATTACACCCTCACTGATTTTCTCCTTGATAGCATATATGAAAGTGATTTCTAATCTGTATTATAGGATAATTAAGCTATCATTATGTAAACACTATGATATTATCACTGTAAATTTTGTTTACTTAGTATTTTGTATACTTATTTAATGTCTTTTACTATTTGTTTTATGTCCTTTACTTATATATGTCTTTAAAGGAAAACACCTGTTTTTGGCAATGTCAACTGCTATAATTTTTTTAAAAAAATGTTATAAAAAATTTGAAATTGTAACCTGACACGTTCTATGTCACTATGGACAATATGGAACAAATAAAAGATCTTTCTTTCTTTCTTTCTTCTTTCTCATGTTGATTAAATTAAATGAGTCGATCATTACTAAAGTTACAAATACACAATTTTTAGGTTTACATATAGACGAACATCTGCACTGGAATAATCATATTGAACATGTTCAATATGAAAATAAAATGAAATCAGCATATTTTGCAATTAGAAACTTGAGGAGTTGTATGGATAAAAAATATCTATTAAATATATATTTTGCTCTGGCATATTCTCACATGAAGTATTTAATAATTTACTGGAGATCCTGCATGGAGTTTTTATATTTCAAAAAAAAATCATAAGATTAATATTTTCACTGGCACCATTACAATCATGTCGTCCAACTATGGTGGAACAAAAAATATTATCACTTCCCTGTATTTTGATATACGAGGCAGTGCTTTTTGTTAAATTTAATAGTAATCTATTTCCTCGACAAGATAGTGTGCATGTCCATAATACAAGAGGGAAAAATCTTGCCAGGATAAATAATTTCAACTTAACCAGTTATAAAAAGGGCCCATATTATTTATGTGCAGCCATATTTAATCATCTACCTGAATCTTTAACACTGTTAAACAATGAAAATAAATTTCGCAGGGAGCTTCGCTCATTTTTATTGCAACATTGCTTTATAGCTTGCAGGACTATTATAATTTTAATGGAAATTGATTAGATACTAACATTTTATTGTAATATTTAGTGTGTATAGTGTAATTTATTATTGTCTTTCTTTTGTGACGTTTCATACCCTGTAAAGGCTTACGTGAATAAATTTATTATTATTATTATTATTATTATATTGAGAATAATCTCAATATAATGAGTTTTCTAAAAATAAAAAGTATGTTTTACCAATGTGCTTTCGTACTTTCGTACGTTCCTGACTGCCCTGATCTCTTTTTATTAATACACTGTCGCACCTCTACAAATAATAAATTTGCCTCTCCTGAACTTAATCATAGCTGTGGAATGCTGGCACATCAAGAACAAAAATATATATATATCGACCTGTGCAGAAAGTGAACGATGGCAAATTCGTGAACTTAATAGTCCGACCTCATAAAAAAACCTTTAGCATTGTTTTTTTATTATTTTATTAAATTACAATTGTTGTTCCATTATTCTACTACATGCTCTTGAAGTTGTTTGCCCTTATTTTTTAAAATCAATTGAAAACAGAGAAAATAATTAAGAATTCTTTGCTTTTAATAATTTACATTGATGCAAATTTGCAAATTGAAAAAATATTAACGCAGAACAATTAACAAAAAGCAACAGAAAGTAAGCAAAACAACTACTACTATGTATGATTATTGCAATGAAATGTAAATGTAAAACTGATCGTAGGTGAAGATTGTAATTGTTCCTTTTACATTTGGTTTTACATGTGAGAAATGTATTGTTTTTATGTATAAAAGGAAATAATAAAGAGCCTCAGCTTGATTACATGTTGTATAGAGAGTAAATATGACATGCTAGTCATAAAATATATGTACAAAATCCGCATTATACAAAACATGTCAAAAATGCAAAAAAAAAACTGATTAACAATAAAAGATGGAATTGAAATAGATAATACAATATTATAACACCCTTAATGTTTTGTATTTCATTCATTTAAACAAGTGTGTTATGCCTAAGATTTTTATACTTGTCATTTGTATTTAAATAATTTTCGGTCATCGAAAAATGCCACAAAAATGTAAACCTAATTTTTTTGTAGGTACTACAAATAGAAAGTATATTGGAAATGTATATTACAAGTCATTTTATATTAGTTATATAAACAAAGATTTGCATAGAGGATATAAGTGAGTAAATTGGTTTGCTGTGTTATATTTATGTTACAATTATTATTAAATATTACCTCAACAAATTAACCCGTTCTTCTGACGTTGACTGGTTTTCTTCATGCACAGCTGGCCTCACTGTCGAGGGCTGAAGCTGTGCATAAGGATGTTCCTTAGATTTAATTTTATCGTATTTAACCCTTTCATATGGCGAAAAGGTATCGTCAGCTTGACTTATCGAGCTGTGCTGGGATATGCTGGGCCGGGATTCAATGCCATTCGATAAGGTATGTCTTTTTACTATAAAGACCAAGTATTTATCAATATCATGGATTATATATGATTCATTAAATTAGTTAAAGTAATATTGACTTTTGTCCTCAAATATTAATTGTAGGCTGTTAGAATAAAGAGGACAGTGTAATCGACACTCTCAAATCTGACAAATTAGTATTAATCGTTATTATGTATTACATGTATTTTCTTTTATACCCTGCTATAACAGTTAACACGTTTTCTGTGACACGAGTTGATATATCTGACGGTGTCAATCGCATTGCCCCCCTGAAAACCTACAAACTCAAAATTTTCATAGCTTAATAATAAATGTACCCTCTAATGTCAATTATATTAAATCAATCTGTCTCTCAAATCTAATTAATAATCTGTATATTGACTGACAGATATTTGTTAAAGTACTAATATGCTGCAAACTGGATTTATATTTGAAAAAAATAATAGTTTTATCAAAAATATACCTGCATTTTGGTACTGTCCTACTGTAGCATAATGTTCAGAAGAATTATCTCCAGTAGGTTCCCAATTTACAATAGCCCCTTGTTCAGATGGAATATCAGGCAAACTTCTTCTAGTATTAGTGACTACATTTCTACAAATATTTTAAAAATTATATGTTTTATTTACAGTAATTGAGTTATTATTGCTGACATGCAAAAGAACAATTATATTTATTATTTTATAATCAATTACAGTATGTTTTCGTCTCCTTAAATCCAAGTTGGCTGGTGGAATCAAGCGGGACTTTTTATTTTATGGATAACGTTCTGAAGGTCACAATTTGACAACTATTGATTTGCCGTTGCTGCAAAAACCTGGCCTGCTATAATTTTTTATATTGGTTTATTTCATTTTAAAAATACATGTTAGGATTTTTATCGAAATAATATATTATACTGTCCCCTAAAATAACTAAGTAAAAAAATTTAATTTTTAAAGGAAGTATATATATATATTATTTTTCTATGCATCGATAATTTAAAAAAAAATGCTTGATAGAATTTTGTGGTGTGCATCTAGGATGCCATGAAATAAAAAACAGTTGACTGAAGCATCCTCTATGAAAGCGCAGTACCCGTGCTATATCTAGTATGTTTCATTGCCCTGTTGCAGTGACTAACCATGCATGGCAGCACACTACAGGATGTATGACATAGTTATCAATTGTTTGTATCAATAATTTAATGTTTCTTAAAAAATGTGACGTTTCAAATATCTATTGATATGTTTCTGTTTATGCATAATTTAACAAAATCATTACAAATAACGATTAATATCAGTACTAATATAAATTTTCTGTTTCTGTTTTTGTAATATTTTACAGTTGCTGTAGAGTAACTTCTAAATATGCTCTTTATACGTATACCGGGTGTTCCACACAATTAAATCGATTTCTTGGAAAATGGAACACCCTGTATAAAAATTAATTTTATCATCAGATTCTACGCGCCATCTAGTGTCTGTATACCAAATTTCGTCGCACTGGCTATGATGGTTTCTGAGATATTGGCACTGAAAGTCTTAGAGGGAACACCCGGTATAGCTAATAAAAAAACATTAAAGGAGTTTGTCAAGACGGCAAACATAATTTATAATATAACAGTTCAATTGTTCATAACAAACGTTATTAATAACTGCTTCCAGGGTTTAAAAAAGTTGTAATGACAGATAATCTCACATTGTAAGAAAAAATAAAAATTAAAGAATGACAATTATAGAAGTTTTAAAGATGTCGCAAGGGATTTTACTATAGAAAATATTCAGCTCTCTAATTAAATGCTTACTTTTGCTATTTAAGTCCACTGTTTTTTATTTCATAGCATACTAGATGTGCCCTATGAAATTTTCTCTTGTATTTTTTTAAAGTTTATTGGCACATAAAAAACAACCAACATAAATTTGGTATATAGACACATATAAAAAGTCGTAGCAGGCCAGGTGTTCGTGGCAATTGCAAACCAATAGTCGTTAAATGGATGTCAACCTTGCAGGACTTGACATGTTACCTATAAAAAGGCACACTTGATTTCACCATCTGACGTAAATTTAAGACGGTATTTAACACGAAAACCCAACACACAATTAATTCTATGATAAATTCATTACATATTGAAGTTGGCATATGACATGTGCTATTAGTATGATGCATCTTTGTTTATAGACGTCAAATAATGTAAATGGGATTTTCAAATAAAGATTTCTCAATCTTAGTCTCATTATTTTATATAATTGAAAAGATGTTCTTCTCGCTTCTTTTGCTTCTCTTCTTGTTCGGTATGCTTTTATTATTTTTTTAGTGCGGTATGACAAGGGCTTAGATGAAGGAATCTACCAATTTTTCAAGGGTAATATTTTTTACATTAATTCATAATTCATGTAAAATTAGAAACGGCATATACCTACTTGTTCTTTACAAAGTTAAAGTACATAATATGTAGGTACAATCGTTTGCAATAATAATGACACTCTCTTAAAACATTTTTTGAACTTCTGGAAGTTCTGAGTAGAAATTTCATTAAATCTCTATCGGTGAGTGAAACAACTAATGACTAATATTAAAAATGTGAAGTAGATTTTATTACAAATACATCAGAAGTTCTAAAGAAATCGCAAAATACATTTTAATGAGTGTCATTATTATTGCAAACGATTGTACATACATTCTTTATATTTACTTGTTAAAAGCTGCTCACTTTTCAGCCAAATTAAAAATAAGAGCAAATGTGTATACACTACTCGTATTAAGTAGGTAGCATATACTTTTAAAATCTTGGAAAAAATTATACAATATGTAGTGATAAATTCTTAACATTTATTCACATGTTTAACATTATATTAGTAATTTAATTCTAATATTATTAGAATATAAGATAATAATCTTCAACATTTTAAATAGAATCACATCCGTCAATGAAAAACAAGTAGCATAGAAATCACAAAGATAAGCAGCCAATAAATCAAAACAGAAGCTTAAACATGATTTAATCACTTCAACTTCACAAGGCACATACAAATGAAAAACTTGGGAATATTATTTCGTTTCTCTGTAAATTCTTAAATGACATAATATTGTATTTTTATTTATTTTGTTTTATATTTCAAACGTTTCCTTAAGCTCTTTAATATGTTTCAATTAAAACGAACATGTGATATAAAACAATTAAAAGATTAAACTGTCAATATCAATCAAGTTTGATGTACTTACATAAAAATGACTCATGAAATTGCCTACCTTCTAATTCAATTTTTATAATTAACATTTATACAATGATACATGATAACAACATGGTTTTTACAGATAATATTAGATATTAGTTGTGCTATATTTTAAACTTAATTGTAAGTACCGTACTGATAAATATTAAAATAAAATGCAGCAATTTCAAAAATACAAGTAAGAATTATCTTTCAAGAGCCTGACAAAAGCTCATCAAATCTTAAAGAAGTACAAGACTCTTAGTAACAAAATAAAAGATGATTTCTCTAGATAGGTATACTCGTTATCAGGTAGGAAATACAAAAACAAAGCTCTATACAGACAATTAACTGCAAATTAATATTTTTGAGAAACACAAACACTTGGAGAACAATGTAACAGATTCCTAGAAATATAATATTCTACAACCCAATTTCATATATTATAGAAAATAACAGAAAAATTTGTGTCAGTTGCTCCAAAATATGCATAACTATAATTTGCAAAGTATTTCTGCTATGACAACTTCATTTAAAGAATTGTGTGTTTATAAGAGTAAAGTATGCTGAAGTTTGACATGGGACACCTTTGCATTTTATTTTTATATATATAGGACTTTCTTAAGATATACAGGGTGATTTATTAAATCACTGACAAACTGTTATAAGAAATATCATGTCATTTTAAGAAGAAAACATCATTTCAAGATATGTCCGTTTTTGCTTGTACCTGTAAGGAGTTAGGATGCTTCAAAATTTTGATCAAATCAGATGGTGTTCCAGTTGCATGGCCACCGCAACTCCCCTGACGTTGGACATTGGATATTTTTTTATGGAGACATATGAAACAAATTGTATATCGAGAAGAAATTGAAACAAAAGAACAGTTGATAGAAAGAATACACACTGCTACTGTTCAAATTAGAAATAATATTAACATTTTTACTTGAGCGAAAAATTCTTTTGTGCGTCATTGTGAAAAATGTGTTGCAGTGGATGGAGGACATTTCAAATATTTACTATAATTACATTTCTCTGATTTTGACTTTTGAACAATTTTTTAAAAATTATAAAATCAAAACTTTTAAGCCTCCTAACTCCTTAAATAAGCAAAATCGAACATATTATGTCCAAATGACGTTTTTCTCTTCAAAAATATTTCATATAAGAAACTTTGTCGGAGAGCTAATAAATTACCTCGTAGAGCATTTTTCAACGACCAAATTCGACTACAATTAGCTGTCACTTTTTTTTGTAATGTTTTTTCCAGGAACCATATCAAGTTATTAGATTGATAACGTTATCTAATAAATTATAAGTTCCATAACAAAATGTACCAAAAACCAATAAGTACTGTGGCCTACAAACAGGAAGAATTATTTATTATTCTGAATCCTTTGTCAATAAAATCAACCACAAAATTTTGCAAATTGCAATGTGAACTTATACATGACAAATTTTATAAAACAGTAGTGCATTGTTTTGAAATGCATTTGTCACAACAATCTCAATATGCCTTGTTCCAAGCCTTTTTCATTAACTAAATATACTACAATAGATGAGTGAATAAAAATATGCAGTTTTCAACTAAAACACTTCGTTAAATAATTTATTCTACTTAAAAAAGTAAGAAAATATCGAAAACAATATAAGACAAAAAAGTTAAATATATGTTCTTAAATGGTTTCATTTTAGACAGGGTACATAGGGATAACAAAATGTAAACATATAATTATGTATTTTAAAAATTGCAAGAAACCTGTAAAAATGATTTTCAAATTTAGTTGGCAGCTTTAATTTGATCAACCACAAAAGTATATACAAGGTGTCTAAAATAATATTTATAACTTTTTTAAAACTGTACAAAAAATTGTACAGATAAAAGTACTAATAATTTTAATAAATATAGAATCAGTAATAAACCAATAAATATTTTACTAGATCCATATTCATAAATACCTACACTGATTTATTAGGAGTAAACTCATCCACTGCAGTTTAAACAATGATTATGCTTACTGCATTATGTTCATTAAGTTCCCAGTTAATTTTATTGCAAATTTTACTATTACGTTGAAATAAACTTGGATATACCTATTTTTTAAATATAATAAATAATAAATTAAAAAGTAGTAATAATTACTAAATGATGTCATAACTGGAGTTTGAGGTTTTGATGCATAAACAATGGAATCTGAATATCACTTACGGTATCTGAATAATAACGTGATTACAGAAGCATTTCTATAAATCAATTATCAATATTACTTAATATACTACTACTGTAACTACCCATTATTACCTCAAAAATGGTACAATAATGTATAGCGTTTTAGTTTATAGAGACTTCTATTCCTTAATTTATGATGAAAAAATTTATGACTAAGGCGAGGGGGTAACCACTCTCCGCAAAACATGTACATTTTTACTGGAAATCGCTCACAGTCACCCAATCAGGTGAAAATCGCCCGGAATCGCGCAGCTTTGACACGAAATCGCAGAAATCCACCGAAATCAAGCTCGCAATCCCGCAGTCAACTCCGAAATCGCCGAAATCGCGCAATCGGAGTGGGGAGTTATGATTCTCAGTTAGCAGACGGTAAGTTTATTATTATAAAGTGAAATAGAACAATACGGTCTGTGATCATGTTTGGAAGAAAGTAATTATTAATTATCAATTTGTAATTTACCTACATACTTTATCGTGGAAGTGAAAGAGCGGGGATTATTACAAAGCTGTATTATGTGTGCACGCAACTGAATCCTACATATTCACACAATAAATACATATATTGGTTACTATAAGCACTTTAATTTTTGTAAATGTGTGGTCAGGAATGATCATCTCACCTATGGCTTACTGATGAGGGCTAACAAGCCCGAAACCGGTCTATGTCTGATAGTGTGTCCGGCAAGGGTTCTTGGCTGTTCACACAGATACTGCAGGAGTAATTCAATGCCGGTTGGGGCATTAGTCCGCGGAGTAGTTGTCTCCTGCAGTATCATTTACAGATTTAATGGATCGTCGCCCAAGGCGAGAGGTCTGCGTTAAGTACCTGCTGCAATGTAGGTCGCTTCCTGTAAGTCGAGCCGCTTAGGCCGAGCAGGAAGTAAGCAGACCACTTATATCTCACCATATCTCACGTGAATAAAAAGTGTTCAAATTTGACTGAAATTGCCTTTGACTGATTGCATGCCAATAATATTTTTTCCCAAATAAAGAAATCTAGGTGTACACTTATTCAATGCATTATGACCAATAAGTCAATTCGCGAAATTGAGTTCTTCTGTAGTTTCATAAAAAAGTGTCTAGTTAGTAGATTAACCTCGAGATTAACAATACGTATATTACAAGAGATTTCCATAAAATATATATTGGGTTAATAAATTGAGGGAATCATGGACACTCGTCTAACACCATGATGTCAGAATTGTCTTCGCCCTGCACATTACATATACCATGTCGTGTCTACTATCTATGCGACAGGCACATGCCGTACTATACGGATGTTTAATAAAATATTTAATAAAATTTGATAATTTAACAGCGTTCTTAACGAGTTCCAACCAATCAAACATAATAACACAAAAAAATTGAAAAACGTTTGAGTCAGTGTATACAAGGTGTCTCAGTTATCACTGGCATCCTTGCAAGGGTTGATTATACAATCTGTATCTGTTACTATTAACTTTTGGACTAAGGTATATTTGAATCAATTTTTACATTTTAGCCCCAGCAGACTCTAGTATCATTTGTGATACTTATTTTGAAAGCACCATATACAGGGTGAATCTTAAATAAGTACAAATATTTTAACCAGCAGTATAGTTTTGTGTGTAGAACACATAATTAATAGTTTTTTTACAAAAAAATCAGAAATAAAAAAGTGAAATTTTAAATAAATTTCGTAATTTTTCAGTAGAAAACTTGTTGAGGACCGCTGGCCTAGACCGACCCCTCATACTTTTATGAGTCATAGTGCTGCAGACTGAAGGTGTGGTTCACAGTGTTGCCAGTATTACACAAATGTCTTTGCTTCAAGAAAGAAAAAATCTCAACTTTTAGCGAATTTTGTCAAGTGTAACATTTTATATTATTTTTTATTATCAAACTGTCATTGACTGTCATGACAGATTATCGGAAGCCCAAGTCAAACTTGTTAACCCCACATAATGCATGAAAATAGCAATAAAATTTGCTAAAAGTTGACATTTTTTCCATTTTAAATAAAAAACGCGTGCATAGTTTCTCGTTATTCTTCATAAAATAACTTATGGAAATTGTGTTTTGTGTCCCTTTCTAACAGTGTACAATGACATTTAACTTGTGAAATGTGGATTACTGATTAAATAGTTAATTTTTTAACAAACAGGTAAGCTTGTGTGCACGTTTATGTATAATTTTTGAACATTGGACATAGTAATATCACGTAATATCTTCCTAAATATTTTACGGTAGTATTGAACTTGTGGAAATTCATTTTTAATCGTTGAAGTATAGTAAGGTTAGTTCAGATGTTAAAATTTATGTTAATATTGCTGCGTATCATACTACATACCCAATTTTACTGTACTTATGCTTAAAACAAGTATTTTTAAAATAGAACTATTACGTTAAAGGAAACGTAATATTTATATTGGAGGAGATATGGCAACCTCGCAACAAATCATATGTTTCATTACGTTGTTGGATGAAAAATCAGCCAGCGGTCCTCAAAATGTGGGTATTTTTTTAAAAAATTAATATCTACTACTACTACACCAGCAGTTAAAATATTTGTACTTATTTAAGATTCACCCTGTATATACACTTGAAATTTGGATACATTTTTTAGATTAATAACATGTAGATTAACATTTCGAAATAATAATATTGACTATCTATACCTATTTAAAATAAATATAGTTTTCAAATTTTCCATACTCATTATTTTATTTGTCTTAAATCTGTAACTAAATGTATTTATTCGATATTTACAGTACTGTTTCTAAATTGATGCAAAAAATTCAAGTTCAATTTTTTTTTTCAAAATTCGTCACCTCTAAATTACAATCCTCTAAAGATGAGAATAAAAATGTCTTACCTTTCCCCCACTGTTAACCTGTATATGAATATAATTTTATTTAATTTTTTTCTGTTTTGACACATTTTTAAATCAACATACATTTGGGATTAATTAAAAACCATCAACTTTGCAAAATAAAGTTTTATATGATAAGGATGTCCCATATTTAGATAATATTTCTAAAATATTTTCAGGTATACTATATAGGTGCTTTAAATTATTATGCAAAAATGTATACATTGGAACATACAGGAATATTTTTTTTTTTCATTATTCCATATCCTAGGTAATAGACATTCTGACATATAATTATTACTGTTACTATGGTATTTACGGTATTTGTGTTTGAAGTGTCTTCCAAAATGAAAAATGCCAAATCAAGTGGCACCCACTTGATAATTGAACAAAAATTATTTAGCGTAAAGTAGGTATCGAAATATTAAATTTAAATACACAAAAAATATAAGGTCATTCCGCGACGCCTAACGTCGTTATGATAAAGGGTCGTAGGTGGCCTTAATACGGAGCTTAGGTGCGGTCACTTAAGCACGCTTTTAATTTTTTTATATTTTTCATCGTTTCTGAAATATCGAATTTGGGCATATGAAATGAATTACCCTGTACGTAGAATTCTTAAATGATAAAAAGTAAAGGTAGCCAATTGGTACATGTGAGAGATATATTTATAAAAAAAAAAATGGTACACTCGAGGGAATCGAGAGTACATTATAAATATTTTACATTTTTTATTTTATTTTATAATTTATCCTTTTCATCTATAGTTATTATTGGCCTTATGTTCAATATGTGTCATCAAACATTTGTGAAACCTCTGTTAGATATTTGGAAATTATACTATGTAATTGTATATGAAATCGCACAAAAACGCAGATATTATAATGGAAATTACTGGAAATCGTAAGCGATTGCGAGGAAATCGCCCGAAATCACCGGAAATCATAGCAATTGGGAGGAAATCACCGAAAATTCTAGTGATTTCCACGAAATCACCGGAAATCAAATAAAATCGTGATTTTCGTAACACCTGTACATTTTTTGGTAGAGTGGTTACCCCCTCGGACTAAGGCTTAAAAAAAAATTAATGGTACTATGGAGATATTTCACTTTCATTTGATAATGAGGCTATACGAGGTTCTATATATTTAAATATTTTTATTTCAAGATTTGAGTGGCATGCTGATAAAAATTCATATATATTTTGCAGATACTACAAACACTCACGATACTTCATTCATGGTTTACAGATTATATTATTTAATTAATTTCTCTTAACACGTATGAGAAGTATTTTAGATTACTTGAATTTTACTTAAATAGACACTAGAACATTAACATGCAAAATTATGTATTGTAGGGTAGGTACCTATTATCACTGCACAAATGCAAAGTTAAAAAAGAACTTTTAAATAAAATACTTACACCAAATCAAATTACTAATGTGATAATAATTTGATTATAATCAACTTGGAATCATATCACGTATGTATATATATATATATATTAGGAACTTTATCTTGGTCCGTTAAGTGACTAATTTATATATCATTAGAGAATTCGTTAGGACTGCATTATATTATTAAAAAAATGTTAGTTTATTCAAATTTTACAGTTTGAAATACATATATAGTGTTAATTAAACATAACATATACCTTTTAGCATCTAACGAATCACCACTAGCATTTAGGCCATCAACAACACATGATGCAGCAGAAGGAAGGTGATTAACATTTTCATCTGGATTTTTTTGTGTAACCATGCCATCAAGCCCTTGCCATTCATTTCTAATAAAACACACATTAAATATCAAGCAATAAACACAATCTTCAAAATCTTACTTTGGGGGTTTCTTCCTCCAGCAAAGGCAGAATACCAGGGACATCACTAAAGTAACACTAACACATAGAGAAAGTAATATAATCCACATTATATTAGATACTAGAAAATCACATAGTGTGGTTTAAATTCATTAATTACACTAAGTCGCCAGAAAAACCTCTTTTTTCGTTTACTATTATTTAAAATAGAGGCAAACATAGTTAACTGACCGCACACTTTTCTTCATAAATAGTTACTCTCTTCAAATTTTCATATTCATATTTTCTAATAAGAAGTCACACCTACATGTACTGCGATTATTCAAGTATCATGTATATTTAAAAACATTAAATTAATCTGCACAATTCATTAGATTAAATGAATATAGAGAAGTGATTAGATTATACCTCTCATCATCAAATGCATTGCAAAAAATTATGTACTGTTACTGCATAAAATATAAATAAAACTGGACGTTTATCTTTATCTTGACACAAATGTCAAGCGTCAGAATAACAAAAAACAAAAATAATCAGCAGAAAAGAAAGGGAGTGTTCGTAATTGGATTGGGTAAGTAATTAATAATTTATAGGATAATAACATGATTAATTTTACACGTGAAAATATTATTTATATGTATACGTAAATTGTTTTAAATTTTGGCCCCCAGCTGTAGCAGAATTATAATAAAATACCTACTAATTTCTTCATAATTTTCCTTAATTTGATATTTTATTATTAGCTATTGGCGACACTGTTTGTAAAATTTTGTTCGTGGGATGTGTTAGCTTAAATTACCCTATTACCCTGAGAGTAGGAATGTTTCGATAATCTGTTAGCAAAATTCCAATCATAGAGAAAGTGTTACTATATAATTAAAAACTTATTTACTAGTATAGGTTAAGGTATTATTCGGTGGTAGTGGTAAAAGCAACTTAAGTACTTGCATCAATATCAGCAGGAGAACTTATTTTTGTTATCGATTAATTCACTATTTTCTTCTCTTCAATAGACATTTTTTAAATTTATTTGACTAGTGGGAGTAATTAGTACACTGATGTTTTAAATTTAACTCTAAATGCAAACAGTGGTTAAATTATTACTAGTTGTTTTCCAAAATCTATTACTGTCTAGTGAAGACTGAATTGTGAATAAAATTGTCTTTTGGTAGTATCAAAATTAAATGTTGAGTAAATATTTTGTCATTCACGCGCTTATGTAATATTTTCTTAAACAGATAACTTCACTCATAACAGGTTTGTTCCTGCAGCAGTTGGAAACGGTTTGAAACTGTCAGAAAGTAGGTGAATGAACCACAAGTCTAGAAAAATTATAGACGGCGTCGTTCATTCACCTACTTTCTGACAGTTTCAAACCGTTTCCAACTGCTACAGGAACAAACCTGTTACGTGACATGTCCTGCGTCGTCTAGGGTCTTAAGGTCCGGAAAATGGATATTCTATTTATTGCTTTGTTACAATTCTGCAAATATGATGGCTGCATTCCAATATAAAATTAACTAACTTGCTGTCATTTTAAATGTCATTAAAGATTGTATCCAATCACACTAAACAAATGAGCTTCACCCTACAGTACAACTAACGTAAATTGGCATAAAAAGCAAGTTTTAGCGATTCTTTTAGAGTGGGCATGAATTAGCGGTTGTCGACAATTTGCCGCTGGCAGCGTCTATATTTTTTTCTAGGTTTGTGGAATAAACATTCGATAGTTTCAAACTGCAGTAGGAACAAACCTAGTGAATCAACAATATTGTTTCTAAGATTTGTATCAGTGATAAAACAAAAGCACAGAATACCAACCAGTAATCACAGACCACTAAGCCACACAGTAGTTAGGGTAATTTGGCAGGTTAGTTTTGTGATCTAGGGGAAAATTTGAGCAGTTTTTTTGCGACGAATTATACAACTGTTTTCGAATTTTATTTAGATCCTGATTGGTTATTATTAAAATGATGTCTAAATTGAACCAATCAAAAGCTTAAATTGTAAACGATTTGAAATATACATCGCAAAAAATAGCTTTGATCATATTCATTTCAAACTTGAGATTTTTAAAATTAACCTCAATTTGATTTTAGCGGCAATTGTGTAGAAACCAAATTAGCCCTACTTAATATTATTTAGCATATTATTTATTTGGTTCATTCAAGTTCAATGTAGCATGGAATATTTTCAGGATGAAAACCAAGAAAATGGTTATTCAATAATGAGGAGGACACCACAGCAGAGAAAACTTTCTTACAGAAACTTACTTAATAAAGTTGAAGGAATACGTAAGTATATTTACTTAAATAGCTAGCTCATACCTGTTATTTAACATAGAAGTTAGGTATACGTTGAAACTTCTAGTATGTTTATTAAATTTCATAATTTTTGCAATTTATTTATGCTTACATTTTCTACCATTTTACGAATTCCTACCAACAGAGGAAACCGAAGATGTTGGATTACAAACAGTAAATGAATTGGGAGAAGTTTTACGAGAAGCAAATAATTTAGATACAGAATGGAAGATTGATGACAGAGTTCAGTATGCTGATGAAACATTACTAGATTGTTTAGTGTTGTCATCAGCTAGTACAATTTTAAAGAAATGCATAGAAGCTGTAGATGTGTTTACGTCAACATATGAACAAAGTGAATTTACAAATAAAATTGTAAGTAAATGGTTATTGGTATATGTAACTCTCTTTTATATGTTATTATAAGGACTTCAATTCTTTAAACCACCAAGGACATGTAAAATACATGGTTTAAAACCATGTATTTTACCAAAACATGTTTTATTTTGTAAACAAAATTGTATAATATGTAAAGTATAGATTATGTTTTTTCTGCAGATTCAACGTATCAAAAATGAGGATAGTGATGAATTAGAACCTGTAGATCTACTGAAACTTTTAGAAGATGCTCGTAACATAATACCTCAAGTACCTGACTATAATTATATTTATGGAACATATGACCTCAACAAAGTGCCTGAACCAAAACCTAAAAAAGAAAAAGTAAAAGCACCAAGAGAAAAGCTTCAAAAGAAAGAACCCGAAAGAGTTACTAGTTTAGATAAAGAAGAGAAGGGAATTGAGGAAATTGTTAAAGTTCTGCATGATGTTTTAAGTGAAAAGTATGTGGAAAATGGTGAAGAACCTGTCAGTTATTACGATTATATTATTGACACAGACAGTTTTGCTAATACTGTTGAAAATATGTTTTATTTTGCATTCCTGGTTCGAGACGGCAAAGCTCAATTGGATTTAAGTAAGCAAAAATATTTGTATTTGCTATTTACAGTTTTTATTTTATAGTTACCAATTAAAAACATTTTAAAACCCTACTAATGATTTCTCAAATTGGCTTTCATAAAATTAGTGTTTTATTTCTGTGTTTTGTACATCCTTCATTACATATACATATGAAGTAAGGTGTAATGTAACATCTGTAGGTATATGAACTAGAATCATTCAACTATAAACGGGAATTTATTTTTATAAGTAACACTTTCAATGTTCATGAGTCTAATTCATTACTTTACGCTACACATTAACGTTTTGTTGCCGTTTAATTTAGCTATGTGAGCCGCATAATGTGTGTAATAATATTTTTCTCTATTAATTTTCCGTCATTGAGAAACAACTTAAGTAATTAATAAAACATACCGTTGTGATAAAAAGTCAGTCAATAGTCATTTTTGTTAAAACTTTTGAAGGCGTCAAATTGGGCTTACTATGTCGTTCTTCTTTGATGTGTCCTTGACACGTGGTAATGGACATCAAGTAGAGGCCGCATATTGGCTTAGACTAAACAGTCACTGTCATATATTGTTTTATAAATATTAAGCTGATGTTGATATATACTAATGTGTAGGTCACAAGATATAAATTAGGGTATTCTGAATATAGCTGTCCTTACGAAAGGTTGTGTTAGCATGTTTTGTTGGAATATTTATCTCTTGTTAAGAATACCCCTTACACTTTGCTTAATAAAAAAAATCACTAACAAAACAAGAGAAATAGAGCAAACAAAAATTTTGTTATTACTTTTTTAAGTATTTGCAGCCAATAAGAAACAAAGTTTTTAGAATAATATTTAGATATGCCACATCTTCTACTATTTAATAAATGAATTACGGTCTTTTTAAATTTTCTTTTAACAGTATTATTTTCCTTTTTTAAAATTTTGGTTGGATCTCATTGAATTTTACGACTTGTTTGAATTAAAAATTGGTCTTTGTACCCTTTCCAGAGCCTCGGCCAGACCAAAGTGTAACCAATTCGATCTTAATAGAATAGGTGAAAAACCTAACACCCATTATAAACTAACTTTTATTTACATGATTGTTGCTAAACGAGATGTCAATTTGAGAGGCAATTATCACATCATTGCAACTGCACATAGACTCGCACAAGAACATTTTGCATTGTAAATTTGTCTTTGGCATTCGCTTCTCTTAGTTTAAAAATCCCCAGCAGCCCCAAATACATTTTATGATTGGAGCATTATGTAGTGTTTCAAAAAGCAAAAAAAAAAAATGGAACTGAGTAGCCATAATTCTTTTATTATTGGCATATTCAATTTTTTCTTAAAGAACTTCTGCCATTATAAGATCTTTAAATCACCTCCAGGAGATTTCTGACATATGTTGTATAATAGAAAAATTACACTAAAATCACTCTTACTTTTCAGACAGAGATGGTAAGCCCATTGTAAAACCAATATCACAAAGAAAATTGAAACAGTTTAGAGATGATGGTGGTATCAACACACAAGTCATAACTTATATCGGAATGGAGCAGTGGGAGGTAAGATTTTTTATTGTCATTAGAGTGTAAGCTTGCATGAGGGCCAGATTTATATGGAGGATCTTTAGAAATACCTATCAATTATTTCTTTAAATTACATTATAAAAGTCGATTTTTTTTGTAACTTTTTTGTCATGTTCATACCTCACTTCTGGACAAGCCACTATGTGTCAAACAACCATGCTCATTAGCCCCAGGTGCTTACACATTTGGAATTGCAATATGGTTTGTTGTCGACTCTCAAAATTTAAAAGAAATGTGGAAAGTTTTATTATTAGAATGGCTGTTTGTTTGCTCGTTCACCACAGCTATAGCACGTGTTCACCTAAAGTATGTCAGTGTCAGATATCATTGACTCTGGCTCTTTAAAATATATAAAGTAAATTGTTTTGTAAAATTATTTTCCATTGCAGTTCCCTACATATTCCGTTAGATTTGTAGAGTTGATTTAAAAAGGTGACAACAGGCAACACTGATAAGAGTAACTAACACACTGATGCAGCTGAGGTTGGGTACTGATGACATAGAGAAGATTTATTTAAGTTCAGTTTAACAAATCGACTATAGTTGATTAAAAAGTAATAATTTCGGATTAGTATTCTGGGAATGAAGTGGTATTACGATTAGCCCTAAAAAACTGATCTCCATTTAATGTTATATCCTGTATAAAACTGAACACTTAAACTGTATATGAGAATTCGGAAATCTTTTTTTTTTAGAAAATGCATGTCAAATTTTGAAAATGATGTATTTAATAAAAAATTGGTTCAAAATAATATATGTAATAATCGCATCATTTTAAGTTCTTAATGAATACCAAAAATCAACTTGATATCGATTTCCCGAAAAAAGTTGCAGACATCTGTGCTCCCTCTAGCATAGCTATATCAATTTTTTTTCTTTTAATAAATTAATATCGCAAAATCTTAACTTTTAATTATAGGAAATGTTATACAAAACGACACAAAAATTTAAATATACAGGGTGTTCCATTTAAAATAACGAAGTTAGTGTCGACTTCCGGTATAACCGGAAGAGGTGCTAAAAAATTTTAGATATTTTAATTCCTTCAAGGACTTTGCCATGTTGCCAAGTTTTTGTCCGGATCAGTATTTTCCCAAATAGTAATTGACACATTTCCCAGTGGGACACTGCTGTACATGACCAATACAAAACCAAATCTAGTTTATCTAAATTTATATGTTGCATTTCGAATATTGCTAACCTTGCTAGTAATGATTACGTTAGCTGAAAAGTGTTTCACAAAACTCACAGTAATAAAAAAAATACAAATATGCACGTCCATAGAACTTGTTAGATAAGCAATGTTCCTATTAAATGCAGTGTTGTAGGCTGATTTTTATAGTTATAGGTACAAAAGCAAGCAGATGCCATTATTCATTATTTTTTTATAACAGTGATATTGCATTGCTGAAGATTTTATTTTATTAATTTATTACTATATTTTTGTTTTGTTTTTTAGTTATATTTTTTATATACAGTGACAAAGAAATTAGTTTTTCTTTGTTATTTAATGTAGTTGTAGTTAGTGTCAATACATCGTTTATATATGAATTCATTTACTAAGAAACATAATGGACAAATTTTTACTTTATCACTTAGTACCCCAGAAAAGAAGTATTTGCAGGGATCTGTTCAATAAATATGTTTCCTTTGTTATAGCTGGAGAATCGTTTGTATAATTTGTGTCCATAGAATACTTAAACATCCGGTATGTAATAGTTTGACCATTCTGAAAAAGAAAAATTTTTTTTTTTACTATAAATAAATTTAGATTTCGATGGATTTTAATACTATAAAAAGTATTATTATTCAAATATTGACTGTAGTAAGTCAAATTTCATATTACTAATTTTATGTTAATGTAATAAATATGGAATAGAACTATAAAAATTATCAAATGTACTTAATCCTACATACAACCTACACACCTTTACAATCTTCAATTTTTGTATTTCATTCTGTAAAATAATACCTAGACTTAATTTTTTCCCAAACAAATTTTTTTTATAAATGAAAAGAAATAAAATTTTTATTTTCAGAAACATAAAAAGGAAGGGTTCTTGCAGCAGTATAGAAAGAGGAATGCCATGTAATATATTTTGTTTTCATTAAATGTTTTATTATTCAGATAGACTAATGTATTATTCTTTATACATTGTGATAATAAATAGTTTCTACTAATCTTTATTTCATTTAATGTATTTTATCGTTAGAAGTAATAGAAATTAAAGTTGTCTAATAGGTTTCTATATTTACTGAAACATTTTGAAGCTTGAGGAATTTATATAATACCTAATGGTAATAATCTTCAGCATCAGTGCCAAACGTAATGGAGTGACCAATTTTTCTGGTTATTTCAATAATTTCTTTAACTTAACCTCGAGATTTATGGTTTGATAATTTAATATTGATATTTTTTGTTTTAAAAATAACATTAACTTTTTTTTTACCGAGTTTAACGATTTTGCATCTAATGGACAGTTATATGTATATTATATAGAAAAATAATTTTGTCAGTAATATTTTTATTTTTTTATTTAATCTTTTAATATTTTTGAAAAAAAAAATTATTTTAATCACTTTCTATTTTATCATTTTATTGTTTAACACTTTCGATGCCATGGCAGTCACCAGAGTCCGCTGAAAGTATTTCCCTCGGTTGGTGCCAGAGCGGTAGTAAAATCATTGAGAGAGCTCTCCACGCCACATGACCGCTATAACACGCGTTTTGCCGTATAGATCTGACCACTATGGCATTGTTGGCCAGATCTGTCACGTGAATTTTTTTATTTTATTTTGTTTGGGATTATCCTACTTCAAAGTTCATAGCCAACTTAATTGAAAAATATTGTTTGAGTTTAAAAAAATAAGTAAGTAAAAATTTGGTTTGAATGGATAACGAATATAGTAGACTATTTCATTAAGAATTCTATTGAATATTTTTTTAATTATGAAAAAAAGTGGTGTATCAAAATAAAAAGCAAAATTGAAATTTCATCTTTAATAAATAAATAACAGAAATAAATATTTAACATGATTTATTTGGAAAATGAAATATGTATTTGTAATAAGGAATATAGTAATTTACAACCAAAGTTACGATTATACAACACAGACTTGAAATCAATTTCTCTTTGTTAAAAAAAAAGAACAGTTATTCTAATCAATATTTGTAGTGTACAATATTGGTTAGTCGTGGTTCAATAATAAAGTAAATTAAATGAAATGTGAAATTGAAATGGTGATACACTTTCTCTTTGAAAAAAAAAAAAAAATATTTCCTACTGAATAAATCATATTGTGAATTTTCTTAATAACAACTGTAATTTAAGAGCATTTAATAACTTTCACAAAATCATTTTACTTAATACAAAAATATTAACAGATGTATTAGTAACATTTAAAAAAATATATAAAGTACTTTTTTTGATCTGCTTCCTACCATTTTAAAATAGAAATATATAATTTTTTGTTTAATATTGCAGGAAAATATATGTAAAGACGTGTTTAGTTGAATATTTTCTGAGGAAAATGAAACTTTTACATTTTATGATTTTTTAATAGCTCTTCTTTCTCTGCAATATTGCACACCTAAATAATACTAAAATATAGGAATGCAGTTGTTTTGTCATAATAAAAAAATAAATTATAAAGTGATGATTGTATAAAAATTTAAGAATCGTCAAATGTCATACGTCCTACCCCATGATTTTTCATATAACGTCGGTACTGTTTATATCTATTATTCTCTGCTAATAATTTTTTGGCATTCTCTTCTTCCTCTTTAAACCACTCCTCAAAATTCTCCCTTATCCACAACTCCTTATCAAGATATTCTTGAATCTTTTCATCTTCCTGACTATCAAACTGATGTTGGCCCATCTTTAAATATTTTCTTATAATATAAAGTTTTTCTTCCTCGTTATATGGTTGTTTTAACAGAGTATGTTTCCAAAACCAAGACAGATACCAATAAATATATTTACAAACGGTGTATGGAAAAATTACTAACTGAACCCACAGAATGTCTGTAATTTTAGGTTTAGCATATGCTCCTTTAATATCCATTTTGTCTTCAATTACCTTTTTAATAATACATTCTGTTTCTTCTTTTGACATTTTACTTTTCCCTTTAACTTTCTTATCACCTGATAAAAGTCCATCTTGTTTAGCTAAATCAAGTGCTCTATTCCTATATTTTGGGACTGTAGCAAAATATTTTATAGCAGTATCATATCGTTGCCACCCGCTATAATACTGTACAGCCGATATTACCGAAATAGTTACAATTAAAACTATCCTTACATCTACCTTTGGTGCCACTCTTCTTCTATAATATCTATAATAATGAGCGTAGTACTCATCAGGATTATCTAACATATAGTCATAATCTGAACGAGATTCTTCATCTTTCAAGATTTCATATGCATTTGCGATTTTCTTGAATTGTTCCTCTGCTATTTCTTTTGCTTCAGGAGTCCTGTGTAAATCGGGATGATACTGGCGTGCCAATTTTCTGTAATTTCTTGATATTTCATTCTTAGTAGCTTCTCTGGTCACTTCTAACACATCATAACAATTTTCTTTACCACAGTAAATTCCTTCTAGTAATTGTGCATTTATTAAATTTGTGAGAAGTACTAAATGTGTTATTAAATATAAATATTTAAATAACATTTTGGCACCTTTAATTACTATGAGCAATGTAATTTTAAAACTCCGACAACGACCACGTTCAAACAACTACTGTCACGACATTTTTGCATTTGGTTCACGCTGGTTCATGTTCACATTTGATTTGGTTAATTCGGCGATGCCGATGACAGTAGTTGACGCGTTGACGTTGACACCAAACCATAGAGCAAACACCACGCAAAGACCGAATATTGAGATTGTGTACTCTGTGGTTATTACCAGACCATAGAATAAAGGAACTATCTGTGACCAGACGGTAGTTACCTCCATTTACCTCACTGAAATGAAATTTTATATTATGATGAATGGAATGCTCGTTAAGCTGCGCGAATGGATTACTCATGATCAGCGCCATATTTATTTTGTGCCTCCTAGTAATGGCGGAACAATAAAGATTTAGCTGATTGTGAATTGAAGTGAAATTGATTTCTGGATATGAAGAATTATTTGGTGCTATAAGCTGGTTAATTGTACAGTCCCTTATAAAACATGACATGTTTCAACAGTAACACTCAGAAAAATACACAAAGAATAACACTAACGAGATACAAGATAAAATAATGTACTGGTTAACCACACTGTACGCCAATGACGTGTTTACAAAGGTCGAGTTCGTCGCACTGACTGCTACTTGAGCGATCACTGATCAATGTGCTGAACGAAGCAATATGAAGGGAGCGCTCAGTTATCAGCGGCCATGTTATGTATCATAAAATTTTTCTGATACATGATAAGTGATCAGTGATTATAAACAAAAAAAACAACATAATTTAAATCCTAATGTTTAAGAAAGTATAGACCAAATTTGTTTCACATTTGAAAATGTCAGAGTCAGAAATAAAAGTGGCTTATGAAAAAGCAGTCACAAAATGTACACAAACGTATAGAAACGCGTTCAGCCGGTTTAGTGATCATAGTGATAACAAATCGCTCAGTGATCGCTACTTCGTGATGAACGCCACCAAACAAAATAATGGTAAATTAAGAACACAATTCATATCGTACGTGCATCCACATACATAACCAATGAAGTATGTCTTTGCTGAATTTCATGCGCCTCCTTTTGTCTGTTTCTAGGTTCTCACTTTATATGTTATGCGCAGTGGAACTAAGAGCATTCCACATCGTACATTTCAGTGGTTACCAGTGACCACGGTCTATTAATCATTAGTGACAACCCAATAATTTTATATTTATTAAAATTCGTGTCCACAAAACATTTTGGTAATTATTTACAACAGCGTAAAACTCTCCAATCTTAACAAAAAAAGTCCTATCCCCCTAATTTTGAGGATGTTGATCGTGAATCTGAAGCCAGATTTCGGATTTTCGACTCATATGTAGTTTTCAAAAAAAAAAAAAAATTAAATTATAACCTCTATGTATACATTAATTACATTAGGTTGAAGTTGCGATATAATAGTGATTATTTTGACAACAGTGTGACGTCATGAAATGAAGACGTGTTATATTGCAATTTGAACTTAATGTAATGTTTACATAGAGGTTACAATTTTGAAAAAATTTTTTCGAAAACATGCGAGCGCCGAAATCTGACGTCAGATATGTTAAGATATGTTGTTAAGATTGGAGAATATTACGCTGTTGTAAATAATTACCAACATTTTTGTCTTGGTGACAAAATAGTGGTTGTCTTGGTCTTGGTGGTGGTGGTGGTGGTGGGAGTAAGTGGGATCACAAACTACAAAGGATGCCGCCAGCTGGTAATGAATAAGCTATGGTGGAGGTCATAAATAACTAAAGAAGAAGAAGAAAATGCAAAAGATGGAAATTAGGTTATGTTTCTAATCAATCATGGCCAAGACCTGTGTTTTAGAAAAATATATATCAAATTTGTTGGAGTTCTTAACTGGAGTTAAAGAAAACGATGTGACTATTATTAGAAAACATTCGAGAAAATTGGAGCAATTAGGTGAAATAAGTTTTCCACTAAATATTAAAAATTGGTACCATCTAATAAATAGGAATAAAATAGCACACCATAATATTGCTAATATATTCCAGAATATAAAGAATGAAGCTGAATTAAGTGCGCAAATTGATGAATTAAAAAAGGAATGTAAATATTACCAAATCAGTATTGAAAAAGTAACTATAGAAGACAATGATGTACATTTATATCTACAAAGATCTTCATCTTTATACAAGTCGGTAATAAGACATGTATTAAATGAAAATAGTAAATATGGTTCAAATGATATTTTCGAAAATAAAATAGTTGCAAGTTGTGATTGCGATATTGACAATATAAATTTCTCTGAAATAGACCTAAGTACCTTAAGAATGTTAGAATTAAGAGATATATCATCAAACTTTCTTTCATTTACTACTAAGGATATAAGTAGACTAGGTCCTCGAATCATATTTACATTGAATTCGGCAAATAAGGATCATGTATCACTCTTATGTGGACCAGTACTGAATGAAAAGGGAGTAAAGGATAGTAAAATTACAGCCCAAGAATTATTTGAGTAAGTATTCAAGATTAGTTATATATTTCATTTAGAATAGAACGATTTATAATTTATACTTTGTGAAAGGTGTAACTTCCAAATAAAATTTGTTTAAAGATATAAACGTATATGCCAAATGTATTGAATTACTTATTATTAATAAGTTCTTTGCTTTTCTTTATTGTTCATTATTTATTACACGAAAACGACATATTATTTAAAAAGCAGGGTTAGTCTGCCATATGCTGTAGATACACATTATATTTAATTGTAGCGTCAGTAGAATTAACATTTATAGAATTTGTTTTTAAGAAAAAGAACATTGGATATGCGGCTCATGGCTCAACATAGATATAAAGTACAGGTGATACCAAATACACCACGTGAGGACTATTTTATAAAAATAGTGAAAAAGTTAGGACGAGCTTGTGTAACGATAGAAATGTTATCTAATAAACCAAATAAATCTCTTAAGGTGACATTGACTGATCTCCGAACAGCAAATAGAGGTAAACTGTCATTAACTAAAATTTGAATATAAATGGTAAAAACATTTATTTCTGAGAAAGGAAGGAAACGTTGATTCAAGAATTTCAGTACTTAAAATAATATAAAATGATGGATAATATGAATTCTGAAGTCTTATATACTCGCGGCAAGAATTCAGATGACTTACGTTATATGAACTATATACTACACTTAAAGTTTGCAATATATTATATTGCACTAAATTGCAAAAAATGATTGTTTTTAACTCGACCAAATATCGAAAATTGCGTTGACAATAAAAACAATTGTGTAACCTCAGCCATGACGTAAGACGTCTGAATTCTTGCCACGAGTATATGATTAGATTGTTTTTAGTTTCTATAATGTATATTTAATCATAACTTAATATTAAAGAAGTGTATTTATGCGAAATTAAATTTAGACACGTTTTAATTAAAATTAAATATATTTTACACAACTTTTTTTTGCAAAAGACATAATGTGCACTTAGCTTTCTACATTTTAAGAATTTCGTGTATTGCTGTAAGTTTGGTTGCCTAATGTAACACTATTATAAGAATTCTTAACAGTAGCCATTTTGGTTCTCTATATCAGGAAGTTTAAATTTTGTATGCACACAAGACTTATAGAGAGTATCTTTGTAATGTTCTATATTTGAATTACTCTTTTTTGTTTAGTCTTTTTTTATAGGAGCAGCATTCATCTTTTACAACTGTGCCAGGTTATCAGTTTTATTAAAAGAATTTGAAAAAAGGGTATCTAAAGGAATATATCCCTCTCATCCTGATGTTGAAGAGGTTGATTTTTCTTTATTAAGTCAACCAGTAAGTATAATATCAGCTTACTATTATCAGCAAATTTTTACATTAATGGACGTTAGCAATAGCAGGTGTTCAAAACATACATATAATTGGGTTTAATTAAATATTAAAAATATATGAGTTTTTCTAAAATTAAAATTAGAGAAACTTTTAATAGAAATTATTTTGTAATTGAATATCTTGTTTATACCTATATAATATAGTTAGTCAACCAGTTAAACTTTGGAATAAAAATAATAGATGGTGATTACACTCTTTTAAAATCCAAATCACCCTTGTCTATAGTGTAAATAAGGATGACATGGATTTTAACAGATTATCACCATCTGTTGTTTTTACTTCTAACTTTGACTGGTTACTACCTGTATTATACATCAACAAGGGTAACGATCATAAATTTATGTGTGTAGATACTGAGGTTTTGTGTTTTTTTTTTTTAGGAAGAATGGGAACTATTTTATGTGTACATTTTACAATATCCATTAGTTATTAAGAGTTGTATAAAGGACATAGAGAAGAGTATGTTTAATCCACATTATTTGATCACGTTTATGTCCAATTTGTCATCACTTTTTAGTGCATATTATAGAAGAGTAAGAATATTGACAGTAAGGACTGCACTACTCTTGAATACTGCAACAGTATTATTTTAATATTTTTATTTTCAGGATCCGAGAGAACACTTAGTTCCTGTCTTACATGCAAGGATATATCTATTAGCAGCTTTGCAAATTGTTTTTCATAACTCGCTTACTTTACTCAATATTGAACCTATTAAAGAAATGTGAAAACAAATTGTGTGGTGTTTTCAGATTTTTCCTAAAATTACCTGTTATTCAAAACTACGCTCAAAACATTTTTGTAAGTCATTAACAGAATTTTACTCTCAGCAAAATACACATTGTCAAGTTAGTACTTGTTAGTTAGTTAATTTTCTGTTTAATTCGAATATTATAATAGTTAGTTATTGTTAATAGGAATAGTAACTATTCAAATACGAAATTTTAATGAAAGTCCTAGCCCAGTCCAAATAACTGTTCGAAATTTCATCAGTAAAGGGGATACAAAGTTATTAATTAAATTATTTTTGACAACTTTGAAGGTCTGTAATTTAAAAACCAAAAATTGTTTTACCTTTTTTTCGTAGATTGTATATATTTATTTATGGGCATGAATACACAGCCAAATGTCGGTGAAAATTGCAGACACCCTGTATATGTCGGATGTCTCTTTCTTCGAATGCCACTCTATCCATATATTCAACGGTTCTCATTTAATAAAAATTTATTCTCTAAAGGTATTTATTTGTGGCATAATTCTAGTTTTTCTTTAGTTTAATTGGTTATTTTACCACAATATTTAAATAATAAATTACAAAATTGCGCATTCAAAGGTTTTCCTCTTAACTATTTATTATCTGAGGATGAGGATGATGTGCCAAAAGTTTTATTAAGTATTATTTTTTATTGTATGTTTATTTTTCACAGACTATAAAAATATCTATTATAATAATTTATAAATAAATAAGCATTGTCTTTTCCCTAGGCTCTAAGTTCAATTAATACATTAACTATTTGTTCTTTTCAGTTTTATTACCTATTTACTTTTTATTTTTTGTTTGTTTAATTTGTAAATTGTATACATATGAAATTATTTTAATACGTGCAATTTTGTAATTTATTGTTTAAATATTGTGGCAAAATATCCAATTAAACTAAAGAAAAACTAGAATTATGCCACAAAATAATAATATGCTACCATTTTTAGATGTTTTAATTAAAAAACACGATAATTCTGTAGAAACAAGTGTTTATAGAAAACAAACTCACACCAATAGATATTTAAATTTTAAATCTAACCATCACATCGATATTAAGAAAGGTGTTGTTAAATGTTTATATGATAGAGCAAAATTAATTTCATCAAGCAATGATATTTTTAACAACGAACTAAAATTTATTAAAAATGTTTTAATAAATAATGAATACCCTCCAAATTTTGTTGATAGAACATTCAAAAATATTACAGATAAAACTAACACTTTAAGACAAATAAAAGAAATTAATCATGCAATAAAAATTCCATACATTCCTATATTATCAGAAAAGTTAAGAAGAATCGGTAATAAATTTAATATTCGAACAGTTTTTCAGACAACTAATACCTTACGATCATTTTTGTCAAAAACGCGTCCAAAAAATGATATACAAAATTCAAAAAATTGCATCTACAGTATACCTTGTGAATGCAATAAACATTATGTTGGAGAAACGTCTCGGCCTATGAATGTTAGAGTTGAGGAAAATAAAAATTATATAAAAAGACGGGAATTTGAAAAATCCAAAATTTGCGAACACGCTTGGGAAAACGGTCATGTGATTCAATGGGGTTCGGCAAAAATTTTAGAGAAGGAAGATAACGCGACAAAAAGAAAATTAAAAGAGACCGCGATTATTTTGTTGAACGGAGATAAGTGTGTGTCAAACTGTTCAGTAAACATCGATCATTGTTGGCTACAGTTGTATCAAGAAGAAGTAAGTAAAAATAAAATAAAAATCATTTAACATCTCTATGGAAGCAGATAAACAAAATTTTAAATTGTCAAACTTGACATACGTTTAATATTTTTACTACTATTTTGAAAACGAAAACAGAGAGTTTTTCGAAACGTCAATAATACGGAAGTGCACGATAGTGATGTGATTTTTGTTATTTTTTACTTATCTGCTTTTTTCAGTGTGAGATTTTTTGGTTAGGCAAACTTATTCTCAAAAATAACCCTTGACTGTTCCGTTTGGCGCAGGGGCTTATTTAATTAATTTTTATTATTTTTCAGAAGTGTGGCAAAAACCCAATAAAACTAAAGAAAAACTAAAATTATGCCACAAATAAATAGCTTCAGACAATAGTATTATTTTATATTCTCTGAAAATTAAATGCCTGTTGCTACGTCTATCATGACAGAAACAAATCTAAAGAAATAAGCAATGCTTTTAATGTTAGTATATGTACATACCTACATACTTTTTTCAAAAAAGAGATATTAAAAAGTAAAAAGTACATAACAAAATTGTACGGATCCAAAAATCAGTTCTAAAACAATTGTAATCTATGATATCCTTCCATTTTAAGAAAATATGTAAATATGTATCAGTTATTTAACGTCGTATTGAACTGTTCTTTTAAAAACATTAAAAACTTCAGAAAAATGTCTACAATTATCGTATCTGTAGAAGACCCAAGATAAATTTGAATTGTAAGTACCATAATTTCGTTCAGTTTACTACAACTTGTTTGTGACTACGGTGAAGGATTTGTTATAGTCAATTTTAAGCTATATAATATTTTGAGAATTTTGCTGTTGCGGCAAGGAACAATCATACAAACAATTCATTATATTTTCATACAACTGAGAGTAATACAACTAAATACTACACTTTGCATTATTTATTGCACTAAATTGCAAAAAATTCAACCGTGACGTAAGACGTCGGAATTCTTGCCGCGACTATAGGATTGCTACCTGTCTTTATTTTCGAATGACAGTCCTTACCACATGCTGTGTCCTCCTGTTTTTACTTTACTAGAAATGTCCTTACTCGACGATGGAAATTGCGTTAGATACATATTAAAATTTATTCATCATAATACAAATTGACAAAATATGTTTAAATAATATTAAAAAATATAATAAGAAATGACATAACAATTCAATTGATGTACACCAACCCTCTCCACCTCTTCCGCTATTCGACCAAGCAAAAAGGAATGTCCTTACCTGAGAATAAGAAAAGAAGAATGTTTTCTTACCAGTCCTTACTTCAGAATATGGAAACGTAACAACCTTAATTACTAGACATTTCCTTTGAATTTAAAATACATATTTAAATATCTAAGCCTTTGGCGGAGGCCGACGATAATGTTTAATGTCATTTAAAAAACTTTAAAAATGAATAATAATAATAAGTATCTCTATAATTGCTCTATAATTCTGCAAAAAAAAATACAAATTTTTTATTGGCCAAATAGTCGTTTCAAATAGAAATAAATCACAAGATTTATAAGATTATTATAGTAGTATTCCTTTTAAAAACAATACATGAAATTACATATATCTGCCAAATTGTCTAAACAATTTTATATCTAATTAAATTTTATGATTTTAAATAAAATGTAGGTATTTGTTTTTTTTAAATATTGTTAAGACAATTCTACATTGTAAAATCTATCTCTAAAAAATAAAAATGCTACTGCTATTTTCACAATAAAGCCATATTGTACTTAACCATACCTACATTATATTAACGAGAGACATCTAAAAGATTATTAACCCGTTTATTAAATATTGGGTATGTTATGTTATTTATTTTGTAAAATTCCATTTATTAAATTATTGACATTTTTTCCTATTCATTTACTTCGTAAAATCAACCGCCTAGTGATTTAAAATACATCTTTATGTGGTTTCTAAGGAAATAATCGACTAAGAATTTTTTGCTCTGGTTTACTGTAGTATACTCGCGTCAAGAATTCAGACGTCTTACGTCACGGCTGACGTTACACATTTGTTTTTATTGTCAACGTAATTTTCGATATTTGGTCGCGTTGAAAACAATAATTTTTTGCAATTTAGTGCAATATATAACGTAAACATTTAGTGTAGCATATAGTTTTATTACTATCAGTTGCAGTTTCTTAAATATTTTGATAAAAATATAATGAATTATTCATTTGTTCGTATGACGTAAGTCGTCTGAATTCTTGTCGCGAGTATAGTATTATTTATACAACTTGATGTGCTGTAAAAACTATACTTGATTACATATTACATAGATTGTAAGTAAACATTTTTGGCTAGAAAAATTCGTGTAGACTATTATTTGGATCATATTAAAATTTATTTCTATAATATGATCTTGTTAATCTTTGAGGAGATAAGTATGTGATTTTTTTTAAATTATGTATTGTTGCTGGTGCATTTGGCAATTTATTGAAATTATCTTAATTATTAGTCTTACTAGAAAATCATTAACTTATTGCACTTCATTCTTTAAAAGTATTAGTAGTCGAGATAAATGAAATTTACCCAAACATATCTTTATCTAAAAGTTCACCGTTTCCAAGATACAGAGTGTCAAAAACTTTTGTTCCAGGTTTAAATATTCCCATTAATCACTAGTGGCGTAGAATCACTGCGAAATTCTTCTTTTATTTAAAAAAAAAATAGTACGCCACTGTTCGTATAATTTGTTTGACTATTTTGAACAAATAATTAGATAAATATATAAATAAAATATTACAAAGCATATAGTAGGCTTCACCACACACAAACTACGAAATGCAGAGATATTTATGTGAACATAATAAATTACTTAAATACGATGCATAATAATGAAAGCTTAAAAAATCTTGTGTTTTTTTTTATAATTAAAACAATGAAGTACTTACTAATTTTATTGTAAATATAAAAATATAGAATTATTGTTGTTTATACCTGCATACAAACATTCTGTAGAAAAATGGCTTTTGATGTTCATTTTGGCACTTTATAAATTTAGTTTTCGAATTTTTTAATTTAATAACTACATCTCGATCCTTTTGGAGACATACCAGAGTCGGAATTCATATGTTGAGAAAAAACGCAAACTGACGACGTCAAAACGAAAAACTGGAGCAAGAACCTAAAACGATCAAGTTAAAATGTGCGTTACCTACGTACCTAAATACAAAATATTTTGGGCCTTGGCTAAGAGTTTTTTGTCTAAGTTACTTTTGGCGATTGGTTAAAATTTTGCCGTACTGTTTTTTTTAATTGAAGTCCAGCATAGCCACTGTCCATACACCAATAATATAGCCTAATACATTTGTACACATAAAATGATTTAATAAATCTGCATATGTATAGGTATTTCCCTAAATCCGTCTCTGTTATTAGCGTCATGTCTCCAAACATACCTACTCCTATTAATAACAAATAACTCTGTGTTTGCATCTATTTAAATACAAAATTCTTAACTTCTTGATCAAGATATCAAGATTATTATAGTCCACAGCTTATGAAGTTTATGGTTAACAGAGTCAATGCTAAATGAGAAATGAAGGTGAGATTGTTTAAAAAACTAGATGGCACTGAAAAGATAATTGAATGCCCTTTGCATTTAAAATGATGATGCATCACATAATACCTCTTTCAATTTAAGATTTTACGCGTGAAGAATCGGTTGTAGTAACTTTGCTACCCTATAGGAGATATCGGAAAATTTAATATACATTTGTTAAGCATTTAAATTTTTTATCATAAAAAAATCAAGCATTGCAATACAGACATAATGACATTAACTATATTTTTTTTTACAAAGCAGCCTGTATACTGTATAAGTATTACAGTTTTACATTCTCCACTTTTCCCTGATTGCGTCGATATGTAACGGGTTTTAATGTTTGCGAGAAATCGGTGATTAAATAATTCAATAATTTTAATAGTGTTTTATAAGAATAATCATAGTTAATGTCAATATCTCTGTAATGCGGTGCTCTGTTGCTTTTTTTGACTATTTGTATAACAAGGGAGCAAAGTGTATAATTTCCTCCCACGGATAGTCAATGTCCTTCCGAAGAAATGGCACTTAGCTTCTGTGTAATACATATGATATTTTCTACGACCATTCAGTGTATTACATTGGTTTTACAATTTTCTTATGCATGACAATCAAACAACCAAATATGTCAAAATGTCATAATATGTATATGTAATGTATTTAGATAAGTAAATATTGTTAAAAATCAAAGTACATGGAACTATGCCAAGGTTGCTTCTTGTTTGTAAAATAAACAAACTTCCCAAAAGTTTGTAATAATGTATTCCGAATGTGCAAGATGAAGTTTCTCAAGATATTCTGAAAAAAGCAAACGTTGTTTCGTTAAATCTATTACCGCCAAAGTCTCGTGAAAAATATGGAAAAGAGTACCAGTTATTTAAATGTTGGATGGAGACTAGGCAAATAAGAAAAAAATGTGAAGAAGTGGTCCAATTTTACTTATCCAAAAATGCGCCGATTTGAAGTCTTCAACATTATGGAGTAAATACAGTATGTTGCGATCTACACTCCACATTAAAGACAATATTGACATTGAATTTCCTAAATTAGTAGCTTTTTTAAAAAGGAAATTTGCTGGATATAAAGTTAATAAAGCCAATACTTTTTCAAAGGAGGATATCAACAAGTTTATTACAGAAGCTCCAGATAAAACTCGCATATGAAGGTATACTCGCGACAAGAATTCAGACGACTTACGTCATACGAACAAATGAATAATTCATTATACTTTCATCAAAATATTTAAGAAACTGCAACTGATAGTAATAAAACTATATCCTATACTAAAAGTTTGAATTATATATTGCACTAAATTGCAAAAAATGATTGTTTTTAACGCGACCAAATATCGAAAATTACTTTGACAATCAAAACAAATGTGTAACGTCAGTCGTGACATAAGACGTCTGAATTCTTGACGCGAGTATAAGATTGATCGATGATCGTTATTGTTAAATAAAACATAACGCAGCATTTTTTATTAGAAAGTATATAAAAATGATATTTTGGTGGTGCAAATACCTGACTCAAAAACTAATATCAAAACGACATTGACAATAACAAATGAGATTGTAAGCGGAGTATCTGTCTTGGATATATATATAGAAAATATGTGGACTGTAGGTCCCCTAAAACATGTCATTCTAGATTTTTTTGTAACTTGTGCTAAAGGGAAATGTACAAACCAGGTAATTTGCAAAAACACAATTGCCACAATTCCATACATAATAGCAATATTTTTAAATTTGGATGATTCGAAAGGCTATACTGGACACAGTTTCCGCCGTACTACTCTAAACAGACATGGGGGATGACGAACAAACGCAGTAGCAGAAGAGTACTTAGATGATTGTATTTCTAGTACCAAAAAACGTCTTATTTTTGAAAATTTTGTTTCTCCCACAAGTACTTCATCAACGACCACGAATTTGGAAAATAACAAACAGGAACTCATCTCCACCAGCAGAGCAGAAGTATGCATCTATTTTTTATCATATTAATCGCTATTAATTACTAGTCATGTAATTAACTTCTTTTCCTATTTATAATAGTATAAAGCATTGAAAAAACAATTCTATCTTTATTATTAAACCAATCATACCTTCTTTTTTAATAGATATATTATAAAATTCATTGTTTTATTATACTGTTATATAGTGTGTAATTTACATGAAATAAAATTCATAAATCATTGACTACATAATTTTGTAAAAATTCTGTTCAACTTTTATATTTGAACTTATATTTTTTACGAAATTTTGTTATCGAGGATTATGAATCTTATTTCATATGTACGTTGCACTCTATATATTAAAGTAAATTCAAATTTACCGCCAACTGCTGCGTAATGAAGCTTATTACACAGCGACATCTATTGTATAGATTTTGAGAGTTATAGTTTTGTCAAAACTGAAAACGTAGCATAGAGCAGTTGCTATTTTTTCTCCAAATGAACGTAAGATGCCGCCAGGTATGTCTGGAGCAAGTCGTGCTTCTCATGAAAGACAGAGAAAAGAGCCTCTTATTTAGTTACTCATATGCCTCAGACTACCAAGACACGGCGCGGCTGTTGGTCACCAAAGTTCATAGCGACGCAGCATTGCCGTATACACGAAAATATCTGAGTATTGTTCAAATATTCTAAGTTAAGGATTGGCAGGATTTTGTTTGTCCAGGCCAAGGCAAAACTTTTACCGGGACAAAATTTTTCATTCCTGGTTAATCCTGGCCAAACCGGGACGGTTGGGAACTCTAACACAGGGTGCTCTGCGTAAGAACGGACACGGAACATATAGGGGGTACTAAAATATTGCTAGTTAGCCAATCATACCTATATACAAAGTTGTACACAGGCGGAGTTACAGGCCTCCAATTCTTTCGAAAAAAATTAATATCTCTGAATTACTTTAACTTGAAATAACCAAATTTGGTACATTATTTAGGCTTATTATTGGTATTATTGACTATGAGTTTAAGTAAATTGAAACACTACAAGGTATTCATTGAGGGTGAGTTACCCCTAAACATTTTTCCATTGATCGAATTTATAACATGTTACTTGTGCTAGGTTTCTGTGAAGGAATCTGTAGAAGTGTGGAAGAATATCGTAGGAGATTTTGAAATTGAGTGATTCCCAATAGACAAACATTTTCTAATGCTGAAAGATGGGCTTGAGAGACAGGAAAGTTTTTCAATAATACCAAGAACGTTCTAGTGTAACAAGGGTACAAGATGAAGAAAATATTTTACAAACAGTTCAAGATAAACCGGAAATAAGTATTAAACGTTTATCTCGAGAAACTGGATTATCAAAAACTTCTGTACACCAAATTCTTAAACGACACCTAGTGTATTTATATCACATTCAAAAGAGCTATTTCCTCAAGATTTGGATCGACAAGTGACCTTTTGCGAGTTTATCTTGCATCAGAACATTAATTTTCAAAAGAAAATTCTTTTCATCGATGAAGAAATTTTTATTAAATTATATTGAGTACTTTAAAAGTTATTCAAGAAAAACCGATTTCCAGCTGAGTCCTTCAGGAACACATAGGTATCTCCCTTGGGAGGGAATGTAGGAAAAAAATGTGTAGGTATTTGTCATCTTATTTTTTCATGTTCTATCTGCACCCGAGAGATTTCCCACATTTTCCCGGACAACCTGTATATTATTCTAATCGTAATTAAGGCATTTGAAAGAATAAAAAACATCACGGGTGTTTCATTAAAAATAAAAGAAGAATTTCGTTTTCTAAAATATTTACTGTTTTGTATACATAGTACATATTTTTTACCGTTACTTTTCCAGATAGAAAAGCAAACATGACAAGGGTAGCATCTACAATGTTATATGAATATTCTTTTGCAATAAATATACAAACTTATAAATAAATATATTAATCTAAATTGAAAAATTATTGTGTTTGAACACAAAAACTTGACAATAAAATTACAAAATATAAAATTTCAATCGTAAAAACCATAGATCTGGCAGCACTGTGTACAATGCAAATGTACCAAATTTTAAGACATTTATTTTAAAAATAAAAAAGTTATGAATGGAAACAGAAAATGCACTTTTTCAATTTTCAGTCGATATTTTAGGAACAACACAAAATATCTCATATTTCTTCTCAGAAAATTGAAAGACATAAAAATGCGCAACTTTTTCCTAATTTAAGCCACCTTTTATACAAGTGTAACAAGAAATCCCACTAACTGTGGTGTATGACAATTTAACCCTACTTACCTATATACAAAAAAGCTTCCCGTATGAGATACAGGATATAGCGTGTTAAAATTGAACTTTTAAAATTGATTTTCGCTATAATTTCTTCAAATTTTGACGTATCACTTTAAAATTTCTACGTTTGTGTTTTAGACGTTGTTTACAATAATGCGGATTCAGTTAATAACAAGAAGTATCACTATAAAATTTCAAAGTGATACGCGAAAATTTAAAGAAATTTTAGCGAAAAAACGGTTTGAAAAGTTTAACTTTAACACCCTGTATCCTTTAAGGGAGGTATTTTTGTATATAGGTAAGTGGGTAGGTAGGTAAATGGTCATATTTTGCCCCCAAAAATACGCAGTTAACAAGATGACCAATTTTTTTTACACCCTGTATATTACGGCTTCCGAGAGTTTCCTGTTCTGGGCGCAGTAAAAGTTACAACAATCAAACAGTGACTTTAATAGTAAAATTTTTATTTCTTAATATTTTCTGTATTTTATTTTATGGCAAGAGGATTCAAGTGCACCCCCTTGAACGCCCCTTCCGGCGCTCATGGTTACAAGGAATGCATGTTTCAGTTTTTTCATATCTCCTACGGTAACGAAGTTACAGCCAAATGTAACATTTTCGCGTGATCACACCGAAATTTTTTTTTAACAAACAATTCAGTTTAAACATTCTCGGAAAACAAATCTTTTTTGATGCAATGCGGTCAATTTTGTCGGTCAGTCGTTGTGCGGCTTAAGGCGTCAGTATTTGAACTGATGTGGCTAGACCGCTGTGGGTTCGATCCTTAGAGCCGTATATCCTATATTAGTGAAGAGAATTGGCACCCTTTCTAAGGGTATGGTAGGGTGGAAGAATGTTAGCTTGGGTCAATGTGGGAGATTGATACCGGTCGACATTTGACTACCTCCCTAATTAATGAGGTTTTCCTCATTCCTGTACTGAATGGTGGTTAGGGCCTACCAACGTAAGTCGTTCCTGGGCGCAAATGCGGCCTGTTTAACAATAATTTGCCCTCCCTCCCCCGCACAAGTCTACGACTTCAGGGCTAATCCTCGTAATTAGCCCCCTTTCTTGTTTTTTTTTTGCGTGTAACTCCAAAACGTTGCATAAATGTTCTGCAAAGAATAATTCTATACATATTTTCGCTACGATGCATCTTTTCCAAGACGTCTGCTCTCAAAAAAAAAACAAAACTTTAATATGTTTACGTCTTAACTGTCTCCAACACATGCTGCACCGAAAATTTTTCATGAAACAAAGTTTCTTTATAGGTACCAAATTTTCTTTTTGATGCACTCTGTACATCTATAAATTAACATGTCCCACTAAAAACAAAAATTGGCGGATCTGAGCGTTTCTTTGCCCCAAAACAAAGAAAGCCTAGGTAGCAGGCCTTCGATGGGCCACACTGTATGTTAGAAAGACGGTTAAAAATTCTCTTGAGGAGTGGACAATTTTTTCAAATGGACCTACTGAAATGGAAATGCGAAAACAAAAGAATGAACCAAGAAAACGGATTTACAACTGCAAAAATTAAGGGATCCGCTGTCGGCAGCGCAACTGTTCCCTGGCGCATGTGAATAACAAGTAACTAACGCGGTACAGGCAGCACGATACATCGATAAATCCGCACGGCACATCGCGGCTGGCAGTCTGTATTCAGTGTGTTTCGGGTGAGTGCGTGGCGGTTCTTTGTTGCGAGTTTGCGGCTTTGTCTTAGCAACTACAAAATTTATTATTAATATGAACTCCATTGAAACTTTATTAGAAGCTGCGGAATACATTGCAAGGCGTGAGAGAGGTTAGTATTTTTCTTGAATACAGCTCTACCCACGATGCTGGGACTATTTGGATTAATCAGCTGTTTTTGACTGATCACTTGTTTTTGTTATCGTTGCAGAGGCAGAGGCTGAACACGGTTATGCCTCTACTTTACGATTCCCCGATGATCTCAGAACTGTTTCAAAAAGGCCAAAGACGAAAAAATCTCAGGGAAACAGGTGAGTGAACGCTTTCCATTGCACTAATTTTTCATTTGAATCGGATCAGGTTAATGTCTGCTTGCTAAAAATTATACAAATAAACTTCCCCCTAGACTTTTAAACTAGGTATTCCAAGGGATGCTTTGTTCAAGTTTCGAGTTTTCCCAACGTGTGCTATGTAGCAAAGTACATCGCATTTTTAGCGGGTTATTATTATTACACATGATATTATGTCAGGCTGTTTACGTATACTCGTATCTCAACGTTTTTAATTTTATTGCAGGACGTCACATAACGAACTGGAAAAAAATAGGTGAGTCTTCCCTGGTTTTTGGATTATCAGTGTATCTGTGAAAATGTGAAGTGCAAAAAGTGCTTTGATATGGGAAGTGGAAATCATGTGCGATTTGTGTAAAGTTCGAATCAAGGTGATGCTGCAGCTAGTGCATTAAAACAAGGCCGTAGTTTTGCTTGGCAACAGTTACAGCAATCATTCTATTACATTTTAACTTTTTATGACGTGTAGGTTCAGCTAATTTGTTGTTAAGGCCTCCATTTGCAACAAACGATTCTAAATCGGATTGTGTAAGATCAGTAGTTGAGAACGAAACACATCGACGACCGCAAGTGGTTTCTAAAATATTATTATGCACTTTGCTGTTTCGAGTCTCTTAATTCATATCTCACGTAATATGGGTATGCGATAATAGCTACCCTTACAATAAAATGAATCTTTTTATATCCCCTAGCTAAAACAATTTAAATATGAACAGTTTTTTTGAGCTATTTTTTTATCAGTTTTCAAAATACGGAAAAATGTAAAAATTTAATTAGGATTTAAAAAAAAATAACGACATTAATATCATATTATCGAGATATGTGTACGAAAACTGGATGTTTACGTCAAGAGGTCGGTTAAAAAAGCATTTGAAAGATATACTTACATAGCTACTTATGAAAAAGTTTACTCTACCCACAATTCGAACCCAGGTCAATTTTAGTGAAAACCCATAGAAGTGAAAACAAAATACCTATGGTTATAGTAAAATAGCATAAAATTATTTAACAAACTGTATATCTACTTATATACCTTTTTTGATTTTCGAGATAAAGCTAATATTGATAGTTAACTAAATTATGCTACATAATTTATCAAGAAAATAATTAACTTTTTAAAATGCGTTTCTACAGAAAAAGAAAGTGACGATATTTTGTCAATTTGCTTAAAATATGACAACAAAAATACAGCTAGAAGTATTTTTATTTCTATAAAATTTTTAAAATAAAATTGAAACAAACATGTTTAGCCTTTTTTTAGCAATATATGAGTATGCTTTATACTTATACTTCTGTTATTTTTCCACACTTTTTAAAATATTAGAAATTAGATTATAACATCGTTAAATTGAGGACAACAAAATCTAAATATAATAAATAAGAATGCTTAAATGAAAAAAAACGCTTTGTTTTTACTACATTTGCAGAAACGATATTCAAATATATCTGCTTGATTTGATATGGTGAGTTTGAGGGTGAGTTCCATATGTTAATAATAAATATATCGACAGTTGTAAAAGATAAATGTAAGTATTTTTTGCAAAGCTTATTTAACGGTTTGGTCACTTACACTTTTTTCAAATTTTAAACAGTAACAGAAAAAAGAGATAACTTAATATTCTCGTGACTGTCTATTTTTTACATAGTAGATACCTATGTTATTACTAATTATTTCATTTCAGTTATTATTTATTACAATTTTAATAATGTTATGCAGCTACTGATTATTTTAATCAGTTTTCTAAATAACAAGCTAAATAACCATAGATGAGGTGAAGTATTTTGTTTACATTTGTTACTTAGGTATAATAATTTTGGAAGAATTACCTTAAATTCAGTTTACTTAATGGCGATACTGCGTGGATATAAAGATTTTGTACAATTAATTAAGTAAGTACTACATATTTTTGGAAATAGCTCGGGAAAGAGGGTACCTAATACAATTTTTTTTATTTTTAATGTTACAAAATAAAAATTGATGCAGCAGCATATATATCTATCAGATAGGTATGTATCTTTTAGGAAAATTTTGCTTCCTGACGCCTCCTATTTTTAATTCTGTGGAGATTAAAATTTCATCGTGACTGAATTTTGTAATAATAAATAGGTACCTAGGAATAAACAACGTGGAATTGAGTTGAAAATGAAATTAAGTACCATATTTATCTCATAATAAATATAGGTACGTAATTTGTTACGTATTCAAATATAAATGCGAAAATTTGCATAGGTAGGACGTATAAAGTCATTGCCATATTAAATAATTTTTTACGACAGCTATTAATATTATAGTTGCAGTGGTTCTCAAACATTTTAAATGTGGAATCCTTGAATTCTAACTTTGATTCTAATCTCCACTAAAACAATCCTATTTACATGATGCTTACCTATCCTGCAAAATTAATTTGATCCAGGGGCGCATCAGGAGGTAGAGGATAATCATTACCCCTCCCAAAGTCAGTCACTCATTTATAGAATGACAACAATGTATAATGAAATTTGTATTTATTACTTGCTAACGAAAAAGGATAACTGGATTTTGATAAAATTATTTTTCTGATATTTTTTATCATTAGATATTGCCTACAACTGCACAGCATATATCATATTGTAAATTCAAACATATTTTGCATGAATGTAACATTTTACACTTGAATATGCTTATCAATGTATATTTTGGTTAGAAAAACCCGAGGGAAAACCTAAATATGTGTGAGTGAAAACATTGCGAAAAAAAACAAGGAAATATTTGGATACTATTACCCAATTTAGTGTTTCTAACACACATGGTTTAATAACTCTGCTCAATAACTCGTATGTTATTCAATGTTGCTATCTCACTGTTCACAATTTTGTACACCTATTCTGCCAGTTTGAATGGTACGAGCAAGTACTACCCATAGTATTGCTAATTACTACTAGATCTTGTTAAGTACTGCTCTATTTATGCAGGTCCTGCCTTAATACCATAGATATTTGCGCTACTGCATAGAAGTGCCTATTATAATGTTTTAAAAGTAGTAACAAATTCTGTTTTTGACAATACCTATACAGAAATTAAAAGAGAGAATTTTTTTTTAAATACCAAAGTCTCCATCAGGGCTAGATTATTTATTAGGTATAGGCTGAGTATGGTCTAAGGACCGAGCTAAGGACCCATTAAAACAAAACTTTTTAGAAAAAAAAAAATAAATAAAAAAGTTAATTTACCTAATTCAGCTAACACTATTTTTACTTTTAAGAATATAATAAATTAAAAATAACAATACAAGCTGCGAATGAAGACTAATTTACTCCAGTATCAAAAAAGTAAAAGTTTATTGTAAGAGAATTAGCGTCTAAATGTTGCATTGAATATATTCGAGATAAAAATTAATTTATTAATCGTTACAATACACTGACTTTGGAATGCTAATTAAAAAACAATAATCTAAGTGGCATGTGTTAGTTTGTCATAAATTCCATGTCAGACTTAAACAAAAAAGATAACACAGCGTTTAAGTTAGTTTGTAATACATATTATTTTTTACAAAATAAGTAAATATGAGGAATTATTCCTGTCAAGAATTGGTCCCGGAATTGGTCGACATACATTTTATATACGCTTTGCTTCAGTAGAATTTCCGTTTGCTTTCCATACATAAAATGTATGTTGGCCAATGCTTAAAAGCAATAATGCACTATATTTATTTATTTTGTAAAAACATGTATTCAAAACTAACTCAAACAAGTCACTCGACACTTTTTGTTATCTTTTTTTTGTTTAACTGACATGGAATTTATGACAAACTGACACTTGTTACATACATTATTGCTTTTAATTATCATTCCAAAGTTGCTCTATTGTAATGATTAATAAATTATTCTTCTTGAATCTCGAAAACGGTGCGTCAGCAGGAAAAAGTCCAAGAGACACTTTTTAAGCAAAATTTGGCGTACAGTTTGCTGAAAATGAGTATTTAACGACACGAACGCCACTGATGCTAGTATATTACAAGAGAAATGTATGCACGTAAATGTAGCCTTTCACTATACACTGTTGTATATCAAATCTCATCTCAATCTCTCGATCAGTTTTTGGAGAAATGAAGACTAGTTTTTAAGACAGAAAATGTTAAATAACCTGTCTCTCGAAAACGAGGCATTTCCGGACCAATGTTTATATAGGTAAACTTTTTTTAAATTTTTAAAACATAGAACCTGCCCCTATATTTTCTTAACATCATTCTGTAACACCCTATATGTATAGCTAGCAAATACCCTGAGCAAACATTACTCAATGAATGAACTTCATCAAATGTGAACTTGTTTAACAACCAATCGTGTTGATCTTAAATTAAGATTTACTTATCCGAAATTTTATATATTTTTGTTATTTATTTTTATAATAAAAGGAGAATCTAATTGCATTGTCGCAATTGATTAGGAGTGAGTCATACTGTATTTATTTGAAGTTTCTTCTAATATGTATTGGATATGTTCATAGTAATACATGATCTGGACAACGTGAAAATAACATCATTTTTATCAGTGTGATCACATCTATTAACGTGGCAAGCCAACATCAGCGGCTGCCAAAAACAAGTACTGGATATTTTGTTGCTAATTTGTACCACCAGTTTCAATTTTGTACCTTGTGCCGTTTTCGAGAAAAATGGTGACCGCTAGCGTAATATTAAGCTAGCGGCCCATCGAATTATTCCGCAACTAACAACGATAGCAAAGCGTTTTTTGTACCATATTTTGTTGCTCGTCGAGTACTTTCTGCCAGAGTAGCATAATTTTTTTAAAAATATAAGAAATTGCCAATTCGACTCAGTCAGTTAAAAATGTGTTGCTACTTTGCGCTCGTGTAAAATCAAAGATAAAATATCGCCGCCAGAAACAAGTGGAGGATATTTTGTTACTATTTGGCTACTTTGGCTTTGACTACTATATTGGCGTAATGTTACTCTAGCACCCACCATTTTTCTCGAAAAAGGCACAAGGTACAAAATTGAAACTGGTGGTAAAAATTAGCAACAAAATAGTAGCAAAATATCCACTACTTGTTTTTAGCGGCGGTATTTCATTTTTCATTTTAGACGAGCGCAAAACAGCAACAAATTTTTACCTGACTGAGTCGAATGGGAAATTTTTTATATTTTTAAAAAATTATACACTGGCAGAAAGTACTCGACGAACAACAAAATATGGTACAAAAATTTCTTTGCTATCATTGTTAGTTGCGGAGTAATTCGATGGGCCGCTAGCGTAATATTACGAAAACGGCACAAGCTACAAAATTGAAATTGGTGGTACAAATTAGCAACAAAATATCCAGTACTTGTTTTTGGCGGCCGCTGATGTTGGCTTGCCAGGGTAATAGACGTAGTGTGATCACTATGAAACAGTTTTATGTTCCAAATTTTATACATCTGTGACAGAATACAGTTTGAGAGCCGCTGATTTATAAAGTGAAAATAAGACAGAGTTATTTTTAGCACTAACGATGCTAAAAACTTGGTTCATTTATGAAATTGGTGTAACCTCCGTATTTAAACTTCAAACATTTTAAGGTAATGTAATTTCATAAGTCACGTTGAGTTGGGGGTAAATGCACGTTCGCTTACATCGACACAAAGTTCGTATCGAGCTGTTGTTACCTTACTAAAATTAATTTGCGGAATGATGCGAAGGGGTGACTAACAATGTATGCATTGCATTAGATTACATTATGTATTCCGTAAAAGTGTGTGAAACATGTACATAATTTCAGTATATTTACCTATCTGTGTGTAATTATTGCATTTAAAAGCTCAAGCTGGTTGAGGTTGAACTGTAACTGTTGAATGCATTATGATTAGTTAACAACACAGGGGTGTGACTCTCCTGAAATCAGATGTACCTACGTTTTATGTCAAATACTAAATAATCTCGTAAATAATATTCCTTAAATAGGTATGGTAATTGAATAAAAAAGAAAATAGTAAGTATTATCTTATTGATTTTGTTTTTGACTAAGTCACCTTTCCATAAGATTGAATATTACAAATTAATTTTAGCCTCAACACTTGTAACGCCGGTTGCTTACAGCTAGTGTAAATTTAATTTGAATCTCAAATTCCACCGTTTTTAAAAAAATCATATTTGATAGATTCAGAAAAAATATCCAGTTATTCAGAAAATATACTATTATATAAGTTTTAAAAAATTGTTTTGAATTTTTCTCTAACGAAACGAGTTTTTTCAGTACATCTAAAAAATGGAGACATAAACCGTACCAATCTCTAGCAACCTTCAAAATTCATGGAATTTTAAAAAAATGTTTCATGAGACTTTTAACATTAAATAAAGACAACCCGATTCAACTATACAGGGTGTTGAAAAAATGTAACCAAACTCGAAGAAAACCTCATTTTTTAAAATGAAATGCCTGCCACTTGAAAATTTTAGAATACCGGACCCTCCCCACTATAGAAAGGTCAGCAAAAGTCACGTAGTGACCTTACCCTTGCTGTACCTTTCTAGTAATTTTATTAAAGATCGACCAACATAAATACTTTACCAGAGACAAACTTGGTAGCAAGTAATTTAATTCGTATTCCAAACCAAGGAGGTAGTGGCTTAACCTCTGTTTTTGAAGTTCGTGAAATGCAGAATTACCATCTAAGAAGGATTTGTGTTGAAATACTTAAAATATCCGTAATTACACACTTTTTGAGAGTGTTAGAATTTTACACACCTACTCTTGAAATTACACGTATTTCGTGTAATTACACACTGATTGGCAGCACTGCAGCAAGGTGACAGAACGTTTTTTCGATAACTCACATGTACAAGGTGTCTGTAAAAGGTTGGGAAACCTACTACCACATATTTCGAGGGCCAAAATATGATGATCTGTTATTAAATTAAGTTACTTTAGTCTAAAATTTTATAGTTTCGAGATACAGGGTGTCTAAATTGCAATTCATATAAATTGTAGTAAATACATCAAACTTGGTACAGATGAATTTTCTGACATTGGAAATTGAAATATGTCTGCGGATTTGCTGTCAATTGTAGAAGACGCCACCTACAGTATTTTACATGGATTTAAATCATCGTCACTTTTTTGTGCCTGTAAGTCTAGTACAGTGCAGTGGCAAATAATACCTAAATAGTAATAAATTTACACGTCTCCCCTGAGGTAATATTTCTTAACACGTTGACCATTTTTTATTATGGAGGTCTTCGCCAATAGCTCTACTATAACCATAAATTAAAAAACTAAATAACATCAGAACTCCGATTTTTATTTGCTATATAAATAATAGAAAAAATATATGTTTCAGCATCTAATAATTTAAAAAATTGTTGCTACGTGTTTAAAACACTAAAAAAATATAAAAAATATAAAAACCAATTTTCAACTACTTATCTATTTACATACAAAACAAAGCCACTTTTACCAAAAATGTTTTAATACTTTCATTTCTTATAAGACAAGTATATTCGTCGGTCTTTTAAATTCGCAAATTTATGTCTTCATAAAATTGGGAATCGGCGCTAAGACTTTGCAACAGTTCTTTTTCTATAGCCATCATCGATAAGTTGTTTAAGCGCTCTTGTATCATCGTATTTCTTAAGTAAGTCTTAATGCGCTTAAGGCACGAAAGTTTCGTTCTACTGAAACACTTATTGCAGGAATTGTTGAAGCTAAGCAAAATAATTTGTATGTTTCCGAAAATATCATTTTAAATTCCTTGTATAAAATATTTCTACCGTTTTCTGAACTCCTAAATTATAAAATTGTTCGTCTCTGTACAAAACATAAAGTTCGTTTTTCAACTTATCTCTGTCAGATATGTTTGGATGCATTTGTAGCAGACAATCAAACGATATTTCCGGAAATTTGTTTGCATATTCGGGATATTTTAAAGCGTTGGCCGATTATTCAAAATTTGTCGTTTCTCTACTTCATTACGTATTGAAAAAGGCATTTCAAACAGAGATAAAACAATATCGTGAAAGGGATTCATTATTATAAATAACTATTGACGAGCCTATCGATATCGATATTTAAATTAGGTTCCTATTCTATGTTAAATTTAGTTTTACCTTGTAAGGAAGTTGTTTTTTATTTCTTTAAATTAATCCTACCTGCCTTGTCCCTAAAACTTTACCACCGCGCTTACCACATAAATAAAAGTATTAACACTTGAACAATCGATTAATCGCGTCACACACGTAAATAATCTACAGTTCACAAGTTACCTATGGTCACTAGCAACTATCACATCGTCCATTTGAACTAAAAACTTGAGGCGCCAGAAATCGGGCCTCAGTCTCGAGCGCACATGCAGCGAAAAACATCGGTTTTAACAGTCTCGCGTGGTGGGGGACCATAACATATAGACATGTGCGACGCAATTTGAGGCTCGGAAAATTCGGCCTCACTGTGGTGGGATTGGTGGGTGACCCGGACTCTCCACGCGGGTAGAAACAGAAACGGCGGGATATTGAAATGTAAACCAGAGGTACGTTATAACATACGAGGGTTAAGATTGAAGCAATTATTTCATTTCGTTACATTGATTTTTAATAAATGTAGTAAGCAATCGGATTGGAAATTATGGGGTATTAAAATATACAGTGAAAGCCAAATTTGACAGTGAGGCCCGGCCTCAGTTGCTTCATACGACGAGCCGCCACTGGGTACAGTGTCTCTAAAAGATCTAGAGCCATGATACAATGATCTAACCCAATTTACCTTACTTCAAAATTTGATAGTACTTAATTGAATAAAGTATGAATCCTATCCAAAAACGGTTGTTCAAGACATTTTTTATGAAAAAAAAAGTTTAAAGAATTATTGATTGATTTTTTAAGTGCACAAAAAATTGGTTGCATTTAATTGCAATCTTATTGAGGCAAACTTATATTTTAATTTTTTTATATTCATATTTATTATGAACGCTTTAAAACCACTATCATATGTACGAATTACGTACTACTTTATGGATGACGAAGAAGTATCAACAGAAGATATTTTTAACTTTACGAATTAACACTATCAATACCTACGTCGTTATTTATGCATTTTCTTATAAAAATAATCCTGACTCGCGAAAGCTATACGAGAAGTTTAAGATAAACACACCTAAGATAAAATTGTGTACGTAATGGAACATTTAAATACTGTGCAGATGACTGATTACTTTTAAAATATTATTTAACACGTAGCCTTGACCTAGTTAGATCTTTGGCATGTGTTTGTAGTCAGTCACATTAGTAGAATGAGATTAGGTAATAAACGTGTTCGTTCAAATAAATGGATTCGTTCAATAAAAAACATTACAATTATTTTTATGTGGAATAATTAGATAAAACGAACGCCGAGTCAACGGTATTTTTGTAAAACTTTTGGAAAATTTTATTTCAATCTCGATTTTACGTGAATATGACCAATACGCGAATTCTAGAAAATTTTAAGATTATCGGAGGCGTCAAGTCTAGAAGAGGTTTGAGGCGTTTCTACTCATATATATTTTTTTTGGTAAAAGAACGAAATTAAATATGGTACGTTCTCGTGAAAACGCGACTTTTTCTGCTTAATATACAGGGTGTTCTGCAAGAACCGACACATAACAGGTACATGTAGGGGTGTCCAAAATATTGTAATTTATCCAAGCTCATCTAAATACAATGTTGCACTCCTGTGGACTTAAATTTAGAAAAAAAAGCTATACGGGAGTGCCGTAGCAGCACCAAATTTGGTACTTACATGATTTAGGTTTATTCTCAGGTTTATTACTCTTCACTGACTATGAATTAAAGTTATTTGAAATAACTACTACAAACACTTTCTGAATAAAAATTTCACGTAATCTTCTATAACGACTCGTTCTTCTGTGTTAATAATCAAGACTTAAAAGTGTAATACGAAACGTTTCTGATTTCAATTATAAATTGACACATTTCATGGGTTTTAAATGAAGATAATTTTCTATAACCACTTCAACGTATATTTAAAATTACTAAACAAAGTGGCTCTTATAACAAAATCTCGTGCCTTTGTCGGATACAAAATCAGATCTCTGCTTTGTACCATGCCATGCTTTTCTTCAAAATAAAATAAATAATTTTTCGGACACATTTGTACTTATATTTGTGCATTCTGAATTTGCAAAAATTCTTTTTTGCACTCATACTGAATTTATTCCGAAATGCATGTAACTACCCAAGCAGCACAGACTGGTCGAGTTGACGTCGAGCCGACGTCGGCAGTCTAACCTGAAGTCGGTAGCCGACGTCCTCGCCACGGCGTTCCGACCAGTTTTTATACGAAAATGGTCACACAAACTCCGGTCGACCCGACGTCACCCTGTTGACTAATAAAGTAGCGTTAGGTGTAAATGTTTGTACCTACTTCCACGTTACATTAGATACGACAAATATTGCCTAACATAACATTTTCTATAATTTACGTACAAATTTTTCTATATAAATCAGACAAGTGCTATATTTTTGTTCCGTTTATACTAATTTTGTAGCTAATAATCCTGCAGCTCATTTTAATAGAAGGTATGCGTCTACTTGTATAGGATTCAGTATATTAATATAATATAATTTTAAGGATATAAGTTTCGAGACCTTCAAACACTGAAATTATAAACGCATGCAATTTTATTGATTATATTGGACAAAACAGACCATTAAAATTTAAGCGCCATTGAATGAATACTATTTTTATCAATATATATTTTTATTTTGTATTTTTTAAAAAATATTTCTTTTATTAGTAACGTCAAGAATAAAAAGATCAAGTGTAAGAACTAACTTCTCATACAATATATAATCTTAAAATCGTAAAATCACTCTTCAAATATAAAAAATGGAAAATTATTGTGCATTGATCCCAACTCTTCCAAAATGGCTTCCTATTATTTTTATAAAAAGATGTCGTCGGCAATACCGATCCGTTATATCCCTATGATTTAAAGTTATTTTTGATGTAAACGAATATAATTACTCTAGTCACCAGGTCATATTAAGTTTAGTTATTTACCTTAATTATATACCAGTCCTCACAATTGGTATAATAAACTCCCATTTTTTTTTTTATATACTAACTGAAGAAGTCAAAATTGCTTCACCAAGTTGTACTAATTGTGTACTTTAAAAAACAAGATATAATAATGGTAAACAAAAGTACACTTCCAACATACTTACTGTACAGTAGGTATAAATGTACGTATCTAATTCAACTTAGTCGTATTAGAAAAATTCATTTATACTTGTTGCATGTAGATCTACAAAAGATGTATAAACATACAACTCTTACGACTAACCTAACTTTCCATTGTTTCCAGGCGTGTTCGTGTAGTTAAAATTAAGATTGTATTAGTGCAGTTATAGTTGAGTACTCTTTTTTGGATGCAGAACTTTGTGGATATATTTTTTTATTATGTTTTTATATATTAGCTCTGTAACATTATTCGCTGTTTTTTCCCACCCAGTAATTAGTACTGACTCTCAGGTGGTGTACTCTAAATAAATAAATAGTTTCGTATTATTGACAATAAAATGACTGATGTATTTAAAATATTTGATACATAATGATTTTCCGGTAACTGTGACCTCGGCTATTCTCAGGCTAGGCTTTGTGGGGATAGACCGCTGTCGTGATCTCTGGGTTCGCCCATATATTGCTTTCGACTCATATTGTTAATATTACGACTGTACGGTCAGAACCGTCCTCCGATAATGGTCTCGATTTACTTGAATTATTCATTATCAGTAATACTTGACAGTTTTCATTACTTTACTAACAATATAGGTAACATCGTGTCAAGCGTCAAAACGTTTCAAATACGTGTGGTTGGTGTATAGGTCAAAATATGGTATAAACACCGACGTCGGCTGTACCTAGCTCATCCGACATTACAATTAGTATTAAATAATTTGGAGTAGTGACGTCGGTGTGGATGACATTAACTGACGTATATCATTGGCTAGAGACAGTTAAAAACACCGACGTCGGCCTATCCGGCCTGTTATTATTCTTTATTGTTATTTAAAACATGGAACAGGTCGAAATACCGACGTCGACATTGCCAACGTCGTTGTGACGTCGGCAATACTAACGTAAGCGGTTTCTACCAAAATTATTTAAAATTCAACCATAGACGTAATGCTATACCAATTTTGTAGTCATAATTTGTATAATTTTGGTATAAAACTAGTCGTTAGTTAAATTCGGTGTGGTTTGTGCTGCTTGGGTAGCATTGGGAAGGGTCGAACCTCGGGTCGAACGCAATCGCTGAACTTATGCGTAACGTGACGTAGCGTCTGGCCACGCCCCATTTTCGCTCACTGGATATTTGTAATTAATTTTAAGGTATTAAGCGGTCCATTACTGTCCATTTATAATTTGGATTTATGAAATAAAAAAAAAATGCTGAACAAACGTAAACGTTTAAAGTCAAAAAAATGCATGATACCTCGTATATTGACATCAAATTTATCTTATCTAAGTCTAATATAAATATTGTTTTATATCAGTTTAAAAATATGCTTAATGCCTGACTGACATATCTATTGTCCACCCTATCCGATCCCGTGTTTGTGCAAATACAGTACAGTAAATAATTTACTGGAAATTAGACTAGGTGTATGCGATTTTGATCAAACCTCACCTTACCGGGAACCCCACTGTTACTATGGGTCGGTTAGTTTCAGTTAGTCATCGTTACTCCAGTTGCATATTTGATGTGCGATAATATATATATCATGCCTTGTATCGCGCTGATGCTATATTCGCAAATATGATATGTAATGATTTATTTTTGACATTTTTTACCTAATTGGATGTTACCACCACTTTGAAAAAAGTAAATATTTAAACCTCGATTCAAACAAATAATATCTACCCCTATATTCTTTATTAGCATTTTCAGATTTTTTTTTTGTAACAAAAATGTAAGTTAACATAAATCAGTCTTCCTACAATTCTTATTATTTAAATAATAATACGTATGTATTTTGATATCAAATATCTAGGTACATAGTGACACAACTTTCATTGTTTAGTTAAATTGCAATTAGACATGCTTCATTATACAGGTACGGTCAAAATTATGTTTTTGAATTTATATAATTTTGGTGTTGCCAAATTTGATATTTTGCATTCTTTGTTCGATACCTTTATCAATTTGCTTGTTTTATTGGATATCTTTTACCATTCTTGAGTATTTAATGACGTATGTAATAATAATTTATTAATAAAGATTAATATATTAGTCTCGATATTAGTATTTTCAAGCAAAAAATAAAATAATGAATAATATTATGGAATGGTTTCAATATGATCACCTCGACCTTCTATATATTTTCTAAAATTGTCTAAATACGGAGAAATTAGCAGGAGGGTGTGATGTAAAATTTTAGTGGCGAGAATTTCTAAAAAAAAGAAAGAACCGGAGTGTTAGGTACATATTAAACTGTATACAGTGCTTTCGAAAAGTAACGAATAAATTCATTATTTTTGAAATTGAGAAGTTTTCGAAAAAATCCCCTGGCATGTCGATTTTGTTTTTAAAAAAGGCACTTTTTGACATACGACCCACATTTGTGCCGTCATCATTGTTCGAGATATGACGTCATCGACAATTTTTTTAAATAGCAAGAGCTACATATGCATCGTCAAAAATAATGAAACTCTCAGATTGACAAAAAATGTTAAATTGACAGTTTCTTAGAAATAGCGATATTTTTGTTCCAAGTTTTGCACAATAGTTAAATTGTTCCACAAGGTGCGAAGCGCCGAAGTTATGAGTTAACCCTCGACTTAAACATAAATCATTAATGTAGTAATGTAAATAATCAAAATTATAAGAACAAATTACAGAAACGTTATCCACGTATTTCCACCAAATCATAAGATGTTTGTTGAAATTATTAATATAGTTTTCTCCCAAAACATTCTACATCTATTAATACATATTTATATTGCTTAATATATGGAGACATTGTTTACCAAATTTTGTTGATGGATTTCAACTTTTCATTAATTGAAAATACGTATATTGTTATAGTAATTTTATTAGTTTCAAAGCTCAAGTTTGATATGTTTTTTTAATCTCACCGTCTTCTAATTTGTTTGAAAATGCATATGTCGTTTTAATGCATATAATAAATCCATTATGTCTGGTTCAGTGTATAAATTAGATATATTTTTTACATCACAATCTCAATGTGTAATTTGTTTTTGGCAACAGTTATGCTTTATGGACTGGAACATGGATAATCAGACCAACTATATCAAAAGGCTCAACACTAAATGATTTACATTGAAATTGCTAGTTTTTCCAAGAAATATAACAAAATGTAAGCTGGCTTGCTTAAATAATTATTTACTTTGATATAGAAACACATATATAATTATTTTTTTCACCTCAAGACTGTACTCCTACTCACATCGTAGCGAGACAATTTTTAAATATTCAGAGATAAATTGCTATTACAATACTAATTGTCTTTTAGATATGGCCACAAATATAGCCAATATGTAGATTATGTTAATCAAAGTATGTACATAATTCCGAATTAAATCCTTGGTGCTTGATAATATGAAAAGTAATTTGTCACAAGTAAGCTACATTCAAATTATTAACCTTGAGAGAGATTGACAATAATTCTCCGCAATAGTTATAATCGAGGTCACGGGATCTTATCTATCACAGCCTACTTGGTAAGCATATTTTTTGCAAATGCATCTCATGCCTTATTTTAGCGTACACAACAGTTTATTTGGACTATTTAGATGATAATCTTATCTTGTCTCATGATATTGTGGTTAAAGTCTAGACTGGTGCAAGGGCTGACGTGTCAAGATTAAAATTTGCAGGAGAGAAAAACGCAGTATCCACTTCCTGGCTGTACTTTTACAATATGTCTATAAATACAGAAATGAGGAACTGTCATTTTTAAAACTCTGGGACTTTGCTCATTCCTCAGCATTTTCTGCTTAATGACTATAATACCCGAGTTTAAAAATTGTAGAAAGTGAGTAATTTTCGACACTTAAATGAGTAAAGCTGGTAAGGGTTACAGGGAGCACGATTCCATAGGCGTACTCTTTAAGAAATATTCAAATAGCACAAAATTACCAAAAATAAGTTGATGATGAGTGAAGCTAACACTTTAATAGTATTCTTTAAAAACTTTATAAACTCACCCGTATCATAGAATCCTCAATTAATGTAGAATGTGCGGTGATGGGCCATTTTCTCTTGGACGGCAATGGTCCATCACCACCCACTTACACCTACCTGATGCGCACTTCACGGATATTACACTTATAATACACTGCATTATACTATACAATATACACTACTGGTTACCTAGCACTCTGACTTTAACGGTCACACATTTAACACTTAAAACGCATACAACCATTTTTCAAATACTTCACCATTTATGTCCTCACGATAGTCTTCTGTTGGTCGTGATTCAAAAACAAGTAAACTCTGTTCCAAAAATCCGTCTTTTTGCAGCAGGTGACTTTTATGCACTCGAAAATTCTTCAAGGAATATTGCAATAGTATCATATTTTTGTCATCGTATGACCTTCATTGATACATGTTTCGTCCGTGTAATATTTATATGTATTTTAAATAGTTTGCTTCTATAAAAAGGAAATTCACATATAATTTGCAAAAGCTTCTAGACATGTTAGGCCATCAACCTCTATCTACTCCTTCAGCGAATTTCCACTAATTTCCGTTTCGAATTGTTTCACCAATCGCTTATTTTGTGTCGTTATCAACCTCCACCTCCTTCGTGCACTATTTTTCCTTTAGCAGTTGTATGTTTGGACTTCTCTCGCACCAACGATGTTGTTAGTCGTGCGTATGGAATGCCCCAATTTGAATTTACGGACGGTTATGGATAATATAACTAATGGGTCTTAGTGTAAAAATAGAGAGAAATAGCATGCGTAATATGATCTAAATAATGTGGATACAAGCATAATGTTATGCAGAGAAGCTTGAAAGTACACATACATTGTACTTGTGAAATATTTTTTTATTTGGATTCTCTTATTATTATTACCTACTATCGGAGTAAAAAGTTCAGATCCCTGGGTTTGAAAGCCGATATTGCCAAAACGTAGGAGCGAAAAAAATTAAAATTTGGACCATAGGTAGCCTCAATATTATTGTTATGCACAATCAAATCGGAATTTGTTTCTGAATATTCGTTTTTTAGTTATTAGGAATAATGTACCAAAAACACGATTTTCGGGCGGCGAGGTAATCCTGTCACTTCAACTTGTCATAACTTTTTTATTTATAGGCTTTAAAATGTGCAATTTTAACTGGTAATACATTAAACTGTGCTCGTTGTAACTGTGTAAGTCTCTCTTCTTAGAATTCCTTATTTTATCTTGCTTAAAACAGAAGTTGATGATATCTTCGTAAATACACCATCTTTTTTTTAAATACAAAAACAGTCATAGAACATATAAAAGCCTTAACAAAGAAATGTAACAGTTTTGTGAATTAATGCACCTGTAAACAGTGTATGGGTAAATATAGTTCTCAATTATTTCTTACGCGTTCCGTTCAAGCGGGGTAAAGTGCGGCGTTGCGGGGTTGCACTACCTATGGCCCAAATTTCAATTTTTTTCGCTCCTACGTTTTGGCAATATCGGCTTTCAAACCCAGAGGTCTGGACTTTTTACTCCGATAGTACATATAGACAAACCTTGCAAAGTATAAACGTAACAAACAGTTGTCTCAAAGCAAACATAGAGTTCCATTTTTTAAAAAGTGTCAGTCTAACAATACAATTGTTCTCATAAGATCGGTCATTCATTCAGGTTATCAAATATAAAAAGTAATTGGATTTTAATACTCGAAATCACCTGGTTAAATACAACAGTAGTCCAGCGATGTAAAGGTTAAAAATACTTCAATAATTTTTTACTCGAAACTATAAGGATTTTACAAAAACTTTATTTACGATATCGATTACATTTTCCGTGACGCATATATTCGTAAATTTTTGTAGGCAAGTTCAGAATCACCCTGTATATTTAAATGTCTTACCAACCTTATTCAAAAAGAATGACACATGAAACTTTTGATGCATGAAAATTAAAATATAGTTAATCAGTTGTAGTTAAAATAACATATTTTGAGATTTCTCTATATTTACCACAATGCCAATGGTGATATTTCACCAGATACGCGAATTAAGATATAAACAAACTTTGTAACTGTTTAAACAAAAATTAAATTATTATTAACTTTACATTCGTTCCAGTATCAAGCAAAGTTACATTATTTCTGTGTTCGTTTGAAGAGAGGTAATAAAAGCTTTTATTTATTCTCATGTAAAATTTTAAGCAATTACCTAGTTGTTAACATAACTTGCTAAACGTAATCGATACGAATGGTCAGTTCCTATTGTAATTATTTTTTTTATCTGTCCAATGTCAATTATGTAGATATATAAAAATGTTAGTAACCAGTTATAACGAAACTTCACTTTATTGTCTATGTTCAACGAATAATGTTAAAAATATATTTTATAAGCTCATAAAACATAATTACACCATTTGACGCAATCTTATAGTTTAGTTTGAACTAGACGAAGTGTACCGAGACATAAAATTAAGATATGAAATGTTAAGTTTATTCTTCCTTAATGTTTAATTTCCAGTTTTTAAATACAATTGACTAGTTGCAATATAAATACGTAAAAAATGCCACGTTCTATTTGTTTATCATTTTGAACTGAATAGGCAACAATCAGCAATCCAGTTTTTCAAGTTTAACAATTACATTTAAAATATGTGTATGTGATTACCGTAAAATATACATAAATATTTTAACATTTCAATATTGTAGTTAACGAACATTAAAAATAGTTGCTCTGTTAGGCAATTTTCTAAAATTTCAGACAATTTTTTTATGCAGCGAGGGAAATCGACCAATAAAAAAATTTTGCTTAGGTAATCTATATTATGATTGAATTTTTTCTTATTAATATTATATTATGTATGTTTCACACGAAATTAAGCATTTTTAGTTAGGAATTAGCTTTTAATATAAGAATATGTAAGATTTAGTAAAAGATCAAATTTGCATTGAAAAAGAAGGGGGTCACATTGTACAATTATTATATACAGTTGTTTCTTTTGCTTTCCATATATTTCATTTAAAAGTATATTATATTTCCTGAGTTAGATGATCTTGCACATTAACAATAAACATGTAAGATCTTGAAAATTGTAAAAGGAAATACATTTTTTTATAAGGGTTGTTTTATTAAAAAAAGAAAAGGGGCCTACGTTGCGGGTATGTAATATTCAAGTTATTTTGTGATATATGCTTTAAAACATATTTAATAGTTCCTACAACTTTCATGGACACCTTTTTTCATATCTAGAATAATAACAGTGACAAGAGGGGGGGAGGTAATTTTCACGTGACCACCCTGTATTAAGCATAACAAAAGTTCTGTTATTTTTTTTACCAAAGGTAACTAGATAACTTATTGTAGTAGGTAACTAGTTTTAGTTAAAGCGTACTTATTAATGGTTAAGAATAATTGAAGGGTGGAAAAGCTAGAGAGCCTAAGTGCCAAAAATCAAGATTTGATCTTCTTTTCATAAGACAGACCTACTTACTGATATCAGTGTCCCATAAGAGACCTAAGTCCAAATCGTCAATACATACGTATAAAATTGACAGGGGACCTATCTCCAGCCCGGCGGGTCCAACTTGTGGACTTAAGTGCCAACGACGCAAAACAGTAATAATACAAAAAGTATTAATACAAAACAGTATTAATACATGTATTTTGTATGTATAATTGTCGAGAATTAAATTTTTTAACTTTCATTGGCAATTTATTGTGTGAAATGCCCAATAATTAAAATGGTACTTAGGCTTTTCAATTTTAAACCTTCTTAGCAAGTAAAAGCTAGGGGACCTAAGTGCCAAAACTTAAAATTCACGCCTTGTAAAATTATATTTTTGGCACTTAGGCTCTCTAGCATTTCCACCCTTCAATTTACCAATGGCTAGAAAACTTGAAACTGCGCCAAATAAAAATTTTATAGCAGTTGTTAGATGTAATAGCGTGTACGACGCGTACTAATTGTGACTGATAATTCGCACGAAAGCAGAAACTGTTCGTTGTTGTTATTTATAATATTTTTGGCATATTCTAGAACTACACCCATGATACCTAGGTTATCATTAACTGAGCTGCATATTTTACTGACTATTGTAATGAATTAATTTATCAGAACGTAGACTGATAAAATGAACATCATTGTAAAATTTAAGAGATAACAAATTCTGTCAGGGGGAATCCCGAAAGAGACAGTTAAATTGATAATGTCAAGGTTCGATTTTATCAGACAAAAGTTAATCTGATGCAATGATAAATGCTATTGTGGAAATATAGTTAATTAAAAGATTTACATAACTAATTGGTGCGTAAAATAAAAAAATATGTCGTGATTCAATTCTATTCTGGTAGATATAGATATTGTCCGTATATACATTTTTAGAATACTTAGTGGAATATAACTTTCTTGCTTTTTGACGTGAGTAAACACTTTGTGTAATAACACTAACATTTATAAATAAATAAATAAATATAGCTATAAATTTTATGCCGAGGGGCCTCTTACCTAGGTATAGCAGTAAAGTGTATCATACAAGGATGACCAGAAATACGGAATAAATTCATATCTTTTGAATGAGTGATAGATATGAAATATACGAATTTTATTCCGTACTTCTGGCCATCCCTGTATAGTAGCAGAACATAAGGTAGTAAGTACTAAAGTACCTGATAATATGCAGGAGTATCTAGGCAGGACATGACAGTTCTATTTCAGCACAAACCTAGAAAAAATATAGGCGGTGCCAGTGGCATATTGCCGACGATCGCTGATTCTTGGCTGCCTTAAAAGGTCCAGAATCATTAAAACTTGCGTTTTACGCCGATTTATGTTGGTGACGCTTTAACCTGAAGCTGATTATGTTTTTGTAGGGTATTGCAATTGTTTACAAACAACGATCTCCCTCTGTAGTTGACGTCGAGCTTAGTGGTTGTATTAGTGTTTTACATTATTAATTGTTTTCAGTACCTAATTGTAGTCTTTTCGTTATTTGTTCTTGTTTTACGTTAAAGTTAATGATTTTCATACTTATTGTTTTAAATTCTTGAACTTTGTTTACAACATTCGTAGGTAATATTTTGAAATCTTTTATTTAATAGAATTCAGAATTTGTTTCCATACCTACTACGAAAACATTGTAAGAGGCGCTTTAATGGTGAAGCAGCCATGACGCACATATTGCTTTAAATAATTTGTTGCTTCTATAATTTTGGTATCAAAACATTTCGCATAATAGAATATATAGAAAAAAGTTTAAAGGAGAATTTGTTGCTGTGTAACATACTTTTATAACATCGTAATATACGGTTTTATACAGCCGCTTCTAAAACCAAAGCCGGATATTGAGCCCTGGGACTGAGGTAGTCCTCTGTTCAGACCATTTACATTTAGTACCTATATTTTTTTTATAGAACTTTTAACGAAAATTGATAGTTTACATATGTGTTTTTATTAAAGCAAAAATCATTCATTACATTAAAGAAGGATAAAAAATATTAAAACATGGTTATTTTACATAGAAAATATGATATAGTAGGAGTAGTAGGTTTTGACAATTAAATGGCCGTTTTCATGTTAAATTTGCAGATCTTTCAATAACTTTCAGTTACTTGCTATGGCCCAAGAAAGTTTTTTAGGTAAATTTACTTTTTTAATTTTTTTTAGCAATATTTGTTTGTATTAACTTAACAAAACCACCCAAAGCAATATTGCATTTCAAATAGAACTCTCAAACATGTTACCTATAAATATGCAACAAGAATCATATAGTTTTACAGAATATGCAGAATTATCTTGTTAAAATTATTTTTTGAATTATTAAAGTGAATTAATTCATGAACCAATTTTGTGCCAACTATGCACCACGCATCGTCAGATTTTTAATTTAACGTTTTTTAATCATTTTCAAAATTTAAAGCAACAATTTTTGTATATCATTATGAAGAGGAAACATAATGCAATTGTATTGCATAAAAATATACAGTTTCTGTTGTTTTTTTTCAAATATTGTATATTTAGGTCATATTTTAAAAGACACCCTGTAGATAAATTACACCATTGAACTCTACATAAAAAAGTCTATCAGAAGCAATTTTTACCATTTCCCATATCTCAGTTATTTATTATCTGAGATATGGAGAATACCTTAAAAGTAGCTTTGTTATAAATTTCGCACTGTATCTCAAAAACGAAGTCTATCTCTTATAGTTTCCGAGATACTCTGCACTTACAACGAAATTGAAAGACCCTGTATATTGGTTAATATTAGTGTTTATAATTTTATTTATTTACTTAAAATATTGTAAATTTGTTCTTTAAAAATACTAAAAATGTGTAATAAAATTATAGAAAAATAAAAGGACCTCAAAATAGAAGAGTATAATAATGGAAAATTTGGATTGTATTTTATCACGCCAACTATTTGGTTCGCATTTGGCTATATTCGTAATCGGATGTAACAAAAAATAAATTTATTGGAATATTTTGTCTACAGGATACAGAATAAAAAAAAATGAGATTTATTTTCATCGGATTTCCCTCTTGCATCTGGAATAAAATATTAGGTTTACGTGCCTGGTATTGTATTACTGAAATGCATAAAATATATCATTGAAGAATTTTGACATTGCATTTTAATAGAAATTCTGTAAGGAATAAATCTAGTGTCAGAATTACTGTGCAGAATCTATGCAGCAATTTACAGTTCGATATTATAAATTACTTTGGAAACGCACAACCATATATTCAGTGACTAAAATTGTAAATATTGTCGAAGCCTGATAAAATAACTTCTTTTAATAACATAGAAAAAATAATAATTGTGGGTGGGAAATATTACCTATTCACTGCAAAAAAAGTTGATGGGATTTTTTTTTGTTACACATGAAATTGTAAATAATACACAATCATGAAAGGCTAGAAAAAATTATTAAGGTTTACGTTTTGCAGGCAGCAAAGGACATAGTCACAAATAAAAATAATGACATTTTTTAGGACTCTTCATGATAAGGCATCTATACATACAGGGTTGGTCACTAGTGTGAGAAAGTTCAGTAACAAACAGCCTTGTTATTTATAATACAGAAAAAAAGTTTATATAAAAGTTGTATACAATTAAGAAAGCTAAACTATAAAATAAATTTGATATACACAGGGTGATGAATAAGAACGGGGCACGCCAAATATTATGTTTTTAAATGGAATACCCTGTATATTTTTAAATATATGGATTTCTGTATACCACAATATAAACAATTTAATATTTCAGTGCAAGTTTGCCTAGTTATGTGGAAAATAATTTTCGGAAAAGTTATATCAAGAGCCGTATCTTATTTTTTAAAAAGCGTTTTCTACAAATATAAATATTTTTAGACATTTAAGAGCTTTTTAGCAAATGTTATTTATATTATTATTTGTAGCTTAGCAGGAATGTTAGCTATTTCATACCAGCTGCGAATATTCAAAGGTAACTGAATTAAAACGAGTATAATAACGACATAAAACAGTCTAACCAACAAATTATTAGGTACTGAAATCCTTCAGTATATGAATTTGTACCTCAATATTGTTATAACATAAACTTACCTAGTTCTGCATATAAGATTGTTCACTTTTGTTTATAAGTATGTGAAAGTAGTTGTTGAAACCCCATAAATTTGATCATTTTACGGCTAAAAATAAAACGACCTTAACTTTCAACTACTAACACTTGGATGAAAAATGTTTAACAGAGTTTTAGACAACCTATGTTATACAGGGCGTTAAAGATATCTATAAAAAACACCCTGTATAAAATCGAGTATAAAATAGACTAGCGCTGGAGGAGACATGGCTCTTCAAATGTCTTGTCACTTTAGTGTTGTCAGAAGAATTTGTAATGCCTTCACACAATACAAAAGAGGTAATTTTCTATAATACGTGTGTTCCTATAACTTACTGTCCACATTTGAAATAATTCCCGTCTATTTCTTCTCCACTTTGACTTGGTACTTCACTTCTCTCATCAACTAATAGTTGTTGATGTAAATTCTGTCACTATTTATAAATAGTTATTTAAATACACACAGCCAATACAACTTACAGATGTGAAAAAGGAACATATCGACGTGACACTGACTATTACAGCGTTCCGTAAATACCTAAAACTAAAAGCAATTCGGCAACATCTCGGTGAACAGGTCCAACAAATTATAATAAAAAAAAACTTATCTCCACGTGAGGGAGAAAGTGGATGAGTGGAGGAAAAACAATTGTATCACACAGAATTATCATCAATATCGACTATTTAGAAAATAATTACGAAAGGATGGGAACAAGAAAATCACGAAATGACTTTGGAGTATTAAACATGTAAGATAAATAGAAAATGAGTATAGAGACTTTGTAAAGACTATTAATCCCAATACCTATTCGAGACCCTATTATTATAAATAGTGGTAACGATTCTGAAATGAGTAGTGAAAATGGGAACGAGTGAATGTCTTATGCGTTTAATATAAATTTACAATATGTTTATGATTCACTTTGTTAAATTTATGTACGTAATAGTTTGTTTGCGATTTGTAGTTGCAAGTTGCCTAAATGCGACCCTGTATCTGCCAAGTAGATTATATTTACCTACGACTCTGTTTTTGTCGTGATCGGTAATATAAAAGTGTTTTATTTCTACAATACAGGGTGAGTTAGTCATAATGACATTAATTTTAACCACGTATTGGAAAGGCCTAATAAAGACAGAAAATCAAAAAAAAATTAACAAATCACCCTATAAAATTCGGTAACACGACGCTCCTGGTACGCTACAAACTTTCTGATGGCGCAACCATACGACAATCGAATGCCGGAGGAAACATCGTTGCCACACCATGTTTACATACATAATATCGTCTTAACGCTTCAGCGTGTTATTTAAATTTGGCACCATTTAATCGCACTTTCTGCATTTCCCGCATTTCTTTCCCCCAGATTTGGAGATCACACCACACATTTGGAGGGGGAGTGCCTTCGCGATACGGGTTATGTGAAACAGCGTCTACTATTTCTATAAGAACCATTTCAAGGCGATTGGAGATATCCCAAAGCAAGGTCTGCAGAATATTACGTGATAACTCACTGAACCCGTATCATTTTCCGAAAGTACAGGCTTTAGAACTTGCTGATTTCCCCAGCCGTCTTGAATTTTGCAATTGGCTGACCATAATGTTATTAATAAAGTGCCATGGATGAGTGCAACTTTACTCGAACTGGCATTTGAAACAGGTTAGTACCATACTACTTAAAAAACAATACATTTCTAGGCTAGATGTACGTAACTACAAACTAAATAATTAATTGTACTTACGAGTAAATACAAAAATTCATATTCAATTGTAAAACGTAGTGAAAACGTAATATCAAAATTATTATTAATATTTAAGAAAAAAATCATTCATGTATCTAGATAAAAAAGTTTACTCCTTGTCGTTAAATAACAGTATAAAAACTAGGTAATTAGGTTATTGACCTAATAATACGGTAGGTCAAGATTCGATAACTTTTATGAGCATCAGATCAGAGGCGTGCTGTTTCGGTTTTGGACAGTTTTTTTGCCGACAACACGAATGTTTTTTATTACTTAGTATTTAGACACGAAACACTTTTCATCTTCTCTTAATAATTTACCCATTGGGTATATGTTTTTTATGTAATGTACATAAATGGTTTATCACTCGGTTTATTATTAGATACGTTGGAGTTTTGTAATTTCAATGTAAAATATTTTTTAAACTGTGACCAAGCTAATTTCTTTGCAGTCATAACAGCCACATTTGTTGTCAACGTATAGGCAGGAGTGTACGAGGACTCTATATTCTACCGGAAAACCTGAATGGACCGCGTTACTTGCAATTTTGAATAGAATTATTTGATTATTGTTTGATTTCATTGGATATTAACATTTTAGAAAAAATTCTAAAATACTTAGTCAGTACTAGAAAAATATTTCAATTTGGCAACGTAGCAACATCGAGTTGAACGGTGAGCTGTAAACGGCCAAGGCTGTGAGCGGTCAGTGACAGTCTGAAATGGAGGTTTACATAATGATTTGAAAATATTTATATATAAAATATGCATTTAGATTTTTTTAATCGCGTATTCGTATTATACTCATTATTCCCTATCTCCTCTTCAAATTCATGACATTATGACTGACTCACCCTGTATATGTATATGAAAATAAACTGTCGACCCCTATCGCGTTCAGCGAGTACGATATATAAACGCAACACAACAATTCCAAGAAATAACTACTCTGCGGGTTAATGCTCCGACCAGCATTGAATTACACCTGAAAAATCTTTAGCAAACAGCTAAAGTCACTCGTCAGCAAGCCACCCAGGGATATACCGATTTCGAGCTTATTAGCTCTCATCAGTATACCATAGATGAGGCATCTGACGAATAACCCTAGCTGTTTTAAGTCTGTCTAACTCAACAGAAGGTATCACGAGTACGCGGTGTAGACAAGCTACATCTAGTACTTCATGCCGGACTGAAAAGCCACAGATACGAAGCGTTCTACATCGCAGTAGAAATCATTGAAAACTACCGGCCTCTATCACGCTCGGCGAGAACTGTATTACGCAAACACGGAATTCTAGGAAACAACTACTCTGCGGACTAATGCCCCAACCAGAATTGAATTATACCTGAAAAACCCTCACTTGTCAGTAGCCCACCAATACCGGTATTTGTGTGGTGTAATTCGATGCTGGTCGGGGTATTAGCCTGCAGAGTAGTTGTTTCCTGGAATTTTCTGTTTACAACACCTTTTGTTTATTTAACTTTAGCTTAAACTTTCTAAAATGTTTTAAATAATGTTGTGAAGATAATTAAATAATTAATTTGAAGCAACGGTATACAAATTTTAAATATATATAAATTTAAAAATGCCTCTCTTATTTTGTATTTACCCTCGTATCGTGCATTAAACTCTGACTCATGGGAGCTCGGTAAAAAAAATGTATTACCACATCATGATTTGGTTATGCTTCATGGACCGTGGCTGCAATGTGCCAGCAGGTAGATCAGTTTAAACAAATTGAAAGGGGACCTAATTATTCAATTACACTAAATCAAATGAATGATATGACTCAATTTATGTTCCACTCGTACATATGACTGGTTACGTTGCGACCGCTGAACCATCCAGAAATTGAAATAATTGAAATGTCACACATGCGAAATATCTAAAAAATAGTGTTTTCTTCTACTTTTAATCTAAAAGAGCTACTATCCAAAATAGGAAAAGTATTTATTTTTACTAGCAATTTTATTAAAAAATATTATATCATCAAATAGGTCCATTATACAGGGTGTCCCGTGTAAGAACCGACACAGAACAGGGTGACTTCATCTAAAAAAAATTTTGAATGTACCGGGGACTTATACAATTTTGTAAAAAAAAAATCAAAAAGATAAAATGATTTAAAAATACACTTCTGCACGGCACTGGAAACTGGTAAACCTGATAAGGCGGAAAAGCATTCAATGGGCGACCGGACAAAGAGTGGAAAGAAATTCTCAAGGAAAGAAATAAATAACATTTTATAACACCTGTTTTATAAAGCAAATTCAACTGCTTTTGCCGCTATTATTATTAATTATTAATATAATATAATAAACAAAAATTATTTTTACAATATTGACTCCATTTTTCATGACGCATCTATTCCCAAAATTCTGAATCACCCTGTATAAGAAGTTAGATCCCTGAGCAGTTATTATCCCTTAAGAGGAGATAAACAAATTAATATGTATGTAACACTTTACCGTAGAAAAACCTGGTTGTTACTGGTTTCCTTTGACTATAAGTTAAAATTAATTGAAACACTACAAGATGTTCATTGGGGGTTACTAATTCCTAAAATTGTATCAAACTTTTTGCATTGAGCAAATTTAAAAATAATCATATCCTGTTCTGGAATTAGAATTTTAAAAAACCTGTTTTCAAGAAAAACTGCATTAATTGACACAAGATTTTAACAGTGTTAGTGGTCTCTGTCTTTCAAATTTGAATTGGTCAAATAAATGTTTCTTAATTTTTTTCTAAATTCTTACAAAAGTACGTCATTTTGAAATAAGCAAATATTGTATTACGAGAAAAAAACACATTTTCTTTTAAAGAATGTTATGCGATATGAAAAAAATACGTAAGTAACTTTTTAATTATCAACTCCTTTTTGATTATTTTCTAATTTACGCTGTTCAGTTTTATTTCAGTTGATATAGTTTTTCTTGAGAACCATTGTTTTTTAAAATTTGATAAGAATTAAATTCTAGGGGTATCATTATTTTTAAATTCCGACAATGGAAAAAAATAGTACAACTTACATTTCATTTGTGTCGGTTCTTATGCGGGACACCCTGTATTTATTTTGACTGTATGGTTATTTTGGTGATTTCGTTAAGAAAAAATTGTTAAAATTTTTTTAGTGGTGTTTTAAAAAAATAGGTTGTACATCGCTTTAGAAAATCATTTAATGAAAAAAGTATTGTAATGAAGATTCATACAATTGTATGACACTTTGATATCTCCAACTAAACACTTCAATTCAAACTGTAATACAAGACTTATACAAGACTAACTTAATCGGCCGTTTATTTTTCTTTTATAGACCCAACGAATATTCCAGGTATATTCTAGCATCACTAGATCTATTTTCTAGCATCTCTCGAACGCTTCTCGTCGTTTCTCTAATTTTCTAGTCCCGTCTCGATCCACGGCTTTTTGTTTGTTTAACAGAATCGTGTAGGGGCGATCGGGGCAATCTTAGCAATTCGCGGTACCAAAGTCGTTGATTTAGGTGTGAGTGGGGCAAATTCCGTGACAATAATTATGTAATATATTTACAAAGTATTGATTACTATATGTAGTTTACGAGCTAGTAATATCCTGGTAAGATCTCCGACAGTTGTGTGAATTTATATGACAATGTTTTTTCATGTATTCTTTCACCCGTTAGTACCGAAAAAATTTCGGGAAATAATTTAAGTACTAAATTTTAAGGGGCTGTGTATCTTTTTAAGGGTTAACATTTGACTAAGGAAATTTGTAAACAAAGCGTGCTCTTTCTAGCAGTAGATTCACCGGTACAGTTTGTGTTAAGCCTTATAAAAACACTCTGTATGGGTATTTGAAATATACTAGTATTTTTCAGTTTAACTGAATCTATTTCCATTTCTCCCTAATAAGGATCTTGCAGAATATATCTCCGTATTACGGAGTATCGTGGATTATATACAAAGTAAACTGTAAATGATAAATGTTGACCTGTAAGTAGGTTCTGCTAAATATAGAATGAAATAATGTTGGTTAATTGAAAAAGTAAACAAGTTTTCTGAACGTATCACACTAGATTGGCTTTTAGTAGTCCGAAGGAGCAAAGCTCGACAGGCAAGTCTTGCTTACCCGGTTTTAACCCCTCATATTTCTCAAAGCTAGCATATGAACAAGAATCTGAATACTTATTAACAAAAAACATTATATTTACCTCCTTTTCTCGTTTGTTAATTCAAGTATGCTTTCAAATTTATAATTTTTGTAATGCATACCTTTATTTTGACGTGTTCTAGAACATTCTAAACTATATTCGATTTTGACCGGGGAAGCTTCGAGAACACAAAAAAATCGAAAAAATATACTTATTTCTAGAGTGATCCTGATTATTGGCAATTTTTTATTTTAGCCCAATTGGGGTAGTTACGACTCCTTAATAGGGGATAATAAATTTAAAATTTTATTTAGTTTCTTCCAAATTAATAAGTGAAATTTGGTAGGAATATATTGACTTACTGCGATTGTTCTGAAATAATAAAAAAACAAATTGGATAAAATGAATTGGATGATACTGCAGTTCGTTCAAGAAATATGAAAATAAACATAAAAGTTAATTTTTGTCGTTTTTTTATTGTTTTCAAATATTTCAATACTTGTGAAAATATTTTATTTGTCTTGCTTTCAATATTGTCTTATCCCTGAACACCATGTATACAGGGTGATTCAGAACTCTAAAAATTTCATGAATGTACAACTATTACAAATACAATTTTGTAAAAATAAAATCAAAAAGAGCAGTTCAAAAATTATTTAAAAATACACTTCCTCATAGCACTGGAAACTGGCCATTGTAGAACTTGATAAGGCGTATAATTGGCAACAGGACAAGAAATTCCCAAGGAAAGAATAAATTACATTTTACAGCGCTCGGAACGGAGTTACTTTTTAGTAAAAAGTTACTTTTTACTAAACTTTTTTACTTTTACCGTTTTTAACCTTTTTTTTACTTTTTAGTAAAAAGTCCCTAAAAGTTACATTTCTGCACATAACTAAAGTTACTTTTTCTCAGATTTTCGATGATACTAAGGAAGCGTGTGAGAATAGACCGTATTTGAGCGTCGATTTTATGTATCCGTGCAATGGTATGATTGAGTCGCGATTAGGAATATTATTGGGTAATGTAATTGGGTCCCTACTAATTTCATTGGACAATCCTTTGCTATATTTCTACTCCGTGATAATCTTTTCTGTTCTGCGCTCAATGCTGTCAACTGGCAAACGTGAACGTTACAAATATGAATGATCACATCTCACATGACAATAAATCTACTTATAATAGAGAGTTCAAGTCGATTGTCGATTATGATACGTAAAACGTAGAACGTGTAATTTTCACGTTTATGTATAGTAAGATTCGTGTTTCAAAAATGAGTATAAGTAGGGTAAGTTATCACGGAATCATATTCAGAAACGATGATTATTACTTTAATCTATGAGTATTGCTCTTTCTGTTCGGTTAGTCTTTAATCAATCATGTTCTGTAGATTCGGAAGTTTTCGGCCACCTCTTCGGCACGTATACGTCTCTGTTTACGTTACTGAAAGACCCGTGAGCCCACGTACATCCGTATAACGTAAACGTGGAAAATTCTAATTTGAGCATGCGCATGCAGATTATGTTGAGAGTTAATGTATTTTCCCAGTAAGTAGTTTAAAAGATAAAATTGACAAAAATAGAAAGAAAACATACAAATGAGCCAAAGAAAAGAAAATTTAAGTTAAATCGATTTATATTTTGTTTTGTTAAAAAGAAAAATGTTATTACATTATTACAAAAATCTATTAACCGTAGATATTTATTATTTTGTTATGTTTTGTAAAAATATAGAAATAAATATTCTAGTTGAAATATATTTTTAAAAGAATTGTTAGTATTTATGTAAATTATAAAAACACATTCAGTTTCAGTTGAATTATTTTTTAAGCTTGAAGTAATGACATTCATACTTACGGAATGTGTTACATTAATACGGTTTTAGTAAGCTAGTGACCGTTTCTTATTACTTTAATTGTGATTCCTTAGGTTACATTTTGGATACTACTTTTTCTGCAGATTAGAGTTACTTTTTTTATTTTTTATTTTAAGAAATCTGTTCCGAGCCCTGATTTTAAAATACCTATTGTTTACAACAAATTCAACTGCTTTTGCCGCTATTGTTATTAATTATTAATAGAATTAATTTGTGGTTTTAATTAGTAAAATAGTTAGACATACCTGTCGTTACAGCAAAATTTTGAACCCGTTTTACCCCGTTTCTAAAAAACTAACACAAATCTTTCTGCTTCTTGTTCGTTTTGAAGTTATTGACAGCAGCTATGATACGTTTGCGTAAATCATCAATAGTGTCCCTTTCGGTGCAATATACTTTTTTAAATATCCCCAATAAGTCCAAATGATTTAAGATTATGGCGGTCATGGTACCGGTTCTCCTCGTCCAATCTCTTGGTATTAATGCTTGGCCACGCTGTACATGGTACGGGCATAATTGAGCCTCGTGTACGATACCCCACACTGCTGCAATACGCCGTGGACGCCCTGGACCTCCATCTCTTCCACGATTGAATTGAAAATTTTCCGTGTCACGCTAGTGTTTGTTGCTACACTTGCACTCACTGCACACCGTTGTAAAAGTAGCTGCATTTGGATCATGTCATCAACCGCGAGCTTCTATACCCGTAAGTCATTTTTCATATTTAAAAAACTAATGTAAAGACTTGCGTCACAAAAAAGTTAATACGATAAGTAAACGGATATTTGAAATTGCGTGGCTAGAGACTACAGTAGTATTTTTTTTTTCTCAGAAACTATAAGAAGTCTACAAAACTGCCAATCTGATTTTAAGAACAAGCAACATTTTTTTGGGTGATTATTTCCGTAAAAAGAAAAAGTTTTATATCTATCGACTACTAACATATACATTTTATATTATAATTACAGATTTAGTTAGTAGGTAGTTTTTTATCATTCATAAATTATGGATTGATTAAATTCATTAATTTATGTTACGGTATCCCATTATGAGATTCAAGCATGAAAAAACATGTTTTAAATAATTAATTATTTAAAACTAATGCATGTTAAACAGCTGTCTGCATTTTAAGCAAATAAAAAACATTTAGAACATTTTGTTTGAAACATGCCAACCCTGCTTTAAAGTATTCATTATATTGTTTAATAAAGTTCTCGAACTGGGTGCGAGCGGGGCAATTCTGTAACAGCATTTTTTCATCTAATGTTCTCTTAAATATTGTTCTCTTATATTAAATAATATACACTACACGTCGAATCATCAGTCTTTGTTTTTAAGTGATAGTGTTCATATATTCTCGACACTGTCGATTGTCGCGCTCACCGACGTTCAAAGTAAAATGTCCAAATAAACCCCGTGACCCTCGATTCGACGAAAGTCGCTTCGTCTTTCTTTGACCTTAGACGAATATATTCATTTAAGTAAGAGTTTTGTTAACTATTTGACGATTTTCCCGAGCTTTCAAATTAATTAAGTTTTTATTTCTATTTTACGTGCATCGTCCAATGGCTTTGTAATATTTTATTTACTAGTCAAAGTTAATTTACAGTTTGAAAAAATGCAGTGAGTAACTTTGTTATGAAATATAAATCTCGCGATAAATTTTTAAATCGAAATATAAAATTTATTATTTTTTTATGTACTTATTTAATAAATAATTAATACTGTCGATATACACATTTCTCACGTTTTCCGGTTCTTCGGATATGGCGCCATTGCCATGGTACTTGAGGCCCTGGGCATTGCTATTTCACCTTGCACAGTTACAATACATATACCTGAAACGAAACTGAAATTTTAAATATAATATTAACAACACGAATCGACTGTCCGTTATGATACACTATATTAAACTGTTTCTATTGCACTCTCATAGAGGAGAGAGAGGCTTGCCTCTGAAGAGCCTCAACGCAATAGACCATGAAAGTGTTATGCCACAAATAATATTTGCAACATTGAACTGATTCCAAACAAAACAAAGACCTAATGGTTGCCATGGCATTGCTATGACAACCACTGAATTATAATCAGTCTAAACCTAGCCTAACCTATTCTTTTCTTAGTTTTGTCGTTGTCAGGACTTATTTTTGCTGTGATATATTTCTGAATAGTGTTATTAGTTTTAATAATATCTGTTCTATAAAGTGTTTTATTTTATATATTTTATTGTTGTTGAATTATCAGTTATATACGGTGAAATGGTGATGTGTTTTGATCCAAACTGTAATCATTATAGTGAGAAGCAAAGTAGCAAATTTTTTCGCTTCCCAAAATATGCTAAAATAAAAGAATTATGAATTTATCTAATAAAGTAGTTAAGCAAATTAACTCATGAGACAGTTAATAACGTACACACACATTAAGTCACTAAATTACTGATCACTGGCACTATTTTAAATCAACTCAACAACAAGAATCACTCGTTTCCTATGGAAGAACCAAATTATTTATTTATTATATAATAATATAAAGCCTATTATAATTAAGGATTCTATATTTTATAAATGAATTAAGGTTAAGTTTACCAAACTGTCATTTGCTTGAAGAATATCGCCAATGTCTTCATGGCGACAATGTTTTGTTTGGAATCAATTCAATGATACCAACATTAGGTGTGACGTCACGACTTATTTGGACGGCTACCAACGGATTCCAGATACAAGTGTAATACTTCTGTGTTCTCAGATATTCATAGCAATTACATAGCCAATATATTCTAATGTTACTGGATGTAATAAATAGATTAGATGATTAAAGTAAACAATTAGAGATTCTGATTTATTACTTTTAAATTTCTACTGAGGCACTGACTCACCTATCCACCGTATTAATCGTTACTGGTAGTAATATTTTCTGTATTGTCTCGTACTTTTTAAAATCTTGTCTTATCTTGCACTGTCAAGTTTTGTCTTGTCTTGTCTTGCGAAACCTAGACAAGATCAAGAAAAAGCAGGTCGATTACTCTTTTATATATATTTTTAGGTATTAATAATATTGTGTGAAACTAACTACTCAGTGGACAAAAACCCCAACCTGCGTTGAATTACACCCACATACGATTACTCTTATTTTAAAAAATAAGTCAGTGAATACTTTGATCGACTGATACTATTACATGCATTTTATAATAAGGCACATACTCGTGAAAAACTTAAATCAAGTAAATGCTGGCTCACTAGTAAAAAAATAAAACCTTTGGTTGGCGAGACATTAAGACTTAGTTTATCGAAGAATCTAAAAAAACTGCATCTGGAGCGTTTTAAATTTTTTTTCGTTCACCTTCATATTATCGGTTCCGTTCTTTCTGGAATATTTTTCAAATGTGGAACTGTTGACGCCACATAAGAGAAATAAAAATTACATAATGATTTTTAGCGAGATATAGAATGAGTTCGTTCTGCATGGGGCTGTCAGTAAATATGTATTACGCAAAACCGTATAAATATTAATTACTGAACTGATTATCATCTCGACGTGTGAATCTGCAAGAGAATAGCGTATGCGTAATGTGCGTAATTAAATGATTATCTAGAATATACATAGTAGTATATATTTTTTACACAGATCTTTCTACGCTGCATTGAGAAACATAATTTCATGGAAATAGTCAATTCGGCTTCGACAGAACTTTTGAATTTAAAGTGACTTTTTTATTTTTATCATGAATGTTGTCTGCAACTAACAGAACACATATACGAGTAGATAGTTATGACGAGAAAATAAATCGATAATATAAGCCCTTAATGATAAATACAATCAAATATTGCGTTGTTGTTAGTAGAAACCTCTGCAGTTGAGAAAAGAAACGTTTTAATCTAATCTAATATTGTTTTATTAAACATGGAGAAAACGACATAATGAGATTAACTTGATAGGAACAGCCAATAACATTTTGTTTTCAATGCCTACTGAACTCAAAGTTTTAAATCGGTAACGCTTCGTAAAACGAAACATGCAAACCCATAAATAATGCAATTTTTCTCAAGAATGGTTATGCATCATTTTCAAGAGATATTTATGCTGCCCGTTTAAATAAAATACCACCATTGTAAAGGTTATGACCGCTAAAAGGGGGTTGGTGACAGGAGAAAACTATCATCCAGTGGATCGATTTCACTAAAGTTTTAAAAAATAATACGCATTAATAGTCCAGGTAAATGTTCCAAACTTCAACGCGATCGGTAAAGAGGTTTATGACGTTATTAATTAAATTAGTTTTATTTTTGACAACTTTAAAGACCTGTAACTTAATAACCACAAATTGTTTATTCAACTTTTTTTTTCGTATACAGTATTTATTTAATGTCGTGGCAGTCCATTTTTGTCGGTGAAATTTGCGGACATCCTGTACGATAATTTTTTTGGACAATTAATTGAATATAGGAATTTTACCATACAATTTAGGTAGGTATTGTATAGGTGTATACCAATATAACTTGGTCAATGTCTTAATCATTTGACTGAATTAAAAATTTGTAAATATAACAGGTTTTAAATATTTATGCATTAATGAGAAACAAAATGTATTTATTGTGCGTAAAGATAATGTTTACGCACGATAGCGAAGAAAACCATTTTATTAAAATATGTATTCAATATCTATTCATTTTTGATCTTTTTAATCTATTCGCTATTGAATTCAGCTGCGGTTAGATTCTTCATTCAATAGTTGTCACATAAAATGCTATGCAGTAATACAGGAAATACATGTAATAAAAAGAGGTATGTTAAGACCGGAGTTAACATGTTACCATCTGTCTGCCAACCCTTTATTCCTCTATAAACTTTTGAATAGCGACATGGCCAAGACATACTTTCTCAGTATCTGAGACGGTGTAGAAAAACTAGAAAGTGGCAATGAGAATATATTGTTTCTTCTTTATTCATCTTGTAACTTAACTAAGAAATATTTCCTTACCTTTATATATACAGTATGCGCCAAAAGTATGGAATAAATTCAATAAAAATGAAACAATTATTTTTTTGGGAAAAATCCTCGAACACGTCGATTTTTAATTTAAAAAATACATATTTTAGCGTAAAATGCGATTTTCAAATGTCATTTTTTTTCGAGTAATGACGTCATCGATTTTTTTTTAATGGCAACACCATATTTTTTTCCTTGATTTTGAAAGATCGTTTAATTCTCTATGAGAGAGTACTAAAATTTTGCCCTCTTACATGGGAAAGTTTTCGAGTAAATGACGATTGAATGGTAGAAAACGTAAATTTTATCCATAAAAAAGTAACAATTCTGAGGTATGTAAAATAAAATACAATTGATTAAATTTTATAATTAAATTAAATGATGGAATTGCCATCCACCAACTTCTTGACAATGCGCAAGTCTGTGAACAAATTCTTCTTGCACACTATGAATGATTTCTGGAGTAACTCTGCGTATTTCGTCCCGAATGCGATTTTGAAGTTCTTCTAAATTACGTGGTTTATTAATGTACACTTTTGACTTCAAGTATCCCCATAAAAAATAGTCAAGAGGTGTAAGATCTGGCGATCTTGCAGGCCATTCTATCGGTCCGCGTCTGCCGATCCACCTCCCAGGAAAACAGTTGTCCAAAAAATCTCGTACAGGTGCACCGTCTTGCTGAAACTATATGGTATCGTCAGGAATGTCAGGGTCATTATCGTTAGGAAAAATTACTGCAAGGGCTGGAACAAGGTCATTTTCTAGAAACTCTAAATATCTTTGTCCTGTAAGGGTTCCTTCAAAGAAGAAAGGCCCTACTATTCTGTCGTCAACTATTCCAGCCCACACATTTAATTTCTGAGGGTGTTGGGTATGTGCCTCTGCCATCCAATGAGGATTTTTCCCGACTCCAATATCTGTAAGTTTGACGGTTTACTGTACCATTCAGACAAAATGTGGCCTCATCTGAAAAAAGTATTTGCCGGTGTAAATTTCTATTTCCTTGACATAAATCCATTAGAATTTCGCAAAAGTGTAAGCGGCGATCGGGATCATCTTCATTGAGTTCCTGCACAAGTTGAATTTTGTAGGGATGATATTTTTCCTTCCTCAAGATACGCAGCACTGTGCTCTGACTATTGTCATTGTTTAATGCAACCAATCGTGAAGAATTATGAAGATTATCCCCCATACTTATCAAAATGTTCTGTTTCTGATTTTCATTAATGCTTGGACGTCCAGGTTTTGGAATATTTACAACATTGCCAGTTTCTCTAAATTTAGACTCTACCTTACTGACTGTTGATTGGCTGATAGGGCGATCTGGATAAATCGCAAACTTCCTGCTGAGTTCTAGTCATATTCCCGCATCCGATAAGAATTAAAATTTCAATTCTTTGAGTAACAGTTAAATGTGCCATAATACTTTAAATTGAATAATAATTTCTATGTCGCTTACAATACTTATTAGAAAGTCGGTGTGATAATGACACTTTGCAAAGATTTTCACCTACGTGATCCATAAAAGAACTATAGAATTCGAAAAACTAAACTTGATAACGTTTTTACTTTATTTTAATTGATTTACGTTTTCTAACATTCAGTGGTCATTTACTCGAAAACTTTCCTATGTAAGAGGGCAAAATTTTAGTACTGTCTGATAGAGAATTAAACGATCTTTCAGAATCAAGTAATCGGATATTTGAAATCGTCTGGCTTGAAACTACTAGAACTTTAATACTTTTTTCTCGGAAACTATAAGAGTTTTACAAATTTTTTTATGATATTGGCTCCATTTTCATTTTCCATGGCATCTATTCCCAAATTTTTTTAGATAATTAATAAACTAAAAAGATAGGTGAGCATCCGCAACAATATTAAACCTTCAAAAAATTTCCAAACTTATTTTATTAATAAAGCGAAATGTTTTTTCGAAACTATATTAAAGCCCTATTTATCGACGACTATGCGACCCGTTCGCCGTTAGGTTATCTATTTCGCACGTTTGACGTTCAGAAAGTACGGCAACCAGCATTACTAAACGGTAAAATTCGTTGTCATAATTGAAATTCTGTGTGCTTACAACATTGTGATTTTGTGTTGTCCTTCAGGCCCTTCAGTGCCTTTTGTAATTGTAAACGTTTAATAGTATCTAATTAAATAAAAAAAATGTGTCGGTTACAGATATTTTCATATAATATAGTTCGCCGGTTTGTTTTACCAGGATAGAAGTTTTCTATTATGTATTTGTATTTCTTTCGTTCGATTTTTATAGAATAAATGGGCATTTTATTTAATTCTTCGCAAAGAATGTTGTTAGCGGGTAATCCTGACGAACTTGTAATGAATGAAAATGTAGTTTTGACAGTTTGGAAAGAAACGAAACGAATTTTTTAAATATACTTGTTGTATATGTGGTTAAAATATTTGTACTTAGTGGGTTAAATTTAAATGAAGCTGGCTAATTTCGAGAATTGATATTAAAAAATCATTAGCAATCATTGTGTATTAATAGAGATTGAACAATAAACACAAGTATTTTATTAAGTTCTAACTTCTCCCTGGGGAATTATTGATTCAAAATTGCCTTTAATATTGCGTCAGTATTTGAATTGATGTGACTAGACCAGTGTGGGTTTGAGCTCCGCAGCCGGTAGACTGTATATCAGCTATATATTGAAGAAGATTGGCACCCTCTCTGCGGGTATGGTAGCGTGGGTCAATGTGAGAGATTGATACCAGTCGACATTTGACTACCTTCCCCCTAATTAATGAAATTTTCCAGGTTTCCCTCATTCCTGCACTGAATGGTGGTTAGGGCCTACTAACGTAAGTCGTTCCTGAGTGCAAAGGCGGCTTGCTTAATAATAATATGCCGCTCCCTTTCCCGCATATAGAATTAGAATTAGGGGTAGAGAAATTATTATTATTGGTAATGTCTTTGTTTCCCCAAAAGAAAGTGTATATAACAAATTTACTATTTGATGCAATATTGTCGTTGATAGCATACCCTCGAGCATACCTACTAGCTAACATTGGAGCAGTTACGTTTTTGAGTTGCAAGAGTTACACTGTAAAACTGTAGTTGAATTTTCGAGATCCCACAGTTTCAAAAGTGAACTTAAATATTTCCAGTGTTTTCATTAAACCAGGTTAGCTAGATAATTTTATTATTTTAGATAATTGTTAAATACAGGTTTGTCTATGGAATTGTTCATTAGCATACGTAAATGTTTGGTATCAGAGAGTATATATGACTTCATTGATTGTAGGAGAATTAATTTATATTAGCTTAAAATACCTTTAAAATACAGTAAAAAAAATACAAAAACTAATAATAAAGAGTATATTATATATGGGTAGATATTGCGGGTGTAAATCAACGCTGGTCGGGAATTTCGTCCGCAGAGTAGTTAGCTTCACACAATATTGTTAATAATTAAAAATATATGCACAATAGATTTAAAATCATAAAATATTTAAAAAATAATTATTTTAAAACTGTTTCAGTACAATTTCATTTTATTATATAGGTTATCAGACGAATATAACTCCTCAGCACACCAGGCAGTTTCTTATTCAAAATCGTCATACGTAATTTCTTCAAAAGGTTGTAGTTTCTACAATAATTAGTATATAATAACGAATAGTAAAATATTTTAGTTACCAGTTAAGCAGTGCTTATTACACTCTTTGATTTCTTAGTATGGAGGGTTTAACACCCTCATCCGTTTCAATTAACTAACTAATTATTAATGCCGGAAAACGACAAAACAAAGTTCTATAGAAATTAAAATTTAATAAATGCCGCAAAAAGTTGAATTAAAAACTAGGAAACTTTACATAACTATAGCACTAGCCAAAACCTGTCTTGTTTGTTTGTCTTTAGCAAACCATATTGGTTTTAAAATTTCCAAGGTCGTTGGATTGCCTGATTACATGGAAACCTAACCTAACCACTAATTCTCGCGCTTTAGCCTAAATATTGATATTTCTTTTGAGTTTTTTCCATTCAACGAATTTTTTTATTTTTGTAAAAATTTGCAGATATGATTTATACGGCTATTTTAAATCATTTTAGAACGTTTCAACATATATTTTTTTTGTGAATATCCCTATTATTTCGGGCGTTCTTTAAAAAAATATTAAGACCACGGAAAATGGCGCTAGGCTCAAATTAATTGTTTAAATTAAATAATTATGATAAAAAACAGATACCTATTAATCATTTTATAAATATTTGAAAAAAACGGTATATTTGCGTCCGCTTCTAAAACTTGGCATTGGTAAAAATTAGCGATTGCACTTACTTTTACGAATGTTTCAAATTAAGTGAATGTACGTAATAATAATTATGATTACATAATTACGCGAGGCGGGTTCTTGTAAAAATAATTTTATTAGGTAATGAATAGTCCTTTCGAACTGTGAAAAGTTCGCCGAACAATATAGCCGCCAGTAAAAAACGGTTTATGGTCAGAGCACGATCCAGCATAATGTCATTTCTTGCCAATTAATTCGCCATGGACAGCAATAAAGATGGCAGTAAAATGATGACAGTATTTAAAAATATGAATTTATTGTCTAGTTTCATCTACTGTTCAGACTATTACTGGAACAATATATACTCTTCGAACAGTTTTGCCTTTAATTATAGTTCAGCGACCTGCTAACTGCCGCCAAGTACTGTGTGAATCATTATAAATTGTTTTTAAACAGTCGTATGCAGATTCGTACGTAAAGTAGTAAACAAAATTTAGCATACGCTTTGCAGTTTTACCAACACATTCATATCGCACAAACATCTTGCAGTGAATTGAACAAATTCACCAGTTTAAATATTTTATTCTTTGAGTTTAGTGTTATAATGATTGTTTAAATGACTCCAAACTTATCAATTTTGGTGAAATGCTAATAAAAATTATAAAATAATAATTTCAGGCGATTTGTTTTACATAATCTATTGATAAATAAAACTTTTTTATCTGTCAGCGTAAGATCATCTTGAATTAGATATGGTGTTACGAATATAAATAAGAAACGTGGTTACTTATTTATTTGATTTCAATCATATTTTGTATTTTGGAAAGTTAAAAGATTATGATTTAAAGATATACAGGGTGTCTCTGAATTGCATGGTACAGCTAACCACTCTAGACTCTTAAGGCCAAACTATGACGATTTATGCTAATTTACCTATGCAAAAATACATCGTTAGAGCGTTAGGCATTAGCTCTAGTTTACCGAAGCAGAAAAGTGTTTTTTATACTTTAATGTGTAATAAACACAGATTTTATACAGCTGTTATTTATTTAAAATAATATAACTACTTCAATTAAATGTTTACAACTAAGAATAATCTACCATTTTTTTTTTGTTCAAAAATTGAAAATAGTGGTAACGTGGTAATCTCGTAAAACTATATAAAAGTCCATTTATGTGAGAATCAACAGTAAAAAATATTTCTGTGAAACCTCAATTTTATTCTTAATGTCATATTTAGTAATTCTTTTTTTTAAGAAAAACCAATAGATAAGTCCTCTTATAGAATAACGTAAATTACTTTCATTAATAAAAATAATCTAGCACCACAAATAAACAAATATATTGAATATGATAAACAAAGCTGTAATCTATTTTACATACACACAATATACTCTTTGATTACTGGCACGAGCGGACTAAATAGACCTCAAACAGCGTAGTAAATATGCGTTACACCACTGTGCCTTTCTCTGATGTCCGGCGAACATGATTCGGCGTTTTTCGCACTTTTTAAATGTTGTATCAAAGTTTAGAAAATATTGTTTTGTAAGCTTTGGTTGTGTTTAGGATTCAAGTAATCATGAAACTTTTTTAACAGAATACTCAGTATTCATGGATTGAATACTTTTTCTTGTACCTATACACTTCATCTGTTCATAGATTAAAATAACATGAAGACTAGCTTCTCACGAAATAGTAATAATTACGATTTATGCTTCATAGCAAAGAAGGAAGTAGTTAATGAGGCAACTATCTTCCATAATTGCGACATTGATGAGAGAGTGTAGTAATTTTTTATATTGTCCGTATCATTTGGAAATATTTTTTTGTTGAGTTTCAACCAATAATTAGCATTATCACTCTAAATACGACAGTAATATGCATAATTAGTTAGTTTTTACTGTTACAATAAGTTTTATAATTGCAATTTTCTTTCATCATTATAGACATATATTATATTATAGATTTTATGCTAAAATACATTCGAGCAATACAGGACAGATATATTATTTTTCGGTAACTTCAACTAAAACTTTTCGTTTTCTTTTTAAGTGTGAGAATGTGCTCATTTATATTTTATAATTTTTTTCTATTGTATATTTGTAATGCTAAAAATAAAATAAATAGTTTCCGGACGTCACAACCATTACTTTACTAATGGCAACATCGAAAATTCAACTCGCTACTTCGCAGAGTTCGACTTGACAGGAATAAAAGTTACGCAGCCAAATTATTTTTGCCTTAACTAAATTGTATGTTGAAAAAAGTGAACACCTATATATGTTTATTAGATTTTAATAACCTAATGGTACACAGGTTCCGAGGGGTAAACCACTGCTTGAAATTTGTACAATGAAATACCATTTTTAAAAAATATTACCCGTAAATACCTTATTTTCCCAAAAAAAAATACCTCCTCACCTATGAAATCATAATATATGGTGTAAACAGGGTGTCCCTAAAATTATTGTTCGGATCCCAAATACTCATCGGGAACGCGACTACTGGATACCATCGGTGTCTCCAGTACAAAGTACAACAAAATTCTTTTATGGACAAGTATAAATGGATGGTATAGAGGGAGAATTCAATTTTAGCCCTAGCTTGTTTTTCGTCATCTATCACTAGAATTAGATGATTGTTCTTTACACAAAAAGGCTTCTTTTTTATTAAATAGAATATGAAAATGATAGGAAACCCTAATTTAGCAGTATTTTAATTTTTATTATAGACTTTCATTCACTTTTTATCACATATTTTTCATCAATAGATGTCGGTGAAGTTTGACCAAACGTATCGTTAACACGTCGTATCGTACCTATAATATGTAATATATTAATTTACAGATAAAGTTTAACAAATTATACCATATTAAAATTTGTTAACAGAAGAGAGGAACGTCCTAGTATGCGAGTGGATATTTTTTGCATCAATTCCTTATAAAACATTCATATGATACTTGTTTATATAAGATATTTTACTGTACAATCTATTGCAATCATAATTGCACTGTTTAAAGCGAATTGGCGATTTATTTCGAACTGAATTCGTAATTAAATCTACTTTCTATTTTAAACATTAGTTCTTAGTTGTTCCACTCACCCTCTAGTCGTAGTCAAAAAACTGATTTGAGGAAGTGTCATTACTTTTGCAATAGATTGTATCTATTCCGAATCACCCTATATTATTTTCTAAACTAAAGCCTTACGAAGACAATAAAGGACCACATAGTGGTTTAACAGTTCCTCCGAAAAATTTTACAGACTATTTAATATCTAGAAAATATTTTTGTATATATTTTTAATAATTTTTATATTTGCCATTGGTCAGTTATATTTAAACTGTGCCATCGTTATAACGCATGCGCGATCGCCATTGTATTTAAAACTTGGCGGGAAAATGCTAATTTTCTCCTAAAATACCTATTAATTATCTTCGTAATACCCATTAAATACCGAGTAAATACCCATTATTACGTTGATGGTATCCAAAAATACACAGAGTACCTAAAAATACTGAAAAAATACCTATAAATACGCACAAATACCCAAAAAATTCAAAAAGTACCTTTAATTACCTAAATTGATTTAAGAGTTGTGTTAAGACCCATTATTCCAATACACTCATTTGATACGCGTGGGCTCGAATCTAATAAGATTGCCCATAAGTTCTTGGGGTATCTCATTCCAAGCTATTTGAACTTGATGGGTAAAGCTACTGAAGTCTGTGGGGGTTGTTGTAAATTCAGCAGTTTGCAACCAATCACGTCCCAGAAATGTTCAATAAGTACCGTATCCGGCGATCTTGGTGACAAGAGTAAATAGCTGATCTGATGTTGATATATGAAAGTTATTGTTTGTCTGGCGACATGAGGTCTAGCATTGTATTGGTGGAAAATGGCGTTTTGGATAGTGTGAACATATGAAATGGCATATGGCTCCACCACTTCCTGGATCTAGCATTGGGCTGTCATGTTGTCTCTAATGAAAAGTAGTGGTCATCTGTTACCATACGCGACAGCACCCATCACAACACCTACTGTGTGATGTGCATAACGCTTTCTGTCAAAATGTGGATCGCTTCTTTCATCTCGGCGTCTTTTCACTCTTGCACGACCATCGTGCATTCCCATACAGAAACGGGAAGGACCACCAGATTCTAATATTGGTCCTACTCATATCTCTCTCTACACCATTGTGTGGTTAGCTCGATGTTGACGAGTGACAGGCAGCTTCCAATGTGGATTTGGCGATATACTGTACGCATACCTATCTTTCCCCTCTCATATCCTTCCAACCACTGTTCTATGCACAATTAGCTATAAAAAAGATGTCGTTTACAACAAACCTCACAACACTTGCAACACATGTGAGCAAAAAGAGCAGAAAATTGTAAAACAGAATCAAAGTACGACCTATGCAAATTTCAAAAAAACTTGACAGATAAACCTGAAAATTTTATCATTTTGGATGTTTACCTTTCTTTATGTACCGTTTTCGAGGCCGTTTCATTCTGAAATTATAATAAAACTTTAAATTTTCCCGTCCTCTATAACAATTGATTTTACTGAGTTATCACAAATTATATGCAAAAATTTCAGGGTAGATTATTTAAATGATTTAAAGTTTTATGTATTTTTTTTCCAAACGGTTCCAAATTTGGCACGGTATTTAGACCGATGCCTTCCGATAAGTCGGCTCGTGTATGACTGTCTTAAAAAAGTACTAGCACATTGATCTGTTTTTTAAGTAAAACATTTATTTGTTTTATAACAAAATATGATAACGAAAGAAAGTAGGTTATGCTTTTATTAAATATTTCTTATAATTTTGCATATTTTGATACTTACTGAGAAGCTTGAATCCAGTTACTAAATAATTTTACATGCACTGTTGCTGACGTCAGTGGTTGTGGCGGTAATTTTAAAAACTGTTTTAGAAGAAATATGTCTGCAATGTGAATCCTGCGATTACTAAAACAGAAATATTCATACCAAGCATTTTAAAGAGAAAATACATTTAAATTTCATGTGACTGTACGCTGGCCTATTGTAAATAAAATTGATGTAGCCTGCAAATTATAGTGAAATGCTCTACACAGTGCACAATATTCTTTTCATTTTAAACATAGATCCAATTTTGTTGACAGTCTGACTCAAGCTCAGTTTCCTGTTGAGGTCATGTTTATTTTTCAGATGACATTCGAGATTGTATGTACACTGGTCTTTTCATTGTAATAGAAAATATAATAGAATAATAAAATAGATTTGTTTTCGGAGGTCACATAATAAATTTTTTAACAAAGGGTACAAATCCATTTTCTTTATTCTAAAAATGTATTTTCTAGTACAACGACATAGATCAAGCTTTTGTGGAGTTGCTAAAGAAATGCTTATGAAACCTGTGAATTCTGTGACTGCTGTTTTTGCTATTTTTTGTATATAGTTTGTTAAGCAAATAACAAAGCAATTAACTAGGTACCAACTAATTGTGAAATCCTTTGTTGTTCGATTATTTACTGCAGAATATTTTAATTTTGGTTCATATACAGAGTGAGTTTTTAAAATGCAGAATAGTGACGTTTGTATTTTAAAATAGTTTTACGTACAGTTACAGTGCCAGTGTAGGAGAACGTTATATGCAGTGTGCAATATGCAAATAAAATACAGCTTCCTGACGATAGTTGTAATAAAAAAGTATACGAAAAAATTTTATGCTCGCATGTTTTTAATGTTTTTTTATTTAAGGAATACGAAAGCCGACCCTGTGTTATTTATTGAATATCTTGGAAACGTGTTTATGTATTTAAGTCTGTATCATCTAATACTAAAATAACGTTATCTATATTATCACATAAAAATCTGTGGAGTCAGGCGGTTTTGTATTTCCTTATCAAGTTATTAAATTTAATTATTAAATCGCTGCGTCCAGGACCGTCCTCGTAACAATTTTTCGATGCATAATTGAAATTTGATTTACATGATATTTGTATTTCTATTAATACATTTAAAATAAATCCACCAACATTTTTAATGAAGGCACACCAATAATGGTATGTTATTACTTACTACTATTACTATTACTTTCAGTCAAAATATACAAAATATCAATTAAATAAAGTGTACACAAAATAAAATCGTATATTTAAAGTATATTTGTTGTTTAGAAAAATAATACATTGGTTTTAAACAATCTGATTAAGTAATACGTATGTACAATTTTGTACGTCTTTGCATGAGAAGCATAAATAATTCAAGAAAAAAAAATTATTGAACGAAAAAGAAACAGAATTTTTACCTGCACGGTCATAAATTAATTTACCTGGAAATTGTAGATGCGAGGTATCACACCTTAACCATTGAAATATAGGAAAGCCATATAATTTAGGTACACAATTTTAAGACTTATGTACAAAAATATCTACATAATGTATGCAGAAACTTTGACAAGCTATTTTTTATCTTATTTTAAACAGTAATTTTTGTTCTTGTTGTTAAAATCAAATATTCATGGAATATGTGTAAATAGGTACCCGATAAGAAATTGTAAAATTTAGTCTGTTGTAAAGAGAAATGTAAGAGCTTTCAAAATAACTATTACTCAATCCCCAATGCCATTTAAATATTTTAGGATAATCCTTACCCTTGCTTGGGGGTGAAAGTGGCGGAGTCAAAAATACCAGCAAAGAATGTGCCCCTTTACATATACATACATATGTATGTATGTACTTATTCTACAATCAGTTTGAACATAATATTTCTTTAAAAAAATGTATTACGCTAAAGTATAGATTTTTGTATTTTTTTAGTTTTCCGTTAATTTGAAAGGTATATATTTAAATACAGGATGCTTGGGTGAAAATGAACCAATACAGTCAAGTTGTCTAGTTCAATTTTGTCGCCTTAAAATATTCACGACTATAAACATTTTATTTATTACTAGGTGACCCAGCAAACGTTGTTCTGCAATATGAATTATTTCTAGTAAATATTTTGGCAGTTAAATAAAAAATAACTAACTTATTGTAAGTGTGTGGAGATGTAGTATATGACTAAAAGAGGAATGGAGCGCTGTGAACGATGACGGCCTATAAGAATAACAAAACACGAAACATTAATTTTTTGAATTATTTCGCGTGCCTGCAATTCTGCTTCTTTAACGGCCCAAATTAGCCCCTTTACGTCTTGTTGGCATTGTTCACTGTACACAAAAATAGCCATATAGTAAAATAACAGTCGTTGTTAGGAAAATAGGAAATAAATAATTATGGCCCAGCAAATTAATAATAAATTTACTTTAGAATTACACTTAGAAGGTAAAATGATAATTGTAAACGTTACTACTACGCTCGATTCATACACAATAATAATGGTAGGGAGTGAGAGAAGGCTTATTGTGTGAGAGAGACAGGAGACCGGCTTCGTTCTCATCCCTACTCCGTACTGTTTACTGGGTGAGAAGTGACACCGGTAGATGCCTGGCGGGGATAACTGATCTAGTGATAATCGATCAGTTATCGACCAGGGTTAAAAATGATTAAATTACTGAAATGGTCATTAAAAAATAGGGGTTTCTGATAGAAGGATGAAAATTAAGGGTTGTATGTATTTTTTAATGCCACAACATAAAAAATAAAAATAAAAAATTTTGTCCAAAAAATAAAAAAAAATTGTTTGGGGTGTGAAAAATAGATTACGACCGACTCTCAGACCTACCAAATATACATATAAAATATCATAAAAATCGGTCAAGCCGTTTCCGAGGAGTATGGCGTCTAAAACTGTAACACGAGAATTTTATATATTAGATTTAATTTAGAAATTCAATACGGTGATATTTTTATGGTAACCGACTATGAAAATGATTGATTTTTTCATCTTAAACAGTATTTTCTCTTCTGCTATGTTTCCTTTGTTGATGAAGATATGAGATATCTGATATTGAGAAATGTTGCTATTTTTTAAAACGCAGATTTAAAAAAATATGTAAGTTCTTGTTACATGTCACTAAATGCACATATCCAGGGACATACATATAATAAGAACACCCTGTATAGAATTTAGAATATAATGACATATCAATAAAATTTTATATAATGCTAAATATGGGATATAAATAAATATATTTTATGCATTTTACTACCTGCGGCTAATCGGGATATAATAAATGTACTACTGTTTTATAATTTATTACCACATTTCGTATTTCCTAACTGTGACATTATTAAACAATAATTAACTACCGTATCGAAAATAATAACTTTGTACTATAAACACATGTGAGTAAATATTCATATACCCAGCTTTCACTTATACCTACTTTGGGTTAAAAAGTGAATTTTAGCTACGGTGTGTTTGAGAATTTTAAACGCTGGTCATTGCTTTTTAGGAAAATTATGAAATATTAGACGTTAAATTATTATTGATGCCTTATTAAAATTTCGAGTTCTGGCTATATGTTCCGACATTGAAATATGATATCTTCTGTTAATTTAGGGTTTGAACATGAAATTTTGATGAACGTTGAAAAACAAAATTGAAAATGCGTATCTTCAGAAAATTTCAAATATGCATTAAAACACATGATTTTGTTTGACTTTGAATTTCGCTTTTCAAACTCAAAATTTGAAGGTCAAAGTTGAAATTTTAGATGCAAACATGAAATAGAAATTTGCTTGCTTTTATTACACTGATAAAAATTATTTCCGATATTATACGGTGGATTGTTGGTTATTTATTGCATAGGTCAATAGTGTGAAATAACTACTGTAATGCTACAGTAATGGAAAATTACTACTCATGAATATGAATTTCATAGTAAACCGTGTATTTGCATACTTCAAATGTAATTTCACATTATGTATTTTTAGAAAAAAATATGTAATTTTACATGAAAGATATGTGTACGGTATTTACATGAAGATTCTTGTAATACAGTATGGATTTGGTATTTTTTACACTGATGTAAGATGTAAACAACGTGTAAATTTACAATAATTTTTACAAGTATATGAACGCTAAGTTGATTTTTCATATGGCTAAATAAAGAAAAAAATTTAGCCAATCTCAGATTTATAAAACTCTGCTAAGGGTTTATTTTGTTGTTGCTTTGACTCAAATAAAAAAAAATATGAATCAAGTGTTCATTTTTCATAATATATTCGTATACATGCGTTTTATGTTTAAAAATTACACAGCAAGAAATCGACTTTACACGTTACTGTTTTGGAAGCAGTAAAATAATGTGGTGTATAATTGTACACGTTTTATTTGTAAGAATGTTAAAAGTTTAAAAATATTTACAAAAAATCTTAAAGAGTAATTTAGTAAATCGAATTTAAAATTTTCTTGTCGAGAACAGTATCTAAATTAATTTTAATGACACATAAAATGACTAATATTATTGCAATTTGACTATTGTCTATTTGATTTTTCATTTTTAGACAAACGTAAGTTGTAACTGACTGTATGAATGAATATTTTTTTTTATTTTAGAAAAAACTACATTGTCAGGTGATTATCAAAGTATGGTGCAAAAATCGCTTTGTTATCAAAACGGCACAAAGCACAAAATTGAAACTGGCAATACAAATTAGCACTAAAATATCTACTACTAATTTTTGGTGGATAATATTAAGGAGTTGCCTTTTGTTTAGTTTAAGCCATTGTTTTATATTCTTGGTGTTAACGTAAAGGCACCATTGTGATCACCATCAGTAACAGGCACGGATAAAAACAGACGATGCTGTTAACGAACCCAACGATGGCGAGCCAGCTCTGATGTTTGTGGTTTTCACTCAAATAACGCGGCACCCACACACGCAGTATTTGAACTTTGTCGTATTATGGTCTACTGGTCAAATCCATGACACTGTCCAATTCCCGGGTTCACTGACATGGATCATCATGAATTACGATTTTTATCCATCAGAATTTGATTTTTGAACGTCGAAAATTGTTCAATGACATTTTTTAAAATTAAAGAACAATAATTTTCGTTCATTACTTTTTCTAATGGTGTCCTCTGGGTTAAGCCATTCTTTTATATTCTTGGTGTTAACGTAAAGGCACCATTGTGATCACCATCAGTAACAGGCACGAATAAAAACAGACGATGCTGTTAACGAACCCAACGATGGCGAGCCAGCCCTGACGTTTGTGGTTTTCACTCAAATAACGCGGCACCCACACACGCAGTATTTGAACTTTGTCGTATTATGGTCTACTGGTCAAATCCATGACACTATCCAATTCCCGGGTTCAGTGACATGGATCATTATGAATTACGATTTTTATCCATCAGAATTTGATTTTTGAACGTCGGAAATTTTTCAATGACATTTTTTAAAATTAAAGAACAATAATTTTCGTTCATTAATTTTTCTAATGGTGTCGTCTGGGTAATTGACTACTAGATCTAGCAGTATCCGATAAAGATCTCTAAACAGAGAAGATTACCTACAAATTACTGATTCCCTTCACTCGGTCCGCCCACAAACTCACCAGTGACGTCAGAGGTATTTGAAACCAAAATGTCAAATATTGGTAGCTAATTTTGGCTTTTATTTGTATTTTAGAAGAATTCCTTTTCCCCGTGTTATTATTTTTGTGTAACTGTAATTATTTTCGTGTTTTAATAATTGTTGTTCTAGTATCTGTTACCGTTACGTTTTGGTTGTAATTTCAGTGGTTTTGAGATACACTTTTATGTCAAATCTCAAATTATGTTGCGTTATAAATCTGTGGGCACAATTTATATTGTGGCTACTTGCAAAACCAAAATGAAAAATGAAAACTGGCAAATCTATTACTTTCTACAGCATCTCGAATGAAGAGAATTTGATACAGAGGAATTTAAAAATATAATGTTGTAAAAGAAAAATGAACACAGTTATTACCTATAGGTATAAATTCTTATCGTGTGCTGTATAACTGCATTAGATCAATCATTTTAGCAATTTTTTGCCTTAACCTGAAGTTTACATCGTGCAATTGCCATCAAGAATTACTGTCGGTACACAGACTCTCCAAAACACCATGCGCTAAAAGAATAAAAAAAGATAGTGAACTTCGAAAGCCCCAATAAAACAAGTATGGTCCCCAGAAATTCCAGTTAGCAATGTACTTTTAAATTATTTAATGAATTAATATATATGTAGACACAAAATCGTACAGATAAGTAAGTTCTACCTCTACCTAAAGTTAACTGAAAAGTAACTGAGATTGTGTTGTAGTACTTGTAGTTACTATTTGTTTATGCTAATTAGTATACATTAGTATACCTATTTTCATATTGCGTTTCTTTTATATAATAATACTTTCTTTTCTGGTTTGATATAAGTACAGAGAGATGTGTAAAGTTCTAGTTATGGAGTAAGTTTTAATTTAACTACCTTTCCAAAAGTCTTCAACTTTTAATTTTCAAAACCGAACATAACGCATATGTATAAATTTATTACAAGTCTTTATGACGTCAAAATTTCGATCCAAATAAAATTGGCAGGGGCGTGTTGTCATCGAGCTATTATAACATTTTTAAGCTTAAGAATTTTTATTTTTTTATGGTGTTTTATCACTTAAAGTATGTATAGGTAATGCTAAATATGCTGCTCCATATGCACTCGAACTTCTACCTTCTAACTTCTCGTACCTACATGGTGATTTTCTATAGTAAAAATGACTTTCCCATGCTGGAAGTAAGTCATAAAGTTATGCAATATCGAAAACACTTAACATAACCTTTTAAGGTTAAGAATTTATATTTTTTTATGGCGTTTCATCACTTACGGTAAACGGTAAAAATATATGGTATTTTATTATATCTGCTGTTATGTACCATGTCAGGTATACATACTTGTATGTACAGGTAATGCTAACTGTGCTACTATACAGGGTGAGTCAGTCATAATGTCATTAATTTTAAGAGGAGATAGGGAATAATGAGTATAATGTGAATACGCGATTAAAAAAAAATCTAAATGCATATTTACGCCGAAAAAATATATTCAAATCATTATTTAAACCCCCATTTCAAACTGTCACTGACCGCTCACATCCTTGGTCGTTTACGGCTCACAGTTCAACTCGATGTCGACCTGATGCAATGTTGCCAAGTTGAAATATGTTTCTACCTACCTAGGTTTTAGACACACATCACAAATAAATGGATGTACTGACTATTTTAGAATATAATTTTTTCTTGCTCAGTTCAACTTCAGCCAATAATAATTTAAAATGTTAATATCCAATGAAATCAAATAATAATAATGAAATAATTCCATTATAATTGCAAGTAAAGCGGTCCACTCAGATTTTTCAGTAGAAAATACGATCCAATCAAACGATACCCGTACACTCCTGCCCATACGTTGACACCAAATCGCCTCTGAAAGCTAAACCGACAAGTAGCGTGTGGATTTTCATTTGAGCAAATCTAGCTGTTATGACTGAAATTAGCTTAGTTGCATTGAAATCACAAAACTCCAACGTATCTAATAATAAACCTAGTAATAAACCATTTACGTACATTACATAAAAAACCTATACCCAATGGGTAAATTATTAAGAGAAGCTGAAAAGTGTTTCGTGTTTAAATATTAAGTAATAAAAAACCATCGTGTTGTCGACAGAAAACTGTCCAAGACCGAAATGGCACGCCTCTGATCTGATGCTAAAAAAAGTTATCGAGAGTGAATCTTGACCTACCGTATTATTAGGTCAATAACCTAGTTATCTAGTTTTTGTACTGTTATTTAACGACAAGGAGTAAAACTATTTTTTTAATCTAGATACATGAATGAATTTTCCTTAAATATTGATTTATTTGTTAATAAAAACAACTATAGATAATAAATAAATGTTTTCGAATGTTAGGTTATTACAGTTTAATAATTTTGATATTATGTTTTCACTACGTTTTACTAATAAATATGAATTTTTAGTATTACTCGTAAGTACAAATAATTATTCAGTTTGTAGTTACGTACATCTTGCTTAGAAATTTATTGCTTTTTAAGTAGTATGGTACTAATCTGTTTAAAATGCGAGTAAAACTGCACTCATCCGTCCATAGCACTGTATTAATAAAATTAGGGTCACTCGACTCAGTTTCACAGAACCCGTATCACGAAGGCACTTTCACATTCTCCGTGCACATTCTCCGTATAACACTACCATTTTCGCATTTCGGAATTTGTAAAAGTATGCATTGTGAATTTACGACGAATACGCGAGACCGAAATTAACAAACTACTACTTACTGCTTGTATTCTTTCTATCCCCCCTCCAAATGTGTGGCGTGATCTACAAATTTGGGGGGAAATAAATGAGGGAAATGTAGAAAGTGCTAAATGGGGGTAAATTTAAATATCACACTGAAGTGTTAGACGATATTATGTATGTAAACATGATGTGGCAACGATGTTTAATCCGGCATTCGATTGTCGTATGGGTGCGTCATTAGAAAGTTTGTAGCGCACCAGGAGCGTCGTGTTACCGATTTTTATAGGGCGATTTGTTTATTTTTCTGAAGGTCTAGTAAAACAATTTTTTTTCGATTTTCTGCCTTTATTAGGCCTCCCGAATACGTGGTTAAAATTAATGACATTATGACTGACACCCTGTATAATGCACTTGATGAACTTGTAATTTTTTAGAGGTACCTATAAAATATGTTGCTTCTCGTACCTACATGGTGCTTCTCTATTAAAAATAACTTACCCATGCTGGAAGTAAATCATAAAGTTTTGACTTGTATGGCAAACGCATCTTAACCGAATTCTTGAGTCATATTGGTATACCTCTACCCTCTAAATACTTAATTATAGGTTACAGAATAAACTGTCTGTTTGTGATTCTTTGTTATATGTTCTAAACTGTTAAGAATATTGTAATACTACTGTTTAGCAACATATATCCACACAAAAATTTTTAAAACGACTGAGAACTCAAATATAACCAACACTGAGTTGGATGGTTGGAAGTAAATACCTTCTACGTCATCGAATCTCAAAAATACTGCAATACTATTGGACGAAAGTTTGTAAGCAACCTCTCTTGTTGATCTTGGTATCCGATGCCTTAAAGATGCTCACCCATTGAGGAAGAACTAACAGTAGTATGTAAATAAGTTTCAAAACCTAAACAGTTATTTTTTACAGGGGACTACAGGTTTAAGAATTAGAGTGCATTAGAGAGAACTTGACGGCATGTCACAGACATTTAAGGGCATTAAAAGCAAAGTGGGCATTAATCTACAAAATATGGGTCAGTAGTTTATACAGTATTATATTCAATATTGGCTTTTTATCAGTTCATCATCAACAACGCTAAACGCTAGTTTGCTATAGAAATAAGTGATTCACACCACCTTTACCATAAAACTACCAAAAGATACGATCATAATTCCTAGTTTCTTTTTATAACAGTGCTATCGAATATTCGGCACACGTGAGGGAAACGTGTATATCCCTCGTTTAACACATTCATAAATAATACAAAGTACTGTTTCTTTTAAATTTCACTAAACCTGAATTTATGCTAGATTAAAGAAAATTATGCGAGGAATTAAGCATGAATATTCAGGATTTTCTAATAACCTACGCACAGAAATATTTGAAATTGGCATGAAGGTAGAGGATAATTTTTACAAACACTCACCAAATGCGTGCTAAAAGCGTAGAATGTAAAAATAGCAAGAATAAATAATTCAAATGAGGATATTAAGTAAACACACGTGATTTACTGGTTGACTTTTATTTCTGGTATATAACGGCACTCCAAATATAGGAGATTGGGTTTTATGATTAAATTATTCAGAAAAAATAACAGATACGAAGTAAAATTTAAAATAATGTGCAGGAAGCTTTTACATTTTCTAATGGTTAAATATGGAATTTTTACAAGAAAGAAACATATTTTTGAAAATTATACCTACACTTCATATGAATTTAAACAATGACGAAATTAACAAATCTTTTCAATACACTTGTTGGTCCTTCAGTTTTTTACAAGGTATTCATAAATTATTTCATTTGCGTATTTTCGGGTGATACATATCATATTGGTATGGCCGTAAAATGCGTGATATGGAAACTGTAGCAGTTCAATGATCTATTGCAAATAGTTGTTTTTATATATCGTTGTAATAGAAGTTTTAAGACCTTTCACAACTCCGTATTAAAACAAAATTCTTAAACATAAAGTGCTGTGATATGGACAAAGAAATGCGTAAGTTATGTATTTATATCCAGCTCCCGACTTACTAGTGCAAACGTATACATTTAAAACCATTAGAATATTCTATTTCTTCTCCTTAACTCTTTAAGTTCACGTAAGCGAATCAGAGACTGTATTTTCATAACTGTTTGTTGAGTTTGATTAGCAAACGACTATGCGTTAATACAAACAGCAACATACGTTTTACACGTAACTAATAAGAATTATATATTCACAATAATTGTAAAAACAATCGGAATAAAAATGTCACATTTTCATATTTTTTTAAATAAAGTTTGACACAAAGCCATGTCTGCTGAAATTGTACAAGTGGTAAGTTAAAAGTAAGTTGCTAATATTTTTTTTTGGGTTTTTGCGGTTGAAAAAAATTCAAAGTAGGTCTTTAAAGTTTGTTGTTGTTTATGATTTTAATTCTCTGTCAATAAATACAACTTTTAGGGGTGCCCTTCTTTCAAATGGGTCACTCTATATATAACAATCATTTCTAAAATTCAGTTGGAGATGGTATGACATAACCCTTTGTGTTAGAATTTTCCTTGAAAGCATAATTTTTCTATGTGTTTTCTGACTAACTTTTATTTAGCATTGGAATATTACGAATATTACGATTGAAAGATTCTTGTCGACCTAGAAAACCTCGCAACATTAATTCTCAGTATCTCAGTAAGTATTATTATTGCAATTATTGACTAATATAACAGACTATGTTAACGTGTCCCTCAGGATTCAAAATATTCCCTTACATTCACGTGACAGTTCAATGCTCTGCTTTCGTCCATAAAAATTTGCATATGGAATTTCGAATAAATATTTACATAGACAGAGGATAATAATCGGTTCGGTCGTTAAATATTTTGTCATATAAAGTATGTAGACTCTTTTACTGGTGATGCTGATGACCTAAGGTGTATATTTCAAAATTAATCCAAAGCACTTACTTGCATTATTGTGAACGCTTCAAAAATGTTTTGTGATTATCAGAATAATGTTATGATTCAGCCTTTTCAATAAACTAAGCATCATATGAAAAGAAATAATAATAATTGATGGAATGACTGATTGAACTTTTATTCTTAAATTTTTTCGGAATTCTGAAAAACAATGTAATTTTCTGTATTTTTTTTTAAATGTATCAAAATTACTACATGCACACAGAAAAAAGAGAAGGAGCCTCAGCTTTCATGAAGTAGAGATTCTGTCATAAATTTAATGGCAAATCATCCAGGTAATTAACTAAATGGTGCTGCACTAAATTTAAATACAAGTCACCGTTCAAATTTGGAGGAACTTGAATGTGTGGACCCAGAAGGTTGTTTCCTATAATTCCACGCCAAACATTTATGTTGAATTCTCGTTGAAAATGACGCTCAGTGATTATGTAAGGATTTTCATCATCCCATAGATGCTAAAGAGGGTTCATAGGTAACTGGCACATTATTTAAAAATTCAAAGTCAGTAGTAGTTCCACCGAGTGTGCATAAAATACGCAAACTGTAATCTACTTGGGAGGTCTGAGGATACAACATTTCCTAATGAAAGATTTTTAGGATTGTTGTTTTACTTACATCGGTGGTTCTAGGCATTTGCCTACTACTAAGTTCTGGATTTTCTGCCACCCGACTTAAAATTTCTTCTTCTTGGTGTATTGCTCTGTAATAGTGCGTGGGCCTGATGTGTCCGTTGTCTCTTTTGGGACGGAAAGTACCAGTCTGCGCCCAACAAAATGTGTTTGCACATAAACACAGACGTGATATGGTCTTCATTTGAAAATAAATCGTCTCGGCATTCTGTCTCAATATTATGTACCTACATGTAATTTAAATTAACTGGAAAACGTCAATTACTTGATTTTCGTCCAAAGCCTACTTAAGAAACTTTACCGCTAAATTATAATAGATACTTAATTGTAATTTAATGAAACAGCATTGGAAGTTTCAAAGCCAAATATGTCGAAGACGGTGCCAGATAGCTACTCTCATAAAGTATAAAAAAGTTATGTTGTTTTTAACACATTCAATCTACTGCAGCTAGTGCCTTCTATGAGCTATAAGTAAAATACAGATTTTAATTCCTCGGCCCAAAGAACTTCAAATCCCAAAATTTTGTGTGGATGTTTGCATTTACTATGAAAAAAAGAACTAAAATAATATTTTTCATCCAACACCCTGTAGGTATCCCTGTAACTATCAACTTTTGGACTAAATTAAGTTCGGCTAAATCGCGACATTATGCTTCTGGAATCTCTACCCATAAACTGCATTCTCTATACAAGGTGAGCCAGCATAATAAAGAAAAACAATAAAAAAAATTGCTCGACCTTTTAATAGAGAACCAAATCAACCCATAACTGTCGGTAAGACGGCTCTATATTTGTAAATAACTGGCGCCCTCTACTAGTGACGTCAAAATTAGAAACATACTTGAATTTCTCGTCCTCAAAAAAAACCGATTTAAAAATTTTATGTAAATATTTGGATTTCTTAAGAAGTTATTTACAAATATCGAAAATAAAATTTTAACTTTAACAGCCTGCATCTCCGTTAATATTGAGTTTTCGAAAAATGTGTAATAGAACTTCGTGACCCTAATTTGTTGTGAGGAATCACCTCCTGAAGTCTTGACGCATCATTTCCGGACACCCTGTTTATATGAATTTCAATTAATTACAATAGTAAAATATTGGATTGTATGGGAATAATGTATTATGTGAGTTTATATTTAATCTGAAAGTTGTTTATTGTCTCCACTGAGTATTTTAAAATAAACCTTTTTATTTGTCATATTTATGAAGTAACTTTTAACAAATTGACATATATTGTTCACTCATAATAATCACTTCAATTCGAGTACAACATATTATAAGATAAATATTAAAAATACTTCTACTTGTAGTAAACGGCAAATAAGTATGTAGACTAAATAAATATAATTACTATAAAAATATCAGCAAATCTTTAGATGCCACACATCTGAGAATAACAGCTCTATTACAAACAACGACCTTCTGAAACAGGCTCGATAATCTTTGAATTTGTTGTTTTACTTCTACCAGACAATAATATACAGGGTGTTTGTGAAATAAGTACGTTCCCTCAGAGAAGTTATTGAGTAATAGTCTAAAGTATTATGTATTTCAGAAAATAAATCAAGAATTATTTTGGCCGACCCTGTTCAAAGGACTAACCTAGGTCAGTTGTTTAGCAACAAGAAAATTCTATGTTTGATATTTCAAGAAAAAGCTGCATAGGCGTACTTAGAAATAATTGGAGGGGATAAAGGGTACTGCATCCCTCAGTTACCTCCATTCGCCCTTCGATTTTTTTCACTAAAATTACATGATAAGTATGCCGGAATAATATAAAAAATGTGCAAAATTTCAAGTGTATATCTTACGAAACAATGGGATTATTAACATAAATAGTTTTTTAAAATGTAACTAACACCCTGTATATTGAAACAGGGACGCCCAAATAAAAAATGGCATAAGGAAAGTCACATTATTTTTGTCCAAAGAATATGTGGTTAATGGTATGGCCTTCTATATTGGGACACCATTTTTAGATCAGAGAGGTCATCATGTTAGAGGTTTGAGTACTACAAGCTTAACAGGGCATAGTATACACTAAAATAAAAAAATAAACTTATATCACAGCATAGGTAGACCAGCAGTTTCACTCCATTGTCGGCACTTTGAACTGCTTTCAGTTTCTGCGGTGACCTCGAAATGTGAGTGCGATAGCACATCCGATAGAATTGACAGAATCGGTGATCAGGACCGGAATAAGAAATTTTTATTTGCGCGTGAAAGTGTACTTATTCCACATGAAAGTTTACGTTATATCTATCCACATTATGTAATAATTTATACAGTTATAAATGGGTAATTCAACGTGTACTATACATCATTTACTGCTACTAACATACAGTGTGAAAATTTGATTTACTTCTTTGGACTCTTTAAAAAAAAGAGTTTAAAATATATATTATTGCACTACAAAACATTTTTATTTATTTACTTACTTTTTTTGTAATTATTGATAATTACATTTTTTGGGATTTTTTTAAATTTAAAATTTGACGTTTGAAGTTTAGCGAACACATAATTTATTGTGATTTTTTTCGTCTTAAATGATCTACGTAAACCAGAAGACAAGTATTTTTCAGAACAGAGAAATTATGTTTACTTAACTTTGAAAATTGATAAATTGGAGATAAAAGTGCAGTAAAATGTAAATTTGGAAAAAAAAATTTTTTATTATTTTATTTTGAGACTTACTCTCATTATAGTGACTACAAGAAATATGATCATCTACATAATTTGAAGATGAGCCGTCTTGTGCAGGAAACGTTGGAACAGCCTCTTTGCGTAATCTATTGCGCGAATCGTTAGAAAACATATTATTTTAAAAATGTATTTGACATAGTTTGCATGAACTATTACTAATCCTGAGCAGCTTTTCTAATAAATCTTCTCTATTAGAAGCCTCGGCACAGAACTTGCTCTAAAATAAAAATTTGTATTTGTGAATAATATAAATATGTATATTTTAAACTTCACTTTCGTGTGAAGTATTTATATTCCAATGTTATACTTAAGAAATAAGTTAATAGGTAAGGCAATAGCAGTAAAATATCATTTATGGTTTGTACAGTATATTATAGATTACTTATTTATGTCTTTAGCAAATTTAAAGAAACTTAAATTACTATTTATAGATGATATATTTAAACATCTAACTGCTGCGCAGCGACTCGTTTCTCGATCAGATTCAAAATATTGCTTTAATACGGCTCTGTATAACCGATGTTCGCACTCCCAGAGTTGGATGTAAACTGAGGTCAGTGAGGTCTCTGCAGCTTGAAATGGATGCGCGAGCTGCTATGCGTGACTTATTATTTCGGCCCTAGTGTTTTTACTGGTCTCCCTATATATACTGTGCTTATATGGCATAGGTCCTAAACCCAAACATTTTCGAGAAAAAAATTAACAAACCTTCAATTTCATGTTACAAGTTCAGTTACTGCAAATTGTTAATGTGTTTGTTAGAAGATGCTCGCTGCAATTCTGCAAGAGCACGACATATTTATTTAGATCGTCGCTACTTATGAAATAAGGACAAATCCGGGTATTTTCTTGCGAGTGGGCGAAAATTCCATCCGAAGGTGTAATTATGCGTTATGTTAGTATTTAAAAATGGTACTTTTGATTTTCGGTAAGTACTTAAATTATTATTTTTTTACGTTATGATTATTTCTGCGACGTGAGTATTCTTAGAAGTTTTTATTACTTATTTTTCAAATTTCTATTTGGTTTATGTTACTTACTGTTTTAAACATTTAAAAATTAATTATTATTAATTATTTAAACATTTCAGATAATATCTTAATATTAAAAAAATAAAAATAATTCTCTGTTCAAAAATGAAATTATAAAACAGTTGTCTGTCAAAAGCTAAAGTCATTCATTTTCTCAGTAGCTGTCATTGGATTTTTTATCATCACTAAAAAACAAACTGGCGCATGGTAGGCAACTTGCCAACGCGCTCAACTGGTGCAGCAAAATAGTTCGTGTATTCGCACTGTTACCACGTTGTGATACAATTCCTTTATATAATAACTTATTTTAAGAACGGCATAAGTTCTACTCTTGTACTATTTAACTTTTTTGTTCATTTATATATTATCTACCTTAAACAGAAGTTATACGCCCTCTCACATGTAAGTGTGTTTAAACTATTACCAGGTGGTCTATGACCCATTAATTATGAAACTCCTGTATATAAACAAAAGGTAAGACCACTTTAAAGTAGCAGGCTAATATTATCCTTTGATATGATCACTAAGATGTACAGGGTGTTTTAAATGAAGTGGTAAAAATTAGACCGCAGATTCCTTAGGTGAAAATAAATCAATTTAACCTAACATACCTATATCCCACGTCGCATAATAAAAAAGATACAGGGTGTCAAATTTAAAATTTATTTTCGATATTTGTAGATAACTTCCAAATATTTACATAAAATTTGTAAACAAGGGATTTTTGCAGGCGAGAAATTAAAATTTGTTTCTAATTTTGACGGCACTAGTAGAGGGCGCCACTTGTGGCATATCATGTTTCTTTTAAATGGCAGAACTTTTTTGCTGCTTAGTGTATCCATCTGACTATTGAAACAATCAATTCTCCTACCTGTTGTATCTGAAAGAGGCATACCTTGTTGAAGTCGTTAGGAGTAACAGTTTTCGAAATAATCCTATTTGAAATATTAAGTGCACTGATTGAAAACTGTTATCGTTTCAGGTAAAGTGCGTTTTCTTCTGAAAATACAGTAAAGTGTTACTTGAAAAAGTTGTTCAGAAGCGTAAATTATGGAGACGTGCAAAATTTCAAGAAGATCGGCGATGTTTGATGAAACCATTTTTCAACAAAGCACACTTTGATTTTATCAAAAAAAGCCGATTTTCTTGAAATTTTGAACGTCTCCATAATTTATCCTTCTGAGTAACTTTTTCAAGTAAATTTTGCTGTATTTTCAACACTCGGTGCTCTGAGCATTTACCCTACCGACTTCAGCACGGTACAACTTTTTCAAATAAAACAGGTAGGAGAATCGATTATTTCGATAGTCAGATTGATACAATAAGCTGTAAAAAAGTTCTGTCATTTAAAAGAAACATAAGTGGCGCCCTCTACTAGTCAAAATTAGAAACAAATTTGAATTTCTCGCCCGCAAAAACCCCCGATTTACAAATTTTATGTAAATATTTGGATTTCTTAAGAAGTTATTTACAAATATCTAAACTAAAATTTTAACTTTGACGCCCTGTATCTTTTTTATTATGTGGTTTGGGATATAGGCATGTTAGGATAAATCGATTTATTTTCACCTAAAGAATCTGGGGTCTCATTTTTGCTACTTCATTTAAAACACCCTGTATTGATGTCAATGCAGAAATTTCATTTTATGACCGTGAAACGGTTCCTAATTGTTTTATAATTATTAATTGATTCAAATTGGCAGAACGCTTCAGATCATTCAAAATTTTTTTGAATCAAGTAAAATGCCTGGTTCTAAAGTAATATATCAAGTAACCCACTGTTGTGACAATCCACCCTATTTGATGCGTTAAAAACAAACTTAGGGGACATTATTGTGTCGTTTGCTTTAAGGGGTGCTGAAGTCATGTTTGTTTACTTGCTGCTTGTCGTCGTTGTAGGTTGGCTATAGTAAAGAATATTAATTGATTTACGTATTACGTCACATGTTTTACTTGTCTTTATCAAAATAATGTGCCGGCTAGAAATGAGGTTTGAATATTATCATTTTCAAATGAAATATAAATTTGCATAACACTGTAAAGTGTATTCTGTATAATTACGTTCGACATTAATAGAATTTCTATTTGAAATAGTAAAAACCTTGGCAGATTTACCAGTTTTCCAAGAGTAGTTTTATTACAAAATTATAAAAAATTTAATGCTAGTAGTGAATTTGGTCCAATTGCTAATAACAACTATTGATGGTAATAAATAAAAAAATAATCATAGAAAAGATTACTTTCAAATCACAAATAATATTTATTTGGTATGTCCGTTTAAACGTATATAGTGGATTACTGAAAAAGAAAAAACTTCATAAAAATATTTTCTTACCAAAATAATTGCATTGCCGTATACATAAATTTAGATTTTGATATACAGGGTGTTCCGCATAAGAACCGACACAGGTGCATGTACCCAACTAGCAAAATGGAACTTTAAAAGAAGCGAATTATTTTATAACTATCGAATTGCGTTGTTTAACGAACAGTTTGATTTTATAGAGCAAATAATTACCATAATTTTGTTCCTGAAGAAAGTAATTGTGTAATATTGTTTTATAATAGTTTTTACAACGTGTTTTATAGAACAAATAATTTCAGTATCGAAATGTATTTTGATATATCAAGTAAACTATATGAGCCATACTGCAGTCAATTTCAGCAAAGATGATTAGTATATTTTACTGGATACATCATAGGGCAGGAGCCAGTGTATTGTGACAGATTAATCCAGTTTTAGAGCTGAATATACGAAAACGTGTTAGTGCAGTAGAGTAAAATTCGACTTGTGTTTAGTGACTATTGTGCCAGTGGATATAATATTGTTTGGATAAAATGTCGAGCTTATCAGATTACGTACATGCTAAACGCGTGAAAAGATGTGCGCTGTCTCAGAATGAGAATATTATTATATTAAATGTATGAAATGCATTGAAATACCAAAATCCTACCAACAGTGTTGTCGACATCGTGGAAAAGTGTTCCAAAATGACAGGGATTGGAAAATAGACTATCTACAGACTTTTAAAGGAAATAAAAAATGAACAAGATACTGTAAATCCCCCAAAATCGTCTACAGGGAGGTCAAAAGTCGTTATAGATGATTTCTTCAAAAATGTCATTCGCAGAAAAGTACACATTTTATTAAAAAAGAAATACCAACGCTAAACAAAATTTTAAGTGAACTTTCAGAGGACAACGATTTGCCAAAAATCAGTAGAAGCAAATTATGGGCCGTCTTAGGAGAGTTGAATTTTTGCTGGGAAAAGCAGAACAGGAAGTCAGTTCTTATCGATAAACATGAAATTATTTGTTCGCGAAGATCCTACTTAAGATCAATTAGAAAATTCCATGACGAAGGGAGGAATATTTATTATCTAGACGAAACTTGGGTCAACGAGGGATATACTGTAACAAAAGTATGGCAAGATAAAAATATAAAAAGTTTTCGACAAGAATTTTTGGATGGACTTTCAACAGGGTTCAAGGCACCTTCAGGTAAAGGGCGAAGATTAATAGTGATACATATAGGTAGTGCCAGTGCTTTTGTAGATGGCGGTTAAATTTTATTTGAATCTAGAAATACAGGTGACTATCATGAAGACATGAACGCAGATGTTTTCGAAGAGTATTTTACACAGATGTTGGATCTTATTCCTCCGGGGTCTGTAATTGTCATGGATAATGCCAGTTACCATTCACGGCAGATCGAGCGAACGCCTACGACTGCTTGGAGGAAAGCCGATATAATTCAATGGTTATCCGGAGAAAACATTTCTTTTGAAACAAATATGGTGAAAAAGGAACTTTTGACACTTGTCAATGTTAATAAAGATCAGAAAAAAAATATTCTCGATGAAATGGCAACAAATCGCCAAATAACGGTACTACGGTTACCACCTTATCACTGTGAACTTAACCTAGTCGAATTAGTCTGGGCGCAGGTAAAAGGAAATGTAGCGCGAAATAATATGACGTTTAAATTAAGTGGCGTGAAAATTTTGTTAAAAATTCCTTGGAACGAGTAACTGCAGATAACTGGCAAAGATGTATACATCATGTAAAAAAAGAAGAGCAGAAAATGTGAGAACTGGATAATTTAATTGACGTTACTGTGGAATCTATCGTTATCAATCTAGGAGACGAAGATAATTTATTAGAATATTCAGAGGTTGAATTTTAATATATCTATATTTTTATTTTCTTTATTGTACATTTATACAACACTACATTTACTCACCATAATTTGAATTTTCAAAATATGTACATATATTTTTGTGTGGAATAAAAGTCTATTCATTAAGTTTAAATAAATATTTTGATAATATTGAATAATTTTATTTGAATTATTAAAGTAGCCTCATGTTTTGAAACGCTGTTTTTATATTGTTTACTTATAAGAGAAATGGACCGAGAAATTGAAGCGGCATAGACAAAGACGGATTGTCGGGGATTAAGTTTTAGCTACCTGTTACAATTTAGTACAACCCGGTCACACAAAGTTTTTTTAAAAATACACCTCATCTATACCGATAATACATAATATAAAAATATTGAATATAAGCACCAGTACTACATTTATTTACGATTTGCATACATAATAAGTTTTTATTACTGTTTTTCATTTCTAAACAGACTATAGCACGTCTTTTTAAGTTTGTGTAGCACAGTTTTATCATTGCACGCTTGAGGAAGTTTATCACTTGCATAATTCGCAATTACAGCAGGATACATTACATGCAAATAAATAGGAATACAATTTAAATTTCATTATGGAGTGAGTTTATTTGTTCTCAGATAGGTAATGTCATTGTTTAATTAATTTAATTATGTGATGGTATCTAATTGAAATTAAAACGACGCCTCTTGATCATGTTAATAAGATGCTAGTCCTTGAAAGGTAACCTAATAATTTCTACTAACAGTGATGGATGTTTCGAAAAAATGCGTGATGCTATCAAAGTATAAACGTTTTTTTAGATGTACTTAAATTTCTAAAATTGCGGGCAATAAACTAAAAAATCATTAGTGGGTGCAGTGAAATATACATTTAGTTTCACAGTCAAGTGCTATTCTAAATATAATTTATTATAATTGGAACTCCCACTTTATTTTTTATCTGTTTAAGTAATAATCATACTGGACGATTACTCTACAAGATGTTTCAACATTGATTACAAAAATTTTAAGCGTGCATTTTTTATGGTGAAAATATGGCTTTCTTCCCTAAATGTATTTTAAAATGCGCCTCAGGTTTTTTTTAATATTCCTGGATCTGATAAAAATTACTTTGTATTTATTTGTTTAAACTGCTTTAGTACTCTCATTCAAATTTGCTGTCAGAAGTTTTACGAAAATATATTTGTACAAATCTAAATACAAGGTAATTCACAACTTATCCAAATAAACTGGGAATAAATGCATCATGAAAAATGGTGTCGATATCGTAATTTCGTATTTTTTTTTTGTAAATCCTTATAATCTTCAAGAAAAAAATTATTGAAGTTGCAGTATCTTCTGCCTTTATATTGCGTCATCGGAATGCAGGTGATTCCGAATACCTACTGAAATTTAATTTTAGTATTAACGTTTTTGCCATTGTGTTTACATTAATTAGTTTTTCAAGTGTCAAAAATGGCTTACGTGTATAGCAACTCAGAGTTGGTGAATATCGCTTTAATTTATGGTAAAGTAAGACAAAATGCTTCAGCAGTTTCTCGTTTGTATTCAGAACTATTTCCCGAGAAATGTACCAAATGCAGCTACTTTTACAGCTGTAGTGCAACGCGAGCCTGACACGGGAAATTCGCAACCGAATCGTGGAAGAGTTGGAGGTCTAGAGCGTCCACGGCGTATGGCAGCAGCTGAGAAATACATTTTAGAGATTGTTGAAGAGAATCCTTGAAGAAGTATCTAGCAAATCTCTTAACAAGTACAAGGGACGTCCGAATAAACAGTGTGCAGTATCATACACGAGGCTTAATTATATCCGTACTGTGTACAGCGTGTCCAAGCATCAGTACCAAGGGATTATCCCTTACGAATTAGATTTTATGACTGGTTTCTCCAACAAAATGTTCAAAATCCGAGATTTACAGCTGAAGTGTTAGTTACAGATGAAGCTATTTTTACACGGAATGGGATGTATAACTTCTACAACTATTCAAGGGGATCATTTCCAATTGGGCTATTAATATTACAAAATCAAATGTGCAGTATCTCAAGTTTCTTTGAAATGATCTGCCTGGACTTCTGGAAGCTGTGCTCTTAGCTGTCCGACTCCGAATGTGGTTCTTGCAAGATTGTATTCCCCTTTATTTTCGACAAAATGTTCGGTAGTACTTTTATGAAGTTTAAGAGGTACGATGAATTGGACTAGAAGGACCGGTACTATTGCCGCCACAATATCCGGACCTAAATCCTTTGGACTTCTTTTTGTGGGGATATTTAAAGAATTAAATGTGTCGCACCGAAGTGGACGCTATTATATATTGTGATTTACGCGAATGTGTCATAGCTGCTGTCAATATCTTATGAGTTCAAAACGGACAAGAATCAGAAACATTTGCGTTAGTTCATACAGTTGGGAAAACGGACCCAAATGTTTTTACACGCCGGTGGACTTTTTGAGCAGTTGTTTCATCCTTTCTGAACCTGATAGGTATTGGCAGATGAGGTTAGGTTGGATATTCAACGGACAATGCATGATTATTCGCGTTGCTGCGCTTACAGCTGTGTTAGTGGGCAGTCTTTCATCGTATGAATCAAAAATGTCGAGAGCGTGATCCAGAGTAAGAGTGATCCTATATGGTTATGTAAAGTTTGCTTTCGCTTTTATTCATTGTTGGAAATTAATGTTCTGTTGTCAATTCTGGCAATGCAACACTTGGAACAAAATTAACTTTACACCTGTTGTTTAATTATTTCCATTTTAAATACAGTAACTGCTTCACCGAATATTAGACCAAACATTACTTTCACCTTTGTAGACGCGTTTGCAGTTGTGTTGTTAATTAATGTCCTGTCGTAAATTCGCTTGATGCAATTCTTCCACCGTAATTAACTAGGTTCTTGCTTCTTTCATTGTTTGCATTGTGTTGCATCCTCGTTATCTTCACTAGCTACCGGAATTAAATTATATTGCAAGTAAGTAATTAAAGATCGCATAAACAGTGACTTGAGCAGCGAATATTTTTTGCAATTGAATTTTAGATTAGACAGACATACGTATAATAAAATTTATTACTTCAACATCCATTGTTGCAAGAGCCTGTAATGTATTTTGATTTAGTATTATTTATTTATCTAAGAATACACTGGAAAAATAATTTATTTATGAGCAGTCGGGCTTATTAACAGTCAATTTAATGTACAGCGTGATGATAAAGTTTTGAACAAAATTCATAACTTTTATACTGAGTGATTCTTGAAAAAAGTCCTAGACAGGTCGATTTTGTCCTCGGGAGGGGTATCTTTTAAGATGATTCAGTTGTATATAGGGTGACTCAGAAAATTTGGAGGGCCAATAAATTTGTTTTTTCTTCACCCTGGAACATAAAACATTCTACGAATACAGTAATGGGTCTATTTCAAATAACAAGCGAGATATTGCGAGAAAATGACATTTAGTTCAAAAAATTATTTAACGTCATTTTTCATAAAAATATTGTATTTGGGTACGAAATAAATGTAAATAATTAAGAAATTAAATATATAGGGTGTTCCATAAAAAAGCCAATTATATTGGTCGTCCCGCTTTTCTGGGTGACCCTGTATACAACTGAATCATTTTAAAAGATGCCCCTCACGAAAAAAATGAACCTGTCTCCGTTTTTCTTTAAATCACTCAATACAAAGTTATGAATTTTGTTACAAACTTTAACTGAAACATTTTAAAAGATGCCCCTCACGAAAAAAATGAACCTGTCTCCGTTTTTTTTTAATCACTCAATACTAAAGTTATGAATTTTGTTACAAACTTTATCATGACGCTATATATTGAAATATGACCAAAAATCTTTTTAATAAAGGTATACCTTGATAAAGCTAACCGTTTTCAACAAAAAGGCATTTCAACTTGCAAATGTATAAAAAATGTTTAAAAATTATTTCAAGCTCCACTGAACAAAACAATCCTGTATTAGTAAGAAATATGCGTTATTATTGATTACATAGTTTATAGACAGTACGTTTTTTACTCATTTGTTAAATAAACGATATTTAAAATTGTAATTGCACTGTTTCCTTTAAAGACATATTTCTTACTAATAAACAATTGCTCTTAATGGTAAATGTTTCATATCATTTAAACAATTTTTTATGCATTTACAAATTTAAATGCCCTTTTATTGGAAACGGTTGACTTTGGAGATATTAGCAAGGTATATCTTTTTTAAGCAGAAGAGTTGGAGAAAAAGAGTCCAAAGTAAAATACACTGTAGCCCAAATAAAGTTTTGGTAGTTTAAATGCGTCCTAATGGTCGCTTGTGGCACTCTCTAGAAGATGCAACAAAATTGTCGATAAATGCAAATTTCTCGTCCCAAGAAATCCCCGGATACGAAATATTGCGAAATTTGCTCAAAATAGTCTAAAGATATTCAGACTGAGATCAAAATAAAAAAATACAGAATTAATACTTATATTTAGTCATCGTATCTTAATTTCACATTAACATTATTTGGTTAATGTTAAATGACCTATGTGATTTATTAATAAATATAAGTTAAGACTTAATATTGTATACATGACGTTAAAATTTTCTTAAAACAATTGCATAAATTTTTATAACACATCACATCATGTATCTACTGTGCTCATTATACGTCTAATTTGCAACTTCATCAATACCAATGTCTATTTAACATAACAGTAATGACCAACTAACCCTTCCACACGTATGTATTGCGTTGCCAAGAATGGAAATTCTATACAAATATAAGGCACAATGCTGTATTAGGTACACACGTGTGAACGTCGTCTGACGTCACAGATCTTCGCTGTGTAACGTTTTCTGAGGGCGTGGCCAGACTAAAATTTATATCATTTTTAAGCTTGTTTTTCCACGAAATTGTCTAGGACAAACGCCATTTCGATTAAAATAATACATTCTTTCTTCTGCACGTATTTGGAAAAATCATGCAGATTACCCTTTCCATTGACAATGTTGGATTCAAAATATATCTGAAATAAAAATTAATCTAGCTAAATTTACTAAAAAAATTAACACGCACTTGGCTAGCTGAATTATTCAATGATTTTTGAAACTCAAATTCACTTTTAAACATTCAGATGTCATCTATAGGTTCAGAAGTGTATTGATGATGAAGCTTTGAAAATCATTGAACGATTTCATTAAGCCATGTGTGCCTTTTTTATTAGAAAATTTAGGTAGATTATTATTTTTAGATATCTATTGAATCTACAAAAAACTAATAATAGAAAATTTATAGCTGAATTGTATGTGTAATTCAACGCAAGTTGGGGCATTAGTCCACAGAGTAGTTTCATACATTATTATTAATACCTAATGAAAATGCAGAAGGATATTTTAATTTCTTTGTGAAATGTTGATGATCTAAAGATCAATGTTTATTTTCACTTGGATCTTATCACAATTATATTGAAACGTGTTCATAGGAAATCTTTTGATGAGATATTACCTACTGATGAGTCAGTTTGGCTTCTGTATAGAAGAAAGGTATGTTTATTGAAATAAATAAACTATAAAATTTCACCTTGAGAAAAGCTGTCGACTTAAAACTAAATGGAAATGGATTTATAGAATGTTTAGAATTGGTGGTGGTGATCATGATACCTTGACTTTATTCTTTGTCAAATATAATATTAGAAAAATAAATTTAAAATCATGGTTAACAATTATCAAAATAATGACTATATTTTTATAATGCTGACATCAGTATTGTTTTCTGTTATTGAAAAATTGAAGTACACACATTGTACTTATATAAATATCGTGTACTATATTCATTTGAACACAGGTCATGTTTTTATTGTTATGTATCGTTATCGATCATTTAACTTTGCTAACACATTTAAATAAGTTTTGATAATATAATTGCTATCAATTTTTCATTACCACATTCGTTTACGTAGTCATGTAATATAAATGTATATAAATTTATGCTTATTTTACGGTGGACAAGCACCTTTCATTCTAAGCTTTGCAAATATTTACTGCCAGTTTTGTGACACTGTACACTGTACGAAATGTGGCAATGAAATTCCGGAAATTTGTCAATGAAAAAACTAGCAAATTAAATTTCGCCAAAATTTTATTATCGACCTTCACAATAGTTTCCCTCTAACTCTACACAACGATTCCAACGTTGCTCCCATGATTAGAAGCACCCTTGGTAATCCTTCGCAGTTAACTTGTTCAGCACCACGGTTACAGCTTCTTTGACCTCCTGTACGCCGCCATGAGTTTCCTCGAGGTGTGACTTCATCTTGGGGAATAAAAAAAATCGCAGGGGGCAATATCGGGGCTATAGGGTGGGTGCGGCAACGTTGGAATGCCTTTTTTTGCCAAAAACTCTTGCACAATGAACGAGGAAGGGGCTGGCGCGTTGTCGTGGTGCAAGATCCAGCCGCTCTCGGCGAGTTCGGGTCGCACACGGAAAACGCGGGCCTGCAGCCGTTCCAGGACGCCAACATAGAACTGTCCAGTCACTGTCTGGCCGGCAGGAACATATTCACGATGAATTATGCCTTGGATATAGAAAAAAAAACTATCAACATTGCCTTCAGTCGTGACTTGGACATCCTCGCTTTCGTTGGCCGCTCTCCACCCTTTTCCATCAATGTTGACTTTCTCTACGGGTTTCGGTGTCATACTCAAATATCCAGGTCTCATCTCCAGTGACTCCCAACTCATCCAGCTTCTACCGTTGCTCCGAATGCGGGGCAACAAATCCTCGCAGATCGATTTTCACATGTCTTTCTGTTTACGGGTGAGAACTTTTGGCATCTTCTATACGCAAATCTTTCTCATGTTTAAATTTTCGTGTAACATTTTGCAAACGGGTTGTTTGTTGACGTTTAACTCGTCAGACAACGCACGAATGCTTAGACGCCGGTCAGACGTGATCAGTGCAGGCAAACGGCCAACATTCGCGTCAGTACGAGAGGTGATGGGAGCTCCTTCACGTGGATCATCTTCTACCGGTTCACGCCCCTCCTTGAACCGTTTTGCACATTCAAACACGCGTGTTTCCGCCATGCACTCGTCTCCATTCACCACCTGCAATTTTCGAAGGATTTCCGAGGGTTTTTCACCAGATTTCATTAAAAATTGAGTCACTCATTTTCACGACGCCACTAAAAAAGTTACTTCCAAAAAATACACATAAAACACAAACCAAACGTGCTATTGACTAAAAAGGAAGGTCACCCCTCTCTAGAAAAACGTTGACGAACGATGCAGTGTTGCCAGTTTCCGAGTTATAACTAAATTCTCGTAACTTAATTGCCACACCTCATACATTGTTTCTGTTCTCTATGTATCATTATTGAATATTCTATATTAGGTGTAGGTTTGTCAGGGGTTAGAATATACTTTATCAAAATTGATTTATAAATTATTACCCTTCATAATAGAACCGGTCCAAATTTTTGTGAAGGTGAATTATTGGGGATATGCTTCCAATACCATTCATTTACTAACACTGTTATCAATCGTTGGAATATTAAATTTAATCATTAAAGTTAACTTACTTCTCAGTACATTTCTTGCGTCCCAGGGTTTTATGTCAAATCTTTAATGTAACATTAAAAGTTCTTGGCAGTTGTTATTGACATAGACATTTAAGAAAATTGTATTTGTTAACACTGGGTAACATAATTATCAATAAATAAGATTAAAGTCACTTGTAAAATAAATCAAAAATAAATTTTGTTGGATCGAAATGTTTATCGTAGTACTAGTACAGCTCTATACTCCATCTCTAGTTAAATTACTTCAGGAAGGAAATTGTCAGGTTCTTCATATAATCATTATAAATTTTGGGGCCACTGTCAAAACATACAGATCAAGTCAAGTCAATTTGAAGGAACCCTAAAGGCAGCGGACGAAATTGTGGACAGTGACTAATCGCTAGCTTGTGGACAAGCGCGATGGGCAAAGCGTGCGGGGAGCAACATTTCATAGGCTTACTAAATTTGAATGCAATCAGATATAAAAAATATACAAAAATGACAAAAATAATTGCATTACATGACATCCATTAATTTTAATAGAAGCAATGATATAACAGTTTTTATCAATTTCGATGTTGACTATTTATACATTTCATATAGGTAATTGTTTTACACGAATATTATCATTATCACTAAATTATTACTCATTACGTCATCTTCATAATAAACTTCACTATCACTGTATGTTCACTATTTATTAAAATAACCACACATTCACTTCGGTATCACATCCACCTCACTATAACATAACACTTTTATTTCATTATCACACTTTCACATCACTGCCACATATTCACTATCACAATTTAATCTTCACTGTAACACTTTTGCCTTACTGCCACTATGTAGCAAAGTTTTCACTTACGTGGTTTAGCAGTGACATGATTTATGACCTCCTGTAATAATAGCTTCACATCACTTAATTTAAAGGTAGTATTATTTCGTGCCCAAACTAACGCAATGTTATGGCGGTAAACGGAGTATATGAATTCTTCGCGCTTTGGCCATCTCATCTACTACATACTTAATATATCGACCTTTTTCTCTTTGGACAATTTTTAATAATTGTGGTTTGAGCATGGTGTCCGTATATTCAATATTCTTTGATTTTAACCATTTAATAATATCTGATTTCCTTGATGTTGATGTTGGTAACTTTTCGACTCTTCTGCTATGATAACTTGCGTTATCCATCACAACAACTGCTCCTGGTTCTAAAATAGATTCAAACCGTTTTGCAAATACTTCACTGTTCATATCTTTATGGCAATCTCCCGTCCTACGTGATTCAAAAACATGCAAACCATTTCTTAAAAATCCCGAATCGCTTTCAATATGTATTATTATTAACCTACGCCCTTTTCCAGAAGGTGCCTTTAATCCTGTAGAAAATCCATCTAAAAATGCTTCTCTTTTACTTCGAACGTTACCATCCTGCCAAACTTTTCATACCGTATAACCTTCGTTTACCCATGTTTCATCCATGTAATATATCTTTTTGCCCGATGCACGAAATTCTCTTAGTTTTTCTAAATATTCTCTTCGTCATACTACAATTTCATCTTTTTCAACGAGCATACTTTTACGATTTCGTTTTAAAAACCGAAAATTCATGTCATGCATTGTTCTTCTAAGAACTTTGTCAGATAATTGAGGCATGTCCTCATCTTCAGCTATCGTAGCTTGAATTTTTTTTTCGTCGGTATTTCATTTCTGAAGAAGAATCCATGAATTTTTCTGGGAATCGCGTATTTTACGTCATCATCGACTTCTGATTTTTTCCTTCCTCGTGTTTCTATTTTCTTCTTTTTTGGATTTACTTCCACACTTTTTTATAGCACGATATACACTAGAAACTGACACTTGTGTTAACGAACTACACATATTAACAGTTTTACTAACACTTATGTTAAAGTTTCGCTCTCGAATTCCTTCGTATACGTTTTTTATTATTAGCAATTGTCCGTTACATAGGTTATGTCGATTACTAACAGACCTATTACTAGAACTGGCACTTTGATCAATTTTTAACTGTTATTTGTTACCTTCACGGGTGCAATAATTTATTTTTATAATTTAATATAACTATATAAATAACACCCCGCGAATAGTAGCAAATCCTCCAACGCACGCATATTCTAATGGCGTTTTAACCTCGGCAAAGCCATGTGCTAACGCTCACGGTTTACACACTCCAAAATATTGTTTTTCACAATGCAATAAACAGAGATAGAGAATACGTCGGGCTTCAGTTTGACTGAGTCTTTATCCTGGTGTCGTAAATGTGAGTATAGTATCGTTGTGCATAGAAAGCGGCACAGTAATAATGAGGTAAATAATGTGTAATCTCTTATAAAAATATTATACGCTTAATAGTAATAGTGTTTTTATATTATCTATTAGTCACTGTCCACAATTTCGTCCGCTGCCTATAGTAATAATTTAATACAGTGTGTTGCATAACGTACGGAACAAACTTAAGGAACAGGTTCCTGAGGTCATTTTGAGTAAACAAGTTATACATGTGGTCAATTCTCCATGGTCAACATGTCATGTCAACATGCCTGTGGCGTTTAAATTTTTTTTTTGTATTTTTATTTTGTTGTTATTCCTGACAATCAAACAGAGTAACAGTTTTAAATCTGTGTACACATAACTACTTATATCTAAGGTTTCCATACCTCAGAACCCATGAAGAATTGATCATGTATACTACGTGACGAAAAAAAGGTAAACACCCATTTTTATTTGCATAATTTTTTGCATGCTTACTTTCCTCGGTGAAATTAACATGCAAGAAATTATCAACATAAAATGACATTTAATGGATGTTTCTTTGTCACATAGTATATGTATATATGATAACTTTTTTACTCAGGTTTTTTTTGAGTTTGTCCAATACATTATGCAATACCCTGTAATACAACTTTTCTACTCATGTTAAGAAGTTTCCATCTATGGAATGAGAGTTACTACTTGCTTTATTATTTTCTGAGATAATAATAATAATATCTCTACCCCTCATTCTAATCACAGGGATTAGCCCAGAAGTCGGAGACTTGTGCGGGAGAGGGGGCGGCATATTATTATTAAGCAGGCCGCATTTGCGCCCAGGAACGACTTACGTTGGTAGGCCCTAACCACTATTCAGTGCAGGAATGAGGGAAACCTGGAAAACCTCATTAATAAGGGGGGTCGTCAAATATCAACCGGTATCAATCTCTCACATTGACCCAAGCCAACATTCTTCCATCCTACCATACCCGCAGAGAAGGCGCCAAATCTCTTCACGAATATAGCTTATATACGGTCTACCGGCAGCTGGGCTCGAACCAACTCCGATCTAGTCACCTCGATTCAAGTACTGACGCCTTAAACCGCACGACCACTGACCGATCAGATATATGCTGTCTTGTCCAATATAGAAGTGAAAGTTTTTTTAATGCTCTAATGTGTCGGTGTGTATATTTACCAATAAATACGGTTCCAAAGTTTTATTTCTTTTAAATTTACAACCGATATTTTACTAGGCGGTTACCTACACTGTAAAAAATAATAACAGTTAAAATAGATGGCAATTTATTTACCACTCATTATTGCTGTAATTCTCTTACCGATTGTGACTTTACAAATAAAATGTAAAATTACGTTGTAAATTTATTTTGTGGTGTAACTTTAGGTTTTGCAATTGTAATATTACTTTGTGATTTTACAAACAAAAAGTATTTTTACAATGTAACTTCCACAATTACTTGTAAAAATACAAAGTAGCTTTACAGGTAGTTGTATAGTTACATTGTAATAATACATTTTATATTATGACTACAATGTAATTTTTTTTTATTATACAGGATGGTCCAATTTGGGCACTTAGGTATAGAAGGTTTCTTCTATTTTCCGAAAGGACAGAAAAAAGCCAAGCCAAGATATTTAGATCTTAATTTTTGAGAAAGTTGAATAGCGAGAATCAGATTTCAATATTTTGATGTGTTTAAGAGATACCTACATGATATTTTTAAATTTTGGTCATTTTCTGTGGTAACTTTTCTACTTATTATATTAATATTTATACATTGTAAAGAGATTTTTTCTCTATGTGTAGTATCTAGTAGGCTTGAGGAATATTTTTTTATAACTTCTAGTTTTCCGCTGCTATAATAAACATATGTTTTAATGAAACATCATACGTACGTAATATGGGGCATCATAGAAAAGGCCTAAAATTAAAAAAATGCTATATAAAAACTAGATATCGAAATGAAATTTTCGTTATTCAATTTTTCTCAAAAATATTCCCGTGACATTTGGACTATCTTTTCGGAGAATAAAAAAAACCGCCTAAAAGTGTCGAAACTGACCTAACCCGTACACAGGGCATTTTGTTTACAACATTCGAATTCACTAACAGTGCTTTGACATACCTAGATACCTAAAAAAATCTGAATAGCAATTCATTTATAACTAATAGATTAATATGCCTACATGAGAAAAATTGAAATATCGTAAGGAATTAACGATTGTTACTTACCTTAAGTAACACATCAGGCTTTTCCGTTAGTTTCGCAATAGCATCACTGCATCAGAAAGTTATTTCAAAAGAAAAATGTACTCATATTAAGTAATCTAATTAACATGAATGCCAATTGCTTCTAATAATAACAAATACCCTTACTAGTAATACTGAATTTTTGATATGATATCCCCAGTGATGTCAAACATTTTCGAACCAATAGATTCGTTTTCTATATGCTTTTCAGATTTATATACAAAAAATTAAGTACTTTGGAATTTATGACTCATTTAGTTGAAAATAATGCTTATTTCTATTATAGCCCCGATGTATACCTTAAAATCAGCAGAATAATCCTTTTTAAATTTATAATTAAAATTTTTGGACAAATTTTGTAAAAAACATTTGTTACACAAAACCGCACTTTTCCTAATTATATAAATAGCTATTTTGTACTCGGATTACGGCTCAGTTAGCTAATTAGTAGTTACAGCTTTATTAAATCTTCAATATATTAACTGCCCTTTGTTTATTTTTTAGCTTAGAAATACATGTACATACAAATGCTGAAGTAATAAAATATTATGGTTTTACGGCAATTTTTTATTAAAATTTGGTACCTACACATTTAGGTTATTTGTACAAAACAGAACACTTAACTTTATACAAGACATATAACAATGTAAAAATATATTCGTAGAACTAAAGTTAACATTTTATAATATACAAACGAAATGTATGATCTTATACTAACTATTACAAAGTAATATTAATTATATCAATGTGCATAGATAGTAAGTAGATACCCAGAACTTAAATCATGCTAATCCTCCCCTGTTCTTCAAATATGTATAAAATATAATTCTAATAGAAAATAATATATTTTTATATATTATGTAAGATGAACAAAACAACAGTGGGGTCCCCGATTTTTGTAGATGCAATGTTCATTTGTTTCAATAATTATGTATAACTTACATACCTATAGGGCAATCCAACGAACTGTCAAATCACTTTAAAAATGGCGGCTGTAGGACAAACAACTCGACATATGACAAGCAGAAATTTGTGATTTTGTGTAGAACTGTGTATTTGGCTCATTATATTTTATACCTATTTCAGAATACCAAGGATAATTCAATTTTTCTTTAACTGAAAATAAATTCTGCCATGTATCTATGCATAAATAATTGTTAAAATCAAATTACGTACCTCTGTAATAGTTTACTAATTAATTATATATAACTGCCAATATTGTTATCAATATATTTTTTTATTAATATTATATATAGTATCCTCCAGGACCCTGAATTGCTAGGGCTGGCGGGGGTGTAGTTATGCTACTAGTGGGAGAGAAAAAAGAACTTAGGTACCTATTTATAAATAATATATTTAAAACTTCTACACTGTATTTAATTTTTTCTTGAGTTAGGTCTTGCTGTTTTATTGCACTAAGCCACTTTTGTCGTCTTATATGAGAGTTCATTAAGATCAGTTCTGCCTATAATTGCAATGCAGCAGGAATCCTAAAAAATCTAACTTGATCTTCTCGCTGTCCTCTACTCCAACAATTCAGAACACAACAAAACAAAACCATTATGACCCAGTCTGAATTATACTTGGTATTCCGAAATAGGTATAAAATATAATGAGCCAAACACACAGTTCTACACAAAATCACAAATTTCTGCTTGTCATATGTCAAGTTGTGTGTCCTACAGCCGCCATTTTTAAAGTGATTTGACAGTTCGTTGGATTGCCCTATTACTTCTTAATTGAGGTTATGTTTAAACAAGCACTAGACAAAACTATTTATAGTACTAACAACACTCACTTATCACTCTAGATATGTTTATATTGCTAGTCACTACTCACTAAAATAATTATGTAAGTACCTAGGTCCTAGGTACACGCTGCATTCATCGAAATGAAGCAAGAAATAATGAAGGCGTCACCACCCAAGGCTCTAAACGGTTAGGTTATGTTAGCGCGTTTTAAAATTAGTAGTATCTTCACATACACATTAGGCATATTTTTACATATAGTAAATTTGGTATGTTCAGTAATTTTACAATGTAAAAATGGATTTAAAATTGTTAATTGTAAATGTATTACAATATATTCGATAAATGTACAAATTATATTATAATTACATAGAAAGTTTACGGTTTTATTGTATATTGGCAGTTTTCTTGTAAAATTGCAAGTGTCAGTGTATTATCATCATTATTTTTAGAATTATTTTAAGACAATTATAAGGATATTCTTACAAAGTAAATTTGTAAAGTTACTGGCCTTTTTTTCAGTGTAGCAAACAATTTGCATGTTAGTAAACATTATTATCGCTTATGTGTAGGTTTATGGAGTATTGTGTTTAAGTTTAGCATGAACAGCGAGATGTACGGGATGGTCATTTTTAATTGGTACACCATACATGTCTCTTAAACTGAAAGATAGAAATTACAACACAAGTTACGCATTTTTACACCACTTAAGTTTATATATATAAAGACTGAATATTCTGAAATATTGAAGAATTGGCTCCCTTAGGGTTCAACGCTTGGAGCCCTCTTGTTTCTTTTGATACGATATTGTATCTGAGTTACATGTGCAGTATTTCTAAAGCGCCAGTCTGAAACGTAATTTTCCCAAACGTAATAATCCTTTTCACCTTTAATTTTAAACACAGTTCCTGAATTATATTTGTTTTTTATTTATTTGACCTTTAGATTCCAAAGAACGAGAAAGGGCACAAACTTTCTTGGTTAGCGGTTTTTCAATGCATTGCCTCCATATGTGAGAGAACTTAACACTAAAGTATTTAAAAATAAGGTAAAGAAATCTATTAAAGAAAGCGTTTTACTCTTTTGATGAGTTTTTAACCTGTGTTTTATCTCTTTTTTATTTAGTTGTATGATCTAGTTATTTTACTTACCTTTTCTTTTAACACTGACGTATGCAAACACTTTTTATGTGTAAAAAATAGTAAAACGCAGTCCATAACTACAGATTAGGCCGACATGAAGTGACTGTATACATCATTAACGACAAATGATTAGTCCATAACTGCATGGTTAAAAAAACTGATGTTGGACTATAAAGGATTGTCAACGGTCAGTCGATTATTATTATTATATTTCCATTAACTATTATAAAGGCTTTATCATTAGTTCAGTTCGTAAATAATATATGGAAAGAAATGGTTGCCAACAGATCAATCATAATCTTTATATACATTTTTTATTCATTTATTTATGAAATATGTAGAAGATGCGGTAATTTCAATAGAAAAAATCTAATGCGAACTAAATTAGGTAATTGTTACAATACTTTAAATAGTACCTTAGAGAAAAGCGTTATCAGATATATTCTATAAAGCTTTTGGTTAAGTTTTAACATAAAAGTAACATATAGAACTTCTATCTCTCATTTAGCGGAACCAAATTAGGTGCTGTTAAAATTTTTCTTGTTTTGACAAATTGGTGACAATTGATGGCACTAATGTGTAGACCTTATAAGTTCAAAATAATATATTTTGTCTGATGGTGTCAATACTTTGAAGCGAATATTAGTAAATTGTACTATTTGTAGGTTGATGGTTTCATGTTTAATATTCTTCCGGCACAATTTAAATTTCTTTCATAGAAAGGGTGAAAGCAATTCGCTATACTTAAACTCACTAAATAATGAGCAAACATCGAATATCAACGTTATGTTAGAACAAAACACATAAGTGATGACATACCAATATCGGCGCCTAGTTGTCTATTACTAGTCGCGTCAAATTAGCATGAAAAATGTGAAAATAGACAACTTTTTGCGGAGAAGTCCGATTGAGATGCGGTTTTCTGCAAAATGTTTCAATGAATAATTCTCGTCTGACGAGCGTAAAAGACTTTGAACTTCTTCCCAACGATTCGTTGTAGACCCTGTCTATACTATCGCTTTTTATTGCAAAAAAATCTGGTTCTCTAACGATTCTGGGAGTAGAGTTATTAATTTGTTAATTGGCAAGGTTGCAACAATCGAAGAATAAACAATTATATTTGCAAAACTCTTGTGCCGATGGTTCACCTTAAAAAGCCAGAAATCCCGGAAAAAATCCGGTTCTCTAGTGATTCCGGGAGTAGAGTTATTAATTTGTTAATTAGCCAGGTTGGAACAATTGAAAAATAAATAATGACGTCCAACAACCTTGTGCCGATGGTTCTCCTCACGATCCCAGAGTTATTGCAAAAAATCTGGTTCTCTAACGATTCCGGGAGTAGAGTTATTAATTTGTTAATTAGCGAGGTTGCAACAATCGAACAATAAACAATTATATCTTGTGCGATGGTTTGCCTTAATAAGTCAGAAATCCTGGAAAAAATTCCGGTTCTCTAGTGATTTCGGGAGTGGAGTTTTTAATTTGTTAATTAGCCCAGTTACAACAATTTTGCAATAAATAATAAAGCTAACACCAAAGTAATAAAGAGGGATCTCGAAAACCCCCGAGAGAACATTTTCGTTGAATCGTGTGTGACATTTGCCATATGTTCAACAAAAATGGGTCATTTGTTAAATAAATAATTAAAAATTTGCGAGCGTACAGAGGTTAGATGTACCTTTTGTTATAAAAAATTCGCTGAACATTTTGCAGAAAACCGCACCTCCATCGGACTTATCGGGCTGATTGCTTACTTTTGACCTATATGATCTAGAATAGAGCTGTAACCCATGTTAGTGAAATGGTAGTGGGATGTATTGACATATTTTTTATCAGCTTCAATTAATACCTTTTAGAAAAACGTCAAATCATTGCATTGCAGCATTCAGTATTTTAAATTAATGTTGGTTTTAGTTATAGTTATTTAAACAAAAAAGAGCTTGTTTATAAAAATGCATCAAATACACAATCAGAAAAAATCAGAATTCTCTTTAAATATCTGTACGCGTGTGAGGCAACAAAAAATAATGAATGTCATTAATAAAAATCAAGAATAGTATTGGACCAATAATGGAACCATGTGGTACACGGTGCTGAATCATTTCAAATCTGGATACAATGAGGAAGTTGCATGAATTGGTTTGAAATATATTGCAGGGTAATCTTTCAAATATATTGATTGGTCAGAACATGTGTCTGGTGGCAATAATCACAAAATAATGAAAATATTAACATTAATTGCCATGAAATGCAAACAAAACCTACGTGACCGATGCAGTGTCATTGCTGTAGGGTAGTTTGTGTTTCCACAGTTGATGATGAAACAGTCGTTTGTTTTTTGTGTGTTTGCGTTTTTGTGGCATTTTTGGGTCATAGGCGGTGCAAATACCATAGGTAATGTTGTGAATATTCCATGACGATGGAAGTGAGTTTTGTGTAAGCATAATCGGACGATTATTATTAATTTGTCAGGAGTATGCTCATTTAATTTTATACTTATGAACTTAATTCGTGCAGCAAATAGGGGGGACTTATTTTCCGTTTTTAACATTATCGTAATTATTTGTAGTGATGTGGAGAACTTATGGTATTGCTAAGTGTAATTTATTTCTTTGTTTGCAATATAGATCCGCTCGTGAAAATGACAGTGACAATGCTGTTGGTCTAAATACAGGGTTTTGCCATCTGATTTCACATCAACCTATTTGTTTTAATTTGAAAAATAATGAATATGTAAGGTCTTTTTTAATTAATTTATTATTTTTTTATTGCTTGCTCAACGTTTTCCTTTCGTCGCGCTTCATCGCCCTATACCTTTTTTCTTTTTATTTTTTGGCACGGAGAAATATTTCTTATTAGGCGTTATATCTGTATTCGTACATAATGGTATAATGCAATATTTCTCCCTGGTGAGATGGACTTTCTGTGCTGATTTTACGAGTCTTTTTTCAACTCCAGTGTCTATTTAACACAATAACACTTAATAATATCACAAATGACAAATTAACGTATGTACTGCGTTGACCGAAATTGGAAATCCTCTGCAGATATAAAGCACATAAATGCTCTATCAGGAATACACGTGCGTACGTCGTCTGACGTTACGGGCCCTCGCTGTGGCGGCCACCGTTTTCTATGGGCGTAACCAGAATACAATTTTAAATACCGCTTTTAGGACTGTCTTTTACATATATTTGGAAAAGTCATGCAATTTCCCCATTATTGTTGTTGTAACCGTTGTCTCTCCTGTAATAGGGTTTACAAAATGTGGACTTAGTGTAGTACTATCTCTAATGTGAAATCAGCCCTGAGGACTTAAAGCATCATTCCGTGAACGCATTCTTTTCTAAATAATTTGCGGTGATACAAATCGGTGATATTTTATAAGCACATAATTCGAATTATATGCTGCGGTTCCGATTATGGAAGACTTTAGAAAGTTGAACAACGTTGCGCTGTATTTGGTAGCTAGCGATTATACTAATACGCAGGGGTTTTTCTATAAAGCCTTTGTATGTAATTTATTCAGTATATGCTCTATATATAACATCTATTAAATGCATGCTTTGTTGTGTGTATCAGGTTCATCGCACCTTGGGTTTCCATTAATTAATATGATACTTCTAGGATTTCTTTACTGTCAAAATAGTCGAAGAATCGTTCGATTCTCTTTTCACTTTTGGAAGGCTATGTGAATGTATGTAATTATAATTATTTGTCCTTTCACACTCTTTAAAATGTTAAGTCAGTGATTAATTATAAATAACTTTTTTGTTCACTTTAATTCCGTCTTGGCACCTATATAAAGTATTACCTAATACGGTCGTTTCTAAGTGGAATTTTATACAGGGTGTTCAGTTACCAATCGGTCAAATGTTACTAATACGGCAAAAATTGAGAGGAGTAGTTCAATAAAATTTTGTCGAAAAATGCTTCGTTAGTTCGTTAAGGGGCCTCTTTAGGTATCTTGAAACTAACATCACAATCATGTCCTAATTCATATCTTTTTGCGAATAAACTAGGCTTAAAAACGTAAAGAGAATAAAATAAATGAGCAGCCTAGAAGCGGTAAATTACTTATATACATTCTGTTTCTGAAAATTGGAACTAAGAAAATACAAACTAACTGCTTACGTTCAAATATAATCAGGCGATGAGAGATACGAGGCAGACAAAAATGGAAGATATAGGAAAGTCATTTAGTAATAGTGCCTTTGTACAATTGCATATAGCGTTGCAAGTATTTTGTTTTCTAATCCGGTACAGTTTCAGTAGGCGCTAAATTTATTTTCGGGGTTATTTTATAAAAAAAATATATGTTACATCATTGTGTAAAACAGAAATAATATATTCAACTTTTTACGTGACTAGAACAAAAATAAATAGGATTTTTTTCTTAATAAATTTATGCTACAGTAAAAGAAGAAGAAGAGGTCAGTTTTACTTGGACGAGAAGCTAGCAGTAGTACGCAATCCAGCGGCAAACACTTTCTCTGCAGAAAGACGAGTTTTGGTTTTTCAAGTTGTCGTCACTTAGTGCTTGTTTCTTTCCATTCCGAGGTGACCCACATTGCATCGCAGGTTACAAAGCGACCACAATTCGATAGCGCGCCAAATGCTTTTCATAAACTGTAAGACTGTTTGCTTTCTGATTTTTCATCGGAAGCCGAGGAATCCATCTTGCCCAGATTTTTCTGTAACCCAAGTCATCGGAACTGATTAATAATTGATCACCTCCGTACAATACTCCAACCTCTACAGCAATTTTCCATACTGTTTTGCATCGGTCAACTTCAATCAGTGACTGGATTACATGAATATTTGCCCGATTGATACTTGGCCGGAGTCCACATTACTTTTCCATCAATTCTCTTGGCCACTTATAAATTAGTAATGCTACTCATAGACTAGGATTTTGTGGGAAAATTGTACAATTAGCTGCTGCAAACAGGTTTTACACCCTGACAAAAAAATTAATATTAATGGTTTGCTCAATGGACGCACCTCTTCTTCAGACATAGTGCTACTGATGGTGAATTGGCCCATCGATAAATTCTCACATCTCACCTCTGGCTTTTCCTAGAGGGTCACTCTCGTATATTTCTTTGAAACCTACATTTAGTACTGGCAAATTATTGAATATATAATTATGTGCATATGTGCATTGTAGGATTAAACAGTGAATATTTGTTGTAGGTATATTTTTTTTATATGCATAGAAAAAGATTAAGTCTAGACATCGGTCATGCCACAATAATTTATCTGTATTTTCCATAACGCACGGTCTTTTATTTCTAGTTGATGGTAATTTCAAATCTGCCTGAAATGTTTTAAAACTTCATGAACTAAAATTTGACGTTTCTATGTCAAAAGATAAAAGACAAGTCAGGTAGAATATGTTCTCAGAACTACTTTATACATAACAATCTAGCTTAATAAATCTCCAAGGAATGTGCAGTGCATCGTTATCCATTGTGCATTTGTGATATGGGCATAAACTCATGTCAAACTTTAACATTTCAGAAGCTCGCAACATGTTTACGAATTTAAACTAGCCTCTTATTATATAAATATCTTAGATTCTCCTATGTTTATGAATAGCATGCTATGTACATATTATGTACACGTCTCCAACGTATATCAAGGGATACATTTTACATCTTCATATACTTAACTGATAATAAATAAACGTTTAGTTGTGTTATATTTCTCAGTGTTGTCATTTATAAAGTATGCGCCAAAAGTATGGAATAAATTCAATAAAAACGAAACAATTATTTTTTGGGAAAAATCCTCGAACAGGTCGATTTTTAATTAAAAAAATACATATTTTAGCGTAAAATTTTCAAATGTCATTTGTTTTCGAGTAAGGACGTCATCGATTTTTTTTTAAATGGCAACACCATATTTTTTTCCTTGATTCTGAATGATCGTTTAATTCTCTATCAGACAGTACTAAAATTTTGCCCTCTTACATAGGAAAGTTTTCGAGTAAATGACGATTGAATGTTAGAAAACGTAAATCAATTAAAATAAAGCAAAAACGTTATCAAGTTTAGTTTTTCGAATTCCATAGTTCTTTCATGGATCACGTAGGTGAAAATCTTTGCAAAGTGTCAGTGTCACACCGACTTTCTAATAAGTATTGTAAGCGACATAGATATTATTATTCAATTTAAAGTATTATAGCACATTTTAACTGTTACTCAAAGAATTGAAATTTTAATTCTTATCGGATGCGGGAATATGACTAGAACTCAGCAGGAAGTTTGCGATTTATTTAATGAAAAATATCCAGATCGCCCTATCAGCCAATCAACAGTCAGTAAGGTAGAGTCTAAATTTAGAGAAACTGGCAATGTTGTAAATATTCCAAAACCTGGACGTCCAAGCATTAATGAAAATCAGAAACAGAACATTTTGATAAGTATGGTGGATAATCCTCATAATTCTTCACGATTGGTTGCATTAAACAATGACACTAGTCAGAGCACAGTGCTACGTATCTTGAGGAAGGAAAAATATCATCCCTACAAAATTCAACTTGTGCAGGAACTCAATGAAGATGATCCCGATCGCCGCTTACACTTTTGCGAAATTCTAATGGATTTATGTGAAGGAAATAGAAATTTACACCGGCAAATACTTTTTTCAGATGAGGCCACATTTTGTCTGAATGGTACAGTAAACCGTCAAACTTGCAGATATTAGAGTCGGGAAAATCCTCATTGGATGGCAGAGGCACATACCCAACACCCTCAGAAATTAAATGTGTGGGCTGGAATAGTTGACGACAGAATAGTAGGGTCTTTCTTCTTTGAAGGAACCCTTACAGGACAAAGATATTTAGAGTTTCTAGAAAATGACCTTGTTCCAGCCCTTGCAGTAATTTTTCCTAACGATAATGACCCTGACATTCCTGACGATACCATATGGTTTCAGCAAGACGGTGCACCTCCGCACTATGCGTGCCCTGTACGAGATTTTTTGAACAATTGTTTTCCTGGGAGGTGGATCGGCAGACGCGGACCGATAGAATGGCCTGCAAGATCGCCAGATCTTACACCTCTTGACTATATATATTTTATGGGGATACTTGAAGTCAAAAGTGTACATTAATAAACCACGTCACGTAATTTAGAAGAACTTTAAAATCGCATTCGGGAAGAAATACGCAGAGAGTTACCCCAGAAATCATTCATAATGTGCAAGAAGAATTTCTTTACAGACTTGCGCATTGTCAAGAAGTTGGTGGATGGCAATTCGAACATTTAATTTAAATATATAATTTAATCAATTGTATTTTATTTTACATACCTCTTAATTGTTACTTTTTTATGGATAAAATTTACGTTTTCTGACATTCAATCGTCATTTACTCGAAAACTTTATTATGTAAGAAGGCAAACATTTTAGTACTGCCTGATAGAGAATTAAACGATCTCTCAGAATCAAGGAAAAAAATATGGTGTTGCCATTTAAAAAAAAATCGATGACGTCATTACTCGAAAACAAATGACATTTGAAAATCGCATTTTACGCTAAAATATGTATTTTTTAAATTAAAAATCGACCTGTTCGAGGATTTTTCCCAAAAAATAATTGTTTCGTTTTTATTGAATTAATTCCATACTTTTAGCGCATACTGTATGTGTGGGGACGAATGGTAATATTAACGAAGATACAGGATGTTGAAGTAAAACATATTTTACTAAAATTTCTAATAACTTTTCCAATTGTTGACATATCGATTTTAACTTTGGTGTTGATGAATTTTTAGGGGTGCCAAATTTAAATATTATATCACTTTTGAGCTATCTGAGCCACATGTGTATCATTGATGTAAAAAAATAGTTACAACTTTTTTCTACTTATCACTAGAGCAAAAATTATTTAAAATTATAATAATTTAGACTTTTTCGGTGAAAAATATCATAAATTGTGGAAATTGATACCTTTACCTATTTTTTTACTATGCAATTTTTATCAAAAAGTGCAAGAGATGAGCCAAGTACCTAAGTGATTTTATTTACCTAACAAGTAGAATTAAGGCAATATTAGTAAAATAAAATCTGTCACTAAACGAAATGGTAATCATGTCGAAAATTAATTATTCTGTTATACTTGTTTTCTTCTAAAGTTACACATTTCATTCATTTTAATTGTTGGGTATTGTAATTTGCAAAATATTTATGAAACTAATGAACTAGACTACATACAGACTAAATAAAAATTGTATAATATAATAAATGGTTTGTGTATTGAATTTTTTAAATACAAACAACTTGAAAACGATTAGAGGTATGAGTTTCCACAAGATGTGACATTTTTCACTGAAGATGCCCAAATTATTATAATTCTAAAGAATTTTTGCTCTAGTGTTGCAATCAGATGTATATTATGTGGCGCTTCCTATAAGATATGATATTTAAAATCATATAATATTTAAATTCGGCACTCCAGAAACCCATCTACACCAAACTTTGAAATTGATATGCCAACAACTGTTATTAGGAATTTTATTAAAAAAAAATGTTTTACTTTAACACCCCATATCTCTGTCGTTATTAACATTCACCCCACACGCGCCATATAAGCGTGCTCCGAATATTTTGGTTTAAAATTGATAATCGTCGTGTCATCTACGAATCAGATGCAATATTTTACATATGGTTTTTACAACGGAATATGTTATATCTTTTTGAACACTCTGTATAGTGTAATGAATCACATATATACAGGAACTTTTACGAATTTGTGACATGGAAGCGACCATTAAATTTTGACTAAATATTTGGGCTACATCCTTTGTGAAAGAAATGAATGATACTACGCAAGTTACTTGTTTTATATTACTAAAAAAATAAATACTTATATTATTACTAAATTAATAAATATTTGTATAAGACTTGGTGTTGTTTAAATAGGGGCATTCATTGAAAAACATATTACTAATAGGTATGAATAACCTTTATTTAAGGTCATACGCAACACAAATATGCAATCATTACTATTATGAAATGTTATTAATAAACCTAAATAATGTAGTCATTAATAGCTTTTAAATTATGTCCTATTTATCATTTACAAACATGTATGAACTCTAAATTTAAAATTTACTATATAAAAAAGTAGGTATATTAAAATTCATCCTCTGAATATCCTGATGAATTATCTTCGTCTCCTAGATTGATAACGATAGGTTCCACAGTACCGTCAATTAAGTTGTCGAGTTCCCATATTTTCTCCTCTTCTTTTTGTACATGATGTATACATCTTTGCCAGTTATCTGCAGTTACTCGTTCCAAGGAATTATTTAACAAAATTTTTACGTCACTTAATTTAAACGTCGTATTATTTCGCGTTACATCTCCTTTTACCTGCGCCCAGACTAATTCGATTGGGTTAAGTTCACAGTGATAAGGTGGTAACCGTAGTACCGTTATTTGGCGATTTGTTGCCATTTCATCGATAACATATTTTTTTTTGATCTTTATTAAGATTCCTTCTTCACCGTATTTGTTTCAAAAGAATTGTTTTTTCCGGATAACCATTGAATTATATCGGCTTTCCTCCAAGCAGTCCGCTCGGTCTTCCGTGAATGGTAACTGGCACTATCCATGACAATTACAGACCCCGGAGGAATAAGATCTAACATCTGTGTAAAATACTCTTCGAAAACATCTGCATTCATGTCTTCATGATAGTCACCTGAATTTTTAGATCAAATAAAAGTAAACCGCTATCTACAAAACCACTGGCACTACCTATATGTGTCACTATTAATCTTCGCCCTTTACCTGAAGGTGCCTTGAACCCTGTTGAAAGTCCATCCAAAAATGCTTGTCGAAAACTTTTTATATTTTTATCTTGCCATACTTTTGTTACAGTATATCATCCCTCATTGACCCAAGTTTCGTCTAGATAATAAATATTCCTCCCTTCGTCACGGAATTTTCTAATTGATCTGAAGTAGGATCTTCGTCAACAAATAATTTCATCTTTATGGATAATAACTAACTTCCTGTTCTGCTTTTCCCAGTAAAAGTTCAACTCTCGTAAGACGGCCCATAATTTGCTTCTACTGATTTTTGGCAAATTGTTGTCCTTTGAAAGTTCATTTAAAATTTTGTTTAGCGTTGGTATTTCTTTTTTAAAATAAAATGAGTGTACTTTTCTGCGAATGACATTTTTGAAGAAATCATCTATAACGGCTTTTGACCTCCCTGTAGATGATTTTGGGGGATTTGCAGTATCTTGTTCATTTTTTGTTTCCTTTAAAAGTCTGTAAATAGTCGATTTTCCAATCGCTGTCATTTTGGAACACTATTCCACGATGTCGTCAACACTGTTGGTAGGATTTTGGTGTTTCAATGCATTAAATACATTTAATATAATAATCTTCTTCTGAGACAGCGCATCTTTTCACGCATACGTAAGCAGGTACGTAATCTAATAAGCTCGACATTTTAACCGAACAATATTATATCCACTGGCACAATAGTCACTAAACACAAGTCGAATTTTGCTCTACTGCACTAGCACGTCTTCGTATATTCAGCTCTAAGACTGGATTGATCTGTCACAATACACTGGCCCCTCCCCTATGATGTATCCAGTAAAATGTACTAATGTACACCCATTACCTGTTAGCATTAGTGTTACCTGACAATTACCTGAAACGAAATATTACCACGCCCATGACCGGTTCTTATCTCGGGCTTTTATTACTCTCTTTCGTTTCCAAACGCTTTCATTTCGATTAACAAAAAAAAAACAACGCGAGGCGATGTCCTTGAAATTGCCACGTACACTACACGACATACTGATAAAAATATGTTTGTAATTTCACATAACTTTTTGCTGCAATTTGTGACCAGCGTAAAGTTATGTAAAATTACATAGTAATGAAACAGGTACACTGTAATATTATAGAAATAAATATGGATAATATTCCATATTAGGTGCTTTTACAACTATTATGCTAAATTTAATCGTAAATTTGTGTCACTATAATTTGTATTGATTTATACATTGTAATTTTTAGGTTCGAATTGTAAAATATACTTAGTTATGTAATTTTACTGAGTAGATAATTTATTTTTTTTATATTTTATATATGCTTACCTTTATAACACATTGAAAAATATGCATAGAGAAAACTGTTCAATAACCAATACACATTCACATATATGACTGAATATCAGTGTGTAAAAAATTGATAAGTATGCACAGATTAAAAAAATGTATATACCTAAGAGTTCATCAATCAGTTAAAATATCTACATTTTGTTTAATCGGAATAGTGTAACAGAAGCCAATTTAAGAATGTTAAATATTATTTCTGTAGCCATATAGAGTGTATTGACAGATGAAGCTGAAAAGAGGTAAAAGTTTTTACTTTCAATGTCATGAAACAAAGTCTCTGTTTGTTAAAATATACAAAAGTACAGGTTTAAACTAGTCAATATAATATGCAGGATATCTCTTACTAACAAATTATTAGAAATGCAGTAGATTTTGTTATTACAATTCAATAATAAATAAACTATGCGAGTCACATTTTTATTTCTAAATAGTTAAGAAGGCCTTGTCAGTAAAAATAACTTCTGTGTAGGAAGATTTTTTTAGTGGAATTTGTCCATCCATCTTCTAAATATGAATTATGCATCCTTCTCTGTAAAAGTGTATTGTTCACCCATCATCTAAAAATTTATTGCAATGTAGGTATTTCATTTGCATTAGAAAATATGTTGAATATTTTCGCTGAACATACTACATAATTATTTTTGAAACATAAGTATATATTCCTTGGTTTTTGCAAATATTTGTAGAAGTATATTGGTGTGAAAATAAATATTTTTAGTTCGAATTTTAGTTACAGTAAATTTATAATTAACGTAACTACAACTAATGTCTCTGTAATCAGTTGTAAGTAATTACTATTTTTACTCATAAAGATAAATATGTTGTTAGAAATGAATGTTGTAGGGTGAGATACATGTAATGCTGTAATTTTGATGCAAACATCTAATCAACGTACTGTTTCAGTTTCTATGATATTCACGTAACGTTCTGTACACGTAACAATATATATATATAGTCTTTATTAATGAACCGTATATGTTTGTCACTACACAACTAAAACGTTTTAGGTTATAGGTTAGATTGATGTGCCGCTGCTCATGTGCAACAGAAATCACATGAAAACTTCTGCAAAATTTCGTAACAAATTTAGTAAAAGCAAATAAGGCATTGGATTACCACACTATTTCTGACATTTCCTAATTTTATTACGTAAACCACACACTTGATTATTCCTTTATAATGTAATTTAACATGGAAATTTTTACGCATTTTTATCAGTGCAGGGCCATTTTATCATTTGCTGTTTCATTTGTCAATTTCTTTATTTTAAAAGTAAAATATGTCATTATTTTACTTTTAAACTACTACTATTACTTCTAATTTACAATGCTGCAATGCTTCCTTTCATCGCGCTTCATCACCCTACACCATATTTTTCTTTTCAGTTTTTGGGACGGACGGTATTTTAAATATTAGGCGTTGTATGCTATATTCGTACGTTGCTTAATGACGGTGCGAGCCTATTTTGCAACTTTATTCAATACCAATGTCTATTTAATACGATAACAATTAATAATACCACAAATGACAATTTAACTCTTCTAAACGTATGTACTACGTTGTTCGAAAATGGAAATCGTATACAGATATAAAGAACAAATACTGCATTAGGTATACACGTGCGTATGTCATCTAACGTCACAGGTGTGGCGGCCACCGTTTTCTGGGTGCGTGGCCAAACAAAAATTTGAAATACCATTTTTAGGCTTATTTTTCCACAAAATTGTCTAGGACAATGCCATTTCGATTAAAATAATACGTTCTTTCTTCTGTACATATTTGGAAAACTGATGCGATTTCCCCATTATTTAAAACCAAGTTCATTTTATTTAATGAATGTACACTATTACTGGCAATGCAATTTCCCTAATTCTGAATTTAAATTAAACTCGGTTAACTGTAGAACAATTAGAGTAAGAGTAGCGCAGTAGAGTTAAGTATTTATCACTTACCGTTTGCAATTTGTAATAATAGTAAGTAATGATCCATTATTTTGTAAGCCGTCCGAATGTGTGTAGACATACTTTCGCGGACATTATGGATAACGACTGGGAATGTTGTGCCATACTTCTGCTGTTATTTTAATGGGGGTAGTTTAGCGCTATAATAAACAGCCGTTCTTACAGTTAACTTTAACAACTGGCGTTATTTCGTCTAGAGACAATATAAATTTTTGACAATTTATTTTACAACTGCCTTAAAGTGATTTTATGACGTTATTAACCCAAAACTTATTTCGATATAAGTATGCATCACAAAATATTAACGGATAATTTATTAGTCAAGAATGTTTGTCTGCGGTGGAGTACTGAATTTCGTAATTCATTGAAAACATGCTGGTTAAACATGGAAATGTCCAAAATATGTATGTTGTCTATAACGGTTTTGTCACAGTTCTGAAAGACAGAAAACAAAGCAATGCGGGACTTAATAGCAATTAAAATGAAAAAGCACATTTTTCCACGGTCGTGAGTAGAAATCAGTTTCTATGACATCAAAATTAAAACAGAAGTAGTCGATTATTCCCAAGGGAGTATAATGCTCCCAAGGGAGTTTACATTATGGAGAACGTTTTTCATGCAAAAAAGATAACATTGAAATTGTTTATTGACATTTAAATTAAATGTTACGTTTGTACAATTTTCAAAATTAATATTAGAAGGAATATTACTTTCGCTTACATTTACAGTTTATGTGATTGCGCTAGTAGTACCTACTAAAACCTGATTAGCAATTTTGGTCTTATTATCAATGGAGTTCTCGACATAACCCTCAGCGACTGTCGTTGATTTCCAACCAGCATGATGCTTTCTTGTCGTGATATCCACACCAGCATCTGCCAGTCTGTCGCTGAAGATCTTCGTAAGCAGTGACCAGTATAACATGCACCATCAGGTAATTTTAAATACGAAGCTACTACACTCGGAATTTTTCCCATGATATTCTTGCCAACTGGCTGCGAACTACATTTTCCTGCTTTGTAGTACAAAAAAGGCGTTTATGTTTGGCGTGGGGAGGATGAAGGGACAGGTATTTTCGATACAATTCAAGCATATTTCCCACATCGGTAACTAGAAAAGTTCGTGGAATCTTTGTCTTATTGTTTGGAATTTTTACAATCAAGGAAGAGCCTGCATCCTCAATATCATCTACAGTTAAATTGACTAGTCCATCAGTTCGACAAGCTCCGGCAATCCCCAGAATTAATCCAACCTATAAAAAATCAAAATACTTAATAATTGAAATACTTAACAACAAATGTAATCTTACCTTAATCATTAAGAATTCTTTGTCATCTGCACTTGATAGAAAACGGTCGATTTCACCCTTTGTCAATATTTTCGATTTTTTCGCTTGATATCCGTCACCGGTTCTTTTCAAAAATGCGATCAGCTTGGGGAATTTGCTTATATCTATGTTGTCGTAAATTATCAAGCATGACTTAACCATAGAATCCACAATCTGTTCCGACTCACAATTATTCATTGTGCACTAAACAAACTTTAAACTAAACCAAACTAGCACCTTAATTTCACAATTCTTTTTGTTTGTTTGTTTTGTTGTTATGACAATAACTCAACGACTACTAAATAAATGCTCAAATCCGAATACAATAATTCTGGTGCTACTTACTTCATAATGACAAAATATGTGTTTTTAAGTTAATGAGACCGTAGAAAAAATAGTATATACCATTCGGGAGAGATGCTAATTTGTCCTCGGTGCATTGTAGCCCTCGGTCTTCAAATTGCACCTCTGCCAAAATAACGCATTTCTCTCCCTTATAGTATAATGTACTATTCTTATTCAAATTTAAGAATATTTTCTCATACAAAGTGGGCTATTTAAAGCTCTTCAGGCTTGTATCGCCATTATTCTTCGAAGTGTCTTAGCGATCAAGGTATCATTTTGTAAGTCTGTTCAAGGCCTTCTAAGTCAACCATTTTCAGTTTAAAAAACAAATTATTTTTACAAAATAGTCGCCATTGAAAATGTATTTCCCCTGGCAATTGTTTTCTTTAACGTATTGTATAAGAATAACTATGCCATCGAATAGGCTATGAATAAAGCTTTAAAATATATGAAACGATAGCTTTTGTTCTGTCGTTTTGTTAAAATGATCAAATCATGTTTGGTTTTAAAAATACAACGAAATTAAAACAACACTATTGGAATAAATTTTTGCCCTTAAATTTTGTTTTTTTTCCTAGTAAGTTGGTTGATCTAGAAAGCCCTGTTGTGTTGAAATGTTGGCAATCTTGTATTATTTTACCTTTGTCTTGTCTTGGTTTCGTGACTCAAGTAGCATTATAGCAACAAAAACTGTTACTGCAACTTCCGCAATTATATGGTTATTACGTAGTAATCACTAAATCTGCCATCATATAGCAAAAATAACTCCAATTTATGTTAGCATCGTTGTAAGCATTCAATCGTCACTATTGAAAATGACTTTCTTGGTTTTATAATTTTTAGTGGGGCGGTTTGGTGTCTGGGACGTTATAGAAACCAAACAGAAGCACTTTAAAGTTGCTTAAACTTTTAAGTGGATAACTAAGGTAACGGCAACCAAGCTATCACTACTTAGAAGTGACAGTAGCTTTAAAATGTTTGTAATAGTTTTGCCGACGTATTGGGAACTAATGACGTATTGGAAATCTTTAACAAAGATTTAATGTAGCAGCACTTGATTATACAATTGTGGCAGTTGTCGTCACGTTATTGCTTCATCCATAAGTGATTTCCGCGTTTTACATGGGATCATATTACCACAAAGTTGCTACTACCTTCAAAATCCACTAAGGAGTAACCTTTACCCAATTGTGACCTGCTTTCTACATGACTTTCTAACCCTAGAGAGAAGACTTTTCGGCATTCGTCTACATTTTATAGAAAATTAGAAAAATTTTACAAGAAAAACCTTTTAATTTCTCACACGCTGTTATGTATCATTACCTTTGTTTTAAAGAGTTGGGTAACAGGCGAACGGCAGTTACCGTGTCAGAGGCATTAGGTCGGGGTGTGCCGGTTTTCGATTTAAGCAATTAGAAGAATCGAGTACCTGAGAGGCATTGAAGGAAGATAAATTAATTTAGATTTTAGTTTGAACACCAACCTATATAAAAACAAGAAATTACTATCTCCTTCAGTACTTCTGTTCTCTATAGGTTGAGAATGGAGCAATTAAATAAAGATATTACAAAATAAAATTCACACATTTATTTCTCACTATGAACTTGGTGGTAAAGATGACAGGAATCAGTGAAAGCTGACAGATCTGACTGCAGATCTAGTTGTATTTCACTTGTGTCTCACCTCCGTGGAGTAATTTTGCCAAATGGAAGTAGACAACATTAAGTACAAACTCGATATAAATTTACTTAAATATTCAAAAGAATAAATAATCCAAATTAATCAAACAGAAATTATCTGCAATTTAAATTTTCCTTACTATTAGGAAAATATTCAAATAAAATAATTCTAATAAATTATTAGAAAAAAATAAATTATCAAACAGTTAATTAATATAAACTGTAAATTATTTTCCAATAATTATTATTAAAAGAATTGAATTATTATTCAATAATTTAATTATTCTGGTTACTAAAAAGCGAGAAATTAAAAAATAGAAAGTTCTTGATTAGCACGTGGACGACAAAATTGCAGGTTATAAAAATTGAATTTAATACAATAAAATTATTAAATCAATAGTAAATAGCAAATGAATTGTAGAACTGATTTTACATGAATTTGATACTAAATGTTAAATTAATAAATAATGTATAATAAATAATTACCTCCTAAGATGGAATATCACTATTGAGTCGATTTTCACAAAAGTATGCTGATTGCTGATAATTAAAATCGATAATGGAATACTGATTACTACCAGAAACAAAGCAGGAATAGAGCAGTTTGCTAGTTTCCTTCTGTTTTTATTAGAAATTTCTCAAAAAAAATTTAAAACGTTATGATTGGCTATTCAATCTTAGATTGGTAATCATTTAGGGAATTTGGAAATATAAGTTTAAACATTTTTATATATTTTTAGGTATTAATAATATTGTGTGAAACTAACTACTCAGTGGACAAAAGCCCCAACCTGCGTTGAATTACACCCACAATATCTACCCATATATTCCTTATTATTAGCTTTTGTAACATTTTTTTACTGTTTTAGAAAGGTATTTTAAGCTAATATAAATCAAATATCCTACAATTCCTATCAATGGAGTCATATGTATGTTCTCTGATACCAAACATCTAGGTATGCTAATGAACAATTCCACAGACAAAGCTCTATTCAATAATTATTATCTAAAGAAAATAATCTAATTTACTCACTCTATAAAAATCTAACTTCACTTTTTTGGCAGTGGGAACACGACAAATTCAACCACAATAGATGATATCTGACCTATTTCTGCATTTTTACTATTGCTTCTTCAGGTGGTCTCCTTTAAGTTGAATCAAATATCTAACTATAAAAATTATTATAAAAATTAAAATTATTTGAAGTTAAATATCGACAATGATAAAAAAGTGACATCCTGTCAATGAATTAAATATAATAATACCTACTTGAAAAATGTTCACCTTTCATGTAAAAGTTTTTATCTATTTTTAGGTATTAATAATATTGTGTGAAACTAAGTAGGTATTATCATATTTAATTCATTGACAGGATGTCACTTTTTTGTCATTGTCGATATTTAACTTCAAATAATTTTAATTTTTATAATAATTTTTATAGTTAGATATTTGATTCAACTTAAAGGAGTCCACCTGAAGAAGCAATCCTAAAAATGCAGAAATAGGTCAGATTTTATCTATTGTGGTTGAATTTGTCGTGTTCCCACTGCCAAAAAAGTGAAGTTAGATTTTTATAGAGTGAGTAAATTAGATTATTTTCTTTAGATAATAATTATTGAATAGAGATTTGTCTGTGGAATTGTTCATTAGCATACCTAGATGTTTGGTATCAGAGAACATACATATGACTTCATTGATAGGAATTGTAGGATATTTGATTTATATTAGTTTAAAATACCTTTCTACATTTTTCAAGTAGGTATTATCATATTTAATTCATTGACAGGATGTCACTTTTTTGTCATTGTCGATATTTAACTGCAAATAATTTTAATTTTTATAATAATTTTTATAGTTAGATATTTGATTCAACTTAAAGGAGACCACCTGAAGAAGCAATCCTAAAAATGCAGAAATAGGTCAGATCTCATCTATTGTGGTTGAATTTGTCGTGTTCCCACTGCCAAAAAAGTGAAGTTAGATTTTTATAGAGTGAGTAAATTAGATTATTTTCTTTAGATAATAATTATTGAATAGAGCTTTGTCTGTGGAATTGTTCATTAGCATACCTAGATGTTTGGTATCAGAGAACATACATATGACTTCATTGATAGGAATTGTAGGATATTTGATTTATATTAGCTTAAAATACCTTTCTAAAACAGTAAAAAAATAAGTTTAAACAGGTATAAAGTGCTGCTACCCCAAGGCTGGTATATACTGCTACCCTGCAATAGAGTCGGCTGTGGAAACCAAGAGTTTGACAGTTGTCTAAATTGAAGTAACCTCAATGTATTTGTTTATTTTTACTTATAGCAAAACTTTGCAATTAATGGTAATAAGCAAATAAAATCTATCAGTATTTACACTGGATATTTAAATAATCATGATATTCGTTTTATACATGTACAGTAGTCATCACAAAGTAAACACAAGTAAACTGAAAGAACAATAAAAATTATGCTACAAAAAAATTATATAGTGTGAACCATTTCGGCATAGTATATAGGGTTACGAGTGAAACTCAGATTTACAAATATATATTATGGATTTATCTTAACCTATATTGACAAAGATGGATGAAAATTTCACAAATTGTAGAGGTCTATCGTTAAAGTGGGGAAAAATATTCAAAATTGAGAATGTTACAGTATAATAAAAATTAAATACCGATATGAAAATTACTACATAAAATGTAGTAGTATGTATTCTGAACATTTATATTCTTGTAGTAATTCATCTTACCACATAACCAGTTAAATTACCTAGTTTTCTCCTTTGGATTTCCTTCATATGAGTTTCCTTTTTCTTAAGTTTAACTTCATTTCATACTTCGCTTGTACCGATATATCCCCCACATTTTTAGACATCACCAGTTTTATTAAACATTTTTTATTTTTGCGTATTGTTGTAACTGTTTATCTCTAGCAAGCAAAACTATCAGCAGCCAAACAATGTCAAGTAAATTAAATTTGAAACAAATAACTAGAATGTTGCAATCATTTGAATGTTACGATTTATCAATATTAGTTGCCTTTGATTTCCTAGAAATTTAAAAAAATGCTTGCTTGCTTTCTCGAGTGTATACCAAAATTTTAATTGAAGCTTTCTTTTATTTGTAGGTTTAAAACAGAAGTATACGCAAAAGAAAAAGACGTGCTACGATCAAATAGAGTCTGTAGGTCTAAGTAGTAATTTAGTCAAATAGTAATGTAAAAATAGCATACTTATGTCTTTTTTTTTCTAAATAATTGCATTTCAATTACATTATAACTTTTTGTAGCGTATTTTAAAAAAATAATATATTTTTATAATATTTATTATTTTAATAAAATTTAAGATCATCATTGTTCAATATTAATAAAAGCTGTTGTAAAATAAAAAATGTTTAATAAAATTCTTTGGCTGTACAAATTAATACATTCCTTTCATAATTACATATTACCCATATTCCCATGTAGTGAATAAAGATGGAAATATTAATATTTCCAAGATAATAAAAGTAAATTGACTGCTTAAATAGACGATTGTATCGAATTTTCTTAAGAAAAGCAATCAACTCATAAAAACTGTTTTATTTGTACAAAAAAAAAAAAATATAACCAGAAATTCAGGAATATAATTAAGTTTTCAATTATTTAAAAAATGCCTTCACTAAGTAAGTATAATTTATATACCACATTCATAAGTGTAATTTGAGGTTCCAGACATTAAATATATATCACTTTTTTGTATATATAAAATGAAATTCTAGATTATTTCCGTCTTCGTTATATTTGAACATAAATTAAAAAATTTGTATTTCAAAAATATTTTTTCACTTCTAGACATTAAACGAGTGATACAATTGCTACATGTGAAAATGATCGCATAATGCCTAAGAAACATACGGGGCTGTCAAAAATTAGGCCAATTTAATAAGTTGTTATACTCGATTTTTTCAAATCGGTCTTCCAGTATATTATTTTACAATTGAAAAAATAAACAAATTTGTATATACCTTCCTCTTAAAGTTTCTGAGATATAAAGGAATTTTATTTTAAAAACTCAAATATTTGATATTGCCAAGTAGCAGATATTTTTAAAAGTAGGCCTTACAGACTGGCAAGTAACCAAATTTTTAAAATCATTCTGTATATATACTTTTCCATATTGATCGCGGTCGTTTGTGGTAAAATACAGTGTATATATGAAGTATTGTAATATTCTATATACAAAATTACCTACGGTTTTACTTCAAAACTAAGGAAATAGTCGCAAACGTATTTTTATAAGAGAAAAAAATTAAAAAATAATTTCGAAAATAACTCGAGTTTTGTTTTCCTTATTTCCTTTTTTAATGATTTTTTATGTTTCTTCCATTTCAGTATACAGGGTGATTTTGAAAGTGGAGTAGTAATTTTAGTATACGTTTGCTTATTTTAAGAACAAGTGATATGCAAAAAATAGCCCAATAAAATGTTATTATACATGTATAACACCTTCAGCTTACCGAAACACTTTTTAAATAAACTATTAACATGTGAACCAAATCTGAGGTCAGTGTCAATCAACAGTCCCAAATTTTTACATGTGTTGACTGATTCAAGTAAACAATTGTTTATACTAATTTGACATACTGGATTAGTAATAATTAACTGTCTATGAGAACCAAACACTAACATTTGAGTTTTTCTCATTGGGCACTAGGCTATGTGCTGCAGAAAACTCACTAATAATCCCGAGGTCAACATTGATATTATGAATAGCAACATCTAGATCATTATATAAAAAATGATAATATATGAGTGTCATCCGCATATTGACGTAAAGAACAAAATTAAAGAAACCGCGATAAATCCCAATTATAAATAAAGAAAATAGCAAGAGGCCCAAGATACTACGTTGGGGAATGCCTCTATTTATAGGGAAAAATTTAGAAAAAACATTATACAATACCCTTTGTCGTCTTTGCAATAAATAGTTATTAAAAAAGTAAGTTCAACTTCGTCCACACCAAAATATCTAAGTATAACAATTAAAGTTTTATGGTCAATAGTGTCGTATGCCTTACTATAATCCAGCAGAATTAAACACGTATCCATATTTATATCGAATGAAAGTAAAATATCATCCGTTACATTGAGTAAAACAGTTGCTGTGCTGTGATGGCGACGAAATCCAGATCATTGCTAGATAAAAATTACTTTTAGTTAAAAATTCATTAAATCGTTCATGTATTATTTTTTCCAGAATTTTAGACAAAACTGGCAGTATACTAATTGGCCTAAACTCCGATACACTCACAGGATTGCATGACTTCGTTACAAGAATTACGTTGGCATTCGTCCATATCTCTGGAAACTGACCAGAAGTAAGACATTTGTTAATTATGAAAGTGATGTGGTCACTTAAATAAGGAATTGGATATAGTAACATTTTCAATGAAATACCATCGTCTCCCATAGCATTAGATTTAACATTCAATAAAAGTTTTTCAATTACTTTGTTTTCAACTGACTTCATTTTGAAAAAGAGAAGGCCTACAAAATTAGGGACGTAGCAAAATTTTTGAGTATACTAATATCTCTATGGCTAGCTGTCAAATTGGTTGGCTCTATACTTAGTCCTTAGAGAGGGATAAATATATTGCACTTAAAAATAACGGTCTTGATTACAATTCTCAAATGACGGTGAGTGAATCTTCAATTGCTGATCTGTCATGGTGGTTATAAAACATAGCAACGGCCAGCAATAACTTTCAAAATTCTACATTCAACGTAGAAATATACACTGGTTGTATAAAAATTATTAAAATCGTCAGCTGTACCAATATCTGAAAAATTAATTTTATTAGAACTGTTTCAACTGAAGAACCAATATTAAGACATTTTAAAGTCTTCCAAAAATGACGAATATTAGTTTTAAATGCATCATGTAAAAAAGTTATTTGTATTCGTTCCAAGCCTCCATAGTTTTCAATCGTTTATATCTAGTAAGAGCTCGTCGTTTCAATTTAATTAAAAACTTTAAATAATAATAATAAAAATAATAATAATAATAATAATAATAATAATAATAATAATAATAATAATAATAATAATAATAATAATAATAATAATAATCTTTATTATTCCAATAGGAACACCCAATTACAGGAATAAGTAATAAACATAACTAAGTGGTAATAAGAAATTAAAATAAAATACATATAATATACACTAATAAAGAGACAAAATCATATAACACACAAGCAATGTATGAGTTACGCTAAGTGAGAAACACAATAACACAGAGACTTTAAACTGCCATTAAAAATATCACAATCCTTAGCAATTTTATTATACAAATTACACATTAAGTAAATAGGAGATTTTGCTAGTATATTAGTTCTAGGGGAATCACAGTAAAACAAACTTTGTTGCCTCGTGTACCCACGTGGTATACGAAAGTAAACATTACTCAATAGTATGAGGCAATCAACTCTGTTGTTTAAAAGATTATACAGAAAACGAATAAGAGAAACGTTACGACGTAAATCCAACGACTCTAATCCGAAACGATTCAATAGGTTAGTGTGATTACAACCCTGAAGTGGATAAACGCCATCTTCTCGATATGCAAGAAGTTTTAAAAATCTTCTTTGAACTGATTCCAGCCGGTGCTGATGCGTATTATAAATCGGGTACCATATTATGAAACCGTATTCGAGTTTAGACCTGATCAGGGAACAATATAAAGTTTTCAACGTGACCACATTTGTAAAATCTCTACAATTGCGGTATATAAAACCATAAGTCCGGAAAGCACTAGATACAATATTATTAATATGTTCGATAAAAGTAAATTTAATGTCAAAGGTAACCCTAAATCTTTATATAGCTCAACACGACTAATGATGTAGCCGTCAATAGAATATTCATATGCAACAAAATTAATCTTGCGAGTGAAAGACATAGATTTGCACTTGGAAATATTAAGTGACAGATGATTTAATTCACACCATACAACCAAGCGATCTATACAGAACTGAAGATGTTCGCAATCTGAAACCGATTAATTTTAGAATAAAGCTTAAAGTCATCAGCAAATAATAATTTTTCACAGGAAACAACATCAGGAAGGTCATTAATGAATAGTAAAAACAAAAGTGGACCCAAATTAGAGCCCTGCGACACACCAGATGATGGAACAAAAGAACGAGAAGTGAAGTTTTGATATCTAACCTCAAACTGTCTATTAGCTAAATAAGACTCTAAAAGTTTAATTAATGAGTCGGAAAAACCAAACTGATGCAATTTCACTAATAAAATATAATGATCTATCTGATCAAAATCTTTTTTAAAGTCGGTAAATATTACATCAATTATCAGATTATCAAATTATCAGTAAGCCAAGGGGCAGGGGGCTTGGTAATCCTAGATGTTTTTGATTGCAGCACGAATGTCAACAAATATAATAACTGTTAAAAAACATTATTCAACTAAAATATATGATCCCAAAAAATTTCATGTAGGTCTAGCACAAATAAATCAATGTCAGACATCTCTATGTTTTATACATAACTGCAGGCTTAGACTTAATGAAATTAAAATCACTTTTTACAAAGCGATGTTAAGAAATACCATCCATTCTATAAATCTCTACATTTGAGGAAATATCTGGACCCGAAGATACGATAATATCAACCAAAGTTTGTGAAGCATCAGTAATCTAGTTACCATATTTATTAAAAAGACAACAAAATGAAACATAACAAATAGCTGCTAAAAAATCAACATTAAAATCTCCGCCAAAAAATACGTAATCAAATTCAGGCAAAAGTTGCACAAGCATATTTTCTAATTCATCAATACATGCATTAATGTTGGCTTTAGGTGGTCTATAAAAAGTTCCAAAACAGTCTTCTACCCGCCACCACAAGAATAATCCATAAACTTTCAAGAGGACTTTCATGAGGTATGTCACGTAAAATTGAAAATGTAAATGCAGTTTTAATATAAAAAAGCCCTCCTTTGCCATCACGATCATTTTTAACTACATTATAATTAAGCAAGTCGATGCCAATATTTGAAATAGAAGGATTAAGCCAGGTTTCAAATAAACCGATAATATCATAAGAACCATCAGCCATAAATTCAGAAAAGAGCACAAGGCGGTCTAACATTAAAATGAGAAAAGTTTACACATGTATCAAGCATACAAACTGTAAAACTCTAGTGTTATAAACAAAAAGTGTCTCCAAAAGTGAGAAATTGTAAGAACAAAAAAATACGGGTCAAATATTTCAAATTGCTCACGTAGATTATGTACTTAATTTTTTCCCAGTATTTCTTAATCACCGTGTATACAAATATTTGTTTATATATTTTTTTATTAATATATAGTATAGAGAGAATATGATATTTGTACATTTCGTAAAATTAGTGTCACGCCTCTTTCAAATTGCAGATTCGCTCAACTGCGAAACCAGCCTTAACTACTTTGTTATTGTGCTGTAAATGTATATTAAATATAGTTTTGTTTTTGGTAAAAAAGGGGTAAAACGAAAAGGCAAGAATAAATTTATTTCGAAGCAGTCAATCAATAACTAATTACTTACGGCCGTAATATCAAACTTAATTCGTTCTTGTCAAAAATAAGCTTTTAACAGTTCCCATAAAAAAATACATAAAAGAAGCTGTTTTAATTACTTTTTAATTAATGGGTTTTGAAATACGCAGTGGTAAACAATGTAAAACTCGAAAGACAAATAGCAGGTGGCGACTTTAAAGTTTTACAGCCACAGTTTATTTCTTGCTCCTTACAACGGGTGCTGTAAAATTTTCCTAAGAACGTTATTTAAAGTTTTAAGTCTCACTCATAATGAATGTTTCACACAGCGGATTGATTTAAAGCAGTACTGCAAATTTGAGCTAGCATTTATGTACTTTAAGATGAGTGCCATTTAAAGTTTTCACATTAAATATGTGTGTTGCTAACATTGAATTTTATCGTTTCTTGGAACATTCAATGAAACTTTTAGCACAAGTTGAGAAATAAAAATTGCTCCAGTGTATTCTAAGTAAAAATGTACGTACTTATGACAGAAAGAAATATATGAAATAATTTTTCTGTCAAGAAATATGAACGTATTTTGTCATTTTTTATTTTTTTATTCGAAAAGATATGTAGATGATTCAATTGCAAACTGTCTGGTGTTATTATTCTTTTAACAGTCTGAGGTGTACATTCGCATTAAATATTGCGTTTTTCGTCTAATCTCCGAAATATTTGAAAATTCATTTTCCCAACGTTTTTGAGATCGTGAATCTTGGTCTTCACACAAATATAGATACCTACTAGTTAATCCCTCAGACAAAAAATTAACAAAGTTAGGAACTAAGCAAACATTAAAAAATCCTTCACATTTTAATGATTTATCGAAATTTAATTTTTTTCACAGGGAAATTTTAGATCCATATTATTTAATGTGAAGATAATCTTTATCATCTGGCGACATGGCTAGATGATGAATTAATAAATTTGAAACTAAGCAAAAATCAGAAAATTCACCTATTTTACTGATTTATCGAAATGATCACATGATATTCGACTAGGAAATTTTAAGTCAATGTTATTTAATGTGAAGAGAATCATCATTTGGCAACATTGCTAGATGATGAATTAATAAATTTGAAAACGAAGCACAAATAACAATACTTTATCCATTTTACTGATTTATCGAAATCTGATTTTCTTCGCAGGAAAATTTTAGGTCAATATGTTTTACTGTGAAGAAAATCTTCATCATCTGGCAACACTGCTAGATGATGAAGTAATAAATTTGAGAACTAAACACAGTCAGAAAATTCTTCTCATTTTACTTATTTATCGAAATCTGATTTTCTTCACAGGAAAAATTTAGGTCAATATTATTTAATATGAAGAAAATCTTAATCATCTGGCAACACTGCTCGATGATAAATTAATAAATTTGAAACTAAGCACAAATCAGAAAATTCTTCCCATTTTACTGATTTATCGAAATCTGATCTTCGCAGGAAAATTTTTGGTCAATATTATCTAATGTGAAGAAAATCTTCATCATCTGGCAGTGTTGCCAAATGATGATTGCTTTTTACGGATCGTAAGTACAGAGCACTTATCATAGTTATAGTGAGTTGTGTGTCCCGACTTTCTTGACTACTGTGGCACGGATTAAAATATTTAAGTCTATCATTATCATTGATGATTTAGGTTAGAAATTCAGAGAGCGTAAAAAATGAGATATTGCAAGTTTCGCTTATGTAAAAATCATTGTCGAATTAGGAATGATTTAAATTAAATAATTATAGACCAGTATCCGTAATTGTCAAGATTTATGAAAAATGTATTGCAAATAGATTACAAAAATCCACAATACAATACACAATTTCATAAAATTTTATCACTGAACAATTTGCTTTTAAACAGAAGTCATGTTCTGAGAAAGCTTTATATCATCTAACAAATATTATACCTACATGAACACTTAAATAGAAATTATAAAGTAATAGAATTATTTATAGATTTAGCATGCATTAGTTTTGATAAAGTTATTTGTCGAATCGCCAAGCAATTGTAAAAGTAAATAATTCATTTAGTACATCAAGAACAATAACATATGGCGTTCCACAAGGAACTATCTTAGGTCCAGGTTTCTATTTTATATAATAATAATAATAATATCTCTACCCCTCATTCTAATCACAGGGATTAGCCCAGAAGTCGGAGACTTGTGCGGGAGAGGGGGCGGCATATTATTATTAAGCAGGCCGCATTTGCGCCCAGGATCGACTTACGTTGGTATACTCGCGACAAGAATTCAGACGACTTACGTCATGCGAACAAATGAATAATTCATTATATTTTCATCAAAATATTTAAGAAACTGCAACTGATAGTAATAAAACTATATGCTACACTAAACGTTTACATTATATATTGCACTAAATTGCAAAAAATTATTGTTTTCAACGCGATCAAATATCGAAAATTACGTTGACAATAAAAACAAATGTGTAACGTCAGCCGTGACGTAAGACGTCTGAATTCTTGACGCGAGTATAGGCCCTAACCACTATTCAGGGAGGAATGAAGGAAACCTGGAAAACCTCATTAATTAGAGGGGTAGTCAAATATCAACCGGTATCAATATCTCACATTGACCCAAGCCAACATTCTTCCACCCTACCATACCCGCAGAGAGAGTGCCAATGCTCTCCACGAATGTAACTTATATACGGTCTACCGTCTACGGGGGTCGAACCCACAGCGATCTAGTCACTTCGATTCAAGTACTGTCACCTTAAACCGCACAACCACTGACCGATAAATATGACTGGACATTAGAGGGCACCAAACCTCTCCACGAATATAGCTTATATACGGTCTACCGGCAGCTGGGTTCGAACCAACCGCGCGACCACTGACCGACCCTAACGATATGCTGGAATTAGGTATAACTGGTAATATAGTATCTTACGCAGGAACCTGGTCTTATATAGTTAAAAATAGTGATAACGGATTATACCAAATTAAGTATTGGCTGATTTATAGTTTACTGTCTTAATTACTCAAAATCAAAATTTATATCGTTTACAAACAGTTCAAAAAATCAGCCACATATAGACAAGTTATATATAGTTACATTTTATGCTGAATTTAACTTAATAAACTGCACATGTACAAATGAAATAAATAATATCTCTGACATTAAATATTTGGGCATAATATTAAATCAAAATTTAAAATGGAATAATCATGCAGATTATCTTAATATCAACCTAAAAAAGCTTGTACATGTTTTCTACAAATTACGTAAAATTTTCCATTTCACATATTAAAATTAGCTTATAAAGCACTAGCTGAATCTTCATTGACATATGGAATAATTGTGTTGGGAGGATCTTACAACAGGCAACTAAAAAATGTTAAAGTTAAATGAAAACTCAAAATTATACCTAATCATTCATATGCAACTAGACAAAGGACTTATCGAAACTTCACTGTATCACATCCATTTTTAACCCTATATAAAACACAAATTTCACTGGCTCAAAAATATTACTTCAATTTTAATAAGATGTATAAACAACTATAAATTGTTCCCGAAAAAAGTAATAATTTTTATTAAAGAAAATTACAGTTTGTCTGTGTAAACTATTACATTGTTATAAAGACTATTTTCTAGTGAATCGCTCGGTTTATCTTATTGTTTGATTTGTTTAAATTTTTGTTTTATTACATTAATTTTATTGTGTTCAAGTTCACACCGGTAACCTTTGTAAACAATAGTACATTATGTAATACTGTTCTAGCACATCACGATTTCACTCGAAAACAGGAGTACACTAAAATAAATTAGCATGTATGTAACATATATTGTAAGAATTGGGTACAATAAATTATATTGTAAAGTTAAAAGAAAACAAAGTTATTTTTATTATATTTTTTTCATTCTGAAAAGTTGTATAGTTACTAACCAGTACAGCTGCTGACTTGCATACTTTAGTAGTAGTAAGTCATGGGCGAAAGATTTTGTATTTTTCTGTGGTGACATCATGCTGATTTAGGTTAGAAATAGTCTTTTGATTTTTTTGTCCATGTATTCTTTTGAACTAAAATTAATAATTAACAATACATATGACTATAACAGATATATTCTAATATATCAGTTGCGTTTAATAGTTTAGTGCATTGCATTTTTTTAGCACAAAGTTAATTGATCCAAATCGCGTGATGTGTAATTATTTAGATAAGAACCATGTGACTTTATTTTCACTTTTATTAGATATCACATGAGTGTTAAAAGATATTTAACCTATTATTGTTTCTATAAATATGTTGCATCTCAAATTTATACTTGTTTTTTTTATTTAATAACGATAGGTTTTGGATTTTAATAGTTTATTTATAAATTGTTTTTTAAACCTACGATAAACTGTTTATCTGTAAGTGCGATTGATAAGAATTAAGGAAATGCCATAATTTGTTTATCTAATAATGTTCTTTGCACTTCTATCTATTTCGAGTATTTTAAGGAACATATCAGTTTAAGTATTTATTGGTACGTTGAACTACATTTTCCTTTCTGCATACAGTTAATTTATTTGTATGATAAATTGTTTTTCTAGATTCTTCAAATTTCAAAAGTCGATCCTTTTTTCTGTAAGGATAAGACTTATTTTTTATATATTAATTAATACATACTAGATTTTTCACTTCAAAATATTACGATTTAAGTCAACTTGCATTGATATAATATTGATAATAAAAAAATACAGTGTTGGAATTTAAAAAGTGATTATTTGTAACAATTATATTGTGTTTGACTGTATCACCTGAAAAATATGGGAATAGATGTTTTTGGATATGAGAAATCATAATCTGTTGTCTATTTCAACGTACTCCCTAGAGGGTGCTACATCCGCCATATTTGTGACGTAAATGTGATATTTTTTATTAAGAAATCTTAAACCTACATTGTTTTGCGACGAAAAAAGTTATACTTGTCATTAGTTTAAAAAAAATTGGCCATTTTCGAATTAGGTGATAGCTTTTCAACAATCGACTGCATAGTTCCTTATACAATATTTTAACGTTTTTGAAGTTTTCCTCGTTCATGGATATTTTCAGTTGCCTTTTTTGCATGCGGCTCGGGAAAATTTTCATTATATTCATGACCTCAAAAAAATTTACGGTGATAATTTAAACGCTAATAAACTCTTACATAAAAGGTAAACATTATTCAAGTAGGTATTGTCGTATTTAATTCATTGACAGGCTGTCACTTTTGTCATTGTCGATATTTAATTTCAAATAAGGCCACCTGAAGAAGCAATCCTAAAAATACAGAAGTAGGTCAGATCTCATCTATTGTGGTTGAATTTTCGAATTCCCACTGCCAAAAGTGAAGTTAGATATTTATAGAGTGTTTTCATTAAAGTAGGTTAGTAAATTTACATAGATTAATTTCTTTAGATAATTATTGAATAGAGCTTTGTCTGTGGAATTGTTCATTAGCATACCTAGATGTTTGGTATCAGAGAACATACATATAACTTCATTGATAGAAATTGTAGGAGATTTGATTTATATTAGCTTAAAATACCTTTCTAATACAGTAAAAATGTTACAAAAGCTAATAATAAGGAATATATGGGTAGATATTGTGGATGTAATTCAACGCTGGTTGGGGCTTTTGTCCACAGAGTAGTTAGTTTCACACAATATTATTAATACCTAAAAATATATAAAAATTTGGGATAGGTTGCAGCTTTTTACCATAAAGTGACTTCAAATTGAACGATAATGTCCAAGAGAACTCTATTACCAACAATCAGTTCAATTCTTTGAAAGGTTTCAAAGATTCTCAATGAGAATAAAAATATTAGTTTTACTAAGACCAGTTGAATTTTCACCTTGACAAATTTTGTATGCTTGCATCGGGACATCCTGTAAATATTTCAGTATGCGCAACACAGAGGCAAGAAGAAAGGTGCTCATTCGTAGTAGTTATTTTTTTTATTAAAATTCTTTTTGTATAAATATAAATTCTTGCGTACGGAAAGTATGAAAAATATTTGTAAAAATATACGCAATGTAATATGAATTTATAAAAGTAAAACATTCCTTTGGTACCTTCATATGGGGTTGTGGCAGCTGGTCTCTCCTTGTACGTATCTTTATACCGTCGGTATATATTTCGCTTCATATTCCGCTTATACATACTTTTTCACCTTTTATTAAAAACAAGGGACGCTACTAAACAACTCACAATTTGTCGTCCGAGCTTCATACAATAAATATTTGGGACAGGCCAAACCCGAGGGACCATTCGCCAACCAAAACATTGTATCAGTAGATAATGCATATTACGTCTGAATTTTCCTTAATGCTTTTTATCAAGCAGGCAGTGCCCACGATCACGTAATATAGTGCAATTTTAAAATCACTGTATATGTTGTAATAAATTAAAATAGATAAGCAATTTTGTATTTGAAATGATAAGTCAATTAATTAATTGTATAAAGTGACAGCATACGTTGATAAAATGTCAGATTAAAATCATTTACATTCAGGTGACAGTTGTGTGAATTGAATGACAACTAGAAATCAAAACTTCTCAATTCGAAATTATGGAGTGTAAATTCGATAACGGGAAAGTAAAAGAAAAAATTTGTTTGTAGAAATATACAGGGTATTTAAAAAGTTTGAAATTAAATTATGTCAAATGGTTTGAATGTCATTGGTTGGAATTTAAATTGCATGTATTAATTGTAAATAATTAGATGTAGTGCAAAATTGTGGTATCTTAGTGATGAAAAAACAAACGATGTTGTTGATAGTTGTGAAAAAGGGGAAGCCACGTTAATATTTTGCTCCCACATGAAGAATTAAGTAAAATAGAGTATGAAGCAGTTAAAAATTAGTGAAAGTTATCAAAAGTATATCAAACTGAAACAGTATCAATATCAAGGGAGTAGTTGAGTCTGGTATTGAATAAGGCGTACATCATACAAAAATTAAAAATTAAGGAAATTTTTACCAAAACCAAGATTTAAAAAGGAAATAAAGAACACTACGGAATAGACTTCAGTCAAGAGCCAAGCAACAAACAAACCAAGGTACTAGATAAACAGCAGACGAAACAGGTTTGAAGAAGATAGGAATAACAAGGGAAGAAAAGAGCGGAACAAAGAACAGTATAACGGCAGGCAGGAAGAAGCAGAAAAATCATATGGAGAGCAATGATCTAGGAATGACTGATTGAACTTAAAAAAAAATTTGTACAAGGTAAAGAAAACCACTGTATTTAGTATAAAAACTGTATATGAGTGTAGAGTGCGTGTTAAAGAAAATCACCACAAAATATATTGAAACTTTTAAATGCAAATATGAACGTTCTTTTAGATTTTTTATTTTTATGTACGCATAGCACAACAGATACCTAATACAGTATGTTTTGATTTACTTACATAATACGATGAAACTAGCGCCCTCTAGGAATAACATCAAAATTAGCTTAAAATTCGTAATTCTCACATCAAAAAACCTAACACTACCAATTTTCAAAATCATGCCATCAAAACTTTCTCAGTTACTGAGAAATTTCAGAATAAAATTTAAACCTTGATCATCCTGTATTTCTTAAACCAGCGACATTTGTGTAAGGCATGATCACAGACCAACGGCATGATGGACTTAAACATAATATTTTGCTGCCTAGTATCTCCAGCTTAGTGGTTGACCCATTCTTTCTGACTTACCCTGTATATCAATCATTTAAAATGTTGGTAACTGCCGAGTATAAAAACAACTTCTTAGTCATATCCTTTGGACCGACGAAAGTAAATTCTTAAGTAATGGTATACCAGTTCTTAGACAGAGAACAGGTTTATTGCAGAATGTTCCATTACAAATTAGAAAACATGTATGATGCACCTAATCATAGTTCTGTAAGAAATTATTTGAACCACCACTTTCCAAATCGTTGGATAGGACCTAATGGTCCAATACAGTGGCCACCCAGATTACCGGACTTAACTCTTCTGAATTAATTCATGTGATGGGCGCTTAAGAACGTTGCCTCTAGTAGATAGTCAATTTGAGATTTATTTTATTATACACAATCTACTCTTTGATTACAGACACGGGCGGACTAAACAGAACCCAAATAGCGTAGTAAACATTTGTTACCCGACTTTCGCTGATGCCGATAATTATAATGCAGCGATTTTCGTACGAGATTAATTTACTTGCAATTAATCGAATTTAACATTTAACATTTCCTTTTTAATATATTTCAAAGTGCTAATCTATGTATTTATCTAGATAACGTTGCACCATCCGTCACTAGTACTGTGACTTGTGTTCTCTAGTTCTATATTCTTACTTCTAAATGTATTTATTTAGATTTAGTTTTAATATTCAGAATTGAATTTATATAATCAAGATTCAAGTAATCATGAACATTTTTTTTTAACAGAGTAGGTAATATTCATGGATTGAATATGTTTTCTGTATTAACGCGCAAACCTCGTAATAGTCGTAATGTATTGTAATCCAGACCAATATGTCCCAGTAAAGAGTCTAGTGGACGATCCTCCGGCAGAGCCATTATTTCCCAAAACATTCCTGTCGCAAAAAATATTTACGGTTTTAATATTAAAGTAGATTTAGTGTTGTTTGTTCGGACGGGTTGTTTTTCTAAAAAGGTTTCCTGAAAGCCCTGGCGAGAAGAATTAAAGTAGTTCTGATCCATCTTCGTCCGCCCTATATTACGAGGGTCAAACTACCCTGGGAGTTCCATGAGTTTCTAACACTATTCAACCCCTTAGCTTTTCGTTTCTCCCCTTCGTGTGAGGTCGGTGTGCGTAAAAACGGAGCAAACAAAATTATTTCCACTCGCTTCACCGAACACTGTGTAAGGTGGTCGAAAGCAAAGGTTACGATTGCATTTATTATAATAAAATATAAAAATTAGATTTACACCGGTTTCACTTTCGAAACCAGTGTACAACTAATTTAGGTTACCAAATAAGCGTCCAGAATTCTATAAGTTTACTTTTGCATCCTACAGTTTCACTTATTTAAATAACGTTCTTCAGAGTGTTCTGAAAAATACTAGCATAAATTCGGGGTTTGATAGATTTTCAAAAAATATTACAATTTGTTCCTATGGGCGTATCTTTTTCCGTTTTCAAGATATAGAGCGTTGAAAATAATTTTTTAGAATCTAGTTTTGGTCCTATCTTCCACAAAATTCTACTGAGTGAACTGAAATTATGTTACGTGGGGTTTGTGGGGATGCTAAAATACTCTGGAGTTATTAATTTTTGGCTATATCATACAGGGCGTTCACTGCGGTACTACGCGGCAACATTTTAGGTTCTAACTTTTTTTACGCCAAAGTCAAGCAGCTAGTATCTTAAATTGTGTTTTTTATTTTTATAGGCTTTGACACCTAGTTATTATTACTATTAGATTCACTAATAAAACTCAAAATCAAAGTTATTCTTTTAATGGTAATGATAAAAAGTAATGGTTAGTTTATATCTGAAAAAGTGTAACACATACTGAATACAACTGGAAAAAGAAAATCAACAAGAATAACTAATTATTGTTAACAGAAAATTGTTGGCTTTGACGCCCTTTGCCTGGTTTTTCTCGAAAGCAGGCAAATTTTTGTACCTGTACTTTTTACAAGAGTACCTTTTTTGTTTAGAATAAAATTTGCCATAACAGCAACTGATAAAAGGGGCAAAAAGTTAACCTAAAAAATGTTAGGACCTAAATTTCCCGCGGAGAAATCTAATGAACGCCCTGTATGATATAGTAAAAAAATTATAAATAAACTCCACATGACAAAATTTCAGTTCATTCGATCGAATTTTGTGGAATATAGGACCGAAACTAGATTCCATCAAATTATTTTCAACGCCCTGTATCTTGAAAACGGAAAAATATACGCCTATGGTTCATAAGAACAAATTGTAATATTTTTTGGAAATCTATTAGGCCTTGAATGTACGCTAGTATTTTTCAAAACATTCAGTATAAATTAACAATTTTAACATAGTTTGATATACAGTATGTCCCATTTTTGCTGGTATTCATGGGTATTTTGGAAGTTTCTGAAGATTGCTCAAAACGACTTTGACAATTTCGAGAAACAGTTGCTTGTGTGAATTTTCGAAGCAGTCTTTGATTCCGACTTAACAGGAGAAAATTAGGAAAAAATGCGCATTGTTAACTATTGTAATAGGGCTAATATTTTGGAATATTTATCAAATGTACCCCAAAATTTTCCGTACAATCAAGTGGCGTATTTACTTCTTTTTTTCTTGTAGTAATATTTTCCATATGTCGGTATCTCTATCTGCCACTTAAATACTTGTTGCTGTTCAAAATAATCTGCAAAACAATACGAATTAGGAAATTGCACGATTTTTTCAAATATATTCAGATTTAGGTATTATTGTGATAAATAGACATTGGTATTGAATAAAGTTGTAAAACGGGCACAGAAAGTGCATCGCGTCGGGCAAATAGAAGAAGTATTGCATTATGCCATTATGTTCGAATGCAGCATATAGGGTGTAATAAAAAATATTTCACCTTGCCAAAAAAATGAAAATAAAAATGTGGTGTAGGGCGATGAAGCGCAACGAAAGGAAGCATGGTTTGTTTGTGAAAACCATTTTAATGTAAGTTTACTTGGAAATACAGGTAGGTTTAAGTTCATCGAAAAAATTAAAATGTAAAGTTGTAAAGAATCCATTAAACGTTTCTATTAAGCTATCAGAATGTATACAGGGCGTTTAGAAAGTCAATGGGATTTCATTTATTGTATTCAGCACTTCATTCCGATGCAAAAATACAATAAACAAACGCTTGCTTATATCACCAATACCGTAACCTCCACCGGTATACACGGAAACAAACCGCGCTGAACGGCGTGTAATGTCACACCAATGATATCGCGTTTTCGGCCACGTGATTTTTTGTTAACATTGTATGGCGATATGTTTGAAAGCTTGCCCTATAATATATTCCAACCCCATAGAAAATTCGTGCAGCTTCCCCATTGAAAAAAATCTACGTTAATGATATAGCTATTATTTTTGGAGAAAACAACCTTAAATACAAGTTATATGAGTTCTACCAAAGCGCCAGAATAATGTATCAGGTCAAACAAATTATCATCGCCAAGTTGTCAAAATATACAAACTTTTGTTTGTGGAAGAATGCATATACAACATTTTATTAGTATATTCTCTAACACGATTTTAGAAAATACACGTTCCACAACTAAAAATTAGATTGTAATACATGTCATTCCAGCATACTGTTAGAATGACATTCTATCACACTGTGTTAGAATGTACAAATAAGCAACTTTTTTGTATGATTTCTAAAATCTTGTTAGAGAAAGTATAGTCTAAAATACGTATAATATATTCTACAACAAGTTGTAGTGTATTCTAACAGTTCTGGAAAATAATTCTGCAATCTCAATTAACGTGTTATTAATGTGCTTTTTTAAATTGGTAACCAAGGAATTACAAAAAAAACGTGTAGCAATAGTTTATTGGCAAAGGCAACAATTATCACTTGATCAGTGAACTTGAGTTTTATATATATGTAGTAATTCAATGTGGGAAAACTTTTTTTAATGAAATTTTCGAAATAATTTTGATCAAATTTGTAAAGTATTTATTAACCATCCAACTTTTTTGTGCCATTTTTTTTGTAAAATTTTCATTTATCAACTATTTTATATTTTCTTATTTTCACTGCATGTCAAGAGCAAGAGTAATAAGAGAGAGAGAGAAAGATGTGTTTAGGTCAGCACGTTGAAATAATGATAAGTATAAGTTTTGACCTTTTCATTCATTACCTAATAAATGCATCCACCAATTGAAATTGAGCAAAAAACATCATCCACAACCCGCCAATTCTTTACCGTATCATTGTAAATTTTTATTTTGCAAAATTATGTGGAGTGCTGTAATACTAACGTAATTATTTTTGTTGAATTTGAAACATTTATAAGCATATTACAAAACAAATTTATATATTTACATCTATTGAAATTCAGTATTTATGTTTTTCATTATAAAATTATTTATTATGAAAAATATTTCCTGTATAAATAAAAGTATACTTTAAAGCTTTCCACAGAATAAAATATACATGCTCCGTAGAATGGCGTTTTAATTAAAGTCGTCTTCAGTGATATTTACAACTAATAAAGTTACAAAGGAAAACAGTACAACGGAAAACCATAATTGTTTTTTTCTTGTTTTAATAAACTAAGATAACGAATGAATTATCGCTTTAGCACGATACTAGCGCCCTCGTCAGTGCCTAAAAATAGAAAATAGAAGTGCAGCAATAAACTTGCTGATATCGCTTTTTATCAAACGCATTCGTTTGTTTGCCATTATACATATCTCATCGTTAATTATGCCCTGCTTGACCGCAGTAAATTTGTTCCGAAAGTAGTAAATATGACGCTAAACGCTCCCGCTTTTAGCAAGAAAAATATTTCCGGAATTTATTTTGTTATGTTTAGAACTTTAGTAAATGCAGTAAATGCTAATATATTTTCTTGCGGTATTATAATTAATTTATTTGTTTGTTGTTGAAGTTTCGTTATATTTTGCTTTCAAAATAAAAAAGACGTGATAATAATATTTGAAACTAACATTTTTGCATTTAATGGAAGTATTAATATGACAGAATGAAACTACACATGATAAATGCATTTAAAATTTAAAGCCACAAACTTTCATTTCGTTGACGTTAAATTTGGTGATTTTACTGTTCGGACTGTGGATGTGGCGTTTATAAGGTATAACAACTATAGGGCAACTTTTTGACAATATTTGGAATGAAAGTCTTATTATAAAAAGTTCGATCTTTACGGAATTTCATATAAATTAAACTTTAATGTTATCATTATATTTTGGTAACAAGTTCTTTTACTGATTGATTAGCTGTATAAACAGGTGACGGTTGCAAGAGTTTTTTGATTTTTTGGTGATTTTTTTTTAAAAAGAACAAACTAAAATATTTAAACAAAATCGCCATTCTATATATATTAATAAGTAGCACTAACTGCCACCAAATTTGCTTCTATGTTGTATAAATAACTTCACACAACAAAGTTCCAGGCACTGCTATACATAGCTTAATTACCAATAGGACGACCTTTTATTTTTCAGAACTTGAGAGTGGCAAACGATCATAGCAACTCCTAACTTATGTTACTAAAATAAGATTTTCAAGTTGCAATCATTTTCAAGTAGCTGTGATAGTTGCCGCGACGTTTAAGGAACCTTAATTGTTTATTTAAACTCCTGTCATTTTTAAGAAATAGTTATTAGTCCAAATATCGTTATTGTTGCTTGTCGAATTATTAAACGCCATCACGGACAACAAGTACCTTAAATTCATCATGAAGTAAATTTTACCGTGTAGTTTTGACCCAGTTTAAATATCTAGGTCAACATACCACAAAGGATAAAACTAAGAGGACTAAACATGCAATAGAGGTAACAAGCAAGGCCACAAGTTAATAAAAATAATAATACAGGAATAAGTATTCAATATCTACTAAAACATAAAATTCAAGGAGTATGTTAAATGTATGCGTCGAACATATCGCGTTCAGAAAAAAACAGGAAAAATGTTACTAAGAAGTGGTAGTCGAAACTGAACAGACAATGTGGGACAATCACAACTTTACTGCTACTTTAAAATAACGTTACAGACTCGTTCGATACTTTGTAGTAAATATTACTTGAAAATTGCATATTGGCACTTCCCGTTATGGATGCTAAAGTATCAATTACTGTCAAGTTCCGTTTCTTAGGGCAAACGACTTCAAAGTAAGGTTTGCTAAATGCGCCATTTTAACATGCAAAGCCATTATTACAAAACCGTAACATCAAAAATAAAGTTTTTCTCGTTATTTCAGTAATAACATTTAATGAATTAATGTATAAAAGTTAATGTAATTTCCAATAAACAATAAAAAATAGCATTCAGCATTTAGAGTATCACATTCATACATGATTAGATATTTTTGTTAAAACATTAAAATCGTGTGCTGGATTTGAAAGTACCTATATGTTACACTTATGTAAGTTATACGTACTGCACTTACAAATATGTAATATCTACTTGGTTTAGAGTTAAGGATGCGGGGATGCAATATTTAGAAAAAATAAATAAATATAATAATAATATTAGCTGCCAAACAAAGCAAACAACATCCTAATATGAAAGAGTGGTAGGAGAGTGCTGAAGTGTTGAAGTTTCTTAAAAGTGGCTTTATCAGCTTTAAGTATAGATGTTAATTCCTTCACTGTGCGCCCAAAAATTCATTTGGGCCAAATCGGGAGATCACGGTGGCCAAGGCACACGACCAAAGCGCCCAATCCATCGTGCTTGGAATAAGTAGGGGCCAAGAAAGACATGGCTGATTCTGCCAGCCCAAACATTTATCGAGAACCGATGTTGAAAATGATTTTATGTGAAAATTTATCACTCTGTCATGAGTGAATGTTGCCTCATCTATTGCGCAACATTGTCGCAAAAATTATCTACAAAAACTCGTACGTTGTTCACATCCACTGGTAAAATATGCTGAACAGGATGATGATAGGGATGTAATGCTGTATGCTATGCTACAGGCATGCCTGTCACGTCTTTCTTCTCATGGAATAACAGTTCCCGTAGTCGCTGAACACAACCTAGGATTGTATGTAGACTTATAATGCGACGATTTGGTCATCCCTGTACAACCTACTTGCCGCAAGTGCATTTTCCCCAGGTGCGCCATACATTAGAACCATATCTACACGTTTGATAATAGTATATGTATTATTGTTTTTTCTGTTCATTGTAATAAGTTGTACACAAACATTAAAATAACAAAAACAAAAAACAAACCGCTTTTAAACATAATCGACAAGCTATTATTATTTTAAGTACACTGATACACTAGTTTAAAAAACTTTTTACGGACTTTATAACTTATTGGATCAATCCTTCGATGTTCGATAGTGAATACTGATCCAGGTTAACGATAAAAAGCCAAACCACGAGATATACATAGGTTTTTTTACACAATGTTACCACGACTGACCTAAATAAGATTGCATAAAGTATTCGGGTTGTTTGTTCTTCTAATGTTTTATGGTTTTTTTTAAGAAATGTCAAACGCAATACGCCCGCCGTGTCCTGCATGTTTAATGAATTAACAGAACCGGAGTTCATATTTTGACTCTTTTTGCGAAAAGTTAATTTACATAAAAATATGTAAATATCGAGCTTTTTGATCTGAGACTTTTTTGTTCCTAATATTGTCAAGAAGTTGTCCTATAATTGTGATTATAAACATCCAATATGAAATATATATTCTGTTAATTTTATAGGCAATGAGATACTTCTTATCTTTTCATGATTGTATAAGTACAATATTTGCCTAAAATATTAATACGTATTTTGCCATTCTTTGGAGACCATAATAAATAATACATTATGTACAAACATGAAAAAAAACATTTTTTTTTACTGTTTTAGGAAGGTATTTTAAGCTAATAGGATGTCACTTTTTGTCATTGTCGATATTTAATTTCAAATAATTTTAATTTTTATAATAATTTTTATAGTTAGATATTTGATTCAACTTAAAGGAGACCACCTGAAGAAGCAATCCAAAAAATGCAGAAATAGGTCAGATCTCATCTATTGTGGTTGAATTTGTCGTGTTCCCACTGCCAAAAAGTGAAGTTAGATATTTATAGAGTGTTTCATTAGCAGGTTAGTAAATTAGATTATTTTTTTTTTAAATAATTATTGAATAGAGCTTTGCCTGTGGAGTTGTTCATTAGCATACCTAGATGTTTGCTATCAGAGAACATACATATGGCTTCATTGATAGGAATTGTAGGAGATTTGATTTATATTAGCTTAAAATACCTTTCTAAAACAGTAAAAAAATGTTACAAAAGCTAATAATAATGAATACGTGGGTAGATATTGTGGGTGTAATTCAACGCAGGTTGGGGCTTTTGTCCACTAAGTAGTTAGTTTCACACAATATTATTAATACCTAAAAATATATAAAAAAAAAACATACTGCAATCGATTGTCTTCATCAGAGCGTGTAAATCTTAGATAGCTAGCGTGTTTTACACAACTAATCGCCATATATAGTAAACTATATTCGTTCCCTTCCCTTATGTGATGACCCTAACGCACCCTTCTTTGCGTGGCAGTTGACATCAAATATCATAAACAGCCCTTACACGTGTTGGAACTTGTATGTATATTTAGCATTCTGGAAAAAAACTCATAAATGCTGCAAATATTTTGTATACATGGTTGTTGAAGAAAGGTATTAATTACATTTAAGGTCGCCGTATTTCTCGCCGTAAAATGATGAAATTTATGGCATTCGTTACGTACAGAAATCACGAAAAATATAAAAAATAAAATTATTGATGGTTTATTTATCCACTTTTACTATTTAAATTCTTATCAAATAATATAATAACATTTGAAATGCATTTGTGTGGCAGACATTATTTTGCTAACCCGACAATAAAAGATTTCTGTACCTAAAAATTTGTTGGCTAGGCCTCTTTGCCATGACATAACATTCCTGTTATTTGCTAAACTTTACAAGGTGATTCAGATCTTATCTAAAAAAATGTTTTTGAATGTACAGGTGACTTACAAAAACAAATTTGTAAAAATAAAATCAAAAAGAGTAGTTCAAAAATGATTTAAAAATACACTTCTGACGGCACTGGAAACTAGTCCACTGTAAAACCTGATAAGGATCGGAGACCGGACAAAAGATTGAAAGAAATTCCCAAGGAAAGATATAAACTACCGAGGGGGAAACCAGTGAGGTATTTTGCTGTACAAGCTGTAAGTAATTAAATGTACTTTTTGCATTTTTTGGGTACTTGTGTGTATTTATAGGTATTTTTCGGTATTTTTAGGCACTTTGTGTATTTTTGGGTACTATTAAGGTAATAATGGGTATTTAATGGGTATTTTAAGAGAACACTAGTATTTTCCCGACAATTTTTAAATACACTGGCAATCGCGCATGCGTTATGCCGATGGCACAGTTTAAATATAAGTAAAGAACTGACCGACGCAATGGCAAATATAAAAATTATTAAAAATAGATATAAAAATATTTTCTATAAAATTTTTCGGAGGCACTGTTAAACCACTATGTGGTCTTTTATTGTCTTCGTAAGTCTTTAGTTTAGAAAATAATATACGAGCCCCTTCCCATTTCAGTTGGCCCACCATAGGATTTGGCAGAAATTTTGTTTTTATGAAGCAAAAATAAAAGTACAACATTAACCTGTAAATTTATTTATCTCTTAAACAGTATTTTAAACATAATAAATAAATATGAAGCAACGAAAACCAATATCTAACAGAAAATAAAGACAAATAGAGAAAATAAGAACAAGTAGCGTAAAACTAACAAAACAATTTTAAAATTCACCACTGGGTAACATCGCCTTTATTTTTTATTACAGCCGCAATTCGTTGGGGCATAGTATTAACCAAGCCTTGACATAATTCCGGTGTAAAAGAATCCCATATTTCCTGAAGTCTTTGCTTCAGCTCAGGGATATTTCTAGCAGGATGTTTTCGTAGCACCTTTTTCATCTCATGCCACAAAGTTTCTATTGGTGATAGATCCGGACTGCTAGAAACCCATTCTAAAAGTGCAATACCATTATCCTTTATCCGCTTTAATGCTTTCTTTGAGATGTGACATGCTGCACCATCTTGCTGAAACACAAATTCTTGGCGGGATGTCAAGCATTCTTCCATGATCGGTAAGAGCGATTCTTCCAAAATGGCTAAATATTTGTCCGTATTCACAATGCCGTCAATAAAATGAAGTTTTCCCACTCCTTTAGCTGACATGCTACCCCAGATCATGACTGATGCAGGAAATTTCACCTTTCGTTTGAGACAGTCCGGATGAAACGCCTCATTTTTTTTTCGAATAACTCGACTGCGACTGTCTCCAACACACACTTCAAATCTGGCCTCATCACTCCATTGTATTGCACGCCATTGCTGAGTTGTCCAATCCTTATGTTGTCTTGCCCACCTTACTCTATTTTTCTTCTGCTGCAGTGTTAAAAGCGGCTTTTCTTTGGCCTAAAGCAAAATATTGTCATTTCTTATTTTCCTACCGCAATTTTGCTTATTAAAAAATTTACCTTATAAGTGCCAAAACCCATTTTATGAGCCTCCCTGTGCGTTGTAGATCTCGAAATTCGTCTCCCAACAGCGTCACTCCATAGAGCACTTAGCTCTAAGTAATTAGCTCGCCTATTTTTCTGGATAATCCTCTTCAACGAACGTCTATCCACATTTGTAATTTTGCTTTTTTTAATATATTGGGGCCTTGCAGCAACTGAGCCGGTATTTTTATACAGTCTAACTATGTGTCTTACACTATACCGCGATAACTCTAATAAATTTGCAATTTCCGAATTTGATTTGCCGGAATTGAAAAATTTAATAATAAGTGAACGAATTTTCTCATCAATAACCTTTCCTCTACCCATTTTAAAAAAACACAACTACTTAAGTACTTGAAGCTATACTAAATGCGTACTGACACCTATATGAATATTAGCAACTGTCAGTGTTAGTTTTCCACAGCAATCTTTGAATTATAGGCATCCTTTGTACCAGAACAAACATAGGTTGATTTGCTGTATTTACAAAATTTTTGCTTTTCCTTGCAAATTTAAATAGAGAGCAAGGACTTTGGTATTTTTTACTGGACATTATTTAATATACTCTGCTAATTACTTTGGGGCCTGAAAACAACCTGTAGTATTTGTTATGTTTTGGTGCTGGCCAAAAAACTAATATTTCAGTAGGTGGGCCAACTGAAATGGGAAGGGGCTCGTAGGATGATTCGAATTAGATACATTCTATTGCAAAAATAATTACACTTCTTAAAATCAGTTTTTTCTCTACTGGATGTTCTGTGTAGAAATTTCAATAGATTTCTGTGGGTGAGTGGAACAACGAAGAACTAATGTTTAAAATTGAAAATAGATTTCATTACGAATATGTCAGCAGTTTGAAATAAATAGCCAAATTCAACTAAACAGTGCCATTATTATTGCAATAGATTGTACAGTACAGTACCATATAAACAAGTATCATATGAATGTTTTATAAGGCATTTACGTAGAATATATACACTCACATACTAGCACATTCCCCTCTTATAACAAATTTTAGTATGGTATAATTTCTTAAACTTTATCTTTAAATCAATATAATACCTATTATTCGATACGACGTGTTAACGATAAGTTTGGTCAAACTTCTCCGACATGTTCTATTGATGAAAAATATTTAATAAAAAGTGAATGAGTCTAAAATAAAAATTAAAATATTGCTAAATTAGGTTATCCTATTCATATTCTATTTAACAAAAAAGATTTTCTATGTAAACAACTGCCAATTCTCTAATTCTAATTATACATGACGGAAAGCAAGCTGGGGCTAAAACTGAATTCTCCCTCGATACCCATGTATTTACACTTGCTAATGAAAGATTTTGGTTGTACTGGAGACACCGATGGTACCCGATGGGTATTTGGGATGCGGACAATAATTTTAGGGACACCCTGTATAGACCAAATATTATGATTTCATAGACGAGGAAGAAGTTTGTTTTTAGTTAGCTTGAAGGGGGCATGGTGTAGGTATTGGCACCCTTCTTGAGTGCGCCAATTAGTTTATGATACATTTTATGTAATCCAAAATGTTCTTTCCAGATGTATTCAGATCGAGTCAAAGGAGCCCTTAAAAAAATTATATTATTTACGTAGATCTGTAACTGGAATAATTTCTAAGGAAATGAAAGTCAGTTTTGGAAAATTAAACGTATATTAAGTAAAATCGTGGGTCATTTAATGTATTTTTCGTTTCTTTGATATCTGGGCATTTAAGGGTATTTTTGGGTATTATTCGGTATTTCTGGGTACTTAACGGGATTTTTAGGTACTTAAGGGTATTATTGGGTAATAGTCATAGGTATTCTTTGGGCACTTGAGGGTAATTCGTGGTTTTTGGGTATTTTTGAGGTATTTGCTTATTTGATGAGGTATTTTTTTGGGAAAATAAGGTATTTACGGGTAATATTTAAAAAAAATGGTGTTTCTGTTTAGTTATAAATATATATTTAATAATTGTATTTATATTTCAAAAGCTTTTATTAATTTATATATTTTATTAATAATAATTATGACTATCAATAACATATCTTAACAACTATTACAATATTAAAAATAATAGTGGGTTTACAAAACATTATAAAATAATTATTTTATAAACATCTCCCTCTTCTAATTGGAACCCTTATTTTTCTTAATAAATTTAGAATTTCTCCTAAGTATATTATTATGATTATCCATCTTAACTAAATAGGACCGCGGTGTTTCACATTTGTCAAGTACAACCCCTGGATACCAGTATTTGGTTATAATATCTTGTATAAACACCCTTTCCCCTTTCCGAAAATCTTCTCTAATGCTACTATTACTATCATAATGGATTTTCTGCGATTTCTGGATGTCCTGCATCCTAGCAACTACATCACTTGGTACCAAGTTGGGTTTTAATTTTTCTGGAGACATTGGAAGTTTAGTTCTCAATGTTCTACTACATAGTAATTGTACTGGAGAAAAATTTAGCCCTGCTACTGGAGAATTACGATAATTCAATAAGGTTAGTTCAATATCAGTGCCTGATTCATGGGATTTCTTTAACATAGTTTTTGCAATACCTACAGCTTTTTCAGCTAAACCATTAGATTGATGATAATGCGGACTACAAGTTTGAATAGTAAAATTCCAATCCTTTGCAAATTTTCTAAATTCATAAGAAGAAAACGGTATATTATCAGCAATTAATAAAGCAGGAATTCCTAATCTATCTCTACTGAAAATAGTTTTGAGTTCTTTTATTACACATGAACTTGATTTATTATTTATTTGACAAATTTCAATCTATCTAGAAAAATAATCAACAATTATTAGGTAACTTTTTCCTGCATATTGAGCTGCATCTGCTCCTATTTTATAAAATGGTATATTAGGTATGTCATGATTAATCAAAGGTTCTTTGATTTTGGATTTGGAATATTTCTCACATACAATACAAGAGGAAATTGTGTTTCTTATATCAGTTGATATCCCTGGTCAATAAAAAAAATTTTTTACAATACCATTTATTTTGGTTATTCCAAGATGCCCTTCATGTAATAAATTTAACATAAATTTTCTCGAAGATTTAGATATTATTAATCGATTATCATAATAAAGCAAATTGTCAGACAATTCGATATCATTTTTTAATTTATAAAAATGATTTAACTCACCTATTTCATTACATTTTTTAGGCCAATCAAATTTACAATAATTTATTATTTTTGATAAAATGTCATCTTTACAAGTTTCTTGTTGAATTTCTTTTAATCTGCAATCAGAGATACTTAATTCTGTTTCTGTAACAACGTGTACAATGTCTTTCATTAAGATATCATTTTCTGTATGTGTTTGCACACCACACCTTGAAAGAAAATCTGCAATATACATTTCTTTACCTGATAAATATTTTATCTGAAAAGTATATAGAAGTAGTTTTAATCTATTTTTGGCATGAAAAGCAAATCGCTAAGAGTTCTTTCTCAATTTGAGCATATTGAATTTCAGCAGTATTTAAGGATCTAGATGCAAAGTATACTGGTTTATTATTTTGCAGAAGGCAGCAACCTATAGCATCTTTAGAAGAATCGCATTGAATAGTTATAGGTAGATTTATATCGAATCGAATATATCTAGTACTTGATTACTACAGATAATATTCTTTAACTTATTGAAAGCATTACTTTGTATTATAGACCAATTCCATATTATATCTTTCTTAAGTAATTCTCTTAATGGAGAAATAATTTCTGATAAATTTGGTATAAAGTGTCTGAGGTAATTTATCATACCTAACATTCTTTGTAATTCAATTTTGTGATTGATTTGTACAGTTTTAAGGCTTCAGTGCCTAGTAAGTTTTTTAGTCTTGCTACTTGTATTTCTCTTGATTTTTTTATAGTTTCTGTTGCTATAAGGTATATTATAATTTCTTCTTTGAATTCTCTAAAGTTTTCTGCTACATTTCCATTTAATTGTAGTTGTCGTGGTTTATTAAATTCCATTTTTCTTTCTTTCAATTGTAATGTAGGTACTTTTCGTCTTTAGTACGACTGCGCCATGTTTAGTTATAAATATATATTTAATAATTGTATTTATATTTCAAAAACTTTTATTAATTTATATATTTTATTAATAATAATTATGACTATCAATAACATATCTTAGCAACTATTACAATATTAAAAATAATAGTGGGCTTACAAAACATTATAAAATAATTATTTTATAAACAATTTCATTGTACAAATTTCAAGCAGTGGTTTACCCCTCGTAAATTACATTTTACAACACCTATTGTTATACAGCAAATTCAACTGCTTTTGCTGCTATTGTTATTAATTATTAATAGAATTAATTTGTGGTTTTAATTTGTAAAATAGTTTGGCATACATGATGTTATAACAACATTTTGGGTCCGTCTTACCCAGTTTCTACACACTAACACAAATACTTTTTCTTCTTGTCCATTTTGGTCTTGTAAGTTATTGGCAGCAGCTATGATATTTTTGTCATTAATAGTGTCCACTTCGATGTAATATACTTCATTCTTTAAATATCCCCACAAAAATAAGTCCAAATGGCTTAAAGTCAGGAGATCATGGCGACCAAGGTACCGGTCCTCCTCGTCCAATCCCTTTATATTAATGCTTGGACACGCTGTATTTGATACGGATATAATTGATTCGGTTGCAAATTGTTACGCCAGCGATGGCACTACACTTGGCTCACTGCACACCGTTGTAAAAGTAAGTGCATTTGAACGTGTTTACCGAGAAATCGTTCTGCTAAAGCATTTTCACTTCACCATAAAAGTTCTGAATCACCCTGTATATTATTTAGTTTTTAAATGTCTAAAACTATTTGTATTTGTAAAAAACACTATTTCAAGAATACTGTGTCTTTAATATATGAGGAGAGAAGAGAATGTAGGGCGTCTGTGTAATGTTAGGAAATACGCCGACTTTTTTTTCTAATTCCTAACATCATAAAAGGTCTACAAACTTTTTGTAAACAGAAATAGTATACTTTTTAATAAAATACCATACAATGTAATAAGTGTATGATGTAAGTAATATTATTTAATGGTTGCAGAGAAATTCTGTAATACATTTTAAAGAAACTGTAACGTAATGCCGTTTATTTACGTAATACTAGAAATTAATTCACGGTCTGTAGTCTTTTGTCGAAAATACACTCGTACAATTTTATCTTTATATGTATTCAGACTTCTGTTATTTATTAAAATTATGCGCCGGCATGTTTAATGTATTTGGAAAGGATTTCTACAAATATCTCTATTTTAGGTATAAGCGAAACATGCTGGTACTGATGTATTAAAGCATAGCGGATTTGCTTTGTAGTAATAATAACTGGAGAGACTTTTACATTGTTGTTGGATCAGTATCATGCAAATTTTATTAAATAATTGTATGCAGATATTGAAATAATCACAGTGTGTGTCCAAAATAAATGCCTAAACTACTATGTTTTTGGGGTTGTTCGCGTTACTAATGTTTACTACTCTAGCGTTAGCTGGAAGTTCTTGATCTGTCCTTGTTGTTCTCGGGCTAATCTCTATTGCAACGGACCCGCTATCAAAACTCCTGGACCCGTCCATACAGGTTTTAAATATGTGACAACGTGGCATGTCTAAAACGTTTTTACTCAAACATGAAAGGTTTTCTTATAGCTTTTCTCACAGCATAAAATAAAATTTGAAATAGTGTTAAAAAAATGTGCTATTGCTTGTGAAAAACGTTCATTGTCTCCTAGGCTAAGAATTTAATCCAGCTTTGCAAAAAATTGATATACCATCCAATGTAAGTTACTACAAATGTTCCATTTTTATTTAAGTACGTTCACAAACATCAAGCAAATATTTGGTACAAAACAGAGAAACACACAAGATACAATAGCACAACTATTTTGATATAGTAACACATTACAGCGTTATCATACGTTGAAGTTTGAATGATCTTCATTAAAACTTAAATCATGCACTTCATTAATGCCGATACAATCAGAAAATTACAAACAAATTATGTTAAAAGATTTTTGCTCAGTTGTAATTGTACCTTAGTTTGCAATTTCGTAACACAGTTTTAAATTTTAGTTCTGTTGTTTTTTAATTTTTAAAATGTATTTGTAGAATAACTATTCGTTTTTTACATATATTTTTCATTAAAATGTTTGTTGTTGTTTTTGGTCAGATATAAAAGCCTCTTCAGTATTAAAACTCATATTCTGAACACTCTGTATATTGATTTAAGGTTCTCTTGTTGGATCTACGGCCCGAACCGTTTCTCAGACAATGATCGTTCTTTGAGACGTCCCGTAACCTCTGCAGTTAGCTGCGTCCCATACTTGCCTTTATGAGTCATTTCAGACGAGGACACTGTATCAGATACTGAATCTGCGATACTGGAATTTAACGGCTTCAGTATCCCATATACATATATGTGATTTTACTAAATTTTTCCTTATCAAGCACTGCTAGGTCTATATTCGCAAGATACATGCAGTTCAACTCCTCAATAACTATTAAGTACAGAAAAATAACCCACAACTATACATCTTACTGATTCTGATGTACCATATAAGCAATGGTAATTCTGTATCTGAGAAGCACATACCATCGCAGTTAGATGGACGAGGTACGGAAATTTTTCAGCCGGATACTGTATCCTGCAACCAGCAGCGTCTGAAATGTTCCAACTCGATTAACACCAAAGTAACACTAACGGTGACTGGAACCTTCACAGAGTAACTGTTAGTAGTAGTAGTGTACGGGCGGCATCAGCCTGGCAATTAGGCCACACGTGGGCACTTTTTCGCCTACCCTAGCATCCCATCACGTCTCCACTATCCGCCCTCGACCTTCCTCGAACCTACTCGACGCCATGATCTTAGTCCATGGTAGGCCCCTCATCTCTTCCCTTTGCAGCTCCTCGGTGCCAAATATCCTATATCTTAGTCTTCCAAGGGCCAAGGGCACAATATCCTAGAAAATGGATAAAAATGGATAGAGATCTCCTTCCCCTCTCTACATTCCGGACATAAGAGTAACTCTTACATAATCACGATCAAATTTTTTTACTTTTTGTATAAATAACCTCATATAACAAAGTTACTGTTACGTATTTTCAACTGCTTCTGGTGACTTTACAGTTATCTGACTTCTAAGTAGCTCTCCTGTTTGTCTCGGTCACCAGTGGAGCGACCTTTAAGTTTTCAGAATTTGAGAGTGGCAAATGGCCGCAGCAGTGACTAACTCATGTAACTAAAATATAACTTAATATTAAGTTAAGTAATAATATTTATTAGTCCAAACAACGTTATTGCTACTTGTAGAAATATTAAACATCATTATGCACAGTAACTACAAAATGAGTAGCACCTGTTAAATTTACCATGAAGTAAATTTTACCATGTTTCCCAAAGATGAGAACCTTCATGCTGCTCCTCATTGTGTAATGTCTGTAACTATTCTATTCTAATATCACGCTTGAAGTGTATTTTTTGTCTTTGTGAATATTAACTTAGTGCTAAGTATGGACTAAACCCGATATAATAATAATAATATATTTATTTCTGGAGACAATTATTACACAATTGCATAGAAATAGTCAAAATCTACAACTAAACTGTTTACAAGAAAAAGTCACTAATAGAGTATAAATATTTATAAAAAGAAAATCCAAATAACCATTCCATATCCATTCTAACTTAAATTTTCATATTTCAATTTTCACTTCTCATTTCGATTCACTCCTCGTGGTCAACATTGTTTGTTATCTCTATCGTCTGCTATATACAATTTATTTGTTTTATGTAATCTATAATTATTGTTGAACTTTGTTAAGATAAATTTTTCAATTATTATAATGTTAGGGTATCTAGATTTGGACGTAAGTAACTCTTTGAATTTTTTTATATAGTTTCACTCTTTACCTTTGTTAAATTGTAGGATTAGCTCTGATGATGGCTGTTTGAAGCCGAAAGCGCTAAGCTAGGATTTTAAAATATAAATACACACTTTTAAAATACACAATGTTTGGATTTTCTTTTTATAACTCACCGAAGTGTGTGTGTAGATGCATTGGTTTTTCATCTAATTGAAGTATAAACATTTGTTGAGCAGATAACGCTTAAGAGTAATTTTAAAAGAGACAATAGTTCCACAGTTTTTAATAGTATCACGTAATTTATTAACTATCTTCAAACCTTGAAAGTTACATATTGGTAGTTCCTTTTACAGATGCTAAAGTATCAATAGAGCATTTACATTAACTCATTGTCATTAAATTCCGATAGGAGCGCTAGCGTCAAAGTTAGGTATTAATATTAGTATTCTATGGTCTAGGTTACGAGCCTATGGTCGATAATTTTTTATTTGAATTCGTGTAAGACAAATAGTGATTGTAAATCTAATTTGCATACGTATTATCAAAATAAAACTTGTACAAATACAAAAAGTATTAAAATCTTATTTATGTTAACCTTACATAACCTTGTTTATTTGCATTTTGCATTAGCAATTTGGAAAGAGAAGTTATAAAACATTATTTAACACGGAAATTGTAAACGTTGGAGTGCCTAAAGATTCTCTTGGTAATTCTTAATTTAAACCTCTTTGTTATATGTTGCATGTAATATGGCTAGTAAATAAAAAAGTACGTTAAATGCCCAGTTTCTGAAAAAATGCGTTTAATGTATAAAAAAATCAGTGTTTTAAATAATGTACACATGACATATAAATAATAAACATATGGAGTTTTTATTTGGTATTTTTGTTACAGTACAAGTACAATACAGAAAAAGTTGAAAACCCTGTTAGGTGTTTTAAATGGTTTTCATTTTTGAGTGATATGAGTTGTGTCTTTTTGTAACTAATAACATTTTGAATCACCATATCGTAAAATAACTTGTTACTACTAGATGCACTTGCTATACTCTCAGGATTACCGTCGTTATTATCATTCAAGTAATTTTCGTATGATCACATTTAACTCGTGTCACATTTCTACTTTTTTTCCATCTGCAAGTTTGCCTACATTTCCATTCTGTTTTCGCCTTTTCATGTACCTTTTCATTGCGTGCATTATTTTTTACAGTATTGGTATCGTGTACGAGTAAATATAATGTTGAAACAGCTGTTTTTTTGAGAATTTTCCATTGTCCTAAAAATAAGAATGAAACCTTACCAAATAATGAAAAATATACACAAAAAATAGATCATGTATGCTTGTACTCACCCATAATAGTAATAGTATAACAACTTCTGTAAAATATTTTAAGCAGATCTTTGTGTACTGGGTTGGTTTCTTGCTGGATTCAATTGCTATTAACCATTTTTTTCAGCATTATTAGGGAACTTGCGAAACATGAAATCTTTATTTTTATTAGCAACAGATAAACAGTTATATGGCATGTTTTTTTACAGAAATGGAAACACAACAAATATTTGTGAGGTTAGATTTAATACCTAACGTTGATCGCAGCGCCGCCTACATGTAAATGCTCTATTACTTTCAAGGAGCGTTTCTTAGAGCAAACGACTTCAAAGTAAGGTTTGTAAAATGCGCTAGTTTGACAGACAAGACGTAGCGAAATATTAACTTCACAAATGAAGCTTTTGTCGATATTTCAACACCAATTAAATTTAAAACATAAGTATATATTTTAAAGGCGCATGTTGGGTTTGTAAGTTTAATTACTATGTTTATCAAAAAAATTAAATTTGTTTCAATTTTGGGGTTCAGAGCACCGCAGAATAATATTTATTTCGTAGTACTTATGTGTACTTACATGTTTCATTTAGCTAAGTAATATCTACTGAACGTATGCGGATGCCTAATTTGATTCAGAATTAAGGAATATTAATTGTCAGACAAAGCAAGCAACATATGAAAGAGTGGTGGGGGAGTGTTGAAGTTCCTTAAAAGTTGCAGTTTCCACGCCGTGGACGTTTTTTCCATGAAACTACAACGTCGCTAGAATGTGACCGTACATGTTCATGAAACATCGCCGAAACGTAGTAGGCACCAAAATCTTATTCCTCATTTTCGTCGTAGATACGTAATGGGGACGTTTCTATTACGTACCCATGGCTAGTGATAAGACACTTTAATATTACAATACTCATAGCTACGTTCCAATGACTAATCATACTAATTGGATTCCGTATGTTGTTATCTGAGACACAGTGTCCTCGTCTGAAAGGGCTCTATCAGTTACGGTGCAGTTTTTGGGGAGTTACCGCTGATGATACCAACAGTGAAGACCCGTGAAACATTTTGTACCTCACTAAATGCATCATTTATTTCAAATTCAAATTAAATCTGACAAATAAGAAAGTAATTATGCTATTCCAATTATTTTATAATTGTTTTATGTTAAATAACATTTATATGAAATTTCACTTATGTAAATGATCCTGTTATTGGCTTTCATTTGTATGATCTCAACTACTGAAATCATTCCGAAGAATGTTAATATTTATAATAATGAGAAATTAGGTATATCTTTATAAATAGATACCTATATCTTTATAGAATCATGTGATTGCCACTCTCCTATTCTAAAAATAGTTTTTACGCCATTTTAATTTCACTAATGCTTTATACGCTAACATGTTTATTATACCTTTTATATCACGTATTTATATGCATATAACTTCTTACTTACATTAATTGAATACGTTCACCTATTGCGGCAAGAAAATCCTTGTTCAAGACACATTAGCAGATGACTTTTAGGACTGTAAATATTATTTATAGATATAGCTGTCGTGTATGTGAGGTTTTTAAGACGAGGTTCATTACACGTTATCAGTAATCAGGTAGTAATATTTATTTAAGAAATTGGTTGTTCAATCATATAACATATATATTGCGAATTGTCTTGTGACACCAGTATTTCTTGCTGATTGTAATAAAGGAGGTTAAATTGTTTAATATATATTGTATGTTTCTGTTTATGATATATCTTCGAATTTGTTCTTGATAAAATGACTTTAATTACACATTAAAAATGATTTTTAGATCAACGCATTATGTATATGTTTACTTTAGGAATGGTTTATGCAGTTGCTATACAAGCGTCAGTCAAGGTTATTTCCAAACAGTACTTTCAATATGGAAAAAGGAAATGACTTGAATTGACGCACTAGTTTCCATAAGTGATATTTCGTGTGCTAGTAAGAATTGGACAGCTTAATGGGACATTTTTTCTACCGAAATAGGTTGAGCCAAATATGCAGAAAAAATCGAAGTCTAGCAATAAATTTCCTATCACCAATGAAGCTGGAAAATAACATGTTGATTAAATTTGAGTAAAATTACAATAACAATAATAGCAGGTCTACAAATGAAAAGGTATTTAATGTCGCATAGAACTCTATGTAGATTCCAGAAGGAATTTAGTGTCCATCATTCCAGGATTTAGAGGTATTCTAACATAATAGTGAAAAATGATTGTTTTATGACATTTTTGGAGTTTACTGCTTGTTTGAAGAGAAATCAATATGAACTAAACACAACACAGTAAAGTGATTTTCAATTTCTATTTTAAAACGAAAACGAAATCGATTTTTTTTAAATCGAGATACAGTACAGGTTCACTTGAAGCACCTTAACTTTTTGGTTCTAATATTTTACATTAAAATTTTACATAGAATACAACTAAGTTTTTCTATTTTTACTCTTTGAATTTTTTGCATCGAGAATATGAGGCTATAAGTCACCCGATAATTTAATTCACGATTTCGGCCCAGATCTTATGAAAATTCTTGCCAAAAATAAGAAGGATTTTCCTCTATGGTGTGCTTGAATTTTGTTTAAAATACAGCGGGGTTGACCATTATCTACACTGTCACATTTTGACTGTAACTTGTTAACGAAAGGTTCTGTGAGAATAAAAACGCTATGCATAAATTAGAGACATATCTATGTACTCCCGGTTAGCAATATTAGCCATAATAATTCGCGGAATTCACAAATAATACTATAGTATTCGCTTAAATGTAAATCTACAATATCATCGATTTGAATTGATTTCTCTTATTGAAAGGGGAAGGGGGAGGAGGTTTCTTTAACAATAAGGTGTCTTAAGCAATACTCTAGGTCTAGGACTGTCATCATTAGCTTAGTTCGCACGACACCAGAATCAGTTCCTAATCGTCAGGTATACTCGTATGTGCATTCCAACCAAAATGAAATTCCGGGTGAAATTCCGTAGCGTACACCTATACCCAACCGTCAAAAATTTAGAGAGTGACTCATATTATAAACCCGCTCATAATTTTTAGCAGTCGACACAAAGAAACATACACGCAGTCCCTATATTTTTCCTATAAACTCGTGTGCCGCATATCTCTGAGAGCATATCCGATTACACAGCTTCTGCTGCAGCAAATACGCAAGCGCCAGATCGAAACTTTAGTCTTCTATTGGTTGTGACGAATTGACGGATCCACCTGTTCCATTTCCAGCGCTATCATGGGCGGTCATATATCTTTCGGGCAGGCAAAATTTCGAGTATATCTTTCTGCTATTTTAATTATGAATGCAATTAATTTATTAGTGATTTTGTGTTCTTAAGGATGAAGAATAATTCAAGCTCTACATTCTCAAGCTATTCTCATAATCGCAAACGTCATAATTTAAGTGAGGAATATCAGATTGACATGTATGAAGGGTTTAGGCCGCGAGGTCAAAACATGAGTGTAAGTGATATTGAAATATGTGATTCATTAAGAAGAACGTACGTGAGTAGCATATATGTATAATGCAAAAGAGTGGTAAAGAAGTGCCACTGCAAAACGTATAATAGTGGAAATTTGCGGAAGGAAGATGGTATTTAAAAATAAAAATAAGTTTTTGATAGAAATTGGGTTGCTATATCTTACAAGATAAAACTATGTCTAGAATATATACAAGGGTGCTTTTGAAAATTATGCGTGGCATATGAATTATGGTATGTGAATTTCCGTATAAATGAAATCGAAAAGAGTATACTCATAGAAAAAGACGAAATAGTGATATGGCGAAGAAACATTTAAAATAAATATTGAAAGTTCGGAATCTGTATTGAAGAATATATTACATTTTGACGAAACATGGATACATGAAGGTCATACGGAAGGCGCTATGATGTGGTATAATAAGTGTTAATGTGTAACCATTATACTGACAGTGCTAACCAATAGTGAATAGTGTGTATATATAGCGTAATGTATTCTAAAGCCTTTTGTCCTTGTGGATGCTAAATTTGCGACTATTTGTGCGATTTATTCAGTGGTAGTAAAATCTCAACTTGTAACGAATTTTGTTAACAATAACATTTTCTAACTGTCATGGTAGGTTGTTAGAAGCTCATAACGAACTTAGTAATACCACATAATAATGAAAGTAGCAATAATATTTGTACTGTTTTGCAAAATTTGTCAAAAATTGGTCTAAAATAAATGAACGGTTTCAATACGCCCAGATCGCGACGTGCTTGATTTCCAAGCGCACTATTATTGTGCAAACAGTACTATGTTTTCCCGAAACTATAATGAATTTTCCCGGTATATGTAATATGTTGGCATGGCAGTAATTTTATTTTTGTCAATTGTCAGCAGTAATATATATTTTTTAAATAATTAACTAAAGTGTTTAGTCCAATCTATGCAACTTCATCGCAAGAACTAGATTTATTTAATTTCATTAGTGTCAAAAACCTAAAGCATATGTTACGATAAGCGAATAGGTAACCCTTACTTCTCTAAAGCGTTTATATTTATAGCTTTAAAAATTTAATACTATGTACTGCTAATTTCATAATAACTGGGATCTCTGCCATAAGACATAAATATTTTCTACTACTATCACTGTTTATAAATACCTTGTACATATATACCTTACTCTACGTACAATTTCTAAGAAAACAATGCAGTTCATGAGGCGTTTTCAAGTAATTTATAACACAAACTGTAGCTTAAATTTACAACTGGCTTTCTATTTGCAAAGCAAACCAAGATGTCATTGACTAGGAGCGTTATATCTTGAGACTTTGTTTATAAAACATACGAGTATTTATCATTTTATTTCTTACTGAATCGTAAAGATATATGAAGTAAATTTTAATTTTACAAGTGCGCCCTTACGTCAGGCGAAAAGTGTGACACTTGACCAAATGAAACAGCAAAAAGATATACAAGTAATATGTAAATAGGTTAACGTTTCGTATTTACATCGTTATGCATTTGTGGATATGTATTTTTTCGAACTACAACCGAATTTAAATGCAATTTTACAATATCATTATGCATTTTTAATAAAAACTATGTCATTTGGCATAAAATATGTAATTCAACTGTATGTACCTGGTTACCCAGTTTTGTTTTCTTAAGATTTTTCATTTGTTGTACAGGGTGTCCTTAAAAGGTTAGGACAGCGTTTCGCCACATAAACTATAACTGAAAATAAGTCGATTTAACTAAACTTACCTTAGTCCAAAAGTTGATAATCACGGAGATACAGGATGTCAAACGTTAAAAAATAAATCGGGTTTTCTTTAATAACTTTCGACTGTTTCACGTTAATTTCACGAAATTTTGTATCTAGGGGTTACTTGAGATGGCAAATTCAATTTTATTGTCCATTTCGGTATTACTTCTAGAGGGCGCCACCGGCGTTGATTTCGATCCATTTAAACAGTTACAACTTTTTGTTCCATCCTGTATATTATTTTGGACTGGAAAAATCTCTTCCCCAGTCTTTTATAGTTAAGAAAGGTTACTTTATTGAAGTTACTTGGAGCATCGGTTTCCAAGAAAAAAACATATAAATCTATTGTTTGCAGTGATCTTAATACTAACCATAAATAATTAAAGTAAATGCTCGAAATGGCCACCATTTTCTTGTATGCAGAGATACAGAGAGTGCAAGTAGATCTCAGCATTCAAATTATTTGGTAGAAAAACGTGACCTATTAGATGTGATCCTATTATACCGGTACAAACATTCTAATTTTATGTTGAAAGTATCTTGGTTTTATAGCATGTGGATTTTCTTCAGCGTAGGTATGTTGTTATGGAAGTTAGTTATGCCTCTTCTTGTAGAAACATTTGTGTTGGTTTGTAGATACTGGGTAAGACGGGCCCAAAATTTTGTTAATAATAGCGGCATAAGCATTTGAATTTGATATATAAAATAGGTGAAATAAAATGTAATTTATTTCTTTCCTTGGGTACTTCTCTCCATTTTTAGTCCGGTCGCCGATTGTATGCTTTGCCGCCTTATTAGGTTTTGCAGTGGACCAGTTTTCAGGGCCGTGCAAAAGTATATTTTTAAATCATTTCGAACTACCATTTTTGTTTTTTTTTATTCAAAAATGTCATTCGCAGAAAAGTACACTCATTTTATTTTAAAAAAGAAATACCAACGCTAAATAAAATTTTAAATGAACTTTCAGAGGACAACGATTTGCAAAAAATTAGTAGAAGCAAATTATGGGTAGTCTTACGAGAGTTGAATTTTTGCTGGGAAAAGCAGAACAGGAAGTCAGTTCTTATAGATAAAGATGAAATTATTTGTTGGCGAATATCCTACTTAAGATCAATTAGAAAATTCCGTGACGAAGGGAGGATTATCTAGACCAAACTTGGGTCAACGAGGAATATACTGTAACAAAAGTATAGCAAAATAAAAATTTTTGGATGGACTTTCTACAGGGTTCAAGGCACCTTCAGGTAAAGGGCGAAGATTTATAGTGACATATAGGTAGTGCCAGTGGTTTTGTAGATGGCGGTTTACTTTTATTTAAATCTAAAAATACAGGTGACTATCATGAAGACATGAATGCAGATGTTTTTGAAGAGTATTTTACACAGATGTTGGATCTTATTCCTCCGGGGTCTGTAATTGTCATGGATAATGCCAGTTACCATTAACGGCATATCGAGCGGACACCTACGACTGCTTGGAGGAAAGCCGATATAATTCAATGGTTATCCGGAAAAAACATTTCTTTTGAAACAAATATGGTGAAAAAGGAACTTTTAACACTTGTCAATCTTAATAAAGATGAGAAAAAATATGTTATCGATGAAATGGCAACAAATCGCCAAATAACTGTACTACGGTTACCACCTTATCACTGTGAACTTAACCCAATCGAATTAGTCTGGGCGCAGGTAAAAGGAGATGTAGCGCGAAATAATACGACGTTTAAATTAAGTGACGTGAAAATTTTGTAAAAAAATTCCTTGGAACGAGTAACTGCAGATAACGGCAAAGGTGTATACATCATGTACAAAAAGAAGGGGAGAAAGATAATAAGATAATTCATCAGAATATTCAGAGGATGAATTTTAATATACCTACTTGTTTATTTTCTTTATTGTACATTTATACAACACTACATTTACTCACCATAATTTGAATTTTCAAAATACATATATTTTTGTGTGGAATAAAAGTCTATTCATTAAATTTAAATAAATATTTTGATAATAATATTGAATACTTTTATTTGAATTACTAAAAACTCTCTTAACCCGGTTATGATGCTTAAAGTAGCCTCTAGTTTTGAAATGCTGTTTTTATATTTTTTACTTATAAGAGAAATGGACCGAGAAATTGAAGCGGCATAGACACAGACGGATTGTCGGGGATTAAATTTTAGCTACCTGCTACAATTTAGTACGGTTCGATCACACAAAGTTCTTTTAAAAGTACACCTCATCTATACCGATAATACATAATATAAAAATATTGAACATAAGCACCAGTATTACATTTATTTACGATTTGCATACATAATAAGCTTTTATTACTCTCTTTCATTTCTAGACAAAAAAATTCAAATTGCTCTAGAATAAAATTTATCGCTCTAATACATTCAACGGCCGTGGACTTACCAAGACACACTTCTGTACCATAGTATAGTAAAAATGGAGACTATGTAGAAAAATAATATGTATTAAAATTGTAATTTATTGTGACAATAAATTTAATAAAACTGAGTATATTCGACAAAATTTATCAAATTGAATTCAGTCTCCAGCCGAATTTTCCTTCAGATAAGAAATTGAGAGATTTATCCTGAGAAAATTAATTTATGCCTTATAGAAACGTTCTAAGAATTTGCATCCGTCCAAACAGCGTCCTAACTCTACTCCCCCGTTGGTACGACGTAACTTAGTTTATGAAATTCGGTTTCAATCAACGAAAAATTGAAACGTAGAAACGCCATATCGTCGCAACTGTATAGCAGCGTGATCGAGGAAATTTTCGCTGTGCTCGCTTGCCCCTAGTATAAATTATCACAGCGTGGTTTCTTATCTCGATGGTAATAAAATTTTGATGATGTTTTACAAGAAAATTTATTGTTCTCGTGATGGATTTAGTTGGAATAGGAATATGCAAAACCAGGGCGATATTAAACCGGGCGCCATCTAATGAGCTTGACGTGAGGTAATATATAGCACAGTATTATAAAATTTGTGACTTTCCTCGAGATTATGTTATTATTTCGGGCCAATGGTTCCGACACTACCGCATGACAAAATCTGATCTATAGTTGACGTGACTGCGGGTAATTTTGTCATATTTGTTTAATGGAAAAAAGTTTTATGTGATATGCTACCAACTATTCGGAATGATATTTCGAGCCATCAAAATTAATGACCTGCTGCCTACATACCGTGTACTTAAAAACCCACGGAAAAGTTCTAATTTGCTGGTAGGTAATTATTCCTGTGCAGTGTGATTGATGAAAGTTAAGATTAACGTACATTGTTGAATAAAAGTATACCTAAATGTTTTAAAGCAACGGAATGCATTGTAATCACTTATCTACAATGTAAAAGAGCTTTCTTTTTACAAACCGTTTCACGAAAATACTGAGAAACGATTTGGTTTCATTTAATAAATGATCTTCTTGAAATAGGCAACGAAATGTCATTCATTGTAATTACATGATTCATTTGGTCAATTAATTATGTTGAGAAAATTAATCGTTTACTTTCCTCAGTGCAAGGTGATAGGCACAAAATGATACTGACTGTCAGATTGTGGCTTGCAGAAAGATACAGTTATAGTCCATCTAAAAATGATTAAGACTTGATTGTCATTTGAGGATTACATACTCATTCTTAGGCAGAACCGAGCATGTTATGTTTACAAATTATCAGTATATGGTAAATACAGGTTTATTTCCAATTGGGAAATATTTATATACGAGAGATATTCCAAAAGTGTGATGTAAGGCTGCTTATTGTATAAATAAAATACTTGTATGTAATAAATATAAATATTATAAAACAATTATAGGCAAATGTATAAAGTTTTGTTAGTTAATCTTGGAAGTCGTATATATTCACATGTAAATTTTAAAATAAAATATATACGCATATACGCACTCTCCTATATAAAAAATAATGTAGCCATGAATAAAATGTGCACTAAAATGTTTAATTAAAAAAACAATATAAATTATTATAAAACTAAAATAGGAAATAATATAATCTAATAATAATAATAATATATTGTTTACAATTTACAAATGCTGCTGTATAGGTTTTTACTTACTCTTTTAATGCAGCTCTTCATGGACTCCTACACGAAGGTGTTTGTGACGTTTTGTAATTTAATAAACTATATATTCTTTTTAGTAAAAAAAATACTCAAATGAGAACCCAATGTATAAGTATGTCCAGGTCATTTTTTAGTACTTAATATTATTTTAATGATTTGGGTTTTTCTATACGTATATTAATTAATTTAACACAAATTATTTTAATTTATTTAAAGATGTTACTGTACATACCATTTTTATTATATACTGTTTGTGCACTTAGAATCGGTGTACCAGTTTGAACTTCAGCATCTTGAAATTTTGGCGCCAAAATAGTTTTGGTAGATATTATCAGAAACTCTGCTTGTACCAAAAATGTTTGAGTATAAAATTTGCATGACACAATTAAGTACCTACTTACATAATTATTGCATATTACACTTACTGAGCGAAAACTATGGGTTTGTTCCAACACAGCAAGAATCGATTCCGAACCGTCCAGAATTAGTCAGTCAGTTCAGTTGTTAATGTACTCTCGGCGAATGCGACGTAAGACGGTGTTGGTCAAATATTTTTCACGGTTCTGAACCAGTTCTCGACGGTTGTTGGAACAGACATTATATATCGTTTGATAGAGCGCTCACCGTAAGCCTTAAGAGAGGATAAAGCAAATAAGTAAGAACTGAATCATTCTTCAAAATATTTGCAAATTTACTTATATAGCAGAATCTTTTTATAAACTAGATATATTAAACTCCTATTTCTCGACGCCTATGACCGCTCGCGTACGTCAAAAATGTAAACACTTTTGTTTACAAAATGTAGATTATTATTTTTATTATTTTATAAGAAACATGGAGAATATGGTTTATAAGACACTTACGCAAAAAATATCCACCTGCATGGACTAGTGGATTTCCTTCTGTTAACAAATTGTAGTATTCTGAAATTTATACTATTAAATTGGCTTAATTTTGTTTAATTTAGAAATTTTTTATTCTTCTAGTCATTACTTAGAATGAAGGTACGAAATTAGTTTTTATTTTTTGTTAATTATTTATGCTCTTCCTGGACATAAATACTACATCATTTTCAATTTGTCTAATACTTGGTAATAAAAGAATATGATTGATAAATTGTTTTGATTTTGAAAAAATACAAAAAAAAAAAAATTCTAAAAATTGGTGCTCTATCAACTTTACATTATTTAAAAAAAAATGTATATGTACTTGTTTATTTGAAATTGAAACATCTTATTACGATTTCCCACCTTCGTATGCGACTTTGTTAAGCACGTGTTCTAAAAAAATAAAATCTTTATCTCGGAGTTTCGTCCGTATGGAGATGACAACTATTCGGAACTTTCATTATAGGATACTGTTATGAGAAAGGTAGATACCTGCTTTTTTGCAGTAATAATGACACTACCTTAAAATAGTTTTTGAGCTTCTGGAAGTTCTGAATGAAAATTTCATTAAATCTCTATTAGCGAGTGAAACAATAACTAACGTTAATAGTTGAAAGTAGATTGCATTATGAATACGTCAACAGTTCAAAAGAAATCGCAAAATTTATTTTAAAGGGTGCCATTATTATTGTAAAAGATTGTACATAGAGATCAATGTATGTAAAATTTTACATCAATTGTGGCTAACATCACTCCAAGTTATACCTACTTATATAAAAATATTTATGCGCCTATTGCATAACAAATCGCTTTAACAAAACCAGAGTCCATTGTGTATATACACAAATTAATAAAACACAAAAAACGTAACGAATACTGATTTCACACAAAGTGCCAATGACGGTTATAAAACGGTCACTACCGGGATGGTGTGAACGATAGAAATATGTGACGTCACAGCGCCCGCTGCACTGATCTCGAGGGCAGAGCGAAGTTTCAGCATTCATATCTCCTTTGTTTTTTGGTCAATTAATCTAATTTTTCGAACATATGCTTGAATCGTTTAGATCTGTAATAATATTGACAAATTTAGAAATTGCAATATAACCAAACATACCCATATACAAAGCTGCACATAGCCTTCAAAGTGGGGCCAAGTATTTCGAAAAATGTCTCTGAATTACTTTAACTTGGAGTAAGCAAATTTGGTACATGATTTAGGTTTATTATTAGTTTTCTTTGACTATGAGTTCAAGTAAATTGAAACACTACAAGGTGTTCATTGAGGGTGAGTTACCCCTAAAATTATACCAAATCTTTTTCCAATGATTGAATTTAAAAACAATGATAGTATCCCGTGAAGAATTTAATTTCAAACACTTTTTTACTCTTGTCAAATTTTAAAAAAGATTTTCAAGAAAAATTAAAAAATACGTTAATTAAACAAGATTTTGACAGTGGTTATTAAAGAAATCAAAAAGTCAGTAGTAGGCTTTGTCTTTAAAATTTTACAGTTCGTAATATAACTATTTTATTTCTGCTACTGTTTGTTGTTGAAAATGGATGGAAAATTTACATTCAACAAATAAGTTGATATGTTACTTGTGTTAGATTTCGGTGAAAGAAACTGTACAAGAAGTGTGGAAGAATATCGTAGGAGATTTCCAAATGGACTGATTACCCATAGAGAATCATTTTTTAATATTTAATGACTGGGTTGAGAGACAGGAAAATGTTTCCAATAATATCTGAAAACGTCCTAATGTAATAAGGGTACAATGTGCAAGAGCCTCAATATTTGAAATAACGAGTGACATTTTGCGAGTTTATCTTGTATAAGGATATTAATTTTCACAAGATTTTTTTTCACAGGTGAGGATTGCTCGATCGTAAAGGAATTACAAATATTCACAACTTTAATTAATATTCCGATGTAAACTCTTATGCAATAACTCCTAGACATTTTCAACGCGAGATAAATGTTTCTCCCAGTATTATTGATCGTTATTTGATAGGACCAGTTATTTTGCCAAATCGATTAATTGGCGAAAGTTATTTGGAATTTCTACGAAATACTACCTCTGATCTAATTGAAGATTTACCGTTGCAACTTAGACTAGAGTTTTGGTTTCTGAATGATGGTACACTGCCTCATTTTAGTGCTACTGTTAGAGACTTTTTGAATTTTAAGTTTCCAAATAAATGGTTAGGACCAGGAAATAATTATCTCTAAAATTAACCACCAAAATCGCCGGGCCTCAACAAATGTGATTATTTTCTTTGGGGAAGGAAGGATTTTGTTTATTACTCGCCGATTGAATCCCGAGATGATTCGTGGAATCGTATTATGAATAAATGTAACGATATAAAAAAGAGTAAAGTGTTTTAAATTAAACATTCTGGCCGGGATATTTTACCATTCATTTTAAATACGATCAATGGAAAAAAAGGTATGGTGCTTATAATTTTAGGGGTGACTCACCCTCAATGAACACCTTGTAGTATTTCAATTTACTTGAACTCATAGTCAAAGAAGACCAATAATAAACCTAAATCATGTACCAAATTTGGTTATTCCATGTTAAGTGATTCTAGTAATAATAGAATTTTTTTTCAAAATATTTGGCCCTAATTGGTTAAATTGCAGTATTTTGAGACCACCTATAAGCAAGCTGCTCCGTGTCGGTTCTTATGCGGAACACTACATGAGTACACAAGATGTGTCTACATCTAGTGGTTACTGGCTGACAATTGATTTGAACAGTTGCTAAAACTAATCAGAAATAAAATTGTCATTCGTAGGTATCTTTGTTAGAGTAAAAATTATACAGCTGCGTTGAATAAAGTAATAAGTTATGAATGAAAAATAAACGTAAATATGGCACAAAACATACAGCAAAAATTATAAAAAAACCATTTCTGTGAATATCAGCTAAACGATTTCTAAGAAAGTAGTTTAGGTAGACCGGGGACAAACTGTACCAGGGTACAGTTGTAACGCCGCCATTATTTCGTAAGCCATAACAGGTGCACATGCACAGAGTCCGTGGAAGATTTGTCTAGTACGTGGCAACGTTTCGCTTAGTTCATAGATGGCCTCCGTGACGAACTAGCGCATAATCTAATGAAAGTGTGTTTTTACGTATCCCAAGTAAATTTTTGCAAGTTTAATTATTATGAAATATCTTGGTCCTTAACTAAATCAGCTGACTTCAGTAACTGCCATGTGATTAACTGATTATCTTTACTATCTATTTGTATACTGCAACTGATTTTGTTTTTATGGTTAGAGAAACTGATCAAAATGGAGAAAAATGCAGTCGGGGATAATAGTAACAACGTCTACGGGGACGATTGTACCGTTACAATTATCCCCACGGGGACGTTTGTAACGGTATAATTACCTACTAGGAATGTGATTGACTACTAAGATTTGCTGTTTGTAGTATTTTAAGATGAGTTACATAATAATAGTTGGTCGCACTAGCAGTTTGAGTTCCAGAATTGCAATAAATTTTAATATTTTGCTTTTATTTATAGAATGCCTAGAACAAGAATACGCAAAACAACACGAGCAACACATGAAATTAGTGTATATCAGCGGGCATATGAAGAGAGGAATGAGACAGGTTGGGGCTCTAACCTCAGCCGAACGTGGAAATCTAGTTATCATTACCGTGGCAGTTAATGCTATCGGTAATTCTACACCACCTATGTTCATTTTTCCCAGACTGAGGTATCAGGAACACTTTGTTAGAGATGGGCCTGTAGGATCTGTTGGTAGAGGTAATGCTAGTGGATGGATGCAAGAGGAAGATTTCGTTATATTTTTGACCCACAATCATTCTTCACATGTATCTATACAGGCGCTGGATTTCGGTAAGGAGAATGGTATTGTAGTTTTATCTTTCCCTCCACACTGCTCTCATAAACTACAGCCGTTAGATCGGACAATGACAATATATGATATTACAAGTATTACGAAAACAGCGTTGCCTCTAGCACTAACTCCAACGAATATTCAAGCTGGATTTCGATGCACTGGTATATTCCCATTCAATAGAGACATTTTTAGTGAACTAAATTTTGCCCCGTCATCCGTAACAGATAGGCCTATTCCATCACCACATGGTATTGAAGAAAGTACAATATCCGCAGAAACCAATCAACCAGCGACAAGCACAGCAGAACCATAGACAAGTAGTATGATACGACAACTCACAATAACACCATTGCCAATCACTCAACCGTCTACAAGTTCTAAACTAACACAACCAGTTTTCGAACAATTGACATGCATACAAACAGCTACATGTTCTCATCTCTCGACAACCAGTCCTCATTCAAACACAACGCAACAAACAAATATGTCACAGGAAATAGTCCAAGCAACTATCCAGACAGGATCCGCTCCTGTATTTTCTCCAGAATCCATAAGACCTTTTCCTAAAGCTCCTCCAAGGAAAAATCAATGCAAGAAAGCAACGAAAAGGAAATGGGCAGTTTACACGGATACGCCTGAGAAAGAGAAAATTAGGATGGAATATAAGAAAAAAGAGAAAAAGAAAGTGAAGAAAAATTTTAGTATAGATCACGATAAAGGAAAGCAAAAGAAGGAGAGGAAGAAAAAGTCAACTGCATCAAAACCATCCGAAACAAGCGACGAAGAAGATGAATATTTTTGCTTAGTGTGTTTGGAACCTTTTAGCTCAAGCAAACCCGGCGAACAATGGGTTCAATGTATGAAGTGTAAGTTTTGGTCTCACTTAAAATGTACCAAACAGGAAGATTTTTATATTTGCCAAAATTGTGATTCTGATTGATATCCATATCTAATATATTGATTCATATGTTTTGCCAATGAAAAAAATTATTTTGTGTTATTAATGTAGTTTGACTAAAGTTCTCAATGTAGTTATATTTTAAAATGACAATGTGATGCTTATTTGTGATTTTGTCACTTAAGTACAAATTAAAGAGTATGCTTAAAATAAATGACATATATGTTACAATTGTACCCGTTCACTGTTACGACTGTCCCTGGGTTTGGTGCAGTTGTAACATTTTGCAAAGTCTTTAATGCATGCAAATAACTTTTTCTCTAATTGTAAATTAAGTTTGATTCGATGTCATTTTGTAAAGGAATGAATTCTGCATCACAAGGTATCAGAACCGTTTGTGTAACTGCTATATTTTTGATACCACTGCTCAATAAACCAAAAATGTTACTATTATCCCCGGTCTACCCTACTACTTCCAACACAAATTTTAGGTCTAGAGAAAGACTACCTAAATCTATCACGTATTATGCGATGAAAACTATTATGAAGAAGTCAACCAAATATCTCGGTAATAAAATTATATCGGCGAAATAAAGAGTCAGAGGGAGCACTTCCTTTGTATGCGGAACGCGTAATCATCAATCATAGGTATGCACTTAAGAGAAGGGGCTGGCAGCAGATATGTTAAAGGGAAATCAATGAAATAACCCATATAATCCGGGGATAACAAGGTCTAGAATTGGAAACTTTAGACGCACTGGATAGAGGTAAATCCGACTCCAAGTGGCGAATATATGTGCGTGGGGCTGAACAAGAATTATTTTTCCACTGGGGTGGTCCGGTTCACTAAATCATTTATTTTTATCATAAAGGTACAACCCTTTAAAGACCTTTTTGCCCAAAACATGCGACATACAATGAGAAATTATCTCACTTGTCCCAAAACGCGTTTGTAATTGACTGCAAATTAATCGTATTATATTTTCCTGGTCTACTATGACCACTAAATGTGTTATTTAATTTTTACTTCATACAATTTATTCCAAATGTGAATTAGTTTACAAACTGTATTGCAATAAACATTTCCCGATACAGAACTTTTTAAAAACAATATTTTTGTGTTTCTTTCTTGAACTTTAAAAGACTTGAAATTATAGTTTTCTGTTAGTTCCAAAAAGCTTACAATGACATATTTTTAGGTATTTGGACAAATAAAATCCACTGTGAATGTTATCGAAAACGTATTCCTTTCTTATTGGGACATATCGCTCTCTTTCTCAGAGGCAACTCTGAATTTAAGTATTTATATTTGATATGAACACTAGTCCATGACATTTTGGCACACGGTTTGAAGTCTGTAGCCTGTGACGTTTCGGCCTTATTTTCGAAACAATCATTGTTGGATGCCTTCATCTCAGTTGATATTATTTTGAGTCTTCTGGATACCTATTGCTTTTCTGTAGAGCCTTGGTCACAATCTTCTCTACTATACATCAGAATGTTGATTTAGTCCAAGTCTTTCGCATGTGATTTATCTTCCTAGAGGTGTTGCAACCCATACCGTACCGCATCGATATTGTTTTATTTGTCAGTATATTCTTGATAGGTCGTTGCTACATCCTCTTCCTTGATCTTAGCCTTTTTGATTCAATGTTTCTGTTGGTATATTCCTCTAAATGTGGATGATAGATAATACAGTTCTTGTCCATAAATGGTTCATGCTCGATGCATTAAAGTGTGATGACACCGTGATTATGGACGGGGTGGTGATGTGAGTGAGTATTCAAATATTTCTCGTTCTTTCTGTCACTTAAAGGCCCTCAATTAGTCAATATTATCAAGTTAAATTGACTCCACCGGGAAGACTCTGCCTCAATTTTTTCCGGACGAGTTCTACCTGTGTCTTAAAACAAATCTGTGATTTTTTCAGTTACTCAAATAAATATATAATACGTCTGTATTCTATAGGTTATGGACAAAAGACATGCAAGTATTTGGTGAAATCTTTGCTATGTTGTTGTTGGTTGAAGTTTTTCAGATTGACTAGTTACTCTAAAATATGTATAGCTTTAATGTTGGAAACAATATGCACTATTGGTTGAAGGAGGTGTCAACTTAACTTGGATTTCCAACATCTTATCTTTCTAAAACTTAATGAATATATAAAGCCCCTTTTCCGAAAATACGATCTTCTAATGCAGTTATGATCACAATATTATTTTGAATTTTGAATAAGTCCAAGCAGAATGTTCAGAGAGAATGAGAAAATTTCTCATATTGTAGTGCTAGCATCACAATATTCTAAATAATTCTCGTACAAGCGTACTTATACAACTGGTTCATAACTCTCGATAACTTACCTGCCAATGTGATTTATGACTTGTTGCAAAAAAGGTATATTTGGCCACATCATATTCTAATAAGTCACCCTTTGGGTATTAGAATCTCTTTAGACTATGGTAAAATACCTATAATAACGTATAATAAATTAAACTGCTAGGTACTAATCCTAATTGCATGATTACCTACTTGCACCATAGGGAAAATAATCGGCGATTATCATCGGATTTTATTTGTACCTACTGGTGCAGGTATCTAGTATGTATTTAGAATCGTTCAGACAATTTATTTTTCAAATTTTTTGTATGAAGGATCGGCCCTAACATTCAAAGGTCTTATAGAGATGGCATTTGGTAGATAAAGTTTTAAGGTCACCTTACTGTAAATAATTAGGTATTATGCGGTTCTTTTTATGGCGCTATAAATCAAAGTAGCCCTTCCTCGCTCCTAAATCTTTAAGTCAAGCAAGATTAACAATACAAATCCGGATTAGAATCGGGCATAATTTAGGGAATTAAAGACAAACGTATTTCCCATAATCATACATCAAGCAGACACCTATCGCACCACTACATGGTGGAAAACCCAGTTGCCGTGATTGTCTTGGCGGCGCGACACGCAGCTGACATCGGGCACACGCACCTCCCAGTAACCTTCCTCATTGAAAGAAACCAACGGTGCGTTCTCACTGGCTGATCAATAACAGCCACGAGGCATTCTCTATAATCGAGCCGTAAAATACTGCCAGGAAAGTTAACAACTGAGTTAAATTGTGTGGCACGCTGGCGCTCCGGCTATGCGGACGCCGGGCTAATGAAATTTTTTGTGCTTTTGTGACACAGGGCTAAATTTAGCCGCGCGGACAATAAATCTGCTGTATGTAAATGGATTTCGGAAGCATAATGTGGCGGTTTCTTTTTAATACATTCTAATTTGCATAATAGACAAGTATCGGAGCTGTACTAAATCGTCCGAGAAAAAGCCTGAAGTCGCAAGTCACAGCTAGCTGGTACAAAGGCTTCAAGTAAATGTAAATGTCACGGAGAAAAATCATTACAAGTCACATGCGGATTTTATATTGCCGTTATTGTTTTAAACCGTCTTAAATTACATACTACACATTTTAAAAAAAAAAAAACGCCAAGATTTTGTATAGTTAGTCAATGTTTTTCTAATTTACAAGAATTTTTGTAAGTCTGTAGGTGTTTTTTCACTACAAATTTTTTGGACATGACGTTACATCGAAATGGTTCATCGAACGTTTCGAAACAGAATCCCATTATGTCTTTGAAATTGAATACGTCCTTTTTTATCCCATTGTTCATCACAAGAATTTTTGATATATTCTTTATTTTTATTTTTTTCCTCATAGTTTTTTTATCGTTTGGTTATTTAATTTGAGTATTTAAAATTAAGAAACTATGAATGGAAATCGAAAGAAAAAACGTTTAAACATTTTTGTATGACATATAAAGAGTTGAATGTCATCCAAGTCAGACATACGAGCAAAAGTGTGCGGGTTATTTTTTGAATACCTAGGTTACAATTAATTAGTATATGCTAAATTAATGGATGGAAACTTTTTGTTTAAAAGTTCCATTAGCATTAATTCATATTCAGCAACCACAGAAACATATGTTTTATATTGTAGCCCTGTTCGCAGAACTGTTTCTAACAGTCGCATGCGCATTGTATTTGCAACGCTCATATAAGGTTCAAAATGCATTGTTATAAATGTAAAGCATATGAATCTGACGATTGCAAATGGAAACTAATTTTGGTGTACTATGAAACAAAGCTTATATTAATACACTACCAAACGTATATAGTTAAGAAAAGGCTCTGTTAAATAACATAATTTTGAATGAAAAAAAATTGCAGTAAACAATTTACTCTCGGGATTTTTTTTTTTATGTAATGGTCAAATTGATTAATTTAATTGGAGAAAATTTAATTTCTTTTTTCCACGGTCGGGAGTAGAAATCAGTTTCTATGACATCAAAATTAAAACAGAAGTAGTCGATTATTCCCAAGGGAGTATAATGCTCCCAAGGCAGTTTGCATTATGGAGAACGTTTTTCATGCAAAAAAAAAGATAACATTGAAATTATTTATTGACATTTAAATTAAATGTTACATTTGTACAATTTTCAAAATTAATATTAGAAGGAATATTACTTTCGCTTACATTTACAGTTTCTGTGATTGCGCTAGTAGTGGTACCTACTAAAACCTGATTAGCAATTTTGGATTTATTTTCAATGGAGTTCTCGACATAACCCTCAGCGACTGTCGCTGATTTCCAACCAGCATGACATTTTATTGTCGTGATATCCACACCAGCATCTGCCAGTAATATCGCTGAAGATCTTCGTAAGCAGTGACCAGTATAACATGCAGCATCAGGTAATTTTAAATACGAAGCTACTACACTCGGAATTTTTCCCATGGTATTCTTGCCAACTGGCTGCGAACTACATTTTCCTGCTTTGTAGTACAAAAAAAGGCGCTTATGCTTGACGTGGGGAGGACGAAGGGACAGGTATTTTCGAAACAATTCAAGCATATTTCCCACATCGGTAACCAGAAAGGTTCGTGGAATCTTTGTCTTAGTGTTTGGAATTTTTACAATCAAGGAAGAGCCTGCATCCTCAATATCATCTACAATTAAATTAACTAGTTCATCAGTTCGACAAGCACCGGCAATCCCCAGAATTAATCCAACCTATAAAAAATCAAAATACTTAATAATTGAATTACCTAACAAAAAAGTAATCTTACCATAATCATTAAAAATTCTTTGTCATCTGCACTTGATAGAAAACGGTCGATTTCACCCTTTGTCAATATTTTCGATTTTTTCGCTTGATATCCGTCACCGGTTCTTTTCAAAAATGCGATCAGCTTGGGGAATTTGCTTATATCTATGTTGTCGTAAATTATCAAGCATGACTTAACCATAGAATATTGCGCCCATAATGTGAAAGACTTGTAATTATTTGCATTTTCACTGAAGTATGCCAACAAAACATTCTCGCTGTATACTTGATCATTTTTCTCGGCGCACCACTTTTTGAACCGATTGTAGGCTATATCGTATAAAGATCTTGACTTCGTAGGCAGCAAATTGCTTATTGCAATATTTGCAGCCTCCACAATCTCTTCCGACTCACAATTATTCATTGTGCACTAAACAAACTTTAAACTAAACCGAACTAGCACCTTAATTTCACAATTCTTTTTGTTTGTTTGTTTTGTAGTTATGACAATAACTCAACGACTACTAAATAAATGCTCAAATCCGAATACAATAATTCTGGTGCTACTTACTTCATAATGACAAAATATGTGTTTTTAAGTTAATGAGACCGTGGAAAAAATAGTATATACCATTCGGGAGAGATGCTATTTTGTCACCGGTGCATTGTAGCCTTCGGGCTTCAAATTGCACCTCTGCCGAAATAACGCATTTCTCTCCCTTATAGTACAATGTACTATTACGAGTATTTGTTTCGAGTATCTATGATAATTGATGCGACGTTCGGGGAATCTTAATTGTTTGTTTGAAGACATGGAACTTGTAAGTAACATTTATTAGTCCAAACAACGTTGTCGCTACTAGTAGAAATATTAAGCACCTTTTAAATTAACCATGAAGTACATTTTACCATGTAGTTTCCCATAGTGTTTGTTATTATCTAATGTATATTCGATCATGTCACGTGTGGAGTGTAATTGTCTTTGTGAATATATATCACAGTTGTTTTTATAATTATTAACATAGTGCTAAGTGGTAGTGGGAACTTTGAACAGACAATGTGTGGCAGTAACAACTTTACTGCTACTTTAAAGTAACGCTACAGCCTTGTTCGATACTTATAGTAAATATTTCTTGGAAGTTATATATTGCAGTTCCCGTTACGGATGCTAAAGTATTAATTACTTCAAGTTGCTTTCCTTAGAGCAAACGACTTCAAAGTAAGATTTGCGAAATGCGCCATTTTGATAGGCAAGACTTTGACCTGATTAATTCGAAACTTTTTCGTCTCCTGTTTTTTTTTCGGCGTTTAGTCTTGTTTCTGAGATATCCAAAGAAATTGGTGACAGTGTAGCGCATCAGCCGCGTAAATTTCATTTAACGTTATAGCAACCCATGAAGACAAAACTCAGTGATTTGTGTAAACTGACGTTTTGGGCGCCGCGATAGCTGAGATGGCTGGGAGACGACTGCTTGTGGAACCAGTCTGGGTCGGCTATGTCGGTGTGGGTTCGAATCCCACTGTAGTACCATGGATGTTTGTGCTCGTCGAGAGATGTACAATAAGTCTATAGGCTGCGGTGCTTCCGGGGACACTGTCGGACGGCTCTAAAAAAAAAACTGACGTTTGTGAAAATCATTGTCAAAAGTATTATTTAAAGAGTGTTCTTAGCGTTAAGAAAAAATGCCAATAACCTCAAACATAAATTTAGTAACAACTACTTATTACAAGATTTACAATAAACTTATCAACTACTAAAAAAATTACAATAATTGTTCAAAGTGCATTCCTCCAGCCTCAATACATTTTTGGCATCGACGAACTAGTGCATTAACCGCAGCTGCTATTGGAACAGGATTGTTTTTTATGTCATCACAAGCATGTCTTATCCTTTGGATCAATTCCTCACGGGTATGTACTGACGTATACATACATAATTGCTTTTAGATGGCCCCAAACGAAATAATCTAGAGGATTAAGACCTGGCGAGCGCGGAGGCCAAGCGACTGGTCCTTCGTAAGGAATCGACATATTTGGGTGGTTGTTGGGTTGCCGTCCAATCCATCGACGAGGATAATTCTCAACCAACCACTGCCGTACTTGCCTTCTGTAATGTGCAGGGGCACCACCAACTGCATCCAGTTCCCTTGGCGTAAATTTAAGGGGACATCGTCAAGCACGTCGGGGAGGGAGTTTTGCAGAAATTCATGAAATAAATCCTCATTTAAACGAGGAGTCAAAATACCTATCCAAACATTTACACTAAACTGTTGCTGAAATGAAGATTGATACATCGAGGATTGACTTCACTCCAAACGTGAATGTTGTGGTAATTCACAATCAGATTTTTTGAAATTAGATTGGTCGGTCCATAAAACCTTATGCAGAAATTGTGGATTTTTCTGTTGAATCTAAAACCCATCTACAAAAATTTAAACGTTTTTCAGCATCTCCTGGCAACAAACCTTGAACTGGTTGGTGATGGAAAGCCCTTCGATGATCTTGTTTGAGTTTTCTCAGTACTTTTGATTGAGATAAATGGAGTTGCCGAGCTGCTCGGCGTGTGCTTAAAGTTCTATCGATATCAAAAAGATTAAGAATTCGCTGATTATTTCTTGGCGGTACATTACGATTATGATCATTGTAGCGGCGTAAACCATATTCCGAAAATCGACAATGTACATCTACAAAAACTTGTGCATTTGGAATTCTTTTATAAGGGAAGCGTGTTCGGTACTCTCGAACTGACGCGTTGGAATTTCCGTCACAGAAACCATAAACATAATGTATATCGGCATATTCAGCATTTGTAAACGTTCTTGGCATGTTTTCGTAGCACTAAAAATGCTCTTGAAATAATACTTTTGACAATGATTTTCACAATTCAATTTCTTTGAATATTTCAGAAACAAAACCAAACGTTGAAAAAAAAAACACAGGAGACGAAAAAGTTTCGAAATTAATCAGGTCAAAGTGGTGTGTAGATGTTTTATTGAAATTATTTTTTTTTTTGTAGTTTTCAAATAAAATAAGAGGGGGTAGCATACAAAATACACTTCTAAGAGGGGTAGGTAGTTCAAACTTAAGAAGTTTATGTAAGATCATAAGGAGTGTTTGTGTTCCGAATTTCACTTAAATCAGATAAGTGGTTCAAAAGTTATGAGGGAAAAACGAGAAAAGAATTCCTACTTCAACGCCCTCTATCTCGGAAACGATGCGTTTTAGGAAATAAGTTTATATCACAAATGAACATTATTTTAACCTGTTCTATCGATTCCTGAAGTTATCAATATTAAACCTGAATCACCCTGTATATTGATATCAGATGTTTTAGACAACTTCGCTATTAAAACATATACATTTTAAAGGCGCGTGCTGAATTTGGAAGTTTTATTACTATATTTGTCAATAAAATTTCATTCGTTTTAATTTTGGAGTTCAAATTATTGCGCAATAATATTTATTTCGAAGCACCTACATGTTTTACTTGCGTAAGTAATACGTACTGCGTTTATAAATATCTGCATAATACCTACTTGATTCAGAGTTAAGGAAATGGAGATGGAATATATAGAAAGTAATGATATATAACAATATTGCCAGATAAATAAAGCAATATAGCAAAGCATAATATGAAAGAATGATGGGAGAATGTGGTCCTTAAAAGTTGTGGTTTCCATGCGGCGACGTCTCCTCCACGGAACCACAACGTCGCTGAAACGTTGGCGTACAAGTTCCAGAAACGTTGCCGGAACATAGCTGGTACCAAAAACTTGGTTCCCATTTTAGTAGCAAGTACGTAATGGGAACGTTTATATTATGTGCCTATAGCTAGTGGGAAAATACTTTAAAATACCCACAATAGTCGTAGCAACGTTCCAACGACTAATTATGCTAGTTGCGATTATAGAATACATTATTTCACTGATAGTACCCAGTTATGAAACTATTATACAAAACGGAAAAAGAAGAAAGAAAAGAACATCAAAATATTTCAATTAAACACTTTGCTTTTAACGGTACAACTTCTAATTAATTAGGGAAATAATTTCCAACTTTTTTTCTAAATTAACCTCATTAGTATTGGATTATCTTAAAAAATATTTTATCTTTTCAGTATCTTCTTTAGTAAGTTAAATGATAACCACAATCTACACATTAATTATGTGAAAATGTTTTGGTGCTCTTAATAATTTTAAACTGACTCTTTATAATACAATATATCTACATCTATTTTTATTCTAAATATTTTGTCAGGAACGTCGAAATTTTCATATGAATAAAACATAACGTTATTAGTATGTACTTCATTTATAATCTTGTAAAATCTAAAATAAATGCATACATTATTTGCCACGAAAAATACTGTAAATTATACGGCACAAAACTTTGCAAAATTATTTACAGTGACATTGAAACTTGTTTCCTGTTTCTTGCACCTAATATTTACATTCTTATATGAATAAAACATGGGAGTGCCCAGGGACGCTTTGTCAATTCTAAGCTCTCAACATCTATATTAAATTGGTATATCTAGGGACGGCACCGGATATTTTACACAGGGTCGTGCAAATGAAAGGAATAAATTCATTATTTAGTAAATCGGTGACTTTGGACAAAAATCATGAATCAGTATATCAATAAGATTAGGTAATAGAATTGTGCATGGTGCCAGAGAAATATTTTTCAAATTACATACAATAAAAAATGTTGAACAACGTAAGTTACAATAAATTTTCAAGTAGCCTCTTCCCAAATTGTTGTCTGTAACTGCCATCTCCGTCCGAATACGTTCTTTCAATGCATGGTCTATTTTGGTATAAGTACTTTACTTTTTGAGTACCCCAATGAAAAGAAATCTAGGAGTTAAATCTGGATATCTAGGTAGTCCTCTTCGCCATATACACCTATCTCGAATGCACAGGGCACTCTTTCAAATACAGTGTTGCAAAAAAAGCAAAAGGAGCAGTTCGTTAATGTTAAAAATATACTTCTTCAATGTACCTACTGGACACTGGTTCACTGTAAAATGTGACCTTGCGTAAGGCAAAACATGCATAAAATTGAACGGACATAAAATTAAAAGAATTTCCCAAGGAAATAAATAACTAACATTTTGTAACACCTATTTTGTATCAACAAATTCAACAGTTTTTTCTGATATTGTTATCTAATATATAAAATTCTCATGTCACAGTGTTAGATGCCATACTCCTCGGAAACGGCTTGACCGATTTATATGAAATTTCATATGTATATTCGGTAGGTCTGAGAATCGGTCGTAATCTATTTTTCATACCCCTAAGTGATAAGGATGGTTCACCCCAAACAATTTTTTTTTTATTTTTTAGACAAAATTTTTTATCTTTATTTTTTTATGATGTGGCATTAAAAATACATACAACCCTTAATTTTCATCCTTCTATCACAAACCTCTATTTTTTAATAACTTCTAATTAATTAGGGAAATAATTTCCAACTTTTTTTCTAAATTAACCTCATTAGTATTGGATTATCTTAAAAAATATTTTATCTTTTCAGTATCTTCTTTAGTAAGTTAAATGATAACCACAATCTACACATTAATTATGTGAAAATGTTTTGGTGCTCTTAATAATTTTAAACTGACTCTTTATAATACAATATATCTACATCTATTTTTATTCTAAATATTTTGTCAGGAACGTCGAAATTTTCATATGAATAAAACATAACGTTATTAGTATGTACTTCATTTATAATCTTGTAAAATCTAAAATAAATGCATACATTATTTGCCACGAAAAATACTGTAAATTATACGGCACAAAACTTTGCAAAATTATTTACAGTGACATTGAAACTTGTTTCCTGTTTCTTGCACCTAATATTTACATTCTTATATGAATAAAACATGGGAGTGCCCAGGGACGCTTTGTCAATTCTAAGCTCTCAACATCTATATTAAATTGGTATATCTAGGGACGGCACAGGATATTTTACACAGGGTCGTGCAAATGAAAGGAATAAATTCATTATTTAGTAAATCGGTGACTTTGGACAAAAATCATGAATCAGTATATCAATAAGATTAGGTAATGGAATTGTGCATGGTGCCAGAGAAATATTTTTCAAATTACATACAATAAAAAATGTTGAACAACGTAAGTTACAATAAATTTTCAAGTAGCCTCCTCCCAAATTGTTGTCTGTAACTGCCATCTCCGTCCGAATACGTTCTTTCAATGCATGGTCTATTTTGGTATAAGTACTTTACTTTTTGAGTACCCCAATGAAAAGAAATCTAGGAGTTAAATCTGGATATCTAGGTAGTCCTCTTCGCCATATACACCTATCTCGAATGCACAGCGTGATTCAGAACTTATCCAAAATATTTTGAATGCACAGGGCACTCTTTCAAATACAGTGTTGTAAAAAAAAGCAAAAGGAGCAGTTCGTTAATGTTTTAAAAATATACTTCTACAATGTACCTACTGGACACTGGTTCACTGTAAAATCGTATCTTGCGTAAGGCAAAACATGCATAAAATTGAACGGACATAAAATTAAAAGAATTTCCCAAGGAAATAAATAAATAACATTTTGTAACACCTATTTTGTATCAACAAATTCAACAGCTTTTTCTGATATTGTTATCTAATATATAAAATTCTCGTGTCACAGTGTTAGACGCCATACTCCTCGGAAACGACTTAACCGATTTTTATGAAATTTCATATGTATATTCGGTAGGTTTGAGAATCGGTCGTAATCCATTTTTCATACCCCTAAGTGATAAGGGTGGTCCACCCCAAACAATTTTTTTTTTATTTTTTAGACAAAATTTTTTATCTTTATTTTTTTATGATGTGGCATTAAAAAATACATACAACCCTTAATTTTCATCCTTCTATCACAAACCCCTATTTTTTAATAACCATTTTAGTAATTTAATCTTTTTTAACCCTGGTCGATAACTGATCGATTATCACTAGATCAGTTATCCCCGCCAGGCATCTACCGGTGTCACTTCTCACCCAGTAAACAGCATGGAGTAGGGACACAGTCTATTATACAGTCCGGCGTCTTCACGTCGGCTCCTTTGATGTCGAGGTCCCAGATTTCGTTTTTTTAGACGGCCAAAAGACGACTGCGCATTTAGCCGCGCACATTCACGCGCTCAAGGGGCACGGTGATTTGTCAAGAAATAGAATTTCTCCCACTTCGTCGAGTACATATGAATTTCATTGGTGTTCATTGCGCATTTAACCGCGATTTAGCCACACCCTCTGTAACCTTCACTCGACGAACTGTATAATAAACTGTGGTAGGGATGAGAACGAAGCTGATCTCCTGTCTCTCTCACACAATAAGCCTTCTCTCACTCCCTACACAGTTTTCGGCCATTATTATTGTGTATGCATCGAGTGTAGTAGTGACGTTTACAATTGTCAATTTAGTGTAATTCTCAAGTAAATTCATTATTAATTTGCTGGACCATATTTATTTATTTCTTATTTTATCAATAATTAATAAAATTATAAATTTTAAGTGTAGTTCTCACTATTAGCTAATTAAGTGATCTACATAACCTCAAAAGTACGCAACACGTGTCACGAGCTCCCGCCAACAACGGCTATTATTTTACTATACGGCTATTGTTTTGTGTTTTGTACAGCGAACAATGCCAACAAGACGTAAAGGGACTAATTTGGGCCGTCAAACAAGTAAAATTGCGGGCACGCGAAATAATTCAAAAATTGAATGTTTCATGTTTTGTTATTATTATAGGCCGTCATCGTTCACAGTGTTCGATTCCTCTTTTAGTCATATACCACATCTCCACACACTTAAAATAAGTTAGTTTTTATTTAACTGCCAAAATATTCATATGGCAAAACAACGTTTGCCGGGTCACCTAGTTATTAATTAATAAAATTAATTCATAGTTTAATTAATAAAATAATTTGATATACCTGATGTTACAATAACTGTTCAAAATGTTCACCGACATGTAAACACACGCATACAACTAACATAAATGTTTCTGGTTCTTGTCCGTTTTGAACTCTCAAGTTATTGGCAGCAGCTATGAAATGTTCAATAGTGTCCACTTCGGTGCGATACACATCACTTTTATAAATATTCTCACAAAAATAAGTCCCAAGGATTTAAATCAGGGGATCGTGGCGGCCATGGTCCCGGTTATTGGAAATGATCCCGTTGAATCGTTTCCGGATTTCAAATTCGCAAACTTGTGTATTATGATATACATCCCATTCCGTGTAAAAGTAGCTTCATAGCTGTAAATCTGAAACTTTGGACATTTTGCTGCAGCAATCATTCACAAAATCTCTCGTGAAGAATAATGTCTTAGTTTTAATGCTTAGACAAGGTGTACATGGTTCGAATATAATTGAAGTCTTGAATAATACGCCACATTGTTGATTGGGAGATTCCTTGTACTTTTTGAGTGATTTGATACTTATTCGTGAATTCTCTTCAATAATCACTAAAATGTGTTCCTCAGCTGCTGCAATACACCATGAACGCTCTGGACCTCTATCTTTCCCACGATTCGGTTGCAAATTTGCCATACCACGCCCGTATTACACTACCGCTGTAATAGTAGCTGCATTTGACACATGTTTACCGGGAAATCGTTATGTGCACAGACAATAAGCTGCTAAAGCATTTTGTCTTACCACCATAAATTAAAACAACTGAAAAACTAATGTAAGCACTATTGTAAAAACGTTAATACTACTACAATCGGACTTCAATATTCGAAATTGCATGCATTCTCACTCGCAGCTGGAGACTACAGTAGCTGAACGATGTAAAAGTTGAAATTACTACAATACAAAATTTTTTTTGGAAGCTATAAAGATTTGACAATTTTTTTAAGATATTGACTCCATTTTTCATGATGTATCTATTTCCCAATTTTTTATATAAGTTGTGGATCACCCTGTATGTTGAAATATTCTCCAATCCCCAACAGCTTCAGAAAAATGTTCTGTCTGTCTGTTTTCAGAGACAGGATCGTTTAAAAAAAGCTCCAGTTGTGATAATACCGGAAGCCATATTAAAAGAGAGAATTGAGGTACAAGTACGAAAAAATTCGGTGCAAATTTTAATGTAAGCAATACATTTGTATTGCTAAATTTCAAAGTTCAACAGTCTGGACATGTTTAGGAAATAGCTTCTATATCTCTGAAAATGTTTGCATTTAATTGCAATACATTTTGTAAAAGGAAAAAGCATATACAGGGTGATTCTTTAATATTGCGAAACCTGTCAGGGACAGGTTCTTTAGATAAAAATAAGAAAAAGGTTCCCATTAGCATGTGTCCGGAAACGCTTCGTTTCCGAGATACAGGGCGTTAATTTTTTTTGTAATCTACTTTTAATACTTGTTATTTCAAAAGTCCTTTAACCGATTTATTTGAAAATTGACTGGTTTATTTTTATTAATAGGAGCCATTTTTTGTATCATTAATAACATAATACAAAATGCAAAATAACAAAATACAAAATGTTACAAAATAATAATTTTAATAACTTTTGCTCTGCACTTATTTATTCCAGGTATTAATGCGCAGTGAGGCAAGAATTATTAGAATGATGGAGACTAGCAAACATTGTATGATGCGGAATTGCACGATTAGGGTATCTTTCCTCATAAATACTCCTAGCCCTTAATGAATTACCGTCGGCAAGACCATAAACAAAATGCATATCGCACAATTCATTATTTGTGTAATTCATTCTTTGAAGAGAAATAGCAGTTTTAAAACACGAAACCAGTAGTTATTTTTACTCACTCCTACACTCACAATGTGACAAACAGTAATCAAGTATTGACAAAAACAATTATTGACAGTTGGTGGGCATTCCAATTTTCAAGCCAACTAGGGCTATTTTGTTTGAACACGATAAGAGAATTTAATCAGACATCTATCAAGACAGATACCCTAATCGTATAGTTAAAGGACTTTTGAAATAACAAGTATTAAAAGTAGATTACAAAACAAAATGAACGCCCTGTATCTCGGAAACGAAGCGTTTCGGACACATGCTAATGGGAACTTTTTTCTTATTTTTATCTAAAGAAATGTCCCTGAAATTTTTCGCAATATTAAAGAATCACCCTGTATATGTTTTCCATTTTATATGCAACAGCAATTAAAAATATTTTTTAAATTTAATTTAATTCTAAACATTTTTTTATAAAGAAAAGTGTATATTTTTTGTAAATGTTACTATAATAGTGTCAGCATAGATATGTTGCATTTCCACACCAATGATTTTTTGTTAAATTTTCGATAATGATTACACTATTAAAGACGTCAGAATATTTTTCTATGAGACGTATAGTTTGCAAAAAAAAAATCTACAAAATTTTGTGTCTGTCGCAATATTAAAGAATCACCCTGTATATGTTTTCCATTTTATAAAAATATTTTTAAAATTTAATTTAATTCTAAACATTTTTTTATAAAGAAAAGTGTATATTTTTTGTAAATGTTACTATAATAGTGTCAGCATAGAAATGTTGCATTTCCACGCCAATGATTTTTTGTTAAATTTTCGATAATGATTACACTATTAAATACGTCAGAATATTTTTCTATCAGACGTATAGTTTGCAAAAAAAATCTACAAAATTTTGTGTCTGTCTATTTCTTTTATCATAATTCAGGTAACCTTGTATATGCTCCAGTTTGTGACGTACATGGTATATCTTTTACTCCGAAGACGGCCAGAGTGAAAACATCGTTAACTTAAATTAAAATGTACTTTTTACATGCTCTTCATGTGCTTAAAAAGTCCAAGAGGCCTTGAAGTTTTTTGTTCCTGTCATAACAATTTATAGCCAGTACCGCGCAGGCTCTGCTAGTGGCGTGATGTATTTTCGCATATAGGAACGGTGAAATAGGTGAATCTTGTAGGTGTTGAGCAGGTCAGTTTTATTTTTCATTCTGGTGCTTTCCATCGTTTGTTTTTAGATCTTGCTTAGGGTACAGAGCTATGTTAATTGTTGTTTTTAAAACTGTATAATGTGCATATTTAACAGTAGTGCAGTGTGTATTATACGGAGTAATCAGTGAGTTTTAGCGTGTTTGGAAGGTTTTTGCCGGTTTTTCAAATAGACGAGTGTGGGATGACGGTCAATGGTCTCATGGAGAATTTTCTAAGGTATTTAGCATTAGTAGTAAAAGGCATTCCGATATAAGAGACAAATCTGGAAGTAAAAGAGTTTTAGTTGTCAAAAAACTTTATAAATATAAGTTCATACTCTTTTATTCAACCTTTCGGTGTGCTGGATTCTGTACAGCCAATCAAATATTAGGATTTATTAAACTGACCAGTAGTAACACATTGGTCGAGTCCATCAAGCTAAAATGTTGAATAAAAGAAAACGGCCTACCTAATGTGTAGTAGGTGATGATAAAAAACTAAACCCTTATTTTATACTTACAGTATACTGTTTTCTCGGCTGCATATTTTAAATCGTATTTTCATGAAAAAATAAAACGTTGCACCTATTAAGTAAAAAGTAAAGTAGCATATTTGTTTGGTTAAGAATACGTTAGGCATATACAGGGTGTCCGGAAATTATGCGTCAAGACTTCAGGAGGCGATTCCTCACAAGAAATTAGGGTCACGAAGTCCTATAACAATTTTTCGAAAACTCAATATTAACGGAGATACAGGGTGTTAAAGTTAAAATTTTATTTTCGATATTTGAATATAACTTCTTAAGAAATCCAAATATTTACATAAAATTTATAAATCAGGGGTTTTTGCGGACGAGAAATTCAAATATGTTTCTAATTTTGACGTCACTAGTAACGGGCGCCACTTATGGCACATCATGTTTCTTTCAAATGACGGAACGTTTTTGCTGCTTAGTGTATCCATCTGACTATTGAAACAATCGATTCTCCTACCTGTTTTATTTGAAAAAGGTATACCTTACTGAAGTCGTCAGGAGTAACAGTTTTCGAAATAATCTTTTTGAAATATTCAGTGCACCGAGTAAAAATTGTTTTGGTTTCAGTTAGAGTGCCTTTTCTACTGAAAATACAGCAAAATGTTACTTGAAAAAGTTGTTCAGAACGGTAAATTGTAGAGTTGTGCAAAATTTAAAAAAATCGGCCTGCTTTGATAAAATCTTTGTGCTTTGCTGTAAAATAGTGTCATCATACCTCGACGAACTGCTTGAAATTTTGAACGTCTCCATAATTTACGATTCTGAACTACTTTTTCCAGTAATATTTTGTTGTATTTTCAGCAGAAAAGGCACTTTACCTGAAACCAAAACAGTTTTTACTCGGTGCACTGAGCATTTGAAACAGGATTATTTCAAAAATGTTTACTTGAGCAAGGTATACCTTTTTCAAATAAAACATGTAGGAGAATCGATTGTTTCGATAGTCAGATGGATACATTAAGATGCAAAAAAATCATTTAAAAAAAAAACATGATGTGCTACAAGTGGCGCCCTCTACTGACGTTAAAATTAGAAACATATTTAAATTTCTCGTCCGCAAAAACCCCCGATTTACAGATTTTATGTAAATATTTGGATTTCTTAAGAAGTTATTTGCAAATATCAAAAATAAAATTTTAACTTTAATACCCTGTATCTCCGTTAATATTGAGTTATCCAAAAATTGTTATAGGACTTTGTGACCCTAATTTTTTGTGAGGAATCACCTTCTGAAGTCTTGACGCATAATTTTCGGACACCCTGTATAGTCGTTTGCAATAAAAATAACACTCATTAAAATGAATTTTGCGATTTCTTTTAAACTTCTGACGTATTTGTGTGTCATTATTATTGCAAACGATTGTACCTACTATTACTCAGTGTTTTATAACATCAGGTTAATCTTTAGATTATTTTGTATCAACGATCCTTTATGAATGAAGGTATAATGCCACTAATTTTCAAAATACAAGGTGTTGAAGATCATCAAATATGACAACCAAATTTTTCTGAAATTGTACGACAAGTGTTGATAAAATGGGACGAGATGCAAGGAAGCCACTGAGAACCCTATGATATTTCGACGTTATTGAGTATTTTAGAAATTAAATGGGTGAATTTAAATAAATTAGTTTATTGAATATCAATAGGTAGTAGGTTACCTCATATCATAAAACTATATGGCTCTAATTTTTTTTAACGTACAAAAATCTCGAAGAATTAAATTTATTATTTAAATCGAATAAAAAGATTTAGAGTACTAAAAAAAAAAGAAAAATATTCTTACTTTGGCATCTTCTAGTTGCTAAATGAAGAGATAAATTTAGTTCATTTTGTACAAATATTATGGCAACATGTATATTGACTGACTTACTAAAATGGCGTACCTATTTGTACTTATTTTATATTGTTACGCTTTGCTGATTCCTACAGACTTTTTTAAATTACAAGTGGAAAAAGTATATAATAAGAAATTGTGCTTGTTTTGAACATGATTCAATATCTTTGTCGCTAGAAATATTTGTATGAATAAATCTGAAAAAATGTCGTATACCTACACCTGTATGTATAATGTTTTGTTTTGAACCATCAGAGCATCAGTTTTTTAAATAGAACATTCTGTATGTCTATACATAAATCGCTTTTTTAGAAGTATAAGATTTTAAAGATTTATAATATACATTTTCTTATTCAAGTCAAAATAAAATTACTTTATTTTTTATGAGAAGCATTACTTGAAGTGTTATAATATTTGTATTGTATATTTATGAATTCTAATAAATGTTACCACTAAGTAACGTAAGTACCAACGTGCTTTTCAGAGAAGGGCAGGACCGTCACTAGCCAGAACGGGCCCCCATAACGTGAACATTTTTCAGGAAGATCAAGGTCATTGTGTTTTTTAAATATATGTAAGGCTACATAACGGCAGTACAATTTTGATAATTTGTTTGATCTGGTATCAGTATGTTGGACCTCAACCGACATGTCGGAAACAACGACAGTAGAAAAAAAAAATGATAAAAAAGGCAGGTTCAACAGTTTCACATTTATTTGGAATTATTTAAGTTATAATAATAATTGGCTTCTAGTTTAAATGGTTTGCTTGTAAAGTTTATTTTTAGAAAACTGTCATCAAAAGTCGACATTTTCGTTAAATTTTAGCCTCACGCCAAAAAACATTAAGTCGTCAATTTTCAAAACGATACTGCTTAAAATCACAAAATTATTAAGAAATTTCAAATTAAAATTCCAACTTTAAATACCCTGTATCTCGTAAACCTGCAACATTTGTATAAGACATGTTAAGCTCAATCGCCATATTTTGGTGTGTAGTATCTCCAGTTCAGAGATTGCCCATTCTTAATGAATCAGCCTGTATAATTCTGACACTACTTTTTCAAACAATAATTTTTTATTGTTTATTAGGTTGCTATCGTTATGATAGTCACTGCTCCTAAACCATCTTGATTCAAACACGGTTCAAACGATTTCAAATATAAATTATGCTATTGTACAGCTACAGCAACCGATGCATTTTTTAATGGGGATATATGAATTTTCCTGGTTTAGTATATTTTTTAATAATTTGAGTTAGGAAAAAGATATTAAGATGCGGTTTGCGCAGGCTTATTGGTTGGTCATTTGTCTATTTTCTAGTATAAAAAAAGTCATATCATCGCATTTAAATTTTTTGAGAAAATCCAATATTTTGGTTATAATATCAAATAACGCCCTCTATCGGCGGCCGTGTAGGTCACAACTGTCATGATTACGAGAAACTTAAAAGCCCAAGAAATGCTCTTTTTAATAATACCAAATTTATCCAAATCTATTAAGCCGTTTTGAAGTTACAGGCATTTATTTAAAACAACATTCAAATACCCCTCACCACTTTATTTCGAAAGATAGAGAAAAATTGTTTTTACAAAAAATGTTCGACTTTAAGTTAACATTAAAACGCAAATAATTTTTTGTTACATTCATTGGGGAAAATCGCGAGAAACGTAACTTTATGTAATTCAGGATGGTGAAAACGCCCACTGGCGGCCATCTTGGAAACTTGAAAATAATTTCCAGCATTTTCCCTTGCCCACTTTACCTATAAAAATTTTTACAGTAGCTCTCTACGATCATTAGTTTCTGAGATACAGCCGCTTACCTCGCTTATTTGCCCACCCTGTACATAACACGATTGTCTTATTTTATTGCAATTTTCGAAAAAAATATTGTTTGTATCTCAACCGCGAAATGCTTTTGCGTTCTCGAATGGATGTTTTACTTGTTAAAGTGAGTTCCATTCTTGAATACAAAAGTATCATTTCGCGTTCTAGATACACAAACCTTTGTCCAGCTAATGAAATGATGCATATAACATTTGTGTCATTGCAAAGGCATTAACATTTTCTCCCGGAAAAACTACTGCTTCACAACATTGCGAGAATAATTTCAGTGTCAACTAGAAATCGACGGCGTTGTTATACAATAGGAAAATACATCAATTACTTGAAAGTTCAATTATCAAACTGCGCTCACAAGCGGCCAAGACAAATGCGATAACAGGATGCCAGAATAGCGAAACAAACATTAAGAACCGTCACAAATATGAAAAGCAACGATAAAACAAATACGTTCGCAGTGGAAGTCGCAAGTCAGATATAAAAATCATAGAAACATCGGAAATGGATAGAGGAAGAAACCAAGCTAGTAAGAACATGCGATGTGGAAAGCGGAAACGAAGGATATAGAAGATGGAAATGAATGATCCAAATGATTGCTGTGGGTTATAGTAAGCTTGAAATAATGTAAACGAGCATTGCTGTTGTTTTGTTTGTTTGAATTAGTAATTAAATGTACCTACAGTGTGTCCCATTTTCGATAGTTTTCATGTATATTTCGGAAAGATAGTAGATACAAAACGGTTCTTTAAATATGTACTATTTTTTCGGGAAACGATTGACTGCGTCAACAGAATTTTCATAACACTTTGTGTTTCTGACTTACAAGGGGAAATTGAAAAAATGCACATTTTAAAGCACTCTTGCAATATGTCTACGGTTACATTGATTCCTATATATGTTTTTCAGTAGAATCCGGTGACGTAGGTAATATTTTTCAAGTTTAGACCAAAATTATGTTTTTTACTGGAACATCAAATGCCCAACATATAGGATTATTTTCATGTTTGGTCCTAGAAATTAATTCTTTTGTATTTCTAAATTTATTGCATTTAGTAGACTATAAAAAAAACAAGATAATTGTCTTTTCAATTTTTTTTATTTATTATTTAAATTGGCAAAATCCCTATATGGGTCTCACCACATTAATATCATTATGTTGAATGAATGCAATAGAATACAGGGTGTCCAGGAAAACTAGTAGTAAAAAATATGGCAGCACTTCATTTGCATATTTGTACCTATCTGGCATCCACGGATATAGGCAGTGGCGTAGCCACGGGGGGGTTTTGGGGGTCAGATGCCGTATTTCTTGCCGTAAAATGGTCAAATTTGTGGTGTATTTAGGTTTAGGAAACACGTAGAACAAAAATATATCAAAAATTAAATTCTTGATATTTTGTTTATCCACTTATTATTATTTAAATTCTGTCTCAAATAAAATAATAACTTTTGTTATTCTAACCCCACATTTTAACAATTTTTTTCACATATCAACTTATAAACAAGTAAACGTCTTATATGCAGAACTTTGCAAGTTTGTGTTATAACAATGTATATATCTATAGTTAAATTTAAAAAAATACGTACTTTGAATGATTTCTGTACCTAAATATTTGTTGGTTAGCTGCTTTCTGTCGTTACATATTTCGGTACCTTTGGATATTCGCAGGTGCCATGAGATAACATTTCTATTATTTACTAAGCTCTACTCCTATATATTTTTCAGTTCTTAAATGTCTAAAATTGTTTGTTGAAAACACTATTTCAGAGGCGCATATTTTAAGAATTTTTTAGGTTTCCCGAAAAAAAAAATCCAATAATAGTTTAGTATTGTGCTCTTTTGTCGAGAACAATTGATTACTTAATATCCTCCTCCCACCACCTCCTCACCATATTGATGCATTTAAGAGATACATTATATTTCTAATTTTTTCAATATTTCTATTTATTGCACAGTATGATGAAATAAAAAGCCTCATGAAACACTTAATAATTTTATGATCAGTTGAATTACGGAAAAATATATTTTCTAAAATTAATCTGAAACATTGGAAAACATAAAAATATTTAAGTATTTGTATAGTTTACAAGTTCGATCGTTTTATGAAATTATTATTATCAACCTTTGCTCTGAGGTTGAGGACGGCTCGATTTTTTAAACTAGTGAGGGATTGTTAAAAATTACGAATTTTAGAATTAAATTTTTTTTTTAACTTTTTCGTAATAATTATTTATGAGTTAATTAGAAGATACAAATACAGGATTATTTGAAATTGCTCTATTTAGGGAAGAATTTTTTAGCTACATATTTGAAGATTTTTCTTTTCAAATTAATTTATTTTTGATATCTATTTTAACATCTTCATCATCTTGAAATGCCGTTGTAATATTTTATTTGCTTGTACTTATATCAACGTTAAATTGCGGTTTGAAAAAATATAAAGAATAAATTTTGTTATGAAATATTGTTAAATCAACAACTTTTTAATTCGGAATATCCATTTTTGCCAATATTAAAAGCACTCCTTTATTTATTGGATAATTAATAATATCGTTAGCATATTCCTCACACCTTCCTATTCTTCGGTGGTACTTGAGGCTTTGTGTATTGCCATTTCACACTGCACAATTACGATATACACACCTGAAACTTAGCTGAAACGAATTAGAAACGACAATAAAATTTACATGTTACTTTGCACTGAAATTTTAAATGTAATATTTTGATAACGGAAAAGGAACCACGAAACGACCGTACAATAGAAAGATCTATTAGAATGTCTCTGTTGCATACTCTAGAGAGCAGGCATGCTCTGCTCTCTCGCTATTGGTTACCAACGGATTCCATTTTTTCCATCTTTTCCTTACCTATATGCTATTGGTGTTAGGATGCGTTCTTATTTACCTTATTGTACATATGAACGTATTGAATATCGCCTATATACATTGTTTCATATTATAGTCAGGGGTCGAAATTGTAGAGAGTGACTAATCGCTAGTTTGTAGACTAGCGCGACGGGCGAAGCGCGCGGGGAGCAACATTTCATAGGCGTACTAAATTAGAATGCGATCAGATGTAAATAATATACAAAAATGACAAAAATAATTGCATTACATAACGTCCATTATTTTTTATGAGTAGAAACACTGATATCAGTTTTTACCAATTTCGAGGCGTTAGATAATAAAAATAATAAGAATATTTCAAAATTTAAAGTTTTTATTTTGTATTATCAATTACTCAAGGTCGAAAATAATAGAGAGTGACTAATTCACAACACAGAGATGAGTACGGAAGATGCGGGTGGTATGATTACCTAAGCGTGCCACTTGAGAAGAGTTAAAGCACACAAAATTATCAAAAATAGTTGACGTCGGCTGAACCTAGCTCATTAACAACTCTTGACAATTGCAGTTTGCGAAACTGTCAAACACTACAAATATTATTGCCCCTTTCATTGTTATGTGGTGTTAATAAATTTGTTTTGAGTTTCTGATAATCTACCATGGCAGTTTCATGATGAATATGATAGAAAATGTGTAGTTGTCAAAATTTGTTACAAATAGTAATTTTTCCACCATTAAATAAATCGCGCAAATATTTGCGAATTCCTTATTCAAAAGGACAAGAAGCTTTAGAATACATACGCACTATTTACTATTGGTTACTAGCACTGTCACTATAACGGTCACACATTAATACTTATTATATAATATCGTACCGCTTTCCGTATGACCTTCATACGTCCATGTTTCGTCAAAATTTAATATATTCTTCGATCCAGATTCTTATTTTTTAATATTTATTTTAAATAATTTATTCGCCATATCACTATTTCGTCCTTTATATCAGTATACTCTTTTCGATTTCATTTATACGGACTAAGTTTCATCTTGTAAGATATATCAATAGAATTATTTTCGAAAACTCACTTTAAAAATACAATCTTCCTTATGCGAGTTTCCATCACTTTCCGTTTCACAGTTGTACTTCTTTACCACTTTTTATTTGCACGCATATGCTATTCACGTACAATTTTGTTAATGAAATACATATTTCACTTACACTCATATTTTGACCTCGCGCTCTAAACTCTTCATACATGTCATCATCCGATATTCCTCACTTCGATCAAATCACTAATAAAATCAATTACATTCATAATTAAATTAACGAAAAGATATACCCAAAATTTTGCCCGCCCGAACGATATACCCGCCCATGATAGCGCTGGAAATGAAACAGTTGGATCCGACAATTCGGCAGCTAATGAAAAGCAGGAGCGCATGCGTAGCAGAAGCTGTGTAATAGGGTATGCTTTCAGGGATATGCGGCACACGATTTTGTAGGAAAAATATACAGGCTGCATGTATATTTCTTTGTGTTGACTGCTATAAATTGTGAGCAGGTTTATAACATTAGTCACTCTCTACAATTTTGGAAGTCGACTATATCAATAATTTATAGATATACATAGCAATTACATAGCCAATATATTCTATATGTTACTGGATGTAATACATTGATTAGATGATTAAGGAAGCTGTTAGTGATTCTTATTTGTTACTTATTACTTTCATATTTTTACTAAGTCACTGCCTCACCTGCCTCATCGTACTGGCCCCCACTACCGATTAATTTGTCGGAGCTAATTTTTAAATAAAATAATATGTTTATTCTTAATAATAAAATAATAGTGTTCAATAACTTGCTCATAAACAATGTATCAACTTTGACAAATTTTCATAACAAATTGTTTATTTACTAACAGATAATATGCTCTAATAAATGTATTTTTGGTTGTCCATTTATCACAAGTACTTAATCCTAAAGCTTTTGGAATTGTGTTTAGACGGGAAGAACATATGAATCGTTGATAATGTCGTGTAACATTATTCTAACAGGTGGTGGAGTGTAAGAGCGAGATACTATAAATACGACGGATTTTTTTATAGAATATGACACGATAAAAAAATGCGAAAACACAAGGATTAACGCCAGAGTAACCGTCTGTTATTTCCAGTAGATGAATTCACGGATCGCCGAACAAATAGCTGAAGATTTTAAAATTTCAGAGGTCGGTGTAAATAAAATACTTAGACCGTTAGGAAAAACAGGCATGACAAACAAACCTCGTTCGGGTCGCAAACGTGAGCGTATATTAGCAAAGTCAACACTCGAACGCGTTTAACGTTACAGAGGATATATAAAATGCCAATAAACTTTTGGCACAAGTTGCCTTTAACCACGATTCAGGATTTGAATTATTGGTACACGACAGAAAATGCTATGAGCTTAAACATTCAGGGGATTGTTTTGGAACTTCCAAGCAGGGCTACTTGACGTACATTATTGAACGATTTTATTACCTGTAACTAACCTAAAGTATTATAATGGAATATCTCTCTGATATATATAATATGATAGATATTAATGACAAAGTTAGTCATTTGACATTACACCTCTTAAATTTTTAAAAGCATGTACCATTGCGAACAGTACGAATAACTAAAAAGAAGGCACCTTGGTTAACAGATAATCTCAAATTATTAATGAGACAAAGATATAAAGCAAGGTCTGAATCTAAAAAAGAATCATCTCCACCTAAATGGGACTTTTATAAACAGTTACGTAATGCTGCTAATCATGCTCAAATTGCTGAAAAACGGTCGTATTTTAATTATATAGCTACTAATAAAACTAAAAATCTGTGGGGTGAACTTAAATCATTAAACATAGTTTCTAACAGCTCCAAGTCATCATTACCTGTTAATACCGGGTGTTCCCTCTAAGACTTTCAGTGCGAATATCTTAGAAACCATCATAGCCAGTGCGACGAAATTTGGTATACAGACACTAGATAGCGCGTAGAATCTGATAACATCAATTTTTATACATTTTCCAAGAAATCGATTTAATTTGGATTTTTTGGTTGTCAGCCCTGCTAAAACTTATGTTTAAATTGAAATATACTTAATTATGAACACATTATGATAAATAAACATTCAAAAATTTCAAAATTTAACATAAAAAACGCCTCTAAAAAGTACCCAAATTTCATTGTTTTGTCATGTAAAATGTGTATAGCCTTGAGCCAGACTTACACAGAAGAAACTAACATCGGTGAACGTCAAAACTATGAATTGTCATTGAATTGTCAAATATGGCATGGCATGAAGTATTTTATTTTACATAAATAACGCTAAATAATGGATTTAATGCAATTTACGTATGCACAATGGTGTTATTGAGACTTGTCGATAAAAATTTAGACTTGAGTTGAGGCTTTTGGAGCATTGTGGTCGTCGTGCCGGCGCAGTCTACCGCTACAATTAGAGTTACAGCGTGAAGATTGTGTAAAATATCTGTGAAAATTTTTAAATTATTCCATTATAATGTAATAAAACTTCAGTAAATTGTTTTTTACGTTATTACAGTGTACAATAATAATTAGGTACACGTATTTTTTAAGACAAAATAATTTACAAAATTTTGTAAGTACTTAAAGAATATCCCTGTTTTCCAACCGCTGTAATAATTATTGATTACTTATTTAGCAACAAATAAATTCAAACAAAACCATTTCTAAAACTTTTAATTATAATGTGAACGTGTTTGTCGTTGAAAGTCAGATCTGAACCTACCCTAGCCCCACAAAAGAAAATATTACAAAAGCATAACCTAGAAATGATTGATTCTTGTATCCACATATTTCAGCACTTTACTTATGTACTTATGTTTAAGAAGAACTCTACATCTGTAAAATAGTAAACAATGAACTACAATTTCTGTATTTCATGATACAGAACTGAAATAAAGCAACTGGTTTTTGCTAGGAAGAATCACCTGCAAATGTACTATACCCAGTAGGTAGGTACCTATCAAATAGTCGTTTAAAGCTAGATAATAATTTGTAATTGTTTTTATCTTTCAGTTATGTGTGTGCAGTGCCACAAATTACATTAAAACAGACACCAGAAAGAATAAGCGAAAAATACACACTACACTAATAATATACACAATACACTGTAGTAACATAAAAAAACAATTTACTGAAGTTTTATTACATTATAATGGAATAATTTAAAAATTTTCACAGATATTTTACACAATCTTCACGCTGTAACTCTAGCTGTAGCGGTAGACTGCGCCGGCACGGCGACCACAATGCTCCAAAAGCCTCAACTCAAGTCTAAATATTTATCGACAAGTCTCAATAACACCATTGTGCATACGTAAATTGCATTAAATCCATTATTTAGCGTTATTTATGTAAAATAAAATACTTCATGCCATGCCATATTTGAGAATTCAATGACAATTCATAGTTTTGACGTTCACCGATGTTAGTTTCTTCTGTGTAAGTCTGGCTCAAGGCTATACACATTTTACATGACAAAACAATGAAATTTGGGTACTATTTGGAGGCGTTTTTTTATGTTAAATTTTGAAATTTTTGAATGTTTATTTATCAGAATGTGTTCATAATTAAGTATATTTCAATTTAAACATAAGTTTTAGCAGGGCTGACAACCAAAAAATCAAAATTAAATCGATTTCTTGGAAAATGGAACACCCTGTATAAAAATTGATGTTATCATCAGATTCTACGCGCCATCTAGTGTCTGTATACCAAATTTCGTCGCACTGGCTATGATGGTTTCTGAGATATTCGCACTGAAAGTCTTAGAGGGAACACCCGGTATATCGAATTCGGATGATATCTATAACTATTTCATAGATAATATCCCAGATAATATCACTCCTACAACACCTCCTACTCCTACATCTTAAATTATTATAATTTCAATAAATAAAGTTCTTAGTTCACGTTTTAAATTTAAATTGGTCTCAATAGATACTATACGAAATGTCTCTGAGCATTTAAGACATTTCTCAGCTGCTGTTGATTTGCTTAATATATTTTTCCACGGTCGGGAGTAGAAATCAGTTTCTATGACATCAAAATTAAAACAGAAGTAGTCGATTATTCCCAAGGGAGTATAATGCTCCCAAGGGAGTTTACATTATGGAGAACGTTTTTCATGCAAAAAAAAGATAACATTGAAATTATTTATTGACATTTAAATTAAATGTTACATTTGTACAATATTCAAAATTAATATTAGAAGGAATATTACTTTCGCTTACATTTACAGTTTTTGTGATTGCGCTAGTAGTGGTACCTACTAAAACCTGATTAGTAATTTTGGTCTTATTTTCAATGGAGTCGACATAACCCTCAGCGACTGTCGTTGATCCAGCATCTGCCAGTAATGTCGCTGAAGATCTTTGTAAGCACTGACCAGTATAACATGCAGCATCAGGTAATTTTAAATACGAAGCTACTACACTCGGAATTTTTCCCATGGTATTCTTGCCAACTGGCTGCGAACTACATTTTCCTGCTTTGTAGTACAAAAAAAGGCGCTTATGCTTGACGTGGGGAGGACGAAGGGACAGGTATTTTCGAAACAATTCAAGCATATTTCCCACATCGGTAACCAGATAGGTTCGTGGAATCTTTGTCTAAGTGTTTGGAATTTTTACAATCAAGAAAGAGCCTACATCCTCAATATCATCTACAGTTAAATTGACTAGTTCATCAGTTCGACAAGCTCCGGCAATCCTCAGAATTAACCTCAACCTATAAAAAATCAAAATACTTAATAATTGAAATACCTAACAACAAAAGTAATCTTACCTTAATCATTAAGAATTCTTTGTCATCTGCACTTGATAGAAAACGGTCGATTTCACCCTTTGTCAATATTTTCGATTTTTTCGCTTGATATCCGTCACCGGTTCTTTTCAAAAATGTGATCAGCTTGGGGAATTTGCTTATATCTATGTTGTCGTAAATTATCAAGCATGTCTTTAACCATAGAATATTGCGCCCATAATGTGGAAGACTTGTAATTCTTTGCATTTTCACTGAAGTATACAAACAAAACATTCTCGCTGTATACTTGAACATTTTTCTCGGCGCACCACTTTTTGAACCGATTGTAGGCTATATCGTATAAAGATCTTAACTTCGTAGGCAACAAATTGCTTATTGCAATATTTGCAGCCTCCACAATCTCTTCCGACTCACAATTATTCATTGTGCACTAAACAAACTTTAAACTAAACCAAACTAGCACCTTAATTTGACAATTCTTTTTGTTTGTTTATTTTGTAGTTATAACAATAACTCAACGACTACTAAATAAATGCTCAAATCCGAATATAATAATTCTGGTGCTACTTACTTCATAATGACAAAATATGTGTTTTTAAGTTAATGAGACCGTGGAAAAAATAGTATATACCATACCATTTTGATTAGCGGATGACCTCTGGGGTTAACTGAAGAAACTTGTGGTGTTAGACATTTGATTTGATATTCAGGTTTTCTATTTACAATAAGAAACGGCTTTCTAAAGTCTTAAACGCAGACTTATAATACTCCCTGTAGGACTAGTTCTTATTGGACAATTTTGCATACAGTAAACATTTATAGAATTTTCATGGTTGTTTAATTCTAAATTTACTCTAAGGTTACTTACTTTTACATTTACCGCAACAGAAAGGTTGCCAGCCGGCCGAATCAGTATCATACTTTATATAAATTACCAATACTTAACCACTTGTCCATCATACACGTGTCTAAACAAACCAAGATGGAAGCTGCATGAATTTTATATTTATTTCAAATGTATTATAGAGTAATCTTTCAAACATATTGAGAGGTCAGAACAAGTGTCTAACAGCAATAATCACATAGTAATTTAAATATTGGCATTGATAAGTTGCCATAGAATAATATCATAGTTGTGACGTCACACGACGTTCAGCTCGGTTTATGTTTCCGTAGATACAGGAGCAGTGTTGCGGTGTTGGTGATGTAAACAGGCGTTTGTTTCTTGTGATTTTGCGTTTTTGTGGCATTTTTGGGTTATAGATAGTATAAATACTGTGTAGGTAATGCTGTGCAAATTCCACAATGGCTGAGCCGGTTTTGTGTAAACATAATTGAATTAATTGAATTAATTTAATTTTATGCTTATGAACTTTATTCGTGTGAGTCTCCATTTTATTAGTGCAAGTGCAAACAGGTCTCTATTTTCCGTTTTCAACATTACCATTATTACTGGTTATGTGGTGAAATTAACGGTTTTGTTACACGTAACTTATTTCTTTGTTTACAATATTAATATTAATTTATTAATTTTTATTGCTATTTACTACTGATTTCAAACAAACAGCAAACAACTCTATTCCAAGTTTTACTCAAAAAACATCGGTTTTACGATAAAAGACCTTTTTGTGTAAAATTCCACAAAAATCCAGCTTAATCGGAATTTTATCGAAGTTTTGCTCTTTTCATGTATAATTTTTCTGAGTTAACTACGTGCACGGCACAATTTTATTTTTATCGGAACTTTTCCATTGTTTTTATACTTCTCACAAAACATGCGTCTGGGACGGTTGACAAATCTCTGTATAAACAATGAATCGGTTAATTGTTACGAAAGATGAATGCTTCTCCGGACAAGAAACAGAGTACAAGGCGGGCCTGTTAATGAACATCGGAGCTGATAAAAAACAGCAGTTCTAAAAATACCCCGGCATCCACCAAGTGAACTGAACGTTTTGATAAATAGGGCGCAATTGATCAAATACCAGCGGGTAGTGACGTGTCATGAGGAGTAAAGAAACAACCTACGAGTAATTGTGCAGAACACAGTCGGGAAAATGTTATTTTGTGACAATTGTTTCTGTTTTATCATTCGTCGGCTTAAAACAAAACGTCGCTTAAAAATTTTGGAATTGATTCTCGGTAATCAATCATGTCAACATAAAGAAAGCTTGAACTTTTGTCAGCCTCATTCTTTTTAAATGTTGCCATTCACTTTGTGCGATATCTATATTGCAGTTTTATTCTGTATTTTGAGACACAAAAATGAATAGATAAATCTAATCTTCAGCCTAAATATATAAAATTTTATGTAGTTATTAAATGTTATTCAACACAACACACATATGTTTAAAAAAATGCATCGTTAGGGAAAAAGTTATAAATATATATATATATAGTTATAAATTTTTCACGAACGCATACTTGAGTGTAATTTTGAAAAAAAAATAAAAAATAAGTGTATACCAAAATATGTGAATGTGTTAGGTTATTTCCTTATAAAGTTAGAAAATTTGTTTGATATTATCCACTAATTTACATTTTTTCTAAACAAAGAAATTAAAATTAGAAATATTTATTATGAAAAACCTTCGTATACATTAATAATGGTTGCTGTAGCAATTAGAAATAATATTTGGTTTTGATTGTTTATGTGACAGACGTTGCTTGACATACCAATCTACAGTCAATTTTGATCTGTTTTCAATTTTATGAAATCGACAATGAATTCATCAGATGAAGAACTTCCTGTAGAAAGTTTAAATTTGTTATCGGTGAAGTCAAAAGAAAGATATGAGAAGCAGTACTCTCATTTTATTGATTGGTGTAATTAATACTAAAAAGGTAAAATCAATAAAAGAGGAAGTATTTTAGCATATTTTTTCAAATGTTCAAATCCTGGAAAGCATACACGTTATGGTCCAGATATTGATAATGATAAAAAGTATTTATAAAGTTAAACAAAATTTAGATATTGGCAAATTTCATAAAAAAAGTGCCTTTATAAAAAGACAGAATGATAAAATTTTCTGTCAAGAAGACGTAAAAACGATTTTTGAATTGGCTGGTGCCTGCAGACTAGAGGAAATAACGAAAATCAGTATCGACGATATACATGGTGAAGAAGATAAAGAAGATCTGATCATTCCGCCTGATCCTTCGTGATACGTAAAGAAACAAATAATAAATATTTTTCAATGTATACAGAAAATATACAAGCTTATGTCCAAAAGTTCCTCCACATCGTCGATTATTTATAAAGTACAGTACAAACATGGAAAATGTACTGTCTAACCTGCAGCCCATTTACATCTTCACAATTCGGAACTATACACGGGTCACAGTTTAATGTTTAGGAGGTTTACAAATCGAAAAAAGAAATGTCCAACAAAATTCGTCATTTGAACACCTTCTTCAAAGCGCAATTTACAGCCAAAAACGTCTTGCCTAGATCAGTAATCAACAGCCACGATTTGACGCCTTTTGTATCCGTTTGTATTAATACAGATTTAAAAACATTAAACTTTCTGTTTATTTTCATAATCTTGAAAAAATTCATTCGGAAAATGTCATTTTCCGCACTTGTTACGAAAACAACTATTTTCTACGTGCGTCTCTGAAGGTTTACTTTCCCGCATGTATTTTATTTTTTAAAGCGCACGGCGTTTATAAACAATTTTAGTCTTTATAATATGGCAATTTAGGTAGGTAGGTACATCTGCATTAACAATGGTTTCCTTTACCTTGGTACACAAATTTCTTCTAAGTTCAATCAGTTCTTTCTTGATCCTTGCTCTCTGTATGATTTTCCCGCTCATCCTGCCTGCCGTTATTCTGTTCCTTATTCCGCTGTTTTCTTTTCTTGCTATTCCTATCTTCTTCTAACCTGCTTTGTCTGCTGTTTATCTCGTATCTTGTTTTATTTGTTGTGTAGCTCTTGACTGAAGTCTATTCGCAATTTTGTTTATTTCCTTTTAAATCTTGGTTTTGTTAAAATTTTCCTTGATTTTTAATTTTTGTATGATGTACTCCTTATTTAATACCAGGCTCAACTACTTTCTTGATATTGATACTATTTTGATATACTTTTAGATAACTTTCACTAATTTTTAATTGGTTTATACTCTATTTTTCTTAATTATTCATGTAGGAGCAAAATTTTAACATGGCTTCCCCGTTTCCATCAACCATCAACAACTTCGTTTATTTTTTCATCACTAAGATACACAATTTTACACTGCACTCTTAAATCTAATTGTTTACAATTAATACCTACAATTTAAATTCCAATCAATGACATTCAAGCTATGATTTGATATAATTTTATATCAACCTTTTAACTACCCTGAATATTTCTACAAACATTTCTCTTTTACTTTTCCGTAATTGAATTTACACTCTAATATAATTTCGAATTTAGAAGTTTTGATTTCTAGTTGTCATTCAATTCACACAGCTGTCATCTGAATGTAAATGATTTTAATCTGACATTTTATCAACTTATGCTGTCACTATTCAGTATCTATTCTTTTAACTTCTTAAATACACGATTTTTTTTTTGTAATGACCCATTAATTTTTTGTTACACTAGATTATCTATTACTGCGAATATCCGTGTGATTCTATCTGGAAATAAAAATTATCCTGTATTTTCTCAATAGAAAATGAGTTTTCTATCACCTACTATGTTACCTTCAGCAATAGTAAATCCTTGTAACAATTTAGTAATGCTGACTCATATTGTTTTTAATTTTAAATTTGCATTTCCTAATGAACAACAAACTGCTAACATACATATTATTTATAACTGGCGTAAAACCGCTTCCTTTTATAAATCACCTTGGCCGTGACCGTTTAATATATATATATATATAGAATATTACATTCTCATTTTTACATTTACAGTTCATTATCAACTTATATAATAGCGGTGAAAGGAAACGTATCTACAAATATTATCTTTTATCTTGGTCTCGTTTGATACAGGCGCTGATGATGATGATTAGCGAACTGTTCGTTGATTTTTAGCCTTCTTATTACTTAAATCTATGGAGAAAACCTAGACAAACCTATCTCATAAACCCCAAGTTTGGCTAAAGTAATAGTATCTTTTCGTCGGAGTCTATTTCAGTATTATCAGCGAATCTAAGAAACACAAACGGGGATCATTAGCGCGCTGTCATCTGAAACAGCTATGCCAAGTAGCATTATTATAACGAAAACTGGTACCGCATCTTCAATTAAGTGGCTATTACGTGGTAGTTGCTAAATCTACCATTATATAACAAAAATAACTCCAATTTATGTTAGCTTAATTGTAAGTACGTAATCATCACCATTGAAAATCACTTCATGGTTTAGTAATTTTTGGTCCGACGGTTTGGTGTCTGGATTGTTATGAAAATTAAACAGAAGCACCTTAAAGTTGCCCAAACTTTCAATTGGATATTAAAGATAACGGCAATCAAGCCATATCACTTACATATTACTTAGAAGTGACAGTAGTGTTTGTAATAGTTTTTGCGACGTATTGGGAACCTTTAAGAAATCTTTAATGTAGCGGCACTTGATTATATAATTGTGGCAGTAGTTGCCATATTATTGCTTTATCTATAAGGGATTTCCATATTTTACATGGGATCAAAATTACTACAAATTTGCTACTACCTACCAAAATCCATTATGGAGTAATCTTTACCCAATAGTGACCTGCTTTCTACATGATCTTCTAATGCTAGAGAAAATACTTTAGTTTATCACTAGCTTTATCCTGTGCTTGTGTGTAAGATGGGACGCAAGGAAAAACTTCGCAGAAAGAAGACTTTTCGGCATTAGACTACGTTTTATAGAAAACTAAAACAACAAACAGAAAGTGCTACAACTCATAAACATTATTGTTTTTCGAGTTAAAGAGCATCTTTAAAATTTCCTAATTCTCAGGATTTTAAAATACACCTAAGCGAAGCATTTGTTGGATTGCGTCTTAAAATTTCTCTTTGAGAATCGTTTAAATGTTCTGGTCAGAATAATTTTTTCGTCATTTTCCCACTGGTAGGTAACGACACAGACACAAATACCTTTTTTCTGTTTTGTAGACACTATTTTAAAACTCATTGTACATAATATACACTAGATATAAAAATGCGCAAGTTATTAAATATAGACATGAAATAAATACAGTGCTTTAAGCTAATATAAATCAAATCTCCTACAATTCCTATCAATGAAGTCATATGTATGTTCTCTGATACCAAACATCTAGGTATGCTAATGAACAATTCCACAGACAAAGCTCTATTCAATAATTATCTAAAGAAAATAATCTAATTTACTCACTCTATAAATATCTAACTTCACTTTTTGGCAGTGGGAACACGACAAATTCAACCACAATAGATGAGATCTGACCTATTTCTGCATTTTTAGAATTGCTTCTTCAGGTGGTCTCCTTTAAGTTGAATCAAATATCTAACTATAAAAATTATTATAAAAATTAAAATTATTTGAAGTTAAATATCGACAATGACAAAAAGTGACATCCTGTCAATGAATTAAATATGGCAATACCTACTTGAAAAATGTTCACCTTTTATGTAAAAGTTTTTATATATTTTTAGGTATTAATAATATTGTGTGAAACTAACTACTCAGTGGACAAAAGCCCCAACCTGCGTTGAATTACACCCACAATATCTACCCATATATTCCTTATTATTAGCTTTTGTAACATTTTTTTACTGTTTTAGAAAGGTATTTTAAGCTAATATAAATCAAATGTCCTACAATTCCTATCAATGAAGCCATATGTATGTTCTCTGATACCAAACATCTAGGTATGCTAATGAACAATTCCACAGACAAAGCTCTATTCAATAATTATCTAAAAAAAAAAATTTAATTTACTCACTCTATAAAAATCGAACTTCACTCTTTTGGCAGTGAGAACACGACAAATTCAACCACAATAGATGAGATCTGACCTATTTCTGCATATTTAGGATTGCTATTTCAGGTGGTCTCCTTTAAGTTGAATCAAATATCTAACTATAAAAATTATTATAAAAATTATTTGAAGTTAAATATCGACAAAAAGTGACATCCTGTCAATGAATTCATTGTGACAATACCTCCTGAAGTTATTGATAATGTCCAAAAAGAATTTATTAATCGTCTTGGCTAGTACCAGGCAGCCAACGGTGCACAATTTGAACATTTAATTTTGTCGATTTTTTACATAATCATTATCATTTTCAATATTGTGAAAATTAAATTTTAAAATCTTCAAACATTATTTTCTTGAAATTTTTGTTATGTAACACCATAATTTTTCATGATGTATGTATGTAGAATGATACGCTCTTTCAAATGGCATGGTCAAAATTGGGGGTTGCTATTGCTATGTTTCTGACTATATTGACTATATTTTAAGTATACATTTTAGGTGTTTATCACTCCAAAGTTCTATTTTCAAAAGCAGTCATGTTTCCAGATGTATGTTTAAGGTCGTCATTTTATAATAGAAATTTAAAAATATTATTACTCATCAGTACTGAAATTAATTATTGATTTCAGGTAAAAAAAAATTTTTGAGGCATAAATACATAATTTTTTGGTTCGCGAAATGTACAGTATTATTGAACAGTATCGATTTTTTCAGCGGTGCTTTTAATATTTTGGGCTGTAACATCCATATTTGACAGTAATCGTTCTAATTTTATATCTTGGGATTATTTTAATTCTATATTATATGTTATATGCTACACTATTATAATACCTATTATTTTCCTAAATATGACAGGAGAAGCAGAGATAAAGGCAGAAATAATATGTAGGAAAGAGACCGAGCTACATACAAATATTTAACCAACAAGTATATCTAGTAAACTTTCTCTGTTACTCCAGTGTGTCTTTGTAGAGGCGGCAACTACTTCCATCCACGTAATCACAACGTGGCTTACACGTATTTGTATAATATGCAAAAACGTCGTCGAACCGTAGTTGCCTCCAAAAGGTATTCCCCATTTTAGTCAACCGTTTCTATCATGTGGTAGTGATTTTAACAATACATTATAAAGTTTTCAGTGCCGTGGCTGCTACATTCCATTCACTAAAATTGCTGCTTTGAATTGCGACCAATGGTCTACTGTGGCTCACAACCAGAGTTATATTTCACCCAACAGGTTTAGCCCTTTTTGTAACCTTAGTGGATGAGATTTTGTCTAGATTTTCCGGCACCCTGTCAAACAGGGAAAATGTGGTCCTTTCTTATATGTTCTGTCGATTTCTCACTCCACAATCACACAGTCTGTCTCTTTAACCAAGCTCAACTTGTGTAAATGATAATTGACTAGCAATCCTCCGTATATAGACCAACTACTTGTCAAGTATAGCCTGTTTGACTATATCCAGTTTTTAGCTTGTGTTAACGATTGGTCTGTTGTAAACGCCTTCGAGTGGAATAATTTTGATCATTCATGCCAGTATTCACACTTTTTCGGCCGCCTTATTCCTCTGGATCTGAAATATAAATAAAGGATTAATCGTTGTATTAATGCATGTAGACAGACAAAATAACGTTTCCAAAGTTAAAGAAAATACAAATACAATCATCGATTAAATACATGGTGTTAAAAAAAAGTGTATACTATTTCAGGAGGTAATAGTATGATCCAAAATAAGCAGAAAAGTCTTAATAAACATGGGTCCGAAAAGTAACGGTTGCGGAGATATGGACCACTATTCGTTCTTCAAACATTTTATTTTATTAGGAATAAACCGACAAAGGAAGCTTTTAACAAACATAAAACAAAGTTACTGAAGATGTTCAAAGTGCCCTCCGTCCATTTTCAAGCAGGCACGGCATCTTCGTCTCAACGATATTTGAACTCTTTCGAAAACACCTTCCTTCGTTTGGATTTCTTGACACTTTTGATTAATCCGTAGCTGCAGCTCTTCCAGGCTATTTACAGGAGTACCATGCATTAATGTTTGAAGACATTAGTTTATGGTACTCCTGTAAATAGCCTGGAAGAGCTGCAGCTACGGATTAATCAAATGTGTTAATAAATCCAAGCCAAGGAGGGTGTTTTCGAAAGCGTTCGAATATCGTTGAGACGAATATGTCGTGTCTGCTTGGAAATGGACGGAGGGACTTTGAACATCTTCTGTAACTTTGTTTTTTGTTTGTTAAAAGCTTCCTTTGTCGGTTTATTCCTAATAAAATAAATTTTTTTAAAAACGAATAGTGGTCCATATCTCCGCAACCGTTACTTTACGGACCCATGTTTATTAAGACTTTCTGCTTATTTTGGTTCATGCTATTACCTCCTGAAATATTTTACACTCTTTTTTAACACCCTGTATATTCAAATAGGTTTGTCCATTCTCTCCTTTATGCATAAAGCTTCCCCCCTGTCGACTCATTTCCCCTTACCTACCAACCAAATATTGGTCACTGGTTTGCGGGAGATACATTAGTTTGATACGCAGTGTCCCAAAGTGGTATGCAAGATTTGATTTTTCTCAAACAATATGGATTTGAGGTGGCCCCCACTACAAATAGATGGTGTTAGATCATGTAAATTTAATACATTTAATCATCATTGTCACTTTTTTACACATAGTTAATGTCGTTTGAGGACATTTGCACTTTGTAAGTCTACAGTCTGGATGTTGTCAGTACAACTTTGATCATCAGGCCCTTTCGCTAAATTTTAGCAAAGTTTAACATAGTTATTGTGTAAACTTTGATAAATTTTTGCTGATTTTCAACAGCGCAGACATCCGCGTGTCCCGTGTGGAGACCAATACTATATATATATATATATATATATATAAATGGGCTGACAGTAATCAGTGTGTCTCCAGCCCATTTTTAAAATAAATAAAAAGCTATAGTTACACCAATATATCTCCGAAAAACTTGAAGGGATAGAGGAAAGCTTTAGTTTGAAATGATATATACAAACACGTCGTTGTGTTCTTCAACTCCCTCGAAATTAAAAAGATACATTTCACGTTCTATCACTGAAGAATTGTATAGCCCCTTAGAAAAATATATTATTCTTTTTTATTAATCCTGAACAGGGGCAAACTTTGTCGTCACGTCGCTGTTACAGTCCGTATAAATGAAACTTTTTTATTTATTTTAATTTTAATGTGTACTTTAAATTCAAAACTGGAATAAAAATAATATAATTATTCTCAAGGCAATTTTCCCTATTCTCATATTCCCTTGAAGTTATTCATCCTCCTCAAATTTAATTTACGAGTCTACCTCCCTTTCTAATCGTATTACGTATACATTTCTTCATTTTAAGTAGTTTACTTTTGTTTTATTTAAATAAGGGAAACAAGAATGAGTACCTATTATATGAAATATTATTTTTTTTTTATTGTTTGTTGTTTTGGTAAATATGCATACCTTATTTCTGTTCTAAAATTATGTAAAATTTCATGTATAACTCCTAAGTTAGTATTAAACAAGTCTAATTTCACTGAAAGCTTTTATTTGAGTGCAATTCACTCAATAATTATTTGTATTTTTACTTGAAAGATAAGGACTATATTATAATAAAATAATGGGTAATAAATGAATATGCATAATAAACTCATTGAGCTACCAGTAATTTGAAAAAAACCTTGTAGTTTTACAATTTTATTGTATTGTATGATTTTGATATATTTACTAAATGTTTGAAAATTTTCATTGTGATTTTTAAAATGCTTTCCTAAACATACAATGTAATATTTTTATTATTCCTACTAAATTATCTAGGAATATAAATTATATAGGAATATCTACATTATTCTAACATTTGCATATTTCTATCTCAAATAAAGAAAAATAATGCGATGTGTGTTTATTGTGTTTATTGATAGTTTACAAATATTCAGTATTTTTTGCATTGACATTGTAAAAATACAATGGTTACTTACAAATGGGATTTACAAAAAAATACAAAAAAGTATCAAAACTCAAAAAATGTGTTTTTAATATTATGTAAGTTGTTTTTGTATTTTTGCAGTAGTATTATTACGATAATACACAATTTTGACAAAATTACAATATATTCAAATACATTTTTTTTAGTGTACATTGCTGGAAATATTTGTTTGCTGTTTCGTATATTCTAGTATATTACAAATTCATGCGAACAATTGTAGATACTAATTTTGTATGTTGTACCAGCATATTTTGTTTAATAGAAATAACAAATTCAATTAATTAAAAAATAATAATATGTAATTTTTAAATTAAAGATAGTATGACGATAATGTTTGCTGAAAATTACTTTTGTTAAAAATATAAAAAAGAAAATCACGACAGGCTTATTTTTAGTAATGCAACTGGATTGTTACTTTCGGAAGCATAAGGGAAGGGTATATTAAGTAACATATGTCGACCAAAAGTAATATTGACGCTGAACAATAGTTCAGTCATTAGCGATAGCTGTTGCCAATATTATCTCAAACCTCTATATAAAAATGGAACGAATACATTTATTAAGTAGATAAAAAATATATTGAGGGGATCAAAATTTCAAATTTGTGGTTTTGTATTAGGTTTAGGTGTTTCCATAATTTTTTCACAATTGTAAAATTCATTATTTGTATAGGTATTAACAGAGTTTAGTCAAATTTGAAATTGAGCTGTTATCTACAGCACAGGAAAAAATATTTAATGTAGAATATGTATCAAATTATTTATTTTATATTTAATGACGTTAATTAATTTTATATTTATTATTTTTCAGGTAAGATTTGTTGCACGTTATCTAGCTGTACGTAATGGTAAGTTCAAGACTTTGATTGATTTTTAAAATCTCACTTAAAATTGAAATCATCTCTCTAAAAAGAGACTGACGAATAGAACTTGCTCCTTTATTATGCTCCAAAGATTATTGAATTTCGGGATATTTAAAAGATGTAAAGGTTTCTACTAAATATATTATACAGGGTGTCCGCAGATCGCGCGCATATTTTGCTTACATCATAAAAGAAATGGAATTCAGCAATGTCTAAAAAATTTAAATGTCGATTTTCTCACAAATCGTTAGTGTCTTAGGCTTCAAATAAGGGTATCAATTGTTTAGATAAACTTTCAGTCTTAAGGGCGCCGTATTCTTAAAATCTATTATATTATTTTTATTCCAGTTTTGAATTTAAACACATTAAGTAACAAATTTTTAGGTATAGAAATCTTACAAAATACGTATTTATTTAAATTTAATTGTAGATATAAATATTGTTATACCATAAACATACACAGTTCTGCATATAAGATTTTTCACTTGTGTTTATAATTATGTGAAAATAATTATTGTTAACATTACAATAGCAAAAATAATGTGTGTCTTACAATAGCTTTTTAACAGTTATTATTTTATTTGAGGAGAATTTAAATAGTAAAAGTGGATAAACAAAATATTACTTTTCGAAATTTCGGACCTAAAAACACCACAAATTTGATCATTTTACGGCAAGAAATACGGCAACCATAAACAAAAAGCTATAAAAATTTCGATAAACTTGGAAATATGATCATTTCATCATCTAACATGTGCCCTTTCTACCGTTTATAGCGCTGTAATTTTAGATGTTTTTTATTTATTGTATCTCAAAAAGCAACAAGTGTGCCAAATTTGGAAAAAAATGTTCCAGTATTAAAAAAGCCAAAAAACGCTTTTCGAAAATATGTTACACACATTACTTTTTTGAGTTACTATCATCTTCTGAATTTCTTGCGCGGAGTTTACAGACACCCTGTACATATAATGCGTGCTATTTCAATAATCAGTTTGATAGTTTATATTTTATTATTTTTGTTAGTTTGTGAGAAATGACCCTCTTCAATTTTTTTATTTGTTATTGTTGACGTAATTTAATTTTTATCTGTTATGTTTGAAAATCACTGCCTTTCAAATTATATTTTGTGCAAAATTAAATATTTAAAAAAATAAAATACATATATTCAATCGTAATCATAACATTAGATTTGTAGGAAAAAGCTTATAAAACCAATGATCATTAGGTCGACTACCTAAGTATCTAATGCTGTAACAACAAAAAATTAAACTAATACTTATATATTTATCACTTAAAATAAGATATATGCGTTGCTTTTCAGCATTCATTTTTCAAAATTAGAATCGTTGAGTGCTTGACGTCTTGGCGCTTTGACAATTTATGCTAACCGAAACATTCGTCCTACAGGGACGCTAGATGATGATAAAATAGGATTGTGTTTGATGAATAATTTATGGAGGTGATGTCAAACATGTCTCCACGAGATTTTAGAGATTACAGATCTTATAAAAATTACTTCAATCGTATCTATTTAGTAACAAACAATATAGGAGTGTGGAAATTAATTTTATTATAGTTATTATTTAAAATATGGCTTAATTCGACTGCTGCAAAAATTCTACAGGATGTCATAACTGGGTATGAATATAGGAAGAGTAGTCAATACTGACTGTTAAAAAAGTATTAATGGTTATTTGAATCCTGAATACTTGCATTCAAGTATTCGTGTAGTATGAATACAATACTGAATATTTACAATGTGTAGAATAATATTTAAATCTAATTAAATACATTTAGTAAAAATATAGGCCTAGAGATATCAAGCCAGTACCAGTAACGGCTGGTGCACGAAGACGCTGAAGCGTCGCCGCAGCAAATTTTAATATTAAAGAAAGTTAATTTAAAATTTAGTTTACAGCACTTTCTAAATAAATACGTAAATTAGCCCTATGAAATTCATTAAAAAGATAATGTTAAATTTGTAAAGTGCAGTTAATTTAACTTGCAAATAGTATGAGAAAAAAGCCGAATCATGGTTACCGTCAGACATTAAAGAAAAGCACATATTTACTACGCTGTTTGAGCTTTGTTTAGTCTACCCATGCCCGTAATCATGGAGTAGATTTTGTGTGCAGCATATAAAATAAATTTCAACTTTTGTTATCTCATTCAACTCTCATTCATACCTATTTGTTTACTTGTGATGTGTCGTACGTATTGGTTACGTGTGTGTTTTAATATTTTTAGGCTTAAGTTATATATCTGCGAAAGGAAGTGAAATTAAAAACATGATATTTAGCACCTTGAGGTTAACCATTATAGTGCAAGAGCAACCACAATATAGCAATAAGAATACGGTTTGATAAAAATATTTACAACATGTAGGGGTGAATGATGTAATGCATAATTCTTCAGAAATAAAAAAAAAACATGGCGAAAGGACAAAGGAAGGAGAATTCATGAGTACTTGGATGTTCATGGATGCCCTAAATTCATAAAATACTTTCATTATTCGTGAATACTATTGTAACCTCTAAATTTGGTTAGCGTAGAAACACGTCACGTAGACAAACAAACTTTATTGACACTCTTGATTACACAAGAAATACCCTTCAAACAAACTTTGCAACTGTCAACGCTTTACTTTGACGTTTCAGTCATGCGCATTGGAAGCAAATATAAAGATCGAAAATGTCATACAAACAGTAAGCGAGAAAGTAATACCAAAAAGGAGTTTGCAGGGAGGAAAAGATGGTGGGATGAGAAGTGTATCAGAGAGGCGGAGAAGAGAAATAAGCTAAGGATTAAAGCTCTTCAGTCAGTACAAGAAGAAGATAAGGAAAAATACAGGGAACAAAGACGAAAGGCAAAGAAAGTGTTTAGACAAAAGAAGAGAGCAGAACAGGTTAAGAAAATATATGAAATAGAGCACCATTATAAGAGGAAAGAAATACGTAACTTCTACAGAGAGGTAAAAAAGGGAAAAAAGATAAAGAAGGAAGTAATATATGTGAGAGATGAAAGTGGCAATCTAATTGGAGAGGAAACAGAAGTGAGAGAAAGATGGAGGTATTACTTTGCAGATATCTTGAATGAAGACAGTGTAAGGGAAGGAGAGGAGCACGAGGAGATGATACCGGAAAGGGAAGGGGAAGTGGAAGTAGAAGAACCTAGAAAAAGGAAATATACATAATTATAGAAGCCTTAACTAATAATAAAAGTCCGGAGAAAACGGAATAACAGGAGATAACCTATAGCAGAACTACAGATAGGGGAGTATCAAGCAGGTTTTAGACTTCAACAACGGACCAAATCTTCATGGTGAAGAAAATTCTGACTACATGCTATGAGTATGGGATTAAAGCAATGGTTTTATTTGTGGACTTCAGGAAAGCATTCGATCAAAAGGAATAAAGTAAAATTTTTAAACAATTTGGGATACCAACCAAACTGATTAGGCTATTGAAAATGACCTTAGAAAATACTAAATCCAAAGTACGAATGAAAGTTGAATGTTCGGAAGGTTTTACTATTGACAGAGGACTGAGACAAGGAGACCCACAACGCTTTCAACGCAATTTGGTATTAGAAAGGGTCATGAGAGATAGTTAGTTGAACAGAGGACACATATTGTTTAAAAGTCACAAAATAGATATGCAGATGACGTGGCCATTATTGCTAGAGATAGTAGGGAATTAGAAGAGGTAACGAGAAAACTTATAAAGGAAGCACGTGTGGATTGCAGATAAATCAAGAGAAAAGTAAGCTTTTGAGAATAGGAGAACAGAAAAAGGATACCAATTTTAAATTGAGAACAGAGCATGGAGAGATGGAGTTTAAAGAAGTTCTAGAATATGTGAATTTGGGGGCGCTAATAACAGCTAACTGTGATGAGGAACAAGAAATTAATAGGAGAAAGAATAATAAAAGCAAACAGAAGTGCGGCAGCAGTCAACCACTTATTGAAATTAAAAAATATGTTCAGAGGAGTAAAATTTAGAATGAATAAAACAATTTTGAGACCGACAGCGCTGTATGGTAGTGAAACCTGGGTTTTCAATAAGAAGTCAAGAGAAATCCTTTTAAGGTGGGAAAGGAAGATCTTAAGAAGAATTCTAAGGGGTAAGAAAACGGAGGAAGGCTATGTAAGGAGAAATAATGAGGAAATATATGCAATGTACCAGACACCAACAATAGACGAATTTGTAAAAGCCAGAAGAGTGCAGTGGCTAGGGCATCTAGAACGTATGGAAGATGAAAGGGTAGTTAAGAAAATAGTATGGAGTAAATCTAACTACAAGAAAAAAAGAGGCAGACCGAGGAAGTGATGGAGAGAGTAAGTGGCAATAGATCTAAGGGAGAAAAATGTAACGGATTGGAAAAGAAAGGCGAAGGACAGAATGGAGTGGAGAATAACACAGCTCTGGGCCTAAAAGGCCTGTAAACAGCTATATATATAATTATATATTAGGGTTAATTAACTTTTACGTTTGTAAGATTTTATTAAATTTAAAAGGTTCCAATTTGTAAAATAAGAGGTAACTGACAACTTTTATTGTGGTGTTCAAGTGATTTTTCAAAAATTGGCAATCATATTTATTTCTTTGGTGTATCATATTTGTTTAGACAAAACCAACAGTTGTAAGTACCTTTCTGGTAATTTTATTCACATGGTTGTAATGTTGTCGTTCATTTCAAAATATTTATATACTTTCTTTGGAAATATGTATAGATAGCGTTCAGTCTGATGTTTCATAGTAAATGCCGCATTTGGTTCTTCAAACATATTTCTACATCCCCGTGTTTTGATAACGGAATGTTGAGAAAACATACACTGGTGATGAATTCGCTTTACTCGGAATTACCTGCTTTTTAAGTGTGAAATCTTGTATTTTATAGTTTATTTATCTTTCTTTTAGTTGAAAAAGTGTGGCAAAGTATCCACTTAAACTAGAGTGTTTATAAAAATTGTTTCACAAGCTTGAATAAATATTGAACGTCGACAATTACGAAAACTGTGGCAGTCGGTTTGTAATTATCAAGGAAATGAGAGTGGCATTGAAAATTTAATTTAAAAAATCATAAATTGTCATAAATGATAGGAACAATGTACTATACTTGTTACTGTTTACCACGGGCCGAAAATGTACAGCGTATTCGTCAATTATAGCATAAAATTTGTTATCAATCACCTGTCATAGTCAGAGGACAGTATCCGCGGTCAGCATTGAATTGCATCTGAAAACCCTTATAGGAAACAGTTACGTTGCGTCATCAGCGTTGCCATCAGACGTATACAGGTTTTGAACAGTAATCATGCCCTAGGTATCAGATGACCAACATTGGCTGTTCATATTCTGTCATAATCGACAGTGGTTGATGGTTTTCATTTCTGCAATATACAATGCAATGTATAATCAGTGTAACTAAAAATCTTTGAGCAGCCGTACCATCAGCAGTTACGGATAACGACTAGTTTAAGTCACGACGTAACAGCATGGAAAGTCGTGTTATATCATGATTTCCTATTTAGCAACTATAGCAAATAATATTATCAAACATCTGTGGAGAAAAACCTCGCCAGTAAATAATCTACATTGAGAAAAGACAAACTCTTGGAGTAACAGTTTTCTTGATGTCAATTTTTTTATTGTTGCCGCAGGAACATAAAATTACGCTGACAATTTAAACCAACAAAAAAACTTGTTGACGACTTTTTGCTTCATAATTTGTTTCATCTATGTATTATTCTTTTATATTAAGTATTTTTTTTATTTGGGTACATCTTTGATGATTTAATTGAATGATTTTTCTTTATTGTTTTATTTTCATTATTGTTTGACAAAAAATTACACCAATATTAATGGAGTAGCTAATGACCGCTAGATGTAGCTTATTACATTTCGCATATCCCGTAGAGCGCCAGAAGATAAACGCTTACCGACGGGGTATGTCAGGACAGGAGACAGAAGGAGGCCTCTACCTTAGTAGAGCAGCCTGCATCGGTCGCAAACGCAGTCGAGGCTGAGCGGAAAAGACGCCCAGGAGCCCACTTCTACAAGGTGAAGGCGTGCAATAATGTGGTAGATAATCTATCCTTCTCAGTCCCGCATATCGACGTCATTTATTCTGCCACGAATATTAGCGTGCACTATAACATTTAAAAACTGTTAAGACAAACACAAAATTTAATTTTTACAAATGTTGGATTAACAATATGATGTTTCTATAGAACATAGAATAGTTTTTATATATTTTTAGGTATTAATAATATTGTGTGAAACTAACTACTCAGTGGACAAAAGCCCCAACCTGCGTTAAATTACGCCCACAATATCTACCCATATATTCCTTATTATTAGCTTTTGTAACATTTTTTTACTGTTTTAGAAAGGTATTTTAAGCTAATATAAATCAAATCTCCTACAATTCCTATCAATGAACTCATATGTATATTCTCTGATACCAAACATCTAGGTATGCTAATGAACAATTCCACAGACAAAGCTCTAATCAATAATTATCTAAAGAAAATAATTTAATTTACTGACCTGCTAATGAAACACTCTATAAATATCTAACTTCACTTTTTGGCAGTGGGAACACGACAAATTCAACCATGAAAGGTGAACATTTTTCAAGTAGGTATTGTCATATTTAATTCATTGACAGGATGTCACTTTTTGTCATTGTCGATATTTAACTTCAAATAATTTTAATTTTTATAATAATTTTTATAGTTGGATATTTGATTCAACTTAAAGGAGACCACCTGAAGAAGCAAACCTAAAAATGCAGAAATAGGTCAGATCTCATCTATTGTGGTTGAATTTGTCGTGTTCCCACTGCCAAAAAGTGAAGTTAGATATTAATAGAGTGTTTTATTAGCAGGTCAGTAAATTAAATTATTTTCTTTAGATAATTATTGATTAGAGCTTTGTCTGTGGAATTGTTCATTAGCATACCTAGATGTTTGGTATCAGAGAATATACATATGAGTTCATTGATAGGAATTGTAGGAGATTTGATTAATATTAGCTTAAAATACCTTTCTAAAACAGTAAAAAAAGAACATAGAATAGTTTCGTAATTGTTGTTTGAAATCTTTATTTCAGTTAATACAAAGAATATCGCGGATTGAATATACATTTTTAGGTTCCTTTAACCAATAATTTTGCGTCGAACTAAAATAATAATATTGAATTAACAAATATTCGTCGATATTTTTAAAAGATTAAGTGAAGTAGTTTTTGGGTTCGTCATATAACCGTGAAAAACTGTTAATCCAACAATTTTTGAATAAATTTAAAATTTTTTTTCTCGGTGTACACCGACGTTGATGTACCCAAAAGTCAAATGTGCTTCGCCACAACAGAGCAACGTGCTAGACTGATACATATGTGTAAAACAAGGTTAAAAAATGCATCTTTAAAGTCCTTACATTCCAATAGTAATATTTTTTTATTATATACTATTTCTTCAGGTAGTTTTCATCTGAATCAGATCACAAAATAAGCCCCTTATTGCACTCTGTCGACGTCAGAACTTATCTAAAAAAATTGGGAATAGATGCGTCATAAAAAATTAAGTCAATATTGTAACAACAACGTAGTTTCCGAGTAAAAATTATTGAAGTTGTAGTATTTTCAACCTTTACATCGCCTACTGTAATCCCTAGCCAGGCGATTCCGAATACTGAAATCCGATTAATTGTAGGTATTGAAGTTTTTGTGATGCCAGTCTTTACATTAGTTTTTCAAGTGTCAAAAATGGCTTACGTGTATAGCAACTCGTTTACATTTATGGTGATGTGAAAATGCCGTAGCAGAACGATTTCCCAGTAAACGAGTGCCAGATGGAGTGCCAGGACGTTCACGGCGTATTGCAGTAGTGTGGCGTATCATACACGAGGCTCAATTATATCCGTATCATGTGCAGTGTGTCCAAGCATTAATACCAAGGGATTGGACGAGGAGGAAATGTACTATGATTGCCACGATCTCGTGATTTTAAATCATTTGGGAATATTTTTTAATTAATAACAATATGTGTTATAAAATGTTATTTATTTCTTTCTTTGGGAATTTCTTTCCATTTTCTGTCCGGTCGCCGATTGCATGCTTTGCCGCCTTATCAGGTTTTACAGTGGGCCAGTTTCCAGTGTCGTGCAGAAGTGTATTTTTAAATTATTTTCTAACTGCCCTTTTTGATTTTTTTTTACAAAATTGTATTTGTAAGTCTCCTATACATTCAAATTTTTTTTAAATAAGTTCTTAATCACCCTGTATAAAGTATATTTTTTCTATTTTAGTTAAAAGTAAGTAATATTTTATATATTTTTAACCTATCCCTGTTTTAAATGTTTACTATATTTTATACTGCAAGAAATTTTTTATATCGCAGAGTCCTGAAGATGTAATAAAACTACGAAACATCGACAAGTTTTAATAGTGCCTTACTGACGTAATCCAGATAAAAAGGAAAAAGTTACAATACGAGGTGATCAGCTAAATATATAAAGATAAACAAATGTTATCCATCTTGTAATAGATCATTTGTTACTTAGTATATTCACACCGGATGTAATTTGCGCCTAGTGCATAACCTCAATCCGTCCGAAAAACTCCCAAAAACAATCCAACTTCGGCCTTCGGCTAATGGCATCTCGCCATCCACGGCGGAGATTTGTTTTAAGGGACTGGAGCGCACTATTCCGCCGGAAAGAAAAACACACAGGGTGTTGAAATTGATTTATCAATTCGGTGGCCATGTGTTCGGCGACGTCGTCGACGCGTGTGTTGTGGTCGAGAGCGGCGATGGCGCTATCGATCGGGGACGCTCGACATTACCTGCCGCGGAGCGTGCGCGCCCGGCTTAAGGTCAAGGTCGTATCCGTATCATCTTTATGCGCTTTGTAATGGCCACATTAATTCCGTGGGCGATAATAATGACCCAACGGCGTACTTGTTAAGTGTCGATGGCCGGCTCAGCGTAGAGCACGGGTCTTAATTGTGGCCCTGCAGTCTCCTAAGATGAAAAAATCTATATACAAGGTGTTTCATTGGGAAAGAGATTTGTTCCATAGATAAAATGACTATATAAGTACAAGGTGTCTCAAACTCTATAGTATGGGCCTGTGAGAATAACAAAATGGGGATACGCGGTGTTAAATGAGATGAAATAAGCTCCATTTTCAATCGAAATTATTATCTTTGGGATTTGATCGAAAGCTCTCTTTTTTCTAATAATTTTTTATTAGAGAAATTTATCTGTATTTCCGTTAGAAAGTGATAAGAAATATCATCCTAAAGACTCTTAAAAGAAATACCACCTAAAAATCATATTAGCGGTGGATCAAGTAGTCGTTGGAAATTATTTGAATGTTCATTGTCTATTTAAAGTGCATAAATGTCACAAAATACGTGGCATTACTCAATACGAAAATTAAACGTATAACTTTTGTGCTTACAAATTGTTTTCTCATTCAGAAAATTCAAGGAAAGCTGTAGAGTTATATCGAGAAAGGTATCCAGAGCGCCTCATTCCTGATCATAGAACCTTTACAAGATTGGAGGCGATTTGCGACGAATTGAAGATGCATTTTCTGTTCGATCAAATAATTGACCCTTCGGTAAGAAACAATGTTAATATAGATGGATACAGTATTTCGAACAAAATTCACGAAATTCTATACGGCAGGCTAGCTGGAAATTGAATTTGAATAAATCAACTGTTCAACGAATTTTAAAGACCAATGGGTATCATGACTACAAAATTCACAATTTAGAGTATTTACCAGAGCGTCACATTCAAAACAGACTTAATTTTATAGGTCAAATTATAGTAAATGTAGAATTCGTTTATCAGAACCTTTTTTGGCACGTTCTTTGGACAGTTTGTCAGTAATGGTTTGCCAAACACGCGCAATGAACCGAAGGCCATTTTGGAGAAAATGTATGGTGCGGCATCATCGGTAGACATTTAATTGGCTCTTATTTTTATGAACATACATTGAACAGAGTCAGTTACCTAAATTTCCTATAACAAGAACTTCCTGCATTTCTGGAGAATGTGTCTATGGTTTCAACACGGCGGAGTTCCACCCCACAAGGCCAGTATTGTGCAGCAATATTTAGATAAAACTTCAGAAAAATGGATTGGGATTAATGGATCTATTCAGTGGTCTGGAAAGTCACTAGATCTAACACTCTCGATTTTTTATTTAGAGGAGGGTTTTAAAAATAAGGTGTACAAAATACCTTCGCGACATATTAATCATTTAAAAGAAAAAATCACAAACGAGTGTAATGATATAAACGGTGAAATGTTAATAAACGCAGCCCAAAAAGAAGTCAGGCGATGATTAGATATGTGTCATATAGAAAACACAGCCCCACAAAAAAAAGTTCATACATAAGAAAGTGACATATGTATACCCATGTATGTTTCGACGCTGAATCCGATCCCGAGCTCAGAATTGGGCCTACACGTCTGGAATTGGCCCCAGGGGCCGAAAATGGCCTGAAATGCGGTTCCCGGGATAAGGCGAAGTCGACGCTGAATTTTGGAGCTAAAGCCGGATTTGTGCTCGAAAAGTTTATGGCCAACTGAAATTCCGGGTGTGGATCCGGGAAAATGACCTCTTGGGGCGGGAAAATCCTGTTTTGGACGTCCTGGTCGTGACTGTGGTATATTCGTGTGTTTTTCAATTCTGGACCTGAGACAGGGTGTGAAAAGTTTTTGGCCAGCTGAAATTCCCAGTTTGGGTGCGGGAAAATGGCCCATTGGGGTCGGAAAATCATATTTCAGACGTACCAGTCGCAAAAGTGGGATATTCATGTATTTTTCAATCCTGGTCCTTAGAGTATGCTCAAAAAGTTTTTGGACAGCTGAGATTCCCAGTTTGGGTCCGGGAAAATGGCCCATTGGGGCCGGAAAATCATATTTTGGACGTACCAATCGCAACAGTGGGATTTTTATGTACTAATTCCTGTAGCTTAGACTGTGCTTGACAGGTTTATGGCCATGTGAAATTCCCTGTTCGGGACCGGGAAAATGACCCTTAGGGGTAGGAAAATGTTGTTTTGTACGTCTCAGTTGAGACATTAATACAAAATAATATCGTGCAATAAAATAGAAGGAAATCATATACAAACAAAAATACCACTGACTACTTCCGAAACCACAAATACCACTGTTGCGACTGGTATGTCCAAAATATGATTTTCCGGCCCCAATGGGCCATTTTCCCGGACCCAAACTGGGAATTTCAGCTGTCCAAAAACTTTTTGAGCATACTCTAAGGACCAGGATTGAAAAATACATGAAAATCCCACTTTTCCGACTGGTACGTCTGAAATATGATTTTCCGGCCCCAATGGGCAATTTTCCCGCACCCAAACTGGGAACCGCATTTCAGGCAATTTTCTGCCCCTGGGGCCAATTCCAGACGTGTAGGCCCAATTCTGAGCTCGGGATCGGATTCAGCGTCGAAAAATACATGGGAATGCATATGTCACACTCTTGTGTATGAACTTTTTTTTTGTGGGGCTGTGAAATAGATTGTAATATATATGTAGTATGAGGGCGTTTGTCTTATTTTTTAGTTTAGTTATTGATACCACCACCTTTTGCTTATTCCTTAATGACAATTTGCACTTTAAATAGCGGACAATTATTTTCCAATGACTACTTGATCCTTCCACCGCTAATGTGATTTTTAGGTGGTATTTCTTTTGAGACTTTTTAGGACGGTATTGCTTATATCTTTTAAACGGAAAGTAATACAGAAAAGTCTTTCTAATATTTATTTATTAGAACAAAAGAGAGGTTTTTAACGGGAATAACATTTGGGTATTTTTCTGGAAAAAAATATTATTGATGACGTCATTAGTCGTTTCTGTCAAATCCCAAAGATAATTCTTTCAGTTGAAAATGGAGCTTACCTCATGTCATTTAACACCACGTGCCCCAAATGTTACTTAAATTTTTTGTGTCCTCACAGTAGACCTATACTGTCAAGAATTTTATTTTTGATATTATTTTTGTTCTACGTGTTTTATTATTCAAGATTTCTGTACCTATAATGGCCATTTCCACCGTTTGTTTTAAGCTACGCTTACGCTTTAAGGAACCTTAAAAATACAATTTGCCTTCCACCGTTTACTAAACCGGCATAAAATGTCTTAAACCTTCTTAAATATAAGCCCTCGAAATTCTAGGCTTATCTCTTTTAACGATACTTAAAGGTTCTACATAACCTAATTTAATAATCTGGTTTTATTATTTTTCCACTGAAATATTTTTCCAACAAAAAATAATGAACTATGATGAAAATGATATATTTAGTAATGATTTAGATATATTAAAAATAATAGAGTATGGGTTTCCTCGAATAGTGTACGAGAGAAGTGATCAGTTCCATACGATGGATAACTTTTTTTAGAAGATACCGGCTGTATAAAGAAACAGCTGTAGATTTTGACCTTAATCGAAGAAGATCTTGAATTTCCAAGTAATACGTAAGCTCTTAAAAAGAATCACTGATAAAATTACAAAAAAAATACATTTATTTTTAATCTTTAGTAATAATTCTGTATCGCCAATAAAACGGACTTCCTTTTTTTTTGTTTTAAAAAACTTTTTTAATGACTCTGCTGTTCTGTGAATATTATTTGACGACAGTGAGTTAAATTCACCTGCTATCATTTTTCTTGTACAGACATTATCGATTTTTGATTCTCCACCGTACTTTTATAATTTGCTATTATGTTAATTAGTAATACTTTTTCTTCATTGCTAAAATTTGCCAATCGTGTTTTTTTTTGGGAATTATTTCCATTATAAATCCTACCAATTCGAAAACAGAACTTAGCAGAACAACATAAAGTCAGAACAGTGAGAGTGAAGTGTCACACTTTTGAGGTTAAGAAATAGTCATGAAGCTAACAACTTGTGCAAAAAAACCGAAAAATTATGAATATTGGATTTTTAGGTAGACTTTACAAATAAAACTTAATAATTGTGCGGTGGAAACATTATTATTTTAAACTAGGTCTAAAATTTTAACCGCCCTTAGTTAACTACACTTAAAAGGCAATGAGGTGGAAATGGCCATAAAACACCACAAATTTGAACAGCAAAATATAGGCGACACATTTATTAAATACATTTTTGACTAACCTAACATATAATTCCAGCTAATTTGCCAATAAATAATGATTTAAGAAGTTTCAAAAAATATTAAACATTACCTTGGTATTTGGAGCAGTACAGATACATATTGCATCAGTCACGAGCCACCACTGGTATACCAAGGTTTTGTTATATGTTATGTTCTTATCTCTCTACTTAAAACGAACTTTTCCAAATTTTCGGACGTAAGCCCATTACCGCCCCCGGAATCGTCTCCCGTTACCACTTGCCACCGACACCACTGTCACGTGGCTGTCGTTCCGTTCCAGTATTCTATTTACGTTGCGTTTGGATAAGGTCGATCGCTCTTATCTGACAAAAGACAGGTCTGATAAGCCGTATGCCGAGTAAATAGTACGAAGGAGACAGGTTGCGATTTTAGAACTAGTTTATTTTAAGGTGGGTATAAAAGTAAGCGGCTTCTTAACTGGTATATGGGAGTGAAAGTGATGGCTCGGATCGCGATCGGAAAATGGCGTTCTAAATTGAGACGCGTTCTAGAGATTTTATTAGCATGTATTTTGATTTGATTAGGCGAATGAGAATCTCCGTACTGCTCCTTTTCAACAAAACTAGATTTAAATTAGGATTCATATATGTATAGAGGTGATTCGAAAATACTTATACGACGGAAAACTAAATGTCATAATATGTGGATATATAATAGACATTCGATAACAAAGGCCCACCTCTAATAATTTACAGCCCCTTGAAGGGTTGTTGATATAAAAATATTTTCTTTATTAATTTTTATTTCAAATTTAATTTTTTAATTATTACTCGTTAGAAGTGTGTTTTAGTATATAGGTAAATTAGGCTCAAACAATATATTCTGAGTATCATTAAATACAAACATTTTAACAACAGGTTCCATGAAGCCTAAAAAACAATACAGAATTTATGTCGGGATTTTAGTTCGATATTTAAAAAACGGGGCAAAAACGCTTTTTCTCGCAGAAAATTGACGCCTATGATAACCGTCGTTCGAAACGACTTCGACATGTATGGTCACTTTTCTCGCTGTTGATAATTGTTAAAATAATATATTATAGATTAAATCTATCTTATATAAAATTCTCGTGTCACAGTGTTAGTCGCCATACTCCTCGGAAACGGCTTTACTGATTTTTATGAAATTTTACATGTATATTCGGTAGGTGTGAGAATCGGTCGTAATCTATTTTTCATATCCCTAAGTGATAAGGGTGGTCCACCCCAAACATTTTTTTTTGGACAATTTTTTAAATTTTTTTATGATGTGGTATTAAAAAATACATACAACCCTTAATTTTCACCCTTCACCTCTATTTTTTAATAGCCATTTTAGTAATTTAATCATTTTTAACCTTGGTCGATAACTGATCGATTACCACTAGATCAGTTATCCCCGCCAGGCGTCTACCGGTGTCACTTCTAAAAATAAAAATAAAAAATTTTGTCTAAAAAATAAAAAAAAATTGTTTGGGGTGGACCATCCCTATCACTTAGAGGTATGAAAAATAGATTACGACCGATTCTCAGACCTACCGAATATACATATAAAATTTCATAAAAATCGGTCAAGCCGTTTCCGAGGAGTATGGCGTCTAAAACTGTGACACGAGAATTGTATTAGATTGATTGATCCTACTTATCGTATTGTGATGTTGTGCACTGGCCAGCATTAACTGCAAAAGATAAATATACGTTGCAGAAAATACAAAATAGTTGTATAAGGTATTTTCTTAATCTAAGAAAATATGATCACCTGTCTATATCTTTTTCTCAATCTAATTGGCTTAAGTTAAAAGAAAAGTTTATGTACCATATGTCTTGTTTTGTTTTTAAATTGCAAAATTCCTGTTTAACATCTTATCTCTACGATAAGCTTATTGTAAAATTTTTAATGGTATTCTTGCACACATCAAGTCTATCTTGTCTATTTATTCATTTAAAAACCGAATCAAATCCTGGATATTGTCTCAACGTGTGCCCTAATCTATTTGTTACATGCAGTAAATTTATAGGTTATATTTAGGCTTAAGTAATTTATGTTGTCAATTTTTCACTTTTGTCTACCTTACTATTGTACTTCGTTGGTTACGTGGAAGAGCGGCGGACAGCCGGACGGCGCCAACCTTTTTTCTTACATATTCCTACATTAGTATGACTTCATAACCTAAAAAATAAAGACTATATTATTATTATTAATATTATAACAATATTTTAAAAGAATATTTTGTCTCAGTGTGATTTAAATGAAATAATAGATTTTCCTATCACATCATACCATGCATATTGAAGTCGACATGTCCCGAAAACAAGTAAATATTGGAAAAAAAATATTTTTTAATATTCTTTATCGGAAGCCCCATGCAAAAATTCTAGCTGTAACTCGTTAGGGTTGAATTTTGGTATCTAGGTAAATTAGGTTCTCACAATCTACCTCTAGTTTCCCCCATATAAGTCTGTTTACATATTTTTTAATCGCCCTGTACTTGGTTTTGTTAGGCAATGAAAAAACAAGCTTCAGTTTTATCTAGAAGTTTCAGTTTGTTTTATAATTTATCAAAATGTGATTAAAAGTTAAATGACCTCTGAAGGTCACTCATTTATCTCTACGCAGAGGCATGCCTGTTATTGTTTGGAAAAGGTTATAAATAGGCGGCATATTGTAAATACGCATATACAGGATGTCCCGAAATTAATGGGACATAGAGCAAGAGTAGATTCCGTAACCAAAATTTGTAAATAACTTTTTAGAAAATCTAAATATTTGCATACATTTTGGAGGGATTTTTGGGGGCGAGAAATTGTTTGGGATCTTCGTGTATTCATCTGACTATTGAAACAATCGATTATCCTACCTTTTTAACTGAAAAAGTACAGCATTTTGAAGTTTGCAATTTAAAAGAAGCATGAACAGTAAGAGTGATTCTAAAACTGTAGAATGTGGCGTGCCACAAGGGACTGTACTTGGGCCAATTCTCTTTAACATCTATATTAATAACTTATGTAGTATAAATACTTGTGCATCTATAATTGGCTTTGCTGATGACACATCGGTACTATATGTTGACGATACTTGGACATCAATAATTAATAACGTGGAAAATGATTTTAAACACATAAAAGATTGGTTTGATTCTAAACAATTAACTATTAACTTTTCAAAAACAATGTTTCTACCATTTTTACCTAGTAATGTTAGACTCCCGCAATTTAGTTCATTAAATATAAATTGTGACGGAAACGTAATAGAGATCCCTCCCACAACTAAATTTAAATACTTAGGAATATTTTTTGATAGTATGATGAAATGGAATGTACATATTAATGAACTCGTAATTAAAATTAGAAGTCGTTTATCCAAATTTAAATATTTGAAACATATTTTGAACATTGATGAGCATCTCATGGTACTTTATTATGCTTTAGTGGAATCTCAGTTACGATACGGGATCATTGCTTGGGGTGGGGCTTATAATAATGTAATAAGGAATCTTGAAGTAATACAAAAATGGATTTTAAAGATTATATACCAAAAAGAAATTACTTATCCCAGTGACCATCTCTATAAACTGTCAAGAGTTTTTGATATTCGGCAATTATTTACCATAAGTTTGGTTATAGAACAAAAAAAAGACGCCAACAAGATTAACATTGTTCATAAGTATCCAACAAGGTACAAAGAGATGGATTTATGGATACCTTTTACTAATAAAACGGTGATACAAAGGTCTGCTTATTTCCTTGGTTCAAAAATATATAATGAAGTTACAAATAATATAAAACTAATAAATTCTTTTGCAATGTTTAAAACTCGCGTTAAAAAATGGCTATTAAATAAACCACGTATTTTTTGTTATAATTTAATTGCACTTAACTTAAACTGAAATATTGATCTGCATCTATTTTTGTTTTTATTTCTTGTCTCATATTTTGTGTCTAATTATCAGGAAAGTTTTCATATTTTTTAATAACAACAGAACTCAATAACTGCTAAATGAAAGAGAGTTAAGTATAATTCCCTTGACAAGTTTTGCTTTTGGGGTTTTTGCAACGCTCTTATATTAATTATTGCATACGTTATATGTCACTACAGACAATCTTTTTGTCTTTGTGACATTTTTATTTGCACAGGTATTTATAAAAGTAAATATTAAGTTCTACTGTACATTTTGAGCAAATTTTGTTACTTAATGGATTATTGTATTGATTAAATAAATATTTCTTTATGTTACTGTAAGTTGATTATTAGTAGATTTATTGCATTTAACTAAAATCAAATTTTTTTGTTACTGTAATTTATATTGTGTGTAAATAAATATTATTATTATTATATTATGATGTGCCATAAGTGGCGCCATCTACTAATGACGTCAAAATTAGAAACGAATTTTAACTTCTCGCTCCCAAAATAACATAAGTGTCGGGAAATTGGTATCTGTCAAAATCCGTTGTAGTTCATCACCCTGATTTACGGCTGTTGCTATAACAATGGAGACGTGTATAGGTGACAAAAAATAGCGAGTGTCACAGAGGTCGAGAGCCTACCTGCTTATACAATTAGAATAAGTTTTTATAGGGTCAGCAATGTTCTTATTTTCGTATCGGTGTTCGGTTCTTCGCATGTTATGATTATTTTCGAAATCGTCGAAATGTTTCTATGTATGATCCCGTTTATGTTTTGTTGGGAATACCGTTACAATACCAAGTTTTGTATTCTGGTCACCTATTATTAATTTCACGAGCCGCCACTGGCCGTTGGTCAGAGAAGAAAAAAAAGTTAAGTCTATTATGTTTTGTTTGGTGCAATTTATCATACAGCATAATAAAGGCATTCATATGTGATAAACTTATAAAATTATATCTATTGGTTAAAACTAATGTAGTTTCTAAAGTTTAGTAGATAATAAATGGTGTCATATTTAAGTCATTTTCTTTATTAAATTGTTTTTAAAGGTATTCGATAAAAGTTAATGTAACACTTGTTTATCTACTTTTAAATAATTATTATTAAAGTGTGCTATGTTCAGCTAAACATTTTGTGTTCCGCTAATATATCATATTTTATGAAGATATTTTTTTTACGTTTGTATTTTTTATTGTACTATTGTTTACACTTCTCTTGTATAATAAATTAAATAAAACCAGTTAAACCTAGAACAAAACCGATTTATTACAAAGATAATATAATTATTATTGAAATTCGCTAACTGTGCATTCTAGTTTTATAATTTTTCTCACCTGCATGTTTTAACACACCTGTAGTAGTCGGTTTAAACTATAGTTCGGTCTACAAACAAGATCTTCTAAGTCGCTGACCTGTTATACGTTTGTTTCAGATACCTTTGATCATATTAATGTAGTTTTCACACTTGCTAGTGCATTTCACTGCCCCCGGCTGTTTGCTTACTGGATGTTTGCCAATATGCAGTGCCATGTAGCATCTGACTAAAGATATATTAAAACTAACTTGTATTCAAATAAATGTAGACATATTTATTCATTAAAAATGTCCATTGTAGTCATGCGATAATATGCACTTCATTTCTTTAGCTGTATAGTTTCAATAGACCTGGTTAAGGCATTCGATACTGTTGACCATAAACAATTATTACAAGTTTTGCAAGATTTGGGGTTTAGGAGTGCTGCTTCTAATATTATGGCCAGTTATCTAGAAAATCGTGTTTACGACACAGTTTTATTTTATAAAGGGAATTAGTTAAAAAGCTTGCAAAGTGTAAGAAGACATGGAAAAATTAATTATGTGGTTTAAGGTGGCCACGTGGTTTAAAATAGTGGAATGTCGATGTAATTTTATAGTTAAGAATTTTAAATCCTGCTAAAGTTATCAAAATGTGTTATACATCATTGGATAATAAAACTCTCAACTTAGGTAGTGTTAGTATTTATATTGCCAAAATGTAGCGATTTGATACTTAAAATATTTATTGAATGTGACTATTTTTACGGCATTTTTACATAAACTTCAACAATTAATTTTTCACATTTAAAAGTAAGGAAAATGAACACAAACCTTTCCTAAGTTCATCCTTTACGTGTATTTTGCTGCAGTAAAAAAAAATGTTAACTTTTTTGTAGAAGAGAAAGGTAAACTTAAAATTATATATGTCGATATGCACATTGTTTTGATTATCGCCATATTTAACCATAATAAGATCACGTAATATTCAGTTATCAGTATTTTTTTGACCATAAATAGTTTAGCTATTACTAGATAGCAGTATCTATTAAGAGTTTAAAATTTTACAGTCCTATAGATTACTCTGCTAATACACGGTGACTGCGCCCTTAATAATAAATTACTGAGGATAATGTTAAAAAAACTACATATTTGTCAATAGCTTATAATATATCTACTTTGTCAGAGTTTAATAAATTAATAATTGAAAATAATGGGAATGAAATTGAAATTTTTGAAAGTGAGAAAGTAACGTATATAGGAGTAACTATTGAAAGGCATTTGCGCTGGGATTATCATTCATTGAATCTAAGTAATACATTACGAAGTTTGATATTTAAATTTAAATATCTATCTATTATTCTCTGGTAGAATCTCGCCTGACTTATGGTGTTTTAGCATGGGGTGGAATATCAACTGTGCCCATAAAAAAGATAGAAGCTGTACAAAAATATATTATAAAATTAATTATGAAGAAACCTTATATTTACCCCTCAGATCAACTCTACGTGAAATCAGAAAATTTTGATCCTAGGCAAATATTTTTTGTAAAAATTGTCCATACACATATTAATGTTTTACGACAAATTGATCACGGCCATGAAACTATAAGCAAAACATAGAAATGTTAAAACAGTAAAAAAATAATTGGTTAAAGAAATTTTTATTTATTTAGGTTCTAGATTGTAATAGTTTTCATGTATCATTACAAGAAATAAGTTCATTAATTAAATTTAAAAAAGAGATGAAAAATATGTACTATCATCTGATAGGCTTCAAATTCATAATGCGTTGAAACAAAAATAATTGAATTGGAATATTTGTATTGTAGCTAGGTACTTGTAATTGAATATTAAAATTTTAGTATTACTAAATTAATTATTCATTTTGCAATGAAGTTGTTTAATAATTTTTTTTATACGGGGTGAACCTTAAAAAAGTACAAATATTTTAACCAGCAGTACAGGTCACTGCGTAGAACACATAATTAATAATTTTTTTTTACAAAAAAATCAGGAATAAAAAAGTCAAATTTTAAATAAATTTCGCGATTGTTCAACAGAAAACTTGTTGAGGACCGCTGTTCCGGGAGTCATGGTGGATGTCTTCGAATAGGCTCCAACAAATATATTTATTTATGAAATTATTACTAGCCATCTCCTCTCCTTTGCCATTCCTATACCTCACCAATAAATTGAAAATATACTAGATTTTCTACTCACAATCATAGTTTTCCAGAATTTGTTCATTATCCATGTTTGCTACACTCCAACTGAGTTATCACAATATGTTATCGTTATCACTATCACTAATTATCACTACTTGAGAAATATGCTTTTAGCATGTCCATCTTTTCACTTTTTGAAAAATGTGCCACATTTTATTTAATCACACTGTATTTCACAAAAAATATTAATTAAATACACAAGGCACTTAAGATAAAAACCCTGCCCGTGAAAATAAAAAGACGATTTAAATACGTTTTATACGTTAGTACCGCAACTCTTAAAACAGATGCATCAAGCAGTGTATTACTTAAAGAAACCATTAGTTTAGTTTGGTTTCAGAAGATGTAAAGTGTATTGAAATTATCAAATCCCTTTCTACAAATATTACATGTTTTGTTTCCACTTGTAATTTACACAGTTTATTTCTTTACGCTGGACTATACTTGTGGTGCGGTATGAACATCAACATAACCTCTTTGTCGACCTCGACTATCAATCCTAGAGACTGGGGCTGGTAAGGGACATTTCATCTACTTATTCCATGTTTTCTGTTAATTTTTAAAATCTGTTTCACCCACTACGAAGTACGAAATGGTTGGCACGGACACGTTGTTTGAGGTTATGTGGCGAAAATTAACTCTTAAGGTGTTATTTGAAAATCAGTTTTTTTTTTTGATAATTTGTGATAATCTTTCTAACAGTGTACAATGGTATTGTATTAACTTCTGAAATGTGGATAACTTGTAGGTGAGCTTTTATGCACGTTTATGGATAATTTTTGGAATCATTGAACAAAGTACACACACACTAATAATTGATAGTATCGAACGTACGGAAATTCATATTTTAATCGTTTATGATAGTTTTACTTTACTTATTGCTAAAAACGAGTGTTTTTAAACTAGAAATAATGGTAAAAATTGAATTTACTTTAAAAAAGTATTTATCTTACAGAAGATATGGCAACCTCGCCTTCAGTAAATCATATGGTTTATTTTATTAGGTTACGTCAGTGGTCTATTTGGTTAGCGGTCCTCAAAATGTAGGTATTTAAAAAAAAATAATATCTCCGTAAATATTTGACATTTTTAAAAATGACTTTCACTAGACTTATCTATATGACGAACTACACCTGCAGTTAAAATATTTGTACTTATTTAAGGTTCACCCTGTATGTAATTCGATATGCATGTTGATGTACGTGTGCTCGTATATCTGTATGCATTTTCATATTTTCACTGAAATTGTTTTTTTATTTCTGGGCTCATAATCTTGTGTATTGTTTGCGTTTGATTCCATTAGAAAGCAGTTTGGATGAGGTGATTGTAAATATGTTTTGTTAATTGTCGTAAATAAACGTATTTATTATTATTAATTGTAAGATACTTGCTGGTATTAATTTTATTTGTTATTTTAATTTCAATCGTTTATTACGAAGTAATTTGTTAACCATATGGGTTGGTACAAAAACGAACCAATCAGTCTAGCAGTTAACGAAATCCAGTGTTTCAAATCATGTATCGGAAAATAAAGGGTGTGATTCTTTGGCTCGTTCAAATAAAAAAGTTCTTATTAATATGGGTCTGCAAACGCACCTGTTTTAAGATAGTGTCAAAAAAAGATTTTTATTTTCTGTTACTTCGGAGACAGATCTTGGAATTGTCATAAACATAGCTGATGCTAATGGCACGATGCTTGTTAATTCTAAAGTGAAGCACATCAAATGCCTGATTCGATAGGTACGAGAAGAATACAAAAAACTTTACCAAACTCTCATAAATAGCGGAAAACGAAAAATAGGGGAAGAGCTTGTTTTCACATTTGTAATATTGCCATTGTCTATATTTTTAAAGTATTTTTTTTGTGAAATATAATTTGTTTATTCGTGTTCCAGTAATGAAAAAATGTATTCTTAGAGGTATTTTTTCGTGTATTTCTGAAAGGCTTTGAGATAAAATGTTTCAGTTGTATTTAAAAAAGTCGAACACCAAAATAATCATTTATCGAGGATATGAATATAGGATTAACTATAACTAAGTACAACTATTTTAAGAGGGATTAGAGAAAAATATGAATTAACGGAATCGCTCTTCAGATCGCATTTATTTATGACAAAAAAAAAATTATATTAACCCTAATTTATCGCCGATTCTGGCGTCCGACAGTCGTGAGTTCATGTTTAACGTATAGAGAGTTAAACACCAACAATTTATTGTCATAATTAAAATGTTGTGTGTTTACGTTTGTGATTTTTTATTTTTCTTCAGTTTTTAGCATCTATAACGTATATAACGGTATAAAGTAAATAAATAAAGAAATTTGTGTCGGGTATAGATATTTTCTAATAATATAGTTTGCCGGTTTGTTTTTCTAGGTTATCGAACAAGATTTTATAATTAAACGCTCCGGCGGATGCATTCAAAGTTTTCCACTATCCATTAATATTCCTTTCTTTTGATTTTTTTAGAATAAATGGGCATTTTTACTTGCACGCAAAGTATATATTTTGGAGAGTAATTCTGACAGAGCTGTACCTAATGAGTGAAAGTAGTTTTGACAGTTTGGAACGAAAAACGAATGAAAAATGCTTCAGCTAACCTGTCAGATATTATTGTTAATGTTCATTTTCGTCGTTTTTGCAATTGGAAGTGCTGTAAAATACGATCGCCTGGTAGTTGATATATCTAAACCATTTCGGACGATGGATATCATAGATGCATAGGCGCCGATTTTCAGGAGGAAAAGAGGGTTTTGCCTCATTTTTTAAACATCCAGCTAGAATTCTGGAAAAATTTTTTCATTGTATTTTAAACCTCCCTGAGCACGTGGTTAAAATGTATGTACTTAGTTGTAGTTAACTTAGGTATTAATGTCATTAATAATAATAATTTTCCATTTCAATTTTTTTTTACTTCGAATAAAGAAAATTCATGCAAATAGGAACAACATGAGAGACATTTTTATACTCTATAGTAATAAAAACGAACGTTTTAACCGTTTTAAAAACTATGCTAAAGACAACCCTCATTCTTCATTGTTAAGTTAAGACCAACAGTACTTGAACGTGTAGGAAAACCTTTAAGGGAGCCTACGAGTGAACAAAACTCGAGCCCAATTCTTTATAACGTATAAATTATTAAATTGCTTCAGACGTGTCTGGAATGAGTGTCGGAAGAATGATGAATAACCAAACCATTAGTTATCTCCATCTATTCTGACAAGATTGGGATAAGAGGTAACTTTCATAAACGAAAATACTCTTAAAGTTTATTGTTTGTCATGTAAAAGTAATTATGTTTACATTTATATAAAAGCGCATTTCTGTGGTAAGAAAACATTAATTACGAAACAAATTTAGTATTATTAAAGGTGTTTCATTGTCACAACCAAAAATATGCTTATTAATTTGGCCGGAGTATTATTTGATTGATGGTTTCCGTTAAAGGCGATGTAGAAACACTAGTGTTAACAAATGTTCCCATAACGATCGCAATGGTTTCGTTTTAGAGATATGACGTTTCGAAATATTAAAACGGCATTCTGTTCGTAGTTGTGATAACTTAACGGATAAATTTCAGTGACTTTTAGTACCATTGATAGTTTATGACGTTGTCGATATTGGAATGACATTGTCGATTTATTTAATGGACACTGTGTTCTAGTTATATTTTTTTTTTGTTTCTCAGTACTTAGTAGTACTGATCATTTAAAATTAGATCCTGATATTGCGCAGACATTAGAATTTACTGTATTGTGGCCTCAGAAATATTAGAGTGTGCCAAAATGCATTACATACTTGTGTATGCATGTTAAATGTTTGTAGAAGTTCTATGAAGTTAGTTCAATTAGTATCAAAGCTTACTTATAAACATACAAGGCTCTACTTACAGCAATACTCATTATATGCATTCTAATATGGCTGAAAATTTCTAGGTTGGTTACCACGTCATCGGTTTAGGTCCCTTGACTTTTTGAGAGCGATGTCACTCTTCCTCAGAACTAACTCTAAAACTGATGATTTGCATTGGTTTGTGCTTATGATGTTCTAGTCCATGATTTTTACGGATTACTCTTTCTAAACTGCAGAAAAGTTTAACCACTCGTTTCAGTTATTTTCATGTTTTTCTAAGTTTATATTACCCCTCTGTAAAGTCTTTTCTCTTTTTCACTATAATCTTGGGTTCTTGGGTATATCAAATGCTTGTATCCACTTTGTGCTCCACAAACAGGTGGTATTTGTGCTCACTCAACCTCATATTAAATATCTCCCTGTTTATCCAATGTAGACCTTGCCATTTGTACACGGCACACCGTTTATACCAGGGGCTTAGAGTATACCGTTTTGCAGTTACTGAGGTTGCTTCTATCTTCTTTGTGGTGATGTAAATACTTTTGATACCATGCTTTCTGAGTAGTCAGTCTTGCCTGTACATCGGTGTATGATAGATAGATTGATTATAGATAGGTTGTTTCCAGTTAATTTTTCATTTGTGAACGTCTTTGTAGAAAAAGAATGTCGTAATGTGTCATCTGCTTTTATTTTCATTAGGACCTCTAGGAATGGATAAAAATCCTTGTATGTTATATCCATGAGGAACGTATCATCAACATATCTGAACTAACTCTTTGGATTTAGAACCTCTGAACTCCAAGGCCTGTTTCCCGAATGTTTGTCAAAGCTGAAGACAAGGTTGTACTGTTTGTTCTTAGAAAGTCATTTGTTGTACATATTTAATAACACTACTGAATTTTCATCGGTGTCTTCTACGATAAACTTCAGTGAAGAATCTGGATCACAATTTTTTTGAAAATTTCAGCTCTAACTGCAAGCGTCATTTTCTTTTCAACTTTCTTGATCGAATCTTTTTATATACGAGGTTCTCTAATAGGTTCTCTACCTTTGCAACATGTGATGTTGTGATCAAAATGATTGTTACATATCTTTTATCGGCAGATCCTCATTTTCCGCAATTGTTTTATGACTGTGTTGTCATATTTCTTCAGCCACTTCCTAAGGAAGATGACACGTCGTTTCCAGGGCATTAATGAATTCGGATGCTAATCAGTCCTTTGGCAGATTAATGACGTAAGACTTATCTAGACTTGTTTTTTAACTTCATTTGCATAGTAGTTTCTCTGTTCTTCGTTTTTGCTTTTCTTTCCTCCCCTCTCCTAATAACACCTTTTCAGTGGTCACTGTGTTCACTAGATCCCATTGATCTCGGTCTAATTTGCTGGTAAGTTGGAATGGTTAAAGGTATTCTCGTTTTTTTTCTAGTTGCCTCCTGGTGCCTTTATTATTTTTTCATGCAGATTCCGTATTCGTAGAATACGCTGCCGCGTCTGTTTAAACATGATTTTATGGAACATCATAAGAGCTGCTAGTTTAGCATCTCTTTTCTCGTCAAGTTTCTTGGATGCAAAGTAGATTTCCTCCACGTAGAACTTATGTATGTAATAAGAAACAGTTTGTTTTATATATTCTGATATTTGTCATTCTTTTATGAATTTAAAATGTATGTAAATATTCCTATATGTACCTACACTTTTTATACAGAAAGATAAACCTTATTTGTTTAAGAGTTTTAGAGCAGAACTTTGCTGTAGAGCTTACTCATAATCTAGATGCAAGAAAATTAATTTTATCAAGCAAAGAAGGCGTGCAATATTATTAATTATTATGTAGTCTAACTACAAAGAAATGTTAATGAATTTATAATTCGTCTATTGTCTAGAGACAAGACATTCATTAAAGCGGTTGAAGTTAAGCACAGAACTGTTCCATCTTTTCTGGGTAAATCTTATCTAGTTCAGCTTATAGAAAAATGGTTTTAAAAACATATACATTCATGTTTTGAGCTGATATAAACAACTAATTGTAAAGCTAGTAACGAACGGTGAGCGATAATATAATATATATATTTTTGTAATGAAATATACTCCTACAGACAAGTAAACCGCACAGATATAAATATATATTATAGCGTCAGTGCGTAACGTTCTATGCATTTTAACCACAAGCGATATTTTTGTAATATATCAGATATATATTATATCTCACCGTCCATTACTAGCTTAATGCGAGTTTTAAATTTATAGTTTCTACTTTTTACAAAGACATATTTCATATTTCGTTTAGTAAAGAGCATATATCTTAATCATGTTTTATTGTGTTCTAAACTTAGTTTCGTTATTTTTGTATTCAATTGTTAGTGCATGTCAAAAGTTCAGAATGGAAAAAAATATTATTTAAAAATAAATAGGTCCTGTTTGTTGGTTTTCAAAATTTGAAAAAGTCATGTCTTCAATGTTCACTTAAATACTACCCCTGCTATTTGCAAGATAGCAGTATTTCTTGTTTTATCTAGCAAAGTTTTTTTTTTAAATCTTGTAATGTTTTGCAATTCGAGACGTCATTACGGTCCCGTTATGATTTACTAAGCTCGAACGCCCTAAATAATAATTATCGGTTAAAATTCACTAAATGCGATATCATATTGAGGAACCAATAAAAACTAAGGTAGTTGAGCTTCTAAATGACTAAAAATGAATGTATGCTCATTTTATTCTCATATGCCAAATCATACCATTGCCTAATGAATTTGAATTTTAAATTGCTTTATTATTATTTCTTTTCATGAACTCTTCTTCCTCCTTAAAATTCTGGCCTTCAGCCTATCTACAATCTGTTATTTGTTTTGTCTTTACAAAATAAAACATTCCAACCTCTGTCCTTCTTCTATGGTTTTTGCTCCGGATACAAAAAAGTGTCCTGCTTGTTATTGAATGAATAGTCTTGAAAGATTGCACACTGTTGTGGATTTGATATCTAAGAAGTAATAAAAATTGAGATTATTTGTGCTGATTGATATCCGAGAAGGATTTCCTGCAGTTTGGGATTCATAGCAACTAATAATTCTCGATTGAACGACAGAGTACCTCTTTAAGGCCGCCTAATATCGCAAAGGTATGTACTGGCATTTTTAGAGTCAAGCGGTAGCTTCTTACTCGTACTGAGCTATAGCAAAACATACATTTTTAGGCCTTTTTCCGTTTATGGGCATAATTGTTCTGCATGTCTCCCACTCCATATTGCTTTATCTACTGCCTCCTCCTGTCATGCCCGCTGCTTGTGGCTTAGAGAATTACTAGAGAAGTTTCACTGCTGCCTCACCTCGACAACCTCCACGTGGTTTGGAGCACCAGGTCTCGCACGGGACGTTATCATCCTCCTTCACTGCCAGTTACGGCTCCGGAGGATTCGACTCATGTCACATTTAGCTGTATAATATATTATTATGATCTAAACCAACTTGATGCATGCCTATAAAAACCCATGAGTTAGTGGTTTCCTAAAAATATACTGATAAATTAATTAACTTACTTATACCCACAGTACTCAACGAGTTGTACGTTGAATCATTTACCCATTTACTTCTAAGGTATGTTTAGTAGCCTATTTTATTAATACTTACCTGCAGTTCATTCTGTAACCTTTGCGTATATATACCAAAAGGACTAAAATAAATTGTACTGGCTCGTGTCCACTCTGTATATGGTACTGGGTTCAGTATTTTAGGTAATTGTATAATCATATACGAAATTTAAATGAACTAAATAAATAAGCATCGCCTTAGGTTAGAAATAATAATACTCTGTTATATTAATAAAATCTGTCAGCTTCACTAACTGGTGGCTACAGGACCGTATCCAACTTATGCCAAGGTCTACCTGCAATGCAATAATACTGTAAAAATTAACTATTTAACTATATTATTTACAAATATAGATATTGTCTATTTGTCTACTGAATTCTTGATTTATTTTCTTTTGTTATCGTCTGTCTTTTATGTAGGTGGTATCGTAACCACGGTGGTTTATAACCAGGGATCGAGACGGACATTCCACCCCCAATCTCTGACTGAGCTATCGGCTAAATCCCTGACTCAAGCCCCGATCGTCATACAGGAGGTTACCATATCACCTGACCCGTCTCCTTTTTTTTTCTGCTTGTTGCGTGATTACCACCGACCGTAGCAGTCAAGGTCAAGAAAAAGCAGTACAAGATTGCTAATGTATTTTTAAAATAAAACTGTTAGTTTCCATATAAGAATATATTTTTTAATTTTTAATAGAATACTCAGAAGTATTAAATATGTTCCTATAGTGTTTTATTTTTATGCAATTATGCTTTGAATGTTAATCAACCATGATTTGATCATTATTAATAGAACTACAATAACAAAAACTATCGTTCCATATATCAAATTGTGAAAAGCTTAACGTGCTATAAAAACGTCCCTCAAATCCTTAGTAGAACTATTTCGAACGAATTTATGTGAATCAATATGGTAATCATATAGAGCAGCTTTACAATTTTGGGTATAAGTGATAACTTTCTGATAACTGAGCCTGTTGTTAGCAGACTACACTAAGTTCATTCTGGAGAATGCGAGCTTGACTAATAGAAAAAATACGGGCATATATTTTAGCGTCATCAGAATATAAAAATTGCTTACAATTTAGCAGAAAGGTAAGGTCATTAATAAATAATAGGAAAAGTAGTGGGCTCAAATTCAAACCCTGGAGGACCCCCGATGTAGCTTCGTAAGTCTTGGATTTGAAACTATTGAATATATCATACTGTATTATATTGCAAAGATGCTAATAATTGGTCGCTGAAACCAAATATGTTAAGCTTATGTAATAAAACTGAATGATGTATCTTGTCGAAATCTACCATAATTATCTAGAATGGTTCATACATACTATGTAAAGCAGGCTAGATTAGAAGTAGTGGATCTATGCTATACAAAGCCGTGCTGATTTATTGAAAGCAAATTTTTTGTATGGAAGTAAATGTGGTTGTACAAGGACATCTCGAATGTATTGGCAAAATTATTTAAAATAGTAATAGGACGATAGTTAGCTACATCAGAAGGGTCTCCTGACTGTAAAACATACATTCGCTATCTTTCATAAAGATTTTCGAAGTTTTCAGAGATAAATTAAACAAAACATATAGTGGGTATGACAAAACGTAAGCACAGTATCTTATTAAATAACTCGTCACAAGATCTGGATCACAACTTGGATCTACGAGTATGTAGTTGCGGCAAGAATTCAAACGACTTGTATATGAAGAAAAAATTAATAATTCATTATATTTTCATCAAAATATTTGCAACTGAGAATAATAGAACTATATACTACACTAATTGCTTGCACTTTATATTATACTAAATTGTAAAAATGTTTATTTTTGACCTAACAAACTATCGAAAATTATGTTGACAATAAAGGTAATACTGTAATTAGAGTAACGTCAGACGTGACGTAAGTCGTCTGAATTCTTGCCGCAACTATAATAATAATTTGTTTTTCTTTAGAACTCGATAATAAAAAACACATTGGTCATTTACGCGCAATATATTACTATTTTTACAGAATTGAACAACTGAGGAGACATAAACAGGACACTCCGTATATAGATAAATATGATCTTATTTTGTCAAAGAACATCTAACAATAATTATTCATCCACGTTTTAAAAATGATATTTCAGAAATACTGTGTTATTTGTTATTTCACAGGTATTAAAATATTCATCTTCGTTGTTACGGCAACTACGATGAAGAATCATACGTCAAGTGTAATATGTAGAAAATATTATTCTCGACATTATATATGAATGTAACGACTTGTCCCGTGCAACTTGAATTTGCACTTTAACAAGAGCACGTAATCCTAAGGTAATATTCATTCTAGTTCCTTTGTTACATATATTTTTTCAAAATGTTTTCTTTTCTGTGAGTTATAATAACGTCCCTATTGTACCATGTGGGAAATATATACTATTATTTCAGTTCTGCTGAAACGTGATTCTTAGCATGTTTAGTTAGTATTTCTTGAAACGTGCCACAACTCTAATTTATATCCACACCTGTGCATATGTCTCCAATCCAGTGAGCCTAACAGAAAAAAATGATTTTGCAAAAAAAACACGATATTCTGAAAAATGATTTTTAATGACTTCACTATTTAAATTTAAAAATTTATAAAAATATTCTTTCTGTTTTGAATTGTTCACCAAGAATAAAAGTAGTGTATGTAGCGGGATAAGTATATGTATGTATACAGTATGCGCTAAAAGTATGGAATAGATTCAATAAAAACGAAACAATTATTTATTGGGAAAAATCCTCGAACAGGTCGATTTTTAATTTAAAAAATACATATTTTAGCGTAAAATGCGATTTTCAAATGTCATTTGTTTTCGAGTAATGACGTCATCGATTTTTTTTAAATGGCAACACCATATTTTTTTCCTTGATTCTGAAAGATCGTTTAATTCTCTATCAGACAGTACTAAAATTTTGCCCTCTTACATAGGAAAGTTTTCGAGTAAATGACGATTGAATGTTAGAAAACGTAAATTTTATCCATAAAAAAGTAACAATTCTGAGGTATGTAAAATAAAATACAATTGATTACATTTTATACTTAAATTAAATGTTCGAATTGCCATCCACCAACTTCTTGACAATGCGCAAGTCTGTGAAGAAATTCTTCTTGCACATTATGAATGAGTTCTGGGGTAACTCTGCGTATTTCGTCCCGAATGCGATTTTGAAGTTCTTCTAAATTACGTGGTTTATTAATGTACACTTTAGACTTCAAGTATCCCCATAAAAAATAGTCAAGAGGTGTAAGATCTGGCGATGTTGCAGGCGATTCTATCGGTCCGCGTCTGCCGATCCACCTCCCAGGAAAACAGTTGTCCAAAAAATCTCGTACAGGACGCGCATAGTGCGGAGGTGCACCGTCTTGCTGAAACCATATGGTATCGTCAGGAATGTCAGGGTCATTATCGTTAGGAAAAATTACTGCAAGGGCTGAAACAAGGTCATTTTCTAGAAACTATCTTTGTCCTGTAAGGGTTCCTTCAAAGAAGAAAGGCCCTACTATTCTGTCGTCAACTATTCCAGCCCACACATTTAATTTCTGAGGGTGTTGGGTATGTGCCTCTGCCATCCAATGAGGATTTTCCCGACTCCAATATCTGCAAGTTTGACGGTTTGCTGTACCATTCAGACAAAATGTGGCCTCATCTGAAAAAAGTATTTGCCGGTGTAAATTTCTATTTTCTTGACATAAATCTATTAGAATTTCGCAAAAGTGTAAGCGGCGATCGGGATCATCTTCATTGAGTTCCTGCACAAGTTGAATTTTGTAGGGATGATATTTTTCCTTCCTCAAGATACGTAGCACTGTGCTCTGAATAGTGTCATTGTTTAATGCAACCAATGGTGAAGAATTATGAGGATTATCCACCATACTTATCAAAATGTTCTGTTTCTGATTTTCATTAATGCTTGGACGTCCAGGTTTTGGAATATTTACAACATTGCCAGTTTCTCTAAATTTAGACTCTACCTTACTGACTGTTGATTGGCTGATAGAGCGATCTGGATATTTTTCATTAAATAAATCGCAAATTTCCTGCTGAGTTCTAGTCATATTCCCGCATCCGATAACAATTAAAATTCTTTGAGTAATAGTTAAATGTGCCATAATACTTTAAATTGAATAATGATTTCTGTCCCTTACAATACTTATTAGAAAGTCGGTGTGACAATGACACTTTGCAAAGATTTTTACCTACGTGATCCATAAAAGAACTATGAAATTCGAAAAACTAAACTTGATAACGTTTTTGCTTTATTTTAATTGATTTACGTTTTCTAACATTCAATCGTCGTTTACTCGAAAACTTTCCTATGTAAGAGGGCAAAATTTTAGTACTGTCTGATAGAGAATTAAACGATCTTTCAGAATCAAGGAAAAAAATACGGTGTTACCATTTAAAAAAAATCGATGACGTCATTACTCGAAAACAAATGACATTTGAAAATCCCATTTTACGCTAAAATATGTATTTTTTAAATTAAAAATCGACCTGTTCGAGGATTTTTCCCAAAAAATAATTGTTTCGTTTTTATTAAATTTATTCCATACTTTGCTGCATACTGTATAGGTACAGGATGATTCAGAACTTATTTAAAAGAATTTGGGAATAAAACCGTCACGAAAAATAAGGTTCACATGGTAAAAATTTTTTGTTTTTGAAAAATCCTTATAGTTTCCGGGCTGCTGTAGTCTCTAGACAGGCGATTCCGAATATTGAAATCCTATTAATTTTTGTAGGCGCTAAAGTTTTTGTGACGGCAGTCTTTACATTAGTTTTTCAAGTGTAAAAAATGGCTTAGGTGTATAGTAGCAACTCGGAGTTGATGGATATTGTTTTAATTTATGACGATGTGAAAATGCCTTAACAGAACGATTTCCCGGTAAACATGTGCCAAATGCAGCTACTTTCACCACGGTGCGCAGTGAGTGCAAGTGTAGTGCAACGCGAGGAAAATTTTAAACCGAAAGAGATGGTGGTTCACGGCGTATTGCAGCATTGTGGCGTATCATACACGAGGCAATTATACAGGGTGAGTCAGTCATAATGTCATTAATTTTAACCACATATTTGGGAGGCCTAATAAAGGCAGAAAATCGAAAAAAAATGTTTTACTCGACCCTTAAAAACATAAACAAATTACCCTATAAAAATCAGTAACACGACGGGTGCGCTACGAACTTTCTGATGACTCACCCATACGACAATCGAATGCAGGATTAAACATCGTTGCCACATCATGATTACATACATAATATCGTCTAACACTTCAGCGTGATATTTAAATTTACCACCATTTAGCACTTTCTGCATTTCCCGCATTTCTTTCCCCCCAAATTTGTAGATCACGCCACACATTTGGAGGGGGGATGGAGAGAATACAAGCAGTAAGCAGTAGTTTATTTATTCCGGTCTCGCGTATTCGTCGTAAATTCACAATGCATAATTTTACAAATTCCGAATATGCGGAAATGGTAGTGTTATACGGAGAATGTTTACGAAATGCGAATGCCGCTGTTACGGAATATCGGAGATATAACCTAACAGACATTTTCCAGGTGCACGAACTTTGTGTAAGTGCCTTTGCGATATGGGTTCTGTGAAACTGCGTGGGGTGATAGAGACTCTTTTAAATTTAGCTGAGAGCATCAAAATCAAATAGCGGCTGACCCTAATTTTATTAATATTAAGTGCTATGGACGGATGACTGCAGTTTTACTCGAACTGGCATTTTGAACAGGTTAGTACTATACTACTTAAAAACTAATAAATTTCTAGGCTAGATGTACGTAACTACAAACTGAATAATTAATTGTACTTACGAGTAATACAAAAAATTCATATTTATTTGTAAAGCGTAGTTAAAACGTAATATAAAAATTATTAAACTATAATAACCTAACATTCGAAAACATTAAAATTTATTTATTATCTACATTTGTTTTTATTAACAAATAAATCAATATTTAAGGAAAATTCATTCATGTATCTCTAACAGTACAAAAACTAGGTAACTAGGTTATTGACCTAATAATACGGTAGGTCAAAATTCATTCTCGATAACTTTTTTGAGCATCAGATCAGAGGCGTGCCCTTTCGGTCTTGGGCAGTTTTCTGTCGAGTACGTTGAATTTTGTGATTTCAATGTAACTATGCTAATTTCTTTGCAGTCATAACAGCTACATTTGCTGAGAGGAAAATCCACACGCTACTTGTCGGTTTAGCTTTCAGAGGCGATTTGTTGTCAACGTATGGGCAGGAGTGTACGGGTATCGTTTGGTTGGACCGTATTTTCTACCGGAAACTCTGAGTGGACCGCGTTACTTGCAATTTTTAATAGAATTATTTGATTATTATTATTTGATTTTATTGGATATTAACATTTTAAATTATTATTGGCTGAAGATGAGAAAATATAAGAGAAAATTTCTCCTGTACAAATTATGTTAGAGAATCATGTTTCACTAGTAAACATTATGCGGCATGCTTACAAAGTGCAATTGGCTTTTTACGTAGGGAGATGTAAATATTACTGGTTTTAAACGAACAATTTTATTTAATTTCAATAATTTAGGAGCGTATTTTGAGGTTAACTTCCAACTTCACTACTTTCATACTTATGGTGACCGACCAGTTAAGTTGAGAACACCATACCATTGAATTTAACACAATAAATAGTTGGACGGACAATTTTGATAGTTTCAAACTGTTTCCAACTGCTGCAAAAACCTGACACCCTGTATCTTTTTTAACATTTTATTTGGAGTAATATTTTAAAGCACAGAATCGGGTATGTATCCATGAACCATGCTCCTCATGTAGGATAGATAATAATAAACGACTTTATTAATAATAATTTAGCACTGTAATATATATATATATACGTGTATAATACAATATGTGAATCATTATTAAATGACTTGATCACTTGCATTAGAAATGCAGCCTCCACTCTTACACATAACCAAAAAGATGCCGAAATAAAATCAGTGATTGATCTACTACAAAAATACGATGATTTAAATGAGACATCCTGTACAAATAAAAGAATATATTCTGATATTCACAATTTTCCTAGTATTAACTAATTTTTATATTTTTTTTCTTGAGATCAAAAGCTGAACATTTAATCTATTTTTTTTGTGCCGCGCTTCCTGTTTCCTGATTGTGACACCACTGCTATATCGCTAATCTAAATAAAGATGTCGATCAATATAGGTCAAATTATAAATAGACACTGAGTTATTTGCAATTTTTCATTAAAGTTGTCAATTTTAACACTTACAGATCAGTAGCTTGCATTAAATCAGTTGGAATGTTGACACCTCTGTTTACTATTAATTAACTTTGAATTTACTAAAATTGAGCCAAGTGCAGTGTCAACAGCAATCAGTTATACATAAATTGGAAAGCGAATTAAAACAACCATGAAGGAACAAATATTCATGTAACAAAATAGTTGTTGTAAATTTGAATTTTTTTCTATAAACGTATGCTCTATTTTGAGTTATCGAATCATTTTTTTCTAAGGATTTTTATTGTAATTTAATATTGACTGTATTTTATTAAATCTCAAGTTTTTTAATTAAATATATAAAGCAAATATAACTAGTAAATTTCTAATGAACTTATATTTTAATGATTTTATTTTATTAATATATAGTGATTTTTTGTCAGTTTCTCTTGATGCATCATTATTGGAAAAGAGAGCGTCATAAATTGAAATTCCTTTATAAGAATATGCCAACTATAAGCTAAAACTGAAATAAAAACAGGTATTTTTAACAAATAGCAAAGAAATTTGTTTTTTACAATTATGAATACGATCTGCTAAGGGGACAAAAAATGATCTAGGATTTATTTTAAGAATCTTTTTATGTAGTCTACATTTGCTCTATCAAGTTATTTTTATTTAGAAAAGCCAGATACGAGATTTCAAGTCTTACTTAATAACAAAGATTCATTTTTAGTGCCTCTTTTTCCATTTTGCCATCCCTATTAGGTTGCCGTTCGAGTGCTATACACCTCTTGCAACCTTGGCTAGGTTTGGTCCTGATTTTACCCTCCAATATTTAGAATTTTATCAAGGAAAAACCCTATTTGTAGAATGTGTTTCACCAAAATTATAAATGAAAGGAAAAAGTAACAAATGCTTGGCAATGAATATCTGAAAATACCAGAAAAAAAGATTTTATTTTATTTCAATTCATTGTTTCAACCCATCATTTTCTTTTCTAAAGTCTTTGAATATTTGATGATGTCCATTTGTAGTGACTGCAACTAAAATTCTGAGTTTGGGTTTTGGACGTGTGCCCACCTGCTGCACAGTGAAATATATTTTCTACATATTTCAACAATATTCACGTAAAATCCTTCTTCTATAATTGTAAATTTCAGAAATTTTCAAATTGTAACATCGCCAGGCACCAGTACCCCTCATTATTAGTGCAATCTGAAATAATTCAGTCATTAAATATTCTTTACCGGAAGCCCCGAAAAATTCTTCAGTATGTGCTCTTTCCAGTACTGCAGCTTTTTTGTTTTGTATCCACTCGATTCATTCTTCAAATAAGCAGTAAGCTTATTATACTTTCCAATATCTATATTTTTGCAGACCTTCATAGTAACCTACAACATCGAATACTTCGACCACGTAGATGAAATTGCATATATTTTTTTAAAATTTAAAAATATTCGATAGCATAATTTTTTCATTTACTGTCATACTCTCTGTTTTTCCCGCCATTGGTTAAATCCGGCGATCACTTCTTCGTAATGTTCCTTGTATATCGCTGGCAATAAATGGAAAATTACTTCTTGAGCTTCTTCGAAAACAGCCACAACACTATTTACTGTCTTGCATTTTTACCAAATTCAGGTAGAACTGTTTATTAAATAATTGATAATAAACATCGTATCATAGCAAGCAGTAGGTAGGCAAAACCTATTATAGTCTGTTTAGAAATGAAAGAGAGTAATAAAAGCTTATTATTTATGCAAATCGTAAATAAATGTAGTACTGGTGCTTATATTCAATATTTTTGTATTATGTATTATCGGTATAGATGAGGTGTACTTTTAAAATAACTTCGTGTGATCGAACCGTACTTATTTGTAGCAGGTAGCTAAAATTTAATCCCCGACAATCCGTCTTTGTCTATGCCGCTTCAATTTATCGGTCCATTTATCTTATAAGTAAACAATATAAAAACAGCATTTCAAAACATGAGGCTACTTTAAGCATCATATCCCGGTTAAGAGGGTTTTTAGTAATTCAAATAAAATTATTCAACATTATTATCAAAATATTTATTTAAATTTAATGAATAGACTTTTATTCCACACAAAAATATATGTATTTTGAAAATTCAAATTATGGTGAGTAAATGTAGTGTTGTATAAATGTACAATAAAGAAAATAAAAAAGTAGGTATATTAAAATTCATCCTCTGAATATTTTGATGAATTATCTTCGTCTCCTAGATTGATAACGATAGGTTCCACAGTAACGTCAATTAAATTATCGAGTTCCCACATTTTGTCCTCTTCTTTTTGTACATGATGTATACATCTTTGCCAGTTATCTGCAGTTACTCGTTTGAAGGAAATTTTTAACAAAATTTTCACGTCACTTAATTTAAACGTCGTATTATTTCGCGCTACATCTCCTTTTACCTGCGCCCAGACTAATTCGATTGGGTTAAGTTCACAGTGATAAGATGGTAACCGTAGTACCATTATTTGGCGATTTGTTGCCATTTCATCGATAACATGTTTTTTCTGATCTTTATTAAGATTGACAAGTGTCAAAAGTTCCTTTTTCACATTATTTATTTCAAAAGAAATATTTTTTCCGGATAACCATTGAATTACATCGGCTTTCCTCCAAGCAGTCGTAGGCGTCCGCTCGGTCTGCCGTGAAAGGTAACTGGCATTATCCATGACAATTACAGACCCCGGAGGAATAAGATCCAACATCTGTGTAAAATACTCTTCGAAACCATCTGCGTTCATGTCTTCATGATAGTAACCTGTATTTTTAGAAGCAAATAAAAGTAAACCGCCATCTACAAAACCACTGGCACTACTTGTGTCACTATTAATCTTCGTCCTTTACCTGAAGGTGCCTTGCACCCTGTTGAAAGTCCATTCAAAAATGCTTGTCGAAAACTTTTTACATTTTTATCTTGCCATACTTTTCTTGCAGTATATCCCTCGTTGACCCAAGTTTCGTCTAGATAATAAATATTGCTCCCTCCGTCACGGAATTTTCTAATTGATCTTAAGTAGGATCTTCGCCAACAAATAATTTCATCTTTATCGATAAGAACTAACTTCCTGTTCTGCTTTTCCCAGCAAAAATTCAACTTTTGTAAGACGGCCCAGAATTTGCTTCTACTGATTTTTGGCAAATCGTTGTCCTCTGAAAGTTCACTTAAAATTTTGTTTAGCGTTGGTTTTTCTTTTTTAAAATAAAATGAGTGTACTTTTCTGCGAATGACATTTTTGAAGAAATCATCTATAACGACTTTTGACCTGTAGATGATTTTGGGAGATTTACAGTATCTTGTTCATTTTTTGTTTCCTTTAAAAGTCTGTAGATAGTCGATTTTCCAATCCTTGTCATTTTGGAACACTTTTCCACGATGTCGTCAACACTGTTGGTAGGATTTTGGTGTTTCAATGCATTAAATACATTTAATATAATAATCTTCTCATTCTGAGACAGCGCACATATTTTCACGCGTTTAGCAGGTACGTAATCTGATAAGCTCGATATTTGACCCAAACAATATTACATCCACTGGCACAATAGTCAGTAAACACTCTACCGCACTAATACGTCCTCGTATATTCATCTCTAAGACTGGATTGCTCTGTCACAATACACTGGCTCCTGCCCTATGATGTATCCAGTAAAATATACTAATGTAAACCCATTACCTGTTAGCATTAGTGTTACCCGATAATTACCTGAAACAAAATATTACCACGCCCATGGCCGGTTATTATCTCGGGGGTTTTATTACTCCCTTTCATTTCCAAACAGACTATACGTTTCATTAGTAATAAGAAATCATTACAATTTTTTGTATTAAATTTCTATAATTCCGACTCAACAAATATGACTGCGATGTGATTATGGATAAAATGTTGTATTGCATTCTATTCTATTCGTGTTTTATCCTCGAACTCCTTTCTCGCATTTAAACATTCCTGCGTGTATAAAATGCTTAAAACACTTATGGAGTAACTATAACGTGTTTCGACATTTAGAAAGATAAAATTGAAATGACGCTTTCTGAAATTAAGTTGATAACTTACTCTTTATGTAGATTCGTAACTTGTATAACATATCTTATAATGACTGTCTGAAAAACGTAAATATTATTTAAATAAAATATACGAATATTGCTCCAACAATATCATTTACAAAGCATAAGCTTATACAAAGCTATCATGGGCCAAATAATCGAGGTTTATGTTTATGTGAGCCACAAAAAAACAAAAACTTTAATTTTCATAGAAACATAGGTATATTTGAACAGGATAATTAAAAAAAAATATAACAAGAGCAAGGACAAAATTAATGATCTAACATTTAGCATCTAAATTTGCAGTAAAACGTTTATCACAATTATTATACAAGCCACGAGTTTGACATGCTGAACTCAGTACAGCTAGAAGACAAATGAATAAGGGAACATTTTTTAATGCGGAAAGAAGATAAAAAAATAACTGGTTTACCACAGGAAGGTCACGACCAAGCACGCAAGGTCGCTAAATAGCGAACCTTATTCTTTAGTGGCATAATGAAAATAAATTTGCGGGCATGCCAAGCCCCACGCGTGAAGCAATTCTTTTACTAACTGCATAATTTTTTAATCAGTATTGTTTAAATTACGTTTTTGTCGTACGTACTGCAACTGGGACAGACAAGTGACATGAATTTTATGAAAACTACTACTTTTCAAATGATCTCTTCAATCTGGGATAAAATAGTTTAATTTACCTGATCCGTTTTTTATATTATAAACGATATAAGAGAGGTTTTCATAATGCAGTATGAAACAATTATAACAAGTTAAGTAACATAACTAGAAAACCTATAAACACTGTTGCTATATCTAGAATTGTGATTATGTAAGTAATACAAAATAAAAATGTCATGTTTGGTTTGTTTTTTATTGAGGTTTGTTGACTTATTAAATACAATACAGTAACATTTTTATTATTAAAATAAATGTGGCAACCATTGCGGGAGAACATAGAATATACTTTATATATCCTTATTTTATGCTTATTTGGGCGGAATTATAAAATTTAAAGTCTGTTGTAAAGAGAATTGTAAGAGCTTTCAAAATAAATATTACTCAACCCCCAATGCCATATACCCTTGCTTGAGGGGTGAAAGTAGTGGAATCGAAAATACCAGCAAAGAATGTCCCCCTTTAATCTAAAATCGATGGGTTTGAATGTTTTTCTAAAATTTTGATGCAGTTCCTGAAAATGTCTCTGATTCGTTTTCATCCGGCCATCCTGTATATCGGGACACTGGCGTCGGTGTAGGTTATTTACGGGAGCTCTTTTGACCACAGGCTTTTGGCAGTATACAAATTTATATAAAATAGGTAAGTGTTTTGATGGTTGTTAAGTATCAATTCACTAACCTTTTATTTACTGAGACCTTTTTCTACTAATATTACGTACGCTTCTACTTAACAATAAATCTGACTTTCAAAGGTCATTAAACTTTTTATGATTTATAGATGAACCGTGAAAAAAATAAAATAAAGTAATTTCTAAAAATGGGCCTACATGTAAAAATTCCACAAAATTTTTTGTCGCAATTAGTAAAATTTTGAGCAACCTCCAACCAATTTTTAAAAAGTATTGATGTCAAAAAGGACCTTCGTATATGCGTTAATAAATGAACACACAAATTTTGGCTTCATAAGCGTAAGCATGAATACATACGTAGCATAGATGCATTAACAATGGATTTAAGTTTATTCATTATAGCAGGTAATTTTTGCTCTAATAATCAAAGCAAACTCTTTCTTCTATGTTAAAGCTTAAATTACTTTAATATTCTTTTCACTTACGTTGATTACAGACATAAATTTAGATAATTATATTTATTAATTCACGGAATAAGTAGGTACTTTTTTCAACACAATGAAAAAAAAGCAATATTTTGAATTTTGTAATTAATGAATAACGATCAGTATGATTTTTCAACTGTATCTTAAAGTAAAAATAAGAGAAATAGGCAATTTTAATATCATTTAGCCTGAATAATACTTTTATCATTTTTGTTTAGAGTACTTGGAGAAGTACTTGGTCTTTGTTTGAGTGGTATTGCATTTTCGGAAATAATAAAAAAAATAAAAGAGCAGTGCAAATGTATCATTTTTCTATTAAACATTGTTTTCATACTTATTCACATCTAGAAAAATTATGAAACGAAAACATATTTTGTCAAGAATAAAAGGAATACATTGATTTTTTTCTGAGGCTAGTATTGAATTGGATATAATATATAGGTATATAACTTTTAAAATAATTTGATACCTAATCGTAAAAATAATAAACATTAGAAATCTAAATTTAAAACTAAAAATGCTTCTACTTAGTTCCATTCCTCGAACAATACTAAAGGGACTGTATCCATTACTCAAAACATTTCATCATTTTCTAGTTATACATTTGTCAAACTTCTTTTTGGTATATTTTATGTTTATTCGTATATCTGATATAGAATGTCACTTATGACATGACATTACTATTTTCAATTCCTGACTATTAAAGCATCTAGAAATAAAAGATGCAAAATCAGCATCTATTTTATTAAATCGTGTATTGTCACCAAAAAAATTAATAATAATATAATGAATTCATTAAATTTGGTATAGTATATTAAAGTTAAATCATACGAGGTGTGGAAAGTGTATACCTACGCCGATATTTTTTAAAGCCGATTGTTGGTCGCCATTCCTTTGATAGAGTAATTATGTGATACAAAGGTAGTTCAAAGGGAATATCGTATTTCGGTTAATACTTTGATAAAGCCTGCTTTGTAGCCTGGAAGACTTTTAGGCAATAAAAAATTATATGCATACGCTATTTGAATATGTAGGTACGTGACAAAGATATATGCAGTAGAGCGAGCTGGTATTACTATACCAGCAAACTTTAATTATGGCGTTCAAGTTGAGCCACAGAGTTTATCAGTTTGCGTCATTTTTCGAATCTATTTATTGATTCCACAGAATTTGACATGAACTCTTTTTCCTGAAATTGTAATACACCTCTCCTTGCTGTCCCTTCCATTTCTGAGGATCATGTTTCTAAAGTATTGAAAAAATGCAAATCTAAAATGACTACATGTCTAGGCGGAATTCCTTCTTTTTTTATTAAAAAACTACATTAATTTTGCTGCTCCACTTTCGACTATTTTTAATATAGCACTAAGAACGAAAGTTAAGGTCTACCGTGTTTTCTAAAAGGGTGAAGGGTGAAGCTATCGACCAATTGTTATTCTATGCAATTTTAGTAAGGAGTTTGAACTGGTGTTGTATGGTTTGGATTACTATCATGTTGATAGTTGAAAACCAACATAGGTTCTTTAAGGACTGATCAACTAATTCTAACATATTGCAAACTGTTTGGATGTATCATCCCAGATGTCAGTATCAGACGTTCACACTGATTTTTCCAAGGCTTTTGACAGGCTTGACTATGATTTGCTTCTTGAAAAACTTTCGAGCTTAGCACCTTTGTTTTATTTTTTCAAACGCATCTCTTTAAGAGGTCATTATTTGTTCAGCATTATGGTTTCAAGTCTGTCAGTTTTATTGCTAAGTCTGGGGTTCCTTAAGGATCTGTCTTAGGTTCCCTTCCTTTTAACTTATTTGTGATTGACGTTTTACGTCAGTTATAGTGTAAATAAATATATCAATTTCACTTGCAAGGGAGTTGTAATTGCAAGACTTGACATACAACAGGGAACATTCAAGAATATTGGTTTTCGCAGTAGGCAAATATAATAAGAATCGATATGACAAGTAGCTAAATTACTAACTTAAAAACGAAGACCAGCAAGAATTGGATGGCAGTTAATGATACTGTGAATAAGTTTATATAAAATCACAACTGAATGATAATTTCTTCTGTAGCTGAATTGGGTAAAATTAAATCTGGAGTAAAAGATCGCGCACATTATGCCTGTACGGACCAGCACAGCACAACTTTTTGTACAGATTCTGAAGTGGCAAACGTTTTGAAGGTTTTAAGTAGTAGTTGAGTGTAGCTCAGAAGAACAAATTTTTATTTTATCGATTTTGTATTAAGAGACGAGGAGACGGAAAAAGCCAGGAAAATAAGTTTAGGGTTCACCTTATCAATAAAAACAGAAAGCTTTATGAATTTTATCAGTTATTTCATACGGACTAGCGCGGCAGGCATAGAAATTGCAGGTCACCAACACGGGCTGCTGTGAAAGTCGTTGGAAGTGACGGTACGTACTGCTGCTGGTCTAGTGTGCACTATTCCATTCAATAATAGCTTCCTGAGTTGGCTTTGCTGATCCATGCAGATATAATATGCGCAATCTTTAAAACATCATGGGAAAAACCCTTTTCAGTGTAAATACCATCGCTTTTGAACCACAAAAACTTGACGAAATGTCTCTGAACAATTCAATTGTAGTCATGTGTATTGGGTCGGTCAGTGGTCGCGCGGTTTAAGGCGTCAGTACTTGAATCGAGGTGACTAGATCGGTGTTGGTTCGCGCCCAGCTGCCGGTAGACCATACGGTCTACCGGCAGCTATATTCGTGGAGAGGATTGGCACCCTCTCTGCGGGTATGGTAGGGTGGAAAAGTGTTGGCTTGGGTCAATGTGAGAGATTGATACCGGTTGATATTTGACTACCCCCCTAATTAATGAGGTTTTCCAGGTTTCCCTCATTCCTGCACTGAATAGTGGTTAGGGCCTACCAACGTAAGTCGTTCCTGGGCGCAAATGCGGCCTGCTTAATAATAATATGCCGCCCCCTCTCCCGCACAAGTCTCCGACTTCTGGGCTAGTCCCTATGATTAGAATGAGGGGAAGAGATATTATTATTATTATTATATCCGGGATTTCACACTACTATGCATATTTGACTTTAGATCTTATATAAGCATTATACAAGATAATTAGTGTCCTTTCTTAAGGTACTGGCTACCATATTATTTACAGGAGGTATGAGTCACTTTTGAGTCAAAGGTAATTCCTAAATCTTTGCTCCATCAAGTTAACTTTAAGCTATCAGCACTGTAAATACAGAGTTACGGAAATATATGACAGTGTTGCATCTGTTTAAAGGTATTTAATCATCCTCAAGTAAATGACAATCCTGAATAGAATTTACAGGAAGAAATAACTGTAGATCATCGGCATATAGGTGAGTTATGTAGCCCAGAAGTAATGTTATTAATAAAAATGAGGAACAATAATTGTCCCTGCGGGACATCCGATGTAGCAGAGATTACACATACTGACTTCGCTTGTTTAATAAGTTAATAAAATTTTCAATTAGGCTCAAACCAGATAATTTCTGAAAACGAATACCATGGCCTAGCCTGTCAGAGTTTTTAGAAAAATCGGTGTAGATCAACCTGGCCAGTCTAATCCATATACTGACTAATATAGGTATTGTGAAACATTTCACATGACTATATAAAATGCCGTAAAGCACTATAAAACTTAGCAAAATTATTTATTATTGATATTAATCTGTAGTTTTCAACAAGATGTTTGTCGCTTTTTAAAAATAGGAGCACCCTTGGAAATTTTTCATGTACTAGGAAAGGTAACCGTCGATTATTGTAACAAAATGTTGTTGTAATACATAGTTTCAGTCAAATCGGAGATATTCTTTCCTTATTTTTTTTACTGTTTTAGAAAGGTATTTTAAGTTAATATAAATCAAATCTCCTACAATTCCTATCAATGAAGTCATATGTATGTTCTCTGATACCAAACATCTAGGTATGCTAATGAACAATTCCACAGACAAAGCTCTAATCAATAATTATCTAAAGAAAATAATCAAATTTACTAACCTTCTAATGAAACACTCTATAAATATCTAACTTCACTTTTTGGCAGTGGGAACACGACAAATTTAACCACAATAGATGAACTAATAATAAGGAATATATGGGTAGATATTGTGGGTGTAATTCAACGCAGGTTGGAGCTTTTGTCCACTGAGTAGTTAGTTTCACACAATATTATTAATACCTAAAAATATATAAAAAATTCTTTCCTTAGTTAAGAAATGCCCAAAAGCAGTTAGGATTCAAATTAATTTGACGTTCAATGTTAATATTGCTACGGAAGCTCACCTACCGTTTTAGTTTGTTAATTATGTTCCTGTTTACGTTAGAACTTATAATTTTTGTGATGCCGGTTTCACTGATATACAGTATATATTGAGCAGTCAAACGCTGATGACTGAAACGTCAAAGTAAAGAATTTGACAGTTGTGAATTTGTTGAGGGATATTTTTGTGTAATTGTGAGTTAAGCCAGCTTCAGAGAACAACGTAGTGTTGCCAGCAACATTAAGTCACGTGATTTTTAACCAACGAAATTAATTGTATTCGTTGTTGTGTCAAGTGAAGTTCAAAATTTCCAACTTCAACTATCCAGAGGAGCAACATTCATGCATAACATAACCAATAAAAACAAAACCAACATTATAAAATCTTTATTTACTGAAATTAAACTGGTGGTGGGGGTATTGCCAGCAACACTACATTGTTCTTTGAAGCAGGGTTTACAGTAAAGTTTGTTTGTCTATATGACGTGTTTTTACGCTAAAGCAATGTAGAGGTTACAATATAGACAATAGGGCAATCCAACGAACTGTCAAATCACTTTAAAAATGGTGGCTGTAGGACAAACAACTCGACATATGACAAGCAGAAATTTGTGCTTTTGTGTAGAACTTTTAGTTATTGGTCTGTGTGTAGAACTGTGTGTTTTGCTCATTATATTTTATACCTATTTCGGAATACCAAGTATAATTCAGACTATCATAATGGTATTGTTTTGATGTGTTATGAATTGTTGGAGTAGAAGACAGCGAGAAGATCAAGTTAGATTTTTTAGGATTCCTGCTGCATTGAATTATAGACAGAACTGATCTCAATGAACTCTCATATAAGACGGCAAAAGTGGCTTAGTGCAATAAAACAGCAAGACCTAACTCAAGAAAAAATTAAATACAATGTACAAGTTTTAAATATATTATTTATAAATAGGTACCTAATTCAGGGTCCTGGAGAATACTATATCTAATATTAATAAAAAATATATTGATAACAATATTGGCAGTTATATATAATTAATTAGTAAACTATTATAGAGGTACGTAATTTGATTTTAATAATTATTTATGCATAGATACATGACAGAATTTATTTTCAGTTAAAAGAAAAATTCTGCGGGAGCTTGAAATTCTTAATAATGCCACTGTTTCCAATTCACATATATTTGACAAATATTATAAATAATAAATAAAAGTCCATTTGATAGAAAAAATCTAAAATATATTTAATGAAAAATATTAAAAATAAGTTATATATACAATTCTAAAAAAATTGGGTACATAGATAAATAGTACAAAATGTTTAATTATCAATTGGTTTTTTGATATTTTAAATAATTGCGGCATTGCAATAATAATTTAAAGTTTGTTACAGCACAATAAAAAACATTAGCAGCAGGGAAAATCAAAATTGAATGCACCAAGTTTATTTTTGATTAGTCAACTATTTCTTGCCTCGTCCCATTTGAAAGAAAAAATTTGTAGATATACCGAAGTGCAGTGAATACTGAGAATAATAATAATTTTACGAATATTCAGCAATTAGAATGTTTTAGCTAAAATATAAACCCACTTTTTCTATATAAATATATGAGAAATAGGCTCATATTACACTTTCTAATATGAGATATGAAAGAGTTGCTGATTTGGCAGGAACTAGGGAGCCCCACTAATCGCAGGGCCCTGCCCAGTGCCCAATGGAAAATAGGGGCCTGCATAGGTAGGTATATATTACTTTTACATATAAATATTACAGATATTTAAAACTTCAGAAAACATTAGCACAACACTACATTTTCGTTTATATCTACCCATCTTGGTCTCTGACAACGTTGCAATGGTAATTTGATAACCCAAATGCAATGTAGGAATCCAATCAAGATGTAAGTTATCTATTAAAGCAGCCGGTTTACCTGAAATATATGCTTTTAAATTGTTGTATATAACTTTTTATTAACTAACCCGATACAGAATGTTTTGAACAAACGACACTGTATTTAATTTTTTCTTGAGTTAGGTCTTGCCGTTATATCGCACAAAGCCACTTTTGCCGTTTTATATGAGATAGTTCATTGAAATCAGTTCTATGTCTATAATTCAATGCAGCAGGAATCCTAAAAAATCTAACTTGATCCTCTCGCTGTCCTCTACTCTAACAATTCATAACACAACAAAACAAAGCCATTGTGATAGTCTGAATTATCCTTGGTATTCCGAAATAGGTATAAAATAAAATGAGCCAAACACACAGTTCTACACAAAATCACAAATTTCTGCTTGTCATATGTCGAGTTGTTTGTCCTACAGTCGCCATTTTTAAAGTGATTTGTCAGTTCGTTGGATTGCCCTATTAGAGCTCGTCGAATGCCGTTTCTTATTTTTACCCGTAATTTTCTGAAGCGAAATATATCATTAAATTATGATTTCTAATTTGTTCCATAAACGAGCTTTAAGTTAATATACTTTATTGTTCCATCTTTTATCACCTCTTCCTTTAGAAAATTTCTAATGTAACTATTTGATAATTATTTAATAACCAGAACAAAATATTTAATATTTCTTAATGAACTTGTATACTATTCTGATGGAAAATAATCTCTTTATACAAGAAAAATACCTTTTCAGGATACCATGATAAACAAATTGTGAAATGATCCGTAAGAACATAATATGACCATTATTATATTTCATTGTAGTTAAACTTGTCAATATTTGCTTAAATGAACGACTTTGTTTTTTTCTTGTCCCCGCTTCCGTAATAGAACGTGAACGAATGGTGTTGTAAATTTTTTCAGTTCATAAAAAAATAAGTTGTTTTCATTATAGCCATCTTGATCGTCCTCGGTGTGTATTATTTATGAGGAAAACATTGATAAATTTTAGGATTTATGGACACAATGCGGTAAGATTATGTTCGAACAAAACGAAATACGTGCGCCGGACATTGAGTAATGCCTTTATTTATCAAATTCTTTTTTTCGGTGTGAGAAAATTCTTTTATGTCTCTTGTAGTGTCATGAATTGTGACAGTTTATTCATACGGCCTGATAAATAAAATATTGATGTATGGCTTACACCGAAACTTTAGGATATAACTTAAGAAGTTTGATGCTTGCGGAGGCGAAAAATTATTTCCGTTTTGGTTGATGATTAATGGATTATTCGCCATTAAAAATATTATGCTCAGTTCGCAAGGCGACAATTTTTTCTAGTTTTGTTATTCCTTATGCATAGTATTTTACTTTAACAAATAAATGTGTTTTGTTTCTATACAGGGTGTTAAAAAAAGAGTGTAAAATATTTCAGGACGTAATAGTATGAACCAAAATAAGCAGAAAAGTCTTAATAAACATGACTTCACAAAGTAACGAATGCAGAGATATGGACCACTATTCGTTTTTCAACATTTCAGCATTTTATTTTATTAGGAATAAACCGACAAAGGAAGCTTTTAACGAACAAAAAACAAAGTTACAGAAGATGTTCAAAGTGCCCTCTGTCCATTTCCAAGCAGGCACAACATCTTCGTCTAAATGATATTCGAACTCTTTCGAAAACATCCTCCTTGGTTTGGATTTCTTGACACTTTTGATTAATCAGCAGTTGCAGCTCTTTCAGGCTATTTACAGGAGTACCATACACTAATGTCTTCAAATATCCCCAAACAAATAAATCTAGAGGATTCAGATCAGGCGATCTTGGAGGCCATAAAACAGGTCCTACCCATCTATGTGGAAAAGTTTGGTGTAAATGCTCTCTAACGGCCATGGAAAAATGAGCTGGAGCACCATCATGCTGGAACCACATTTGTTGCCTCTGATTCAAAGGAATGTCTTTCAAAAACTCATACAGTGTGTTCTGCAGTAAGTTGAGGCCTGTTAATCGGTTTGGTAAAACAACAGGACCTAGAAACCTGTCACCTATAATACCCATCCAAATGTTTAATGAAAAACGTGCCTGATGTCCAGTTAAGTTACGTGCCATGCTAAGGCTTGTACTCATTGCACGTGGTATGGATAAAGCAGTTGCTCGTGAAGGATTCTCCAAACAAGAAAACCACTAATTCCTACCTCGGCTGATATTCCCCGCACACTCGTACTTGGATTGTGCTCTACCGGTGCTAGAATTTCTTCTTCTGCTCTAGGAGTGGATACCGACCTTGATTTTCCTACACTCCGTTCTGTTATTCGCCTTCCTTTTCCAATTCATTACATTTTTCTCCCTTAGATCTATTTGAACTGCCTCTCTCCATCGCCTCCTCGACCTCTCTCTTTTTCTGGTAGTTAGGTTTACTCCGTAGATTTTTTTTAACTGTCCTTTCATCTTCCATACGTTCTAGATGCCACTGCACTCTTCTGACTTTTACAATTTCGTCTATTTTTGGTATCTGGTACATTGCATATATTTCTTCAGTATTTCCCCTTACATAGCCTTCATCCGTTTTATTTTCCCCTAGTATTCTTTTTAGGATCTTTCTTTCCCATATTAATAGGTTTTCTCTTGACTTCTTATTTCACTGTCATACATTTTTTGATTTCATCAAGAGGTTGATTGCTGCCGAACTTCTGTTTGCTTTTATTATTCTCCTATTATTTTCTTACTCCTTCTTGAACTTTTTCAACCTTAAACTCTCCGTGCTGCGTTCTCAATTTGAAATTAGTATATTTTTCCTCTACTCTCTAATAACATTCTAATAAAATTTCTACTTAGTACTTCCAGAAGTTGAAAAGCTGTTTTGAAGGAGTGCTATTATTATTTCAATAAATTATACGTGTAAGTTGCGATATGAAGAATATAATAACTACAAAAAAATACACACCCAGAAAAAAATACAGACAAAATACTTATTTTAAACATATCCTCGCAATGGTCAATATGAGAATTCAAAAATCTTATCCAACATATTGAATTTTCAATTTGCGTGTACGACCGACGCGACGGCAGATGCAAACTTATATGTATATACGTACTTTATTTATAGTTTTGAAAAATATGTAACGTTCCGAATAAATTATTATATTAAATAGGAAACATGCTATTAACTATAATTTTTCAATACTGCATATTAATATACTGATCAATATTTATTATACTTAGTAGGCACCTAAAGAAAGTTAAAAATCTAGAAATGTTTTCTTAGTTTAGTTCAAGAATTAGATTAAGTACCAATATGAGCTTGTAGATGATTTGTTAAAATAAAAATATAAATTATGTTACAAACTATTTTTTTTATAAATATAGTCTTATAACAAATTTTTTGACGATAGATTAACAATTTGTTACTAGTTTCATCACATTTTCATTACTACCTTTTCTGTTATATACAGGGTGCGGGTTATATAATGTATACAATTTAAAATACTTGTAAATTAAAGTTCATTTATTCAATGAAAATGACGGCCGATTCTGTTTTATTTATAATGCAACCATGTTTATGTCAGTAGAATCTAATACTAAAAGAAGGGTATCTACATTGCCATAAAAAACCTTTGTCCTTGAAATTAATATTTAACCTATAATTGCGGCAAGAATTCACACGACTTACGACACGGCTGCAATTGTTTTGCCAACATGATTTCTATAGTTCGTTGCATTTAAAACAAAAATTTTTTTTGTAATTTAGAGCAAAATATATTGCAAATATTTAGTGTAGTATATTGTTTTGTTATTCTCAGTTGCAGTTTCTTAAATATTTTGATGAAAATATAATGAATTATTCATTTGTTCGTACGACGTAAGTCGTCTGAATTCTTGCCTGAACTATATAAGACTTTTTTCTTTAACATTAACAGTAGAATCTAAAATTCGGTAGCTGCTGAACGCCATGTGTATGCATTGAATAGCAAATTTCAAGTGAACAAAAAAAATGTAGACATTTTCCCTCCACATTCTGAAATGATGGGGTTGTGAACATTCATATATGTGAAAGCTGTAAACAACCTTATCTGATTATATCGATAGCTTATGATCCATTTAACTACTTGAGAGTTGAATGACCTTTGAGTGTCACATTATTAATAGATAAGTAATACTCTATTACAGTATTCGAGATCATATACATGATATTGGAACCTTGAAAATTGATACATGTAGCATAAACAAAAAGTAAAATATGAATACCAATTTACATTGGACATAATATGTAATTTAATGAATTATGTACAATTAAACAAGCAGCATATGAACAATTATACAGGATAAGAGAATAGTTGCTATTTTCCTAACTATTGGGTACAGTGCGAGATATACACATAAGGAAACAAATAAGGAAATGAAGTCGTATTTAAAGTAACCAATATGTGAACATTAAACTAATCATTATTATGAAACCTTGAAGCTAATTAAAACAAATTCTTAATCTATTTAATTACTGTTATTTATGGTTAACAGTAACAATAACAGTGTAATATAAAATAAAATAAATAAACAGCTTACAGGATTTTGCAAATTTGTAGCTGAACTTAATTAAGATGATAAAGTTGAAGGGACGCTTAGAATTTTGTTGAGTTTTCTTTTCGTTTTTCCGATTCTTCCAGGTATTCTTCAGTTACCAAAGTCGATTTTCAACCTCCTAAGCGTTTTATATTTGTAATTTCCTCCCCAGAATCAGCAACGAATATTGCCGAAGAACACCTGAAACTGTGAATCGTTCAAGATTTCGAGGACGCACATAAATTGCTATTTCGGAAGACACATTTCCATATCAACAGTTATTTGTGTGAGTTCCGTCCGACGACAAGCTCAGGCCAAACCAAAAATGGTAGTCCTCATACGGCCTCACGGTACACATGAGGCTAGATCATAAGGTACGTCATCTGGTGCTGTTATCATAAATTTGGATATATAGTTGGAATAATTCAGATGATTTACTCCATATGAGAAGATGAATAATTCATTATATTTTCATCAAAATATTTAAGAAACTAGAACTGAGAAACATAGTAAATTATATTAATTAGTAGTTAATTAGTATACTACACTAAATGTTTGCACTACATATTGCACTAAATTACTAAACATGATTTTAACGTTAATTGCATAAAGTCAGCCTTGACATAAGTCGTCTGAATTCTGGCAATTATATTTTATTTTGTAAATACTTAGTGGCCGACATCTCATTCGTTTCTTTTTTGTGGAGTGTTGGCTTTAAGGACCTTGTTGAGGTCAGCAAAATAGGCTAAAAGCACTTCTTTTTTGACGTCATTCCTTGTTTTTTACACCAGCTTATGAAATATTTTCATATCTTTTGATTTGTCTGGTAACTAATTCAAATTTGTCTTACCAGCAGCTTCTAATATTGTCTTTGGAAGTTCTTTAGCACACACCTCTGTTAAATGTATGAGAGCCGCACGCTATTAGGAAAAGTGAATATATCGAAAACAAAATGTATGCGGGAAAGTAAATCTTTAGACACGCTCGTAGAAAAAAAAAATCAACTCTATAACAAACATCTTTAGGCAGAAGTGTGTGTATTACTTTTTTAAAAGAGTACAAATAAAGTATATGGGAAATAAGGCCGTCCTATAATTACTATGCAATACTTTAGTAGTAGATTCTACGATTTTCTTTCTGTAACTAAGAGTCGAGAAATTCTTCCTAAAGGGCCCCCCCTGATTATGAGGTAGTTCATTTGGTGCTTTATCATAAATTTGGATATATAGTTCAGACGACTCACCTCATATGGACAAATGAATAATTCATTATATTTTCGTCAAAATATATAAGAAACTGGAAGTGAGAATGATAATACTATATGCTACACTATATATTGCACTAAATTACATAAAATGTTTGTTTTTAACACGACAGAGTATCAAATATTATGTTTATAATAAAAATATGCCGTGACGTAAGTTGCCTGAAGTCTTGCCACAATTATACTATATTTTGTAAATACTTTCTGTAGCCAAGATCTGATACTTTTCTATTTCAAGAAAACCATCTTTATTTTTACTTCACTTTTTATGTAATAACATCACCATAGAGTGTTGGTCTTAAGAACCTTGTTGAGATCAGCAAAATAGGCTAAAAGTATTTCTTATTTGGCGTCTTTTCATTCCTTTTTTGTTACACCAGCTTATGAGATGTTTTCATATCTTTCTTTTGATTTATCGGGTATCAATCCAAATTTGCCTTACCAGCAGTTTCTAATATTGGCTTTAGAAGTTCTTTAGCATATAAGTTATATGTTGTGTAACCGCACTGTACGTTTATTAAACGTATGATAGGCGCACGCCATTAGGAAAAGTGAATATTTCAAAAACAAAATGTATGCGGGAAAGTAAATATTTAGACACGCTCGTAGAAAAAAATTCAACTCTATAACAATCATCTTTAGGCAGAAGTGTGTGTATTACTTTTTGAAAAAAGTGCAAATAAAGTATGTGGTAAATATACAGGGTGTCTGTGAAAGGTTGGGAAATCTCGGAGCTGGAGATACAGGCGACCAAAAAAAGTCGATTGAGCCAAATATGCCTTATCCGAATGTTGCTGGTTTCAAAAATACAGGGCGGTCAATGAAGAATTTTATTTTGAAGTATCTCAATAACTTTGAAACCTGTCGGAGTATTAAAAAAAATTGGTACAATTATGTTTTTTGGCACGACAAATAAGAATTTTTAACTAATTTTGACGTCACTAGTAGAGGGCGCCACTTATGGCACAGCAAGTTTTTTTTAAATGGCCGAACTTTTTTGCTGTTAAGTGTATCCATCTGTCTATTTAAACAATCGATTCTCCTACCTGTTATATCTGACAAAGGTATACCTTGTTGAAGTCGTTAGAAATAACCATTTTTTAAATAATCGTATTTGAAATATTCAGTGCAGCGATTGATAACTGTTATTGTTTCAGGTAAAGTGCATTTTCTGCTGAAAATACAGCAAAATTTTACTGGAAAAAGTTTTTTATAACGGTAAATTATAGAGACGTGCAAAATTTCAAAAAGATCGGACTCCTTTGATAAAATCTTTGTGCTTTGTTGAAAAATGGTTTCAAAATCAAACTTCGCCGATCTTCTTGAAAGTCCCCATAATGGATAATGGATGAATACACTAAACAGCAAAAAAGTTCTACCATTTTAATTAGTTAAAATTCTTATTTGCCGTGCCAAAAAACATAATTGTGCCAATTTTTTTTTAATACTCCGACAGGTTTCTAAGTTATTGAGATATTTCAAAATAAAATTCTAGCATTGAACGAACTGTATTTTTAAAATCGGATAAGGCATATTTGGCTCAATCGACTTTTTTTTGTTCACCAGTTTTTCCAGTTCCGAGATTTCCCAACCTTTCACAGACACCCTGCATAAAATAAAACTTCTCGTTTAACATAATTTAAATCGATTAATTACAAAAACACTTATTCCATAAAATTTAATACATCACCGAACATCTGTGGTTAAAAAAGCATCCATGAGAAAACTATAGGCGCTAGTATACCGAATGTCAAATGTACGAAGAAACGAAGAAAACCCGGGTCACAAGTTGTGAAACAGCAAACAATGTGTCTTTAAAGGTCATTATTTTATTGCATGCTGTTCAATACAATGGCCAAACTAAATAAAAATCAGGCTAAATATGATACTTTTATTTTGCATTATTGCACTTCTTAGATACGTAGGTAAACATGACAAAATAGCTATTTATGATATACGTGTTAAAAGTAAGATTTTATTTTGTGAGTGAAGATGAGTGAATCATGAATAAAATAAAATCACTTTTAACACGTATATCATACACTATTTTTTCTACAAAACAATCGGAAGAACTTTAAACTCAATAAAAATAAGAAATCAAAAATACCACACAGATCGCAATGTTTATGAACCAAAATTTTCGTAGCAACCAGTGCTGTTGTTAGTTACGGAAAAAACGCAAAAATATTGACAGCATTTTCTAGTGATATTATAAGTATAATGAATAATCTCGATAATGAGCGTAACGAATCCATCCCTGCTGAAATCGAAAAAGCCGCCAGCCGAGCAATATTGGAATTATTGCCGGCGAAATCAAAGGAACAGTACGAAATCGCTTATAGACGCTTTTCGGAATGGTGCAACATTAAAAAGGTCCCTGGGAAATGTAACGAAAGTGTTTTACTGGCATATTTTGAGGAAAAAGCCAAGATATGGAAATCGTCAACGCTGTGGTCAAATTATTCCATGATCAAAACTATGTTAAAAATAAAGCAAGATCAAGACATAAGCAAACATTATAAACTTATTGCTTTTTTAGAACGGAAGGGTGAAGGATATCAAGCAAAAAAAGTCAAAAGTTTTGACGAAGACGCATATCGACAAATTTCTCACAGAAGCAGAAGACGAAATGTATCTGATGATGAAAGTCGCAGCAATAGTGGGTGTCTTCGGGGCGTGTCGCCGGGAGGAATTGTGTCAGATGACCATCGACAATATCGAATATTTGGGCACTTCGGTTGTTGTGACCATACCAGATACTAAAACGAAAGTGCCTCGGACTTTCAGTGTTATTGGTGAATTCTATTTAAACTTTTTTTAGAAAGTATATGGCACTCCGGCCACCCAACGCTGACCATAGACGACTTTTTCTTAAATATATGAAGAATAAATGTGTGAAGAATCCAGTCGGAATTAACATGTTTGGTAAAATGCCTGCCGACATTGCAGAGTTCTTGAATCTACCAAATCCTCAACTCTACACCGGACACTGTTTTCCTCGTTCATCGGCGATATTGTTAGCAGATTCTGGTGCAAATCTTACTACCATCAAGAGACATGGAGGATGGAAATCTTCGACGGTAGCTGAAGGCTACATTGAAAATTCACTGGAACAGAAGAAGGAAATTGCGTGCCAAATACTTCCTACTGCTGCAACTACTAGCAAGACCACCAGTACTACCAGTAGTATTTCTACAGAAAATAGATGTGTCACACATGTTGACAGTAAAACCAACTTAAGTATGATGACTCCGCAGGTAATTACAATTTCAAATTGTTCAAATTTTACTATAAATGTTAATAGTAATAACTAGCTAAAATGTTGGTTTGTACTTATTTAAAATAAAAATTTGTTCATGTGTTTATTAAATCGTTTTATTAATTTTCAAAACAAAATTTAAATAAACTTTGATTTACTTTTAACACTAGTGTTAAAAGTAACTTATTTTTAACACGCGTGTCAAAAAATGACATTTTTAACATCAAAAATGACAATTAAAAGCCTACTTTTAACAGTTTTGTAGAAAAACAAACTTATTTTGAAAATAATGGAAAATTTTGGAACTAAATGTGACAACTGTGTTGACTGATACTAGATCATGCAACATTTAAACTGGACAATAATTTTTATCAAAATACTAATTTCTTGTGATTAAAAGTGGAAATTATTAATTTGTTCACTATTTTTTTTAAAACATTAGTTTTTGAAATTTGTATTATGTGGCATATGGCATCAAATAAGATGGAATTTAAAAGAATGCTTTGAAATTATTACGATACTTTGAAATAGTTCGTCTCATTTCCTCAACGTAGATGTTTTGTTCGGTTTTCTATTATCTTTTCCATCATTCATGAATAATTTTCCGGCACACAATGGCGTGATAAATTCATCTTCGCGCATAAATACAAACTTTCTAGTCATTAAATACGAGTTGCGAGCATTCGGCGAAACAGCCAGGTGATTTCAGGAGCACTTTCGTTATTGTTGAACAATAAAACTTGCGTTAACTTTGACATGTATTTTCAGTGAAGTTTGCCTACTCCCACCGACAGTAGTTACTTTTTGAGCTCTGCGTGTTTCTGCGTTATAAACATCACTCTTACTTTTGCAAGTTTCCATTGTAAAATATTGTTGTAACAAACATTCTTGGCGAACTCTCAATATTTACACATTCGTTTGATGGCAAACTTCTAGCTTAACTTTTGTAGAGACACCATAACACCGTTTCTTTAATAACATAAAGCTGAATTCGTAATAGCATAATTTCGAATTCGTTAGTGCCAGGTACTTTTTTGTTTTGAAAAAAATGAGTTGAAAATATTTATTTTTTATTTTTTTACACAATACGTACATCTTTGTATTTTTTAGGTGGAATATAGTAATGCAAAAATAAATACAGGATGATTTAGAATAATTTTTTTAATGGACAGGAAACTCTTACAATATATTTTGTAAAAATATAATAAAAAAGGTCAGTTTGAGAACGATTTAAAAATTCACTTCTGCACGCCAGAGGATACTGGTTCACTGCAAAACCTGACCTTAGGCAAGGCTAAACATGTGCAATAAAATATGAACGGACAAAATGGATATAACTACTCAAGGGAAAAAATACATAAAATTTTGCAACATTCTTTATATCAGTGGCGGCTCGTCGTATGAAGCAACTGAAGCCGGGCCTCACTGTAAAATTTGGCTTTCACTGCATCCGTGTCCCGCTTGATCAACAGCTAAAAGCTAAAACTAAAATAAACTATGCTAAAACTATTCTTGACAGACAGAGCCATTGGACTTGCGACAAAGAGCGCTTTGCATAAACACGCCGATATTCTTTCGTGCTTTTTCGGAACGCGTGTCGCCAAGCGTTCTGTAAGGCAAGGCGCATATTGGGACGCGTATGACGCGTGTGTGTTGACACAGCACAGCACGTACTTTTGTAGCTTAAGGAAAGTAATGGGACAGCGCAAATTCGTGCCACGACGTTGCACAGGAAGACTCGCGTGTGACGCGAGGCGCACGGCGCAGTGGCAGTGGCACAGGTTTCCGCGCCGTACGCGCCACATGTTGATAATTTTGAGGTTAGTTGTGTTTTCTCCCGTGACAATGAAAACAAAACTGATAGAGCTGGTAAGAAGGCATAGAGAGCTATATGATACCAGACATGAGAATTATATGAAAGCGAAGATAAAAACAAGATTTGGTGTGAAATTGTAAAAGAACTGCACTTTAAAGATGGTATATTTTGTAGGTAGAAAACCATAATTTTTTCTACATTTCAACTAAAAAAATACGATTACGAAGCTACAGGCTACATATGGTCCAAGTTTCAAATTTTTTCGCCCTTACCTTTTCTCAATACTGGTTTCCAAACTCAGGGGTCTATTTCATTTATTAATCCAGTTTTCTGTTTAAATCAATCATTTTTATAATAAACAAGAAAAATTAGAACAATGTGGCTGTTCGAAAGTCGTGAGAAGAACTGTCTTGCAATATGCGAAAGACAACGTTACGCGTGTCGCGCGTTCGTGTCATGCTGGTCGGGTCACGTCTCACACGCGTCATACGCGTTTCAATATGCGCCTTGCCTAAAAGTTATCGTGACAGAATTGAAAACGCGAGAGAAAATAAACGAGCGTAAAATGCATAAACGTAGTAACTCTGTTCAGGGTATCTTGAAACGCGGCGTTTTTGTCAACTTCGCGTTGAGAGGAGAAAAACGCTTGCATAAAAGGGGTTTTAATGGTTGACTAGTTGAATGTGACTTCTTAAATATTCTGAAGATTAGTTGGTAAGCGCGGGGTAATCGGAGTTCTGATGTTATTTAGTTATTTAGTTTTTTAGTTTATGGTTATAGTAGGGCTATTGGCGAAGACCTCCATAATAAAGAATGGTCAACGCGTCAAGGAATATTACCTCAGGGGAGACGTGTAAATTTATTCCTATTTAGATATTATTTGGGCCTCATCTCTTGCAGTTACCACGAGCCGCCACTGCATTATATATCAACAAATTCAACTGTTTTTGCCACAGATTTGGACGCGTCTGACCTATTTTTTAGGAACGTTTCTGGTTCATGTTCGTTTTGAATTCGTAAGTTATTGGCAGCAGCTATGATACGTTATTCACTTCGGTGCGATACACTTCACTCTTTAAATAAATATCTCTACAAAAAGAAATCCAAAAGATTTAAGTCAGAAGATCGTGGTGGTCATGGTACGGGTCCTTCTCGTCCAATCCATCGTACTCCTTGAAGTTAATTAAGGTACTTCCGATCATTTTGTTGAAAATGAGCAAATGAGTCGAACAACTAAAGACACATCTTCCGGAATTCCAGGCAAACCATTTCGAAAGAACTCGAAATGCTGAATCTCATCCATTCGCAAATACAGAATTCCAGGAAACAACGTCTCTGCTCTAAGTTAATGTGGAGAAAACAAAATTAATGATTTTTGGAAAAGGAAAGAAAAAGAGAGAAGGATACCAACGGAATTGGGAAGGGAAACAAATAGATCAAGTAAATGAGTTCAAATAATTACGGTTTGTTTTTAACTCAAGCAATACATTTGCAGCACATATAAAAGATAGAGTAAGTAATCAAACAATGGAGATAGTTTGGGGGATAGGAGAAAGAAATTTCAGACATTACTTTAAAAGACAACTAATGTTATTCGACAGTGGTTGGTGGGGAGCATACTTCTATATGGGGCCTAGGTGTAAATGGAGAGAATTTGAAGAAATAGAAAAAGTACAGGAGAAATATCTAAGGTGGATACTTGGAATAGACAGAGAAACCCGGGCTACATTGTCAGAGAAGAAAGCAAAAGAGATAAAATGAGGGTGAAAGCATGAAACCTAGCAGTAAAATACGAAGAAAAGATAGTGAGAGGGAAAGGCTACAAGATACTACAACAGTGTTGGTTAGAAAAATAGAAGGAAGGAGGAGAGAATATAGGGACAGATAGAGAGAAATATTATCAACGAAATGGGTATGCAACCACTGAAATAGAACGCTTAAGAACTGGAGGCAGACAGATGAGAAAATAATTACAGCTAAGATACAAAGATATAGACAGGCAAGAAAGAAGAATAAAAATAAATAACAGATAAGATACCGAGATACTTAAAGAGGGAAAGTAAGAAGAAAAAGATAATGTTAGCAAGATTCAGGTGTGGCAATAAGGAAACAGAAAATAAATGGTGAATAGATGAAAGCAAGAAAAGATGTAGGGTCTGTTGGGAAGAGAGAGAAACGATAGAACATCTACTGCGTGATTATGAAGAAATGAGAGGAAGACATGAAAGCAGAGAGCAAATTTTGAACGAGGACGGAAAAGGCTTAGAATGGATGAAGATAGTTAAGGAAGTTAGAGAATCGACGCCAGGCAGAATATAGTTTAAGTTTGTTTTGAGTTTTGTAATTAATATCTACTATAAGGAATATTGTAATCATTTAAACTTGTACGGCAAAATGAAACTTATTTTTACGTAACTATTCTACGGGCTAATACCCTAATAGCAAACAGCTACAGTCACTCGTCAGCATCCCACCAAACTTATACTGGTTTCGAGTTTATTAATTCTCATCAGTTTGTCATAAATGAGGTTACTGATGAACTAGCTGTTTTAGTCTGTCTAATCTGATTCTGTGTTTGCAAAATATAGTTTCTTGTCGAACACAATAGAAGTCGACAGCTTTTAATGGTGTCTACTGCATGTAAAACGCTTCGTGTCTGTGACTTTTCAGTCCGGCATGGAATAGCGAATGGCATTTTGATGCAGCAACCATTCACAGAATCTAATTCGTAAATGATAATCCCTTGGTTTTAATGCTCGGAGACGCTGGACATGATACGGATATATAATTGAACCTCATATATGATACGCCACACTGCTGATTGGGAGACTCCTTGTACTTGGTGAGCAATTTGCCTGGTACTTATTCGGGGATTATCTTCAACAATCTCTAAAATATGTTCCTCAGCTGTTACCAGTAAAATTACATTAAAAAAATCGTCTGACAATCAAACTATTCTGTGTATATGTTATTCTGAAATCGACTATTTTAGTCCATGCAAACCTTGTTTTAAAGTTTGGACCATAGTATTCCAAGTCCAACCGACCAATCAGATTACAGTATTATAGTCGTATGTGGGGACATAGAATAAATTAATGGCCTTAAGTAGGTATTATACTACTGTGAATCAATATTTTGCGTTGTGAACAGGGCGAATAAGCAGGCGTTAATGTTTTTAATACTTAAAACATAAAAGGTGAGATATATGTAGATGAGATATAAGTGGTATGCGTACTTCCTGCTCGGCCTAAGCGACTAGACTTACAGGAAGCGACCTACATTGCTGCAGGTACTTAAAGCAGACTTCTCGCCCTGGGCGACGAGCCATTAAACAGATCATTCACACAGATACTGCAGGAGTAATTCAATGCCATTCGGGGCATTAGTCCACGGAGTAGTTTTTTCCTGCAGTATCGTTTACAGATAAAACATAATATGTAGTTGTTGAATTAGAAGGAATCTATTTTTGTGCAATTTGACTACTCGGGATCAGAATATACATCAGTGTAATGAATATGTTTATGTTGACAGTAAATTTAATAACAAATTCAAGTTACAGCTTTGGTACTGATTTGAGGAGTAGTACCAAAGAGGCGCATGTTCTTGATTCATGTTTCATGTTAAAGCCAAGAAAAAGAGTTGAAATAAACAAACTATTAAAACCAAAGAAGACTTTAAATTGCTCCCAAGAGTTAGCAAAATAATCAGAAGATGGTTTTTGCAAGAGCATTGTTCTAATACCGGTTTTATTAATTATTCTGTCTTGAAATAATATTTTGGACATAGAAATAAGGCAATTGCAAAAGTTTTTAATTTAATTTATTCTATGTCCAAGACTATTTATTTTAATACTAATATAGTCAGTGAAAGTAGAAAAAAATATCCTGTACAAAAAATAGTTCGAAATTCCCAAGCTTCTAAGTTTTAAATATGCTCTCCTGTAAAATTTAATAAAATGTGCATAGAACAGTGTGGTTGTCAGACGACAAAATATAAATTGATTTTCGGAAAATATTTATATTTCTGAAAGCATCATATCATGTGCTAGATAATTATCAGCTATGCTGTACGAAACCATAACGATGAAATTAAGGGTGATATAGTTTTTAAAATCTTATCCGATGTGATTTTTTTAGGATATACATTGGACAAATCTGATTTGAGATAGGCGATTGCATTAACCCACCATTTTTTGTCTGTTGTAAGAGTTTTACTTAAGGGATGATGCAGTGCCTATAAAATTCCTCATTTGTAAATAACACAGGTATGAGAGACATGCACAGCTGTGGACATAGCTATACTTATTTATTTAACACTTCTAAACTTACTAATTGTATCTACTTTTTGAAAGAAATAAGTAAGTGGTGCTATTGAGCCATTGCATTAAAATTATATTAATCTTTAAGTTCTCTTTTTAATGGATAAACCGTTTTTAAATTAAGATATTAAACTGGCTTACGTATCACATTTTACTAATGCTACCTAAATCGTTTGCTTATTCATTAATTTTTATGTTTGTTTTCATGGAGCTATTTATATATGATCGTGTTATTATTACAACTAACACACCGGATGTATTTGTCCTTGCTATTATCTAATTACCTATATAGAATATAAAATCGCTTACTGTTGTACCGACCCAAATTCGTAGACACAGCTCTATTTTTATATGAGTAATACGTTGTGTGCAAATTAAATAGCTAGTTAGCACAAGATGATGAAGGTCATAAATAGTAAATTATAGTAACATTTGAAACAATAGTATAGAATATATACCACGTTTATTAAGAAAACGGAACCAAGTTAAAAAATGGGATCTCTCTTCTTGATCTCTATTGCGTCCTTAATCAAACAATTATATACCTATAGTCTGTTTGGAAATGAAAGAGAGTAATAAAACCCCGAGATAAGAACCGGCCATGGGCGTGGTAATATTTCGTTTCAGGTAATTATCGGATAACACTAATGCTAACAGGTAATGGGTGTACATTAATATATTTTACTGGATACATCATAGGGCAGGAGCCAGTGTATTGTGGCAGATCAATCTAGTCCTAAGCTGAATATACGAAAACGTGCTAGTGCAGTAGAGTAAAATTCGACTTATGTTTAGTGACTATTGTGCCAGTGGATATAATATTGTTTGGGTAAAATGTCGAGCTTATCAGATTACGTACCTGATAAATGCGTGAAAAGATGTGCTCTGTCTCAGAATGAGAAGATTATTATATTAAATGAATTTAATGCATTGAAACACCAAAATCCTACCAACAGTGTTGACGACATCGTGGCAAAGTGTTCCAAAATGACAGGGATTGGAAAATCGACTATCTACAAACTTTTAAAGGAAACAAAAAATGAACAAGATACTGTAAATCCCCCAAAATTATCTACAGGGAGGTCAAAAGTCGTTATAGATGATTTCTTCAAAAATGTCATTCGCAGAAAAGTACACTCATTTTATTTTAAAAAAGAAATACCAACGCTAAACAAAATTTTAAGTGAACTTTCAGAGTGTGATGGTTCGATTTGAATGTGCCGCGAAAGTGCAGAGAGATCGGGAGTGTGGGGGATAGGCGGTGAGTGCGAGAGGGCAGCGACGGAGTTGAGACGGGAGACGGAGTTGGGACGAGCTCGAAGCAACTGGTGTGTGCTAGCTGACCCTAACCATTACATGTTAAACATTTTACATATAGTTTCTTTAGTTGTGTATATTGTGTCAACTTTATATGGCAATATATCTGTATATATAATATATGCTGTTATTATTTTGAAATCTTCGAAGTAAGGAGGGAAGAAGGTATAACCACTACACATTTGGCACCCAACTAGTGGCTAGTGAACATACGACGTCTGATATAAGAGTCCCTATACTCTACCGATTGAAAACAGAGAAAAAAAGAAGTTCCAGAAATTAGAAATTGAGCTGGAAGAAATTAGTGTCTGGTGTCCGGTAAGCAAAGTGAAGAGCGGGAACAGCAAGGCGCGCGAGACAGTGCATGCAAAGAAATTCCGTGGCATCCTGTGAAAGAGAAGGATAGGGGAGAAGGAGCAGCTAGCAGCTACGTCGCAGGTGCAGCGCTGAACAATCGGCAATCGACACAACGGCGGCGATTTACGAGACGAAGCTACATCGACTTCGAGAGGTGAGAGGTAAAGGGGGAGACTGTTGGATATAAACAAAGTGAGTCGAACTACATTTTTTTGCCATCCTAAAAACATTGGCTATTATATTATACTTTTATGTGCATGTTTATTTTAAGCGCTACTTGTGCTTTATGCTCTTATTTTTGAACAGAGGCGAAATTTATAAAATATTTAGATAAGGATATTCATTCATATGTTCCAATAGTTAAACATTAGTAGTTTAAAGATACTGTTCTGTAAACTAAGATTTCATATATTTGTTTTTATGTGTACTTGTAAAAATTGTATATGCCTCCAAAATATAAGAAAAGTCAGAAAAATATTGTAAAAATGGCAGAACAAGAGGCTCGAGAAGCACAAGGAAATGTCGAGGTTAAAAAACTAGAATCTGCTTTAGAGCAAATTGCTAGTAATATGATATATTTACAACAAACTGTAGGAACTTTAGCAGATAGTTTAGCACAGATGAAAGTTAATAAAAGTAACTTGGATGTAAATAAAACGTCAGATAGATCGTATATATTAAATTGGAGGGAATTGGGGGGTAGTAACCTCACTTATTATCCTAATGGCAAAACACACCCTATGCAATTTTTAAGAAATTTAACTAAACTTTTAAAGGAGGCTGATGTGCCTGAAGAAAATAAAATTAGCTTAGCGGTGAATTGTATGCGAGGTGCTGCGGCAGACTGGGTATTGGTTAAAGAACCCCATTTTAAAAATTTTAAAGATTTTGCGGACGCATTTCAGGACAGGTTTTGGGGCAGGAAAAACAAAGGGAATTATTCTTAGAATTAAAATATGGTAAACACGATACAGGCAACAGGTCTGATTATTTTTTAAGTATGGTCAACCAATCTAGCTTTTTGCCAGAAAAAATCTCAGAATGTGAACTTATTGATAGATTATCTAAGCATTTTTCGGTGGAAGTAAGAAAGGGAATAATAACGCAAGGCCTTAGCACCATTGATGAAGTAGAAAAATATTTAAGGAAAGTCGATGAAATTCAGAGTGAAGAAAATTCGCGCAATAGAAATAATTCACAGGAAAATAGGAGACGGGATTATAGAGTAAATTATAATAGAGACAATAATAGAAATAGTGACGGTCAGAATAATACAGGAGGTAATAATAATATTGAGAGAAACAATAACCAGGTAAATTTAATAACTAAATTTAATGAGAGTGTTGAAAACTTGTTATCGGAGCCTGAAGAGGGTGAGAAACAAGAACAAAATAATAATATCGCAACTCCTGTTGTTCAAGCTAAGATGTTTAACCAAAATATTGATATATTAGTAGACAGTGGCAGTGACGTATCTGCTATTTCAGAGACATTTTTTGAAAACATTAAAGCTAATTTTAACGTAAATGTTCCGACATTACCAGTTACCGGCGTTCAAATTTCTGTAGCCGTCGGAGGAAAATTACAAAGAGTAAAATGGCAAACGTTTTTAGCAATATCTTTCAGAGAAATCGAATTCGAATCTGTATTTTTGATTATTCCCAAATTAAATAAGGATGTTTTACTAGGATGTGACTTTTTAACTAAACATAAAGCTCATTTAAACTTTGACACATTGCAGCTTACATTTTCGGTTAACAATATAACGTATACGACGGATTTTAATTACAAAATACTACAGTCTGAGTCGCTAGCTATAACTTTATGCAAACAAAATATTGAACTAAATTCGGCATCACCCAGTATATGTGCAAAACATAATTATACTTCCGATGATTTGAAGAAGGTTGTTGACGAAGCAAATTTAGATCAAATAAAGAAAGGCAATTTGTTATCTTTACTAGAAAATTATCACGATTTGTTTTCAGAATGTCCGGGTAGGGTAAACAATTATGAACATGAAATTGTTATGCGCGACGATAGTCCTTTTTATATTAAATCATACCCGATACCTTTTGTACATAGAAATAGTGTAGAGACACAGTTACAAGAAATGTGCGATTGGGGCATAGTAAGCGCGGAAAAAACGGAATACGTATCACCGCTTGTTACGGTTACGAAACGCGATAAATCCGTGAGAGTTTGTCTAGATGCGCGCGTTTTAAATAGTAAAATGGTTCAAGATTACATCCCACCGCCGAATATGTCAGAATTATTGTTTAAATTTAAAAAGGGACAAGTGATAAGTTCTCTCGATTTGACGGCCTCGTACTGGCAAGTTGCAATTAAAAAGGAACATAGGAAATTTGTAGGATTTTTATATAAAGATCAAACTTATACTTTTAATGTTTTACCCTTCGGCCTTTCGACTTCTATGGCCAGCCTTATTAGGTGTTTAAACAAAGTATTGGGAGTGGAATGTGCTGATTTCACACTATGTTACGTAGACGATTTGTTAATATATTCTGATAATGAAGAGACACATCTGTCTCATTTGAATATTGTTTTTAATAAACTAAAACAAGCTGGTTTAACAGTGAAGCTACGAAAATCGCAATTCTTCCGCGACGAAATTTCTTTTTTAGGGCACGTTATTACGAAAAGGGGCATATTTATGGAGCCTAGCAGAATTGACTGTATAAATAATTTTACAATACCGCGGAATATAAAACAATTGAGAGGATTTCTAGGTTTGGTGAATTTTGAGCAACGGTTTTGTAAAAACCATGCCGAATTAACGCAGCCGTTATTGAAACTATTGAAAAAGGGTGTCAAGTGGCACTGGGGGGTGGAAGAGCAAGACGCTTTTGACAAAATTAAACGTGCCTACGTAAAAACAACTATTTTAATACATCCAAATTTATCAGAGACATTTTACATACAAAGCGATAGTTCCAATTATGGATTAGGAGGTTGCATATACCAGGTAGATCAGAAAACGGGTGATCGAGGGGTCATCGCGTATACTAGCCGCGTATTTAAAGCCAGTGAATTAAATTATACAGTCTCGGAAAAAGAAGCACTAGCTATTGTACATTGCCTACGACAGTGGCGTACATTCGTATTAGGTAAACCGCTCGTGATTGTTACTGATCACAAGTCACTGACGTTTTTGCTTCAAACTAATTTAAAAAGCGCTCGCCTCACGCGCTGGGCTATGTTTATTCAGGAATTTAATTTCACAATAGTTCATTGTAAAGGAACGGACAATGTGGTCGCGGATTATCTATCCAGATATCCTGAAAAGGAACCTAGACTGGTTGAACCGGAGCATAAATCAAACATTCAAATTTGTTTAATAAATTTATCACCGGATTATAGACAACTGAAGCGCCATTTCGATAATATTCGCGAGAATCAATTGGAGGATGAGCAGTTTAAATTAAAAATTAAATTTTTAGAAGAAATAGAGAGATATGTTAAAGTTATTACGGAAAGGGAAGCTAGAATTTTAAAGTGGTTTATTACACATAATGGTATTTTGTTTAAGAGGGGTACTGATGACAATCCGGGTTTTAAATTATGTGTCCCAGTAAGTCAAAGGGTAGAATTGATTAAGGCTTGTCATGAAGAGTTGGGTCACTTCGGTAAGTTTAAAAGTTATGAGAAAATGAAGCAGAAATTTTATTGGCCACGAATGCAACGAAATATAAGGCAATATGTAGCGTCTTGTGTTCTATGTCAGAAAGCGAAACCATCAAAAAGATGTCAGGGTTTAATGCATCCTATAGTAGTGCAAAAGCCAGGGGAATTAGTTTGTCTAGACCTTATGGGTCCATTGCCGATTTCACGTGGTGGGGTAACAATGTTATTAGTCATCGTGGACGCTTTTACGAAATATGTAAAATTGTATGCGCTTAAGCGGGCCACAACAAAAACTATCTTGAATAAAGTTATTGAGAAATATATACCACAAGTTCAAAAACTAGCCGCCATTTTGAGTGATAACGGATCACAATTCACTTCTTGCTTATGGAAGACTAAACTACAAGAACTCGGTATTAATGTTAAGTTAATTTCCGTTTATTTTCCCCAGGGGAATATTACTGAAAGATACAATCGCGAAATTGGTCGTTTGCTAAGGTGCTACTGCCATGAAAAACATACAAAATGGGCCTACACCCTCGACTTTATAGAAAAGTGCCTTAATCGAGTCGTTAATGATACCACGGGTTATACACCTTTATTTTTACAATTGAGTATACACGACAAAAGTCCTCTAGATACTTTGGTTACATTTCCTGTCGAGGATAAACAGTACTTGGCGCTAGAACATTATTGGGTATTAGCAGCAGACCGTCTTCGAACCAAAGCGGAAAAGCGCGCAGTTAAAGCTAACAAAGGAAGAATTCCTGAAAGTTTTGAGGTAGGGGATCAGGTTCTTATGCGCACCCATGCTCAGTCGTCAGCAGAAGATCGCACAATACAAAAATTCTTTCTTCTATTTGAAGGGCCCTTTCACGTTGTCAGGCAAGCCGGTCCCAACTCATACGTGTTGGCTGATTCGGATGGTAAAGAGGTTGGTAAGCATAATATCATTAATTTGAAAAAATATAAAGTTCCTATAGTAGAGTAAAATAAAGTAGTTGTTTTGCGACACATTTCCTTGGGTTTACTTAAATCTAATACTATTGTAAATATCTTTAAGTAAGGGGGGTGATGTGATGGTTCGATTTGAATGTGCCGCGAAAGTGCAGAGAGATCGGGAGTGTGGGGGATAGGCGGTGAGTGCGAGAGGGCAGCGACGGAGTTGAGACGGGAGACGGAGTTGGGACGAGCTCGAAGCAACTGGTGTGTGCTAGCTGACCCTAACCGTTACATGTTAAACATTTTACATATAGTTTCTTTAGTTGTGTATATTGTGTCAACTTTATATGGCAATATATCTGTATATATAATATATGCTGTTATTATTTTGAAATCTTCGAAGTAAGGAGGGAAGAAGGTATAACCACTACAAGAGCACAACGATTTGCCAAAAAATCAGTAGAAACAAATTATGGGCCGTCTTACGAGAGTTGAATTTTTGCTGAGAAAAGTAGAACAGGAAGTCAGTTCTTATCGATAAAGATGAAATTATTTGTTGGCGAAGATCCTACTTAACATCAATTAGAAAATTACGTGACGAAAGGAGGAATATTTATTATCTAGAGGAAACTTGGGTCAACGAGGGATATACTGTAACAAAAGTATGGCAAGATAAAAATGGAAAAAGTTTTCGACAAACATTTTTGGATCGACTTTCAACAGGGTTCAAGGCACCTTCAGGTAAAGGGCGAAGATTAATAGTGACACATATAGGTAATGCTAATGGTTTTGTAGATGGCGGTTTACTTTTATTTGAATCTAAAAATACAGGTACTATGACGAAGACATGAACGCAGATGTTTTCGAAGAGTATTTTACACAGATGTTGGATCTTATTCCTCCGAGATCTGTAATTGTCATGGATAATGCCAGTTACCATTCACGGCATATCGAGCGGACGCCTACGACTGCTTGGAGGAAAGCCGATATAATTCAATGGTTATCCGGAAAAAACATTTCTTTTGAAACAAATATAGTGAAAAAGGAACTTTTGACACTTGTCAATCTTAATAAAGACCAGAAAAAATATGTTATCGATGAAATGGCAACAAATCGCTAAATAACGGCACTACGGTTACCACCTTATCATTGTCAACTTAACCCAATCGAATTAGTCGGGGCGCAGGTAAAAGGAGATGTAGCGCGAAATAATACGATGTTTAAATTAAGTGACGTGAAAATTTTGTTAAAAAATTCCTCTTGGAACGAGTAACTGCAGATAACTGGCAAAGATGTATACATCATGTACAAAAAGAAGAGGAGAAAATGTGGGAACTCGATAATTTAATTGACGTTAGTGTGGAACCTATCGTTATCAATCTAGGAGACGAAGATAATTCATCAGAATATTCAGAGGATGAATTTTAATATACCTACTTTTTATTTTCTTTATTGTACATTTATACAACAATACATTTGCTCACCATAATTTGAATTTTCAAAATACATATATTTTTGTGTGGAATAAAAATCTATTCATTAAATTTAAATAAATATTTTGATAATAATATTGAATAATTTTATTTGAATTACTAAAAACCCTCTTAACCCGATTATGATGCTTAAAGTAGCCTCTAGTTTTCGAGTGCTATTTTTATATTGTTTACTTATAAGAGAAATGGACCGAGAAATTGAAGCGGCATAGACAAAGACGGATTATCGGGGATTAAATTTTAGCTACCTGCTACAATTTAGTACGGTTCGATCACACAAAGTTTTTTTTAAAGTACACCTCATCTATACCGATAATACAATATAAATATATTGAATATAAGCACCAGTACTACATTTATTTACGATTTGCATACATAATAAGCTTTCATTACTCTCTTTCATTTCTAAACAGACTATAATCTTAAATTTTATTTTATTTTTACTAAAATACTATTTTCTCTTTATCAAATTAAATACATTTTTAATTTTATTTTTAAATTAATCTTATATTTATCATAATATATTCAGCAAATTATTTATCATAAAAATACAATTTGTCTTCATGTGATTGTGTCTATTAACCAAGATCATAACACCCGGTGTACTAAGTAGATTAGAGTAGATAACTAAGCTTTTACTATGTAAGTGTATTGTTCTTCAAGGTTAATGTTATAGTAAAACGTAAAATTACTTCTTAATTAATTTTTAGGCATTTCTTTAATTAGTTAATAAGTTTTCATTTTCATGGTTTGTGGGTCAGAAATGTTATTATTTTACGTCTTTTAAAATCTGGTTGGTAAACAAAGTTTTGTAAGCGGTGTCCACTGTTAATTAATGATTAATATTGTTGGATGTACCTATTAGTCATTAAGCATACCGTGACAGAATAAATACCTACAATAACATCTTTTGTATGGTTCTAGAATCTAAATAAAACAGTAATTGAACAAAAACTTTTAAGCTTTGCATTAACATAAAGCTCTTATCAATCATTTTAGTTCTGTTTATTTCTTTGTTTTCAATGTAGACTTTTTTAAGTAACTTAATCTAAGTAACTGTAAACAACAATCTGAAATAACCAGTTATAAAGGTTGTACTGTTTTATATACCTTTCATGACATGAGGTCGATCATTGTTGTAGCAAGCAGTGGCGGTTTAAATATTTTATTTGTAGAAGATTTGTAATTTTTTGACTTGTTTCATTTTTGATTTTATTGTGTACCTGATCAAACTCTTCGGAAATATTAAGAATTTTGTAATCTTTTTTTAAATCTGTCAACTCCAGTGTTAAGTGATACTGCAAAAAGAAAAAAGAAAAATTCGCCTCTACGTTTTCTTAATATCGGTTTCCAAACTCAGGGGTATATTTCATTTATTTCGATAGTATATGGAAAGGAGACAAAAAAAATTAAAATGACATAGGTTACTGAATACATTGGTAGTTTCCATGTATTAAAACGCGCTAAACTCTCATCAACGTCACTTGACCATCAAAACATTCTAGCGGAGATACTTCGCCGGTGCCGTGCTGGTAGAAACCACAAAGCAGTGCTATTGCTGAGCCGTTGCTGACAAGCGAGCGTATTCGCATTCTAACTAACGCCAAAGTCTGACTGGAACCTTCAAAGAGTAACTATTACGTAACCACTACCAATTTGCTACTTTATTGTATAAATAACTTCATATATTAAAATTACAGTCACTGCTATGAGTATTGTCAACTACTTCTGGTCACTTTACAGTTTCATGATTTCTAAGTCTTCTTAGCTTTGGCGACGTCTCAGTTGCCAGTGGGACAACCTTTAAGTTTTCAGAACTAAAAAGTGGCAAACGATCATAGCAGCGAATAAGTCATGTTTCAAAATTGCAATTACTTTCAAACAGTTTTGATAGTTGCTGCGACGTTCCGGTAACCTTATTTGTTCGTTTAAAGTCATATAACTTGTAAGCAGGTAATATTTATCAGTTAAAACAACGTTCTCGCTACTTGTGAACTATTTTTTTATTTATTCATCATCACGCACTGCAACTACAAAGTGCGTATCACCTTTTAAAATTACCATGAAGTTAATTTTAGCAAATAGGTAGTTTCCCAAAGCTGAAATACTTCATGCATGTCATTGTGTAATGTCTGTATCTATTCGATCATGTCACATGTGGAATTTACTTTTTGTCTTTGTGAATATTATCGTATTCTTTAATCATTAATTTAGTACTACAGACACAGCGCAATAATATTGTTTCGTTTTTCTTTAGTTTTATTGGGTTTTTGCCACACTTCTGAAAAAAATAAAGATAATTAAATAAGCCCTTGCGCCAAGCGGATCAGTCAAGGGTTATTTTTGAAACTAAGTTTGCCTAATCAAAAAATCTCACACTGAAAAAAGCAGATAAGTAAAAAATAACAAAAATCACATCACTATCGCGCACTTCCGTATTTTTGACGTTTCGAAAATCTTTCTGTTTTCGTTTTCAAAATAGTAATAAAAATATTAAATGTATGTCAGTTTGACAGTTTAAAATTTGTTTATCTGCTTCCATAGAGATGTTAAATGATTTTTTATTTTATTGTTACTTACTTCTCCTTGATACAACTGTAGCCAACAATGATCGATGTTTACTGAACAGTTTGATACACACTTATCTCCGTTCAACAAAATAATCAGATAATTTGACCCTTAAATATAGAATCATTCGTTATAATGACACTTTATTGAAATGTAATTTCTTATGAGACGTACCAAGGGTTGTATGCTTCTGTGACTAAAGAAAAACTAAGATTATGCCACAAATAAGTAGCTTCAGGCAATATTGTTTCGTTGTTTCACTTGCGTAAGTAATACATACTGCACTTATAAATATCTGCCTATCACCTACTTGATTCATTACGGAAATGGAGATGGAATATGAAGAATTAGCTGTCAGACAAAGCAAGCAACTTGCTAACGTGAAAGAGTGATGAGAGAGTGTTGAAGTTGCGGTTTCCACGCCGCGACGTCATTTCCACGGAACCACAGTGTCGCTGGAACGTGGCCGTACATCCACATTTTCGTCGTAGGAACGTAATGGGAACATTTCTATTACATGTCCGAGGCTAGTGGTAAAATACTTTAAAGTACCTACAATAGTCGCAGCAACGTTCCAACGGCTAATTGTGGTAGTTGCAATTTATCAACTACAAAAGTGCCGGAGGAGTTGCCGTCCATGCGTTGTGCTGTTAAATGGTGCTGCGGAATCGTGTAATTCTCCATGACAGTTTGATACAATTAACTGGAAACTCATTAGGAACACATAGAACACCATTTTTGGAAAACTCTTTAATGAGTAAAATACAAAAAATAGTAGTTTTCACGGAAAATTAAACCTAATGGTTTGTTTTGTGTTGACAGTGTATTGCACGTGATAGATCGCTTCTAAAATAATTTTTCAAGCAGAACCTGTTCCATCTGCAATAAATACTTAGACGTCTATTTAATTAGTACAACAACATTGAGACTTTTAACGAAGTCGGCATTACCTTGAAAGCTGTTTGTTTATAAAAGGGGCAACAAACCGAACGGGTTCTGCATGCGTTATTTCTCCCAGTTAGTTCATATAGTCGAGTTATCGAATAACCCGCCTCCGTGCATTTTATTGAGCAGAAGTTTTGCTTTATTTAAGCATTACATGCACTGTGTGACGGTGACGCAACACACTTTGGAAAAGGTGAACTTTGCGTTTCGCTAATAAGTACTTAAATATAGCTTCAAATCTCAGCTGTAGAAGTAGGAGGAACGCTTCTAAAAAAAGCGTAATATATTGATTGATATGAGCAAAGGGACCTGTACTTTCAGAAATTTTTCTTTATTTAAGGCTAGCGTTTCATGAACGAAGAATAGCAGTTTTAGTAATATAATTATGTACAGTCACTTAACACGAAGGTACTTTAGAGCTAATAGCAGTGAAAAAGCGTACGGGTAGGCAAGGTAGACATACGCGGTGTAGCAAAACGACATCTAACAGTCATTAGCTACTCAATAGACACCATGGAAAGCTATCAACCTCTATCGCGATTCGGCAATAACGATATTTTGCAAGGTAGACATTGTTTGCCCAAAATATTATATTGTATTTTTCATTTGTATTAGCAGTCAAAAAAAGTGGCATCAGGCCGAATCAATTACCTAATCGGCTGACAAAAGATAGTTCAAATAAATTTAGTAAATATTAAAGACCGCCGGGAGTGACGCTAAGTAATAGCTGAGTTTCCGAATTTGTCTTTCACGTGGCCAGCGGCAGGCGATTGCACCGCAAATCGCCATCCCGTAAACAACTCAGCGTTGTAGATTATATTCCTGCATAGTATGGGTGAAAGAGACAATTAATTGTTCACTTGTTGAAGTTTTATCCTAGTGTCTGCGGATTTAAAGTATGAGATGCATGTGGTCAACTGGAATAGCCGCAATATTCTCTCCTTACATTTGTGTGTGTAATATAAAAATGAAAATAGATATAAGATGACAGATATAGATGATCCAATCGTTTCTATTAAAGACAATTGTTTTTCTTATCTATCTTTAGAAGAAAAGTTCAATTTAAAAAATTCCTAGAAACTGGTTGACTTAAATTTAACGCAAATACTGAACATTATGCTGTATGACAGATAGCAGTTTGCAACGCTGTTATTCCAGTGTCCTCTATTTGATATAATTTAGAATTCGAGCACTGAAAACTAAAGTCAAAGTCTAAAAGTCTTTTATTTTTTCTCAATAATTCTTTATGCAAAGGCATACAAAAATTGATATAGTTGGAAAAGGAATAAAAAAATCTATCAAAATATATGAAAAAAATATACAGTGTCATTTAAAACAATATTGAAGACATCATCGCTTATCTACAGTGTGAGGGAAAAAAATTGTGTGCGTGGGTATAAAGAAAATAACATATCATTTAAAAATACATATACCTTACAGGGTGTCTAAAATTAGTAATCCAATTATAGCGCGAGGTCTTTATAATCAAACTGTATGTATAACCTAGTAGATTACTTTTTACCAGATGGGCTCTATTAAAGAACTAAGCGACAGTAATCATAAGAAATTAGAGTTTCTCACTTACGCTTAAGCTATTATATCTTAGAACTTTTGGTGTTCATTTAGGACTTTGTATAATATAGAAATAAAAACAACTGCTTTAGCCTACTTGAAATTTGTGACGTCACAGAAGTATACAACCCTTGGTACGTGTCATAAGAAATTGCATTTCAATAAAGTGTCATTATAACAAATGATCCGTATGGAACCTATATTTAAGGGTCAAATTATCTGAATAAAAAAATGGGGCACTGGAATTTGAGTTATTTCGATAGTTAGTTCGATAGAAAAATGTTATTGGCTGGATTTAGACCAACTATTCTAAAATGTTTATTGGAAATAAATTTATTTATTTATGATTTATTAAAATATTTCCAAACCGGAGATTTTCTTTTAGAAAAGGTAGACTCACTTAAAATGAAATCAGAAATAAATAATAATAATACAGGGTGTCCGGAAAAGACATGTACAATGGAAGACCACAGACTCCTGGGTCCAAAATAAGCCGATTTAGCTCAATTTACTTATTTCCAAAATTGCTTCGTTTAGCCGCTAGAGAGTGCCAAAGTTCGCGAAAAATTTTTGTTTATTCCGAATATCTCGAAAACGACTTGATCGATTTTAACCATTTTTGGGCTGCGCAGTTATAAGTCTAACCGACACTTTTTGACGTTATTTAAAATCTTATTCAGTCATTAGAAATATAAGACAAATCATGTATCATGCAAATATAAGCACATATTTTTTTAACCCTTTGTATAATTACTCTCAGCTTTTTTCTATTAGTAGCTGACTTTATTTAGAATCTTTTTTGATACTTTCAGAATTTTGAATAGATGAGTAGTTTAGGCAGAAAAAATATTTTTCGTATGTCAACAATATCAGCATTCGTTCTGCAACAAATAACTAAAATTACAAAACTCTCATTTATATTTTATTTAATAAATACAAAATAATAAGATATTAATATAACAAATAAAAAAGAGTTATGATGTCTTTACAATAAATGCTCAGTGACCATCGTTTTCTCGTACGCAACAAGTAATCCTTTTTACGAAGTTATAGTGGAGCCTCTCCATGATTACTGGTTTACCTTGGATTCGCCTAAAAAATACCTCTTCATTATTAACTGCATAGGCATATACTTTGGTTTTTACTGCACCCCACAAAAAATAATCGCAAGGGGTTAAGTCTGGTGCTCGAGGTGGCCATTTTATAGGAGCATCGTTTCCTCTTCCAATCAGCCTGTTAGGATACAGATTATGTAAATACTGACGAACGGGTATTGTAAAATGGGGGGTGCACCATCGTGCATAAACCAATAAATTAGGTAATACTTGCTGTAAAAAATTTAAATAGTTGACCCCATTTAATCGATGTGGAAGCACAACCGGGCCAATAATAAAGTTGTCGATAATTCCCGTCCACACGATTACTCTGAATTCATATTGAAAATGTCTTATTTCTGTACAGTGTGGATTTTCATCAATATAAACGCGTTTGTTATGGTTATTAATAATTCCTGACCTAGCAAAACATGCTTCATCTGTAAATAAAATGTGTTTGCTGAAATTGATATCATGGGATCTTTGATCTTGTATAAACGTTTTTTAGGGTCAGTGGGTAGCAATTCATGAACCGATTGAATGTGGTACGGATGTAGTAACTGCTCCCTCAAAACATCATGAACTATTGTTTTGGTATCCCATGTCCAATCCGTCTTGCACTAATTTTTGGGTTCTCTTCTATTTTATCTAGGATTTATTCCTCCACCTCTATAGTTTTCGTGATACGTTGACGCCCTTAAACCGCATTCATTTGGTGGAAGGACCCAAATTCGCCTTTCGATGTTGGCAAAATTTGGATAATTTGGCACTCGTCGAGAGGGAATCTGTCCATGTAGACCTTAACACTTTTGCGGCCGTTACCTTGATAAAATCGATAAACCAAAAGCATGTCTACTTGTTCAGAATATGTATGCGTATCCATGATGAAATATTGAAAAATGGGGAACAGAAACAAACACAACAATAACAACAACAAATAAAGTGAGATCTAAAAGTAACTAAGTAGTTGAGCACGAAGAATAAACCGAGAGACTAATTTCAGTAGTTGATTACATTTGACACTCAACTGATACTTAAAATATCTGAGTCAACTTCTGGTACTTCGTTATTTGTTGCAGAACGAATGCTGATATTGTTGACATATGAAAAATATGTTTTCTGCCTAAACTACTCATCTGTTCAAAATTCTGAAAGTATAAAAAAAGTTTCTAAATAAAGTCAGCTACTAATAGAAAAAAAACTGAGAGTAATTGTACAGGGGGTTAAAAAATATGTGCTTATATTTGCATGATGCATGATTTTTCTTATATTTCTAATGACTGCAAAAGATTTTAAATAATGTCAAAAAGTGTCGGTTAAACTGCGTAGCCCAAAAATGGTTAAAATCGATCATGTCGTTTTCGATATATTCGGAATAAACAAAAAATTTTTCGCGAATTTTGGCGCTCCCTAGCGGCTAAACGAATTAATTTTGGAAATAAGTAAATTGGGCTAAATCGGCTTATTTTGAACCCAGGAGTCTGTGGTCTTCCGTTCTACACGTCTTTTCTAGACACCCTGTATAAGAAGTAAGTTACAATAATATTAATAGTAATGTATCCGTAGGTACTCTATGGTAAGTACGTAATTCCCAATTTTCTAACCTAACTTGTTTTCATTTCGTAATATTATATATAATTTACATAATAATTTGACATACATTATGTGGTTATACAGTGCACCCTATTCGATTATCCATCCATTTATAAAAATAATCGAATCGGGACAATCCGATTTGAAATTTACTGATTATACCTACCCATCACTACTTGAAATATTATAATATAATATTATTATATGACGTCATTCTAATAATCTGAAATTTTTTATGTAAATTTCATCGATATACCTATCTGTCACTCTGTGATTTTCGATCTGAGTAAACTAGGTTAAGTTGAGTGCCACAGAACATTTTAGGAGGTTACCTAATTAAAATTGAATGAAAATGGGAAGCCTAGATAGTTGCGTACATTTGACCTTTCCAGTCTTCACCAATAAATTTAATATAGCCTTACTAAATGTTGGATATTATGTTACATCCTTAAAATATCGTCAAAGGAAAGAAAGGTTAATTAAAACTAAATGCGTACCTGAAACTGTACTGTTTATTTAATAAAAGTATAAGCTACGTAACTAGCAGCAATAAGAATATATTTCCTCAAGGCAAATAAGTATTGATATAAAGATTAATTGAGAAATCAAATTTTGAAACGACAATATTAAGAGTGTGGATAATTTACATACATATCTCACAATTAAATTATTAAATAACTCAAAATTCAAATTCACCTTTGGTCATACAGGGTGTTTATTAATTGAATGCCTATACTTAAGGGTGTGAATCCTTCGGTCATAAGGAGAAAACTTAATATCAACATATGTCATATGTCCTAAACCTCTTAATTTTTGAGCTAAAAAGTGTGGAGGTCACTGTTTAATGTAGAAAATTTATTTTTGTCCTAAAAAAAGTGTTTCCACGCATGGTGGGTGTCTACAAAATGGCAACAAAATATCAAGAGCAGTCTCAATGAACTTGGGGAAAAAACTTTTTTGGTTTTAATTTTTTTATGTGAAAATGGTGCGTCGCACGAGAGTATGTCTAGGGACCGAATTTGCTGTAAAATAAATGAAGATTTTAAAAATAATTTTAGTTTTTAGAAAAGACAGGGGCGTACCACTTTTTTCTTCAAAAATGTTTAGTTCAAACCTCGTACGGACGTCATTGGCAAAGATTTTAAACATTTTTTACATCAAACAATGCTCCTTAATGATTAATAGGTGTGTACAAAATTTTATAAAAATATCTGGAGTGATAAGAAAATTATAATAAAAGAGTAAATTTTTTCTTAAAACTGTAACACCCTGTAGCTCAAAAATTAAGAGGTTTAGAATATATGTTGATATTAAGTTTTCTTCTTAAAATGACCGAAGAATTCACACCCTTAAGTATCGGCATTCAATTAATAAACACCCTGTATATTTTCTTTTATGTTCATTTTCAACTTTTTTAATCGTTGTTGCATCCAAGCTTAACTATTTTTTTATCTACATTTCCTGACCCATATTGTACTATTCTATCATATTTTTCAATTTTATCTGCATCTTCGTTACTGTTCCTGATTTCAGTAGATATGTGGGTAAATAGTCAATAATAAAAATATTTTTTTAATTTTAGTGCGGTATCTATACAATATCTTTTCAACCAAAAGATAGGTCCACTGTTTGATTGATGATATTTATCTATTTCTCAAATCTCCGTAACTATTAAACAAATACCGTCATTCACTAGGAACACACCAACAAGTAATAAGTAGAATGTCTCAGTGGCAGTCTGTTATTTATAAGTATATATTTAATGTACAGTTAAATGTCTGGTAAGTTATAAGCACTTGACTATTTCATTGCTAATTAACTTAGTTTAAATTTTAAAACTCGACCATGGCATGGTTTTCATATGCAATACTAGAAAGTCCTTAAGTAGCAATTGATCTTCAACATATGCTTACTTTTACTGCTTATGTCAATGGGTTATTACAACTCATTATAATTTGATGATACTAACCTTGTAAAAATCAAAGCATAACACGCTTCTCAATTACACGAATTTGCAATTTGTTCGTCGTGTACAAAAATTCTGCCTATACTTTTATATTTTTCTTTTAACGACTCATTTCCGTTTTCTGGTATTCGTACTTTCTTAATTTTTTTTTTAACTCAATTAGAGAAAATTGACAATAAAAAACGTCCTAAACGTTTCTTTGTAAGCTTTACCCAATTCTGTTTTTTTAATGACTGTCTCATTGTTTCTGATATTATACATCTATTCAATGTAAAAAAATCATTCTTCATTTTGCCTTTTGCAATCAATTGCGATGTATTTTATTTTTTATTAAATTATATCTAATAGTAGTACTTCTCAAATGTGAGCAATCTTATATACATACTATGTAAGTTTGTTATAACAATATTTACATCAACAGTTAAATTTTGAAAAATACGTATTTTAAAAGATTTCTATACCTTAAAATTTGTTGGTTACACCGCTTTCTATCATTATATATTCGTTTTACTTCGGTACTTTTGAATTTTCGCAAGTGCTATGAGCTAATTATTCGCACAAAATTTACACTTGTCAAAAAGTTTTTGGTTTTTGAGAAAAAACATTGGAGGAGGGTCTGTTAGGTATCCTGTTTTAAGACCGGTAGGTGACATTACAGTACGAGTTGTTTTACCAGAATATAAACGAGTACCTAAGTACTGTAATAAGACCTAACGGATGTTATCATATATAATATTTTATTTTATACTGTCTTTATTAGCATTAGTTGTCAAACTTTTACTTATCACTGTATTAAATAAATCTGCGGAAGCAACCAATGTGAAAAAAATCATATTACAATTAAACGTACATACAAAAGTGTAAATAGTGTTTCTAGGCATCACACATTACTGTGTCAGATCCTGTATTGTTCCATTTTCCAGCCGCGAATGACTGCGGAAAATAGTCTTTTAATGTATAGCAATAAAGTTTTTTTATTATTTTAGTTGTTTCTAATGAATAGTATGTAAAACAATGTGTGCTGTTTTATTTCTGTATACCATTTTACAATGAAAATTAACGCCAACCTAGGTTTACTTTATTATTATTATTTATTTTTAAATTTGTAGTTAAATGATGATTTTATATAGATACAAATGAAGAAATACTGGGATTTTTTTGCTTATGTTTTTGTTTTATGGGATTATCTGGAATGGTAGCATACTCCAAGCAAAAGTAATTTAAATGAATAAACAGTTTACACACGCGAATTAAATACCGTGACAATACAAGACAATAAATAAGATCAAAGTGAATAGAAAAACAATGTTTTCTTTTCAAAAACTAATGAATTAATGTATATCCAAAAATTTTAATTTTTAATTTGTTTCTGCACTAGTGGCTAATGTAAAAAAATTGTTAATAAATTAATTTCGATAGTTTATGTAATTATCTTAATATGTGATACTATTTTATAGTATCACATATTAATACAAATTACACACCCATACAATAACCAAAACTTATGTAGCAAAAGCTGGAGATGGGTCCATCTCCAGTATATCTCCAAATTTCGCTGCAGTATTGATTACCTAATTTTGAAGATTGTAAAATGTTCTTAAAAACTAAAACTATTTTAAGGTTTGTATCTTTAAGTGTTGTTGCATTTAAAAAACTACTTTTGATATATGTTAGAACCTATAACAAAATAGCTTTAGGGAAAAAATATTTTATTATTTTTTTATATTGATAAAAGGAATAGTTCTTTAGCCTTCGTTAGAACATCGTTGTTAGGTATACCCTGTAGTAGGAATAAATCAATAAATTGCTCACATATGGACTGATTTCTGTAAATAACAGTCATAAGTTATAATATATATTTATTTATTTATATATTGAATCGGTCGGTGGTCGAGCTATTTTAGGCGTCAGTACTTGCCACTCGCCGCAGATTTGAGTCTTGCGGCTGGTAGACAATAGATCAGCTATATTTGTGAAGAGATTTATACCAGTTGGCGTTTGCCGTGCCCCTAATTAATAAGGTTTTCCTCATTTCTGCATTGAATTGTGGTTAGGGCCTACCAGTGTAAGTCGTTCCTAGGTGCAAATGCGGTGTGCTTAACAATAGCAAAGCCTTCCGATTTCTTCTAATATTATATATTATTATTATAAGGGAAAATGAGGAAGTTTCGATGTATCGCGTCCCGAATATGAGTGCCTGTATTTTGCTGTATAATAAATTGCACAAAGCACAACATAATTGTTTTAACAATTTTTTGTATCTAACCGAAACGATATTAGTTATGACAACAAATAGGTTTAAAGTCACAGATCTACCATGTCAGGTATATATACATAAGAATTACAAGTACCCCTTTAACATACCTTGAATAGCTTTCCTAGATCTTTTCTCACAACACAGGACAAAGTTTGAAGCAGTTAATTGTTGAAAATAAACGTTCACTGTGCAAACGTCTTTCTAATTGCGCCATAAATTGTCATACAGCTTATGGTTACTAAAGAGTTTTATTTTTTTTATTAGCAAACATCAGAAAAACATTAGGAACCAAAAAAAACGAAGCACACTAATGACAATACGAAGTAAGAATGTACAATGCATCAACTACTCTGAGGGTTAATAGCTGTAAGTTTGAAGAATTTTTTTTGGAAATCTTCTATTGTTTGCTTCATTAATGCTGATACAAAAAACAAGTTACGTTACAAGAGTTTTTTATTCTTAATTGTACTTTAATTTGCAATTTATTGACACAGTTTTGTTTTTTATAGTAGTTATAGTTGTTGTTGCCTTTAATTAGATATAAAAACCTTTTTAATATTGGCACTCATATTTGTGACGCCCTGTATAGCCTTGCATTTAGTCTAGATTTGATGCCATAGGAAACTCAGCAATAGCAATTTTGAAATCAAATTCATCGTGGCCGTTGACCTGACCTACTGTAGCCAGTAGTTATGGTGATCGCCATACCCAGTTATGTTTTTCCTCATTCTTATTCCTCTCTGGTTTTCGAATAAGTAAGTGTTCTGTAAGTACTTCCGTAATCGTAACTATAATATAGGAAGTGGAAGGAGTTTACTTTAAAAGAATTTCTGTAACTTTACCGATAAGTTTGTGAACTTCCCTACAATATTACCGTCTTATTTAATAGATGTTTTTATGTAGACGGATTGATATATTGCCAAAACTATAAACGTCAGAAAGATGTTACTATGCCAAGGTCAGAATGAACTAAAAAAAACTTATTACCTGTCAGTCAAGTCTCTGACATCACACCAGATGGGTAGAAATGTGGAGATTTATTTATCCAGTACTGAGTGCCACTAAATTAACAAAATAAAAACAGTATTGTTAAATATATTTTCTCCATTAGGTACATCAATGATAATAAATTTCCACTTTTTAGTTCTAATACGTCTGGGTATTATAATTAGATATTCGTTAAGAATATCAATAGAAATTTTATACTTTTTTGTACTGTCAATATTTTACAAGTAAAAGTATATAAAAGTGTTCTAAAATGAAAGTTAGTCCCCCAGTACCTACTACAAAATATACAGGTGTTTCTTAACTAGAAGTCAAAAATCCAGGGACTTTTCTGTGATCAAAAATAGATATATTTTTTGTTATATAAATGTTTGGTCTTAGAACAGCCATTGTACAGTTACAGCGTGTCAAAAATAAAAAAAAAAACTGTTTTTAATTTTTAAATCGCTTGAGATAATTTAACCAAATTCAGACATGACATTACCAGCATTAGAAACTTACCAGTGGCGGAGGTGTGGGTATCATCAATCATTATTTGCCAAAAAATATATATCACCCTGTATAATCTAATATATAAAATTCTCGTGTCACAGTTTTAGACGCCATACTCCTCGGAAACGGCTTCACCGATTTTTATGAAATTTTATATGTATATTCGGTAGGTCTGAGAATCGGTCGTAATCTATTTTTCATACCACTAAGTGATAGGGGTGGTCCACCCCAAACAATTTTTTTTTATTTTTTGGACAAAATTTTTTATTTTTATTTTTTTATGATGTGGCATTAAAAAATACATACAACCCTTAATTTTCATCCTTCTATCACAAACCCCTATTTTTTAATAAACATTTTAGTAATTTAATCATTTTTAACCCTGGTCGATAACTGATCGATTATCACTAGATCAGTTATCCCCGCCAGGCATCTACCGGTGTCACTTCCCCCCAGTAAACAGCACGGAGTAGGGATGAGAACGAAGCCGGTCTCCTGTCTCTCTCACAATAAGCCTTCTCTCACTCCCTACACAGTTTTTGACCATTATTATTGTGTATGAATCGAGCGTAATAGTGACGTTTACAATTATCATTTTACCTTCTAAATGTAATCCTCAAGTAAATTTATTATTAATTTGCTGGGCCATAATTATTTATTTCCTATTATCAATAATTAATAACATTATTAATTTTAAGTGTAGTTCTCATTATTAGTTAATTAAGTGATCTACATAACCTCAAAAGTACACAACACGTGTCACGAGCTCCCGCCAACAAAGGCTATTATTTTACTATATGGCTATTTTTTTGTACAGTGGGCCGTCAAACAAGTAAAATTGCAGGCACGCGAAATAATTAAAAAAATGAATGTTTCGTGTTTTGTTATTCTTATAGGCCGTCATCGTTCACATCTCCATTCCTCTTTTAATCATATACCACACACTTACAATAAGTTAGTTATTTTTTATTTAACTGCCAAAGTATTCACTAGAAATAATTCATATGGCAAAACAACGTTTGCCGGGTCACCTAGTATTACAAATAAAATAGTCAAGTCATTTTTACGATACTTAAAATAATAACAAAATAATTCATTAACAATGGAATTACTTTACTATGATTTATTATAACAAATGTTGAAAATGGTCACCTTCAGCTAAAATACATTGTTCAGGTTTTCTTGAAATTGCAGCTCGAACACATGCAAACATTCCAGGAGTAGCTCTTGTCAAACCACAACCACATATAATTTGTTGACGTAAGTGCTCCTCAGAAATGTGAACCTTGTAAACTAATGTCTTAAGATGTCCCCAATACAGTTCATATAGTGTGATCTGGGTGGCCAAGGTATGTGCACTAGTGCAATAAAGAACCAGTTTTTTCACTAAATATAGTTCAATAAAGGTTTGTTTTTTTGCATGAATGTCGAAAAATATTAATGTAGTAAATTTTTTAAATATTAGCATATGTGACCAACACTTTATTAATATGTAAATTTATATAAACAAAGCTATTAACCCTAACAGTTTACACAAAATAAAATACCATAAATAATATATGAACTTAAACCATTTATATGTTTTTGTTACACAAACATTCTTATATTAACCCTTAACTGCTGGCATTCATTTTCCGAAAACTTCCAACTGATCGAGTCACTAAGACTTGATTTAAAAATGATAAAAAATTAAACATTTTTATAAATATTGGTATATCTGCAGTAGATTTATTTAGTTATAATCAATAAAAGTGCATTACACTAAAACACACAAAACAAAAACATAAGAATTTATGAAAATTATAACAAATTTTGATAAAATAAAAAAATATACTAACTTATAGTAAAAAATAAAAATATAGCTTCCAATGTCAAAAATAACAATTCGTGCAAAGAGTCAAATGAATAATCGGAACGATCACACATCTGCATTTTATTGGATACTGTAAAGTGTTTTTTTAAAACATACATAGGATGTTCTGCTATGTATATGAGTGGATAAAATGCTGCTTTCTGATGTAGTCACATTCAAGTCACCGTGATATCTAATAGCTTATGATACGTTGAAAATCCGTCAAATCATTCTCTATATAGATGATATTTGTCATATTCATATTACTTAGATAATTATTATGAAGTATTCAATGTCTAAATAATAATAGCTCATGTTTGTCCATTCCATATTCCCTACAGATTTCTATTAAAAAATCGATTTACATGTTCATAGTGTCGCAAATACAGAGTGGTGATAAAGTTCCGCATAATATTCATAACTTTGTTAATTAGTTTTTTTTTTCAAGATCCGGAAACAGGACGATTTTATTTGTAAATAAGGCATTTATCAACATAAAAATTATTTTTTCAGATCACATTTTTGAGCTGTGACGTGATCATATATTTTTTAAAAAAGCAACCCCCATTTTTTATATCAATAATAGATTCTCCTCTTCTTCGTGAATACAACGAAACCACATACTAGGGGTTTATTACTAAGCATTGACAAGATACAGGGTGTTTTGTTAGAAAAACATAACTTTAGGGAGTTTAATAAAAAAAAAAATTTAATAAGAAAAATAAGTTTACAAACGAATAGAATGAAAGTTTATTGAAAATTGATTTATTGAAAAAATAAATTTTAGCTTAAAATAGTGACTGAATTGAGTTTATTACCAATTAATTATCTAAATTATTCAAATTGTCGGCCAAGCACTTCCTGACACTGCCCGGCACGAATGTAAGCGCTTTCTATTACACGCTGAATAACATCTGGTGCGATACTTTCCATTTCTATGCGAATGCGATGCTGTAGATCTTCTAAATTGTTAGGCCTATTGATGTAAACCCTTGATTTTAAATACCCCCAGAAAACAAAATCTAGAGGTATCAAGTCGGGTGAGCGCGCAGGCCATTCTATCGGTTCTCGCCGCCGCATCCACCTGCCAGGAAATACGTTGTTGAGAAATAGCCTAACATTAACAACAAAATGAGGAAGAGCTCCATCCTGTTGAAACCAGATTTCTTCGTGGGGCATATTGTTATTCCCACCGTTAGGAAAAGCAGGTGCTAAGGATGGAACGAGTTCTTCCCGCAAAAAATGCAAATACCGCTCTGCAGCCAAATTTTCATTAAAAAAATAGGGCCCTAGAAGCCGGTCTCCAATCATTGCAGCCCATACGTTTTTTTTTCTTATCTCTGCGTGTGATACTCTTGGGTCCAGTGAGGATTTTCCTGTGACCAGTATCTGGAAGTTATGACGGTTCACTGTCCCATTCAAACAAAAAGTCGCCTCGTTCGAGAAAATAATATTATTTAAAAAGTTGGGATTTTGGTCACATTTCAACTGTAACTCTTCATTGAACTGCAGTCGACGGTCGGGATCATCTTCATTTAATTCATGGATCAATTGAGGCTTCTAGGGATGACATTTTTTTTCTCAGTAGTTTAACGACAGTTGAATGATCAATATCGTGATTTAGAGCTATCTGCCTTGTAGAGGTGTATGGATTATCTTCAACTTCAAGTAGTACATTCAATTTCTTATCATCAGGTATTTTAGGCCGACATTGCCGAGGTAAGTCTTTCACGCTTCCAGTTTCAGTAAATTTGAATCTATCCTACTTACTGTAGACGTATCTGGATAGTTTTGATTGAATAAATCAGAAGTTTCAGCCGAGCCAACGAGCCATATTTTTTAATTTCTGCAGCAATTAAAAAAATACTATTAGAACACTTCACGATTCACGTTTAATCAGCACTGTCATTTCAGTTATAATGTGTTTTCCAGCTTAAATTGCTTGGCAACGATACATTTTAAGATAGTTATTTCGAATCGGATAAGTTTTTTGTTAGATAAGGATTTTTATAATAACAAGAATGGCCAACCTTATTTTTCAGTTTCAATCGACTTGATTATTTTTTCCAACTTGAAGTTATTTTAATTGATAAGAATTCTGCTTGCTTACATTTCGACTTATTTTGTTTTTTTTGACAAAACACTCTGTATCTTGTCAGCGGTTAGTAATAAACCCCTAATATGTGTTATGTCACGTCACAGCTCAAAAATGTGATCTGATAAAAAATAATTTTTATGTTGATAAATGCCTCATTACAAATAAAATTGGCCTGTTTCGGGATTTTGAAAAAAAAAAGGTAAATAACAAAGTTATGAATATTATGCGGAACTTTATCACCACGCTGTATATTGTTGAGACTAATAAAAAGAAAACTTCAGAAAGTTTTTACTGCAAAAATCTATTGTCGTTCAATTTTCTAGTTTAATCCTAGCATATGAATTAGTTTTTGATGTCATTTTCGTTAAATTCCTTAGTTGAATTAAATCTTTTTTGTTCAATGTTGTCTTATGATTAACCAAACACACATTCAAAGATAGGTGGTACAAAAAAAATATATAAATTCCTGTTGAAAATGAATAATAGTAGATAAGCTTTCTCCAAAATATGAATCTATTCTATTATTATTATTTTATTATTATTTTTTCAAATCAAATAACTAGTCGACAACCCTCGAATTCAGTCAGTCAATCAGTGTTGCCTGTTGTTACCTTTTCAAACCAACTGTATGAAAATAGCGGATTAGCAGAGGGCATAAATGTAATGTAATTTTATAAACAATTTATTTTTTATGACTTTGTTACGTTATTTTAGTCATTTCATCTTTTTATAATACTGTAAATTTTCTAATGATAAATACAGGGTTAACTATGACTTAGTACAAATATTTTAAGAGGGGATAGGGAAAAATAAGAATTAACGGAATCGCCCTTCAAAAAAATTCCAAACTTATTTATAAAGCCAAAAAAAATTTTTTTCGATATTATTTTAAATCCTTATTTAACGCCGGCAATGAACTTGCTTGTTGGTTGCATACTCTACAAGCATGCAACAGTCGCTCATCAGTCAGTATCGCTGTCATGTCATAATTGAATTCCTTTGTTTACGTTGTAATTTTGTGTTCTTCTTCAGTTTTTAGTGCCTTATTTTAATTTTTAAATGTTTTATAGTTATTAAATAAAGACATTTGTGTTGGGTGCAGATACTTTCCCACAGTATAGTCCGCCGGTTTGGTTTTCTAGGTTATGGGACAAGCTGCCGCGGTTACATTAAAACTATTATCCTTTTCGTTCGATTTTGTTATAATAAATAGGCATCTAATCTATCTAATTGTATCTACGGGAAGTGTCTTTTATCGGTAGTGTGTGGCTGTAATGAGCGAATATGTAGTTCTACCAGTTTATAACGAAATAATGGAAATCGAATTCAAAATACTGGAGCTAAATGGATTAACTGTTACCTATCTATCAGGTATTATTACTAATAAGAATGTTAATTTTCGTTTCTACATTTAGAAATGCTGCAAAAAAACGACGATGGTAGTAGATATTGTTGACAGATGTAAGTTTTCTCTATGGATCTAAGCCATCTCAGTCGACCTAGATAAAATATACTTAAGATAGATGGGACACTCCCTAGCAAATCTTGTTTTCATGTTTAGCGCCCTCTATTGACATGTGGTAAAACTAATTTGTTATAAATATGGGATAGCTCCTTAGTCTTTTTTTATTTAAAATTTTAATTGTAGTGGCAATTGTATCGATTACTTATATTTTAAGAAATGCTAAATTTGAAAAATAATATTCCCACATATTTTACATATAACTTTGAAGTCTCAGAAAATAAAATATTTAAAAAAATTCGCTAAAGACGTTCTTAGATTTCAAAGTACCTTTAGTGTTTAAAATACTTGCAGAGAGTATATAGAAAGAAATATATTTACTTTTCAATTTAAATTATATCTTTCTATATACCTACTTATCGCAGGTATTTTAAATACTATAGGTACTTTGAAATCTAAGTATGTTTTAAGTAAATTTTCCTGTAAATTGTATTTTCTGAGCCCTCAAAGTTATGTGTAAAACATCTGTGAATATTATTTTTCAAATTTAACACGCAAAAAAATTAAGTAATCCTGATACAATTGACATATGTGATTTTATGTAACATATATTTCTAAAACGTCTCCAATATTTAATGAAATCATTATAAAACAAATATTGTAAAACAGTTAATAGATCTATTTTTAAGTAAATAATTTAATTTGTTAGTAATGTTAAAATAAATTATTTAATGTATTATCGAAAAGTTTTGAAATCTTTTTACTGATACTTACATAAGCAAAATGGTCAAAATGAATTTGCAATTTTGAAAAATGAATGATAATAAGTATTTTCAGGTTTGTGGACTGCAATTTATTGAGAATAAAAAAAAGAATTTACGAACAAGACCCGTTACAATGCAACTTACCGCTGCAGCTCTGTTGGTGTTTTAGATGTTGTAATTGGCTCTCGTTGCATTCAGTCTTCTTTCTTGGGTTTGTGTAAAACATATTTACTCAATATCGTGTGTCCATATATTTGAGTCAGTTTTTTAAGTGTCATATAAAATCTTTCTGACAAAAAAACGTTTTGCACCAAAATTACAAATACCAGCACAAAATTGAAATTGATAATTCATAAATTTCTTTAAACAAGTAATTCAATAATAACTGACAATACAGATTAAATTAAAATTACGTAATCCTAATTATATTTTTAAGTTAAGTGTGTGAACCCAACAAGAGTAATTTTTTAAAATTCTTCATCAATGAATAACAACAAATTATGAGCATGTTAAGTTCTTTTTTTCTATAAACTCTAAATTCTTATATAAAAATTTTTTTGTCATTTTAGTATAATATATAAAAAAAACTTTACTACATTTACAAGTACACACAAGTTTCTAACCAATAGTTTATAAATTAAATTTATTTAAACATTCTAATACTACACTAGATACATATATTTTCTAATTATTATGTGCACAATGAATAGTTCTAATTTTGTCAAATTTTTTAAAAATATTATAAGTTGATTTTATTTTTAGATGCAATAAAATGCATTTGTATATTATACCTATTTAAAATTTTTACTAATCACATAGTTCTTACTGTTGCTGTGAATCGACGTTATCAGCTTCGGTTCAACATCTTTCTTTTCTAAGCTTCCTGATATTTTTCCTGTCGGTACTATGTTCAAAAGCTTATTCAGTGTCCATAAATGCCAAAAAAGTATAGTTTTCTTTCTTGGTTTATTAAATTCTTCTACTATTTGTTTAACGGTAATTATATGATCCTACGTACTCTTACTCTTCTAAAAACGACTTTGAGACAATTATAGATGTGGGACCATCTGTAACAAAATAATTTTATTGGTTATTAAGAAAGTCAACATTTGTTAAAATATTAATAATCTGCATTGTAAGTCCTAAGAAGTTAATAACTTCTACTCATTTCTCAATGTTAGACAAAAGAACTTTATGAATCGAATATGTATAAATCTGGACCATATTATATAATGCATGTTGTATGGACTTCAATTTAAGAATATATTTAATACATACCTGTAGTATGGTAAATTCTTTGAAGGAAGTGTTGTTGGTTTCAATAATTTATTACTAGCAATGTCAGATTGAGAATTGCTTATGGCATAAGCGATAGTTTGCATACTCATTTAGGGTCCATGTCTCCCAATTTCAATTTGAAGTCATAAAGAGACCCAAGTAGTATTATGTCGATCCTTATCCTTATCAGGATTAGGATATCGATGAATTGGTGAGTTCTTATCCTCTCAAATAACCTAGTTAAAATTATTTATTAATATACATTAAAAATGGTAACTTTTAGTATACTTACCTTTAAATAAAAAACATATTAATGTCTATCGAAGAAAACACTAAAATCGAACAAAAAACTTAAAAAATACTCGGTCGTACAACTTTCGTACAAGAAAATCAAACGGAACACAAATACATTTAAAATTTTGAATGCGTTAGATAATAGAACAAAAATAAAAGGAATAATAAAAAAGGACAAACAGTTATCAGCACCCCTGGTGGTATGTGGTAAAACTAAAACTTGTTAACAAAATTTTATAGAGAGTGACCACCCCATGCCAGTCGGTTCTTATCATAAGCGCCGACTTTCCGTAGGAAAAAAGGGTTTTGCCCCATTTTTTAAATATCTAGCTAAAATTCTGGAATAATTTTTTTATTGTCTTTTAGGCCTCCCTGAGCACGTGGTTAAATTTTTTGTACTTAGTCATAGTTAACCCTGTATAATTCTTCCCTGTAGAACTCTATCCAGTACGTTGAGGAAACGTTAGCAATTAAATCGTCTTAGAATAAGATAATGGAGTTAGATTATAATACGTATCTATTATTTCTAAAAATAGAGATGCCTATTTGATGACTATTTTACATTCTTGAACAATTGAGATCTAATTTCAACTTATAATGGAAAAGTTATAGCTTGGTCTCACTCCGTATCTCGTGGATGTAAAATCAACTATCAGTGAGAAGTCAATGCCTCTGGCAACAGTTAGAAGTTTAATTATTGTTTGCCGACAATCCCATTTTAAGCAGGCGCGATGGGTCACATAAATTTGCCCCGAGATAACTTATTCTGCCAATATGTCCGTTTGCGTTTGTTCCGCACAAATTACATTTTCATTTTAGCGATAGACCGTGGCTGTTGTTGTTTTCATCGTCGATATGGTAGCTTAGTTTATTACGTCGTTATACTTTAAGAATGAGGTTCCGTCTTATCTTTTGAGATATCTAAACTGATGAACTCGCATGGAACTCACTACTGACTTACATAATAGGTGTAGTAAACCTTGGTGATAAATGGAAATGAGGCAGAAATAATTTTCCGGATTGTGGTAGGCATTCAATATTATACTTTTAGTTTTTTTGTATAAGTATAAATATATAAATATAAACAAAACGATGACACGAGGGAGAGGGGGGCAAAAATAAATTCCCTGCCCGCGCCGCTTTTGCAGTTCAGGATTTTCCCACCAGATGACGTCGCTTGAGATGGTTGTAGTGGATTTCCATTACCTTTAGGAAGGTGGGACATAAATATGATGGTAGATTTTTGTTGGATGCTAAAAAGAGATATACCAGAAGGAGAAAACAAAGTAAAAGACAAGTAGAAGAAAAGAAAATTGGGTACAGCTCTAAAAAAAGAAAATGAATAAAAAATACGTATAAGTATCTCTGCAGTTCATCTATCTTATCAAACATGACGTACAATATCCGCTCGTGTGTACATTGGGTAATTCTAATGCGGTCCCATTTCGTCTCTAAAACATATAATAAACATGGTCTGTCCTCCAGATCTGAGAAAAATTTATTTGTGGGGCTGTGTAAATGATCATGGGGCTGTCTTTTTAGATAATCTTACTGCTCCAATTTTAGTACTTTTATATGGGAATTAAGAAAAGCAAAATATTCCTAATGCACCTAGACACCGTATGCACCTACACACATCTGTCCAGGGTGGGTAAATTTCGAACAAAAGACGATAGGTCATTTTGGTATTGACCATTTATTTTTTCTTAAAAAAGAGGTTGAGAATGAGGAAAGTCATTTTTTCATATCTTCTATAGTTAACGAGCCTATGAAACATTGAAATTTGTCCACCTTGTACATCTAATACAGTTTGCTGTATAGCGTTCAAATTTTCCAGACGTTTATTTCATATTTACTACAGGGTATCCTATTTGTAGTCTGACCACATATTTATTTGTAAAATTTTATTACTTTTTTAAATTTAGATTATTAGGCATTGAATTACTTGAAAATAAATAAAATATGAAAGGGATTAACTATCGTATCAACTATACATAAACTCCCAATTTCTGAAGCTACCTGTTTTTGTTGTTTTAATGTTAATAATATTTGGAAAGCGTATTGCCTAAATCCTCAAACTTGAGACTCGGTTTAGCCTGCCAGTGCAATAAATGCTGAATTTTACTCAGTTTCAAACTCAGTCTCTGCTACTCACAAAACCAAAGTTTAATAAGGGCTCGAAAGTTTTTGAAGTTAAAAAGGAACTGTATGTAATTTATCATACTGTACAGAATCTTGTCAATGTTTCTGCTGAACACATTAGTAATGGGTAATGGTTTAGTACTTGAGTTGTTCAGTAAACTTCTTCATGTAGACGTTTAAATCCTGCGTCCCTATTTTACCTGATAGTTTAATATAGTGCTAAGTTTATATTTTTATTTGTGTCTCCAGATTAGTTCAGGTAAATCATTGTATAGTTGCATATCCGCAAATAAATAAGTATTACAAATCTTGCAATAAGCAAAATGTTGGCACAGCCTAGGTGGTACCTATGCATTTTTTATTAATCGTATTGTCCTTTTAGTTCGAAGTGACCATGACGTGCATACTTTGGAATATTATACTTTCAAATTTCTTGTACGTCCTTTAGGTACGACTCCATTTTTCTCACAAGGGAACTAAGTTACAACGAATAATATTTTATAAGATTTTTCAATAATTATCTAGGTTAAGTCTTCTGATCAAGTTATACGTGTTAACTTTTGTATTATTTATTTTTGTACAAAAAACTACTCGTTAACTTTTTTGTCGAGAAGTTGAAAAAAGTCTTATTTATTCAAATATTTGTAGAGGCTGTTCAAAAACTTGGAAAATCCAGAAATACCTCAATACTAAAATGGACTTATTTTAGAAGCTGCCGAAAATATTATCAAAACTTGTTTCTTATAGTTTTGCCTCATAATAGGAGAAAAATTAACATTTTATGAAGTTTGACAGAATTTATCTGTATCCGATGTTTAACTTTTCCTTTATAAATTAATTAGAAATATATTATTTGACAACAAATAATTTTTGTTTATTTCAGAGATATTTTTGGGTTTCCCATTTTTTGAACACCCATTCAAAAGTCTCGTAGCCAAAGAATTTTGCCCAGTTTTACCGTAAATTTTAACATGTCATGGCAGCTCATGATTACTAAAATGTACTATTTTTGTTTTCGTGCACTCACAAAGATCAAGTAAACACTAGGTACAAATACTAGGCACAATACGAAGGAAGTAGGTATGCATGATGTACAACTATTTTGTTCTATAACGTGAACCTTAAGGAAAGGAATATAGAATAGTGGTGTAAAAATAATGCAGTTAGGCAAAATTTATGCTATTCCAAAAACTAAAGGAACCTAATCAATATACAGGGTGATTCATTAATAATGGGACAGAGCTTAAGGGCATGTTGGATGTTGATTAAGCCAAATATGCCTTATCCGAATGTTGCTACTTTTCGATCTACAGGGTGTCAAAGTTGAAAAAATAAATCACATTTTCTTTATTACTTTTCGATCGCATCGACCGTATTTTATGAAATTTGGTATAGGCGGGTTTCTTGGTACTAGAAATTCGAATATGTCGACGATTTTGGTGTATCTGCTATAGGGCGCCATCAACGATAGTTTGAACCCCTTTAAATCGCTACGACTTTTTTGTGCTACACTGTATCTCATTTTGGACTGGAAAAATTTTCTTCCCTATCTTTTCTAGTTAAAAAAGGTACACTTTGTTGATGTCGCTATAAGCAATGGTTTCTGAGAAAAACGCATCTAAATCTCATGATGCATGCAATTTATCTAAAAGTAAAGTCAAATTGTTGCGTAAGTAATGGGCTATACTGTAACAGCATAATAAGCGAAATTTCGTGAAATTTGCTTCAAGCGTTCGAAAGATAAGAAAGAAAATGTGATTTATTTTTTCAACTTTGACACCCTGTAGATCGAAAAGGAGCAACATTCAGATATTTGGCTTAATCGCTCTAGCTTGAGGTCAGCAACATGCCCTCAAGCTCTGTCCCACTATTAATGAATCACCCTGTACAGTGTTCAATTTTTTTTCATTCTTCTTTAATAAGTTTTACTAAAATGAATGTAATTCAATGAAAATTAGCAGACCGGAGTTTTTTTTAGGTAATAAATTGAAAGAAATTGCTAATTTAATTCTTGCTCTAGACGGCGCCAGCTGCGGTATTTTCAGTATATTTAAAGACTTTTAACTTTTTTTTCGTCAATAGATTCTTATTTTCGTTTAAAAAAGGGGATAATATTGGGTATTTGCACACTTCTGAAAATATATTGAATTGAACTGATCAATTGAACAAATCCTTGCGCCAAATGGATCAGTCAAGGGTTATTTTTGAAACTAAAATTTGCCTAACCAAAAAATCTCACACTGAAAAAGCAGATAAGCAAAAACTAAAAACATCACATCACTATCGCGGACTTTCGCATTTTTTGACGTTTCGAAAATTCTCTCTGTTTCGTTCTCAAAATAGCAAATGTATTAAAAGTATGCCAAGTTTGACAGTTTAAAATCTGTTTATCTGCTTCCATAGATATGTTAACTGATTTTTATTTTATTGTTAGTCATTTCTTGATACAACTGTAGCCAACAATGATCAATGTTTACTGAAAAGTTTGACACACACTTATCCCCGTTCAACAAAATAGTCGCGGTCTACCTCATAAACGGCACTAAAAGTCGGTGCTCTAGATTTCGGTTTGTTATCATACGTTACCATGGATGACATCTTAGTGGGCAGCTAGTCGAAATTAATTGTTACCGAAGATCTTTCGTCGTCGACTCAAAATTTTAAAATATAGTTAGATCATGAGTGAACATTTTTTCAAACAATCTGATTATTAGTACAAAAATTAATACGTAGGTTTATCAGAAGACATCTATAGATACTATATCAACCATTATTTAGTATCAGAATTAATTACAGTATCATACATTTCACAATTTTACAGGATTCTGATATCAAATTTCGTTGATACAAAACGATCTCAATTAATTTTAATAGCTCCTTGTAAAAGTAAACAATAAAATAATTTTTCGTAAAATCGTTGCATAATAATGACATTTCGATTGTCATTTCAGTATCGAAATGGCAGTCTTTTAGGCACTTGTGCTTTAAACAATCTTTTTGACGCACATGTGCGTAAAAGTAAAATAATTGAATTTTAAATTACTTATTTATTATAAATATTAATAACACAATCTTTCAAATGGGATAATTGAACATTACGTAAACATATATTTTTTTCTTCACTTCGTATAACTTCAATATCGGAAGAAGCTGAGTTTTTTTAAACAAATGGTATTTCCTTTCTCCTCGAGAATTTTCCTTGCTATCGCCTGCTTATTTTGTATGGAATTTTCTCTGTACCCCTCTACTACAGAATTCAAACGCCAACCTCCGTGTCTCTTGAGAATCCATATGTTGACTCCTGCATCTGCAAGGAAGGTTGTAGAATATCGTCTGAAGCAATGCCTAGTACTCATTGGGTAATCTAAGAAGCTCGACAATCTCACTACTTGTGTAGTACATTTTGAATTCTTGTTCGTGATAAACAAAATAGTGGATGAACGTAGACTTGCATATTTGCGGAAAATTTCCAAAAAATTTACTCCTTTTTATTTCTCTCGTATTATAAATAATCGAGGGACATTAGTTTTGGTATTGGGAATAGTCACTTTAATGAACGACTTAGCATCTTCGATGTTTTGTATACGTAAATAAGTTAATTTTTCTCTCCTACAGGCTCCAAAGATACCAACAATCAAGACAACTTTTTGGAATAAGTACTTTTCATCATCTGCCTCTTTGATAAACCTTGGAAAATATTCTGGATTTTCTGGATCTATAACCACTTGATTTCCTTTTGAGGAAAGCAATAACATTGGTATATTTACTAATATTCATATTTCTATTCAAATAAATTATAGTTCGCATCATGGAATGGACTCCATAATGTAGAGGGTGCCCATTTTAAAAATAACTGGGACAAATACGCTAGAAGAATTAATGCTGAGTTTAATTACTGGAGTTTAATGTTTACAAACGTTCACAGATTTCCTTATAGGCAAGTTAGTTAAAGTTATTTAAATAAAATAATCTAACCAATTAGCAAATGCATAATAATCGAAGATTATGTAGAAACTATTTTGAATATTTATTTGACGATTTTTTCGTAATCTATCTTGTGCGATACGTGTTGCGAAAACAGCTGTTACAATCGATTAGTAGATATCGTACATATTGGAATAGAACCTATTTTTGAATATAAATGCTTACACACCCGGAATAATTGGGTTCAAAGTGTCCGTACATCTCGTAGAGCTTCTCCCCGACGACTTCTTTCGCATCCAGAAATGTCATTAATTTTAAATATTTCATATAGGTGTATGAAAGGAAAGTCCTCCTCTCTGAATGTCTCTTTTCGCAACAAAATTGCCTCGCGTTCACAATGTAGCATACCAGTAACACCCGCTTTCATATCTCAGTTGGCCGAGTTGACAAAGAAGCGAGTGGCTAAGAATCAGACACGAGCCGCTCGTCTCCGTGCTGCAAGATCCGGCATGTTCATGCATAATTCATCCCCCTACACAGCTTTTTTAAAGGGGTAGTAAATAAACAAAAAACGAGATGCATCAGTTTGCTTGCCCGCTTCTAAGATTGCTTAGCTTGCCGGATGTATTATGACGGCATGCGGATCCTGGATAATGTGCAGAAATTATTTCAAATGAATTCTTATATTTCGTTGAGTTGCAACCATAAATCAAAGCCGTTAAAAGATAAAGTTGCTCACATATACTTATTTAAGAAAATCTAGAATTAATTTCGAAAGACAATAATGGAATTTTATTATGTGTTAAACAATGTTCTCTTATACACTGATAGAAATTTGTCTGTAATTTCACATAACTTTACATTGGCAATTTGTGACCAGCTTAAAGAGTTATGTAAAATTACATAATAAATATAGTAAATGAAATAAGTACACTGTAACAATAAGTATAGAAATAAACATGGAAAAAGAATCCATATTATGTTATTATGTTAAATTCCATCGTAAATTTGCGTCACTATAATTTGTATTGATTTATATATTGTAATTTTTAGATTGGAATTGTATAAAATATAAATATGTAATTTTACTGAGTAGGTAATTTAAATTTTCTTTTATTTTATATACAGGGTGTCTGTGAAAGGTTGGGAAATCTCGGAGCTGGAGATACTGATGACCAGCAAAAAGTCGATTGAGCCAAATATGCCTTATCCGAATGTTGCAAGTTATTGAGATGTTTCAAAAATACAGGGCGTTCAATGCTAGAATTTTATTTTGAAATATCTCAATAACTTTGAAACCTGTCGGAGTATTAAAAAAAAATTGGCACAATTATGTTTTTTGGCACGGCAAAATAAGAATTTTTAACTAATTTTGACGTCACTAGTAGAGGGCGCCGCTTATGACACATCGCATTACTTTTAAATGGCAGAACTTTTTTGCAGCTTAGTGTATCCATCTGACTATAGAAACAATCGATTCTCCTACATGTTGTGTCTGAAGAAGGTATACGCTGTTGAAGTCGTTAGGAGTAACAGTTTTCGAAATAATCCTATTTGAAATATTCAGTGCACCGATTGAAGACTGTTATTATTTCAGGTAAAGTGCCTTTTCTACTAAAAATACAGCAAAATGTTACTTGAAAAAGTTTTTCAGTACAAACGTAACCAAATATAACTTTATACTGACTGTTTTACGAATATCACACAAAGGCCCTTATTAATGAACAGTGTATGTTTGTCTATTATGTTAACAACACAACGTATTAGGTTAAACCTTAGGTTGATGTGCCTCTGCGCATGGGCAACAGAAATTACATGAAAACTTCTCTAAAATAAATTCAGTAAAAGTAAATAATTCCATTGTAGTACATTGTATTACCACACTATTTCTGGAATTTCCTAATTTTATTACGTAAAAACACACATACTTGATTATTCCTTAATTACTCCATTTTTATCAGTGTATAGCCGAAATATAAACGCGTTTAGTATGAAGAAAAAATTATAAATTATTTGAAGCAATTTTAAATAAGGACAATTTTTGCATAGTTAGCATAGGTTTCTATGAAATTTGATTATTGAACAAAGTTGTCCCTTTGGGTTGTCATTGTGCGGTCATTGTGGTGTCAACATTTATTTTTCCTTTGGTGTCGTTTTGTGTTGTTGTGGGATACAGAAATGTCTATAAATGAGATAAAGGAAGGAATTATTGCCATCCGATATTCGGGCTGATAGAGGCCATATCCAAGTTAAACAACACGAAGTTTAACAGCCGGATTCATGAAACGGGCGTAGCGTTAGTCGGACTAACCAGCTTTGTGCCCATTCACGAAACATGCACTGCTAGCTCGGCTGCTAGCTAGGCTGTTTATTTACGTCCATATTTACGCCAAAAGTTAGACCCAGTATTGTACCTGTCTAAAAATCGCGTAACTTCGGCCTCTAGTTCCTTGCGTTTCCCATTGCATATTTAGTATTTATATTCAAAAACAGTACTTTTCAGTGCTACGGATTAGTTAAACTATTACAAAGTAAGTATATACATAGTAGTGAATAGGAGAAAGCCTTTTATTTAAATTGGCGCAACAGAGGCGTAAATTTTTCGCGTAAACTCCGCTAGTCGGACTAACGTTACGCCTTGTTGATGAATCCGTATGTAAGATTTTATCTTCGTAAAGTACACCTTGCACTAGGCGACTGCATCAGAGTTCGAAATAATTTTTCAGTATATGTTCTTCGTAAATTAAATTTTTCGCGTATTTAAATGTCGAGATGACAGATAAGGTGCTGATTTATGGGAAATGTGACCAGTGAATATTATCGTGTGACAGCGTAATACCAAAGAAGTTTTCCGAGTAGGCAAAATAGTATATATACCGAATCCTCTTTGAAACGCATTGAAAAACTGTTCTAGTGCCTTGCCGGAAATGTGTGGCAGTGTTATGTATTTTGTATGTATATTTGTGTACTTAATCACATTGTTTTTAGTCTTATTGGGGTTTCTAAGCGGACTTCAAGATTGTATGAAATTTTGCAAAACAGTAACAGTTTGTTACTAGCTTAACTTTTCCTTTTAAGAGATGACAATCAAATTTGTTAAAGAAATATATTGACAAAATATGCTAATTTACGTCCTTCATTTTATAACTACCTATATTCGGCAACCGTTTTAAGCTTGAATTATCTTAAGTAACTAAATATGAATGTTTATTTACTTTACTCGAATCAGTGGTGTACTTTAAAATTAATTTAAAAACACCATCATTTACGTAGATCCAGTTACCTTATTAAAACAATGTTTCTGCTTTAAAAGGTCTTTCTTACAATTTTATGAATATAAGTATCTATTCTTTTAAGATGTTTGGTAGGTATAGAAGGTTTTTTGCGGTAGCTTTATACAATTTAAGCTAATTTTGTATATAAAATATTCTTTTGTCAAGTATTCATTGTTAGTATCTACATAGATATATTTTGAGAAAACGCCGCTTTAGTCCTAATATTGTTTAATTAACATTGTTTTTAAAAAAATAACGTGTAAATTTCGACCTAATATTTGATAAGAGCTTTATTTTTTCCGGATACTCTTTATCATAAAAGCTGTATAAAATATATTTTTTAAAGACACTAGGCAGTTTTGATATTTTTTTTTTTTTATTTTTCGTCTGGTTCTGCGTGAATTGTTCTACTGCCATGCCCTGATTTAACAGTTAAGTATTTGCTAATTTTTAATCTGAATAAATAGACATTTTGAATTAAAATATATATTAATCTGCAGTCGATGAGAGCAAACGCGATGTGCAACATTAAATATGACATGATCACTGCATTGTAAACAGTTCATCAGGTAAGGAGCAATGCAGGGTCGGCCTAAGTCTAATGAGAAATTTTCTGGTACATATGTTATTTTAGATCACAAGTTTATTACTCTTTTCAAAGAATTTAACCCCTTATAGTTTATGCTATGTATCACGTCAAATTTTGAATAAATTTGCATTTATTAAACATTAAGCCATAGAAATCGAAGGAATAATTTAAAGAAATATTTAAAAAGTTAGAATAACATAATGTTTTATATAAGGTTGCCGTATTTCTAGCCGTAAAATGAAAAATTTGTAGTGTTTTTAGGTACAAAAATCTCGAAAACGTAGGAAAAAAATGTGTACCAATTTATTCATTGTTACTGTTTTAAACATAAAATAATAACTTTTAAAGAGCGGTTGCAAAACATGTATTGCATTGCTATTCTAACCCCAGATTTATGCTCACATACTTTTAAATTAAAAAAAAAAGTTTTTGTTATAACAATATTTACATATACAGTTAAATTTTAAATATGCATATTTTCAAAGATATTTTGTACCTTAAAATTTGTTGGTTAAACCGCTTTTTTTGTTATTGATTCGTTTTACTTCGATACCTTGCAATATTCGTAGGTGAGATTCTGTTATTGGCTAAGCCCTAGATTATTCAGTTATTAAATGTTGAAAATTATTTGTATTTGTGGAAAATACAAATAATTTTATACATATAATGACAACAATACTCTTTGTGAGTCAAACAAATAATTAATAATTTGTTGTCATTCTGAATTAAATTGATTATAAGAATGTGATCCAGGAAATGCTGCTTTAGTTAAAAAAAATCAATTTAGAACGTTATTTAAACTATAACTTTATAAGGAAGCAAAATTGTAATAAATTTGCTTGAACCAAATTGCTTTTTTTTACTATTTTAGAAAGGTATTTTAAGCTAATATAAATCAAATCTCCTACAATTCCTATCAATGAAGTCATATGTATGTTCTCTAATACCAAACATCTAGGTATGCTAATGAACAATTCCACAGACAAAGCTCTATTCAATAATTATCTAAAGAAAATAATTTAATTTACTCACCTGCTAATGAAACACTCTATAAATATCTAACTTCACTTTTTGGCAGTACGCACACGACAAATTCAACCACAATAGATGAGATCTGACCTATTTCTGCATTTTTAGGATGGCTTCTTCAGGTTGTCTCCACTGAGTAGTTAGTTTCACACAATATTATTAATACCTAAAAATCTATAAAAACTTTTACATAAAAGGTAAACATTTTTCAAGTAGGTATTGTCATATTTAATTCATTGATATTTGATTCAACTTAAAGGAGACCACCTGAAGAAGCAATTCTAAAAATGCAGAAATAGGTCAGATCTCATCTATTGTGGTTGAATTTGTCGTGTTCCCACTGCCAAAAAGTGAAGTTAGATATTTATAGTGAGTGAGTGTTTCATTAGCAGGTTAGTAAATTAAATTATTTTCTTTAGATAATTATTGAATAGAGCTTTGTCTGTGGAATTGTTCATTAGCATACCTAGATGTTTGGTATCAGAAAACATATATATGACTTCATTAATAGGAATTGTAGGAGATTTGATTTATATTAGCTTAAAATACCTTTCAAAAACAGTAAAAAAATGTTACAAAAGCTAATAATAAGGAATATATGGGTAGATATTGTGGGTGTAATTCAATGCAGGTTGGGACTTTTGTCCACTGAGTAGTTAGTTTCACACAATATTATTAATACCTAAAAATATATATAATAAATAATTTTTGTCAATTTCAAATAAAAAAATGTGGGACTGTTAAATCAATAAACTTAAGCATTAAAGTGTTTAGAGATAAATAATTTCTTTTACTTGTAAATGAATAATTTATTAGTCAATAGTTGAAATTGCTTTGACATAAATTTCGTTAAAAAGATATATTTACAGTAAAGATTTTAGCAGATTTGATTTTACGTTTTTATATAAATTTTCACATTCTACAGCTATAGTCATAGTTGCTCTAAAACATTATATCGTCATAACAATATATGAAAAACAATGTACAGGGCGTAACAAAAAAGCAAGTCATCCCGTTAATTGCGTATTTTTGGTGGCAAAATATGACGATTTAATCCTACTTATTTATATACAAAAATGCCTGCATGTGTCGTTTACAATAATACCCCTGAGGATTTGGTTAATAACATAAAATTTTAGTGAGTTTTGAAAATCTGAATAAATTATTACGACCATTAGTGAATGTAATAATTTCGAAATCATTTTTAATAATAGAATGTAAACATTCTCATTCTTGAGTTGGAATATTTATTCTGAAACACGGTAACAAGGTACAGGAATGAATATTCCATAATCGAACTAAACGGCTAGATTGCCATGGATTTCAAAACTGTTAGTGTCAAGTGTAAATGACGACGTTGTACTTAATAATTATTATTTTCAGATAAGTTTTAATTTAAATAAAATAATGAGTAAATCAGATATAGAATTTGATAATACTCCTAAAATTACAAATTTATGCAAATAATATAAGCGACAACCTACTGACGCAAAAATTAGGATATGAATATGAAAACTATTATGCACTTATAGGCAATAAGAAAAGAAACGCTCTTCTTTTACGACTGCATTTTTCGGTGATTTATTAAAAAAATAGAAATCCTCGCCTCTACGGAAAATATGTGCAATCTTAAAAACAACAATAAATGTGAAACACGATATTTCAAGATACAACAAATTAAATGTAAACCACTTGGTTTACATCCACGGGAGATTTTTATAATACTATAAAAAATACTGGATCTTGAGACCTTTTAATGTTTATTCTAATATTTTTTTTATTAATTTCCAAAAAAATAACTACAAGTAATTAGGATAAACAAACTGCCACATTTCTGAATCTAGACAACCCACAAGAGTATATGACAACATTAAAAAGACTAGCAGAAGGATACATAGAAAATTCTCTGCAAAATATACCTGTAACAAATCAATTAGTTTCTTAAATTACTGGATCTATCAGTTAGTAACCGTCCTCTCAACCTCCAATTCTTCCTGCTCCATGACTGTTAATTCTCTACAAATCAATCTGTTCTGAAAATATTAATTTTCAGTGCACCAGTTTTTAATTTTAGTAATTGCATCATCACTATAAATTACAGGGTTAACTATGACTAAGTACAAAAATTTTAACCACGTACTCAGGAAGGCCTAAAAGATAATAAAAAAATTATTCCAGAATTTTAGCTCGATATTTAAAACCCTCTTTTCTTACGGAAAGTCGGCGCCTATGATAAGTATCGACTGAGACGTCTTAGATCCACAGATAAGCTTACATCACTCAACAATATCTACTACCATGCGGTCGTTTTTTGCAGCATTTCTAAATGCATAAACGACAAAAATTAGCATTCTTATTAGTAATAATATCTGACAGATAGGTAAGTAACAGTTAGTGCAGTTAGCGCCACTATTTTCCTTTCGTTTTTCATTATTTCGTTACAAACTGGCAAAACTACAACATTTTCTTTTATTATAACCACTCACTACCGATAAAACACACTTTCCGTAGGCACAGCTAGATAAAATGCTTATTTATTATCACAAAATCTAATGAAAGGAACAGATAATAGAAAACTTATAATTAAATATCTGCACCCAACACAAATTTCTTTATTTAAAATCTATGGAGCGTTTAAAAATTAAAAAAGGCACTGAAAACTGAAGAAGATCACGAGACTACAACGTAGACACATGGTAAACACAGGAATTAAATTATAACATGACTGGAAATTTTACAGTCCTGCTAGTTGCCAACGTTACCTACTCTGATTCTGTAAACGTGTGACGGACAAATCGCATAGGCGGCGTTAAATAAGGATTTAACATAATTTCGAAAAAAAAAAATGTTTTTCGCTTTATAAATAAGTTTGGATTTTTTTGAAGGGTGATTCCGTTAATTCTTAATTTTCTCTATCCCCTTAAAATATTTGTACTTAGTCATAGTTAACCCTGTATATATCTATATTGTAACGAATTTGAAATATGCATGTAGAAAATCACATGAAAGTAATATCTGACCGAACTTAAAGTTGAATAAAATTAATAATTATTAGTGTAAATTTATCAAAAATTATAATGAATTGTTAATATGGATATCCTGGATATAAATTTAGTAATAATAAATAATATTACATAGCATAAAAAAAATAATTTAATAATTTTATTATTAAGTATAAAATAAAATTTTATAAAATTGCATGACGTTGATAATTGTTATCACTCAGTACATAGAGAAAAAGGAATTTAAACCCAGAGCAAGTTATATTGAATGAAAGGGGAACGTCTATAGATTAGTTTGATATACATATTGTAAGCAGACGAGTAACATTATTGAAGTTATATCCATTCGAAATAAATCATATCATGAAAAATAATTTTAAATGTCAAATTTTAGAATTAATTCCAGAACTGTCAAGACTAAAGGTGGCTTTGCAAGAATCCCTTGTAAATGACTTAAAATACAAAATAAAGAGTATTTGCATTAATAAAATAAATAAAATTGTATAATAAAAACAAAATGACATTTATAAAAATGTATTATAAGAAATTTTGTGATAAAGTGCATAAAAAGGACATCCAAAGACTGTGAAAACTCATGTGAAAGGACCTTTAACATGGCAATCTACAGAAAGGAAGAAAAACAGAAGAAATTGTTGATAGTTACGCTTTGGGGTTGGAAAAAGGTGCAGCATCGCGATATAGCTCTTGAAAATTTGCAAATTACTCCAGAACAAACAAGTTTAATTAAGAAAATATCTACTCATCAGCGAAATTTACAAGTCTCCATACGCCAGAAAAGTTATTTTGTCAATACAGAAAATTTCAACCATCTCCAGGGAAAATTGCAGTTCCAAAGAACCCTACAGGACGGTTACTTACCAGTTTCCAGAAAGGAAAACTATAAACTTTCCAACCTCAGGTACCTTTAAAAAATAAAGTGCACTATAAAATTTCTATAACTATAGTATATAAAACGGGTTTTATTTCTACCTAATCTTTGCAAAATATAAAGAATACCTAACCCACAGGACTGTACAAAAATAAGTTTAATCCAAGCAATAATAACAACAATATTCACAAAATTTGCACAAGAATTATTATTATCTGTCACTAATGTCGCCATTTTTGCTGTAATATAGTTGTAATCTGTAATATCATTTTTAAGAGATACTCCCTGAAATGTATGCAACAACCATTATAAGTAGAAGAATATATATTTGCATAACTCAAAAAATTCTAAATTAAATGCAATCACAAAGTTCTATCTTATATTAGTTTGTTGAAATTATCTACAGAGGAGACACTTAGTAATAATAGAATATTCTTTATTGGCCAAATTAATTTTAAAGAAAAAAACCAAAAACATTAATCTTTAAATTGTGTTACTATAATGTTACAAAGATAAAACCCTGTAAATAATTTGAATCGACTCCTGAGTTTAAGTGTCTTTTGCTGTTTGGATTTTGTGAAACTGTATCTAGCAAGGGATTAAAAAATACACAAATAAGGTAAGATAAAAAGTTAAAAAAAATAAATAAACAAAAGGTTTGTATTGAACAAAGTACAGCTTATACACAATATACACTAAGAAAAGATAACACATCAAATATATCAAGGCGCTCAACAAAATTAGTATTAAAATTTTGACATTACAAAACTTAAAAAAAAATATTTAAACTAAAATTAAATAATATAATTTACACACCCAATAAAAATATTACAATATATTATGTAGTACAAATGTCTTAATAAACAACTTATTTTGTTATATGTTTAATTGTTTTCGATTCATACTTTTTGGTCGTATCGAATTTTTTCATTCTAACTTTGTTACAGAATATACTATTCTTCACTAGTTTGGTTTGGTCGAAAGTATATTCTTTTGATAAGCGATATAAACCATTTATCTGCTCTTAACACAACACCCAATTGGAAATGCCAAATTTGACACCTACTATTCTTAATCTGTCAGTTTTTCTAATTGTAATAATATTTCGTCAACCATTTTTAGAATACGGGAATAATTTAAATTATTATTTATACCTACATTTACGCCTACATGCAAAACCGTACCTTCACGGGCGTAATTGGCAATGAAAATTGTGAGACCGATGAACTCTAACATACAACAGACACGCTTATTAGCAACTACATAATTCATAAAGCGATTTGTGTATCTGAATGCATGTAATAGTATTTACGAATGGAGCGACATGTCAGGACGTGTTCTTCTCGGAGTTCAGAAACTGAACCGTCGCCCTGCATGTAATGAACTGCTTATATCCCCTGTTGCCGACATAACCGTACTAATATGTGAACAAAGTTATTCATTCCACTTAATGATCTCATTTAAATCCACAGAATGGGGGATGCGCGACCCCGGTATTCATACCGACGCTATTTAATAAAACTGCATGAACTCATTAAAAGTTTTAACTGAGCTCGCGTTTAGTTTAAGTTTTAAGATCTGGGGATAATTAACCAACTTGCCAATACTTCGGGATTCCTCGATTGGGAAATGATGTCCTAATTGATGGTGGTATTGGCAATGCGACTTCATTTATTTTTTTACAAGTTAATTTGCGCTTGGGTCAACGTACGTAATATTGCGAGATTAGAAATCGGAAATAAATTGTTAAACTTAAAGTGTAACTAAACATGCTATGTTAAATAAAATAGAGGATTTTAAATCAAGGACATTTTAACACGGCACATTTACGAGGAAGAATCAGATATAAACCAGAATTTAATTTTAAAATATGGGAATACTACAGTTTGGTTTGGGAATATTAAAGATTTTTTTTACAAGTTAATTTGCGCTTGGGTCAACGTACGTAATATTGCGAGATTAGAAATCGGAAATAAATTGTTAAACTTAAAGTGTAACTAAACATGCTATGTTAAATAAAATAGAGGATTTTAAATCAAGGACATTTTAACACGGCACATTTACGAGGAAGAATCAGATATAAACCAGAATTTAATTTTAAAATATGGGAATACTACAGTTTGGTTTGGGAATATTAAAGATTATAATCAGACCAGAGAGCCTAAGTAAAAAGTAGTACAATGCATCCATCATATTTTTTATCGCATATTCTACAAAGTTTTTGAATAATCTAGTAATAGCCTTGAGAGGGAGCCGTATTCTTGAAATGGTGTGTTTTACAATTACAAGTAATTTTAGACATTTAAGAACAGAATAATATAGAATTTAGTAAATAACAGCAATGTTATCTCATCTATCCTGCAAATATTCGAAGGTACCTACCGAAGTAAAACGAATGTATAAGGGCTGAAAATGGCCTAACCAACACATTTTTAGGTACAGAAATCTTTCAAAATAGAGGAATTTCGGGTAATATAGAATATTATATTTAAATAGAACATAGAACTAAATATTGACTGAAGTATTTCTGTTTAAACGACAATACAATGATTTGACATTAAAGAAAAAATGAATAGGTTTCAACATTTTGAATTATAGAAAATTTAGGCTAATATGAAATATTAAGATTTTATTTTAAATTTATACATTTAAGAGCAAATGTCATAAATGTATACGTCCTTTTCAACACCTGCACACTCTTCGTGTGCCCACACATTGGATCCACTTTTCTCCATGAAAGTCATCTGAAAATTTACCTCCACAGAAAAGACATTCTGCATCTGTGTTTGATACCGAATTGTTGCTCTCTGGAAGAAAATAAAGATCGTTTTCACTCATCGATTCTTCCATCCAACATCAATGCTTGGATCTGAAGATGAATGTTCGAAATTCTTTTGAGATTTTGTTTTAAGGGAACACTTCTTGCGAGAAAAAACTTTCTTCATTACATTAGTCTTGGGTACAGGCTTGCTATTTTTTCTAATGAGAGACTGTTCAAGTTCCTCTTTGTGAGACGTTGATGTTATAATTTGTGCTTTTCCACATTTACGTCCTCGTTTACCGGTTTTTTTTTTTGGACGGCAATGAAAATAGATCACTTGGACGACATTTGTTCAGGCCACTAGTTGAAGGTTGCGGATCTGAATTAATGATAGCTTCAGTCTGCTGAGATGGCAAAAGTTACTTGATATATTTCCTAAGCTGCTAGGTGAAGGCTGCTGATCTCTAAAATTATCTTTATTTTGATATTCTTGAGAACTGGCAGCTAAACTTTGTTCTAAAGGCTCTTCAGATAGGGTATTATGGAATACGTGAGGGTAATATGGAATATGATCCATATTACACCCACCCTTGCGTTCCATATTACCCGACCACGCCACCTATAATATTTTTGTTGACAAATTCAAAAATCAAAAGATTTTATGAAACTTAATAATATCCCATAATTTCTTATAGTTTTGTGCATCACTTACCTAATTTTGCTATTCTGAAACACACTTTATACGGTAAATTGTAAGCACTTCCCAAAAAATTTCCTGGTGAGAGACAATGTTCCCTCAATTTTAAGGTTATGATAATTAAATCTATGTACCTAAAAAAACACCACAAATTTAATCAATTTACGGCTAGAAATACGGCGACCTTAGGGTCATTTTGATATGAGCGAACGATTTTCTACATTGAGGAAGATCATCTAATTTTGATTAAGATCGTTTGAACATTTTCATTGATGATGCACATTAATGAAACTGAAAATTGGTCATTATGATGGATTGTAACTAGTATGACGTTATAAGTGGGTCAACATGTCTGTCATTTTGTTGGCCTATGGTGCGGTTATGTCAACCAAAAATAAAAAAGGATGGCCTAGCTTTCTGAGTAAAAAACTGGTGCCGAACCGCGTAAGTTCATATATACATACATCTGCTAACACAAAGATCAGCAGAAAAGAACTCATAAAATGTCAGTGCTAAAGTTTATTGCCAAAAATTATGTCTTGAGGTTGCAGTTTAAGAGAAAGGAGTGATTTGCAGATTGATACTTCGTTCATACTGCTGAGATGACAATAGCAGCATTTCAGAAGTTCGGTTATTTCACATTTTGGTCTTGGTATATTGCATATTTCCATTCGTCTGCTGTCGAACAGCTTCAAGAAATTTCCTGTAATGATGATGAGGTCCAAATTGGCTTAGTAATTTCTTCATTTCCAAACCAACGAATTTCTTCAGATGTAGAATAGAAAAACTGGCAGATTGTTAGAACACACTATTTTGTTTATTAAAATAAAATAAATTTAATTTCTCACTCATGCATCAACTCAATATCTAAGAGAGACAAGACAAAATTGTTACCTATTATTTCTATCCTACGCGAACTCTATTTCATATTTCTTTAAAACCCATGTCGAGCCATTTCTGGATAGATATTCGATGATCACAGTAATTTTGAAAATCCAGTAAGTTATAGTTAGGATGTTTATTGTATTTTTTTTTGTTTTATGTGCTCCTCTCTAAAATTTATTAATAATAGTAATAAATATGTAATAATTCAATAGCTAATTTAAAAAAATTCCTAAAGCTATTTTATCATCTTTCGTATCTATGAATCAGTGTCAAAATGTAGGTGCTGTTTAATACGAAGACCAACATTAAAGCTATTGAAGAGCTCATTCAAAGTGACAGACATATTTTGCATATAATTTATTGGTTATAGGAAACATTAATACTGATTAATCAGAGTAAACGAGGTCTTCCTATGTTTTTATCTTCGACAAAAGCACTAAACGTTAAACTTGGAATATAATACATGTCATTTCTTGAAGATCTCTCATATGCTCAGACTTATTACCCTGACTGTTTTTTTGTTACCAACATGATGCTTTATTTCTACCAAGGTTAATTATCTAAGGGCTATTTCAAAATCGGTTCAAATAAGAAACTCCAATTTTTGCGTGAATGCAGTTGTGTTGAATTAAATAAACTGATAATGACGGTTGGCCAGTTTTAATTTAATAAGTTTTGAATCTTTATTTTACTTAAATACTTTACTATAAATTAAGTACAAAGTAATTTATAGTTCACCTTAATAATTAAACTATAGTCGGAATCTCTATATAGGGAAGTGTATGACATTGTTACTGCATATTTTAGATTTATGTAAAATTATAATCATACCCTTTTAGAGAACGTTGTACCATTATTTGAAACTTTGTAAATTTATATTATGTTTTTTTTACAGGTGAGTTTCTCTCATTTTCAAAATCTTTGACGGATACAGCCTTCTATCGGTAAGTGATAATGACTAAAATGACTATGTTTCTGTTAAAATATGGTAGGTCAAGACTCTAATTGTCGAATTGTCGATTACTGAATAATTATAATATTAAATATTTTTTATGTTGAAACTTAATGTTAATTGCATACTTCAAAAAAAACTGTAACATTAATTACATATTACAATAAGCAGATATTATAAGAAAATATTTAAATTTGGCAACGTCGCATCGGGCCGACACTTGGTTGAATTACCGTCAGTGGCAGTCTAAAAAGGGGGTTTAAATAATGGTTTGCAAATATTTTTTTCAGCGTAAATATGCATTTATTTTTTTTAATCGCATTTTCGTATTATACTCATTTTTCTCTATATTCTCTTAAAATTAATGACATTATGACTTAATCACCCTGTATATTTATTTATTAAATATGCATTTAATTTTTTAAATCGCGTATTCGTATTATACCCATTATCGTAAAATCACTCTGTATAAATAATATGCAGGATCTTTTTTCTACTTATCTTGAAGGAAAAACTTTAAAAATATTAAAAAACCATGGTTTCGTGAAATACCATATAAACCAAAAACTTTAGATGCTGTAGAAATTATTATCCTTTATCCTTGTAATAAAAAAGGGTTCTGCTTTAATGCAGCACTCTAACTTATAAATCTAAAATCCCCCGTGACGCTCGACATGTTTCATTCAAATTTGGTAATAAGATGACTTCTATCATAATGGTGAAAATCAATACTCGAGTAATCAAAGTCCCGATATCAATTTCCTGCATGGATCTAAAGCTAGGCATTCATCCCCGTTAGCGTTCTAGAGAGTTGTGGGTAACATGAGACCCTTTTATTCACGGTTTTCGGAATTTTAAGAAACTTCGCTTAATATCGACAAAGGAACATCCCTTTATAAAGTACAATTCCTTCTACAATATTAAGATAAACACGTGGAAGAAATATAGGAACTTAATTTAATCGTTTAGGCGCTAAGTATTGCATAAAACTGTGTAGTGTTCTTTATTTTCATAAACATCGCTACAAATTTATTTTCTATTATCACTACCTGTTTTCTCTTTACATCATTAATAAAGACCTCAAGCATAGATATTTTAACTTTGGTCTCGTTTGTATCCTTTTTGCAAAAAACTTTTCATGTTTTTAGACTATCCAATTTCACGAAGTAAAGCTTTCAAATGTGACATTTAATTTGAAAATTAATTATGTTCAACTGAACGAAACAAAGGTAAACAAGCCAGTAACGATTTTTATCCCAACAGGCTAAAATCCCAGTTACATAAATAAATATAAAAAAGTACAATAATAAGAGAGAAAAAACAGTCAGTATGATATATGGAGTAGCTAATACAGGGTGTCCCATCGGGAGCGCCCTCGATCGTTATAAGAAGTAGTAGGTACTTCTTATAACGATTCGAAATATTTGAAAATTTCGAAACATGATAAAATCCCTCTGGCGAATCCAACTAAAATATTTTGAATCCTTCACTTCTAGTTATAACGGAAGTAGACACCAACTTCGTTATTTTAAATGGAATACCCTGTATATTATTGCATTTTTGGATTTTACGGAAATGGTCGTTTTGTATAACATTTCTTAAAGCTAGGAGTTTTTAAGAAAAAAATTGCTAGACTGGAACGACGCTAAATTATGGTACATGGTAAATTTAAAGATATTATACCAAGAGTTTTATTTTTGCCATTAAATTTTGTCGACTTTAAATAGCTATAACTTTTTTATTAAAATAAAAATCAAATTTACTCGGTTACTCGAAAGAGCCGCTTCGCTAAAATTTTGTAGGTACTTATTACTTAGGGTGGATCATCGCAACTAAAAACTGGAATCAAATTATAACCAATGCAGATGTGAAGGGTCTACAACACTCTTTGAGAAAAATATTTGATACCTCACTAAGCGTAATTTTTAAAATGCCCAATGTAATTGCTACATAAAAGGACTGGTAAAAAATTCGTCAAACGCACCGTAGAAATATATAAAATGTAAAATTAAACAAATTCATGAAATATCCAAGCAGTCTGGTTTTAAAACAACTACTGTCTGATGTGCAAGTAGAACCATTGTTAAATGCCATAAGTACTGTTTGCAATAGCTGGTTGTAATTTTTTCCTTGAACTTGATCATCCTGCATATATCTGTTGGAGAGCGAGATAAAAGGTACCTATGTTCTACATATTCACATTTTTTTTTAATTTCGTAAGGAATCTACTTCTGAAGATTGACTATTGAAGCGTGTTTGACCCTGTATAGTAAGTATATATACTTAAGTGATCCTCAGAATCAATAGGAACCTTATAAACTAACTACAGACATTGTTCAGGATTTAATGGATATCATCAAGTAAAAATTATACTAATATCTAAAGATATTTCCCAAACGAAAACATCAGTAGAGTTCTTATCTGATGATGTGTTGATGGTTTGAATGAAACCTTTTTATATGATGCGGGTGTAATGCTTTAAGACGAGACAAACCAATTAATGATGCACTTTAAAATTTGCAACGATTTTTCTTGTAGTATTATTCAGGTCTTCTTCAATTTTATGTGCAATTGTTTCTTCCAAATCTGAGATAACAATCAAAGATCTTTCAGTAATTGAACCTTTCTGGATTGATTGATTCCGATAGACGTTGAAATATGTTTCTGATCATTCCCATTTGAAAATGATGTTAAAATTAAAGGACAGTTTGTAAAAGCTAGACCATTACCTGTTGGTTTTATTAATGGAGTAGAAAATGAATAACATGACGGCATCCATTGTTCCCGTTATTAATATGTTAGATGCTGTACGAATTTGCTGTGATTTTAAAATTACCATAAATCCTGTATTAGAGATTGACCAGTTTCTTATCTCAAGCTTATGTGGCATCAAAACTGTCACGATTTCGACGACAAGGAACTTGACTTCTTCAATATAAAAAGTTGCCTTATTGTGCGTACAATTTATTTATTTATTACATACACTGTTTTCTTTATTCAATTAATCTCAGTTTTTTTACGTTTAGGATGTTCATCATGGCGACGTAGCATTGGTAGAGCTCACTGTATCGTAGTTGCTTCAGTTTCTTCTGCCTTTTCATTCTCCTCATCTGATACTTCAATAGTCAGGAAATTCTCTAAATCGATGTCAATGGGTTCGTCGACGCTTCAAGTTCGACCTTCGCAAATGGTACAAATGATCGAACAGCTCAGTCCAAATTTGTGACAGTAATTGCTCTTGCTCCCAGAAGGTTATCTTGCTGATAGTGCATTTCCAACCCAATTACGTTGGTTTTATTATGCATTAACCAGTGCTAGGAACAGCGCGATGTGTACCCTTACACACCTGGAAATCTATTGTCCCAATAACAAACTGGATAGTCCTCTTTCGTGCAAAATTCAATTAGACATTTTTTTGAATTCTATATTTTTTTCCAAAATTAATATTTTCAGACATATTTAAGAAAAGCGTGGAACTTACTGTATCTCTGTAACCGCTGTCATAAGATCCCATGTTTATTTTTAGCCGTAGAATACGGACCTGGATCTTTGACCTTTATTTATGCAATACCCTGAAAATAAATATTTTGCTTGTGATAGTTTCTTTGTCATACTTTGTACTTTCTTTCTGTAGAATTTTATTAAGATCCAATCTAAAATGTATTAAGTCGTTGCTTCGTACTGTTCCTAGGGCAGTCGAATTACCATTTTAAATTCGAGATGTCATCGCTCAGTCCGATTAAACGTTTCACTGAACAGTTAAGTTCTGCAACATATAGGAAATAATTTTCCGGTCCCGCATTCTAAGTGTAATAACTTGGAATTGGCGTCGAGTCAGCCACCCTATTTGCGAGGGGCGGTCACCGGGCAGCAAATACCAGCCCACCCCGGGCACTTGAAGCTCGACATAGTGACAGTTCAGTTAGACACCGACAACAAAACGCCAAGTCATGAGCCATAACGAAATTGATAGTGGCAGCTCCACTGATTATTAAATGTCAACGGGAAATATGCAGGAAAACGCAAAGAGTTGTGGAATTGTGCTTTGTTATATAGAGCGGCAAGATTGATTGTGACAGGGATATGCATTAATAATGGCGATTGTGTGGAGTATGAGATAAAAACGGTGGAAATGAAATTGAATTTGTATCGCTCATTGTTTGAAGATAAGTTGATATAAGTTTTGCTCGTTCGCTAATGCTGCTGAGTCGAGCCCCATCTTTGTGCAGTTGATGTAGAGGTCCGCTTTAATACAGGGTGTCACACTGGGAACTGCAACGATGGTTATCTGGGAGAATTAGAAAACATGGCAAAATTCCTGGGGGCAGACACAACTAAAATAATCGTAAAATTTTCCATGTACTTAGGGCTGCTTCTATTCATTTTATGATCTTTCCTTAAATTTGAAAATAACATTTTTTTCTTTGCAGACAATTTAAAATTGTTTCGCAATATCAATTGCATTGATGATTGCCAAGAGTTGCAAGAACTTGTTGTTGTGAAATGGTGTAAAGAAAATCCAGTACCTATTAATACAGATAAATGCAAAATTTACTTTAAAGAGGCAACCTATATTGTTTATTTATAGTATCAATTTCTCACTGTTTCTACGTTGTAGAACTATTAAAGAGTTAGGACGGACATTTAATACTAACATTTCATTTTCTGGACATGTCAGTAGTATATCCAATATCGCTTTTAAAACTGGCTTGGCTTGTATCCACTGAGTTTAACCATCGGATCAGTTTGATCCACGATCACATTGTTAAAATGTGTTGTATGGTCACAGATTACCGCTGATCTTAGGATCGGCGATAAATGAAGAGTTAACTAGCGATCAAGGTTGATTTCCAATGAGGCAGAAATATTTCCCCCAAAAATCTCAGTATTACACATGCATCATTTTTTATTTTGTTGGAACCGTCGTATCCGTTTTTTATTTTCAATTACTCCTGCGTATTTCTGTCTAATTAAATTCACGAAAAGAAGTAAACTTGGAAATAAAATTTGTGGCATGTTCTACTTTATCTGCCATGTCTACTCCAAATGATTGTATATTAATAAAAAAATAACTAGGTATATATAATATTGTTTTACTGTTTTAGAAAGGTATTTTAAGCTAATATAAATCAAATCTCCTACAATTCTTATCAATGAAGTCATATGTATGTTCTCTGATACCAAACATCTAGGTATGCTAATGAACAATTCCACAATTCATTAGCATACCTAGATGTTTGGTATCAGAGAACATACATATGACTTCATTGATAAGAATTGTGGGAGATTTGATTTATATTAGCTTAAAATACCTTTCTAAAACAGTAAAAAAATGTTACAAAAGCTAATAATAAGGAATATATGGGTAGATATTGTGGGTGTAATTCAACGCAGGTTGGGAATTTTGTCCACTGAGTAGTTAATTTCACACAATATTATTAATACCTAAAAATATATAAAAACTTTTATATATAATATTGGTTTAAAAAATACATACATATCTATTATTTATTATGATCCACATTTCAATTGTTATTTAAAAGAATTATATTTAGGAAGTGAAAGTTAAATATAACAAACTGAAGTTTACGTTAGCAAGATTTAAAATTTTTAAAATAAAATTGCTCTTGCATTATTTTCATGTATTTTCAATATTTAGGAATTTATGCAAAACTATCCAATAGCAACTCGGCAGCAGTAAAATTAGTAGGTTGACACCTGCGCTTTGCCATTGTCAGAGGAGCCAACACTACAGTTACTAGACAAAAATGTACGGATCAGTTGAACTCTTCTTGAAAGTCCATACAATAGAATATCATATGATCCAAGATTAAATCTTGATCAATGGCTCCGTGATCCGCTCATTAACTATTTGCGATACAATCGACCCTAGTCTTTGTTTTGAGGAATCCACAGTCATTTAACAATATTAAGTGTTTAAAATCACTTTACTTCTCGTTAGTTCATTCCAGAGTTGAGTATGCTAGCCTCATATGGTACTCTTACTATCAGAATCATATACACCTCACTGAAATTATTGTCGTTTCGTATTGATAATTATTATTAATTTAGAGGATACTATCATAAACTTCTTTTAGAAAGATTCAGTCATTATCTAGTAGAAGAGTTCTTGCAAGTTTAACATTTCTATATAATTTGTTTCATAATAATATTGATTCACCTGCTATTTTAAATTTGTTTAACTTGTTTACTTCTCATTAGTTCATTCCAGGCTTGAGTATGCTAGCCTGATATGGTACCCTTACTATCAGAATCATATACACCTCACTGAAACTATTTAACGTCGCTTTCTGAAATTATTGTCGTTTCGTATTGATAATTATTATCCATTTAGATGATACGATCATAAACTGTTTGGTCATTATCAAGTAGAAGAGTTCTAGCAAGTTTAACATTTCTATGTAATGTGTTTCATAATAATATTGATTCACCTGCTATTTTTTCGCGTACCTAGGCTAGAGTCTCAAAATGACTGTATGTTCTATGTCCTAATAAGGACTAATATCCTCATGAAGTCTCCAGTATGTTTTATGTCAAATATCTTTAAACATATATCTAATTTGTGTCATTTAAAAACATGTACGCTTAAAGACTTGTTATCTATTGGATCTCAAACTTTTGTTAACATTTAGTTTGGTAAGTAGTGAGAATTATAAGTTGATACTTTTTTAATTATTAGTTAAAATTTTTATACCGGGTGTTCCCTCTAAGACTTTCAGTGCGAATCATACCATCATAGCCAGTGCGGCGAAATTTGGTATACAGACACTAGATGGCGCGTAGAATCTGATGATAACATTATTTTATGTTTAGAATTATTTCCGAGAAAATATCTATGTAATATTTTTCGCTTATTCTTTCTGGTGTCTGTTTTAATGTAATTTGTGGCACAGCACACACATAACTGAAAGATAAAAACAATAATTACAAATTATTATCTAGCTTTAAATGACTATTTGATAGGTACCTACTGGGTATAGTACATTTGCAGGTGATTCTTCCTAGCAAAAACCAGTTGCTTTATATTAGTTCTGTATCATGAAATACAGAAATTGTAGTTCATTGTTTACTATTTTACAGATGTAGAGTTCTTCTTAAACATAAGTACATAAGCAAAGTGCTGAAATATGTCGATACAAGTATCAATCATTTCTAGGTTATGCTTTCGTAATATTTCCTTTTGTGGGGCTCTAGGGTAGGTTCAGATCTGACTTTCAACGACAAATACGTTCACATTAATTAACAGTTTTAGAAATCATTTTGTTTGAATTTATTTGTTGTTAAATAAGTAATCAATACTTATTACAGCAGTTGGAAAACAGGGATATTCTTTAGGTACTTACACAATTTTGTAAATTATTTTGTCATAAAAAATACGTGTATCTAATTATTATTGTACACTGTAATAACGTAAAAAAACAATTTACTGAAATTTTATTACATTATATGGAACAATTTAAAAATCTCCACAGATATTTCACGCTGTAACTCTAGCTGTAGCGGTAGGCTGCGCCGGCACGGCGACCCCAATGCTCCAAAAGCCTCAACTCAAGTCTAAATTTTTATCGACAAGTGTCAATAACACCATTGTGCATACATAAATTCCATTAAATCCATTATTTAGCGTTATTTATGTAAAATAAAACACTTTATGTCATTAATATTTGACAATTCAATGACAATTCATAGTTTTGACGTTCACCGATGTTAGTTTCTTCTGTGTAAGTCTGGCTCAAGGCTATACACATTTTACATGACAAAACAATGAAATTTAGGTACTTTTTGGAGGCGTTTTTTATGTCAAATTTTGAAATTTTTGAATGTTTATTTATCAGAATGTGTTCATAATTAAGTATATTTCAATTTAAACATAAGTTTTAGCAGGGCTGACAAGGAAAAAAAACAAAATTAAATCGATTTCTTGGAAAATGGAACACCCTGTATAAGAATTGATATTATTATCAGATTCTACGCGGCATTTAGTGTCTGTATACCAAATTTCGTCGCACTGGCTATGATGGTTTCTTGGATATTCGCACTGAAAGTCTTAGAGGGAACACCCGGTATATAAGTGTTTTGTGGTAAATCTATTGCGTTGTCCTGTAAATGGAATTTATTGTGTTGGGCAATAAATGCTATTATTATTATTATAATGCAAATATTCAATAATATACAGGCTATCCCATTTAAAATAACGAAGTTGGTGTCGAAAATATTGGAGAGTTCTAGGTATTTTAGTGGTGTTCCCTTCACAAAATTTGCACATGCTACCAGGTTTTCAAAGTTTTTGGATCAGTATTCTTCCAGATAAAAGTCGACGCAGTTCCCAGTGGGGCACTCTGTATATACTGTGTTTTTTACATTTACTGCATTTAATTAATAATTATATTAAAACGGAAAGTATACAAGCTGCTTAAAAATTGAAATATTTTTTTTAAATTCGATTTTATTTTTCTTAAAGAAAATTTTTGAACTAATTGCACTTTCTCTTTGACACATTTTCTTTTCGTTTTTCATTTCGACCTTTGGATTCTCCGAAACCCTCATCAATTCTTTTAAATACCACCTTGAATGTTTTATTAAAAATTCATACAAAATTTTAATTTAAAAAATAAGGGCGCAGATGAAACAAAAATTGTACTTATGTTAAACCATTATGCCAATGTGAAAAAAGTACAAACATAATGCTTCTTGCAGTTCAGCTAGGCGTTTTGAAAATGAGAGAATATTTTATTTCAATTACCTATATTAAATACGCAATAACAGAGAGTCATTGGACGTGTCATAAGGTTAGGCAGTATTTAGGTTTCCCTTATATTGACATCTAAGCATGCGCATATAAACTTATCTTCATTTTTTCAAAATATTGACTTATTCCTTTTCTCATTCACCATTAAAATGTCAATAATTGAGAGATATAATCAAAAGAATAACGGAATCCCATCCATCAAATTATTAACCAATAACTATATTTTTCTGGACAAAATAAGGGCAAGTATTTAAATAAAGTCGTTCCTAATACTGTTCGGCAGTATTAAAGGGATTTCCAATAACTCTCTAATATATCACGCTTTTCTATATTATATACTCATATGAAAAAAGATCTTTTAAAATTTAGATATACGTTGCCTCAAATTTTTGATTTGGAGTTCTATCACTGAAACAAGAGTACCTTTTTGTTCAAATTTGATTGTCGAATAAGAAATACCGCTGCAAATTGTGAATATATTAATGGCACAAAAGTTAACAAGACATAACTTTCATTATGCGCTAGTCAAAGCCTTTCCTGACATTAACTTAAAATAAATGTCACGACTTTAACGACATTAAAGTAGTATACATTTCAGCCAAAAAGATCGTTTATTTCTCTATCAGACAGTACTAAAATGTTGCCCTCTTACATAGGAAAGTTTTCGAGTAAATGACGATTGAATGTTAGAAAACGTAAATTTTATCCATAAAAAAGTAACAATTCTGAGGTATGTAAAATAAAATACAATTGATTAAATTTTATACTTAAATTAAATGTTCGAATTGCCATCCACCAACTTCTTGACAATGCGCAAGTCTGTGAAGAAATTCTTGCGTATGTCCCGAATGCGATTTTGAAGTTCTTCTAAATTACGTTTATTAATGTACACTTTTGACTTCAAGTATCCCCATAAAAAATAGTCAAGAGGTGTAAGATCTGGCGATCTTGCAGGCCATTCTATCGGTCCGCGTCTGCCGATCCACCTCCCAGGAAAACAGTTGTCCAAAAAATCTCGTACAGGGCGCGCATACTGCGTAGGTGCACCGTCTTGCTGAAACCATATGGTACCGTCAAGAATGTCAGGGTCATTATCGTTAGGAAAAATTACTGCAAGGGCTGGAATAAGGTCATTTTCTAAAAATATCTTTGTCCTGTAAGGGCTCCTTCAAAGAAGAAAGGCCCTACTATTCTGTCGTCAATTATTCCAGCCCACACATTTAATTTCTGAGGGTGTTGGGTATGTGCCTCTGCCATCCAATGAGGATTTCCCCGACTCCAATATCTGCAAGTTTGACGGTTTACTGTACCATTCAGACAAAATGTGGCCTCATCTGAAAAAAGGAATTTGCGGGTGTAAATTTCTATTTCCTTGACATAAATCCATTAGAATTTCGTAAAAGTGTAAGCGGCGATCGGGATTATCTTCATTGAGTTCCTGCACAAGTTGAATTTTGTAGGGATGATATTTTTCCTTCCTCAAGATATGTAGCACTGTGCTCTGACTAGTGTCATTGTTTAATGCAACCAATCGTGAAGAATTATGAGGATTATCCACCATACTTATCAAAATGTTCTGTTTCTGATTTTCATTAATGCTTGGACGTCCAGGTTTTGGAATATTTACAACACTGCCAGTTTCTCTAAATTTAGACTCTACCTTACTGACTGTTGATTGGCTGATAGGGCGATCTGGATATTTTTCATTAAATAAATAGCAAACTTCCTGCTGAGTTCTAGTTATATTCCCGCATCCGATAAGAAATAAAATTTCAATTCTTTGAGTAACAGTTAAATGTGCCATAATACTTTAAATTGAATAATAATTTCTATGTCGCTTACAATACTTATTAGAAAGTCGGTGTGACAATGACACTTTGCAAAGATTTTCACCTACGTGATCCATAAAAGAACTATGGAATTCGAAAAACTAAACTTGATAACGTTTTTGCTTTATTTTAATTGATTTACGTTTTCTAACATTCAATTGTCATTTACTCGAAAACTTTCCTATGTATGAGGACAAAATTTTAGTACTGACTGATAGAGAATTAAACGATCTTTCAGAATCAAGGAAAAAAATATGGTTACTCGAAAACAAATGACATTTGAAAATCTCATTTTACTCTAAAATATGTATTTTTTAAATTAAAAATCAACCTGTTCGAGGATTTTTCCCAAAAAATAATTGTTTCGTTTTTATTGAATTTATTCCATACTTTTGGCGCATACTGTATATGCAAGTACAATATATGTACATGTACATATATTGTGTATGAACTTTGTTTTTACTTTTTGTCGCAAAGTGAACTGATTATTGTAAGGTAATTCAGAAATATTCGATTGTGGAAAATATATATTTTTTTCTTTTTATTTTTAGGATCAAATTTCTCATGTTGGTATTTCAGCGATCAAATATGACAGATAAAAATTCACGTTTTTCCTGTGGCACGTAACACGGTTCTCATTCTCTTATCAAATTTTTGGAAGGCTGCAATTTTTATAAAAATTTACATTTGATTTTACAGATAGGGGTTAAATTTAGACTTTTATACGGAAATTGTGAAAATTATCTTACGTTTTCATCTACTTTCGTAAATATATTCATATAATTTTTCACTAATCAGCTAGCAGTTATGAACAATTAAGTATAAATCATGTAAATGTCCCCTGTTACTTACATGTGAAATATAAATGGAAACTGTTTGCAAGTGAAATACTAGTTAAGATCATTATCTACAACAGTGTAGGTACCCTTTTACACTCCCTTTTACGTTATCATGGTATTTTACAGACATAACATAATTTACTAACAAACCGCTGATGGAGTAAGTATTGTAGTATAGAAAAACGCATAAAAACCATATAAAAGAAATTTGACGGAAACAGCCTATTATTATTGCTCAACATTTTGAGAAACGGCAATATATGTTCATTATTTTGCTTGAACTAACTTAACATAACCCTTAACTATGTATTACCCTTGACTATATACACTAAGACTAGTCAATCTAATGGGAGACCTTGTTGGCCTGAATGGGAAACCAACTCTCGCGTAATGGGAAACGAACTCAAAAAGAACGTTTACGCTTGGGCTATTTGCTAATAGATGGCGCAATATTAGGTACTAAAATGACATGAATTTGGATATATAATTTTGAAAGCTCCTCCCATCGAAGATGATTGGTTCATACATATTATGTTATGTACAATCGTTTGCAATAATATTGACACTCTTTAAATTCAATTTTGCTATTTCTTTTGAACTGCTGACTTATTTGTAATGAAATCTACTTTCAACTTTTAACATTAGTAATTAGTTGTTTTACTTACTAATATAAATTTAATGAGTTTCTACTCAGAACTTCGAGAAGTTCAAAAACTGTTTTGAGAGAGTGTCATTGTTATTTCAAAAGCTTGTATGTACTTAAAATTCATAACTTTAATGACATTCGATAGGATTACTGTTTATTTTATTATTAAGTGAATGTGTTAGTCATGAGGAAGCAGGCAGGAAATAAATGTTAATTTTTAAAATGTAATAAAACTAGATGAAACATTCCAGGAATAAAACTTTTCAGCGCAAGGCGAAAATCGACTATAATGATAGATTTTGAATTCTGATAAGTAATTATAGTAATTTCATCACGATTTTTAATAAAAAAAATACAGAAGTGCAGTTATCCAGTTCATATTCACTTTCGCGTATCAATGAAAGTTAAAGCTTAAAATATATTAACCGCCAGATAACACTTTTATCATACTCCTCCAGCTTTGGTAAATTCAAGTGAAGAAGTCATTCAATACGTGTCGATACAAATATACAGGGTGGGCCATTAATAAGGGGACATAGAAGAGGAATAACGTCATTGGGAGGAAATATGAAGATATAGCTAAATATATCTTCGTAAAATATTTCTGTGGAAAAAGATACAAGGTGTCAAAGTTGAAATATTTTTATTTGTGTTTTCTTTTTTTGTATTAACGCAAGTATCTCTCAACTGATTGAAATTTAATTAAAAAAAATTAGTAGGTATCAATGAGTCGTTTACGTTTTTTAAATGTCCAGAGTAACTTTGGAATGCAATGGTCTATCTGTTTTAATAGGTACCTACTACATAAATTATGATTGCTTTTCTTAAAATATGTTTCCCTACCAAATTTAATGACAATCGGTTGAGCGATCCTAGTTATTAAAAAAAAAACGAAAAAAAGATATGTAAACCTGTATCTTTTTCCACAGCAACATTTTAGTAAGGCATATTTAGCTATATCTTCATATTTTGCTCCAAAACTGTCATTCCTACTCTGGCACATCATTAATGGTTCACCTTATATAATACTTAAAATAATAAATTTTGAAACACATTCTTTTCTGATGAGGCCTGTAAACTTCACAAATTATTTTTACTAAAAACATTAGCGCATGTAAATTTATTTAAATTTGCATGCGCGAATGTTAAATTATTTGAATTTTTAAATTAATTTAAATTTAATTTTAATTTAAAAATTACTCTTAAAAAAGACTACATAATAATATTTATTTCACACCATCACAAAATTATACTTAGATCAAACATTGAAAAAAGATACTTGGTGTTTTAGAATTTTTACTAATGAATTTTTCGCAAAATAATAATGCATCTTATGCAGTAAGAGAAACCCACACGATAATCTGCAGTTCTATGTCTCTTTATAGATGTAGGTATGTCGAATTCATTTGAATTATCTTAATATGTTTAAAGGAAATAAAACAGAAAATGTAAATTTTGGCATATCGCTGAAAACTCTTTTAACAATCTTACTTTTCTGTTTTTTTTTTAATTAATTTACAGTTCATATTCTTACTTCTCTAACGCAATAAAATAAACTGCTTATGTTTCAAACTTTATGATCTGTGGTTTGAAATATAAATATATTGCCACAATCTTATTATTTAGACAGGTATATGAAAAAGGGTCACGCGGCCACGCCCTCGAAACGCCTTCACAGTTTTTTTTTCAGATTAAAATAGTAGCGCTTTATTTCCTTCGTTTGAATAAATGCGTATTGTTACACAGTACGACATCTAACAGGAATTATGATAACTATTTTGGTCTTTATTAAGGATTGACTCTCTTGGTGTAAATACTCAAGGGTATTACTAACAGTAATTATGGATTTTGAATGGAAACGTTGTAGTATTTCCAGCATTACTACTACCTCATTGGGAAATTTTATATTCAACAAAACATAAATGTGCTTATACAGGTATACTTGATATTAGTAAATGATTTACAGTTTTGAAGTATTAAACCATTCCAAAGTTGGTCTATTGTAATGATTCATAAATTAATTTTTATCTCTAAAACGGTGCATCAGGAGAGAAATGTCCAAGAGACACTTTTTAAGCATAATTAACTTGGCTTTAAAAGAGGGCTATCAATTTGTTCAAAAATCAGTGGTGCTTTTTGTGTCAATATATTACAAGAAAAAATTATAAACGTACACTTTTGTGTATCAAATCTCATCTCAACATCTTTAATTGCCCTACATCTCGAAAACGAGGCATTTCCTGACCCATGTTTATATAAACTTTTTTCTTATTATTAAACATAAAACCTACCTCTTGATTTTTTTAGCATCATTCTGTAACACCCTGTATGCATCGGAGTCTACGTAAACCTTTTATTTTAGTTAAAGCAAAAGCTTTTATATTATATTTTTTTTGTTATTTATTTCATTTCTTTGTTGCATTTATTTAAGTTTGTTTAGATAAATAAGTCCCTTCAAATTTTTTATTTACGAAGTAAAAGCCTAATATTTATTAGAACGTGTATTTCAGTTTGTATACAGGGTGATTCAGAACTTATCTAAAACAAATTTTTTGGATATACAGGGGTCAAATATAATTTTGTAAAAATAAATTCAAAAAGAGCAGTTCAAAAATTATTTTATTTCATACTGTACTGTAATGAGTTATTTCCTGGACTCATTTAAGTCCGGGAAATAACTGCTGTAAAAATACACAATATTCACATTTTTAAAAGATTTTATTTTTAAAACTACAAAATCAAGTCTATAAGAACTAATTATAATTATAATTAACAGTAACTGTGCAACGTGAATTTCCTTGCAGGCTCAATGCAGGAATACCTTTAGGGACAGAATCTTCACTAGACACGGTAGTGGTGGTGGATATAGTTTGTTGCTTGGTCTGAAGAACCTGTATATTTTCTCCATTTTGAATCATCCTTGCTGCTTTTGTTTTGTTTTCTAAGGAATCTTCAATGTATTGTTCCGCAACAGATGAGCTTTTCCATGCACCATGACGCTTCAGTGTTGATAAATCAGCTCCCGCATTAGCCAAAAAAGTGGCAGATGTTCTGCGGAAACAATGCCCCGTATATTTTTCTGGGTGTTCCAACTTCAAATATCCCGCAATTTTTGTTGGTGCCCCGCCTATGGTATGTATGCCCGCTCTTTGGGAAACACATGTTCCTTTTCTATAACCCAAAAAAAGAAAATCTTCTTTCATATATTTAGGTCGGAGCTTAACGTATTCTCTGAATATTTCCAGAAAGTTTATTCCTTCATTGTCGTCACTCAATACAGTGAATACCCGTTTTGTATTCGTCTTAGAAATGGTAATGGTTATAATTAGTTTGGTGCCACAATCTTCAATGTCTTTTAGGTATATGTATATATGGTATAATTCTTCTCGCCGACAACCACCAGTAATGCGTATCATTGCGATTACCTGTAACAATAGAGAAAATGGTTTAAAACTGATTGTCAAATTGATGAAATTTCGACTAACGAAACCATGAAATGTATTTTTTGTAATTAATTGACATTGAGTACCTATATCATTCAAGATGCACATTGTTCAATTCAAACCTAATGAAAAGGTAAACAAGTTTACCTTCATCAAAAGATACTCTTCTGATGGGGCTTCCTTCATGAATCTATTAACTTCTTCTGTTGTTAGAACTTTTGATTTGTTTGCCTGATAATAATAATAATAATAATAATACATTTATTATTTATCTCATAATTACACAATTATTTCACATAAATCATACCAACTGCTTGCCTTTTTAAGAAAGCCACCAGTTTTGGATATTTTGAAATATCACCTCCTTCTTTTACCATCAGCATAGACTTGAGCATCGAATATTTTGCCCACATTGTCGCAGGATTCATCTTTTTGGAGATATCCAAGAAGTACGCCAAAAGGATATTCTCATTCAGGCCGTTTTCCACCTTATAGGTTTTTCTCCACACGTTGAAGAGCTGGTATTCCTTCTCATAACGAGCAGAAGACTTCGTAGGCACCACGTATTTTCACGTATTCACTCGCAGCAATATTTCACTTTTTAAAACTCGACAACCGGAATTCAGGACTGATTTTTCGCACACAGCCCTATACCACCGTGTTCGTAATGAAATAATCTTTATTTTAATTTAACTTTAATTTATTAACCACACCGATTTACCTGTTTATACTTGCCTACCCAAGAGTTGTGACTGAAAAAAAATAGTCAACCTAACGTTTGCATATTCTATGGGCTTCATACTTTCGATTGGTATGGAATTTGTCTATTAACCAAACTAGTGAAATGTTTAAATAAAAAAAAAAATAATTGTTAATTAATCATATTCTGGACTGAAATTTTTTAGACAACCCATTTGCAATATATTTATTGACATATTGGATATAAAATACTTTTCATCCATTAACCAGCTCGTTGAAGGTCATTTTATAGTGGGATCCTATATACTATTTGTAAAGAGGTTACTCCCGCTACCTACTCTCTGTCTGTGTGTCTGAAACCGTGGTTGTTCAAGCAGACACTCGGACGTACCACGTTGATCGCCTGCCTAATAATTTATCTCGGCGACAAACGCTTCTCGTTTGAGTTGTTTTGACGGGTGCGTGACCCTGCCGGCCTCTCGCACCTCTCCCTCGCCCCCAGCAGCTTTAATAATTATGCCATACGTCCGTTGATTAACAGTTCAAAGACCTTGCATTGCAATCGCGTATGAAATCGCACTCCCAGTCGATTAGTTTCAAATTTTATATATGGCGGTGGCGACAGGATCGATTCACTGAACGGTCACATTCGACTCCGAGGAGAGATTTATGGACTCATTTGACGTCCTGTGATATGTCAGTATTGGATTTCTAAGCCGTTTTTGTCAATCTTTCAGTATTTGTATTCCAGTTAAGGTATTTGCTTAAAATGATTACTAATTATGCTACTGGTCGACTCGACGGAGTTAATAAGCTTAGGATAATTAGCTAAGATCAGTTGACTTTAAAAATTAGCTTGTTGGCAATAAGGGAAATTATTTTATACGCGGCCGGGCGTTAAGTGTCAAGATGAAATAGATATTAAGGTAGCTAAGTTAATCACAGATCACTGGCATCCCTTGAAACAGGATACAAACAATTCAAATCACAACTAAAAATATCGTAAGAATTACATATAGTACAGTAATTATTTGACATAAATGCAGTAGGAGACTTTATCCCCATACTGGTGATATCAGCAGGACAATAAAAAGTAAAAGGAGCACGACTAGCTGGTCCTACTGTCAATAAATTTAATTGGTTTAAAAATTTTGGGCAGTCGACACTGTTATGCAAAAGAGCGTGTAAAAATTTTAAGCTATGAAAGTTCTTCTGAATTGAAGAGAATCAACATGAAATCGGGCCAACGAAAGTTTGTAGTCGCTTCCACGTTTAGGGTATCTACCATCTATCCGAAAGGCCATTAACTTTAGAATTTTTGTCTGTACAATTGCATTTGTGTAAACATTGTACAAAACAACCCAAACATATGTGTTAAATAATTTAAATAGCAAAGCATTATCACGAAAATCACGACCTTGTCTTATCACAAAGCCCAATGCTCTGAGACTTGAAGAAGCCAAATGCTGTATATGACTACTAAAAGTTAATTTGTTGTTAAAGAAAATAGCTATATTTAGATTTAAATAATTGAAATTACACCATTCACAACCCTATTCAATTGATCTTGAAGTTGAATGCAATGATCAATACTTGACACGGAGAAAAATATTTTAAATCATCTGCATATAACAATCTATGGCAACAAAATACGTCTGTCGCCTAAGCAATTCCTCTTTATTAATAACTGGATAAGCATATACTTTGGTTTTTACTGCACCCCACAAAAAATAATCGCAAAGGGTTAAGTTTGGTGCTCGAGGTGGCTATTTTATAGGAGCATCGTTTCCTCTTCCGATCCACCTGTTATGATACAGAATATTGTAGACTATTGTAGATTACGAATAAATTCACTTGTAATAACAATTTTAGGTTTATTAACAAATTGTAAAATGTACAGGTCTATTCATTACATAGTGAGAAACCAGAATGAATAATGATTACGCGCAAAAACCTTATCGTACCATATAAGAAATGTTCAACGATAAATACATGACGCGGTCGCTTTACAAAAAGATCTACCAATTCACAGGAGCCGTTCTGAAGGGTATCACTACTCGCTACACCACCGTGCATAAACCACATGAGTAACGATAAATCATCCAATAAATTAGGTAATACTTGCTGTAAAAAATTTAAATAATTGACCCCATTTAATCGATGAGGAAGCAACATATTGAAAATGTCTTATTTCATTATAGTGTGGATCTTCATCAGCATAAACGTGTTTGTTATGGTTATTAATAATTCCTGACCTAATGAAACATGCTTTATCTGTAAATGTTTTTGCTGAAGTTGATATCATGGGCTCTTTGATCTTGTATAAAATTGAAAAATCCAAACGTTTTTCAGGGTCAATGGATGTAGTAACTGCTCCTTCAAAACATCATAAACTATGGTTTTTGGTATCCCTATTTCATGTTCAATACGTCTTGCACTAATTTTTGGGTTCTGTTCTATCTTATCTAGGATTTGTTCCTCCACCTCTATAGTTTTCGTGGTACGTTGACGCCCTTGAGCCGCATTCATTTGGTGGAAGGAACCAAATTCGCGAAGTCGCCTTTCGATATTGGCAAAAGTTTGATGATTTGGCACTCGTCGATGAGGGAATCTGTCCATGTAGACCCTAACACTTTTGCGGCCGTTACCTTGACAAAATCCATAAACCAAAAGCATATCTACTTATTCAGAATATGTATACGTATCCATGATGATATAATGAAAAATGAGGAGTAAAAACAAATACAACAATAACGACAACAAATAAAGTAAGATCTAAAGTAACTAGTAATTGAGCAAGAAGAATAAACCGAGAGATTAATTTCAGTAGCTGATTAGATTTGACACATAACTGACACTTAAAATATCAGAGCCAACTTCTGGTACTTCGTTATTTGTTGCAGAACGAATGCTGATATTGTTGACATACGTGAAAGAATAAAAAAACAGGAGGTTAAAAAAATATGTGCTTATATTTGCATGATGCATGATTTTTCTTATATTTCTAATGACTGCAAAATATTTTAAATAATGTCAAAAAGTGTCGGTTAAACTTATAACTGCGTAGCCCAAAAATGGTTAAAATCGATCAAGTCGTTTTCGAAATATTCGGAATAAACAAAAAATTTTCGCGAACTTTGGCGCTCTCTAGCGACTAAACGAAGCAATGTTGGAAATAAGGGCTAAATTGGGCTAAATCGGCTAAATATGAAAAAATTTGTCACTTTGCTAAAGATTTTTCGAGTACTAAATATGGTGTGCATGAAAACCACGTTTATTGATAATATGGCTAAACATCAGTCGCAACTGTTAATTCCGCTCTAATAAAAATGACGTAATTTTAGTTATAGATGAATAAGTATAGCTTCTCTACACAAAATTAATTTCTCCATCATAATTGTCAATCAAGCGTATCAGAATAGGACCAAAAAAAAGATACAATTAGAATGTATTGTAAAAAATCTGCCAAGAGCGGTCTCTACGATATGCGGCACTACTTACTCCTTCGCAATGCTTGTACTTATCTAAAACATAACTGTACTAAATTTCAACATGATTGGACGTTTCGTTTCTTAATTATGCCCATAATAAGAAAACAATTTTTTTTGAAGCCCTGTAACTTCCAAACGAGGCACTTTTGTACTAAGCTAAATTTATTAAAATCGGTTCTATTTGATCACAGGAAGCTATGTTTAAGCTGGGTCCCATTACTTTCCGGGCACCCTGTATATTATATACTTTTGCTCTATGTTGCATTTATTTATGGACACCCTATATAAATGGTACATAAGGGTCAGATTCTGTACAATTTCAATCTCGACAATTGTTGCTGCTTGTCAGTGTATTGTATGTTTTGTTCTTTCATTTAAATGTCTACAAATGATGGACAGCAGTATAAAAATAGCTGTTCCTTCGAACGCATTATTTCAATTATTTAGGAACAGGTTGAAAAAAATCTGTTATCTTATAATTAATAAATTGATGGGATTAACTGATAACTGTTATTACATCATGGTGTGTGACAGATATTGGTTACTAATTTATTTTTAGCTGACAAGTAGCAGATATCCTATAATCTAACGGGTAACTTCGGACAAAGCTCTTGTTTGCAACGTACCAATTATTTTCTTTTGTACATTTTGAAACTAGGTTATAACCTACAAGTTCAGGTGAATATTTAATTATAGAAAGTGTTTTCAAAAGAAGTAGTAGAAATGGTACCGGTAAATCTACAACCAAAAAGAACACATTTGCATAAAAATGAGCTCAGTGAAATGTTCACCTCTTTGGAGGGGTTGGAAGGGGTTGAAGCATCCTCTAAGTTATTTTTTGCTACAACTTATTTGTTTGACAAAAATTGAGTAGCCTTGTTTATTTTAAAACTTGCTTCTCTTACTTTCTTGTTTTAAAACTAACCATTTATTAAAAATATATATAATTCCTTATCATTCGCATAACAACTCACACGATTGCAACTGAGAAATATGTAAGTAGGCGGCTGTCATGCTAATTTCTGTCATCAGACCTTTCGTGAGTGCTTCCTTAGATTTGTTATTTAATAATTTTATTTTTTACAATAACTTAGAAAGAGTTATTTTACTAATGATGACTATATTGACATGCTGCGAATATTTTTTGAATGTCGGAAATAATGTGCCGCAGCAAGAAGAAAAGTCAAAAAGCCTGTTTACAAAGAGTCGTTTTGGTGTTGTTTGTTGCTTATGTCACTAGAGTATTTTAAAATAATTAAATTTACTATCTGATTATTTTAATCCTTAAATCTGATTCATATTCATAATCAAAAGCGAATTGCATTATTTGGGAATATCGGCGCACAAGCTCAACTTGATTCTGCATAAAGAAAAGCTTATAAAAAGTAAGTACGTTTTATCTAACACCTTTTACTGTATATAATTTTTCAGACCTTTTAAACTTACACTACGAGGGCATAATGAATCTGAAAATTCTGAAGATCCTGATACTTTTCGAGGATTAGTCAATTTTACGTTGATAAAACACTTTGAATGAATACGCTACAAATGCAACAATTTTTAAAGGCACCTCAAAATATATGTTTGTCATTAGAAAATATATATTTCACTTCAGTACCGAACTGTCATGAACATGCTGTGTTTGTGGTCCTGAATGGCAACGCTGTTGCGCTTCAATATACCTTCAGTATTCGAACGCATCATCAGAAATTTGTAGCGTACTAAGAGCGCCGTGTTGCCGATTGTTACGGGATGATTTATTTATCTTTTGAAAAGTCGAGTTATAATTTTTTGATTTTCGATTTGCAGGTTTCCCGAATACGTGGTTAAAATTAATGACATCATGACTGAATCATCCTATATGTGAAAGGGCAAAAAAACTAAACATATGTCATAAATGAATAGAAATGGCAATAACTGAAGCTCGCACTTCGTTCGCAGATTTGTTAAAACAAATTTAATCTTATTCATGCCAGCTAATCGACAGGAACATCCCATTTATTTAACATCCCCTCAGAATTATCATGAGAAAATGCAAATTTGCATTCTTGATCATTATCATTGCAGTTATTCTCCATAAAAAATTGGAGAACACACATGGTTTTTGCTAAAGGAATATAAGGCTCCAAGAATTGTAAATATAATAATAATAATAATAATGATCATGATGATGATGATGATGATGATGATGATGATGATGATGATGATGATGATAATAATGATAATGATAATGATAATGATAATGATAATGATAATAATATGCTTTATTAGCCCAACAGGTAACCCTAATTACAGGACCAGCAGAAATATAAAAGAAACACTATAATAAATAACAGCTGTTAAAGATAAACTAATTAATAAACATAGCTATGTAGAGTTGGAGCAAAAATGTAAATATGTTATTTAACAACATAATCTTCACACAAATATAAATAGCTCACACAATACATATCCGTAATACATAGGTAACACCTATAATATATACACAGACATACACTGAATTTTTACTTATACATAAAAAATTAATAAAAACTATTTGAATCTGAATTTGAAACTATTGGATATGAATATTTGAAATTTATACATGAAATACTTGTCTAGCATATTGCACTAACTTTTTAAGATTTGAAAAGTATACATCAAAATATGGACTCAGTTCATTGAAGTAGGTATACATACAATACACTGGCGACTTCAACAACATATTAGTCTTATGATGTTTAGACTGAAACGTTATATTTTGTCTTGAATTCATTCTGGGGACGTGCAGATTTATTTGAGCAAGTAATTCTGGACAGTCAACTTTATTTTTCAATAATTTACATAAAAAAATAAGACATGCACATATTCTTCTAAATTCTTAACTGTCCATATTATGCCTTTCTAAAAGAAGACTATTCTCAATCCCCCTTTCCGGATATGTACCAGTCATTCTAAATGATAGGAATTTTAAAAATTTTCTTTGAACCTGTTCAATCGCCTGCTTATGAAAGGCATACAATGGGGACCAAACTACCGATGCATATTCGACCTTAGATCGAACATAAGCAAAATATAAAGATTTCAGACATTTATCATTGGAAAAACTTTTGCAGTTTCTTATAATAAATCCCAGCATTTTAATTGCTTCTTTCGATTTCATCTGAATATGTTCTACAAAACTTAATTCCGAATCAAAAAGTACACCCAAATCTCTAATCAAAAATTTTCTTTCCAATGCAACACAGTCAATATTGTAGTTGTAGTCGATGTATTGTCTTTTTTTTGTAAATGATATTATTTTGCATTTATCAATGTTAATGTTAACTTTGTTCAGTCCACACCAACCTACAATCTTACCAAGTTCAATTTGTAGCTGTCGTCAATCGTATATGGAAGTTATTGATTTAAAAATTTTTAAGTCATCGGCAAAAACTAGAGATCTACATTGCAGCTCAACACACAGATCATTAATAAATAAAAGAAATAAAAGAGGACCAAGATTGGATCCTTGCGGAACTCCCGACGTCGGCATATATGCTACCGAACTGTAACCATTATAAAAAATAAATTGATGCCTGTTTGTTAAATAGGACTTGAAGAATTTCAACAGTCTTTCACCAAAACCAAAATTAGATAATTTTATTATCAATAAGTTATGATCTATGCGGTCAAACGCTTTGGTGAAATCCGTATATAGAGTATCAACTTGTCCCTGGCTATCCAATGTATGTAAAACAGTCAGGTTGGTTACAGTAGACCTATTAGGTATAAACCCGTGTTGAGTTGGTGATAAGAGTAATTTTACGCTATCGTATATTCTATTATATAAAATAATTTCAAGCATCTTGAAAAATGTACATAGATTACAATATACTCAGGAATTTTTTAAATGGATTGAATTCCCACTCGAATTTTTCGCTGCATTCGAGAATAGAGGTCCAAGAGTGGTTCTTATTTAGACGTGTTTAGAGCAGGTTACTAGGAACCGTACGTTGGATACGTAGTTAGAAGCAACGTTATATTACAATGTTCATTTTGACGGCATAAAAATATTCTATAGCGACTACACTCAACTGGTGCTTCTATTTTATATGCTCAACGGCTATTTAACGATTCTAAAGTTCGCGAAGATTTAGCATATTCATACATACATTTTAATTATTCACGAATACCGTCAGTTATTCGCCGTCTTGAAGCAACTGTGACAACATCAGGATATTCGATAAATGACGCAGTAAATAATGTTTTTTTATGCGACAGTATATCTCACAAATATAAGGACCTAGTGCTAAACGTGTGAAGAAAAAAAATGATACCGTTTTGCCGAACAATCCGGTATTTCTTGACTTTATGCCATATAGTAGACTTTTTTATGGCAAAGAAGTAGAGAAGAAGAGTTTTTTGAACTCACCCTAAATGTGCCATACATGAACAATTATATATACTTTAAATATGCCCCACTGACATCTATGGATGTTTTAACACACATTTTCGAAACAGAATTACTAGTGACAAACGCCACAGCCTAACACCTGAAAATTTACAGCAGTAGCTGGTTATTCAATTTTATTCTAGCAATAGAAGTGAATAGTTATGTAGTGTTTTGTAAACTAATAAACTTACTGGAAATTATAAATTACCAGTCCAAGGTAAGATTGGTTGATGTTAACTTTTCGTAGGTATATTTTTGCACCTTGGTTTCTACAAACATTAACATCCCGAGTGCGGCCCTGATAATGACGTCATCTGCTAATGAAGTGCGGGCTTTAGCAATAATTCACTGAATATTGCAGATTTGGAACTCGGTAGGTGTAGCCTGTGTAGGTTTTTTGACTAGGAGTAAGAATAAACAAATGTGACGGAGCAAGAGAGTGATTTTACTATTCGCAAGAGCTAGGAAGTTATATGAATTAGCCATTATAAAAGCTGTTCAGTTAAAAGGATAAAGTTACATTAGGAACTCTACAATCGTAGGAGTTCGTCTACTGATTCACTGTTGGAGGCAATGTGAAATGAGATTCATATACAGGGTGTTAAAAAAAGAGTGTAAAATATTTAATGAGGTAATAGTATGAACCAAAATTAGCAGAAAAGTCTCATTAAACATGGGTCCGCAAAGTAACGGTTGTGCAGATTAATGGGAACGCCACCGAAGCGCGACGTCTTTATGTTGACGCTTATCCAAATCGTCAGATTCCTTCACAACGCATGTTTGGAAGAATTCACCAGAGATTGCGTGATACCGGTTCCTTGAGCAAACAGTGCCATTTATCCGGAAGACCAAGGTCGGTATCCACTCCTAGAGCAGAAGAAGAAATTCTAGCACTGGTAGAGTGTGCGGAGAATATCAGCCGAGGTAGGAATTAGTGGTCCTCTTGTTTGGAGAACCCTTCACGAGCAACTGCTTTCCATAACATGTGCAACGAGTACAGGCCTTAAATCCAATAAATGATCATCAAGCATGATGGTGCTCCAGCTCATTTTTTCATGGCCGTTAGAGAGCATTTACACCAAACTTTTCGACATAGATGGGTAGGAACGGCCGGACCTGTTTTATGGCCTCCAAGATCGCCTGATCTGAACCCTCTAGATTTCTTTGTTTGAGGATATTTGAAGACATTAGTGTATGGTACTCCTGTAAATAGCCTGGAAGAGCTACAGCTACGGATTAATCAAAAGTGTCAAGAAATCCAAACCAAGGAGGGTGTTTTCGAAATAGTTCGAATGTCGTTGAGACGAAGATGTCGTACCTGCTTGGAAAGGGACGGTGGGCACATAAAATAAAATGTTTGAAAAACGAATAGTGGTCCATATCTCCGCAACCGTTACTTTGCGGACCCATGTTTATTAACACTTTTCTGCTTATTTTAGTTCATACTATTACCTCCTGAAATATTTTACACTCTTTTTTTAACACCCTGTATTTACAATCTGTATTAGAACTATTAAAGATTGCTTTATTCGTTCTAAATTAGAGACGTATAGTACGTGAAACGCGCTTTACTATGAAAACGGCGTCATGTAACAAAGAGAAACTCCAATTTTATTGACCACAGCGAGTAACAGTTCAAAGACCTTTGTATTGCAATCGCGTAACAGTCCACGCTTTGGCCGTGGTCATTTTCGAATTTTAATGAACGACACATTTCAAATTTAATACGTGAGGCAAAGTTTCATCATATCGGATTGACGTGGCGTTTTTGCGGCGCTGCCACCGCTAATTGGGTTTACCTTCGATTGGAAATGCGTGCATGCATAAAATGCAACCGGGCAAAAATGCAAATGAGTCGTAATGTGTGCACCCAGCGCTCAACCCCACATCCAACAGTTTCCGCACTGTGGTGGTTCATAAATTCTAATATCGTGAATATTTTCTAGTTTTTTAATGCTGACAGTATCTGGGGAATAAATCACCGTTACATGTATTAGATTTCCGTGATTTCCGTTGTGGTGTCTATTATGGCCCTTACAAATATAAATTAATTTATTCTAAAAGATACAAAAACGTTGAAACAATTTGAATTAGAATAAAAACTCGAAAGAGTAATAGTAGCACTTCCAACTCATCATAAAATCTTGAACTGGTAGTAGCATTTCCAAATGTGAAATTATGTATCTGATCCATTTGATCTGTCTGACGCAATATAGTGCAACTTATTGGATTGGGTGGTTAGGTAGATCTCATCTATACTGATTTCCAAAGCATTCGATCGACTGGACCATGGTATTCTACTGTTAAAATTATCAAATTTCGAGGGGTCCGCGATGCTTCTAAACCGCGACTTCATAGTGTGTCCTCTCCTTTAGTGAGCGCATTATTGTGTAAATATTTTTACTACTGAGTACAATCTAATATCAGATAATAATAGCTCTGAGTCAGGTACAGATAAGAGTGATGGTTGGTTCTACAGTTTACTTTACTGTAGTAAAAAGAGGAATAGTAGAAAAGAAAAACCAATTTGGTTTGTCTATTGATAATAAGCAGACTAAGATGAAAATACGAGGGGCCTCTCACCTATAGCAGTAGGTGTACAACATAGTAGCAGTACATAAGGTAGTACATGGCAGTATTCTAGTAGATTAAGGCAGGACATGGCAGTACTAAAACAGGCTCGATATTATAAAGGCAGGGCCTAGCAGAAGCAAAGCAGGACCTAGAAATAACGCAGGGCCTAGTAGTATAAGGGCAAGACCTGGTAGTGCAAAGGCAGGATCTGATAGTATAGGGTCTGTACATTTGTCTAGATCGTGACAATATTTATTATTTTAAACGTCTATTACCTTTTCAAGCCAATTTTGTCGCTATTTTGTGTCACCTATTTCAATTTTAGATGTGCCATTTTAGAATGCAATGGTGGCAAATAAAAATAATGTTTTTTCCATTCAACTCAATTAAACATTTGTTACGGTCTTGCGTTTGTCTAAACACGAAAAATGGTCATTAGTGAAATTTGAATAATATTAATGGTTTGTTGTTCATTTTTTAACAATTTGTTCTAATGCTGCGTCCAGATTCCAGACTATATAAGCGAACAAGAGCGAATATTAAAAAAAATAGTTAGTTTGTGAATTGTCAAAAAATTACCAAACACATTAAAACATTTTTATTTTACATTGGAAAACAAGGATATAGTAGGAGTAACTTTAAATAATTTTTTTAGTAGCAATTTTTTTAAGTTGTGTTCTATGCTCCACAAAGACCAAAGACCAAAAGGTTTTTCATCACATAATCTCGTTTATAATTTTTTACCTTTTCTGAAGTTGAACTTGATCTCTCCTCACTACAGTTACTTACCGCCATAAGTAAAAATATACTCAATGCAACATCTTATTTTTTTTCTCTCATAACTATTACTTTTTTTTAATATTGCTCCTGAAGTGTATTTGCTTTTATTAACAAAAATAGTTTTTATTATCGAAAACCTTTATTTTTTTCTATTATTATTTTATTTGTTATATTATGATAAAAAGTAAAAATTTGTTATATCTATACCATTGGCTTAATTAGGTTAATTTACTCTTTTCATTTTTTGTAGCAATTTTTGTGTTAACAAAAGTAGTCAAAGACCCCTAGGCTATACGTCTAACCTACTCAGCCTATAATGAATAATCCGGTCCTGATTAAGACGTTGGAAATAATTTGCTAGTGTTTTCTTGGTTCTTTTATTTCTATGACAAAACTTTAGATATGTCAAAAATATGAAAAATAAAATTTGTCGCTACTTCTGTGATATTAAGGCAGGACCTGCAGAAATATAACAGTACATGTTTTACCTTAATTTAAATCATTTTTATTTGGAGTGTACAATACAGGGTATCCCAACGAAAATTTGACCCCCCCTATAATTGTAAAACCGAATAATATTTAAAAATTCGCCGAGACCCGTCGATTTTTGTTCTTGGGGGGAGCTTTTTTGACAGTCATCCCCCTAATGCCTAGCAACCCCAACTTAAAAATTTCAAATGCAACTACCCCACTTGTGGCACATCATTTTAAAGCCCTTTTCATTGCGAATACAGTGACGTACCGTTTTTAGAAATCGGTTGAGATTTGACAGAATTATTGGTTACAAACGAAAAGATGACAAACCAACTTACGCGTAGTAATTTCTACACAAATGCCCACCACTAATAAGTTTTTCATCTACTACACATGACCGCATTACCTAATTGTTATTGATGTGTCTATCAGTTTACAAAAAAGTCAGAAATGAAATAATGTAGAATTAAAATCGACGGGTCTCGGCGAATTTTCAAATATTATTCGGTTTTCCAATTATAGGGGGGGTCAAATTTTAGTTGGGATACCCTGTATAAACCTTATAGGGAACATATTTTGTGGCGAAATAGAGATTGTAGCGAAGTGTGACCACATTTGTGTGCAAAACATAGAAAAACGTTGTATTTTATCACATTCCTGCTTTGAATAAAACATATCATTTTTCACTTTCAGCAGCAGTCAATATATTCATATTTTATAACCAGAAGCGAGATCCCAGTCGAAATTTATTTTTGTCAGAATTTGTGCCTCCTCCAAATAGAAATATTTCATTATGGATATTTATATAGAAGTAGATCCAATAGATACCCTTTAGACTTTTTATTGACAAATTTAATATGAAGGATGACCCCGCAAACATAAATGGAAAGTTATAATATTTCTGTCTGGGTCTGGGTTGGTCTTCCAAAATGTTATTGCTTGTTATAAAATTCTGTGTCCTTATGCATACATAAATATTTCTTTAGTACTTTCCATTTAAAACGGATTTCGACTTTAATCTTGGCAAGATATGTAAATAATAAAAAAAATATGTAGAGCTTAATGTATGTGTTATTCACATATATGGAATATTCACTGAAACTTTAAATGTTATATCCTCAAGTACTATTTTATTATATTAATAAAAAAGGCATAATCTTTACATATCAGTATTTGGAATGGGAATGGGAAAATTGTATGATTTTTGCAGAATAATATATTATTTTAATCGAAATGGCGTTTGTCCAATACAATTTCGTGGAAAATTTGGCCTGAAACAGTATTTAAAAATGTATTCTGGCCATGCCCCCATAAAACGGTCACCGCTACAGTGTACCTATGACGTCAGACGCCATTCGCACGCAAATATTTCACGGTGCCAAAAAATTAATAGAAAAATATGATGTAGGGCGATGATTCGCGACGAATGGAAATATTGCAACATTTTTTGTTTGTGAAGTTTTTGTATGTAAGTTTAATTGGAAATACATATAGGTTTAAGTTCACTGAAAAAATGAAACTGTAAAGTTGTAAAGAATCAGTAATTTTTCCATTAAGCTACCAGAATGTATACAGAGCATTAAGAAAATCATGTAGTAAAGCAAACTTACGTTTAACAATACCATAAGTTTACCTCATTATCACTAATAATTATGACATTACCTACACATTATTTACACTATCTAAGACCCACAAATACTACAAAAGGGCAAAAATACAAGAACACCGTAACCTGCAGCTGTATCCACGGAAACAAACTGCTATCAACGGCGTGTAAATGATATCGTGTTTTCGGCCACGTGGCTTTGTTTACATTCTATGGCAATTTATTAATGTTAATATTTTAAATATTATGTGATTATTGCCGCCAGAAACATGTTCTGACATTTCAATATATTTGAAAGATTACCTTGTAATAATATAAAATTCATGCAACTTCTCCATTATTTTTCTTCCAATATCTACATAGATGGTTTCACTGACTCTTGCTTGATGATAAAAAAAGTAATAACAAATAATAATCAAGACACCATCAATTTTGTTTTTAGAAAGAAGCATTTTGTGTTATCGAGTCGATATGTGCGTCAAAAAAATTTGAACTATTTGAATTATTCTTAGGATATTCTTGAACAACTTGTACAACTTACAATTATAAGTAAGTAATTATCGTGTTCTTTTCTGGAAAATTATATTGTGCACCATTTAATCAAACGTTTATGAGAATTGTAATATCCATATAATATAAAAAGGTCTTAGAATATGACAGTCATATAAAAATCGAACAGGATAGCAGCAAATATATTATAATTAGAATATTTGAAATAAGAAAAAATAATATCGTTTATAAATGTACTAAAAAGAAGAGGTTCTAGGCAAAGACCTTGCGGTATTCCAGAAGTTATATTATTAGCAATTGATAATGGGTACATCAAGATTTGTTTGTATAAAAGGCATTGGAATTAGTAATAACAAAAATCCAAGTTAATTGTAATTTTTCAAATATTTAATTTTATAGAAAATACCATAGATAAATATGTAAAGTAATGAAATGGGGCTGTAATTGCTGACTTCATCCTTAGAACCACTTTTAAAAATTGAAATTATTTGCCAGTGTTCTTCTCCCATAGTTACGAAGAGCGTAAATGGTTCCGAAGGTATATTCCGTTTCGTAATTAACTTGAATTAGTTTAATAGTACATATAGAAGTACAGAAAAATAATGGAAAATGTATACATATCAAAACAGATGTTTGAAAATCAGTATATGTATTTTATTAACAATGCTGTTTTAGGTACTATAGAGGTATAGGGGAATGGCTGGTAAGAGTACGCATTGTCTAAGTGTACGCAAGTTTTTTTATTATCACTATTATCAAAGGTTCAATAAGTTGTAATGAATCTATATCGTTATGTGTATATTTAGTTACAATTACACGTTTCATGTAGAAATTAAGGCAAGAAAAGTGAAATTTATCATCACTGATATTATATAGCATAGCTGTTAGGTTAGGCGGGAAATGCGTATATGTATACGATGTATAATGATGCAAGAGAGTAAGAGTATATACTGGATTATCGTGTATCCAGGCGTACTCTTGGGTGGTTGTGTAGTTAACGTTCTTTCAAATTCTATACTATGTAAATAAGTCGCGAAAATTCAAAAAATAAGCGAAGCGTTGTTGGTTCATCACGCAAATCACCAAGGTTTTAATATTTTCGAAGTGAAATATCTTTTCTCTCAAGAGATCCCTGCGATAATACGATTCTTGCAAATAATTGTAGACTGAGTGAAGATTACTGCATATTCTGAATTGGGGCTGTTTTTGGGCGACGATTTTGGCCATTCCTCTGACTAACTGTAAAAACCACAACATACCATTCTCGTTGCCAGTACCTATGCGTATGCTATTTTTTTCAGATTTTTTAGAAAAAATGCTAAAATAACTAATAGTATTTCTTTTATACAGAGTTATCTATGACTAAGTACAAAAATTTTAAAAAGGGATAGAGAAAATTAAGCATTAACGGCATCACTCTTCAAAAAAATTCCAAAACTTATTTATAAGGCGAAAAATTTGTTTTCGATATTAATTAAATCCTTATTTAACGCCGCCTATGCAACCCATCTGCTGCACGTTTAACATTTATAGAGTCATAGTAGATAACCAGCAACGCATCGGTAATATTCGCTGTCATAATTTAATTCCTTTTTTTTTGTAGTTTTGTGTTATTCTTCAGTTTTTTGTGCCTATTTTTAATTTTAAATGTTTTATAGTTATTCAATAAAGGAGTTTGCGTCGAGTACAGATATGTTCCCACAATATAGGTTGCCGGTTTGTTTTTCTAGGTTATGGGACAAGACTGCTGTGGGTTTCTATTATCTATTAGTACCTATCTGTTCTTTTCTTATAATAAATACGCATTTTAACTAACTGTACCTACAGGAAGTGTGTTTTATCGGTAGTGAGTGGTTGTAATGACTGAAAATGTAGTTTTGGGAGTTTGTAACGAAATAATGAAAAAGAATGCAAAATACTGCAGCTAACTAGATTAATTGTTACCTATCTATCAGGTATTATTACTAATAAGAATGTTAATTTATGTCGTTTCTTCATTTAGAAACGCTGCAAGAGAATCAACCGCATGGTAGTTGACATTGTTGACAGATGTAACCTTTATCTATGGATTTAAGCCATCTCAGCCGATGCTATCATAGGCGCTGATTTTCCGCAGGAAAAGAGGGTTTTGCCCCATTTTTTAAATATCCAGCTAACATTCTGGAATAATTTGTTTATTGTCTTTTAGGCCTTCCTGAGTACGTGGTTAAATTGTGTGTACTTAGTCATAGTTAATCCTGTATAAATAACATTTTCAGTTATCACTGGTAAACTTTTTAAATTTTTTTACTGATCAGCTTTCTTGAAATCCGTACTCCTACCCTCCATTCCCTTATTTTCAGACAGACTACACTTACAATATAACTTTTAGCATATCATATTCATAAAGCCTCTATATATCCAGTTACCAAGGCAGTTATAGATTACTGCGGTAAGCACTAACTGAAATTTATAGTCGTGCTGTCATAACTGCTTCTCAGGAATATTTAAAATTGTCTGAAATCCTAACCTTTATATTGCAGTAACCTCGATTTTCCTTCGGTTGCTTGTAATTTATTTGATACAGTTAGACTGTGGTACTCCTATTGATTCATATTCATTTGAACTCGGTAATAAAAATATCAATATGCCCTCATTTTATGTGCGACGATCTACTTTTCCGCACTTAGTGCAATAATTTGCGTTCCAGTTTTTACTCTTACGGTTGGAAGCCATAAATTACACCGAATGAGCCAATAAATCTCCCAATCTTAAGTTATCGGTTTTCCCGAAGAGTGGCGCAACTTTTGGTTTTGTTGTAATGTAGGTACGTAGTCTTGGATAAAGTTCATGATGCTATTTTTCATTATTTATAGACATGGGAGTAGGGGTTTAAAACTATCCGCCTTGGATATCTCACGATTAATTCTCAAGAAGAAGTTCAGAGTAAACAGAAAATTATGTTCCGTCGTTGCTTCTTTCGGCTACTCTAAAAATCTACTGTGGATGAGGAGGGTTCAGTAACTTTATTTATTTTTAAATACACATTTGAAACACCCATTTCCTGTACCATAAAACAGTGGCGGCTCGTCAGGTGACGCATCGCTTTACCTAGAATTACGGGTTGTACATACTACATGCCGCTTAAAATTATTTTTAATCTAAAATAAATTTTGTAATGTATATTTCGATTGTTTGTTTTTCAGATAAAAATACGCGGTTTATGTTTATAGCAATATTTAGCAAAAATAAATGCCTATATACGAAAAAAAAAAACTTTACATAAACTTTATATTGGCTTGAAATGTATTACAGAGTAAGCTGTCAATCATATTGAAAGGTCAGAACATGTGTCTGGTGGCAATAATTAAAATATTCATATAAATTGCCATGTAAACGAAACCACGTGATATGTGTACGTTCTTGATGACATAAACAGGTCTTCGATTTGTATGTTTTTGCTTATTTGTGGCATTTTTGTTCATATAGTGTAAATACTGTACAGGTAATTCTGTGCAAATTTTAAGATGAAACCGGGTTTTGTGTAAGTATAATCGGACGATTATTATTAATATGCCACTATAGTCTGTTTGGATGTGAAAGAGAGTAATAAAATCCCGAGATAAGAACCGGCCATGGGCGTGGTAATATTTGGTTTCAGGTAATTATCAGGTAACACTAATGCTAACAGGTAATGGGTGTACATTAGTATATTTTACTGGATACATCATAGGCCAGGAGCCACTGTATTGTGACAGATCAATCCAGTCTTAGAGCTGAATATACGAAGACATGTTAGCGCAGTAGAGTAAAATTCGACTTGTGTTTAGTGACTATTGTGCCAGTGGATATAATATTGTTTGGGTAAAATGTCGAGCTTATCAGATTACGTACCTGCTAAACGCGTGAAAAGATGTGCGCTGTCTCAGAATGAGAAGATTATTATATTAAATGTATTTAATGTATTGAAACACCAAAATCCTACAGTGTTGACGACATCGTGGAAAAGTGTGCCAAAATGACAGGGATTGGAAAATCGACTATCTACAGACCTTTAAAATTATTATTATTAAATGTATTTAATGCATTGAAACACCAAAATCCAACAGTGTTGACGACATCGTGGAAAAGTGTTCCAAAATGACAGGGATTGGAAAATCGACTATCTACAGACCTTTAAAGGAAACAAAAAATGAACAATATACTGTAAATACTCCAAAATCATCTACAGGGAGGTTAAAAGTTGTTATAGATGATTTCTTCAAAAATGTCATTAGCAGAAAAGTACACTCATTTTATTTTAAAAAATAAATACCAACGCTAAGCAAAACGATTTGCCAAAAATCAGTAGAAGCAAATTATGGGCCGTCTTATGAGAGTTGAATTTTTGCTGGGAAAAGCAGAACAGGAAGTCAGTTCTTATCGATAAAGATGAAATTATTTGTTGGCGAAGATCCTACTTAAAATCAATTAGAAAATTCCGTGACGAAGGGAGGAATATTTATTATCTACACGAAACTTGGGTCAACGAGGGATATACTGTAACAAAAGTATGGCAAGATAAAAATGTAAAAAGCTTTCGATAAGTATTTTTGGATGGACTTTCAACAGGGTTCAAGGCACCTTCAGGTAAAGGGCGAAGATTAATAGTGACACATATAGGTAGTGCCAGTGGTTTTGTAGATGGCGGTTTACTTTTATTTGAATCTAAAAATACAGGTTATTATCACGAAGACATGAACGCAGATGTTTTCGAAGAGTATTTTACACATATGTTGGATCTTATTCCTCCGGGATCTGTAATTGTCATGGATAATGCCAGTTACCATTCACGGCAGACCGAGCGGACGCCTACGACTGCTTGGAGGAAAGCCGATATAATTCAATGGTTATCCGGAAAAGACATTTCTTTTGAAACAAATATGGTGAAAAAGGAACTTTTGACACTTGTCAATCTTAATAAAGATCAGAAAAAATATGTTATCGACGAAACGGCAACAAATCACCAAATAACGATACTATGGTTACCACCTTATCACTGTGAACTTAACCCAATCGAATTAGTCTGAGCGCAGGAAAAAGGAGATGTAGCGCGAAATAATACGATGTTTAAATTAAGTGACGTGAAAATTTTGTTAAAAAAATCCTTGGAACGAGTAACTGCAGATAACTGGTAAAGATGTATACATGTACAAAAAGAAGAGAAAATATGGGAACTCGATAACTTAATTGACGGTACTGTGGAACCTATCGTTATCAATCTAGGAGACGAAGATAATTCATCAGAATATTCAGAGGATGAATTTTAATATACCTACTTTTTATTTTCTTTATTGTACATTTGTACAACACTACATTTACTCACCATAATTTGAATTTTCAAAATACATATATTGTTGTGTGGAATAAAAGTTTATTCATTAAATTTACATAAATATTTTTATAATAATATTGAATAATTTTATTTGAATTACTAAAAACGCTCTTAACCCGGTTATGATGCTCATGTTTTGAAATGCTGTTTTTATATTGTTTACTTATAAGAGAAATGGACCGAGAAATTGAAGCGGCATAAACAAAGACGAATTGTCGGGAATTAAATTTTAGCTACCTGCTACAATTTAGTACAACCCGGTTGTACAAAGTTTTTTTAAAAGTACACCATATCTATACCGATAATACATAATATAAAAATATTGAATATAAGCACCAGTACTACATTTATTTACGATTTGCATACATAATAAGCTTTTATTACTCTTTCATTTCTAAGCAGACTATAGGTATATCCATGCGAACGTCGTCTGACGTCACAGGCTGTGACGGCCACCATTTTCTGGGGACATGGCCAGTCTTAAATACCGTTTTTAGGCTTTTAAAATAATACATTCTTTCCTCTGGACATATTTGGAAAAAACATGCAATTTTCCGATTTTCATAAAACGTCGCTAAACGTCTTCTTAAAAGCAAGGAGTACCGTGGAACTGACATCAGTCGAAATCCGCTGCCATTACAAAATAACAAATTCACGCGAAGTATCGTTTGTCCTTCCGTTTCCGTTATTGTTAAGTCCACGAGCCACTGCTAAAATATTTCTTTATCGTTGTAGGTAAATACAAAAAGACTAGACTCAATATTGATTGTAAGTTTTCAAAAACTGATGTCAAGGCTAAGTGTCGTAAAAGAAATAAATACGTAAATAATAGTCAATTATTGGGTGATAATATTGAAAAGTACGATTTTATCATACCCTTTTAAAGACAGAAAATGGTTATTTTGTGACAAGTATTACTTTGTCAGGTATTTTTTTGGTAATGTTTCCATTATTTATTTACTATTAAATATATTGGTAAACAAATACCACTAAATGCTTGTCACATTACTTATATAGCTCAAGTAAAAATAAATTCCATTATATTAAGAGTGGAATCATTCTTTATTAATAGGAATTGTAAGAAAATTAATTTGAATTGGCTTTAATACTTACCTTTACAGTAAAGTAAAATATTAGAATTATGTCTAACATTACATTATTACTTATTTGTGACATGTAGTTATTCTTATTATTTTGGAAATAGCAGATACCAACAAAATAATAACATATATCTCTGAAATGTTCGCATCCAGCTCTCCAGAGCCCTCTCAACGTCGTTATTTTTTATTAAAAATCCTCAGCTTGTCACATAAACATTTAGCACCACATTTTTTTATGTTAGTACCGTGATTGGAATGAAAGTGGCCATCGTAACTTAAAAAGTTGCGTTCTCAGTGTGCTAAGAACGCTTTGATAAAGCGTTTTAATATCCATGATTGTAGCAATGAATTGAATTGAGGGTTGTGTTACAAAGATCAGCAATGCATGAAATTTAAAGTAATGCAAACAAGTATCTTATAGTTAACATACGTAAGTTCTTATTTTTATATTCTACTATTACATTTTATAACAAATACGCCACTGGTTTAAATCACAATTATTTTTTTTTAGATTAAATGCCATTTCATTCATGCATTATACAGATAAAGGTTTGTTTCATTTGTTTGTATTTAATGATATAATTTATTTTCAACTTTAAGGTATTGTATCTTAGAAACGGTGGGCTTTCAAAAAATTCAAAAGCAAAGTACTGTTTCTTTGGATTCCTGAATGTATATGGTTAATATTCGGGCATTTTGTGCACATATTATTTGATGAGAATTTGGAAATATTAATTTTAACGTGTACAGTACTTATGCAAATAGAGCATCATTTTCAATATATAAAGTTATGTTAGATTCCATTGTTAGTGAGTAGGCCAAAAACCATCCTTCCATTGAAACATGTAGTCTATTATGGCTCACACCAAAGAAACTAATAACCTTATCGGATAAGATTAGCAAATTTTGTCGTAACAGATGCATCTTGTAGAATATGGAAAATCTCGTCTCCTCCCCTACAGAACAGGCATATAATATATGTTATATCAGTTCTTTATCTTGAAGATACAATCTTCACTCAGTCTCCGCGACTCAACTCAACTTGTATGTCATATATTTTTTTACCTAACAGAAACCAGCATGTAGGTCAACCTAAAGTTTCTGTAATCCACTAAGTATATCTACTAAGTTTTTAGCTCTTTTCCCGATGGCTTTTTTAAGATCTTGAGTGGGTTTATCTTTCAATTCATACCAGTATTTAGGGGTTTTATCCTTACTAAAATTAAGAGAATTGTTTTGGCAGAAGCCTAAGTCTTGCCATGAGGTTCAATCTGGATCAATAAATTTTGAAATCATACTCATGTAATCTGAGTGATAAGATATCCGAACAAGAGTCACTCTGTTGTTAGTTCCTATCTTCTCCAGAGCTTCTATCTTGAAATAAACGCATAGATTGGATTTAAGACTCTTCAAAGCTGCTGGAGAAATCTGAGACAATTGTTGGTGATTTGCATGTATGTTGCAATTGTTCCACTATCCAGACCCTTACTAACTCTATGGATTTCTGTTTGGACAGCCTTCTTCCTTGGATTACAACCATATATTCTAGCCCCCTCCACAGTTTGAATCTGTACGTATACCAATTACTGTACGCCTTTAAAATGTTAGTTCTATGCTACTTCCAATCATCTTTTCCAAGAAGTAGAATTTTAAAAGGCAGTTTGTAGTTGATTCTTGTAGAGGTAACATCTGAGACCATCAGCAGAGTACTGCGGTCCTTATATTCTCCATCAATTCTCAATTGTGCTTCATGACATTAACCTTCGTCATATTTATAGCTGTTTGTCTTAGTCCGGATACTTGATCTCCCTTCCCAATAATATAATGGAGAAGTGTTGAACCCAGTAGAATTGGCTGTTCTTTGAAGACTTTTGAACCATCAAAGCCACAACTTATCATAAATTGAAGTTTTACAATTTACTACTAAAATGTTTAATAATAATTATGTTTGTTCAACATATATGTATTTTTAAATTAAAAACTTTGAAACATATATGAGCCAGAAAGCTGTCAGATGCGTCTTATCATTCCGTATTATTTAATAACGTTTCCCATTGTTTGCCTGAATTCAGGAAACGTTCTTATCTATCACTTTCGTTAGCCGCTTCCCCATTTTCTGCATAATAAAATATTCTTTCTGACCCCACGTTAACCTTCAGTTAGCATCCATAAAGCGTATTATTACGGAACTGTGGATGAAATGGACGTATTTGAAATATTGATAAGTCCGTTCTAATATTTATAACACGATCACGCACCGAAGTAACTTCGGTAATTATAGCTTTCTGCCCTGTTATAAAACAAAAGCCCACACAATACTTCTACGCACGCAAACAAATCCTGCAGATGACTTCCCGTACTGCTGCAATTGGCTTTGATAGATTTTTTTTCTGCCACCGTGCGTAAACTTAAAACAATGCACGGCATAAAGGACATACATTTTGATATTTTTTAAAGAGATTTTATGTACAGGGTGTCCCTAAGCGAACGTACGCAAATTTACGTGAGACATAGGATGTGTCTACATTTAGTGGTCACTGGTTACTCAATACAACATTTAAAGCTATGACCTGTATTCTCTGCGGGTTAATACCCTGAACAAAATTGAATTACACCTGAAAAAACCTATAGTAAGCAGCCAAGGTTAATCGCCAACGGTGCCACCAGACATGTACCAGTTTCTAGCTTATTAGTTCTCATCAGTATGCCATAGGTGAGGCAACCGACGACCAACCCTGCTGCTAACATTCTGTGAGCCGACGAAAAGACAGTGTACGCGAGACGTAGCGCTTTCGAGCTTCATAGCTCGAAACCCTTTGCATATCTGACAGCGCCGCTGCAAAATCACTTAATAATGTCTTTACGGTATTTTTCTCGAATTGCATTCCCAGACTTAAACCCCTTAAACATAGTTTGTTTCGTGGAACATCAAATCTGTTGTTTACAAAACTGAAGAGAATTCTGTAAAAGAACTTCCGTTCGTCAAAATTTGCTATATCGTGCTCAAATGTAGAAATGGCAGAACAGAGCTATTGATGAAGTCAACCAAACTCAAAAATGTTTTTTCGCATTAATGTCGTAATTTGAGATTTATAAAAGAAATATTTTTTGTAAAAATATTTTTGCGCCGATTTATATACTAATCAAATGTTCTATAAATCTTCAAACTGAAAAAAAATAATTGTAGTTAACTGTAGAACTAATTGTTATGACTTCTTTCGAATAGTTAGTATTATTGTTAAAACTTTTCAAAGCGATATAAGTGTACTTTTGTAAAATATTGTTAGGTACATACGTACTAATCTCGATTAAAATTAAATGAAATATGTTTAGCATTTACTCTAAAAAAATTAACTGATTGACTGATACTTACCGCCAAATGGTACCTCACATTTTCGTGAAAATATTTGATATTTTCTGATACACATTTTCTGGAATTTTCTAGTTTTTCCCAGAAGAGCACATCCCATGAGGTAAAACAGTGTAAACATAAGAAACAAGTTTGTAAATATTATCCATACGTGCATATAACTGTTTAACAATTTTCTACAGATTTTCATTTATCTAGACATTTCAGTTTCAGTTATTAATTATTATTTTTTGATATAATAGACTAAACTTACATTATAAAAAGAGAGAGTGTTAAGGAATATGTACACAGTAAAGTTGTGGTTTAATTTTACACTGATATACTTAACGATGAAATGAATTGTTTTCATCCACACTGTGGTGTGGTAAAAGGATGTACGTTTTATATAAGAACTGTTTGTGTAAAAATTCTTCTAAATAAAAGGTATAATTTATGGTCCTGAATTAATTCCTAGTAGCCATGTACGATATGCTCACAGATAACGTACGTCGTGGAATAGAAAAATTTCAGATCGCAAACTCAACAATGGAAAACAATTTAGGTAGTTAATATTATTTTGATTATTAGTACATCTACTTGTCACAGTTCGATTTGTAAAATATTTATTATTATTTTTATGAAAATGTTGTTGATGATTTTGATAAACGTTTTAGTAAAATAAGTAAAGAAATATTCTATTTTAAATACAACTAAAGAAAACCTTTAACTTTTCAATGCTGTAACATTCTATTGAAGATTATAATAACAATGAATAATGTTCGTAGTAGGATTCTATAATTCTGTCAATAATTGATGTAATATAAACTAGTCGTAGTTATTTCATTTCTTCTTCTGCCGAGTATTCTATACATTATGTACCCTACATATTTCTCAATTCAATTAGTAAAATGATACATCTAATATATAAAATTCTCGTGTCACAGTTTTAGACGCCATACTCCTCGGAAACGGCTTGACCCATTTTTAAGAAATTTTATATGTATATTCGGTAGGTCTGAGAATCGGTCGTAATCTATTTTTCATAGCCCTAAGTGATAGAGGTGGTTCACCCCAAACAATTTTTTTTATTTTTTGGACAAATTTGTTTATTTTTATTTTTTTATAATGTGACATTAAAAAATACATACAACCCTTAATTTTCATACTTCTATCACAAGCCCCTATTTTTTAATAACCATTTTAGTAATTTAATCATTTTTAACCCTGGTCGATAACTGATTGATTATCACTAGATCAGGCTAGGCATCTACCGGTGTCACTTCTCACCCAGTAAACAGCACGGAGTAGGGATGAGAACGAAGCCGGTCTCCTGTCTCTCTCACAATAACCCTTCTCTCACTCCCTACACAGTTTTCGACCATTATTATTGTGTATGAATCGAGCGTAATAGTGACGTTTACAATTATCATTTTACCTCCTAAGTGTAATTCTCAAGTAAATTTATTATTAATTTGCTGGGCCATAATTATTTATTTTCTATTTTATCAATAATTAATAAAATTATTAATTTTAAGTGTAGTTCTCATTATTAGTTAATTAAGTGAACTACATAACCTCAAAAGTACCCGCCAACAACGGCTATTATTTTACTATATGGCTCTTTTTTTGTACAGTGAACAATGCCAACAAGACGTAAAGGGGCTAATTTGGGCCGTCAAACAAGTAAAATTACAGGCACGCGAAATAATTCAAAAAATTAATGTTTCGTGTTTTGTTTTTTTTATAGACCGTCATCGTTCACAGTACAACATTCCTCTTTTAGTCATCATATACCACATCTCCACACACTTACAATAAGTTAGTTATTTTTTATTTAACTGCCAAAGTATTCACTAGAAATAATTCATATGACAAAACAACGTTTGCCGGGTCACCTAGTTTAATTATAAATCCTTTTAATTTCTAAAATATAGTCAAGAAATGTAACGAGGTTTCACAAAGAGCTTTTATGTTGAAAGGTAAATATTTATATAGATACCTACGAGGGTGCATCAAATATAAACTGGCCTTTTTATTTTAACCCTGATTAGGGAAAGCGAGTGACGCAATGTCTTGATATGTTGGTGGGGATATAAGAAAAGAGAGAAACTAATGACGCAGTTGGGCAAATCAAGTCATACATATGTCTACTGAGCAACGTATTACTATTTATAATTATAATTTTTGTCCCGGGAGAGCGTAAAGTCTGCCGAAATTTTGTAGCGACTAACTGTTTTTTTTTTGCTGCTAAAACTATATCGAGGTCTATTACTGGCATAACAAATATTTAAATGATAAAGAGGCAGTGGAAGACGAGTCCTGCATGCTAACCCCGGACAAGCATCAATGCGGCGAACATTCGTGCGATCTCTGATCTGATTGAAGATGACCAGTGCAGTACAGTATGGGAAATTACTTTAAGTCGGAATATGGAAGTGCTTAGTCAACCATATTCGAAGACAGTTCCTCGCCTTATAGTTTGATTCTGACACACACAACAAGCAAGCATGTAGTGGCAATAACTTGGAGAAGCACGCACTACATCAAAAAGTTAAAATTCGTTTTTTGCAGGAAGAGTTATTGCCACTGTTTTTTTGAGATTGCAGAGGATTGCTGCTCATTGATTTTCTTCACCAGCGGTGCAGAACGCTGCATACTAGTGCCAGCTCCTTGATCAAGCAAATTTGGCCTGTCGACAAAAAAGAAAATTGTCTGTATGAAGTGACAATGTTGTTGGATAAGTACCTGGTAGATGGTTTTACTTGAGGTATTTATAAAATTATGCCATCTGAATTTGCATTAAACTACTTGTTTTAATTTGAAAAATAATAAGTAAAACTAGTGAATAATAATATTTAACATTTGTTTAATAAATTTTTATTGCTAATTACTATTGATTTAATTTCTCCTTAATCATTTTTAAAAATCCTTATTTATTACTTTTGTTTATTATATTTTCAGAATGAAACAGGTAACTTAACGTAGCGAAGTCAGATACGTCAAAAAAATAGTTTTCACAAGCAAACAATGTTGCAGTGCTCTCTTTCGTCGCGCTTCATCGTCCTACTCCACATTTTTCTTGTCATTTTTTGGCATGGTGAAATATTTTTTATTAGGTACTGTATGCTGTATGCATAATGGCATAATGCAATATTTCTCTCATTTGACCGGTGAGATGCACTTTCTGTGGCCATTATACGAGTCTATCTTACAACAATAACACCTAATAATTTCACAAATGGAAAATTAACTCTTCTAAACGTATGTACTGCGTTGTCCGAAAGCATGGAAATAGTATACAGATATGAACTATAGCACACTGCTGTATCTAGGTATATACGTGCGAACGGCGTCTGACGTCACAGGTCTACGCTGTGGCGGCGACCGTTTTGTGGGGACTTAGCTGGACTAACTGTTTAAATAGGGTTTTTATTATTTAATAATACATTCTTTCTTCTGCACGTATTTGCAAATATCATGCAATTTCCCCATTGTTTACAAACACATCCAACTTCATTTTCCGATAACGATTAAAAAACTTTCAATACGAAAATAGAAAAATAAAATTTACAAAAATTTTCTTTTACTGTGACAACAAATTTATTAAAGATATATTCCGGTTTAATCGTATATTTGATTTACCCATGGTACCTTCTTAAAAATTTGTTTTTTGGAAATTTAAACTATGACAGTTAGGCACTATGTGCTTTGTTGTAGTATTACTTGCTAGAACAGACATTCCCTGACCGCAACTAACACACGGATCCAACTGCTTCAGGCTGTTAGGTCTCTACAATTATCATCCGTGGATTATGTTGTTTGTCTGGGCTGTATAGACGTGCCAAATACTTGGAATCTTGTACAGACAGCTGTGTTTTAATTATCTGATAAATAATCTGGATCGATGTTGAAGAGCATTTCAAATATGGTTATCAAACTCATTATAAATGATAGTAAGAAAATGACAGCAAAAAAAATAACAGCCTTTATTTGATGTGAAAATAGAAGTTTTTGCATATAAGGTGTAAAATCAATGTGTAAAATGAAATGCATGTATATTGAATTGAAGGAAATTGGTTCAATATAAAGTTTAACATGTATACTTTGTAATTACTAATAGATAAAGTGAAGTGAGTGATAAAAACCTTTTGAAATACACATGAAATGTTTATTTCTTCCTTTAGTTAAAGATGATATAAAGGTATACAGGTTTATTTTTACAAAAATAAAGAACAGTTCTGAAAATACTCAAGATGAAATTGTGTTTTTCTATTATATTTACCTTTAACAGATATCCGTGGCCAGTAACAGAATTTATGTGCACATCGCTAACTTTAACTGAGATTTTTGGACTTGTCCTTATTGTTCTCGGGTTAGGCTGTAGGGACAGCTCCAAGGTCCGCTCATATATTGATTTCGGTTCCCGCTCCTCCGATTATGGTGGTCTTACAAGACGTCCCGTAGCTGCCTTTGCAACTGATCGCATGTTATGGTTCGAAACGTTTTTAGCTGTTGGTATTTTCAGTTTCAGTTTCCAAGCCACTATAGATATACAAACTAGCATCAAAGTAACACTAATTGCGACTAACTGAGACTGGATTCTTCAAACAGTAACTATTACGTATAATAGCCACCGCCTTTGCTACTTTGTTACAGTTATGTAACTTCTATAAGTAGCTTGTTACCAGTTGGACAACCTATCTATCTATCGCTTTAAAGTAGCTTTGATAGTCGCTGCGACATTCAAGGAACTTTAATTGTTTAAAGTCGTGGAACTAAGTCATAATTATTAGTCCAAACAACGTTATCGCTACTTCCAGAACCATTAATCATCATCACCCACAGCAACTACAAAGTGCGTATTACCTCTTTAATTTACCATCAACTAAATTTTACCATGTAGTTTCCCAAAAATGAAAACCTTCATGTGGTTCGTCATTGTGTAATATTTGTGGCTATTCGATCATGTCACGTGTGGTGTGTACTTTTGATCTTTGTGAATATATCATATTATTTTTAACTATTGACTTGACTAAGTATGGATATCAAAACCTCATATGAAACTATATCTATACTAAATTATAAACTTTTGACCCAGATTAAGTATCTCGGTCAAAACACCACCGGTCAAAATTAGCACAAAGCAAGCAAAACCACAAAGAGATAAATAAATATAACAAAAATGATAATGTAGGGATAAGTATTTAATTAGTAGTACGTCAAACGTATCACGTTCAAAATAAACAACAGGAAAAACATCACTAAAGAGTGGCAATGGGAACTTTGAAAAACATTGTGTAGTAGTCACAATTGAAAGTAACTATATAGCGTAGTTCCATACTTTGCAGTAAATATTATTTGAAAGTTACATATTGGCAGTTCCCGTTGTGGATGCTAAATTATCAGTTACTTTCAGGTTGGGTTTTTAGAACTTCAAACTAAGAATTGCAAAATGCGCCATTTTGACAGACATGTCGCCGTGATTGCAAAAACTTATTTCCCATTTTCGTCGTATCCGTAGCCGTATACTCATGGCTGATGGCAAAACACTTTAAAAGTATCTACAATAGTCGAATGCACTATGAGGTCTCGGTCTAGCCGCATCGCGGACCATTCTGTGTCGAGTCAGTTCCATGTCGTTTTCTATGCTCTTCCGACTTATTCTATTGTATTAGGTGCCAAAATATGTTCTGCGGGAGATGAATTTTTATCAGCTCTTGTATTTAACACGTCAGGTCGAAATTCTCCAAAAATTTTTCGGTGAGACCGCAATGGAGCCAGTTCAGCCCTCGATCTACTAGTGCAAACGTGTACATTTAAAATCATTAGAATATATTTCACTAAACAAGAATGAGACTAGCATGGCTTACGATGCGCCTAGACCGCGACCGCATAGTGCGTTTTCGTCTTAAGTACTCTGACTTCAGAGAGATAAAGGCACTGCTGAAAGCTAATATTTTTATATGTAACTTTGTAGTTGCTAAATGAGACTGAGAGAGTATGAGAATGAGATAGTAATATGAGGCTTTTTAGGTTCTTGTTAACGTTGCGTTTCCACTAATGTAATACATTTTTTCTGAACGGTTTAAAAGGTCCAAATTTGATTAAATTCTGCTGATTTATGTGGCTTAAAGTTGTAATTAATATACAGGGTGTCCCATAATGATGTGCGTTCCTTTGGTGTGTTCCTTGGGTCATTTTAAGGGGGGGAGGGGTTACTTCCTATCAAATTTTTAGATTTGAGCCCTCCCTTAAGAGATAAGGGCTTCTAAAAAATTTTAAAAATTTCGGTTTTCATTTTTTTCTCAAAAAATGGTTAAACTTATAAATCTGAAAATCGGTGAATACATTTAGTTTAGAGATTGGTGGTTGCCACCCTTGTAGACATTTGGTAAAAATAAAAATCGTATTCAACAATGTTACTTTATTAGCTAAATGTATTCACCGATTTTCAGATTTATAAGTTTAACCGTTTTTGAGTAAAAAAAATTAAAACCGAAATTTTTCAATTTTTTAGACGCCCTCATCTCGTAAGGGAGGACTCTAATCGAAAAATTTTATAGAAAGTACCCCCCCTAAAATGACCCAAGGAACACACCCTCCAAAGGAGCGCACATTATTATAGGACACCCTGTATATGTATGCACAATTTAAGACATTTTGAACCCGGTTAATAAAGTTAAACCTAAGCATTTTCTCATACAACTTCTATATACTGCCTGATGTAATATAATACATAAATTTTATTTTTTTAAATACTTCGTTTCATATTATACATAATTAAATAAATGAAACCTGTTCCTTTTGTATCATAAAGTTTCATTAGTGACTTCTTTGCCAAAGTAGAGACCTCTCATTGTACACTAATTATAAAATAACTGATCCCTACATAAATTACACAAAGGAAAGCGTAATAAGATGCTTATTACTGTCGAGAGTTTTTCATTTTAACGTTATTACATAATGTTTCTTCGTTGTTACCAGTTACGAAGGTTCGTATTGTATTAAGTAAAATAAACATCATTTAATAGTAGAGGTTTCGTTAAAAAAAATTGAACAGTGTCTGCAGGAAAATCGTCCAATTAGTCGTCTTGATTTCGGCTTCCAATTTGTCTCATAGAGTGGCAATTTGCTATATTGCAAAAAAGTTGTGTATTTCCAGTGTGGCATTCAAAATGTGTAAAATGTTCGTGTTAATAGTTTGACACATGAATTTTTAAACGTTTTATACAAATTAGATTAAAATTTAGAGTACCTTGTTTCATGTTACTTAACAAACCTCTATGTTATGTGTTTCTACTCCTGATTCGTTGTGCCAGTACCTAAGTACATCTTTCTTTAAAGTTTTTTGTTTTGTTATTTACGATTTACTAAAATGCTGTTTTTAAGTTTTTTATCGAAGTAAGTTAAAAATTAAAAGTAACTTTGTTAAATATTTTGTTACAAAATTTGGTTGTTGTTTGTTTGATTAATTATATTTTTGTCATCAAAATCAATGAAGTCATTCAAAATGTCATTTATTTCTTCAGTTTAACACCTTAATTCTGTAAATAATTAACACTTAAATGTATAAAAGTTATATAACCGTATTAACAGTACTGTGTTCTTTTATGTTAAAACGTTTAACTGTTCTTACGCACGTTGCATAAAACTATTATTTCGATTTCAGTTGAGTATAGCTAGCATATTTTTATTAAAAGTATTTTTTTTTGTCCAAATTACCTATCAAACACTTGACTGACTGAAACTCTTTATTTTCTTAGTGAGACATACATACAGATTTCAATTACTTACAAAATCGGATCGATGGCCAAGCGATAAATGTGCGTACATTTTTTTTTTTTTGTAAGTCACGCGTTGCCGAGTGTTGGTTTCATTACTCATAAATATTTCTAACCAATAAAAAAGAAAAATAATATTTTTTATTTTATGCAAATGTATTCTTACCAAAAAAAATCTTATGTAGTTTTGCAGATATCACAATATTTTATTAGGGGAAGTTGTATGAATTTGCATGTATTAAATTTATAAATAATTAATCTGCGTTAATTTTTCCAATCTCTATATCTCATGGAGCTAAAGAATCATCTTTATTGTAACGTATTAACAATAAGTACAATTAAAATTTACATTTATATTCTAAATCTGTTGATTTTGATTGACAATGAGTATCGAAGTACACGAAGCTTTCTACATCGCAGTAGAAGCCATTGGAAACTAGAGACCTCGCGTTATCGCGAGTCGGCGATAACGATATGTTGCAAACACGCAATTCCAAGAAACAATTATTCGAGACCTATGCCATACTGATGATAGCTAATAAGCTCGAAACTGATTTATGGTCTGGTGGGTTACTGACGAGTAACTTTAGCTGTTTGCTATAGGTTTTCCAGGTGTAATTCAATGCTGGTCGGGGCATTAGCCCGCAGATGATGATTAAATAATAGTATATTACATACCTAGCGGGGAAGTAGATCATTACAGTCCAGGCTTTGTTAGAGCTAAAAGCTGTGGCTGGAATGATCCTTTCCACGTGGTATGTATACTATTTTATTTACAATCGCTTAGTTACAAGCTTTTAAAAACATTAATTTTAAGAAAATTTGTTATCATAATTTAATATTTTTTTCGACAAAGAACTCCATGAAACTGTTGCTAGGCAATATTACTAGTTTATTGGTTTGGAAATTAAGTCAAAAAAAAAATTCCGTTACGAAATTTAAATTTTTTTGCTTAAACAAGTACATAATGTCTGATTTTGAATTAACCTGTACTCCTTCGGCTAAAGCTAATAAATGTCTATATTACTAACCGATTGTGAATAAAAAATTATCCAATCCAAATGTTGTTCTTCGTCAGGAATTTTTCCACTGCAAATTTGTTAAAATATTTTATAGAGAATATTAGCTACTAATAGACCAAACGTCATGTCGATATTACAATGAAAATTAAGAGGGCTAATTCAAATAAAATTCTACTGAAAAGTGCATAAATACAGGGTGTTGAAGTTGGAAAAAAGTTTATTTATAGGTTATTTTGAAGTATAAAAGCTCGGACTACTAATGAAAATTTCTATCATCATCAGATGCAATTCGGTCTAGTTAGAGTGGCAATATATTTTTATGGCGATCCAGAGGGTACTAAAACTATGTTCTTTTTCCTTTATTCAAACGATATTCATTCTGGTCATTCACTATGCTGAGATATTAGACAGTAAAGATTGTAACTACCGTAAATGTGACAAATTACCCGAATGAATATCGCTTGCATTATTGTAAATCCATTGATTGGTCCTGAGACATATACTCTAAATTAGACTTGATCTTACGAAGCAATATGTGAATGCTCTGGAAAACCTGGAAAATGTTCCAAACATAATGCAAATTAGAAAAATTATTGAAGACCAAAACTTTTATCTCAATAGTGACTGGCGAAGAAATGGCTGAACGATTTTTTAGAAGGTGCTGAAAGCTTCTAACACTTCTGTTGGACGTTGGGAAGGGATCATCCATCGCAGAGAAATTCACTTCATTAATCTTGGAAACAAAGAAGAACATAGAAAAAATAAATGTGTTGTATCTTTTTGGTTTTTCGTTTGTTTTTCAGTAGTATGTATGCTTGGATCATCTTCTGTTAAATCACGTCGCCTTTGTAATACTAGAATTCTGTAATGTGGTGACTCCAATGTTAGTATTTGGAAACATACACATATCAAGTCGTAATGTCAGAATTTACCGTTTGATATTGACACTCTAATAAAACTAGTTACATACTATTATTAATGAACTGCTACTCTTGCACTCTCACTATAAAAAATACAATACTTATTCTTTTAGATTGTATTTACAATCTAAATGTGTACAATAATTTTCAAATTTAAAAATTATACGTACACTTTAACAGATATTTGACATTTATCATAATTTCTAAGAAATATTAAATTACCGATGCAAACAATTGACAACCACGTCCGACGACGTCATTTCTACTGTAGTGCGCGGTCATTGCAACCGGGCAAAGGAACAGACTACTAGATAAAGCACAGCTGCTAGCAGATGATGTTTGGATAAACAACCTGACTACTAATGACAAACTTTGGGTTACCGGTCCTGGTTGTAAAAATATTTTTAACTGTAGCTAGATGCTGTGTGAATTTTCATGATGATGATGTGTCCTCCTTGAAAATGGTTCAATAGATTTTAGTAAATCCTGTATAATAATAGTATTTAATAGTCCGATAGGAACAAAAAACTCAATTACAGGACCATAATAGAAATTGTTCATACACATAATTATTCCTAAACTAACTTTAAAACAATCGAACTAATCTAACATAAAAAAAAATAAATGCATTGATATAATAGATAAGTAAAAGATATGTAAAAGTATGAAAAAGTACTGTTAAAAACATGATCTACCAATAAAAGAACAAACAACAAAAAGTACTTGCCCATACCTAAATCCTTTGCAGAACTGTGACGACTAAGTAATTGCGAATTAATATGGTAATCATATACAACAGGATTGGATTTACAAGTGTAGGTGAATTTACTAACATTTTGGATAAGTTTGTTGTTAACAGACCAAGCTTCCAGTTTATTTAACTCGACGTGAAGATTATGGGCCTGGTTTGTTGAAGAAATGCAAGTAAAAATTTTATCATCATCGGCATACAAAAGCTTCCCACAATTTAACACACCATCAAGATCATTAATGAATAGAAGAAACAGTGGCAGACCCAAATACGAACCCTTAGGAACTCCCGATGTAGCGACATAGGTCTTAGATTTAAAACCATTAAATGTAATATATTGCATCCTTTTGTGAAGGTAGGAACGAAAAAATGCAAGCAAGACTAGCCGTCTCCTACAAAGAAGGAAATTTAGAATTCTTCAGGGATAGATTAAATAATATATAAAGTGAATAAGACAAAACATGAGCACAGTCCCTTACCATATAGCTAGGTACCAGGTCTGGGTGACAAGTTGGTTTGCTCTTTAAACATTTTAATGCCAATATTATTTATTCTTCAGAGATTTAATTTAATACCCAAGCAAAAAATATGATTTATTGTCTGAAAAAAAGATGAAACCATGTACAGCGTACCTCGTGGGTTGTTTTCCGCATTCGGACAGCCATCAACGGAACTGTTATGGCAAATGTAAATAACAATCCGCTTCGCATGTAGATAGCAAATAAAGCCCGAAATCAGGGCATTGCGAGCAAGACACCGCTGCCGTTGTCCTGGAGGGTGTGGGGTTTGCGAGGCACGACCACGACACAATGCACCGTAAATCTCCCACCTGACTCGACGGCCTTACTTTATTCTACAGGTAGAAATGCCAGCTGGTCCGCAGACCGAGAACAGAACAGGTTATTCTCCCATTTGCCCTATTTCGTACTTTCAAGTCTTATGTAGGTGTTCTATTTCAGTTACTGCTGCTAAAAGTTACCTACTGTAATTTCTTTCGAATGAAACGACAGTAACAGGGAACGACATACAATATTATAATAATTTGCTATATTATTGAACTTAAATTTTTTATATAAGTTACGTGCAATCATTCAATGCAGTGACTAAAGAAGAAGTAATAGTAGTTCAATAACTATATGCACCAGATTTTGCTTCAGATCCGGTAGTTCTAATTTTTTGCTGAGTTGTTTATGTTGTAGGTCCAATGAATGATCCAAGTTTTCGATCTCGAGTGCCAAACGTAACTTTTTCAAAAATCTAAAAAATCACTAATCTTTCTGTAATAGTATCGTGTCGATACGTTCCTTTTTTACATCTGCAGTAAGTTGTTTTCACCGAGTGTATTTAAATAACTATTTATAGATAGTAACAGCTATTAGTTGACAGGAGAAGTGAATGAAGTGAAGTAACGTGCCAAAGGAAAGAAGAAATAAACGGGAATTATTCGCGATTGATACTATAGTTTCTGTGTAAGATATATTCGGCTCCATTATTTATAATCCTAGTTTTTCTATTCTACAGCCAATTTTGAAACAAGTCGTGATTAAAGGTGAATCTTCGAAAGTTGTTTGACAGAGAGCGGAATGGGCAAAAATCTGGTGCAGGATGAGGATAATACGTATAGGGGATATAAAAACTTCTCAACTGGGCTCCTAAAACAACTTGGTGGTGTCGGCTCTTTCGTGCATTGTAGTCTCGAGATGAAGGAGTTGTTGGTAAACTTCAGCATTCATGGTAATATTTCTGCGAAATAATTAATTGTAGGCGACTCCTTCTTTGTCCAAATGATGTTTCTGAACTTGGAGAACCGTTAATGTCAAAAGTACCGTTATTGAAATGAGATAACCATCTTCCTGGCGTTTTTTCCAACTTTGTACTGCGACTATTTTTGGTATCTAAAACAATTGATGAAAATGTAGAATAATGAAAAATATAACAATAGCTGCTATGCTCATTTCCAAAGCCGTTTTTAAGATTTCAAAAATTGTACAGTAAGAGTATATTTTTAAAAAATAGAAGTTTGAGTTGTATTAAAACAGTTACAGTCATAGCAATAAAAAATTTGTCCAGTATCGCATAAAAAATAAAAATGAAAAGTCACTGCATCTCTTAAACAACGAAATGGGTTAAATTTACCCCACAATTTGGTAAATTTTACAATGACACTTAAGTAATAAGTTGTATAAAATATTTGGCGGAATTTACTTGTAATACTGTAAATCTGGTGCAAATCAATTACTATGTGATGCAGATTTTCAAACTAGACAAAAATTACACTGGCTGGTGTTAATTCATGAAAAGTTTTTTTGGGAACTATTTACCAACCTATTGAATTAACATACTGTGTAAATTCATAAGGCTATTTATACAGTATGCGCCAAAAGTATGGAATAAATTCAATAAAAACGAAACAATTATTTTTTGGGAAAAATCCTCGAACAGGTCGATTTTTAATTTAAAAAATACATATTTTAGCGTAAAATGCGATTTTCAAATGTCATTTGTTTTCGAGTAATGACGTCATCTATTTTTTTTAACTGGCAACACCATATTTTTTTCCTTGATTCTGAAAGATCGTTTAATTCTCTATCAGACAGTACTAAAATTTTGCCCTCTTACATAGGAAAGTTTTCGAGTAAATGACGACTGAATGTTAGAAAACGTAAATTTTTTTCATAAAAAAGTAACAATTCTGAGGTATGTAAAATAAAATACAATTGATTAAATTTTATATTTAAATTAAATGTTCGAATTACCATCCACCAACTTCTTGACAATGCGCAAGTCTGTGAAGAAATTCTTCTTGCACATTATGAGCAACTCTGCGTATTTCATCCCGAATGCGATTTTGAAGTTCTTCTAAATTACGTGGTTTATTAATGTACACTTTTGACTTCAAGTATCCCAATAAAAAATAGTCAAGAGGTGTAAGATCTGGCGATCTTGCAGACCATTCTATCGGTCCGCGTCTGCCGATCCACCTCCCAGGAAAACAGTTGTCCAAAAAATCTCGTACAGGGCGCGCATAGTGCGGAGGTGCACTGTCTGAAACCATATGATATCGTCAGGAATGTCAGGGTCATTATCGTTAGGAAAAATTACTGCAAGGGCTGGAACAAGGTCATTTTCTAGAAACTCCAAATATCTTTGTCCTATAAGGGTTACTTCAAAGAAGAAAGGCCCTACTATTCTGTCGTCAACTATTCCACACATTTAATTTCTGAGGGTGTTGGGTATGTGCCTCTGCCATCCAATGAGGATTTTCCCAACTCCAATATCTGCAAGTTTTTATTGAATTTATTCCATACTTTTGCCGCATACTGTATACTAGGACAATGAAATTTATCATCGCTAGGTTTTGATGGTAATAGCTAGTGGTATGACTATTAAAGGTAATTGTTTTCCAGCACTTTGTAGTACAAAAATTTAACTATCTATTAAAGCAATGTCGAAAATTTAGTAAATTAGTAATTATTAGTATAAATAAAAAAATTGTTTCTATAAAGAGCCACTTTAATTCAACTTGTATTTTCCAGAACTACATCATCAGGTAAAATCTATCAGTATAGGTTATATTTAAAAGCATATGTGCCTAAGATTTTTTTAAAGGGATCTGTTCCTACTACAGAGAAATACATGTCACAAACATTTTCTATTACTTACACAATAAATTATACAATTTGTTTAACTGTTAACTGAATTTTTATTACCTCCTCAGTAAATTATATTAATGTGTCGAAATTAAATCGCTCTGTATTTTTCTAATCTTCAAAAACAGTCACTAATATGTTAGACACATTTTGCAATACGTCAGTACGAAGCTATTAAAGATCTAAAATGATATTCCACTTCCACAAACCATATTCTGCAACAGTTCGAATGTAGGGCATTCACATATAACACCCAATGCTAACGTACAAACCCCAACAAATAGGGAGAAATAAATTACGAATATTTGAGAGGGCTTCCTCGCGAAATCTTTAAAATTACATCTCTAAAAGCAAGTGATAGCGAATCCGCACAAACGACATTTCGCAACATATTCGACTGCATAGGTTTGCATGCAAATTTGGTCCAACGTATACATTGTCGGTGTAATGCAATGTAATTTCCTTTCACACGTAATAGTTTCATTTCAGGAGTGTATCTTGCAGTTTTTTTTTTGAAAAAGTAATATATGAAAATTATGTTTATCAACGTGGCGTTCTCAAACATTTACATTTACATTTATGCACATACTTCTCAGGTTCTGTAGAAGAAAAAGAATAATAATCTTGAACATCTCCATAAGCCGTTCTATCTAACGTTCAGTATGCAAAATAATATGCAAATGAGTGGTTAAATATGAACAATCGCGGATTTAGTACTTCGCATTTTTTATTCATAAGTCGTGATTGACAATGCTTCTTCGAAACGCAAGGGAAAACTTGAAATAAAACTCGCAATTTAAATACAACATTGTCTGTGCGGATGGCTGTTTTTAAACACTGAGAACTTTTTTCATGGAAATGGTTCCCTCTAAGCTAATATGTAAATCATTTCCATACAATTTTAAAATGTTCGTAATGTCATCGATGCTAATCAGAATGGTGCATTGCTATTTCAGAACTAAATCCAAAATAATTAATTTACATTTTGAATTTTGAATTGCAAATCAATTAGGTACATGAACTTGTCGACCAATATTGTTGCGGCAAGAATTCAGAGGACTTACGTCACGGCTGACATCATGCAATTGTTTTTATTATCTACATAATTTTCGATAGTAGATGTAAGAATAAATCATGAAACAAAAATAATCAGTTCCTTAAAAGGTACAAAGCAACAAGCATTAAATAAAGTTACACTATTTAATGGGCGACAAAGACTTTAATATAACTAGAATTTTATTTTAAACCCTGATTTAAAAATATTTCACAAAACTTCTCAAAATAATTAAATATTTTATGTTAGTTTATTAAAAATATATTCCTTCCTATTTCACATTACTTTTAAATAAAAATTATTAACTCTTTTTAAAATTTCATCAAATATTATAATAATATACATTTTACTGAATCATACTCTGTCAAAAGAGGCGGAGCCAAACTTCCGCACACACTCCACCGCTCCCCTGTCGAAGCTTCATTGGTATAGTTGTATTGAATAGCATGGGTACAGTCTAGATGGTCTGTGGTGGGGACTATTGAAAGCCCCGTCCTGTATCGCTGTCGCCGATTGCGATAATTGAAGAACGCGTAACAACTGGAAAGAACTACTCTATGGGTTAATGCCCTTACCAGCATTGAATTCCACGTAAAGCAAACAACTACGTTTAGTGGTGGTCAATGAAGCTACTAGACATATACTGGTCTCGAACTTGAACTCTCATCAGTATGCCATAGGTAAGATCTCCGACAAATCCACGAGTATATGTCTCATGTGTAATTTAATGCTGGTCGGGGCATTAGCCTGCAGAATAGTTGTTTCCTGAAATTCAGGTCGGGGCTTTCCATAAAACCCACCGTATAGTGGGTCGCTTTCTACTTGTAACCGATCTGGACAAAGCATTGAGTAGCCGGTAATCGTTAAACGTATTTCACGCGTACTCTTCTCTTCTCTCGGTTAGAATAGGGAGCGAATAGCCAGAGTTTATTTTGTTTAAGGGGTTTACTCCAAAATTCATACTGTTTAATACATACTGATTTGATTTTACAAACTAAAGATTTAAACAAATCAATTGTTTTCTTCATTACATTATTATAGGTGCAATACATTAAATAAATAGGGGAATGTAGAAAGTTAGTTTTAGATATTGGGAGATAAAACAATGCATTGTTTCAACGTGTTGCAATGTTTGGAATATTCAAATTTAACAATTTAACAAAAAAGTGGGTCACTAAATGGACTTGAACTTCTGATTATGAAAGATATTGTTAATATGATTCGAAAATGTTAATTTGGCGTCAAGTAAAACTTGGCTTTACTTCAATAGCTCCTGTTCACTGTATATTGTCAGTAACGTAATCGAAATACACGAGATTTGATTTCCTAGTGAAGGCCATAACATGGCATTTGCTTATATTTAAAGGTAGCTCTATCAAGAGACATTTGTAAATTGATGGCATTATTCAAATTTTAATTACTATTCTATGCATGCTGTGTTCTGTTTATATTTATATATTTTTTCTTTTCAGGTAAGCCACACTTATTTCACAAACGCTTAAGCAGTAGGCAGTAAGTAATTTTTTCTCTCCTAAACATTCACTTACAAAAGATAAAACTCATTATTTACGTCACTTGAGTATCTCAACGTACTTAAACGTGTATATATTTAAATTTTTGTGAATTTGTACATATTTTGAAGGCAACCAATTATTGATATTAATCTTTATTAATTCTGGTCAGATGCAGATCCATATTTAAAAAAAAGTTAATAATTTTTAAGGGTCCTGCATAAACCTCATGTAATTTGAATTTCAGTCAAATTAGAAAAAACTTTAGGAATAGGTGGTTCTAAATATCCTTAAATCATTATGGGCTTCATATCCAAGAAACTTTCTAAGCTAGTCAATGGATAGGTCACAGTTTCTCACACTTTCAGGGTTATAACTCATCACATGTCAGTTAGAAAATGATCTATGCAAAAGTCATAGAACAGGGAGAGTCAACGATTAGATTTAACTATGATTCGAAGTTTATTTCAATATTGAGTAGACATTGATTTAGTCAACGTCTAATAAATATAAAATCAATGTTCAATAATTATTGACAGGTTCCCGCTTGGTTTACTAACGAGAGCTCTGAATCATCGTTAAATCAATGTACGAGTATAATCAATATTAAAATCAAGGCTTAATCATTTCTCAATTAGATACTTTTTATTGTAGTGCCAACTTTGAATCAACGTATAATCGATATTGAAACCAATCTTGAATCATTTTCAAACTGTCTTTTTGTTTACTAGCTCGACTCTAAATCAACGCGAATTAATCGTCAATAAATATTGATATCAACATTAAATCATTTTAAGTTGTTTTTTGTTTACCTAATAGACTTCAGATCAACGTAGATCGACATTGGACTCAACTTTCATTTGCGTAGATATATATTTATCAATATCACTAAACTCTGATGAGGAATTCTTCTTGAATGAAAAGTAATATTTTCTATTAAAATGTACACTTTAACCTTCAAATAACCTTGAGACAGAGGTTGTTGGTGAAATTAAGGTCAGCATTCGTTGATTTTTCCTATATTAGTTATTAGTTTATTGAATAAATATAAGTTATACCACTCTCTGTCGGCACTTTGATGTTTTGAGATCAAAGCCGTACCGCCGTACATAAATAATGTCGCAAAAAATGGCCAAGTACGAGGGAAATATTTACGAGGGATACGAGGGATATTCCATAAGTGTGATGTAAGGCTACTTATTGTATAAATAAAATATTGGTGATATAATAAATATAAATATTATAAAACGATTATAGGTAAATGTATAAAGTTTTGTTAGTTAATCTTGGAAGTCGTATTATATTCACTTGTAAATTTTAAAATAAAATATATATGAACTCTATATAAAAAATAATGTAGCCATTAGGAAAATTTGCAATAAAATGATTATTTAAATATAAAAATAAACAATATACATTATTTTAAAACTAAAATAGGAAACATTATAATCTATATTGTTTACAAATTACAAATGCTGCAATATATGTTTTTTCTTGCTCTCTTAATGCAGTTTTTCTTGGACTCCTACACGAGTGTTTGTGATGTTTGGCAGTCTTGATCTGAAATATAATAAAAATGCATTATATTCTTGTATTGTAATTTCATAAACTGTAGATTCTTTTTAGTAAAAAAGTTACTCAAATGAAAACCCAATGTATAAGTATGTCCAGGTCATTTTTTATTACTTAATATTATTTTAGTGATTTGGATATTTCTATACGTATATTAATTAATTTGAGACAAATTATTTTAATTTATTTAAAGATGTTACTATACATACAATTTTTATTATATACTATTTGTGCACAGGTACTTAGAATCGGTGTACCAGTTTGAACTTCAGCATCTTGAAACGTTGGCGCCAAAATAGTTTTGGTATTATCAAACTCTGCTTGATCAAAAAATGTTTGAGTGTAAAATTTACATGACACAATTAAGTACCTGCTTACATAATTATTGCATATTATACTTTTTTTAATAAATACTAGTACAAAGAACTTGTTGGTTCATACAAAAACAATGTTTCATTTGAAAAATGTTTGCTTCTAATCTTTATCGGTTGATTCTAATTTTTATCGGCATACCGCGTAAAATTTTATATCGTGACCTATTTCTTTATATTAGTTGATGAAATATATAATACATACCTTGAATAATGGAAAAAGAAAAAACCACGTCTTGAGGGAAAATTATTCACAGTACAATTAAGAATGGGCATTTTTAGAAGAAAAATAAAATAAAATAAACACTAACAGATATTCAAGGTTTTTGTCTCGCACTATATAGATCGCACTCAACACGTTACAGTTCCAGCGTCGGCCACCGTGTAGGATCCTGGGTACCGAACGGTTTCCGAGACGGGTGAGGAGAGCGGAATTGGTAGAGCGGGGCGTGTTCGAGAGTGAAACAACTATATTTATTCTGTAAACTTTAGTTATATATAATAATCCTGGAAATTCCGAAAAAAAAAGATCGATATTTTTTGTTGATACATGAAACATGACCATTGACTAAAAGTTACTCGATGACATGACCTTACTTTTTATAGGCTTAAAGAGCTTTGTGGGCTTGGTATTTATCCGATTTTATTGAAATTCTAATTATATAAGATTTGTGTGAGGTGCTTTACAGTCTACTTTTATTTTTTATAATTTATCTTTATATTTTATGATGTTATCCTGAACATGGTTATATCTGGAATTCACTTAATATTTATTTATTTTTCGTTTCATAAAGGCACATGGTAGATTTTTTTCACATGAACAAAGCAAGGACGACTCATTACTGACTAATGACATGTTCCAATGTAATTCGTTTTATTGGAGAAATTTCATTGAGGCATGCTACGGTTTCCCTTTCATCTGAACAAAGTAAAGAATTTATATTAGTTATGTGAACGACGTCGTCTGTATTAGGAATGTCTTTATTAAGTTTGAAAATAAACCATAGAAGTAATTGTATAAAATGAGACAAATTACAAAAAAGTTACATCCACCTCATAATTAAAAATTTATTTGTAGACTGCTATTTATAAATCCTCATATAAGGATCAAGACGTACGATTCTTTTACAAAGTCTTTAAGGTTAAATTCCTTTAATTGTTGTAATATTATGGCATGGATCATGCGTGGCGTGAATACCGCAATATATCAAAATCCACTCTTAGTAGTAATTCCAGTATGTAGGCGATAATTTATTGTGAAAGATTTTAGATAAAAGTGCAGTATGCATTTAAATTATAAATTTCTATTCACATCAAACGTGGTAACGCGACACGCATGCTACGCCCGCATACCCTTATCGTGAAGATTATACAAGGAAAAGGGCGTTTTATTATGAAAATCGTTTCGTCGCATTTCTCTAAAAAAACAATGTTGTACAGTTACAACAATTAGAATAGGGAACCTGTTGCCAGCAGTATACATTGTAGAATTCGAACTTAAAATTTCAAAAGTGTTTGCACGCAAAAATCCAATTTGTATTTAAGTATAATAATATACTTTTTCTACGTTCATGCAAAAAAGCAAAACTTTATTGAACTATATTTAGTGGAAAAATTGGTTCTTTATTGTATTAGTTCAATAAAATGTTTATTGCATTCATCTGACATTCTACTACAGCGTTTTGTCATCATGACAAACATAAAAAAAATCGACGTCATATTTTTCTACACTTAATGTCATCTAAATAAAACATTTTTTGGTTTTTGCATGAACGTAGAAAAAATATTGTATGCAACGCTTACAAAAAGTGCTTATTGCACTCGACGTGTTTCACTTACTTTTTGTACTTGTTGCATAAATAACTATAAAATATTACGAGACTAAATTTTATTTAAAGATAATATTTGGTTAAAATATGAATAAAATATTATTAATTATAGAATACATTATTCTTCTTTAAATTATAGGTTTATAGATTAAATTAAAATTATTAATATTTTGTAATAAATGTCATACAGACGTGTAGTATTATTTACTTCAAATTATATTAAAGTTGTGCACAGGTGGACCGCCAGCTTCAGCATATGCCCAAAAGATGTAGTTAGCACGTTGCATCACATCTACTCAGGTTCGCTTCTGTCGGATAAGTCGTCGGTTGCCTCGCCTCCTATATCATACTGAGAAGAGCTAACAAGCTCAAAAGCAGTATATGTCTGGTATGCCGCTAATGGATGACTTTGATAGTTTACTATGTCTATCTTCCTTTATATAAATTATCAAATACTACTCTAGAAAGTAGAAAGGAATACAATATAGCAAGAGTACTGAAATACTAATTAACTACGTACTGCAGATTTATTTTTTCTTAATGCAATTTTGTTATTTACTTTAAAAGTATTCAAATTTAATAAATAATTTTATCAAGTCACTTTTAAAACTTCAAATAAAGAAAACATAACTTTAAATAAATAAAACTATTCTTTAAGCAAACATGACTTTGTCTCATATTAAGTATACTAGTTTTCTTGATTTTAAGTAATTTTTATTCTTAACTATAAATAAGAATATATAATCCTATACTCAAGAATAAGATGATCTTTCAATTTTTGAAGAATAGTGAAACTAAGCTAGCGTTGGAATAAGTGTAATAATCTTGATATTAGTGTAGCTTTATTTCCATGTGTCTATGAACATTGTGAAAACGTATCTACTTTTGATTTTAAGAAAATGTTACTTTTGGAAATGTAAGTATTATAAAACGAAGAGATTTTTAGTGGAAAATTACAATTGTGTGTACAATCGAATACAAAAAAGAAAAACAACTGTTATAGATAATAGAGAAATAGAGTCAGTAAAACTATAATTTTAAATGATTATTTTCACGCACATAAAAATTTATCAGCTGTCAGTGTAATTTATGCTACTGATAATTGCGTCCTTGGCACATTTTATTTGATATTTCTAGATATCTACCATCTGTACTAATGCTTTAGGTAATTTAAGAGTCAATAGTTTTCTAAACACAAATGTCATTTATGAATTGAAAAACGCGGCGAAATAATTACTAACGGAAAATGTTTCCTAACTGTAAACATGAATTAATTTATTTGTACTATTACTGGTTTATACATGGTATCCAAAAAGTAATGGTAAAAAATAATAGGGCATACAGGGGAGGTCAAAATAATGTTAGTACTTCATATACATTTTTGCCCTATCTGGAAAACATGCCTTTCTAAGTTAAACATTGAATTTCAGTGATTATTTTTTGACGTTTCTTAAAACCAATGAAATGCTTCTTTATTTGTAACAAGGGTAAGTTTCAACCAATTATGTCATTATTATACTGGGAATAAATCTCTTGTGATTATTCTCGGGAATAATCACTGTGGCTTTTATTTGCCTAGCAAGTGTCAGATAGTTGTCAAAATAATTACCTAATTGTGTCAACGCGATATATAAAATGGGTGAAAATCATCGGTTTAGTACCTTTTCTGATGCAGAAATAACAAAAAATATTTTAGAAACTACGTCGAAAAATACTCTAATAAGTAATCAGTCTATATGGAGACAATTTAAGACCTTCACCAAAGAAAGAAATTATATTCTGGATCAATCTACTACAACAGCTACTCTGGCATTGATTTTTAAAGATTGGGCTTATAACATGAAAAGAAAAGACGGAAATGATTATAAAGAAGCAGTAATAAAGACAAACGGCAAAATTAGTTCAAGAACTTTACTTTAATAAGTGTAACAGGTCCTTTGATCCTTTCCATGATATAGATTTCAAAAATGCTCGAAATGCAAGAGATGCAAAAAGAAAAATTTTACAAAAACATCCTGAAAAGCACAAAGTTCTGTGGCACTTTCTAATACAGAATTGTTGCAAATTTTTAACTATTTGGACGAAGATACACCTTGTGGATTGCAAAGAAAGTTTTTTCACGTTGCATCGTATGAACTAGCTTGGAGGAGAAGCTACGAAATGTTTAGTTCATTATTTTAAAAAAGAAACCGACATAATAAGATTAAATACTGGCCGCATTGAATACAATCCCATCTTTACAAAAACTGCACAGGATGGAGTACAAAGGTGCGCTAATAGTAAATGGTTGACTCCAAACATAAATAACCCAGATATTTGCCCTGTTCGTCTTTTTGAAAAACTAATGGGTAAACGTGAAGAAAATATTAAAACCGAACGCTTGTTTCTTACTCCAAATCCGGCTTGGCAAACTCATGGTTCTTGGTATAAAAACGTTCCTGTGGGAATAAATTCCATTTCAAAATGGATTTAAGAATCCGCAGAAAAAGTAGGTCTAGACACAGTTACTAAAAAAATAACTAACCATTCTGCCAGATCAAGTGCAGTAAGTAACCTTTCAAAAGCTGGTGTAGGAGAACTAGAACTAATCAAGGTCATTGGTCATAATTCTGCAAGTTCGATTAAACCATACTTACAATTGAACCAAGAATATCATTCAAATATAATAAATAATTTTAGAGAAAATACGCAGGAGGAAACACTTAATATAACAAGCAATTCCAAATCCTCAATAAATAATGAGTCTCGAAATATTTTTAATAATTGCGTTTTTCATTGTACTAATTTAAATTGTTAATTCTTTTAATATATTCACAATGTGTCAACGATATTTTCGTATATTGTAATAATTAATTAAATTAAATTTTTCAATAGTTTTATGATAGTTTTATTGATCTTTTTTATTGTAAAAATTTGTGAATCAAAAAATAATCTAGTCAAATATAACTCACGAGTTCCATAAATTATAAAATAATTTGACAGATTTTGTTCAAACTTGTTGCCATTTGGAAATAGCTACTCAGCCTTGCGGGCTCTCGTTGCCTGGCAACAAGTTTTCAAAAAATCTGTCAAATTATTTTCAATTTATTCTCACTCTCTTGTTATATTATTACTGATAATATGTATTAAAAATTACCAATAAATTATATACAATATTACACATTGGTGCTAGCTCTGTTACTGTAACTATTGGCACACAGTACAAAAGTATTGTCACGGAATTTGCCCCACTCACACCCAAACCGACGACTGTGGTACCGCGAATTACTAAGATTGCCCCGATCGCCCCTACACAATTCTGTTAAACAAACAAAATGCCGTGGATCGAGACGGGACTAGAAAATTTGAGAAACGACGAGAAGCGTTCGAGAGATGCTAGAAAATAAATCTAGAAATACTAGAGTATACCTGGAATATTCGCTGGGTCTATAAAAGAAAAATAAACAGCCGATTAAGTTAGTCTTGTATAAGTCTTGTATTACAGTGTTGAATTGAAGTGTTTAGTTGGAGATATCAAAGTGATTTAGATAGCGATTAATTAAATAAGTGTTTAGTTGAGTTCCAATTAGTGTTCAGTAGTGTACTGAGTATAGTTAATAAAGAAGTAGTTAATTAACGGATTGTTTTTCTGGCAATAGTAAAATTCGGATTGGGAAATCCGTGACAATTTGGTGTCGGAAGTGGATTTAACTGAAAGTTTGAGGAGCTTTCTGGAACCCTGTGCGTAAGTGGGTTTAAGTGGAAGTTGGAAGAACTTTCTGGAACCCTGTGCGTGGGTGGAATAAAGACCCAAGTGTGACATATCACCGCACTCGTTGTGACTTGAGGAAGTGAACGGTGGTATTCGCGAAGGACAATCTCGAACATTCTAGAACTTTGTACGGGAGTGAAACAAAGACCCAAGTGTGACATATCACCGCACTCGTCGTGACTTAAGGAAGTGAACGGTGGTATTCGCGAAGGACAATCTCGAACATTCTAGAACTTTGTACGGGAGTGAAACAAAGACCCAAGTGTGACATATCACCGCACTCGTCGTGACTTAAGGAAGTGAACGGTGGTATTGGCGAAGAACAATCTCGAACTTTCTAGAACTTTGTACGGGAGTGAGACAAATACCCAAGTGTGACATATCACCGCACTCGTCGTGACTTAAGGAAGTGAACGGTGGTATTGGCGAAGAACAATCTCGAACTTTCTAGAACTTTGTACGGAAGTGAGACAAAGACCCAAGTGTGACATATCACTGCACTCGTCTTGACGTAAGGAAGTGAACGGTGGTATTCGCGAAGGACAATCTCGAACATTCTAGAACTTTATACGGAACTGAGACAAAGACCCAAGTGTGACATATCACCGCACTCGTCGTGACTTAAGGAAGTGAACGGTGGTATTCGCGAAGGACAATCTCGAACATTCTAGAACTTTATACGGAAGTGAGACAAAGACCCAAGTGTGACATATCACCGCACTCGTCGTGACTTAAGGAAGTGAACGGTGTTATTTGCGAAGAACAATCTCGAACATTCTAGAACTTTATACCGAAGTGAGACAAAGACCCAAGTGTGGCATATCACTGCACTCGTTTCATTGTAAGGAAGTCAACGGTGACATTTACAAGCACATTCCTGGACATTCTAGAACATTCTAAAGAAAATAGAGTGAATGCCTGTAACTAGAAGCCAAGTCAATATGGATGTACAAATGGCAAAACTGTTAGAAATGATGCAAACAATGCAAAAGAAAATGGAAGACCAGGCGAAGACGATGCAAGAGAAATTAGAAGAGCAGGGACAGACGATGCAAGAAAAATTTGAAGAACAAGGGCATAAAATCGAAGATCAGTCCCAGACGATGCAGGAAAAATTAGAAAAGAAATTAGAAGAACAGGGGTATAAAATGAAAGATCAGATACAGGCAATACAACAGGAAATGAGAGATCAGACAAAAGAAATGCAGACAAAGTTAGAAAAATTGGAGAATACACTAGAAGAAAAACTAGAGGAGCAGTCATATAAAGTGGAAAAACAAGTAGAAGAGAAACTGTTAGAACAAAGAAAAGAAATGAACGAAGAACTGTTAGCACAAAAAAAGGAAATAGACGAAGAAATAAACCTGGTTAGAGAAACCTGCGAAGAGCTTCGACATAAATTAGACAAGGTAACAAAAGAGGGCGTGATCAAATCAGAAGGGCCTGTTATCCGAACTCAGAGAACGAAACCTCCCGAATTCGACGGCAAGGTCTCCTGGAATGTCTATCTGCGTCAGTTTGAAGCAGCAGCTGCAGCAAACGAATGGTCTGATTGTGAAAAGGCTACTGCTCTGATAGTTGCTCTACGAGGGGAAGCTCTTGACGTCCTACAAGGAGTTCCTGCTGGGCAGCAGAATAACTACGACATTCTAAAACAGCATATGGAAATGAGATATGGGGATAAGCACCTGCAGCAAGTTTACCAGGCACAATTGAAAAATCGTCACCAACAGAATGGAGAGAATTTACAGCATTTTGAGACCGATGTTGCCCGACTGGTTCGATTGGCTTATCCAACAGCCCCGTCCGAATTCTTAGACCAGCTGTCCATCCAAGTTTTTACCGATGGCCTGAGAGATTGCGAAACCCAGCAGGCATTACGACTCGCCAGACCTAAAACGTTGAACGACGCTCTTTCGCATGCACTGGAATTCGAGGCAGCAAAGATGGCATCCGGTAGACATGTTAAAGTTCGGACCATCAGTGATAACAGTGACAGTATGGCAAATGGAGACCTAATAAAGACGCTAAAGGAGATTATAGATAAATTCAGCCCATCTACTGGGCCAAAGGAAGAACAATCTGATAGTCGAAGGGATCGCCTTGTTCAATGCTGGAACTGTGGGCAGATGGGACATCTGAAGAGACAGTGTAGGGCCCCAGTCGCAGATCAGCAAAGACGCGACTCCCAAGCGGCAGCCTCCAGGGAACATGTTAAAGTGCGGACTATCAGTGATAATAGCGATAGGATGGAAAATGGAGAGATAAAGAAAACACTGAAGGAGGCCATTGATAAACTCGGCCTAACTAACAGACCAAAGAGAGGACAACTCGATAGACGAAGAGAACGCCCACTTCAATGTTGGAACTGTGGGCGGACGGGTCATCTAAAGGGACAGTGTAGGACCCCAGTGGCAGATCGGCAATGGCGCGACTCCCAGGCAAGAAGGAGACATGGAAACGCAGATGCTCTTTCTAGACGTTGTCCGACCAACGGCAAGCACTGTAGTAATCTTGAAAGAAAAGAGGACATATCATTTGTTCCGTGCAAGATGGTGGCAGCCCAACCTGAAGACCGATGGAGTTCAGCAGCGATCCGGGAAGACCAGCAAGCTGACTGTGACATCAAGCCTTTAATAGACTGGAAAGAGGCCAACAACCGACCCTCTTGGGCAGAAGTCAGTAGTAAAAGTCCAGCATTAAAGAGCTATTGGGCTCAATGGAATTCCCTGGTGTTGGAAGACGGTGTCCTAAAAAGAGTATGGGAGAACAATGACGGAACGGAGGTCAAGAAACAAGTACTACTCCCGAGGTCCCGGGTCAAGGAAGTGCTGTTGGAAGTACATGGAGGTACTGGTGGTGGACATTTCGGTATCAATAGGACTCTACAGAAGATTAGGGGGCGTTTCTACTGGTTGAGCTGTAGGACGGATGTAGAAGATTGGTGCCGAAAATGTGACATATGTGCAGCAAGCAAGGGACCGAAGACCCGTTCCAGAGACAAAATGCGCCAGTACATCGTAGGAGCACCGTTCGAGAGGGTTGCCATTGATATCGCTGGCCCATTTCCGAAAACTCAAAGTGGGAACCGATATCTGCTAGTAGCCATGGATTACTTCAGCAAATGGCCGGAAGTATACCCACTTCCCAATCAAGAGACCACAACCGTAGCAGAAGCGCTAGTCAACAACCTGTTCTGCAGATTTGGTGTACCCATGGAACTACATTCAGATCAGGGCAGAAATTTCGAATCAGGTGTGTTCCGAAAGGTCTGCGAGCTTATGGGAATCCGAAAAACCAGGACCACCCCACTGCATCCCCAGTCAGATGGTATGGTGGAACGCTTCAACGCCACACTAGAAACCAATCTGAGGATGTTTGTGAACGAGAACCAGACAGACTGGGACAAGCTCATTCCATTCTTCCTGTTAGCTTACCGCTCAGCTGTCCATGAAACTACTGGGAAGACTCCCGCAAGGATCATCTTTGGAAGAGAGCTTCGCCTTCCAGCAGACTTGGTATTTGGTCGTCCTGCGGAACAGCCCACAGATCCAGACACGTATATCCATGACCTAGAACAAAGACTAGCAGCCGTACACGACCAAGTCAGATCTCGAATGCGACTAGAGAGCGATCGCATGAAGACTCGATACGATGTCCGGGCCAATACAGTCGGATTCCAACAAGGTGACCTGGTGTGGCTGTACAACCCCACACGGAAGAAAGGAAAATCGCCTAAGCTACAGAACCGTTGGGAGGGCCCCTACACCGTCATTAAAAGAATCAATGATGTCGTCTACCGGATACAGAGGACTCCCAGGAGTAAGATGAAGGTTGTCCATCTGGAGCGTCTGTCCCCATATAGAGGTGTATCCGATCGGGACGATCGGTCCTAAGGAGGGGGCAGTGTCACGGAATTTGCCCCACTCACACCCAAACCGACGACTGTGGTACCGCGAATTACTAAGATTGCCCCGATCGCCTCTACACAATTCTGTTAAACAAACAAAATGCCGTGGATCGAGACGGGACTAGAAAATTTGAGAAACGACGAGAAGCGTTCGAGAGATGCTAGAAAATAAATCTAGAAATACTAGAGTATACCTGGAATATTCGCTGGGTCTATAAAAGAAAAATAAACAGCCGATTAAGTTAGTCTTGTATAAGTCTTGTATTACAGTGTTGAATTGAAGTGTTTAGTTGGAGATATCAAAGTGATTTAGATAGCGATTAATTAAATAAGTGTTTAGTTGAGTTCCAATTAGTGTTCAGTAGTGTACTGAGTATAGTTAATAAAGAAGTAGTTAATTAACGGATTGTTTTTCTGGCAATAGTAAAATTCGGATTGGGAAATCCGTGACAGTATTTTTACTGGATTTGAACTTGTTAAGAATACTATTTTGATTTTTTAATTTTTACTGGATTGTGTGTTTCAATTCTGAAAGGAGATTATTTCCTTATCAAAAGAAACAAATTTTATTTAGTTCGTGTATATATGGGTATCCGAAAACTGAACCGAAAAATGAAGACGGCAAATTCATATCGGTTTGACATAAATTATCTTATCCAAAAATGTTTTCTAAAAGAGGATGACATTATTTTTTTAAAATTGTTCAGATAGCGGTTTATCCAGAACGATGAAATTTAGGTTATGTATTTAGTCTTGTATCAAAAGACTGTCCTTTTGATGTAAAAAAATTTTAATTGTAACCATAAGCGTCACATCTAGGGCCAACTGATGTTTTGATTATATTATTTTTACTTCGACTTTTTAATAACAAAATCGAAAACTTCTGAGTATTCTAGATTAAAAAGATACTAGTTAAAATAGATAAAAGAGAGTCTTTAGTAGCTAGGGTGTAACTTATCCTAGAAAAATCTATCTGAAATGTTTTTTTTTTTCATGAATATGATACTTCCTCTGAATTGCTCAACGTATTATCTAACGGTGTATTATTAATTGGAATTATCTAGGTAGTTTTTTTATTCAATAGGTTTGTTGCTGCAACTATTTAAAACAGCTAGAAACTATTAAAAATATTTGACCAGAGTTAAGTTGAGAGCAAGTTAGTAAATTTCTGGAGTCTGATATGAGACACGTATATACACTATTCACAATCCAAAATAGTTTATAACCAATATATAATATACAAAGGCAATAATATAAAAAACTTCCCAATTCGCTGTTTAGCTGCAATATTCGGATTGTTCCGCAATGTTTGGTTGTTCTTTTTAATAACATCTACACAAACTTTAATGCAATTTGTATTAAATAACATTGCAGTTGTATCTCTATAGTTTTGTCAATGATAACCACAAATGTCGTATTAATATAATCTATACATACATTTAAATATTGCTATTTTGCATTAAAAAAATTTCAATATGACATTTATTACAAATATAGTAAAAACTATATTTTTATTTGCTACTGATGCCTCGGGAAATGCATTTTTCATTTAGATATGTTAAAAAAATTGAACTTTTCTGTTCTAGGAGGCTAGAACATATTCTGTTATCCCAATCACACCATTTTCTTTTCTGCCAATTTTTGAAGTCGCTATACTCATACTCGTACCTTGAAGATAATTTTTCTGGCAATAATCTTGGAACTACTCTGGTAGCTTCCTTAATTAGCCAAAAACGGTATTTAAAAATTTAGTCTGGCCACTCCCACAAAACGTTCGCCGCTACAGCGTAGACCTGTGACGTCAGACGCCGTTCGCACATGTATACATACCTAAATACAGCAGTGTGCAGCGTGCTCATATCTGTATACGATTTCTATGTTTTCGGATAGCGCAGTACATACGTTTAGAAGAGTTAATCTCTCATTTGTGATATTATTAGGTGTTAAAAATTGAAAAGGAAAATGTGGCGATAAAGGGCGACGAAAGGAAACATTGCAACATTGTTGGTTTGTGAAAATCATTTAAATATAAGGTTAATTGAAAATGCAGGTAGGTTTAAGTTTATCGAAAAAGTTAAAATGATAATATCATTATTCATTACTTTTACTTATTATTTTTCAAATAAAAACATGTAGTATAATGTAAAATTAGATGGCCGAGCACGAGCGGATCTATATTGTAAACAAAGGAATAAGTTACGTTTAACAATACCGTTTACCACATCATCACTAATAATTATCGCATTACCTACACAGTATTTACACTATACATCTATGACCCAAAAAAAACGCAAAAATACAAGAAACAATCTTCTGTTTATATCACCTGCACCTGTACTCACGGAAATAAACCGCCCTGAACGGCGTGTACTGTTACACCAACGATATCAAGTTTTCGGCCACGTGGTTTTGTTTACATCATTCTATGGCAATATTAATATTTAAATTATAACGTAGGCGTTGTTGGCGCCAGACACATGTTCTGACCTTTTAATATGTTTGAAAGATTACTATGTAATACATTTCAATTTCAATATAAAATCCATGCAACTTCCTCATTGCTTCGGGCACATTAATTTTCACCAACATTATTAAATAGTGAAATAAACAACATACTAGTCACGGTGGCGCTTCCAAGGTTTATGACAAATTACTGAGGATTTTTTTGTAACCGAAATTTGAATATCTATCTGATATATTTATAGTTGAATAACAAATAAAATATATAAAAATATACGCAAGGTAACCGTTTTTACTGGCTCCAGAAGGTGACAGGTTCATCTACGTCCACTACAAAATTATAATCACAAAGTACTAGTAATAGTTTCATATAGATAAGTATCATATATAATATATTTTTGAAAAGCCTACTTGGCGATCTTTCTAGTGACATAAAAATATACAGGGTATTCCATTCCTACAACTTTTATGTGTACACTTCTTTTCGTATCTCGAATAATAACGAGGAAAAGGGAGTGTCAAGTTTCGCGTGACAACCTTTTTTTCACAGTAGCGATATTATTTTTTCCGTATGGAGCACTGAATGACGGGGTTCAGTTCACCCGCTTTCTCTGACGATCAGCTGGGACTCAGTCAGTTCTTATTCGAGACGTGTTCTACACATGCGCCCGTTTGCTACCTAATCGATTTTGACATTGACAAATTAACCTACGGATGCCAACAAGTAAATTTTATTACGCGAAATCGCTTCATAATTTACTATTTTCCCCTTGTTTGATGTTACATATTCGGAAAAAGTGGGTTGGCCGTAACAAAGGCGCCGTTATATATTAATCAAACCCTTTAATAATGCCCTTTCGTTCACTTGTTAACAGATTGCAGATTTCGTTACAAGGAAGCGGCGAATAATCTGAAGGGCTGAGAAGGGTTATTATCATCCCCATTCAGGAGGGGCCATGCTGGCTCGTCAATTCCGCGCACGGTATTAATTTGATATTTTAGAATGATTCTCTCTTGTCTCATCCTTGTCAGCAGTCCAGAAAGCCCGATTCCTCGTGTGATAAAACAGGATTAATTCTCTAGCACCATAAGTTACGTTTCACGTACGGAGTTTTCTCTTTGCGAGTTTCATACGGGGTGTTCGGAATATGAGTGCCTTTATTTTGCTGTCGCACACCTAAATACACTTACTGTGAATGAGTTTCTAAAGATCTTTTCACAACACAGGATAAAATGTAGAATAGTTATGAGTATAAGTATTTAAAATGACTGCGTTGTATGCATTTACCGTACAAACGTCTTGTCGCCAGAGAGTTTTTTCCAGATCCGCAGTAACGTGTCATGCAACTGGTCATGATTGCTATAAATTATTCTATTTTTGTTTATGCACTCCCACAAATATCAAGCAGATTCTAATAAGTACAGAAGAATGAAATGCACTAGCCATAATACTACTACCTACTAATAATAACAGCAGCAGCTAATAGATTGCAATGTTGCCGTTCGTGACAGTTTTAAGGATTTTTTGAGAAACTACGACTGTTTACATCATTAATATTGTTTAAATAAACAAATTACGTTACAGGAGCTTTTACTTGACCTTAACACTGTAAAAAAAGTTACTGTGTAAATTAGAATGTGTAATATTTCCGTGTTAGTAGTTTTATGGCTTTTTTATACATTTTACACAAAATTTGTAAAATTACTAGTATTAGTATAAAAAATACTGAATTTGTGTAATACTTACCAGTGATGTGTTGAAAGTACACCATTTTGTCTAAACTTAACACACTTATGTGTTCTATATCCGTACTCCTGATTGGTTGATCACAACTGCGCAACAGCAATATGTCAACTGTTCCAACACAGCTGTTGTGTTCAATCCTTTCGTTCACTGTGTCCAAATGGAGAACATTTAAGGTCACCGTATTTCTCGCCGTAAAATGATCAAATTTGTGGTGTGTTTTAGGTTCTGGAATCTCGAAAAATAAAACACGTATAGCACAAGTAATATCAAAAATAAAATTACTGATGTTTTGTTTATCCACTTTTACTATTTAAACTCTCCTCAAATAATATAATAACTTATAAAATGCATTGGTATGACACACATTATTTCGCTATTCTAACCCTACATTTTAACAATTATTTTCACATACTTATAAACAAATGTGAACAATTTTATGTGCAGAACTATGTAAGTAGGTATATGTTATAACAATGTCTACATATATAGCTGAATTTAAAAAAATACGTATTTTGAAAGATTTCAGTACCTAAAAATTTACTGGATAGATCACTTTCTGTTGTGTTTTCTTGTGTACACTAATAAAGACCTTTTATATAAAAAAATGCTACTTAAAACACTAATACAATAAATAACTATTATCTACAATCACTAATTAAAGTAGGGTTCTTTGCTTGACAGTAATAACGAAAAGTTGACGTTTATTGAGTTGTTGTACTAAAAGAGAACTTTAAAAATTATAGAAATAAGTTGAATGTATTAATTAAAGAGGCTAAACGTAATCACTTTCAAAACGTCATAAATAAACACAAAAATAGTTCGAAAATATTGTGGGAAACGGTAAATAAATTGAGTTCGAGACAAGTAAAAGATAAAAGCATTACAGAAATACGAAACGGTAGAGGTGTTGTTCTTTCCGATAAACAAAATATTGCTGATACATTTATTGATTATTTTACTGATATAGGAAAAAATATGGCAGATAAAATTGATAAAATGAATAAAAACGTAGGATATGAAAAATGCATAGAAAATTCTATATATCTTTCGGAGGTTAATGAAAACGAAATAAAAGAAGTAATATTAAGTTTAAAGTCACACAAAGCACCAGGTTCCGACTCTATTAGGTCTAACACAATAAAAGAAATAGTAAGTTACATTATAAAACCATTATGCATAATAACCAATAAAATAATTAATACAGGAATATTTCCTTGCACTTTGAAAACAGCAATAATTAAGCCTATGTTTAAGAGCGGCGATAGAACAGAATGTGCAAATTATAGACCAATCTCACTATTATCATCTATAGCAAAAATAGTAGAAAAAATAATTAAAAAAAGAATGGTTAGCTATATGAATAAATATAAAATACTAAGTGACTCTCAATATGGGTTTAGGGAGGCCAGGTCTACCGAGGATTCAATTGCAAATTTAACATCTAGTATATATAAAGCTATGGAAGAAAGTAAACCAACAATATGCATTTTCGTGGACCTGGCCAAAGCTTTTGACACTGTTAGCCATTATGGTCTTATCAAAGCTCTTGAACAAATTGGCTTTAGGGGAACAGCTTTGAAATTAATGCAGAGCTATCTAGCGGAAAGAAAGCAGCAAGTAATTATAAACAATACTTTAAGTAAATTCAGGATAGTAGAGTACGGTGTACCGCAAGGTACAGTATTGGGACCACTGCTGTTTAATATATATATATATCTAAATAACTTATTTTACCAAGATTTTAAAGGACATGTATTTAGTTTTGCAGATGATACAGCTGTTCTCTACACAGATAATACATGGGACGAATTATTGACAAAGGCAGAGAATGATTTTATTAACATTAAAAATTGGTTTGATGCTAAGACCTTAACTATAAATTTCTCAAAGACAAAATATATACCGTTTTCAATTAATAGAATCAATCTGACTCGACCACTAAAAGTTATGGATAATTTCAAAATTGAATCTGTCGTCCAGATTAAATACTTGGGAGTGATTGTTGATGCTCATTTCAGATGGGATTCTCATATTAATGCGTTAGTTACAAAAATCAGGACATTACTTCCAAAATTTATATATTTGAGGCAAGTTTTGAATTTGGAGCAATTGAACATCCTGTATTATTCGTTTGTAGAATCATTATTGAGATATGGTATTCTGGGTTGGGGTGGTGCTTTCAACTATAGCATAAAAAGACTGGAGGTTATACAAAAATGGATTCTTAAAATAATTTACAAAAAAACTATTACTTACCCTACAAACTCTCTATACCAGCTGGCTAAAGTCTTAGATATTCGTCAGTTGTACTGTTATAGTATATTGTTGCATCAAAAGCTGGACAGAAATAAAAATATTATAAGTCATTGTCAAGAAACCAGATACAAAAAACTTGCTGTAAATGTACCTAAAGTAACGAAAACTATTACCCCTCAAATTCCTCATGACATACGAAACATCAATTCTGTTCAACTATTCAAAAAAAAATTGAAAATATGGTTATTAAATACAGATAGATTGCGTGTTCATCAATTGATAAATTTAAAAAATACTTACCCAAATAGTTGCTAAAAATATAGAATATAAGTAATTATATAATTTTTGTGTGTATCTAGGTATATGAAAGTGTAATTATTGTGAATATAGGTATAAGGTGTAAAAGCATTATCTAAACTCTATGAGAAAACCACAGACAAAGTTTCTTTTTGTGGTTATCTCGCAGATTATTTGCTATAGTTAAATTGTAACTGTTGTTTGAAATTGTACCTTACATCATTCATGCAAATGTTGTATTTGTTATTACTTTATGTACTATGTGGCAAATAAAATTATTATTATTAAATTATTATTATTGAGGAGTGTATGTATGCATTACGAGCAAAAAGTGACATTACTGCTCTCGAGTGATTACCGCATCGAACGGTAACTGTCACTATCAAGCAATAATCTATTAATTTTTGGCTCTTAATACAGAAATAACTATTTAATAAAATTATATATTACACAGTTGTTTTCTTGAATGGTTAGGTACTGATCTGGAATGTCTTACAAATTGTTATTTCCCTTGATAAACCAAAGCATCTGAAGCAACATTAGTACACATTACTCGAGTTCTATTTACTCAAATCTGTCTTTAGCATGGACAACGTTCTTGAATCCGATCCCACTGTAAATACTAAATAGTTATCGTAAACAAACACATTCAAATTGCACGCCTGAGAACTTAATGTGTATAATTTAAGAATCCGTTCCCCTGACTGGGAGTGTACCTCCCAGAGTGCCTGAGACTAAATATGTAAATATTGGTTAAGAGATGTTTATTATTGTGATATATTTGTTTATATGATGTACTTAATTATAGTAAGTTGCTAGTCGTGCCTACAACGGAAAATAAACACCAAGTGCTTTTTGTAAAATGTTCAGTATTTTATTACTCCTCTGCCTCTGTGGGAAAACACAAACATTACGTTTCGTTTCTCGGCATTTATTTATGTTCCATATGTATTTTTATTAGCTTTAATTTTATTGTATACGCATTAAGTTATGGTTTTTTAAGTAAACTATATTTAAACCAACAGGGGTGTCGGGAATATGAGTGCCCTCTATTTTGCTTGTTAGGGTATATAGTTACGAAGCGAGACAATTTGACCGATGAGACGACTACCTGACTTGAGCAGACATCATGTTAATATTGATACACAAAAAAAATTACGTTAAAGCTCCTTTAGCTTTTACTTAATCTTAGCTGTACCTTAATTTGTAATTTGTAACATTTTTTCATTTTATTGCAGTTGTATTTTTCTTTTTGAAATGTATTTGTAGAACTATTCGTTTTAGACATTTCTTTCATAAGACTTGTTGCTTTTGTTCAGTATACATATATTTTGTTTAGTATCGGCACTTATATTCCGGACATCCTGTATATGTGTAATATTTACAACATCGAATAGTGAATCGTAAAGTCTCTTGAAAGTTATAAATTGGTTTTATGCAGACTCGTACATTTTATGAAGATTACATAGTGTAAAACATTGTGTCAAATCGAATTCATAAAATATGCTTCCTTGCATAAACAAAATTTTACGGCAAGTTACATACTTGATTGTTTGAAAGTTACATATTATTTAAATTTAGAAATATTTGTTAATGTTCCGTGAATCAATTTTTCTTTGAGAAAGAACAACTGAAAGCATTATTCAATGAAAATTTAATTATCCTGTGTTATTATATTTGTTAGCAATTTTTAAGTTGTGTTATGTTTGCTCCTAATGCCGTTTATTTTCATACGAATGCTGTAATATCCTGTTGATATCATGTAATTTTGCTTAGAAGAAATTAATTATATTCATAAATTCAGGCTGTACAGCTTTATAACATAATTTAGAAACAACTATATTATGTGTATTTCTTAAGGCTATTAGATATGTTTTTAGATATACAGGGTGTCGAAAAAATAAGTGCTGATATTAAAGGGGTTTGTATATCTGTCCGAAAGTAACAAAAAACTGTTATGAAAAAAATTTCTAAAACGAATAGTTTTTCTACATATATATTTCAAAAATAAAAATATAACGGGTTAAAATACAAAACTGTGTTACGAAATTACACATTTAGCTACCACTAAGGTTAAGTAAAAATGTATGTCTTTAAAACTGTAATGTACTGAAGCGTACGACAACATTGCATCTATAACCTGCTAATGTTAACCTAAAATTATTAATAGTAGTAGTGCGGCTAGTGCATTTCATTATTCTGTGCCTAGGCTTTGTTTGATATTTGTAAGTGTACCGAGGGGTCAACCACTACCCCAAAAAATGTACATCGATTGCCATTTTTGGCAATCACATCTTATTATAATTAGTGATTCCTTTGATTACCAGTAATTCTCAATGATTCCTAAGTATTACCATATGATTCCTAGCTGATTCTCAAATATTCTCATGATTATTAGCTGATTTCTAAGACTTTAGGTGATTGATATATGATTCCCAGTCAATTATCGAATGAGTTAATAAAATTAGTAATAATTCACATTTCACGTCACATTTAAATGAAATTTCTAGTTACAATAGAGCCTCTTTTATATGTATACCTATCCTGTACTTTATTTGTATTTTTCATTTTTTTTTTGTTCTTTTTTTTACTGTATATAAATATAGGGCTGTCATTAAGAAGTAAGTTGAGAAACTGATACAAATATGGGCTACCATTTCATTTTTGAACTGTGAACAGTGTGAACTTCTCATTTCAAATATTTTCTGTAACAGCGAATAACTAAAACAATGCATTTCTATTAGTTTGACTATGAACTAGTATATAGTTTAGACTTTAGCGAAAGCACATGAAGAACAAAACAAAAAAGAGGCTAAAATTACGCAAAAGAAGTTTATTTGAAATTTTACAAATCCTTCAGCACGGGAAAAAACTGATTTTAGTCGTAGTGTGATTTTCAGCACCAGCACAGTTTACATGAGCCCATAATCTGCTCATAAGGCACTGAAGTTTCCCTCTGGCATCTTCTAAATACCTTCTTTCACAAAAAATGCAGATTGCATCGTCGCTATTAACACGATTCCATGGAGGAACTACCTTTCGATGATATTTCATATTGGCTTGATTTGATATTCTTAGTTTTACGATCGATTTTTTGATGATGCACTTTTCGTGATTTTTTCATCCTAAATTCGCTCAAAATGTGTTTGTAGCACCAGCAACTTTTGATTTCAGTTCATTGCCTTCTTTTAGGTTGTCTTTGTATGGGTAGGAGTAGGAGGTTATAACTATCGAAGTGGAACCCTTTATTTATCGTTTTCATTTTTGTAACAGGCACTAAAATATGAAAAGGCGAAACTATACAGTTTCCTGATATTTTCATATATCTGGATCCCCGTTGCTAGACTTCTGAGAAAATGTTTCAGAAGATGACAAAGTCATAACTTAGCCAGTCGACCAGACAGGCAACTCTGCAAATGGTTTTGTTGTCACAGTAAAATACTCAATTTGCTTACATTCATCCACCGAGGTGCACTTCCCCAATAGACTCTGGAGGGGTACCATGCATAACACGGTCATATATCCTCCAGCGGTCATATATGCTAACATTGTAATTAGGGCTCCTCTTTCTCCAGATGTTAAAAACACAATTTGCCTTTTCCCTTGAGATGAAGTCCCTGCTGAGAGCTTACTCTGCACAACGGTTAACCCCGTCTCATCCACATTGAATATGCGACTTGGTGGATAGTTGTGCTTGTTTTAGACAGTTTCTAAATTTGCAAAGAACTGATCAACATTCTCCTTGTTGTATGCCACATGCTCGGGTGAAAAATATAACTGTTGGCCTCCTTACAGAAAGAGTGTTCTTATGTCTCTTCAAAAAAATCCAGCCAACCTCTACCAGCTTGCATTAAGTTTCGAGGAGGATCTTTTCTCATTGTGAACCACCAAACTATAAGCCATACATTTTAGGTCACCATGACTACATCCATAAAATTTTGATTAAATTAGAAAAATGTATCTTACTAGTTCTTCTCCAAGCTCATCACCTACAATTGTTTATCTACCTAGCTTGTACATGGTAGCTTCTTCTGATCTCAGATTATTCATTTTTGTGCAACATGGAATCATAGTTCGTGATACATTGTTCTCTGAAGCCGGTTTGCCTCTGTATTGATGGTCATATCTGTTGTCAAAAATTTCAATTATTAATCGGTTTTATTAATACATTAGATCGTTAATTACCTATTTTACAATTTAGCATGTTTTAAGAAAACTTTTACCTTGACTTTTATTTAAAATTATTCATCTGCCAAGTTTCAATTTGGCTCTTTAAAATTAATAAATCCGATGTATAACCTACAATACAAAAATTAGTCATAAAATTTCCTCTGCTATTGTTGAGGGTATTCCAGAAATCTAATAAATATTACAGAAGAGGGTGCTGTTAGTGAATTCATAAAAAGTTTTACGGTATTGTACAATTTAAATTGTAGACTTTTAGTTATACTTAATAAAACAAGAAACCGATTTTAATAAAGTAGTGGTAGTCTAGTCATCCTAATGCATTAAATTTTACTTTACTCATAATTATTGCATTCATTAACCTACCCTCAAACTTACCTGTGCTATAACCAAAACTACAGCTAAGTAGGTACTCACAAAACGTAAATATACAGTCACTGAGGTGGAGCAGCGCAAAGCGAAGGGAAGCGTCATTTTGATCCTGGGTCCATGCACTGGTACGAAGCAACCAAAGAAAAAATACCATGTGGCCTTTTCCTACATCGACCAGAGTCAAAAGCTACGTAGTATTTTCTCTTCCGCTGCTTTGTCCTAATGAGTGGAGGTTCCAATTGAGGCTTCTCTTCGCTTCGTGATGCTTCTTCAAATACCGCCTACCTTAAACCGCTGTAAACAACAGGTGATCTTCAGTTGATTCTCTGTCGATTACCAGTGATTACACTTAATTCCCAGTGACTGCCAACTAATTCCCAGTAATTACTAGTTATTTCTCATTCCCATGTGATTCTCCAAACGATTCCCAACGATTACCATTAAAAATGTACATCGATTTCCACTAGTGGTTGACCCCTCGAAGTGTACGTAAAATAAAAATTGAACAATTTATAGATACATGACATGTTAATTTATGGCGAATTTGGGCAAAACTCTCTGGCTACGAGATGTTTATACGGTAAACGCCTTTCGCAAGCAACAGCATTCATTTTGAACACTTATACCCATTTCACATTTTTTCTTACTGTATTGTAAAGATATTTAAGCTAACACTACAGTTCTAAAAAGAATATTGATTTTTGTTAATAAGTGATGATTGATCTCTCAAGTGAAATGTAAAATTTAACAATGGAGATGTTGCATGAATTTTACATTTGTCTTAAATGTATTACAGAGTAATCTTTCACACATATTGAAAAGTCAGAACTGACCCAGTGTCTGGGTAATAATTAAAATATTAAAATTAATAAATTGCCATAGAATGTAAACAAAACCATGCGACCTAAAACGCTATATCATTGGTGTGACGCTACTGCCGCGGTTTGTTTCCTCGGATACAAGTGCAAGCGTTTATATTTTGTATTTTTGCGTTTTTGTGGCATCTGTGGATCATAGATAGATAGTGTTACATAGTGTAATGTCATAATTATTAATAATGATGTGGTGAACTTAGGAATATGTTAAACGTAACTTATTCCTTTGTTACAATATAGATCCGCACGTGTTAATTACGGCGACAATGCTGTTGGGTCAATACCATATGGATGGTTTTATTTAACAACTTTTTTAATTTGAAAAACCATAAGTAAAAGTAATAAATAACGATATTTAGCATTTTTTTCAATTAATTTAATAAATTTTATGGTTATTTACCACTGATTTAATTTTTCCTTAAACATTAAAAAAATCCTTCTTTATTACTTTTGTTTATTATGTTGTCCGAATAAGACAGGTTTTTTTCCAATTATTCTGGACATTTAAAAAAATAAACGACTTATTGATACCTACCTTCAATAGCATGTCGCGTGTAAGCAGAAACCTTTAGGGCAGTTTTTTCAGAAGTGATGTTCGGATATAAGTTTTAAGTCAACCGAATCAAAATGTTTTGTCAACAAAAAATAAGAAAAAAATCATCATTATTAGACATTGTTAGTGCGTTTTGGCAAAACTGATTTAATACTTAAATTAATTTTCTTAAATAATGTTTCCCTACCAAATTTGGTGACAATTAGTTGAAAGATACTCGCGTTATTACAAAAAAAGAAAACACAAATAAAAATATATCAATTTTGACACCTTGTATCTTTTTCCACATAAATATTTTACTAAGATATATTTAGCTATATCTTCATATTTCCTCCCAATGATGTTACTCCTCCTGTATATGTCCATATTAATCCCACCCTGTATATTTTTATCGATATTTGAATGACTTCTTCACTTGAATTTACCAAAGCTGGAGGAGTATGATAAAAGTGTTATCTGGTGGTTATATATATATTTTAAGCTTTGACTTTCATTGATACGTGAAAGTGAATATGAACTGGATAACTCCACTTTTGTAATTTGTTTGTTTTCTGTAAATTTGAGAATATTTTTATTATTAAATCATGTGATGGAATTACTATAATTACTTATCAGAATTCAAAATCTATCATTATAGTCGATTTTCGCCTCACGGGAAAGATTTAGTCCTAAAATGTTTCGTCTAGTTTTATATTTTAAAAATTAAAATTTATTTCCTTCCTGCTTCTTCATGACTAACACATTCACTTAATAATAAATTAAACAGTAATCCTATTGAATGCCATTAAAGTTATGAATTTTAAGTACATACAAGCTTTTGAAATAATAATCACACTCTCTCAAAACAGTTTTTGAACTTCTGGAAGTTCTGAGTAGAAAATTCATTAAATCTATATTGGTAAGTGAAGCAACTAATTACTAATGTTAAAAGTTGAAAGTAGATTTCATTACAAATACGTCAGCAGCTCAAAAGAAATAGCAAAATTCAATTTAAAGTGTCATTATTATTGCAAACGACTGTACATAACATAATATGTATGAACCAATCATCTTCGATGGGAGGAGCTTTCAAAATTATATATCCAAATTCATGTCATTTTAGTACCTAATATTGCGCCATCTATTAGCAAATAGTCCAAGCGTAAACGTTCTTTTTGAGTTCGTTTTCCATTACGCGAGAGTTGGTTTCCCATTCAGGCCAACAAGGTCTCCCATTAGATTGACTAGTCTAGTGTATATAGTCAAGGCTTATACGTAGTATATCCTTCGATTATATAACATGTTCTGTTCTGCAGTCTAGGATATGTTGTACCTTTATCTTTAGAGGTAACGATTCGAAAACAAACGACAAGTCATATTACTATACCATATCTGCTAACTCTTGATCTGAATATAGCATTTTGAAATAGAACAACGTAAATCACCCTGTAACCCCTTGGAATGAACGCATTTGCATCACAATCACCCTGTTTAAAAATAAAATCTGCCTTACGCTGAAATGTTGCAATGCGAAACACATTTTAATATGAAAGTGCTGGAAATTAATGGTGGGAATTGTTAATTAAGAGGCCAGTTAATTATTAAGCAATCATACAAGTGATGTTAATGTACCACTCCATTGTTTTTTTAATTACAGGACGATAACTGAAATGAATAACCTCCTTTCATCATATATAGCAGTAGGTCCGAATAAATTATATTTAATTAGCAGATTTTTCGCTTTTATGTAATAAATGTTAATAATAATCATAAAATTGTAGCTGTTTTCCGGTTGCATGAATTAATACGATTGCAGGAATATTTTAATCATAAATATGTCATTCAAATTCAATAAAGAATTAAACGACTGTATGTTGTTATTAGAGTTAGGATTGGTGTTACGAAATATCCTTTTATATTTTGCTAATATTTTAAAAACTAGATCGATTTGTAAATAAATAGTTTTATTGCATGAAGTATTTAATAATGGGTAATAAGTTACAAGAATTTTGTATTGGTTTGAAATATTTTACAGGATAATCTTTCCAACACATTACAAGGTCAGAACATGTGTCTGGCGGCAATAATCGCATAATAATTAAAATATTCACATTAATAAATTGCCATGGAATATAAACAAATCCACGTGACCATTTCATCATTATAGTGATGTTATACGACGTTCAGCGCGGTTTATGTTTCCTTAGATAAGATGCAGTGTCTTGGTGATGTAAACAGGTCTTTGTTTTCACGTTTTTGTGGTATTTTTGGGTCATAGACAGTGTAAATATTGTGTAAATTGGGCGATTATTATTAATTTGCCACGATCGGATTAATTTAATTTTATACTTATGAACGTCATTGCTGCTAATCTCAACTTCATTGGTGCAGCAAATACAAGGAGGCAGAGTCTATTATTTTCCGTTTTTTAAATTACCATAATTATTAGTGGTGATGTGTTTTTTTAAACAAGGTGGAATTAGATATGGAAGTTTAAATTTGTCATAGCTGTAAGCAAACAGCGTTATAAAAAAATTTACCTTAATATTCGACCTTATAGAAAAATGAAAGTCACGAATAAAATAAATAAGGTAACACTTAATATTTTCGATTATTAAGCTTAATTCTGTTTTGCGATTGGTGTAAAAAGTAAGTAACGATAGTTGGTCCAGAACTAAGAAATACCATCTTCTATCGAATTCGGGTGGAGAAATCTCTCAAATATGTATATATGTATATTAAGGGTGCCGTATTCTTGAAATAGTCTTTTCTACCAATACAAGTAATTTTAGAACTGAATAATATAGAGTTTAGTAAATAACAAGAATGTTATCTCATGCCATGCGAATATTCAAAGATACCGAAGTAAAATCAATATACAGGGTGAATCTTAAATAAGTACAAATATTTTAACCAGCAGTATAGTTTTGTGTGTAGAACACATGATTAATAGATTTTTTACAAAAAAATCAGAAATAAAAAAGTGAAATTTTAAATAAATTTCGTAATTTTTCAGCAGAAAACTTGTTGAGGACCGCTGGCCTAGACAGACTCTTCATACTTTTATGAGTCATATGCTGCAGACTGAACCTGTGGTTCACTGTGTTGCCAGTATTACACAAATGTCTTTGCTTCAAGGAAGAAAAAATCTCAACTTTTAGCGAATTTTGTCAAGTGTAACATTTTATATTATTTTTTATTATCAAACTGTCATTGACTGTCATGACAGATTATCGGAAGCCCAAGTCAAACTTGTTAACCCCACATAATGCATGAAAATAGCAATAAAATTTGCTAAAAGTTGACTTTTTTTTCATTTTAAATAAAAAACGCGTGCATAGTTTTTCGTTATTCTTCATAAAATAACTTAAGGAAATTGTGTTTTGTGTCCCTTTCTAACAGTGTACAATGACATTTAACCCGTGAAATGTGGATTACTGATTAAATAGTTAATTTTTTAACAAACAGGTAAGCTTGTGTGCACGTTTATGTATAATTTTTGAACATTGGACATAGTAATATCACGTAATATCTTCCTAAATATTTTACGGTAGTATTGAACTTGCGGAAATTCATTTTTAATCGTTGAAGTATAGTAAGGTTAGTTCAGATGTTAAAATTTATGTTAATATTGCTGCGTATCATACTACATACCTAATTTTACTGTACTTATGCTTGAAACAAGTATTTTTAAAATAGAACTATTACGTTAAAGGAAACGTAATATTTATATTGGAGGAGATATGGCAACCTCGCAACAAATCATATGTTTCATTACGTTGTTGGATGAAAAATCAGCCAGCGGTCCTCAAAATGTGGGTATTTTTTTAAAAAATTAATATCTCCGTAAATATTAGAAATTTTTAAAAATGGCTTTCACTAGACTGATTTAAATGACGAACTACACCAGCAGTTAAAATATTTGTACTTATTTAAGATTAACCCTGTATAACGCCAGAAAGCGATTATTTTTAGGTACTGAAATCTTTCAAAATATGTATTTTTTAAATTCAACTATAGATGTAAACATTGTTATAACATAAACTTAGATAGTTCTGCATATAAGATTGTTCACTTTTGTTTATAAATATGTGAAAATAATTGTTAAAATGTGGGGTTAGATTAGCGAAATAATGTGTGTCATACAAATGCATTTTAAAAGTTACTATATTATTTGAGGAGAGTTTAAATAGTAAAAGTGGATAAACAAAACATCAGTGATTTTATTTTTGATATTACTTTTGCTCTACGTGTTTAATTTTTTGCGATTTCAGTACCTAAAAAAACACTACAAATTTGAACATTTTACGGCGAGACATACGGCGACCTTAACGAAGAAATAAAACATAAAGGAATTAATATAATTAATCTAAATAAAAATTTTATCATAAAGAAGAAAAAGTTAAAATATAATCATTTCCATGAGCTCGAATTATTAAAACTAATATTGCTAAACCTAAAGCTCCTTCACAAACTCTTATTGTTAAAAAAATCATAGAAAAAAAATATTCATAACTTAATTCAGATAAATAAATTAATTCCAATGTTCTTTTTTGAAACAAATAATTTGATTGCTAAATTATAGGTTTCACAATAATAATATGAATGAAATGTAAATGTCTTACGACACAAAGTATCGCGAGGCGAGGTTTGATTTTGAAACCAATTTTCAACAAAGCACATAGATTTTATCACAGCAGGCCGATCTTTCTAAAATTTTGCACGTCTCCATAATTTCCCGTTATAAAAAACTTTTTCAAGTAAAATTTTGCTGTATTTTCAGTAGAAAAGGCACTTTACCTGAAACGATAACAGTTATCAATCGCTGCTCTGAATATTTCAAATACGATTATTTCAAAAATGGTTACTCCTAACGACTTCAACAAGGTATACCTTTGTCAGATATAACAGGTAGGAGAATCGATTGTTTCAATAGACAGATGGATACACTAAACAGCAAAAAAGTTCTGCCATTTAAAAGAAACATGCTGTGCCATAAGTGGCGCCGTCTACTAGTGACATCAAAATTAGTTAAAAATTCTTATTTGCCGTGAAAAAACATAATAATTGTGCCAATTTTTTTTAAATAAAATTCTAGGATTGAACGTCCTGTATAATCCCTGTATGTTTGAAACCAGCAACATTCGGATAAGGCATATTTGGCTCAATCGACTTATTTAGTTACCAGCATTATTGCATTAAAAATTGTTTTGCGGAAGAGACCAAGGTGTCTGAGTATAATTTTTTACTTATTTTATAAAGCAAATTATTAATTGTTTCCATATATTGCTACTATAGTTATGTAATAATTTTTTTAAGATATGTTTTAAACTTTGAAGATGGGTATAATCCCGAATCGTACTTAGTTTAAACTGATGTTTCTTTTTGTGTAATAAATGAAATGCTCAGTAATTTTGTTGGTTAAGGAACCTTAAACATATAATTTGCCTTCCACCGTTTACTAAACCCGACATAAAATGTCTTAAACCTTCTTAAATATAAGCCCTCGAAATTCTAGGCTTTTCTCTTTTAACGATACTTAAAGGTTCTACATAACCTAATTTAATAATCTGGTTTTATTATTTTTCCACTGAAATATTTTTCCAACAAAAAATAATGAACTACGATGAAAATGATATATTTAATAATGATTTAGATATATTAAAAATAATAGAGTATGGGTTTCCTCGAAAAGTGATCACTTCTATACGATGGATAACTTTTTTTAGAAGATACCGGCTGTATAAAGAAACAGCTGCACATTTTGACCTTAATCGATGAAGAGCTTGAAGTTCCAAGTAATATGTAAGCTCTTAAAAAGAATCACTGATAAAATTACAATAATTCTGTATCGCCAATAAAACGGACTTCCTTTTTTTTTTGTTTTCAAAAAACTTTTTTTATGATTCTGCTGTTCTGTGAATATTATTTGGCGACAGTGAGTTAAATTCACCTGCTATCAGTTTTCTTGTACAGACATTATCGGTTTTTTATTCTCCACCGTACTTTTATAATTTGCTATTATGTTAATTAGTAATACTTTTTCTTCATTGCTAAAATTTGCCAATCGTGGTTTTTTTTTGAGAATCATTTCCATTATAAATCCTACCAATTCGAAAACAGAACTTAGCAGAACAACATAAAGTCAGAAAGTGAGAGTGAAGTGTCACACTTTTGAGGTTAAGAAATAGTCATGAAGCTAACAACTTGTGCAAAAAACCGAAAAATTATGAATATTGGCTTTTTATTTAGGTAGACTTTACAAATGAAACTTAATAATTGTGCGGTGGAAACATTACTATTTTAAACTAGGCCTAAAATTTTAACCGCCCTTAGTTAACTACACTTAAAAGGCAATGCGGTGGAAATGGCCATAAGTCAACTATATAACTATAGCGTTGAATAATTACTTATAAATTCTTTTTTTTTTCTCTTCATGTTCTATGTTATAACATTTGTAATTTAATTGAAATAGATTCTTACTGGTCCATTCTGAATAATTTTCGTATTTCTAAAAAAAAAATATGAAAAAAAATATAAGAATTGCATTAAGCCATTAATTCTAAATGGTCTAAAGCATTGCTTCCCAAACCTTTTCTGTAGACCACTTGCCATTTTTTTCTTTTTATTATATAACAGCTCCCCCACCGTTCCCCACCGTCTTTCCAATATTGAATTGAGTGTGGTAAATACCACACCCATAGCGGCCATTCACTACTCCACGTCGGACTGACAAGCCACAGACATGAAGCGTTCTACATCGCAGTAGAGGCTAGCGCCCTCTATCGCGATTCGGCGATAAAGATATGTTGTAAATACGAAATTGCAGGAAACAACTACTCTGCGGACTAATGCCCCGACCAGCATTGAATTACACCTGGAAGCTGTAGTAAACAGTCACTTGTCAGTTCATCTCTCCGCGTTACTCATAGTCCCTACTGTCGAGCTAGGCAGACTTAAAACAACTAAGGTTATCCATCGATTACCTCTCCTATGGCATACTGATGAGAGCTAATAAGCTCGAAACCGGTTTATATCTGGTGGGCTGCTGCCGAATGACTTTAGCTGTTTGATATAGGTTTTCCAGGTGTAGATTTTTCCCTAATTCAATGCTAGTCGAGGCATCAACCCGTAGAATAATATTCGTATTTGCAAATACAATAAATGTTTACTCTGAAATTTATAACAATGCATTGACTAGCTTGTTCAGTATGTAGCACGACACGGGTGTATACGTTCCTTGGTTGCTCTGTCGACTGAAAAATTGCGAGACTTCTCTGAATGCCATGAACGAAAAATATCACCACGTATCTTAAATAGGAAGGAAGACACTACACCTTGTTGAGAGAAACGGTAGCCGCAGTACCCGCGATATTACAGATGAAATGTCACACATATCCATGCACACTTGCCAGATTTTGTTTAAATTATGACTCCTTTACCGCTTGTCCGTCATACGTGTGCGTAGACAAAAAATTAAGTATTAACGCTCTTTAATCGCTGATATCTCTCAAAATTCCTATTAATAATCCACTGGCCGATCCCTTTAAAACAAGTATGCTTTATTTTGCGGTGAGTTTACAACGTGCAACTTTGCATTGACTGAAAATTATTTTCAGCCATCGCTTAAAAGCGTGCTTATTAGTTTATAAAAATTGTTTTCAGCAATTTTTATAGAATTTCCTAATATCTGTTTATGGTAAGTAATTTATTACCTTTTAATTAATTTCCCGAGCAGTGTTTTCAACACTTTCTAATCGACAGCCTCTAATAAAGTGTTTAAAAATAAACATTTCAACTGTCAATCGTTCTCGTTGTCATCCGAAGTACGTAGTTTTATTTTCAGAAGCGATTATCGTATTAAGCTAAATGATATAATATAATAATGTAAATTAGTATATTCCTAAATTATGATTACAGAAACTATAAATTATAATAATCGATGAGCAATATTTGTAAATGGTGATCTAGGAGATATACAGGGTGTCTCAAAATAGAAGGCCATACCATTAACCACATATTCTTTGGACAAAAATAATGCGACTTTCCTTATACCATTTTTTATTTGGACGTCTCTGTTTCAATATACAGAGTGTTAAAGTTACATGTTCAAAAAACTGTTTTTGTTAATAATTCCATTGTTTTCTAAGATACACACTTGAAATTTTGCACGTACTTTTATCTTATTGCGGCATACTTATCATGTAATTTTGGTGAAAAAAATCGAAGGGCGAATGGAGGTAACTGAGGGATGGAGCACTCTTTATCCCCTCCAATTATTTCTAAGGACGTCTATGCAGCTTTTTCTTGAAATATCAAACGTAGAATTTTATCTCTTTTGTAATGTTTTGTTCAAATGCTTCGTTTTGGAGAAAAACGACAATTTGTAGTGCCCATAAATCTATCATTCACTACTATTTTCAAGTGAAACTGAAATTTTGTGGATATACCTATTATTACAATACCTTGGCAACTTAGCAAGTCGTAATACTTACTGAATCAATATTTGCTAATTAAAACAAAAAGAGAATATGTTTTAAAAGATAAGGTTTTTGCTACTTAAAAGGGCACGTACATGTGTTAATGAGGAGGATGGGCAGATAGAACGTTCACTAAATTAGTAGTAATTAATTAATTATTTTATTTAATGTTATTTAGATAAAAAGTTATTATGTTGATCGTTCATTATTACTATTACTAAAGAAGACTATTATTTTTTGATTGATAAGAGAACTGTATTACAGATTTTTATGCCATATTATTTTTTCAATTCATAAATATTCCTCATTTTATAAAATTTAAAATTGTCCATTCTGTTTTAATTAGCAATTATTCATTCAGTAAGTATTACGATTTGCTAACTTGTCAAGGTATTGTAATAATAAGTATATTCACAAAATTTCAGTTTTACTTGAAAATGATAGTGAATGATAGATTTATGGGCATTACAAATTGCCGTTTTTCAAAACGGAGCATTTAAGCAAAAAATTACAAAACAGATAAAATGATCAGGAGAAAATTCTACGTTTGATATTTAAAGAAAAAGTTGCATAGGCGTACTTAGAAATAATTGGAAGGGATAAAGGGTACTGTATCCCCCAGTTACCTCCATTCACCCTTCGATTTTTTTCACCAAAATTACATGATAAGTATGCCGCAATAAGATAAAAGTACGTGCAAAATTTTCAAGTGTGAATCTTAGAAAACAATGGAATTATTAACAAAAACAGCTTTTTTGTACATGTAACTTTAACACTCTGTATATTGAAACAGAGACGTCCAAATAAAAAATGTATAAGGAAAGTCGCATTATTTTTGTCAAAAGACCACTTAAAAGTTTTCATCCCAGTAACAAAATCGTCATTAGAAGCATTTTTGTAGAGTAAATAGTTTTTGTATCATACAATCAAGTTAAAATACTCGTGATAATATAAAATCAATATAAAATAGGTATTTTACTTGATTGATGTACTAAAACACATTATTGCTTTTAATATAAAAAGTAATGAATTGTGTTGATGGTGTTCTCAATCATGATATTATTTATTTATTTCTTTATAGAATTGGAGGTGTAGGACAATCACTAAATATTGCTTTGCAAACTTTTGCGATGTTTCCTCTGTGGAATTAGCATTTCCCAAGGCTATAAAAGATGAATGTCATATTTTTAATATTATGCTATGATTTTAATTTACCATTACATTACAAAAATCTCAACGTGACAACTGTCTACTAGATAAATTCTACTCTATTCCAATCATGCCATGTAATTGATTTTAAATTATTTTTTTTACGAAAACGATACCTACTTTTTGTGTAGAATGACTCCCTGAAATGAATTAAATGGTAAGCTAGTAATAGGAAAAATAGTTTTGTCTGAATATATACCCCTGACATAGGGGGAAATCGACAAATTGTTTACTGAGTGGTTTCTCAATAGAAATGTCTACTTAATTTCATTTCTTTGACTTTTTTGGCATTTCAGAAAAAAAATTCGCAACTAGTTTTTTGGCATCCTCTTAAGGGGTTGTATCTTCACAGGAGGTGTTTAAATTAGATTTTACTTATTTATTTACACCCTCTGTATAATTGTTTTCTCTCTTCAAGGTGTTTACATTGTTGGAATTAATTACATTAGTACCCTTTAGTCAAACGCACTTGATCGTAGATTGTCCAGATATATTATTCTTAGCACATTGTTTATAAATCAATATGTATGTTGCTTTATTATCTATACACCTATTCTCTATGACAAGCTTTGGCAGATTGTAGCTGTAGTTAAAACATTTTTTATATGAACATAAGTCCCATTAATTTTTATTTAAAAGTTACAAGCATTTTAAATGCATTCAAAGTAACCTTATAAATAAAAATGATGGTGCAATAACAATAATTATCATTTTGTTTATTAATTTGACACTTTAAATTAGAGTGCTAAATGAAAAATGCATTTATTTGGAACTGAAAACTGTGCAGATATTGCTTTTGTATATGGTATTTCAAAGGAAACGTCAGACAAACACCCCCACTTGCCGACATAGTCTTTAATGTATTATTTCGTAGATTTCGAGAAGAAGGTAACCCCGCTCAAAAAAGGCCTTCCTTCCTAATGAAGTGAATGTACAAAATGAAGATATAATATTGTCGTTAACAACCCTTCAGTTTTGTATGACGTGTATTGAACAGAGGAATATTACATCCGTTTCTTCCCCAAAATGTGCAAGCGTTACAAGCTGGGAATGCTTCTCAACGAATAGAATTTTGTCGCTGGTTACTTCAACAATATGCTCAAAATGATATATTCATTTCGTTGGTCATGTGGTCTAATGAATTATTAGAGACGGTAAAAATATTAATCATAATTAAAATATCTGGGCGTTACAAAATCCGCATGCAATTACATCAAGACGATTTTAGTTTCAAGATTGGAAATATCATTTTGAACAATCATTTGCTGCCTGTACATCTTTTAAATGATTGTTTAACTGCCTAGATCTTTATACAACTTTCTCTGAAAACAAGCTTTTTGAATTGTTAATTTTGATGAACTAATGTTTAAACTTTAAACACGAACAATAATTATTGCTATAGGAACCACCATTGTTATTTATCAGGGTACTTTGATTGAAATCATATTTTTTAAAATTCTTATAACTTCTAAACCAAAACGAATCGGACCTATGTATACCTATGTATATAAGAAAAAATATTTGAAATTAACCCAACTACCATCGACCAAAGTTTATCATAGAGTTTATAGAATACTCTATATTATTCAATATAAACATACACATTGAAATAAATTTAATCTAGCAAAGAACATCATACTCGCTTCCAAGGATAATTAAGCATTCCTCTTTGTTACAAGAAGTGTGCCATATCCTTGGAACGTGCGCCGAAGCTAGTGTGGTCAGTAGGAACACAATCCTACGTGGATTCAAATAATACGCGTACGTGACCAACGTGTTTGTTATATCGTTTTGTTTCCCTCGCTTCCCACCTACTTTTTGAAGAGTTCCTGATGCGACACGTCTGAAGTACAGCGGATTCATGTTAAATCATTCCCATCTAGCAACTTACGGATTCTGTACCGTCTCGTGGGTTGGCGAATTTATTTCAGAGAAGGTATAGGTGCTCGGTGCTCCGCTAACCAGTTCAACTCGACGTCCGCGATGTTTATCCTCTTTCTGTTGCAATCGCGAATCCTCTTTCTGTGGCAGGAATATGAATATCCATATTATGCAGTCGTTTTTTTAAAGCAGCAGTCACACTTGTCGTTCAGGTTTTCTTCGATTTCAACGCTTGTTTTCAGAAAGACATATTTTATCAATGTACTTATTTTCCAAATTTGTACCTTTAACTGACCCTTAACCTCTTATGAATGATCAGTTTTTGAGAAATTAAAGGAGAGAAGTTTACCACGGAGTTTACAATTTATCTCACTTTTATTTTTATTATTATTGTATGTTATACCTGGGTAACTGGTTGCCACCAGTCACAGAATTAATATTCACTTTCTTAACCTTGTCTGGGAATCTTTGACCTCCCTTTATTGTTCTCGACCTAGGTTGTGTGCTATCTGAACTAGTGTCAGCCGAGACAAGAAGTCTTGTAAAATCGCATGATTCTTGCGAGACTCATGCATACAAATGAGATACATGGATCTGTAGTACGAATTTGAATTTGGTAACAGTGGTGGTTACTCTCGGTCAGCCACGGTTCTGGTATCTATTGATATGGTTGATCATTGACAGTGGTCGATCGGTAAACGTTATAAAGTATTGAAACAGCTAGTTTTGCAGAATAAATTTGACTCGTAAATAATAGACGAAATAGGCGACACAGATTCGGAGCTCTTTCAGTCAAGTGGCAGTGAATTTATAATTAATTCAGTTCAGTAAAACTGAACCTAGACTCTATAAACTTCAGTCAATGTTCACTTAAATATTTTCCGCTCTTATATTTGGAAGACTTGTCTGACTCTTGTTTCGGAAGACTTGTTTTAAATCTTGTCTTGTCTTGCAATTCGTGCTGATAAGTCTTGTCTTGGTCGTGAGACCAAGACACGTTCTACAGTAGCCATGCAACTGGTGGGACCCTATTATAAGTTAGTATGTCAGAATTAAGTATTACAAATTAACAAAATTATCAAATTGACAGATAAATTCGTAGATAAATAGCGTAAATCCACAACATTTATTACTGAACTTACCTTTAATAATAAGAAACAACTACTAGTTCGTTAAGTAAACTTTATTTAAATTTAAACTCCACTAGTTATGGCTAAAATTGAACCCTATATACAGGGTGATACACAACTTATCTAAAAAAAATTGGGAATAAAATTGGAAACATATAGTTTCCGAGTAAAAAATTATTGAAGTTGTAGTATTTTTAACGTTTACATCTCTGGGCTACTGTAGTCTCTAACCAAACGATTCCAAATATTGAAATCCGATTACTTATAGTAGGTTTTAATTTATGGTGAAGTGAAAATGCTTCAGCAGAACGATTTCTCGGTAAACATGTTCCAAATGGAGCTACTTTTACACGAGGAGGACCGGTACAATAGCCGCCACGATCTCCTGACTTTAAATCTTTTTGTGGGGATATGTAAAAAATTAAGTGTATCGCACCAAAGTTGCCACTATTTATGATTTACGTAAACGTCTCATAGCTGCTGCCAATAACTTACGAATTCAAAACGGACAAGAAGCAGAAACCTTTGAGTAAGTTTGTAGAAACGTGGAAGAGGCGGAGGTTTAGAACTCGGTTCAGGACGTCCACGACATATTGCAGCAGTGTGGTGTATCATACACGAGGCTCAATTATATCCATATCATGTATGATTGGTTGAGGAGGACTGGTACTATGTCCGTCACAATCTCCTGACCTTAAATCATTTGGACTTATTTTTGTGGGGATATTTAAAAAATAAAGTATACAGGGTGTCTCAGAATTAGCTGCCAACCCTGAACAGGCCGATTCTATGATCAAAACTAAGTAAAAAAAAGTTCATATGAACATGGGTCCGGAAATGCTTCCTAAGGGCACAGGGACCCATCGAAGAGAGAGGAATGGAAATCATTTTTTGCAATATCTCTCCATCGCGTTGTGATAAATGAATGAAATTTGGTACACACAGCTAAATTTTGATGAGCAATTTGATGGACTAATCCATTTATTTCCACAAGGTCATTGGGGTGGGTACGAGAGGGCCCTTGGTATTTTGCGTGTGTAACTTTTTCATCTTTGACTTTTTAACAAATTGGACAGCCAATTCCATTTTCCCGAACTGTTTTACGTTAAAAAGGTACTCTTGTTTGAAATCGTTATCTTCAACGGTTTCTGATAAAATCGCTCTTGAATTAATCCCACTTTGGTCAATTTCAAGTAATTTAAACAAAATTTATCAAGGTATTCTTATGTCAAAGTATTGTCAACCCGATTGCCAATTTAATAGTTCTAAGCGGAAAAAATGGAAATGTTTACGGGTCAAGAGTTGATATGATATTTATTTATGGCTTTTGCGATGGTAATGCTGCAGCGGTAGAACGCGAGTACGGGAAAAGGTTTCCAAACCGAAGGCTGCCATCAAGGAGGACATTCCTTACGGTATTCCGCAACTTAGCTGCAACCGGCACTTTTCGAAAGGCATCGGGTCAAGGACGTCCCAGGATTAATAGGAAACCGGAGATCATTGACGCAATTGAAAAAGATCCTACGACTAGCATACGGAACATTTCAAGGCAAATAAATGTTCCTCGGCCAATTGTACTACATATCTTAAAGATTTCCTTAACAGAATTGATTAGATGTGCTACTAACATTTCATGTTGGAAGAATATTAAAGCGACAAGGTCTACATGCCTATCACTATCGACGTGTACATGGCCCGAAATGGAAAATTAAATTTTCATAATTCTCATTATTGGGAAGAAGAGAACCCACATGTTGTTCGGAGACAAACTTCCAGCAACGGTTTTCCATAAATTTATGGGCGGGAATAACTCACGACACTCTGATTGGACCTATTGAAATTCCACAACGTCTCAATTCAAATCTTTATTTAAACTTACTTCAAGAAAATCTTCCCCAAATTCTCGATGATCTGCTTCTAAATTTACGACGTAATATGTTTTTTCAACACGATGGAGCCCCGGCACATAGTAGTCACAATGTTCTAAATAGTTGATACCCGTGAGGAATTGCTGCAGCGTATCAATGATGATGATGATGATAAAAAGAGAATATCTTTCAAAATATAAGGTTTTCTCTTCTTAAAAGGGCACGTACATGTGTTAATGAGGAGGGTGGGCAAGTAGAACGTTTGTTAAATTAGTAGTAATTAATAAATTATTTTATTTAATGTTATTTAGGTAAAAAGTTATTATATTGATCGTTCATTATTACTATTACTAAACAAGACTATTATTTTTTTGGTTGATAAGTAACTGTGTTACAGATTTTAATGCCATATTATTTTTTCAATTCATAAGTATTGCTTATTTTATAAAATTTAAAATTATCAAATCTGTTTTAATTAGTAATTATTCATTCAGTATTACGATTTGCTAAGTTGCCGAGGTCCAAGATATTGTAATAATAGGTATATCCACAAAATTTCAGTTTCACTTGAAACTGATAGTGAATGATAGATTTATGGGCACTACAAATTGCCGTTTTTCTTCATAACGGAGCATTCAAACAAAAAATTATAAGAGATAAAATGATCAGAACAAAATTCTACGTTTGATATTTCAAGAAAAACCTGCATAGGCATACTTAGAAATAATTAGAGGGGATAAAGGGTACTGCATCCCTTAGTTACCTCCATTCACCTTTGGATTTTTTTTTCCAAAATTACATGATAAGTATACGGGAATAAGATACGTACGTGCAAAATTTCAAGTGTGTATCTTACAAAACAATGGAATTATTAACAAAAATAGTTTTTTAAAATGTAATTTTTAATACCCTGTATATTGAAACAGGGACGTCCAAATAAAAAATAGTATAAGGAAAGTCGCATTATTTTTGTCCAAAGAATATGTGGTTAATGGTATGACCTTCTATTTTGGGACACTCTGTATAATTAGTAACAATAGCGGCAAAAGCAATTGAATTTGCTGTATAAAATAAGTGTTATAAAATGGTAGTTATTTCTTACCTTAGGAATTTCTTGTCCGATCGCCGGTTGCATGCTTTGCCACCTTATCAGGTTTTATAGTGGACCAGTTTCCAGTGCCGTGCAAAAGTGTATTTTTAAATCATTTTCGAACAGTCCTTTTTGATTTTTCTTTTTAGAAAATTGTATTTGTAAGAGTCCTCTGTACATTCAATTTTTTTTTATAAGTTCTGAATATATAATACATATAGTATTATAGCAACATCAGTGAATATTTTTATTATATTGGTTTATGTTTAATAGTTCAGATGACAATCTACATGATAATTCTGCTCCAAAAATACTAATACTACAAAACTTATGATAAACTCATAATAATTATTCTGCTATGCTGTACCCACTTTATAACTAGTTGCCAAAATTTAATAAATAAGTAATAATTTTGAAACAAACTGTCTTCTTTCGATATTATAAGCGATATCACATATTTAGGTAGATGAAAATTGCCATATTGTAATGCTAAAAATAGGTTATTGCCCTATGGGATTGAATAACTTAATTGAAAATTCAGATATGTGTGAGAATATATTCCACTTTGTCAGTTTTAGTTTAAAAGCATTAATATTCATTATATTATTTACTTAACTGTATATCATGAATATTAATAAAAATCGAACCATATTTCAAGTATGGCTGAGTAAAATTATTTGAGTGGTATTTATAAAACACTTTAAAAATTCGTTTAGTTTCTAATTTATATGTAATTTATTTCATATTATGTTCTCCATATTTTTGTAATGGTTCTTTCTTCAAATAGAAAATAGACCTTACCTATACCTAAGGTTTGAATGTCTGATCTACATTGAATCTTTATTTTTGATTAAGTAAGGATTTATTGCATTGTGCCATATCATCTGGCTCAGAATTTACATTAGATTCGATAACAAAACTGTAACAAAAATATTAGTGTTCCATTTAAAATAAGAGAGGTGACGTCATTTCTGGAAAAGCCGGAAGTACCGTTGTTGATAACTTAAAAGAAGGTTATTTTGAAAATAAAAATTAACCTGTTTTTTCCCAAAGACATCCTACCAACCGTTTACCAGTTTTAAGGAAGGGGCAAGACTTTTATCGCCGCATCGTATTTATCAAATTGTAAATTTTCAAAAATTTAAATATCTCGTTTCTTGTCACTATAATTAGTTAGTGTGGTAGCGATGACTTACAGAGAAAAATAGTTCATATTTTCTTCCACTTTAATATTCTGTATCCCGGAAATGAATCATTTTATCAAAACTTTGTGTGAACTACTACCCCCTTAATTTTCTTCGTAAAACCTATTGGTTGACTTATTAGTAACTGGATATCCTATCATAAATTTCGACATTAGAAAATGTTATAAACAAGTTACTGTTGATTGGAGTAAACGTTTTGTAATTTTTTTGGTAATCTGATTTTTCATTTTTCCATGTATCCAACTTTCTTATCTGCAATTTACAATTGTTTAGGAATTTCATTACAATTAACAGATATATAATTTAATTCAAATATCATTCCGATTTCAAGATTTGGTACGACCTTGTTTGTTCATTCAGATTATAAGCAATAAACATACAGATAAAATTGGTTTTCAATAATTATGATTGAAGAACAATTACATTGCATGTTTCTTTTTTAATTTCTGTTCAACATACATATATTTTTTAATATCCCATAAATTTAAGCTATTTGCACAGGGTAGCAACACAGTGAAAAAAAATCCTAAAAATACCTGAAGCAGTTACAAATAGATGTGGGGAATATTTTTGGAGTTTGTTGTGAACGAAAATACGAGTTAAATGAACATAGAAGCGTAGAAGATTGATACTAAAAGATTGGGTGGTTGATATGAGGAAGAAAGATGGCACAGAATTCAAAGAACCAACAGGAAAAACTATGTGGAAAATTTCGTGCAGCAAACTTTACAGGAGAAGAAAGTACTATAATGATTATAAGATTATGATTGACCCGTTTAACAACATAGTATTTAAATCTGTCCAAGATGCGACCAGGAAAAAACTGCAAACAGATCCATGTAAACGTAAAACCAGTTCAGTTCCGTTAAATTTGTTAGAAGTAAACCGAATAATTTTGTGCTGGGTTGGAAATACCTCTGAAGGTCTGAGAGGAGGCGAGGCAGTTCGCTGTCTCTTGTTTTTTTTTCAAATCGAGAAAAATAACGATGTCTCTTCAACAAATCACATTGAATATAATCCGGCGATCAGTAAATTCTGCCAAGATAGTTCAAAAAGCTGTACAAATAGTAAATGGTTGGTTGACAATACTGAAAGTCAAAACTGCTCTGTACGCCTTTTTCAAAAATTTATCAAAATTGATCAAAACGAGGACCACAACTGTTCTTAAAATCCAATCGACACTGGAAAACCGAAACCGATAATGCTACGACAATGTTGTCGGAAAAAATACTATTATTAGATGGACTAAATCCTCTGCTGAGGCAATTGGCCTGAATTTAAAGAACAAAAAGATTCGAACATGTTAACTGCTGTTAGCAAATTGGCAAAAAATGGTGTGCTAGAACAACAATTGCTGATAATTACTGGTCATAACAACCCAAATTTTTTAAAACCATATTTAATCATCTACCAAGAACACCACAATAATATCATAAATACTATACATGGTAATAGATTCTCTATAGTTGAAAAAAAAATGACCAATTTAATGTTGTATTAAATTTTAATAACTGTACCTTTTAATAAATAATAGTTGTTTTGCGACTTATTTAATTTTATTGTCAAAAAATTTTCTCACTGAATATCCCTCTGATACTGACAAATGTCAAAAGCCAAGCAACGTGCTTTCGATTGACATACAATTATCTTGTACAATCAATGCCTTAGGGATATTATAGCTGATAGTTTCTGTCGTAATAATATACAGATGATGTTGTAAAACTGTTACCGTGTAAATCAGCTTTTGGTATTGTAATTAATACAACCATGCGTGTTAGGAAATGGTAACTAACCTTTGAAAAACTTCAGTTATCGGTTCCACAACATTATATGCGTGATAATTACTTTCGACCAGTATGAAGTATATAGAATTTTTGACACATACGAACTTGACAAATAAGTAGGTACTATTATAGAGACATCACATGGTGACTTTACTACAGTGTTTAAATTTTTTATCTAAAACGGTGCATTATTAATAAATTTACTAAGAGTATTTTTTGCGTAAAATTAAATTTTCCAGAATGTGACGAGAATGGAAAAAGTTAGACTAAAATGTCAGCAGAAATGCTAGCAACTAGCGCATTCTATTTTATACAAAAATATTAATGGAACCAACGTGTTCGGTGCCACTAAGAACTTACCAATGTCAAATTTAGACAAATATGTTACTCTTTAAAAAAATTACGTCCAAAATTTGGTTTACTAAAATTATCTTACACGCCCTGTATCTCAAAAGTGAGTGGCTCTAACGCATACGCTTGTTAAGCAAATCTCTGTATTGATATGTCTTTTTGAAACACCATGTATAAATTATTGATAGATTTATAGAACGTAAATACATGATTTGAGTAAGACAAGTCTAAAATTTGTTTTAAATAATCTGATTATTAAATTCCCAATCGCTTTTTTGATATCTGCTTAATTCATAATCTATAAAATTCAGTTGATTACCTGTATGTTTAAAAAGAATAGATTTACATCCTAACCATTCAACCCTATATGTATAAAGTATTCATCAAATAATTAAGTTTACGTAGAAATATTCAGTGAATTGATAATTAATTAGGCATATAGTAGAAAGGAATTGATTAACATTAGGCGTAATTTAAAACTGTTTGCATAAAAATAATTCAATTAAAATGCCTTAAAATATAGTCATATTTGTTGAGTGGTAATCTGTAATCCAATATTCTCGCTGAATTAGAGGAGCCTTGATCAGCATGAAACGCTATACTGGGATATCAAATTTCATTGTATTATTATGTTCCCCTGCGAAGCATATTCTAAAATAAATAAATACATAAATTACGAACGCGGTGAATGATGGTAAGAGTCAGCTCCTATTAATAAAAAAATTCTAAAATAAAAACACTACTTTTCCTGCCATAGCTCTAATAAATGTACCAGTCAATGGGACAAGTATACTATAACGTTCAGTAATATTGACTAATAAGTTTGTATTACACGATTTGAGTTAAAAGATCTTTCAGTGAGAACTTGGGTATCTTATTCTCTTTCCACCTGAATATTTCGTTTAATATGAAATTTTGAAAAAATTCCAAAAACACGTCGATTTTTAATTTGAGGGAGACATCGATGTCGTGTTCGATGAACAGTGCAGTACTTTGTAGTTGCCACCCCTTCGTAAATTGAGCTATCAACTTTGAAATTTCAAATGGCACTATAGAGCGTGTAATACATCGTCTGGAAGCTCTTTTGATACTGACTCTGAATCCGTAAAAAAAATAAAAAAAATTATTTCAACAAAAAAACATTGAAATATAAATTTTTCGAATTTTATATTTCTACATTTAAAATTTCATACATCAATACATAAGTTTCATCTTAATTTATAGCATGTGTTAACCACTGAAAAGATTTTCATACATCAATACATAATTATTATTAAACTGCAAAAAGGTTTCTACTTATCTGTCTCTTCAGATGATAAAAACAATAATAAACGATCCATAAGGAAGGTTGAGGTTCTTATAATTTTCAATTAATTCCATTGCATTCCATTCCATTTTGCCTTTTGGTTTGATATAATTTTATTGGAAGTGTGTTATTGTTGAAACAATTTTCAGTTGTATCAAATCTCATTTTCAGCTTACAATCAAAGTGTATCTTTTACATTTATCAATTGTTCAATATGGTTTATTCGTTAGCTGAAAAAGTTGAAATAATTTTTCTTTATTGAAAACAAAATGATTGTGCTAGAGAAACTGCTCGAATGTTCAATGACTCATCCCCAAACAAGTCATACGTACATGAGGCAGATTACTAAGAAATTTCGAGAAACTGGGTTCGTAACAATTCTTAAAAAAACAATCCTCCTAACGAATTAATGGAAGCAGGAATTTTGGGCGAACTGACAATGAATTCACTCCAATCCGTGTTGTCCTTAGAGCGTACTACAGGGATCCCTAAGTCGAAAGTTCATCGGATTTTGCAAAAACATATATGGCATTCGTACAAAATACATTTTGTGATATCATGTCTAACAGAATTACAGAAAATCGGAATATTCTTTAGAATATCTGCTTCAGTGATGAGTGTACGTTTTTTCTCAATGGTACAGTTAATAGGCATACCTAATATTTGTTATTGGTCGGGTGAAAACCTTCATTGTGTTACAGAATTACACACTCAGTATCCAGAAAACCCGAACGTCTGGGCAGGAATATTACGTAATCTCATAGTTGGTCCATTTTTTTAGATAGCTCTTTGACTGAAGCCTTTACGTTTGTTGGAAGATCATTTGATCTCATGATCATAGAAATTCTGGAGAATGATGATTAGCTGGATGAAAATCTTGTGACGTTCCAACAAGACGGAGCTTCACCCCATTTTGAGTGACAAGTTCAGGCTTATTTGGATCTGAATTTTCCGGGTAGGCGTGTGGCTATAAAATGGCCAGCTCAGTCTCCCCGTTTGAGTCCCAACGACTTTTTTATCTGGGGACATCTCAAATCAGTAGTTTTTGCAAGTCAACCCGGAAATCTTGAAAATTTAAGATAACGTATTGTAAACGAACGTCGATTTTTGCAAATGTAAGGAGATGTTTTTCTCAAAACGAAATATTTAGGTGGAAAGTTTTGTATGGGACACCCTGCATATTTTGCAAATTCATACAATGCAATAAGTAGTAACGTTAAATTAGATACTACGGATCATCATGTAAATTACAAATTAGCTAGCTGTAATTTATGAAATTTAAATTTTACGACATTTTAGAGTGTACTCTATACTAGTCCTGTAATTAAATTATTAAAAATAATAGTTTTTGCTGATTTTAATGCAAAATATGTAAAGTTTTATTCATATAAGCATGTGCAACTGTAACGCTGTAATGTGTAAATAAAAATGTAAGAGTGTAACTATAATAATAATATTAAAAATAACATAAATTAAACCTTCAAAGACAAATATTTAGGTTTCTATTTACAACAGCTTTCGTTTCCTTAAGTACTTTTTTTTTAACATAGACCTTTTTTGATAGAATGTATGTAACTGTAAATTCCACCCATTATATTGTGGTATGTAATAATATAACAGTAATTTTACATTAATTTGTGTAAGTAATAATTTGTCATTTTATCATTTACATCACTAACAATACTATAGTAGCCATTGTTTACGATGTTTAGCCTAAGCATTCAAATAATACTAGACGTCGAAATTGCACCCACAAAAAATTGATACATTATCTAATATATAAAATTCTCGTGTCACAGTTTTAGACGCCATACTCCTTGGAAACGGATTTACCGATTTTTATGAAATTTTATATGTATATTCGGTAGGTCTGAGAATCGGTCGTAATCTATTTTTCATACCCATAAGTGGTAGGGGTGGTCCACCCCAAACAATTTTTTTTTTTTTTTATGATGTGGCATTAAAAATACATACAACCCTTAATTTTCATCCTTCAATAACCATTTTAGTAATTTTATCATTTTTAACCCTGGTCGATAACTGATCGATTATCACTAGATCAGTTATCCCCGCCAGGCATCTACCGGTGTCATTTCTCACCCAGTAAACAGCACGGAGTAGGGATGAAAACGAAGCCGGTCTCCTGTCTCTCTCACAATAAGCCTTCTCTCACTCCCTACACAGTTTTCGACCATTATTATTGTGTATGAATCGAGCGTAATAGTGACGTTTACAATTACCATTTTACCTTCTAAGTGTAATTCTCAAGTAAATTTATTATTAATTTGCTGGGTCATAATTACTTATTTCCTATTTTATCAATAATTAATAAAATTATTAATTTTAAATTTTAATTAATTTTTTTGTACAGTGAACAATACCAACAAGCCGTAAAGGGGCTAATTTGGGCCATCAAACAAGTAAAATTGCAGGAATAATTTAAAAAATGAATGTATCGTGTGTTGTTATTCTTATAGGCCGTCATCGTTCACAGTGATCCATTCCTCTTTCAGTCATATACCACATCTCCACACACTTACAATAAGTTAGTTATTTTTTATTTAACTGCCAAAGTATTCACTAGAAATAATTCATATGGCAAAACAACATTTGGCGTATCACCTAGTACATTTATGAAATAAAAACGTTTGTCCACGGCTGTATTATAATATATACATTATTCGTCTGTTTCTTCAAGGATAATGATGTACAATCATTTTCAATATTAATGACACGTTTTAAAACGAATTTGGCTATTTATTTCCAACTGATGACGTATTGATAATGAAATCTACTTTCAAGATTCAACATTAGTACTTAGTTGTTCGATTTATCAATAGAGATCCAATGAAATTTCTACTCAGAACTTCCAGTTGTTTAAAAACTGATTGAGTTAGTGTCATTATTATTGCAAACGATAGTACATAATGCACTATAGCAGTGTAAAATCATTGTTCACTTGTGATTAATGATTAACTACACTTCTGTCAACAAAATGATAACCTGAAAGTATGGTATTTTGACAGTTTTGAATTGCATTTTATGTTATGAATGTCAAATATTGTATCATTTTTTCAGTAAAAAGTTTGCTAAAATATTGTTAATAGTCGTGGACAAAGTATAGTATTCTACTTGCATGTAATGGCACGAGTGATTTACAATCTTTTTTTTTAACTTTCAGTCTCGTGAATTACACTCATCATTATATACTCGTTGAATAATGTACTATTATTACACAGGCTCTTATAAGGGCAATAAAAAAACTGCCAATTTTGATACGATCAAAGATACATTTGTATGATTACAAAATGTTACTCACTTTAATGAATCAGTAGATCATAAATCCATTTATTAATATAAACAACTTTTGTTTATGGAGTTGAATTTTTGTACCACATCTAGGTATCAAAGAGCATATACGAGTATAACGTCACGTGCTACTCCTAAGAATTTTAGTATATTTCTGTAATCTGCCTGTCATTTTTAAGTCTATAAAGTCTTTCTCCTCGTATTGTTTTAGGATATAGTTTGTACTTGTATTGTAAACTGTTTTATAAACAGTTTATGTCGCTTTTGAAACCACACCCATTTAAAGTACTAGACTGTTTTAAGTATTAGCAGTACTCTTTTTTATGTATGTTGATATCTGTATATTCAGTGTTAACTGTTAATGAAGTAAACAATTGAAGTTTCCCAGTAAATCTGTAACGTACGGCAATATTGCAATATATCACCTGCTGCACTTAACCTAAAAATAGTGTTAGTCATAGTAGTATTGTGGCTACAGCATTTCGTTTTTTTGTACAAGAAATGTGTAGGTTTACATAAACAAAAATGGAACAATTTAAAGTAACCATGAGCAGCTGCATATCATGTCAATTTATGACAAATCTGGACAAAACATACTGGCTACGATACGTTTGTACGGTAAACGCTTTTCGCAAGCAACATACCTAAGTCATTTTGAACACTTGTAACTATTTCACATTTTCACAGTAAGTACGTTTAGTTATTGTTAAGTCAAATATGTTTTGTTCTATATCGTGCGTCTGTATTGTGCAAACAGTTTATATTAAATTATTCTATAGACAAAAACAAATTTAAATTGCAATATTACACTATCCTGTTATTTTCTTTTTATTTTATGCAATTTATGTAAATCATTTAAACAGTTGTTGAAACTAATTAGAAATAAAATGGTATATGTTTTTTCACTTTTATTAAGATAATAAACATCCATCAAATTAGGGAAATTAATTTATAGATTTGAAACAAAATATTATAAAATTATCAAAAACTGTTGACATTAAATGTAGAAATGTACTATTACACTATTTAAGTAATTTATACAATTAGAATGCATAGAACTTCGTAATGATGTGTTTAAATTATTCGGATTATTTAAAAATATGATGTAAATTTCATTGCACAACATTGTGGGTTGTGCGGATATCAATTAAGGGATTTCTCTGAAGTCAATTTGTCAAAGTGAAGCAACTACTTGCCTTATTATTAGCGCAATTCTCAGATATTTTCATGATACACACCACTTTCTTGAAAGATAAATATTTATCTTTATTATACTTTACAAATTCCTAAAAACTAATCTAATGAGACTGGGAAATATTCATTGCTTCACATATTAATGTTGCAAGCTGTCCCTTTAAAAACTGTTATGAGGTTAAAGTAAAGAAACCTCAAAGTTTATAAAAAAGTGAATTTTTGTATCTATGTCGTATGAAAAACAAAATATTATCACATATTTATTCTATAGTGGTTTTGAGGCTTTTACAGCCGGTGCTGTTATCTGATCTATAGCGGTTTCCAGGTTATTATGCGATGGCAGAAAATTAATACACCTATTTTAAATAATTTGGATAAATAATATGCACAATTTTGTATTTAACTTATTAAGCAGTAAATAACGATTTAGATATTCAATAATACAGGGCGATTCAGTCATAATGTCATTCATTTTAACACTTATTCGGAAGGCCTAATATAGACAGAAAATCGAAAACAAATGTTTACTCGTCCTTTCAAATGATAAACAAATCACCACATAACAATCGATAACGACGCTCCTCAAATCCATTACTCATGATCAGTAGGTACTGAATAACATAGACGCACATGCCTTTTAAAATACCTTTTATACATTTTTCCACGGCTCTGTTCAGCAGAGGACAACCGCGCTCTTTCACTACTTCACTTTACCCAATTGCATTTTTATTTAAGCAAACAGCAAATTGAATTATTAATTATAAACTGTACTGGCGACGTAAATACAAGAAATTCACCAGCCTCTGTCACGCGAAAATGATATGACGATGATGGATGAAGGAAGAGAAAGAGAACTAATAGAAGCCGGGTTGCGTGCATCTGTTCCAGATTCAGTCGACGACGGACTCGACTAAATAGGAAAACGGACCCGAACGATGTTCGACTTAACGTATTAAACGGAAATTTATACTGCCAACATTTTAGCTGTGTCGAATGTGGCGATTGCAGCCTATCCGATGTTGGCACTGATTACTGCGGTTGGGCATTTATTATAAAATTCCTATGATTTCATACCTTCACCGAGCTGGTTAATGGATGAAAAGTATTTTATATCCAATTAAATATGTCAATAAATACAGTGCAAATGGGTTGTCTAAAAAATTTCAGTCCAGAATATGATTAATTAACAATTAAAAATTATTATTTTTTAAATATTTCTCTGATTTGGTTAATAAACAAATTCCATACCAATCGAAAGTATGAAGCCCGTAGAATATGCAAACGTTAGGTTGACTATTTTTTCCCCGTCACAACTCTTGGGTAGGCAGGTATAAGCAGGTAAATCGATACTAGTAACTTGCACCGGTGTGGTTAATAAATTAAAGTTAAATGAAAATAAAGATTATTTCATTACTAACATGGTGGTATAGGGTTGTCTGCAAAATATCAGTCCTGAATTCCAGTTGTCGAGTTTTAAAAAGTGAAATATTTCCCAGGAACCATTCCATGAGATAGAAGAGTTACACAGCATTACAGCTGTGTGTAGTTCGTCCATACCGAAAACGAAGACAATCCGTTTATCCGTTTCTCCAAAAAATCTAATAAAGTCGGGAGGCAGTGGTATTTTGCCGCCCAATTCATAAACCGTTGTTTGTAGAAAAAATTCTATAGAAGCATTTTTTCATATTTTCATAAAAAACATTCGAATATGTATTCGAAATGAAACAGAAAAGGTGGATTTCTCGAACTCGTGACTTCGAGACTCCACCCCTCAGTTATGAATTCGAGAAACCTCCCATTCCGTCCCACAGCCGCCGTTTACCTAACCTCATGTTCGTCGTTAGGAGTAAAAAAAAATTTCCGCAGATCTCACGGCCACAAATCGAATCCGATCAACCTCAAATTTTATGTACGTATACTTCGCGATAAGGCGGGGGCGCATCCGGTAATGTACCGAAAAAAATTTAAAAAACGGGATGCCGCCCCCGGAGCTGCCCCGCAACCGATCGAATCGAAATTTTAAAGACAGGTACTCTTTGAGATGCGAAATCGAAAAAATTAGTCCTTCTTCGCGTTAGGGGTTCCTAGAGGCAGATTAATAATAATACTGCCGCCCCCGGACTTTATTCGATTTTTTGGAGAAACGGATAAACGGATCGTCTTCATTTTCGGTATGGACGAACTACACACAGCTGCAATGCTGTGTACTCTTCTATCGCATGGAACGGTTTGCTGGGGAATATTTCACTTTTTAAAACTCGACAACCGGAATTCAGGACTGATATTTCGCAGACAACCCTATACCACCGTGTTGGTAATGAAATAATCTTTATTTTAATTTAACTTTAATTTATTAACCACACCGGTGCAAGTTACTAGTATCGATTTACCTGTTTATATCTGCCTACCCAAGAGTTGTGACGGAGAAAAAATAGTCAACCTAACGCTTGCATATTCTATGGGCTTCATACTTTCGATTGGTATGGAATTTGTCTATTAACCAAACCAGTGAAATGTTAAAAAAAATGTAATTGTTAATTAATCATATTCTGGACTGAAATTTTTTAGACAACCCATTTGCAATATATTTATTGACATATTTAATTCGACTTAAACGGAAATTTGTACTGCTGACATTTTAGCTGTGTCGAGTGTGCCGATTACAGCCTATCCGATGTCGGCGCTGATCACTGCGGTTGGGCATTTATTATAAAATTCTTATGATTTCATATTGATTACACCGGGTGTTTATAAAAATGCTAATTTAATTATTGTTTGTTTCTGTCATTATTTAGCTATTCTGCAGCTCTGCAGCGCTTGACATTGAATAGGCATTAGAAACAAGGTTATTGATCTAAATACGGTAGGTCAAGACTTAGATTGCCGGATTGTTTATCGCTAAATCGCGTATTCGTATAATACTCATATTTCTCTATCTTCTCTTAAAATTAATGACACTTTGACTGAATCACCCTGTATATTTAATATGAGAATTTAAACAAAATGACATAATTTGATTTACATTTATTTTAACAGGAATTATAACAAACATACACTGCAATTCGAAATAGTCACGGAATTGTAATGTTCCTCATGTACTTTGGATACCTCATATTAGCTTTAATACGTTTGGTGTGTCACCAATATCATTAATCATAATCATCATAAATCAATTCCGGTAACACTTCTTTTTTTTACGTGAAAACTTACTAGTACTTTTACCACTTTTAAACAATAAGCTTTTTTTAATTCGTATATGGCGTGAGTTGGAGCACTTTTATAAATGACCGCAAGATTATATTCCATTAGTAGGGTTGAAATGACACGTTTCATTTATTTGTTGGCCACATCAAATCGTTATGGCCTTTTTAATTTACATCGTCAAAATTATGATACATGAGTGAAGAGCATGCATGCACGCTAAAATAAGGGTAAGGATAGACTGATAATCTCTCTATAGAAGTATACAGGGTATGGCGTTTATAATGTATAAATATTATAATACAGTTTCTTGACAATATTTGGATAAATAAAGTCTGAAAAAGTTCGATTTTTACTTATTTTCTTATAAATTAACTACCACATTTCGAAAAATGAACATAATAATAATAATAATAATAATAATAATAATAATAATAATAATAATAATAATAATAATAATAATAATATCTCTACCCCTCATTCTAATCACAGGGATTAGCCCAGAAGTCGGAGACTTGTGCGGGAGAGGAGGCGGCATATTATTATTAAGCAGGCCGCATTTGCGCCCAGGAACGACTTACGTTGGTAGGCCCTAACCACTATTCAGGAATGAGGGAAACCTGGAAAACCTCATTAATTAGGGGGGTAGTCAAATATCAACCGGTATCAATCTCTCACATTGACCCAAGCCAACATTCTTCCACCCTACCATACCCGCAGAGAGGGCGCCAAACCTCTCCACGAATATAGCTTATATACGGTCTACCGGCAGCTGGGCTCGAACCAACACCGATCAGTCACCTCGATTCAAGTACTGACGCCTTAAACCGCGCGACCACTGACCGACAAAAATTGGGCCTATAAATTTTTCAAAGATATAGGAAAGGATCTCTGTCTGGCGTACTGTGTCTAACATTCCTTAATATCAACTATAACCATATAATTTTAGGGGCACGTCTACTGTTAAATCTCTTCTGTATTACACAGATTTTAGCCAATGCCATTGATGATGGATTTCAAGCTGATGTGATTTACATTGACCTGACAAAGGCATTTGACAAAATTGATCACACAATACTCTTGAATAAATTAGATAATTATTTTGGTTTCTCTTACAACTTGTTAAATCTTATAAGCTCGTATATTTCCAGCAGAAGTCTAGATGTTGTTTACCACGGTTGCAAGTCTGCTGAAATATGAGTCACCTCGGGGGTTCTTCAAGGATCTAATTTAAGACCCTTATTTTTTAGCCTATTCATTAATGACATTAAAAATTTATCTGTGCCCTGATGTATGCAGATTATCTGAAAATTTTTAGTACAATTAAGAACTCTGGTAATGCTGCTGAACTTCAGTATAATCTAAATGTCATTCATAAATGGTGCAGAGTAAATAATCTGTCACTAAATATTAGTAAGTGTCCTGTACTGTATTTTTCTACAATTAAACAGTTTCGATTTCCTTCGATTATTCCATTGAACAACACACGATTTCTAGACCTCACACGTACATACTACAGAAAGTTGTCTTTTAATAGCCATCTACATTATGTAACCGCAATAACTTATAGATCTCTTGGTTTCGTGACAAGAAATAGTAAACAGTTTCTGAATTCTCACACTGAAAATTTTGTATTCTACTTTTGTCAGGTACAATTGTGAATATGCATCAATTGTTGGTATCCCAATTATGCTGTACATGTGGATGCTCTTGAAAATGTGCAGCGTAAATTCTTAAAATATATTAGTTCTAAAGCCGATGCAGGCTATTCCTCTGTTGAGTTCCCTGAATTAGAAATATATAATAGATTAGGTTTTGAAACTTTGGAAAATCGACGTAAAAAGGCTTATTTAATTTGTTTACATAATGTAATGCATAATGTCATTGACTATAGTACCATCTTGAATATGTTGGGCTTTCATGTTCCCAGAATTGAAGCTAGACAATTTAACATGTTTTATCTGCCAGCTGTTAGGACAAATATTCTGAAACACTCTCCACTTCATAATATGTGTGATTTATATAATATATCGTTGGATATTATATTTAGGTCAGTATTGATGCCTTATAAATATAGTAAACAGAAAGTTAATAAAAAGTAGTACTTACATTACTAACTTAATCGACATCATTACTGAATTAATTGATGCCATTAATATGTTAGCTGGGTAATGATGCAAATGAGTTGAATAAAGTGGATAATTTCTAACGGTTTTAAAGGAACTAATTACATAAACAAATTTAACTGACGTACCAATTTGTAATTTCTATCTTAAATAAGTGTTTTGTCAACATTTTGACAATTTCAGTTCTTTTGGTAAAAGACGATTTTATGGTAATTGTGCACTTGACTGTTCATTAATAATCGTTGAATGTTTAGAAGTTATTCAATGTACAGGGTGTCCCAATTTCGTTGTAATTGGTAGGTATCTCAGAAACTACAAGAGATGCGGTTTTCGCAACACTGGACTACTTTTTCTTTCATAGACATCTTCGTTTCTGAGGTGCAGGATGAAATTAAAAAAAAAACTACTTTTAAAGGATTCTTCGTGTCTCAGAGAATAACGAAGATATCGGATTGAAGACGTACTTGCAATTTCGGCAATTCCCAACGATATTAAGAAGTTATACCTGTGATGTACAAATAATAGAAAAAGAGAGGTTAAATAAATTAATTATGTACTTCGAAGGGTTACTAAAAAAAATTTAAAATTAAATTTTGATTGTGACCCTGTAACTCGGTTACCTACTACTACTTTTGGACTAAGGTAAGTTTGACTAAGTCACTAGGTCTTGTAGAAATAGTAGGCTGCTCTCAACTAAATTTAAAACGGTCTCACCCGACGCAGTTTCACAGAACCCGTATCGCGAAGCCACTTAGGTGCACAAAGTTCGCGCATCGGGTAGGTAGGCGTCTCCAATATTCCATAACAGCGGCATTCGCATTTCGTAAACATTCTCCGTATAACACTACTATTTCCGCATATTCAAAAAATTTGTAAAATTATTCATTGTTAATTTACGACGAATACGCGAGACCGAAATAAACAAACTACTGCTTACTGCTTGTATTCTCTCTATCCCCCCTTCAAATGTGAGGCGTATTCTACAAATTTAAGGGGAAAGAAATACATTTGAATAACACGTTGAAGTGTTAGACGATATTATGTATGTAAACATGATGTGGCAACGATGTTTAATCCGGCATTCAATTGTCGTATGAGTGCGTTGTCAGAAAGTTCGTAGCGCACCAGGAGCGTCGTGTTACCGATTTTTATAGGGTGATTTGTTTATTTTTTTAAAGGTCGAGTAAACATTTTTTTTTTAATTTTCTGCCTTTATTAGGCCTCCCAAATACGTGGTTAAAATTAACGGCATTATGACTGACTCACCCTGTATAATACTATCCTACTCAATTAACATACTGTGCATATTCATAAGGCTATTAGGATACAAAGACTGTTAAATCAATGATATTAAGATAATCGCCATGTTTTATTTGTTAAGTGTGGTAGTGGTACATTGTAATAAAGAAATAAAACCATCTATTAAAACAATGTCAAAAATTTCTTTTAAATTAGGGCTATTTTCAAAAAAATATTAGTATAAATAAAAAATTATGTATTTCTGTAAAGATAGCCACATAATCCAACTAGTGTTTTCCAGAACTACATCATCAGATCACTCTATCAAGGACGACAATATAATAAAAACACATGTTCATACGAAAATACTTTTAATGGGATCTTTTCTTACTACATAATAAATTATACAATTTGTTTTAACCGTTGACACTTATGAAGGCGTGATCGTTACTAGCATGCGTATTGGATAGCAAACGGCGGTTATAATTGGGAAGGGGATAAGGTTTACCTGCACTCTTTTAAATTTGAAACTCAGTTTGGTATAAGTATTTCTTATGTAGGTGTAGATGAAATAATTATAATTCCAGATTTTACCTTTTAAGATTTTTGTAAATATTTCTGCAATTCCAAATTTTAACAAAAAATGCAATATTACACCGCAATATTTTACTACTTCTAAAATAGTATATATGAAATATAATAAGGAAAAATTTCATAGAAGAGCCTTTAATATCTCAAATAAAAATTAATGTAGCTAAATGTACTAACGTATCTAATATAGTATTTTCCTGATCAGGTACCTATAATAATTCAATATGTTATTTACTGGAAATATTGGTCAAATTGTAGAAAAAAGAACATTGAATATTACAAACAATACAAAACGTTTAAATATCAACGGGTTTTCTCTTTTTAACAAATAACTCACAAATTGCATGTAAAATAATTATCCGCATTAATTATTCAACAGGATTTTTTTTAAACATATATATATATATATATATATACTTTTTATAGTTCTAAACAGAATTAAATTTTTAAGTAAAATCGATAAGTTTATACTTGGGACTATTGAAAAGAAAGTTATTCAACAAACTTTTTTTTTTTAAAAAGCAAAAAACTGATATGCAAGTACATTAAAAACTAATTGATAATTAAATTTAAATATATATGTTATAAATTGTTAATATCAGTATTGTTATTAATATAATTAATGTCTATTTTTATTTGAATCATTTTGATTATAGCTTTTTTTAAATTACGTTCACAATTTCTACGTTATCAAAATAAAAATATAACATGGTTTACTTTCTACAAAAAATCGACGGCATACTAGTGAGCCGAATATCTTTGGACGGTGACTGTACTAAGGTGGTAATTTCCCTTTTGTAAAATTCAATTTGCATAATTATTTGGAATGGAAATAAATTCTTTCGATACATTTTTTAATGTTATATCCTTTATATCAAACTTTCTTCCGTGTTTTCTACGCTATCATTATACTTTTTGGTTCCACTGAACATATGAATTCTCGATTCATTAGAACAAATGAACGTGCAGGTAAAATGCATATAAACGTTAGAAAATGCCATAGTTACATTAGCAGTGTTATAGCTCCAATTACTTTAATCGTTTAACATTTTCTGGTATATACATCCGTAACACAGGAAACGTAGTACATTATTAGCAGAATATTATGCGTAATTACCCAGAGTATAATTCCGCCAATACACAAAACGCAGCTAAGTAGATCAAAGAAATGTACAGCGCAGCGCGGTTATTTCGCACTGCCGGCAATAAGGAAATAGATGGTGCTATGAATTCTGAATAATTTCTTACTCCTAGTTTACTAATTATCTACTTAACCTGCTCTACATCTTATAATTGTTCCCGTATATCTTCCGAGTCTAAATTATTTGTACGCACAACGAATGGATTAAATTTATCAAAGAAGGAAGGGTTACAAGAGACCATTAATTCTGGTCCTTATTTTCGTGTGTTGAGCTATATTCCTTGATCCACCCTCAATGGAGATATTATTTCGAGATTAGGCGTACTATATTTCAGATGCTTTGGGTTCCCAATTGTCTATGGAACGGAAATATCATTCCTCTATACGTAATTTATCAATTTTAGTAACGCTAAAATCACTAGAGGAAGGCACTTTACTCAGTTGAGATGTGAATGTTTATTTTTCCGGAATTATGTGATATGAATTTTACCATAATAAGCTTAGTTCTTACTTATTATTAAGTTATTTAGCTTATTATGTAATTGAAATGTATTGTTGCCGAACTTGTAAATATGCTTAAATGAAAAGAGAAAAACTGAAATATTATCTGGCGCAGAGTTTAGTAAAAATCGATAGTGTAATTAATTCTAGATAAAACCCATCAACAGGATCAGTGTTTCTAGTTTCCAGTTTCCTAACTCGTAAAAGGAGATCCTTTTGTGCTACTGAAATACCCTGCGTGGCGACGGTTCACCTGTCACAAGGATGTTACACGGAGTCCTAAACTGGACCTCCTTCTATTGTTACCAATATCAATCTTGAATAAGAGTTCTGTTTTTTATTTTTTATTTTTATATACCTAATAATCCGTAACCAGTGGAATTACAATCTTAATTCAGTTAAATAGTGATTTTCCAATAACAAGATTGCGATTGGTTGTAGGCGAGGACTATCTAAGAGCTGGATTTTTTTTGTGGTGTACGTAAGTATAAGGTATTAAAAAATAATACATATTGAACAAATTTGTCGACCTCATTAATTTTTTTACTATCTTGGTCGTTATTTTAAAAATGAATAGAAAATTACTTAATTACTACCTGTACATTCCAATAGGAAATGCGTATTTCCGTCATAATAAGCCTTTGTAAGCGCAGTACCTAATTGAAATAAATACTACTGATAGCAGAAACATGCATTTTCTTAACGGGACATAAATATTTATATACCCCAATCGTCTGCTATTCTAATGTTTGCTTAATTGCACCCTGTTGGTAGAATTTATTTAACAAGCCACGCTAAATGTTCTTCGTCTGAATCTTAGGTATTTAAATTGCCGAAGCAATTTTTCTGGGGCTGTACAATAGACGTTAATTTGGACGCTACATTATGCGAAGGGCATTATGCAAAGGATGGTCGAAGGGGTAATTTGTGTTATTGTAAGGCGTTCCCCTTATACAAATGTAACCTACGGATCAAGGATTTTACTGTTTCGGAACATTATGTGAGACAAATAGCAGAAACTTTAGAATGTGATCAGCATATCTAGTTGAAGTTAATGACTGATGTAATTGCTTTCTTTTTTATGTAATTTTTAAATGCGTTGTTCGGATTAAAGATAAAGAAATGCTTTTGTTAATAAATACCATAATTCATATATTTTTATAATTATTTTTATCTTAGTATACACTACTTGCCTGATTTATAATTTTACTAAACAACGCCATAACATATATTACAAGTATTTAATAAAGTATAGACTAAAAATAGTGCACCTGTTAATTTTTTAAATATAATTTATTTGAAATTATTTATATTGTAAACAATATAACTAATAGTTCTCCTCTTTATTTTTACATTTAACTCATATGATCGTTACTTTTACAAATCACAACTGAAACAATTGATGTGAGTATACTCACATCATTAATTCGTACTCAGTTGGCTGCAAAATGAAAACAGCTTCCACACATCAAGTAAATCACAACTGTCAATTATATCTCTATTTTGAAGTTTACGTTTTTCGCATTCGTCTAATGAACATAAATTGATTCTGGAAGCGAAGCGCCTCGAGAACAGTTCTGGAACCAAATCGAACACAGCCTTGAATGTTCTAGAAAATGTCAAAATAAGGGTATTCATAAATGTACATATGATCAAGAACTTATGTAACTAATAACTAGGCAGATTGTATACTCTGAAACTATTCCTCAAAATGATAAATTCAGTTATAGGACTGTGACGAAATTTGAACGTTTATCAACTGTATATTTAAGAATAGTTACTGTCATTTTCGTCGGGGTACAATATAATTGAATATTTGAAAACAAACAAACAATTAATAAAAATGAAATATTATCAAGAAAAAAGTAATCGACAATGTAATTTAAAAAAACTGTTAAAAATTATTTAATGTAATATTTAGAAACTGTTTAAAATTTTCTATCTGTTGAAGATTTTAAATACAATTATGAAAATAATCGTCAAATTATAATATAGGGATAAATAGAAGTAGGTATGTGTTTCGTAACATACTCGTATCCACTCGATATAGCATAAAACAAAACTATTTTTCTTTAGGTAACTAAGGTTCATGAACCAATTTTGCATAATTATATAAAAAATAAAAATGCAACCAACTATGTACCACGCAACCTCAGTTTTATTAATTTAACGTTTTTTGACAATATCCAAAATGTAACTGTTGTATATTATTACAAAGGAATAATCTGATTACAGCATCTTAAGTTTCTCAAAAAAAATAGCTTAGTTGTGTGAAAACCGCATTCTTCTATCTCTTGTAGTTTCCGAGATACCCTGCAGTTACAATGAGATTGGGACGCCCTGTACACGTAGTCTTTATAGTTTGAAAACTATATAACTTTAAAAAAGCTAATTGAGAGTTTTCTATTTTTTTATATTGAATTATATTTATTTTAGTAAGGTCTTTTTATTTAGAATGTGGAATTATAACAAGGCATCTTCATGTTTTTCACAAATAACTACACAAAATTTAATTTGAAACAAGAATTGCTGTTGTTTATGATATGAAATAGAATCTCCGTAGTAATTTTGTATTTATTTCTCTTACATTTCAGTAATTTTAGTCAAATATTGATATCTCGGATATTTCCGTCGTCGAGTTGGAAAATGATAATTATAATTTGCAGATTAAATTAAATATCGGAGAGCATTAATTAGTCGAGTTCGTCAACCTCTCTATATATATATAAGCAATATTTCTGGCTACATTTTATAAATTTAATCAGGTCATTGGCCTTTATTAAACGGTTTACTTTAAAAACAGGAGGAGTCTAGCAATCTTCTATAGTAGAGTACTATGTATGTTCATAAATATATGCAATAAGGGTAGTAATATGTCAATTTGAAGTTACTTTTCACTTTATAATTTCGTATGAAAGCATATGAGATATTGGTGATTGAAACAAATCATCTATTTACATGTAAAATATATTTTTGATAGTCTATTAGGCAATGTCGAATGTGGTGAAAGGTAGACAGTACCTCGTGAAATTAAGGTCGCCATATTTATACATATTTTCACTTATTGTGTTTTATTATAAAATCTCTTGAATTTTACACATCAACTACACATTGAGAAATTTGTATACGGCATTATAAACATTACTGCACTACGTAGAGTTCTTTTAAACAACTTTTGACATTTGAATTGATGTACATTATTGATAATTTTTCATTATAGGTTATCATTACGTTAATCAGAACCTCAACCTACTGAGTAAATGTTTTGTGTATCTTTCGAAATAATTCAAGTAGCAAAACAAATAATATTGTCACTACTTGATTACACACTTCAAATAAATTCGCAATTGTCAAATATATCTCTACTTTGACATGCATTCGACTTCTGAACATAAACTGACTTTAGGATCCGCTTGTATTTAATTTTTGGGTTCTTGAAGTTTCCACAGTCCTCGAGAACGCATTTGGAACCAAATCGCAATTCTTTGCCCTTGAAACGCCATCGTTATTAACAGGTAAAGCGGAGGGATAAATACACGGCGAATTTGTTATTTTGTAATTTTTTGTAATTCAGCAGACCCATTTACTTTTTAAATATAAGGTATAAGAGTATTATTCCATATTTTAAAGCTGTAAATTTATCTATGATGTCGTAATATGGTCCTATACTTTAAAGTTCATTTAGTAGTCTTTTGTCGGTTCAAATTTTTGCTAAATTTATAAGTTTTGTTTCTGTCCTTGAGTTACGCAGATAAGTTTTAACTCTAGGCAAGAAAAATTTGGTGTTGTATTTATATTTCTAACAAAAACACAAAGAGGATCATCAATTAGAAACATTTCGACCAATTCGAATATTTATACATCAACAGAACATCAACATTGCTGATCGCATAAAAACTTATTTTGTTATATAATATACAAAAAGGCGAAGCAGGTCTCGACCTCCGCAGCACTCGCTAATTCTGGTCTGCATGTCCCCGTTGTCATAGCAATCTCCGTAACTACAGCTGATGAATTGTAGCATATTTTGACTGATGCCGATTCCCCGACATTCCTTATGCATTATACGAAATTGGTAGTCGCAATCGGTATTTTTTTGACAAAACGTTCAGTACCCAACGTTCTATAATATTTTTTTTTCGTATCCTCTGATTTTGGTAAATTATTTGATAAACATAGACTATGCGTTTATATCTAAAAACAGGCAGAACACATTTTTAATATCGAAATATAAATTACAAACTTTATATTTGATTAAAAATAATTTTAAGTGCTATGAATGATAAAAGTATTATTTGTCAGTCGGTGGCCGAGAGATTTAAGGCCTCAGTACTTGAATCGAGGTGGCCACTCTGCCGACAGGTGCAAATCCTGCGGCACGTAGAGCGTAGACCAGCTATATTTGCGGAGAGAATTGGCACCCTCTCTGTGGGTATGATAGGGTGCAAGAATGTTGGCTTGGGTCAGTGTGAGAGGCTGATAGCGGTCGACATTTGACCACCCCCTTAATTAAAGAGGTTTTCCAGATTTCCCTAATTTCGGCACTGAATAGTGGGTAGGGCCTACCAACGTAAGTCGTTCCTGGGCGCAAATGCGGCCTGCATAATAATAAAATACCGCCCCCTCTTCCGTACAAATATCCGACTTCTCGACTAATCCTCGTGATTAAAATGAGAGATACTTATTACTACGATTGGTAGTTCTTCTTAGTTCATTTATTTGGAACTGTTCATTAATCAAATTTTATTTGAATTTCACTCCAATACTTGTACCCTTGCTCGTAACGATGTTGTTATAAATCCAATATGTCACATTGCAGCAATACATCTTTCATCCGTATTTTTTATTCTACTCTCATTCATGTAGTCAGTCTCATTGTGAAAATTTTATTTTTTTCTGCTCTGTGAAATATACTTATCTTGCATGTCATATATTGTTATTTAATGTTTTCATCTTAGTTATTCGTCGATATAAAATATCTTTAAGATAAAAATTAATAACTGTTGACAACGTAGATGTCATCAAACGAGCTAGTGTGAATAATGTTTCGTAACTTTGGCTTCTATAAGCCCAAGGCAAAAATATTTCGTTATCAAGCTGTTTGTTGTTAAATATCTGCACCTATCGATTATAAAATTATCTTTTAGAGTATATGCAGGATTATGCCCGACCCAGTGGTCTCGAATTCTGGACCTAGCAACTCCCTTTGATTTTACTGGACTTCCTCGTACTTCCCTGGACATTCTTATGCTTCCTTGAACTTCCTGAAATTTCCTTCGGAACGTCTTCGTCCTGCAAGTGTACAAAAGATTCCACTGCGAAACACCCCTCGTAAATTAATAATAATAGTATATTATGCAACGATCATGTAATGATGTATTAATAACTATTACATGAGAGTTGCATACGCTATTTTTTCTACACCCGATAAATAATCAAAAACCATACATTTTATACACAATAGGTAACAGTAATTATTCGTATGAACTGCATTTTCTGCTTTCTCCGATATGTGTGGAGGAGTCGATGGTAATTCTTCTATATCGCTGATATCAGACGTTTTCATAAATTATCGAAGTCTAGCTAGGTATCTACGAAAATTTAATACGTACTGATTTTGACATCTAAAATAATTACATAGGAACCTAGGATAAACGTCAAATGCACAGCATGCTTGATTGAAAAATTATGGGTTTCTATTGATTAAAAATCTGTATCGTAATGGGTATCATTATGAAACGGATTATGGGCATATAAGTGCATTGTTATAATACGGGTGTACAAAAAATACATAACACAATCAGCATTTAGTACAGAAATATGACAGAGATTTGTACTGAAACAATTAATATTTATCCACTAAATACAGAATTAACTATGATTTAAGTACAAAAATTTTAACCGCGTGCTCAGGGAGGCCTAAAAGACAATAAAAACATATTTCGGAATTCTAGCACGATGTTTAAAAAATGGGGCACGACCTTCCTTTTCCTCGGAAAATCGGCGCCTATGACAATCAATCATCGTTCGAGATGGTTATATATGTCAACTATCATGCGGTCGTTTTTTACAGTGTTGTCAAACGTAGAAACAAGAAAAATATACATTTTTGTGAATAATATTATCTAAGTACCTCATATATAACAGAAATAGTTAATCCAGTTAGTTGTAGTATTTTGCATTCGTTCTTCGTGCCTTTCACTCATTGCAGATCCGTCATAACTATCTACTAACATACCCGACATAAATTCTTTTATTTAAATACTATAAAATGGTTAAAATTCAAAATTAGTCACTAGCTGTTCTAAAATAACCTAGAATATTGCGTTGCTAGTTGCATACTCTTCAAACATCAAAGAACATGGTCAAAACTTAGAATATAATATAATATTCTAAGGGTCCTGCAAACATCGGGGATTATTGTTAATATTGTTGCTATTATTATTATACTCGGGGCGGAATTCAGACGTCTTACGCAATTGTTTTTATTGTCAACAAAATTTTCGATATTCGGTCGCGTTAAACACAATCATTTTTTGCAATTTAGTTCAACATATAATGCAAACATTTAATGTAGTATATAGTTTTATTTTAAATGATGATAATTGATGAAAACGTAATGAAATATTCATATGTTCATATGACGTAAGACGTATGAATTCTTACTGCGAGTATATTAACAGATTTTAATACGCTAACACAATAAGTTGAAAAACTTATCGACGTGAAGTACACCTCGCACTAGTGGCCTACAGATGGCGACATCAGACATCAGATGCTGCTGATGTCACAAAGTATCCCATACGTGATTTTCTCAAATTTAATTTTTCGCTTATTTTTTGTGTATTTGAATGCTATTCAAATCTAGATGACGCATAACAGATGAAGTGCTGATTTATAGGAAGTGTGATAAGTGAATATTATTATGTGGCAGTGTAATACCAAAGACATTTTCCTAGTAGAAATAATATTATGTTGAATCCTCTTTGAACCACATTGAACAACTGTTGTAATGCGTTGACGGTAAACGTGTGGCAGTGTTTTTATGTATTTGTGTACATTTGCGTGTGTTTTTTATTATCATTTCTGGTTTTTCCCGGCGGAACTAATCCACCTGGTTGTGATCATCAGGCCAAGTATGTACCTCGCTCTAAACAAAAATAACGGAAATAAAACTATTTGCAATGACAAGTTTTAATTTAAGCAAGTAAGAAAACAGAAAATTATTTAACATTATTAAAATCTCTTCAAATATCAATCCTGGAAATACATCTCAGTAAGGTAGGTGCTGCCTCCCTGTGCTACTATATCGTGCTTCTCATTCAATTATTAAATAATATGTAATCTACATTTTGTAAGTATGTTTTTTTTTCTTTCAAAGCGGCGTAAATTGATACACATGTCAATGCGGTGACCTGTCACCACCTTTGACACCTTTGACTGGCCGAATATACCTAACCTCGCGGCTGACAGAAGACTGGTGACGATACATAAGAGTGTAATATAGTTTTGACAAATAAATTGTTCGCTTTATAAATACATTTGGAAATTTTTGATGGACAATTCCAATAATTCTTATTTTTCTCTGTTCCCTCTTATATTTATACTTAGTTATAGTTAACCCTGTATACGCTACTTTAAATCTAATAAATCCTTTTGAGAATGCTCTGCCTATAACAGCAGTTGAGAAAGTATTCTGTATACTTATTATACCTCCGTATATGGAAGGAACCAGTTTTCTGTATTATTATTACTATAAAATCACCATGCTATCTCAGTCACGTTATTTTGTAAGCACCCTATCGTTACTACTGTTACATACAATAATTGCTATGGAATCCGTGATCGCTTATAAAATAGTTGTAGTGCTACATTCAGCGCAGTAAGAATAAATTACGTACCTAATGTAAATAGTCGAAACATCTTGAACAACGGAATGTACTCAAGTTTAGTTAATACATTTGCGTTACTCCATTAACCAATCAAAATGGAAGTAAAATAACTGTCAAATCATTGTCTCCTACATACTGATTGTGATTGGTTAGAGAAATTTACACAAACCAAGAAATGCACAGCTATGTACTAAGCTCAGTGACCTTTACAATTAAAAAAGCATTTCTCTTCTTTGTGGCATCTACTGAGAATTTTAATGTTTCTAATAATTTTTCCAGTTTTCTTTCACTACTCGAATGATTCTCAATTCAATTTTCTACAGGCCGTGGAAAAACCATTTTACATACATAGGAAGCCTGATACTTAATAATGCCTTTGAAATATACTTGGGGCAAGAAAACCCCCCTAGATGGATGATTTAATTTCGTCAGATGTCGGTTTTGCGTATTTTCGTTCCGACCAATTCAATACCGGAAAAGGATCTCTATAAATAAAACTGTCATAGATGAGACTTTATTTTAAAGCAAAAGGCCGTTATTTCATGTCAAAGGAGAATACATGCATTATCAAACTACTTATGCAATAAATTTGGTAATGATAACTTATAGGTATTGCAGAAAAATGCTGAAAAAAGTAAAATAGTGATATTAGTGACGCTTAATTTGACTTATTTTACAGGCCACCAGGTTTTGAGTTATATCGTCATACCAGTTACCAGTAACCGGTTGGTTACAAGCAACTGGTAGATTAATAGGAAATATGTATGATATATGTACTTAACAGGATATATACCACGTGACCCAGTTAAAGAACTGCTTGGAATAACCTGTTATTAAGTGTAATTGAAGCTTTTTATTGGTAAAAATTTTATTTGTGAATCGTACTCGCTTACAGCATCAGATCACAAAATTTCGCAGAGCAATGTCATCTGACGAAAGACCTGCAGTTTGTTTAAAACAAGTTCATTCACAACTTAACTGGTCGGATATTTCTAACGGTTTGAAACCAATCTCTGAGTTATGATGGAACAGAACTTTCGTTGGACTAGCGTGGCAAAGCATATAAACTGTAAACCACCGACGCCACCTGCAGTGACGGTCGTTGAAGATGACGGTCCATGCAGGTGATGGTCTAGTGTGTGATGCTCCATTAAATAACATGGGAACCTTCATGAGCAAGTTTCACAGGTACGTGCTGGTCCATGCAGGCATAATTTACGCGATCTTTAATAAATTTTTAATATATTTTATAATCGCAACTTGACTTCGTTATAATAAAACTCTGTAATGAACAATGGGTAAATACAAAACTAGGTTAATTGCTAATAAGAAAACAAGACAGATAAATAAATATAAACAGAAAATCTATAAATAATTAAAAAACATCGCAGAATGATTGAAAATGTACTGAAAAGTTAAATAATAAAAATTAAATAGCATGGTGGCGATCATAATCATGCTTGAATGCATTGATAAATGGTGCAGCAAGAATAGAGTCTAGTAGATGTTTGCCAAATTATACTGAAATATTACCTAGCTGTCAAATAAATATTAAATCTTCATAGAATAAATATAGTATTTTCAGAAAATTCATACTCTCGAATACACACGATAACTACACAAAACGTAATGACGTCGGTTGAACTGAACTGATGTACCTACGATATCTTTCGGCACATTTCGCCTTTATTCGTGACGTACTCAACGGTAAGAAGTGAAGAAGCACTTGCCGCAGCAATATAAGTACTTGTAGTAGCAGTTGTTACATTACGTACATATTTTTTTATTTTACAACTTTAACAGTTTTTACAATTTGTGTTAATATTATGTTTATTTTTTCAAACAGTCTGAGATATCAGGAACTTTAACGATAAAGTATAAGTTCCTTGAAAAGCAAATCAAATCAAAGCTGAAAAGAAAGACCATACATTTTTATTAAATTAATGTGAAAGTCAAATACTGGAAATGATAGACTACGGCAATAAATAAATAGTATTATGGCATTAGCACACTGAATTGAGGAATCATGGCAGTTTTAAAACGTTTAATACCATTTCTATTGGTCTATGAATGTGAATGGTTTATTTTATTTTAGAGCAGTTTAGCCATCGAAGTTTAATGTCCAAGTGAAGCATGTTTTTATTGCTTTTATTTTAAAACCGAACTTAAAGCTAATCTACTATTTAATCCCTCGACATTCCAACAATACCCAGCAGACTTAAGAGGTAATGAAACCCACGCCCTCGCCATATTTGCCAGGCAGAACAAGATTAACTACAGAACTACGGAGGTTGTCGTTTGGACCACTAGTTAGAGCAAAAATCATAAAATCAATGAGTGAAGTAACTTTAAATATTAACTCTGTTGAAATATTTATGTAACATCTATAAGTAATTAAATCCTGTATCTGTCAAAAGCCCATTAACCCTCATTTATACAATAAACTTTTTCTAATTGAATATCCTAATTTATTTGAGTAAGGACTGCCACTTTATTGTTCAAGCGGGATGAAAAATTTGAACGTCATTTCTAAACAATAGAATGGAATTAGTGACACTAACAACTGACAATATATTTTCGTGTCACTTTTTGACGTTTACGATTTTTGATGTTTATGATTATGTTTATTTTGCATAATCTTGACATTATAGTCATAAGAACAAGTCATGTTTACGTCGTTAATGCTTATTTATACTATAAACAAGGGTGGCAGGGATTTTTTGAGAGTGTGGCCATCTAGTATTGCATCTCTAAGTTTGACTGTTTAACTTATAGAGACAAAGCCAACACTATTAAATCATGAACTAATGTAAATACATACAATTTTTTGTGCATTTAAGGTTTTGTTTACTATTTTCTCTATTAACTATAAAGATATTGGTTGGCGCCTTATATTTCCTTTTTGACCCAGTAACAGGAATAGCAGGAATTAATTATTAATAGAAATTCAATGATTTTTTTAGGTGTATAGATTTTTAAGGAAATAAAATTAATCAGAATATCTTGATCTATTTTTTTTCTTAGTAAAGCTTTTTGACAGGGGAGGTCAAAATAACTGTAATACAAAAAATTTTGCTATCGGGCTTCGTTATTCGTCTTCAAAGTAAGAAGTTGAAAAATAAATTTTAATTAAACTTTTAAGCCGTTGCCATGACAATAACGAAATTTGGGCAATTAAAGTTATGCTCATTTTCAAGTTTAAACTGATAATCAATATGCCTGTATTATGCATGAGCAGACGAAATAATTTATGTAAAGTTATACATCTTTCACAACGTTATCAAATTTGTCATTTTTCTTTCACGATCGATCACCCTCTATTTTGCTGAAAAATATATCGTCAATAACTTCTACCGATTTTGAGAAAAATCACATTTTTTTTAATCCGTTATTAGAAGAGCTTTCTTTAAATATTCGAAACAACATGTGGCCCCTGTATAAGTTTCATTACTGGACATCCGTAGATGTAGTAGAATTGTTTCACTTTAGATACAAACTAAATACAACTAAAAACGTCATCCTATATTGATTAATTTTAATTTATAATCTCAGGTTTGATTGTAAAGGAATTCTGAATCGACTTTTACCATGACAATTGAAATTAACAGTTTTATCATCAATCAGTCAACCATGTGTGAAATTGTAAGATTATTAAATGGTTACTTACTACAAAGTATCTCTTGATCACTCAACGATAATAAGATCCATTATTGATAAAAAATCAGATTTTTGATTAGATTTTTGTTCATTGTCATGAAACTAGATAGTTATTTATTTTACTGTATTTCTTACCAATTTAAATTAATTTGTTCTTATTTTTAGAAGATCTAATACCTGTGTCTTTACTGTTTAAAATTAATTGAAGCATATCCTAAATTTGAACTAAGTAATATTGCTTCACTTGAATATCTTAATCTTGACATTTCAGCCAATTACACTGACTTCTCAAAAGCATTTAACAGGCTAAACCACGGTATTTTAATAATAATAATAATAAATAAGATTTATTGACCATTACAAATAAAAACAAAACATAATACTTAATGCAGTAATATACATGGTTAAAAGGACCTTTGATCAGCTAACCTGTTCTTCCACAAAGGCCTAGAAAAACTTAATATATAAACATATTTGTTTGTATGTGAGCCAAATATATATATATATATATACAGATATATACATATATATATATATATATATATATATATATATATATATATATACACATGTATATAAAATATAAAAAATATGTATATACAGAACGAAGAAATAACAGAAAAAATGTACACGCATATATACATACACACAATGCATATATACATCACAAAGAAACATTTACTATTTTTTATGTTTACTTATTATCTAACTTTACGGACTGGTCATTGAAGATAATACTAAATAGTTTATTCTTGAACGAGACTAGAGAAGCAGTGCTTAAGGCAATAGGGAGACTATTATATTCTTTAGAGGTCTGATATGAAAAGGATTTTTTAAATAACTGTGTTTGGTCAATCGCAAAAATCGAATTTACGTTAAAAAATTATTTATCTTACATACGATATGACAACCTCGCCTTTAGTAAATCATATGGTTCATTAGGATACGTCAGTGGTCCATCTGATCAGCGTATTTCGCCACGTTCTTGTGAAAAAATTAATTAAATTTGTATGACTTTTAAGGGAGCAAAATATGATCAATATACAAGGATAAAAATAGTCTATTTAATAAACCCAAGGTCAGTGGAGTTCTTAATCCAGCCCTGCCTAACCGAGAAAGTTCCAAGCCCCGTTCCAGTATTTTCTCTCAAATGCCAAACGGAATGATGTATGATGTTAAGGGAAGCAAAAATAATCAAACTGGGTTCACCTTACGTGAAAACGAATCTCCGTAATAAATTTTTTAAATTGAAATAAGAATGAGCTTGAGGTGTATTTGTTTTCTCTAGAATAAATTGAGGCTTCCAAGTCGACGGACATTTATTGTTACGTAAAGATTTTGTTACATCTTAAAATTACATTGTTCCGAAATTCATTGTTTAGTTTCAATATCTCAATGCCACCGGCGATGTTTTATCATAAAAATTTAAAATAATTTCTAAGTTATTTTATTTGTGGCAAAATTTTATTATACGGCCTCTTGTGTAACCAACAATGTAATTAAAAATCACTGAAAAAAAAATGATTAATGAGCAATTAGGCTTATTAACAATCACTTTAATGTATATTGAAATATGTATTTATTTATCATCAATAATTGAGTGTATATCTGAATATTGATTACAGGGTGATCTAAAAAAATTTGGTAATAGATTTGCCATGAAAAATGGAATCAATATCGTTAAAAAAAAATTGTAAAATCTTTATAATTTCCGAGAAAAAAATATTGAAGTTCTAGTAGTTTCAACCTTTACATGGCTGGGCTACTAGTCTCTACCAGGCGCTTTCAAATATCCGGTTACATATCTTATTAACTTTTTTGTGATTTAGTACATTAAGTATTTAGGTACATTACTTTTTCAAATATCAAAAATGACTTACGTATAGCCACTCGCAGAACAGTTTCCCGGTAGACACGTGCCAAATGTAGCTACTTTTAAAACGGTGTGCAGTGAGTGGAAGTGTAGTGCAAACGCAGGCGTGACGCGGGAAATTATCAAACAAATCGTGGAAGAGATGGAGGTCTAGGGTATCCACGGTGTATTGCAGCAGTATGGCGTATCATACACGAGGCTCAATTGTATCCGTACTATGTTCAACGTGTCCAAGCATTAATATCAGGGGCAGTGGCGTAGCCAGAAATTTGACAAGGGGGGGTTCAGTGAACAAAATATTTCAATCTAGATTTTTTCAATATAAAAAAAAATAATTTTTAATAAATTGAAAGAATAAAAAGTAAATAAAAAACAATCTCATCATAAACATGTAAATAATAAACAGGTACGAACAATATTTGTTACAAAAATAAGATTAGAACTTAGTAGCAGGTCCTAATGTAAGGTTTCTGTAGGAGATCTAGTTCACTGACCGCGTTGCTAAATCTTGGAGAATAGAGTGATTGTAGGTTTGTAGTGAGACATTACCTATATGACCCAACCAACCCAACCAACCCAACCAACCCAACCAACCCAACCAACCCAACACATAGGGGGGTTCTGACCCCCCCCCCGTGGCTACGCCACTGATCAGGGGATTGAACGAGGAGGACCGGTACCATGGCCGCCACGATCTCCTGACTCTACTCAAATCATTTGGACTTATTTTTGTGGGAATATTTAAGAAATGAAGTATATTGCACCGAAGTGGACACTATTGATGATTTACGCAAACGTATCATAGCTGATCCCAATAACTTACAAGGTCAAAACGGAGAAGAAGCAGAAACATATGTCTTAGTAGAAACTGGCTAAGACGAGCCTACAATTTTGTTGTATGCCATCAGGTATGTCAAACTATTTTATTAATTAAAACCACAAATTAATTCTATTAATAATTAATAACAATAGCCGCAGCAGTTGAATTTGCTGCATTAAAATAGGTGTTATAAAATGTAATTTATTTCTTTCCTTGGGAATTTCTTTCAATTTTTTGTCCAATAGCCGATTATACGCCTCGTCAGGTTTTACAATAGATCAGTTTCCAGTACCGTGCGGAAGTATATTTTTAAATCATTTTTGAACTGCTATTTTTGATTTTAGTTTTACAAAATTGTATTTGTAATATTCCCTTGTACATAATTTTTTTTTTTTTAGATAAGTTTGAATCACCCTGTATTTAGGTATAGAGGCTTGAAGTCCTTGGTTTTTAAAATAAATTTCTGCTCTTATTATGGAATTTACACTACACGCAAGGTAATTTACATCCATACACCACATAATCTTGGCTGGTATTAATCTGACTAGAAGTCCTATTTCTTTACTCAATCCTAGAAGCTAGGCTAGAAGTAAAGGGAAAGGTCGCAGGTGTAAGCAAATGACGTAGATCGTTGCGGCTATGCGAATAAATTTTACAACTGGGCTTAACAAGGCCGTAATATTAATTCTTGTTGATATAAACCAGCTTTCTGATAGAAACAATTATTCTCGAAGAATAAACAGGTGTGCGAAAATAAATATAGCAAGAGTAAATCCCTGGCGGCAAGATAATGCGATGTTGCCAAACTTATCTTAGTCAAAAGTTGATAGTTAAAAAGATACGGTATTTGTAAATAACTTTTTAAAAAATCCAAATATTTGCATACATTTTGGAGATCGAAGTTTTTTGGAGATGAGAAATTCAAGTTAGTTTCTAGTTTTGACGTCACTAGTAGAGAGCGCCACTTATGGCACATCATGCTTTTTTTTAAATGACACAGTTGATTCTCCTACCTTTTTTATCTGAAAAAGGTATTATACCTTGTTGAAGTCGTTAGGAGTAACTGTTTTTGAATAATACGTACAAATACAATTTATTGGATGTTGGTAAAAATAAAACAGCTTTTCCTAATAATAAAACAAATATATATTTAATCTATGAAAGTAGATGAGTAAACTGTAACACAACAGAAAGGACTATTTCGAAAGAAAACTAGGTCACTTTAAGATTAAAGTGAAGAATATAGTGATGCCAATTTGTACTTATTTTTTAGTTTTAATGGTCTAGGCAAAAAAAAAGTTAAAATACCTAATAGTTGCAAATTAACTTAATTTTTATTTTTTCATAGGTGAGAAAATATCTATACGAACAAAAAAAAACTTAAGTCACGTTTCTTATTTCCACAGTAATTTTCTTAATAGCATAATTAATATAAAGTTATAACGTTTTAAAATAAATTAAGATATATAAAGAGGACAACCATATAATTAATGTCAAACTGTGCCAAAAAATTCTAGTTTATTATTTCCATTCATTTTTAAATACTTAGTAATATAAATAATAAAAAAATTAAATATAACAAATCTGATCGTTTACCTCATTTTGTGAAATGCCATTAACTTTTTAATAGCACATTGAATAATTATTGCAAACTATGTAGTAAGTCATTAATTAGATATATAACTGAACCTAATTTTATATCAGTATAATATAAATAATAAAAAACATTCTACTAATATTTGTAATAATAATTATAGACTGATATGAGGACAACACCACTAGTTCAAGGACACTAATGTGATGTTTGTATGTGAATGTATTTATACAATCTAATTAAATTAATTATGTTTTGTTGTAGTTATTGTTTCTTGATAATTTTAGAAATTAAGCACGTATAAGTTATTAAACATGTTTAAATGTGATAATTAAAGACCGTATATCGTTCGCACATGACGTCATTATCAGGGACGCACTTAGGACGCTAACGTTAACGTTTGTGGAAGTCTAGTAGATACGTACATTTATTGTCAAATACAGTTAATATTAACGTCTTACCTTGTACTGGTGATATGTATGATGTCCAATATAGTCCATATTAAGTTGTGTAGTTTACAAAACACTATACTATTCACTTTTAATACTGAAATAAAACTAAATAACCAGCAACTGTTGTAAATGTTCAGTTGTTAAGTTGTGACGTTTATCGCTTAAAATCCATTTCAGTTTCGAATACGTACGTTCAACGTCCACAGAGGCCGCTGGGGCATATTTAATATGTATAATTTTTCACTGATGGCACATCAACACCAATCCATATATGTTTATCCTTTAACTAATAACAAATAATTTTTTCTTTCACTTCCTCGTACATTGCCGCCATACAGTATGCGCCGGAAGTATGGAATAAATTCAATAAAAACGAAACAATTATTTTTTGGGAAAAATCCTCGAACAAGTCGATTTTTAATTTAAAAAATACATATTTTAGCGTAAAATGCGATTTTCAAATGTCATTTGTTTTCGAGTAATGACGTCATCGATTTTTTTTAATGGCAACACCATATTTTTTTCCTTGATTCTGAAAGATCGTTTAATTCTCTATCAGACAGTACTAAAATTTTGCCCTTTTAGGAAAGTTTTCGAGTAAATGACGATTGAATGTTAGAAAACGTAAATCAATTAAAATAAAGCAAAAATGTTATCAAGTTTAGTTTTTCGAATTCCATAGTTCTTTTATGGATCACGTAGGTGAAAATCTTTGCAAAGTGTCATTGTCACACCGACTTTCTAATAAGTATTGTAAGCGACATAGAAATTATTATTCAATTTAAAGTATTATGACACATTTAACTGTTACTCAAAGAATTGAAATTTTAATTCTTATCGGATGCGGGAATATGACTAGAACTCAGCAGGAAGTTTGCGATTTATTTAATGAAAAATATCCAGATCGCCCTATTAGCCAATCAACAGTCAGTAAGGTAGAGTCTAAATTTAGAGAAACTGGCAATGTTGTAAATATTCCAAAACCTGGACGTCCAAGCATTAATGAAAATCAGAAACAGAACATTTTGATAAGTATGATGGATAATCCTCATAATTCTACACGATTGGTTGCATTAAACAATGACACTAGTCAGAGCACAGTGCTACGTATCTTGAGGAAGGAAAAATATCATCCCTACAAAATTCAACTTGTGCAGGAACTCAATGAAGATGATCCCGATCGCCGCTTACACTTTTGTGAAATTCTAATGGATTTATGTCAAGGAAATAAAAATTTACACCGGCAAATACTTTTTTCAGATGAGGCCATATTTTGTCTCAATGGTACAGTAAACCGTCAAACTTGCAGATATTGGAGTCGGGAAAATCCTCATTGGATGGCAGAGGCACATACCCTCAGAAATTAAATGTGTGGGCTGGAATAGTAGGCCTTTCTTCTTTGAAGGAACCCTTACAGGACAAAGATATTTAGAGTTTCTATATAATGACCTTATTCCAGCCCTTGCAGTAATTTTTCCTATCGATAGTGACCCTGACATTCCTGACGATACCATAGGGTTCCAGCAAGACGGTGCACCTCCGCACTATGCGCGCCCTGTACGAGATTTTTTGGACTGAACTGTTTTCCTGGGAGGTGGATCGGCAGACGCAGACCTATAGAATGGCCTGCAAGATCGCCAGATCTTACATCTCTTGACTATTTTTTTATGGGGATACTTGAAGTCAAAAGTGTACATTAATAAACTTCAAAATCGCATTCGGGACGAAATACGCAGAGTTACCCCAGAAATCATTCATAATGTGCAAGAAGAATTTCTTCACAGACTTGCGCATTGTCAAGAAGTTGGTGGATGGCAATTCGAACATTTAATTTAAGTATAAAATTTAATCAATTGTATTTTATTTTACATACCTCAGAATTGTTACTTTTTTATGGATAAAATTTACGTTTTCTAACATTCAATCGTCATTTACTCGAAAACTTTCCTATGTAAGAGGGCAAAATTTTAGTACTGTGTGATAGAGAATTAAACGATCCTTCAGAATCAAGGAAAAAAATATGGTGTTGCCATTTAAAAAAAAATCGATGACGTCATTACTCGAAAACAAATGACATTTGAAAATCGCATTTTACGCTAAAATATGTATTTTTTAAATCAAAAATCGACCTGTTCGAGGATTTTTCCCAAAAAATAATTGTTTCGTTTTTATTGAATTTATTCCATACTTTTGACGCATACTGTATATACTATTCACATAATTATGAACAACGTTCTCTCAGTTTCTTTACCAAAAATAATAGCTACAGATTTATTACAATTTAGTTGTAAGCAATGTCCGCGGGCGTATTTAGCAAAAGTAATTAGGTCATACATTAAAGCAGGAGCAGCTTGATCACTTTCATTTGAATAAAACGGTAAATATAATTGAGTGTCATCAGCAAAGTAGTATGGAGAACAAGATGAAAATACTGTAGGAAAGTTAGAAGTGTAAATAATAAGGGCCTTAATACAGAACCTTGATGGACTCCTGTTGTTACATTTAACATTTGAGATATTGTACTATTTACTATTACATCACTGGCTGCATCCTGTTATTTAAATAATTTGATACCAGCTGAATTACACTGGCTGAAAATCTATAAAATTATAAAATAGCTAATAAAAGATTATGATTAAATCAATCAAGTTTTGAAAAGGATTCTTATACTAATTGATTAGAAAATATCGTTTCGACATTCTTGTTTCATTATCTATAACATTTAAGAATATTTTGTTTAATAATATAATATTACACAAAAATCATTTCGAACTGATTCGGGAAATGATTATTAACGAATGTTAATTAATAGATATTCAATATTTGTTTCATTTAAGGACATGCCCAGTTGCATCTAGATCGAACAATAAGCTCCGATGCTAAAAAATATTTATGGTAATTATTGTATGCAAGATTTAGGTCATATATAGTAGAGAAATAGATACGAAACCCCTGAAACATGAGTATTCATGTCGCACTGCTGGAAACCACAAATCCAGTCGTGTTTTTTATCAACTCATATAGCCATAACAGAAAATTGAACCAAAGCCATGCTTATCTGGTATATGACTTTTTTGTTTACTGCATACAATATATATCGCTTGTATCCATCATAATATTTTTTATTAAGAGATACGTATCTAACTTTTTTATGACCGAATTAGAGTGTCTAGCTAAGCGGTATCCGACTTATTGTATTGATCCGCGATTAGAATCTACAAACACGGGAAATAGACTTTGTGTACAAGAAAAAAATATTTTCATTGGAAATGTTTCCCTATTGGATCTATATTTGCTTTATTTTATAAACTGGATTGAATACATTTATTCAACTTCTTATTCATATAAAATTTTTGGATGTTATAAATTATAGTATACAGGGTGTAATTTTCAATGGAGGTTATATTTGCACAGAGGCTACTTGTGACCAAAAATACACATTGAGTGAATCTAGCACTTTAAAAAGTTTATAAACTCACCCGTCATCATCTCTACAATGGAGAATTTACATAAATATTGTATTGGTTTGAAATGTATTACAGGGTAATCTTTCAAACATATATAATAACATGTGTCTGGTGGCAATAATAACATTAATAAAGTGTCAGGAATGTAAACAAAACCACATGACCGAAAACGCGATATCATTGATGAATCGCCACATGCCACACAGCGTAGCCATCTTGCTTATATTTCCGTAGATATACGTGCGGTGTTCGTGATGTAAATAGGTATTGGTTTCTTGTGTTATTGCGTTTTCGTGGCATTTTTGGGTTATACAGGGTGATTTCAAATAAAGTAGCAAAAATGAGACCACATATTCCTTAGGTGAAAATAAACCGATTTAACCTAATATACCTATAATATCCCAAGTCGCTTAATAAAAAATATACAGGGTGTCAAAGTTATTTGAAAAAGTTATTCAGAACGGTAAATTATGGAGATGTGCAAAATTTCAAAAAGATCGGCCTGCTTTGATAAAATCCTTGTGCTTTGTTGAAAAAAATGGTTTCATCAAACCTCGCCGATCTTCTTGAAATTTTGCACGTCTTCATAATTTACCATTCTGAACAACTTTTTCAAGTAATATTTTGCTGTATCTTCAGTAGAAAAGGCACTTTACCTCAAACCAAAATAGTTTTTACTCGGTGCACTCAGAATTTCAAATAGGATTATTTCAAAAATGATTACTCCTAACGACTTTAGCAAGGTATACTTTTTCAAATAAAACAGGTAGGAGAATCAATTATTTCTATAGTCAGATGAATACACTAAGCTGCAAAAAAGTTCTGCCATTTAAAAGAAACATGATGTGCCACAGGTGGCGCCCTCTACTAGTGACGTCAAAATTAGTAACAAATTTGAATTTCTCACCCGCAAAAACTCCTGGTTTACAAATTTTAAGTAAATATTTAGATTTTTTAAGAAGTTATCTCCAAATATCGAAAGTAAAATTTTAACTTTGACACCCTGTATCTTTTTTTATTAAGCTACTTGGGATATAGATATGTTAGGTTAAATCGATTTATTTTCACCTAAGGAATATGTGGTCTCATTTTTGCTACTTTATTTAAAATCACCCTGTAGATAATGTGCAAACGATAACGGAAGCAGGTTCTGTACAAGCGCAATCCGACAATTTATCACAAATGAGTTAATTTATGTTTATAAACTTCATTTTTGTGAATCTTAACTTTATTAGTGCAAAATACGGGGAGTTACAGCAAGCAGATGTGTCTATATTCCGTTTTTAACATTACAATAATTATGCCTAGTGATGCGCTGAACTTATAGTTAGGTATTGTTAAATGTAACTTATTTATTTGTTTACAATATAGATCCTCTCGTGAAAATTACGGCGACAATCCTGTTGGTTATTTTCAGGTTAAAAAGAAGGCAAGCTTTGCACAGTAAGGGAAAAATTCAGAACATAGTGTTTACTCATTGTTACTATTTTAATTTTCTTAACATAAAATAATAACTTTTAAAAAGACTTTGTATCCTTACTTTGTTCTACAATTCGCGTATTTTGTGTCGTCATCAACATCTATCTTCTTTTCGCGAGTTTATACTTTTTTCCGTTTTTATATCCTTTTTTGTCACAGTTTATTACACGATATACGGACAGTTTTGTTAATGAACTTTCAACTGAATATTTCAACGACACAAACACCACAGGTGTTTGCAATGTACGAGTATAAACATTCTAACACAGTTTCTTAACCATATTTGCATAAAAATCGATTTTTACGTATCCTCATGTAAATATAATTTCATTTTTTGCAACATGTGATAATATCTATAATAATAATATCTCTACCCCTCATTCTAATCACGAGAATTAGCCCAGAAGTCGAACACTTGTGCGGGAAAAGGGGCGGCATATTATTATTAAACGACTTACGTTGGTAGGCCCTAACCACCATTCAGTACAAGAATTAGTGAAACCTGGAAAACCTCATTAATTAGGGGGGAGTCAAATGTGAACCGGTATTAATCTCTCACATTGACCCAAGCCAACATTCTACCACCCTACCATACCCGCAGAGAGGATGCTAATCCTCTCCACGAATATAGCTTATATACGGTCTACCTGCCACAGCGATATAATCACCTCGATTCAAGTATTGACGCCTTTAAGCAGGACGCCCACTGAATCGGCACAGCCCGGCACAGCACTCCCAGCGCGGCCGGCAGATTTTGATATGCTTGTAATCAAATGGAATAGCGCCCACTGAATCGGAGCCGTTCAGCACGGCGCCGCACGCTCGGTTCGGCACCGCTTCGTATTCTCGATAGGGCAAAATGTGCCGATCTGTGTCATGCCGAAGCAATGGGCGGTGGCTGTAAAACTGCCGGCCGTGCTGTGCCGTGCTGCGCCGGGCTGCGCGGATTCAATGGGCGCCCTCCTTTAAACCGCGCGACCACTGACCGATCCATACGTATTTATTATGATTGGTTGACTAGTTTAATAAACAGGTGGACGTTACCAGATGGGAAGAGGTTTTTAACTTTTTAATGGCATTTTAAGGAGAAAGCATAAACTAAAATGGAGATTTAGAAACACGTAAATTTAAATACTTAAGTAGATTCTTTGTAGATAGTAGGCACGAAATAATTGTATCTGTAATTGCATACCCATAACCATAATAATATATAGGGTGTTACAAATCAAGCCGTTAACCGCATATTCTTTGGATTAAAATAATAGTACTATTCATATGCCACTTTTCATTTTGGAGCTCCATTTTTATGATAATGTAAGCTTGACGAAATAAGTTTGCACAAAAAAAGTGTCGTCTCTTTTGAATCCAGATACCGGTGGCTTATTATGAGTTCCAGAGTGATTTATAGTTGTTTTTAAGGAATACGAAACGTCGTATGTTAGGAGTATATTTTTAATAAACCAAACTGTAGCAAACCCTGCATCTGTATCAACATCGCTGTTCATCTTGTACAACTGTGACTCTTCTTTCATTACAAGAATATTTTATTCTATATATACATATGTATATGTAGGCCACACTGCTGAAAAAAGTTTTATTCTAAATATAAATAATTGAATACATAATACAAGTATTGAAGTAAACAATACCATTACCTAATATGTTTTTTCTTGGAATAGATATTTTTTGCTAGCATAAATATATTTCAAAATGTAAATGTTATTAATGAAATGCCAGATAAACCAGTATCTGCTTCTCTATGTGGCTGTGTAATGTTTTTATTTTGCTGACGTACATTTAATTATACAAGATGATTCCAAAACTTAATACTGCAGAAACTGGAGGTCAAAATACAGGGTGTCCTGAATATAAATGGCAGTACTATAGGGGCTTGTATATCTGACAAAAAGCAACAAAAATCTCATATTAAAAATTGTCTAAAACGACTATATTTCTACAAAAAAAAATACAACTGCAATAACAACAACAAATTACAAACTAAGGTTAATAGCTTCTGTACGTAATTCATATTTTTTAATCAATATTGATGAAGTAAACAATAGAATTTTCCGAAAAAATCTTTAAAATTGTAGCGTACGACTACATTGCAGTCTCTTACCTACCGCTGTTAACCTCGAATTATTATTAGTTGTAGTATTATTGCTAGTGCATTTCGTTTTTCTGTACTTACTATTTGCTTGATATTTTTGTTAGTGCACATAAACAAAAATTAAACAATTTGTAGTAACCATAACCAGCTGCATGACATGTCAATTTATAGCGAATCTGGGCAAAAATCTCTGGCTACAAGGCGCTTATACGATAAACGCTTTTCACAAACAACATCATTCATCTTGAATACCGTTTCACATTCTATTCTGTGCTGAAAAAAGAGCTCTAAGAAAACCATTTGTAATTATTATGTAGAAATACCTGACATGGTAGATGTACGACGTTGTCCCATACCCAAGACCTGTTTGGTACAATTTGAAATACAACAAAATAAATGCACTTATATGGGCACCCTGTGTATTGTTTGGCACTAATTTACTACTAACTGGAAATATAAAAAGTACTTGTACAAATTTGCCCAAAATATCTCAAGATATTTTTTCAAATTTATCACATTTTAAATATCTAAACATTTCCCTTCACTACAATTTTCAAATAATTTATCATTTTTGCACCTATTCACTAATTTAAATAAATGAATTTAAAAATAATAAATTATTGAACTTAACTGACGTCAGTTTTAATAATATTTTAATATTATACATATATTTATCTTATAGAAAGTTGAAATAATTTAAAGGTGATGGTTAAAAGGCAAATCGTTTCTTAAAATTGGGTCTAGGCTTTTAAACAGTGGCGGCTCGTGATTTTTTAAACTACTAACGCAGGCAGGCTGGGATTATTCCAAATACGAAAAGATACGTATTTACGATTCCCACACATATCCAAAAGTGAATTAGAGTTTTGAAATTTATAGAATTATTTCGTTAAGTCAGGCACGTCTTTTTCTGTAGTAAATTTAGTTAATTAATTTTTATTTTAGGAAATTATTGAATACAGCTCTGTCTATGAAATTGTTCATTAGTATGCCTAGATATTTGGTATCAAAGAACGTATGATTTTCATGAATAGGATATAGGAAAATTTATTCATATTAGCTTACATACCTTTATTTCATACTGTACTGTAATGAGTTATTTTCCGGACTCATTTAAGTACGGGAAATAACTCATTACAGTACTGAGTCCGGAAAATGTTTACTTACCGGACTGCTTTGAAAGATTTTATCTTTAAAACTGCAAAATCAAGCCTATAAAAACTAATTATAATTATAATTAACAGTAACTGTGCAATGTGAATTTCCTTGCAGGCTGAATGCAGGAATACCTTTAGGGTCAGAATCTTCACTAGACACGATAGTGGTGGTGGATATAGTTTGTTGCTTGGTCTGAAGAACCTATAAAGTTTTCTCCGTTTTGAATCATCCTTGCTGCTTTTGTTTTATTTTCTAAGGAATCTTCAATGTATTGTTCCGCACCAGATGAGCTTTTCCATGCACCATGACGCTTCAGTGTTGATAAATCAGCTCCCGCATTCGCCAAAAAAGTGGCAGATGTTCTGCGGAAACAATGCCCTGTATATTTTTCAGGGTGTTCTAACTTCAAATATCCCGCAATTTTTTTTGGTGCCCCCCCAATGGTATGTATGCCCGCTCTTTGGGAAACACATGTTCCTCTTCTATAACCCAAAAAAAGAAAATCTTCCTTCATATTTTTAGGTCGGAGCTTAACGTATTCTCTGAATATTTCCAGAAAGTTTATTTCTTCATTGTCGTCACTCAATACAGTGAATACCCGTTTTGTATTCGTCTTAGAAATGGGAATGGTTATAATTAGTTTGGTGCCACAATCTTCAATGACTTTTAGGGTCATAGGATATAACTCTTCTCTCCGACAACCACCAGCAATGCCTATCATTGCGATTACCTGTAACAATAGAGAAAATGGTTTAAAACTGATTGTCAAATTGATGAAATTTCTACTAACGAAACCAAGAAATGTATTTTTTGTAATTAATTGACATTGAGTACCTATATCATTCAAGATGCACATTGTTTAATTCAAAACTAATGAAAAGGTTAAACTTGTTTACCTTCATCAAAAGATACTCTTCGGATAGGGCTTCCTTCATGAATCTATTAACTTCTTCTCTTGTTAGAACTTTTGATTTGTTTACCTGATGACCAACTGCTTGCCTTTTTAAGAAAACCACCAGTTTTGGATATTTTGAAATATCACCTCCTTCTTTTACCATCAGCATAGACTTGAGCATCGAATATTTTGCCCACATTGTCGCAGGATTCATCTTTTTGGAGATATCCAAGAAGTACGCCAAAAGAATATTCTCATTCAGGCCGTTTTCTAGGTTATAGGTTTTTCTCCACACGTTGAAGAACTGGTATTCCTTCTCATAACGAGCAGAAGACTTCGTAGGCACCAATTTACTGGTGGTGCCAGAAACCGTTAAAGATAACGATTTGAAACAAGAGTCCCTTTTTAACGTAAAGCAGTCCGGGAAAAAGGAATTTGCTGTCCAATTTGTTAAAAAGTCAAATATGAAAAAGTTACACACGCAAAATACCAAGCGCCCCCCGTACCCACCCCAATGGACCTTATGGAAATAAATGAATTAGTTCATCAAATTGCTCATCAAAATTTTGCTGTGTATGCCAAATTTCATTAATTTATCACAACACGATTGAGAGATATTGCAAAAAAATGATCTCCATTCCTCCCTCTTCAATGGGTTCCTGTGCCCTTAGGAAGCATTTCCGGACCCATGTTCATATGAACTTTTTTACTTAGTTTTGATCATAGAATCGCCCTGTTTAGGGTTGGCAGGTAATTATGAGACACTCTGTATAGTCAATAGGTACATTCTAATGTTACTGGATGTTATAAATAATTAGTGATTCTTATTTGGCACCTATTACTTTGAAATTTTTACCTGCTTCATCGTACTAGCCGCCACTGCTTTTACATTTCATATCGAATTATCGAAAAATCTTTTATTACATCCAGTCGAATCCAAATTGTATGTAAATACTAATTTCCGTGTCAAGGTAAATACCATGCTTCGTGTGGAATTGATGAGCCTGTAATAAATGCGTCCACTCAACTTGTATATCCATGGTACAATATTGATGAGAGTACAAACTGAAATTCGGTTACGTTTTAATAATTCATAGATATATGATGGTAATGTCCTGCACAACACATATTTACATTAATCCTGATAAATAATTCTGAATTAGGTCACGGTGATTTCAGGCAGGTAAAATAGTTATCCGCGACAGAAAAGTTATTTAAATATGATAATTATAACTTTAGTACTCTATCTAGCATGCCAACCGTAGTATATATATCTTGATATATAAATTATAATTACTAATAATTATAAAATTTATTGCCTAATTTAACGCATTATTATAGTTGAGAATTACCTCAACTTTTATATGCTGTTTAAGTTATTATCGATAATGTGCTATGCATATGCCATAGTAAATGGTTGAATTATAAATCTTGGATCTCCTTTTTGATGTATTTAAATAATAAAAAACAAATTTGTTAAATAAGAAAAGGATGTAATTTATTAAGTATGCCTTTCTGTATAAAATGAGCCACAGTATGAAATTTGAGCTCTATTGATTTTTTTAATGTTAAAAAAAATAGATAGTAGTAGTGGTGTAGCGGGCGGCATCAGCCTGGCAAGTAGGCCACACGTGGACGCTTTTTGCCTTTTTGCCCACCTCTGCCCTCGTCTTTCCTGGAACCTACCCAACGCCCTGATGAACGCAGGATCTTGGTCTATGGTAGGCCCCTCATCTCTTCCCTTCCTAGATCCTAGGAAATGGATAGGGGTCTTCTCTCCTTCTCCACATTCTGGATATAAGGGACTCTCATCTATGCCTATCAAGTTCAAATGCCTTGTGTCTGCACTAGCCTGTCAGGACTTCCACCATTTAGTTCAGGGACCTAACCACATAGTCGTAGATTTACTAGGTTTATTCAAGAAGTTGTGGGCCTGTCTACATCCTCTATTTTTCTCCAATTCCCTCGCAGTGTTTTATAAGCCCATTTATTAAGGACGCTGTTCATACTACGTCGCCTAATTCCAAGAATGGGTTCGGGTCCAGGGACCAGGGCAAGGCGCCCCAGATCCGAGACAAGTTAACAAGTCAGCCGTCTCATTACCAGGGGTTCCTTTATGGCCAGGAACCCTGACCAACTCCACCTCTCTTTGTCTGGCTAGGGACTCTAGGGCATGTCCACACTCCTGAACACGACTAGGTCTCGTTCTTGGAGAGCTAAATACCCTGAGTTCAGCCAACTCGGTCTTCCTTGCATAGGTAATGCATATAAATGTTAAGATATGTGATTCTGGTTTCTATATTCCACTAATTAAAAAACACATTGCCTATTAATATAACATATGCCATCAAGAATGTTTCGATTCTTTAGTAAGTTCTGTAATTTATGTGTGCACTGCTTGTATGTATGGCTGAAAATAATGTTGTTTAAATTTTAACAGACTTTATTTCAATTAAATTTTATTTCAACTGTTTTGCCTTAATGTACATGCTTTTGGAGTAATAATGACACTCTCTCAAAACAGTTTTTGAACTTTTAGAAGGTTTGAGTAGAATTTTCATTGACTCTATTGGTGAGTGAAACAACTAAGAACTAATGTTAAAAGTTGAAAGTAGATTTTATTACGAATATGTCAGCAATTCAGAAGAAATCGTAAAATTAATTTTAGAGAATCCTTATTGTTGCAAACGATTGTACATCGTAGAATCTATTGGTGACTTCTTACTGATTGTCTTTTTGCTAAAATCACCATCGTTGTTTTTCAACAAATCCATGCTAAATAAAGAGGATTTTGTAACTGAAAAAAAAAAAATGTTTATTCAGAAGACGTAAATGGAAAGAAACCAATATTAATTTTTTTGGCACACCTGTTATAATATCCCCAAAATAAGTGAATGAGTAGTTATTACGTATATCAAATGATTTTGTTTTTGATATGTTATTATTGCTTACGTCTGGACATTAATCACAATCGGATATAAACAACTCAATTTGGAAAGGTATAATAAATATACGACTGTCGTTATTTTTCATGTCGATTCCATTCCAATCAAGAATTGTGCTTAATTTGAGAATTACTTTCCAGTTCCAAAAGTATTCTTTGATATTTCAGCCTTTTATATATTATAACGTTTTGACTTATGGTTGGTCTAAAGTAACGGTTTCCTTATTGTTATTTATTGTGTGATAGCTGAAGTAACTAAGTAAATGAAGATTTTCTCATGAAAACCTTACAGAAATAGAAATATGAATATTTTTTAAGTACTTAACAATATTAAATTGTTACAAAATTAATTCAAAATTGTTGTATTATCTCTAATTCTGGATTCACTTTAATTAATTATTAAATTCATAGGTCAAACTTTAATAGATATTGTAAATTAAATAAATTACCACAATTTACTCACAAAAAGTAATGAAACTTGTGAGTGTACGTTGTACAATGTTGTATAAAAACAGGTTTTTAATGTTTTAAGTGCTAAGAAAATAACAAGTGGTAATATCATGTATTATTATTATATTAAAATAATAATAATAAATAATCTATACACATCGCGCATCGTTTTCATTTGTCCCCTACTAATTATCGAATGCTTTGAATATCAATCAATCAGCAGCATTTTCAACTGGACGAGGTGTATAGCACAATTTTGGGACTATTGTTTTTAATACTTTTTTAAATGATAGTGTCGATAAGGTTGTCTGTTGAATACATAATTTATTTTGAGTGAGTATGCAGTTTACAACGTAAGCATCTGACGTAATGACAATTACTTGTTGTTCAGTGTAAATAACTGTAGTATTGCCACATTTTTCTAAATGAAAGTAGATAATATTGCTTTTAATCTTGAGGTTACATTTGATACCAAACTCGCTTTCGATATCAATATTTTATAATTTGACAAATTACTGTTTCGAAACCTTGGGATTTCATAATACGAAATTCTCAAATTTTTTACAATATGAACGCAATTATGCTAGTTACTTGTGTCAGAAAACTTTCTCCATCTAATATCTACATTTTGACATATATATTCAAACTTGGAGAAAATATAATGCTCTTTTAAATATATTCCTTATAGAAAAGAAGAATAGCAGTTTCCAGCTATTAATGTATCACAGTTCTAGTTAAATCTTTATTTAATTCTAAACCGCGGTAGTATGTCTGAATAATTAATTCATGACCAAATTGATTGTGAACAAATATTAGAAATGGTCAATATTTACTTCCCCAGCCAAACTTCAAATCTTACGTACTATGAACAATGACTTAATGCTTAGTTGTTTAGTGTCTAGAGTATTCTGTATTTTTTTTTTGTAATTATCGTATTGTAATTTCTGTTTGTCCTATTTTGTAATTGGATTTATACAGTGTTAATTAGTGCGTGTGAAAATAAATATATACTTGACTTGACATTATACAAAGTCAATATAAGTATTATAAAAATATGTATACTTTCTTAGTTGGAAATTATTTATTGTATTCGTAGTACTGTTGGCTGAGGCAAGAAATCTTTTAAAATATAACATCGATATGGTCGATCGTCGACAGTGGTCGATTGGTAGACATTATATAGTATAGAAATGTCAGTTTTACATATATAAATAATGGAGGAAATTGGCGAAATAGAATTGTATGACTACAATACGTTTTTACGGTGAATGTCTAATGCAAGCAACAGCAGTAATTTTAAACACTTGTTATAACTATTTCAAACTTTATTTGGCAGTGCGAAAAAGCTCTAAGAAAACCACAAAGTATGGCCAAAGGCATGTCTAATTGCCTCAGCGGCAGCATGTATACGATTTGACAACTCTTTCTCAGTGTTAACTTCGGTGACATACATCATAGTTTTTATATGACCCCTAAAATAAAAGTTAAGCGGACAATTGGACCACTTTGATATATCCACCGTTCGAGAAACACATGGTGCAAATGTTGCCGCAATAGTTCCGTAAAATGTGGTGGCGCATCACCATGAAGAAACCACATATGCCTACTAACATTACAATAAAAAGACCAATAAGTACTCCGTTGACCATTCCAGCCCACATATTTACTGAAAATCGCTGTTGAAAGTATGTTCAACGACTGACATGCGGATTTTCGAATGCAGGTTGTAAAAATTATACCATTACATGTGAAAATTGCCTCATCCATAACTAAAATGTCCATGGTAAAGTTTGGTTTAAAATATTGCTAATGTAAGAACCACTCGCAAAAGTTCACTGGAAGCGAAAGATCCCTTGGAAGTAAGACTTATGCCCGCTGCCGAAATTGGTCAAATGAGTCAGTCGCACCTTGACGTTCGCCAAACTGTGGATTGTGATATCCCAAATTGTGCTGCAGTTGTCCTAGTGTTGCCAGACTGCTCATCTACGACATTTGGTGTAGTCACTGAATTTGATTTCCCGTATGTCAGTATCATGTCCATAAGTTCTTCGTTTGACACCATCCCATATTTTTATTATCGCGTGAAAATAAACTCGAATGGGATATAACTGATAACAAACTACTGCTACAAATACCAAACATATCATCCTGACTTGTTTACTTCTTAGTTTTTTTAGACAAAAATTTCACCTGATACATTTTTGTAAACTACAAATATTTTGTTATATTTTTTTCACTATTTGTTATTATTTGTAAGTTATAATTTATTATAGTTTATGTGTATAGGTTAAGATCATTCTGAATTTGTAAGAGTTCTTACCGTAGCAATATTTCTTGCCTTTTCTCTTAAGTTTTTTCAATAATGTCTTCCAATTCAAGCTGTCAAGTTTCGTCTTGGTCTTGTCTTGTCAGATTGCCAACACTAATTCATGGTAACACTTTCGAATATTCTGTTAAGTTGACTGAGTTTTCTACGAGTTGGATTGGTCATTATTTTATTTTACAATCATGTTCTTAAACATAACACAGGTTCAATTGTTCTAACTAAAAAAAACAATTTTCACCACTTTTTGTCTTCTTGTTTGCGATTCGTGAAGCGATTATAGTATAGGATCCCACTATAAAACGACCTTCGCTGAGCTGGTTAATGGATGAAAAATGTTTTATATCCAATTAAATATGTCAATAAATATGGGACAAATGGGTTGTCTAAAAAATTTCAGGCCAGAATATGATTAATTAACATTTTTTTTTTAATATTTCACTGGTTTGGTTAATAGACAAATTCTATACCAATAGAAAGTATGAAGCCCATAGAATATGCAAACGTTAGGTTGAGTATTTTTTCCCATCACAACTCTTGGGTAGGCAGGTATAAACAGATAAATCGATACTAGTAACTTGCAACGGTGTGGTTAATAAATTAAAGTTGAATTAAAATAAAGACTGTTTCATTACCAACACGGTGGTATAGGATTGTCTGCGAAAAATCAGTCATTCCATGCTATAGAAGAGTACACAGCATTGCAACTGTGTGTAGTTCGTCCATACCGAAAACGAAGACGACGCGTTTATCCGTTTCTCCAAAAAATCTAATAAAAGTCCGGGGGCGGTGGTAATTTGCCGCCCAACTCGTAAACCGTTGTTTGTACATAAAATTCTATAGAGGCATTTTTTTCATATTTTCATAAAAAAACATTCGAATATGTATTCGAAATCGAACAGAGAAGGTCGATTTCTCGAACTCGTGACTTCGAGACTCTACCCCTCAGTTATGAAAACAGTTAGGAGGGCAACGTATACGGTTCGGCGTAGAGAATTATAGGTCCTTTATTCGAGAAATCTCCGATCCCGTCCCACAGCCACCGTCTACCTAGCCTCATGTTCGTCGTTAGGGGTAAAAAAAAAAATTCCGCACATCTTACAGCCACAAATCGAATCAGATTGACCTCAAACTTTATGTACGTATACTTCGCGATAAGGCGGGAGCGCATCCGGTAATGTGCCGAAAAAATTTTAGAAAACGGAATGCGGCCCCCCAACCGATCGAATCGAAATTTTAAATACACTTACTCTTTGAGACGCGGAATCGAAAAAATTAGTTCGTCTTCGCGTTAGGGGTTCTTAGGGGCAGATTAATAATAATACCGCCGCCCCCGGACTTTATTCGATTTTTTGGAGAAACGGATAAACGGATTGTCTTCATTTTCGGTATGGACGAACTACACACAGCTGCAATGCTGTGTACTCTTCTATCACATGGAATGATTCGCTGGGACCTCTCTGTCGCACGTATTCACTCGCAGCAATATTTCACTTTTCAAAACTCGACAACCGGAATTCAGGACTGATTTTTCGCAGACAACCCTATACCACCGTGTTCGTAATGAAATAATCTTTATTTTAATTTAACTTTAATTTATTAACCACACCGGTGCAAGTTACTAGTATCGATTTACCAGTGAAATGTTAAAAAAAAATTAATTGTTTATTAATCATATTCTGAACTGAAATTTTTTAGACAACCCATTTGCAATATATTTATTCACATATTTAATTGGATATAAAATACTTTTCGTCCATTAACCAGCTCGGTGAAGGTCGTTTTATAGTGGGATCATAGACTATTATTATTCTCTTCATTATCCGCGTATCCTTGAATCTCTGTCTGCACGTTATCACGTGACGTTGATTATCACATCTCGTCAGACATTATCGATTAACGGAAATAAAACTATTCCCATCCCGACCCATATTAGAGCCTGTATTAACAAACCGCGTAATTTATGTTAAATAATAATACATCTCATGTATCCCTTTAATGGCGATCATTAAACGTCCATAAAAAGGCTGTAAACTTTGTCGGTAGCCAAGGCATTGTGTTGTATTCGTGTTTTGCTGCAGGCTATTAAGTAGGTAATTAGAAGACTGATACTATAAAACAATAAACGGACGAAAATATCAGATTCTTTTCAGCGAAATTAATTGCCATCACTTCGACCGATGCACCGCTTTTTAGACATTTTTATTTCACGAATAGTGTTTCGAGTGGATTAAGCTGTGTTCTCCAATAAAAAGTAATCCGCCTGCCCCGTAAAATGAAGTATTCTCCTTAAAGATAATAGATAAGAATTACGTTTGCAGCGTTTTTAAGAATTGATGAGCGACCGTAATTCCGACTTTCAGGCTTGGATAGTAAATGGTTTTAGTATTTTAATTCTTACAGGATCTCCGTTTTCTCTTCAAATCACTTTATACCAATTCTTTGCAGCGGATTTATGTTTTAAAATAGGATAGAACAGGGTGTTTCCAAAAAAAAAGGTTACAATCTTTGGGAGGAGGTTATGTGTCAGGCGGCAATAATCATATAGACAGATAATAATTAAAATATTAAATATAATGTAAATAAAACCACGTGGCCGAAAACGCGATATCATTGGTGGTGTGACATTACACGCTATTCAGTTTTTGTCGGTTTGTCACCGCTGTGTTGTTGATGTAAACATACGATTGTTTCTTGTATTTTTGCACTTTTGCAGGTCATAGAAACATAGTGTAAATACTGTGTAGGTATTGCGATAATTATTAGTGGTGATGTGGTGACCTTGTTTAGAATATATTATAAGTACCAGACGGATGGTTTTGCTTGAGGTATTTATAAAATTATGCTATCTGATTTTACATTAAACTACTTGTTTTTATTTGAAAAGTAATAAGTAAATGTAAGTAATGAATATTTAACATTTAGTAATTTTTTAAAATTAATTCAATACATTTTTATGGCTATAAATATATTGTAGTGAAGTCAGATAAATTTTATAAATGCCTTAATAAACATTCTACATCACGTAAATGATAGGAGGAAAAACAGAATATGTTATTCGGAATCGGAAGGAGCGCTGTAATTTTGCTTTGTCTTTGATTTTCTAAACGCCCTGTATATATTCTGGTAGCTTAACAGGAGAGTTTAACTGATTCTTTAAAACTTTACATTTTAATTTTTGCAACGTAGTAATCGACCGTTTCAATATGTGTTTAGGAATTTTGAGCGAAAGTGGTTCATTTCGTCCTAAACTTGATAATTTAGGTCGACCGAAAATTATTACACCTGACTAGTTCAAGACGAGAGTTGAAATTGAAGTAAGGGGAATTAGTAAAACATCAATTTCAAAAACATTGAATGAAGAAAAATACTATCCATATTATTTTACATCTTTTCAAAATTTATTGCCCGTCCATCTTGTAACTTTAGCAAATTACTGACAGGATCTTGCCAATACAGGACTTATCATTTATTAAGTAAATTATTGGCTACGAGATTGACTCAAAATTACCACCATGAAGGCAACAAGCGAAATTCTCTCTCATTCTTTGGAATCATTTTGAGTCATGTCGAAAGAAAAGACATGCAGCAAGAATTCGACCAAAAACTTCTCATCTCCTACCCGTTTTTGAGTAGCCAAGTCACACATTTTTTAGGGCAGCAATTCGGTAGTGGTCGCTTGCATCTTGAGCTTCAAACCATCGCAGCGCAGTATCTAAGCATGTAAAGGCTTCAGAAGCTGTAGGTAACATTTAACGTGATAAGGTGATGACAATGCCAATCGAGTTTTTTAAATATGTTTAGTAATTCTGCAAAATCGTTCTGTTCATCATTTACACTTTCAGAATGATTGACTATGTTCAAAATCTTATTGCAGGTTGTTTCCAAATTTTTTTATCTTTACGCCGTTCCGTGCTATTCAGATCATATACGACGCTTCATTCAAATCAATTTTTTTATCAGGTTTTCTTCTCTCTTCTTATTTTTCCAACAATAGCTTACGTAACAATTATTTTTCTGTAAAATCGTTTGAAGGACATGATGAATAAATTGGTGCATTATTGAGAAGCAGTAATGCATTTTTGCTTTTCTTTAACTGATAAGTGTTTACACAGGATACTATACTAATATATATCTATCAGGGCATTCGAGTATTCCACGCGTGTAAGTTCGCTACATACCTATTTTAAGCGAGAAATATACTGAAATTACATTATGGTGTAACCAAATTCTCCGAGGTGTGGTCGAATCTTCCAACAAGGCATGTGGCACATTTTGCATATGAAATGTAAATGTTGCCATCTAAATGAGGTGGTAATAAACACGATCCAATCAGATTGTTTTCGACAATATCAATCTAGACGTTCACTGAAAACTGAAGCTGTGTTCTCACAGCTATGACGTAGTTATTGTGGTCCCACTAATTGTAGCTGTTTAAGGGGTGCAAGAACGTCTGTGCGTAATACGCCAGAAGTGGAAAGCACCCTGGTAGCAATTGCTCGGGAACTCGTCGAAAGCTCTTCTTCGACTTGATTGCCTCTTCTCATTCCAAAATCTGCCGCACATATCTTGAACGTCTGAGCCGTCATGACGCTTGGAAACGCCTTGTCTCCGAAGAATTTGGTAAACTGTGGCAAACATTTTATGCGATGGATAATGGCGATCTGAAAATCGCTGCTTCACGACCATATTTCCTGGCTTCTCCATACAAAATGCATGCAATGTCGAGTAGCTTAATAAACGGAAATTGTACCATTTTGGCTTTCACCAAAAGAAAGTCGAAGTCACTGACTTTGTTAACACAAATCTTCATTTCACGTTCGTTAACGATTTCAGGAATACACGATTCTGTTAGAACAAAAATTTGTCCAGATAATTTTTCATTTGCCACAGAGATAAGATAGCAGTTTAAAGGTCTTCATTTTGAGCTAATAATTTACTTAATAAATAGTAGGTCTTTTATTGGTATTAAGATTAGGTTAAGTCAAAAGTAATTTGTTAACGTTACATAAGTTGTAACGAGTAAGCATTTCGTCGTAAAGTCTTTGAATGATGCAGGTAAGGAAAACATGTTTAGCACTTATAAATATACCAAAATAGCACATTTTTGGACAAGACGCCCTGATAATTTAACAATTCTGTCGAGCTACTTGGAGTTAACAGTTACAGGCCTATGATTGAACAATCAGGTTAACGTAACCGATGACAGTTAAGTTACGATAACTGGGTGGGCATAACTGAGCTCTTAACCGAAATGGAAAGATCGCTATGATCGAACAAACAGTTATCTGTGTCTGTTATTATGGCCATATAACCTTGTCATGGCAGTTAATTATTTAAAATACGTCATCTGTCATCACTCATAAGTAGGTAGGTACTTTGACAAATTTTTGAAATACATATAAATTCTTCAGTGTATGGACCGCAAACAAATCCCCAACAGTGGTGGTAGGTAAGTGAAATATTTCATATTAACTTATTGATACAATTATTTAAATTATTTTAGATTCACGCAGAATGTAAAAAGGAAGAGCAAAAAACTTCTAAAACCTGAATGCACATATTCAATATTTATACACAGTTTACGTGGGTAATCAAAAATGTATTTTTAGGCATGTAATCTGTGCTAATGTGCTAATTACAATTTACTACGCCATGTTGCAATATAATACAATTATAGGAGGATAGTATAGATGCAGAAGATGCAGCAGTGTTCCTGTAATCCATTAGAAATTATTGTCAAAAACACATTACTATCTAATAAAAATAATATTTAAAAAAGATAAAATGTATTATTTATGCCTACTCTTTATAGAATCTAAATTATTACCAATAATTAAAAACTAGGTACCTAACTTTTGTCATTGTGGCATTCTCCTATTCATAAATTAATTATTAATAATATTAGGTAATAATATATTTCTTTTTGTTTGTTAATATTCACTTAGGTATCACTATCATACTCAGAATAGCAATCTTAATTGTATAAAATTGTAATCCCACTTAGAACAAACTTTAGTTTTTTTAGGTTGTATTTACTGTCAAACTATTAATACCGTATATTACTAATTATGTAAAACTATGATATGGCAATAAATTGATACTGAATTGTGCTATAGACAAATAATAATAAAATTGTACATTATATTAATATGCCAAATGTCATACGTCAATTACCAGAAATAAAATTAAAATTTCTGACCAATAAAAAGCTCCAGTTACATTTAACGGCAGGTTATTTCAAGCACTTAAATATTATTTATTTATTATATTTGCAAGATTTACAGTAGCCATATTTCTTGTCTATCAATTCGAGCTGTCAGGTCTTGTCGTGATCTTGTCTTGTCTTGCGAGATCAACAAAAGGCGAAAAAAGGCAAGACAAGATTGCCAACACTGGTTATTAAGTTACATGTTTTTACATGGTTTCGCAAATTCGAAATATTGGAAAGCAAAAATTAAGTAGATGGTCTAAGAGATAACACATTTTTGCGCTTTGTCATGCTGTGTGTATTTCAAAACCTAGTAAATAGTCACACTAAAATATTTTTATTCTGGGATGTGAAACAATGATGACCCAAATAAAATCAAAGCAGGCCAAAATTTTGGATGGTCAATATGGTATTTGAATGAATGATGATGGCTAAATGGAATGGAAACTGAATTTTTTCTTGTAGTGTAGTTATGCGAAATAGGTTAAGTTCAGCTATCTACGTTATTAAAACGTAGAATGTTTACAAAAATATTCCTGCTCCACAAATTTGACCGGAATTTTATCATGGTAATATATTTATACGAAACAAAAGCACGCAAAATATTATACTAGCACGCGAACAACATAAACTCTACTCCTTTTTTCCTCTCAGATGTTCTCGCAAAAAGGAAATCTGATGTATTATAAATCTCGAATTTAGATCGTAATAATGTAATGTATAATTTAATTTTAGTATTTTGTGACACAACACAACAATTCCAGTATTAATCTTTCCAGTAGATTTTTGTAATAAAAAATGTGCGAATCACATTATTATTATGATGGTTATTTAGAAATCCGAATCAGAAAATATTAGTACGCGACTATATCATTAAACATTCTATAATTTAATCTTATTAGTAAACGGTGTCATCTTAATTTGGTGTGTGTTAAATTATTTCAAGACATTTTAAACTTGACGGAAGTATATGTAAGCCGTTGACTTTGATGTGAGACAGGATCTTTTCAACATATCTCTACACGATAGCTTCACACGAAGTTGAGTTGTTGAAATGTAATTTTTAATTTACAAACGTGGATTTATAAAGGATACCTATGTTAGATATATAACTTGTATAAATTATCAGTTATTAAACTTTAAATCATGGAATAATTCATTAATTTCATAACATTCAATGAAGCAAATAAATTGTGCAGTATATTAGAGGTAAAATTATTTATAACATGTATTTTATGCAATGTTAACCAATATTGACGCATAGCACTTTTAAGTGCTTGGACACTGTTTATGTAATGTTGGTTAAATTAAAATATATAAAAAATAAACTTTTTATTTCGATGCAGTTTTTTTATGTTTTATTTTAATATTAGGTATCTGCCAATAAAACCACTGTATGGAGTGTTTCGAAAATAATTGAGGAAAATGAAACAGTGGTTTATTCAGTAGATTTTGGGGGGATGGGCGTGTTTTATATAAAAAAATATGGGTGGGCGTTGGAGATATGGTTGTTTCTATGACTAGTTCAAAACTAGCACAATTTAAAAACTCAATTTTTGCATTGATGCAGTTGTATTAAGATGTTAATTTCCTGGCCTATTTTACTCGTCTCTTCAACGTGGATACTTAAAAATTTTGTAGAAAAAATGTTTTGGATAGCCCTGTTGATACAACATGTGTTTCGAAACTGAATAAATTTATAAGTAATGAAAAGCCACCGATGTTCCTTCTTCTGTATTTATAAATTACATAATTGTAGAGGTTACGGAGAAATTATAAGAAGAGAAAAAATAAGCATAAAAACGGTATTTAAAAATTTAGTCTGGCCACACCCCCACAAAACGATCGCCGCCACAGCGTACACCTGTGACGTCAGATGCGGTTAACGCATGTATACCTAAATACAGCAATGTGCTTTAGTTCATATCTGTATAAGATTTCCATGCTTTCGGACAACCCACTACATACTTTAAATAGAGTTGTGATATTATTAGGTGTTATTGTGTCAAATAGACATTGGTATTGAAAAAAGTTGCATAATTGGCATGTAAAATGGGCACAGAAAGTAAGGAAAATGGATTGAAAGTATTGTATTATGTCGTTATGTGCGAATGCAGCATACAACGCCTAATAGGATTGTTTCCATAATTCAGAATTTGGTTCAAATAAGAATTTTTATAAAATAAATAGTAATAAAACATAGATATCATATTAATTAGTATTGTATATACTGTTTTACTAAATTATATGTCTTTTAAAATGGTCTAAAATTTAAAAATGTAAAGCTGATTCGAAACGCGTTCTCATTGGTGATGACGTAGGAAAGCAGTTCTAGAAGGCGCTCAGTTATGTTGGAATTTGACTTGACAATCATTCTGCCATTTCATTCGTGATTTGGGCATATCTCTTCTAACTGCTTTAAACCACTTCAACTTTCTACAATATTCCGTTGGTACAGTTATAAAATTTCTGTTTGGACTATTCATAGAAGTATTTGGACAAGACAACACCACTATAAAATTTATTTGTTGCGTCCATCTTAACGCTCGCACGTGCATCTGACGTTTATCTTATAATGACAACTACTTTACTACGTCATGGAATTATGCAACTCAAAATACACCACGCAAATATGTTTTTGCGGCAAATTTGACGGCTTTAACTTAGCGATGAAATTACTTCCAAAAAAGAAAAAAAACATATATATAGCGTTATCATAACTAAGTCCTAGAACCAATCTATACTATTTTTGAAAACAATGATAAAACCCTATTCCATATATTTCACTGTGCCAAAACAAATAAAAGAAAAATGTGGTATAGGGCGATGAAGCGCGACGAAAGATGAAATTACTTCCAAAATAGAAAAAGAAACATATATATAGTGTTATCATAACTAAGTCCTAGAACCAATCTATATATTTTTGAAAACAATGATAAAATCCTATTCCATATATTTCACCGTGCAAGAAAAATGTGGTATAGAGCGATGACGCGCGACGAAAGGAAGCAGGTTAATTTGTGAAGGTAAGTTTAATTGGAAATACAGGTAGGTTTACGTTCATTGAAAAAACTAAAATGCACAATTATAAAGAATCAATTAAACTTTTCTATTAAGCTACCAGAATGTATACAGAGCGTTTAGAAAATCAGTGGTAGAGCAAACTTAATTTTTTTCTCATTTATTATATTCAATACTTCTTTCCAATTTCAAATGACATGTTCTGTATTTACTAATACCATTTACGTGAAGTAGAAAGTTATTTGAGGCACTTACAAAAATTTGCTATCTGACCACTACATTAAATTACCTGTTTTATTTTGAAAACATAAACAAATGTAATAAATAAAGATTTTTTTAAAATGTTTTAGAAGTAAAATTAGTAATAAATAGCAATAAAATTTATTAAATTAATTTAAAAAAACAACAACAAACAAACGCCTGTTTCCATTATAACACCGTAACCTGCACCTGTATCCACGAAAACAAACCGCACTGAACGGCGTGTAACGTCACACAATGATATCGCGTTTTCGGTCATGTGGTTTTGTTTACATGCTATGGCAATTTATTAATGATAATATTTTAATAAATTGTCATGCAACTTCCTCTGCAAGTAGCATATGTAGCAAATTACTACGCTTTTATTTTTTCAGTGATGCACCTCCTTTATGTAGGCATCTTCACCCGTTACTGACAATAAAACATTAATAGTATATTAAATACACAAAATTGGTAAAACATTAGTCAAAGTATTTATTTTGATAAAACAGCAAGAAATTCTGTTTATAATGAAGTAGAACGCAGTGATTTATTTTTGGGGTCTACCGGTAACGAGTTAAATATTTTAATTTGTGATTTTTCTATAAAGATACTGAGGCAAGCCATTATTTAAAATAAATTAAATGTAACAATTAAAAATCCATATTATGTGAAATTGTGTTATATTATTAGTGAACGTTTTGTAGGAAGGAAGAACCGACTTCAATCAAAAAAACTTCCTTTTGCAAATTTTGCATCATTAGATGTAGAATGCTTATTATTACTTCAAGCCGAACGTGTTTGTCAGTTGATACGGTTGAAGGTTTATTATTGATGCAATATGGATAACTTTACACATTTCGTGCTGTGAACAGCACGGAATGTTGTTATTTGTTTTGTGTCGCGAAACAAAATCTCCCTGCGCCCACGCCTATAACTTGTCCCGCTATAGTCAAGCTCTGTTGATAAGATATGAAGGTAGCACAATTGGTTGTTTATAAAGTAGTTATTCGTTCATCATTGAAATTTAAATTTTCTTTGAAGTGCTTATACATAAGTATTGTTGACTGTCATTAAAATGCACATATGATAAATGTGAAATCAGTGGTTAACTTGATGTAATGCATCAATTTTATTAAATTGGATGTTTAAGTTGCTCCTAACATTATTCATGCCAAGACATTTTTTAGTTCATGAAATATACTGAAGGGTAAATTTGTTGTGAAAATATTGTCATTGATAATAAGGGAAACACATATGTTTTGTTACAAAACCAAATAGAATACTTTCTTAGCATCTTTAGTACATACACTCGCAGCAACATAAAGGTTTTCCGAATCAGTATCATATTTTGTTTAAATTATAATGACTTAGCAACTAGCTTGCCCGTCTGGACACATGTGCCTAGACAACAGTTATTTGTTTCACTATTTAGTAAAGTACAAAATTTAATGATGCGACTGGTATTTAATAGGTCAAAGTGCAGCCGAGTCTATTAAACCAGCCAAACCATTAAATCTACTTTACTACCAAGTTAAACATATAATTTTCACCGATCAATTTTAATTTTATATTATTAAAATTGTATGATACTTCTTTCATGAATAATAATAATTTCATCAGGTCGTATGTGGGTGCTATAAGACGAGCGTTATTAAGTAAATAACTTAGGTACACAGTAATCGCCATATTGTTCCTATTTAAATTCATAAAAATAACTATTTATTATTTGAGATGGAAGAATTCACATTAACTCCGCCTGAAATTATTGAATCAGCAAAGCAAATAAAGTATAATTTATTACCAGAAAAATCGAAACGGATATATCAGCAAACATAAAAAAATCATTGATTACCGGGCTGTAACATTATGTATTTTTCAGAAAATGCACACACAACGTCAATAGTCTTGGACCCCCTGCATATAAAATGATTCGATTAATCTAGTGATTTTTCTTAACGCAGTAAAAAAAATATATGTACTTAGGGAACAAAAGTACAATAAGAAATTGCAGACCATGAACCTTTACTTTATTACCAATATTTTTACAAATTGAGTCAGTTTGGCAGTGTATTCAGCCAATTTTTGTACATTATAATGTCAGGACGTGAAATTTCTGCGTTTACCCGAGCAAGAGTGACTGCTTTATATGATGCAGGACATTCTAATCATCAGACGTCGAACATGTTGGGCATTCCTAGATCATCTGTTGTATGAATATTACACAGATATGAAGAATTTGATACAGTGGAAAAACAGACCACGCAGTGAACACCTTCGAGTATCTAATGAAAGGGAGGATCGGTATTTGGTGCAATATGCCCATAGATACCGCACATCTTCAGTTTCAGGACTCAGGGCCCACTTTTAAGGTACGTTTCGCCGTGTTATATCGACACCTACTATTCGGAGATGACTCCACAACACAAATTTACGTGCTAGAAGACCATTACGGGTCCCCTCTCTACTTCCAAGCCATCATGCTGTCCATCTCCAGTGGGCGCGAGAGTATAGGGGTTGGCTTTTATGCCAGTGGCGGTGGGTTTTATTTACAGATGAAACCACAATCGAAGCAGGATATATCAATAGATTAGATTGGCCAGCCTCTTCTGACATGAATTCTATTGAAAACATGTGGGATTTTGTTGCTAGAGCTATTCATAATCATATTCCTCCATCTCAGACTGCAGGTAAGTTAGTCGTGGCGGCAAAAGAGGAATGAGGATGAAGAGATCGTTAACTGCTTGATTATCTCAATGCTCAGACGTGTCAATATGCTGTTGGAACGACCGACTATTAATCAAGTAGAGAACTTGCTTTGTTACTTCTTTTTTATTTAATAAATTTTGTAAAAAATGTCACACATTTGCTGGTTTTTAATTTTTTACGTACTCAGTTTATCGAATATATTCTTTTCACAAAAAGAGATTCAGAAAACAATATACTTTTATAAGTGTATTTGGTTTTTCTGACAAAAAGATTTCTTTATTAAAAATGAGGGGGAGTCCAAGACTTTTGACGTTATGTGTATTTTGAATATCTACAGCAACATCGATATTGGAAAGTACTTAAAATTAAAAGCATTTTTGAAACATCAATTGGCTGGATATCGTGCTAAAAAATCACGCATTTCAGGAAACGAACAAATTAAAAAACTTCTGATGGAGACTTCTGATGATACGTATTTAGGTATAAAGATAATTATATTATTATTTTAGGTACTTCAAATATAAATCGTAGACATTGAAGATATGGGAAGTAGATTGCTCATCACTCTGCCAACTGCAATAACACAGAAAACTAGATTCTTTATTGTTAGCGAATATTTAGAAATATATCGGAAATATAGTACCGTAAGACCTACACAATTAGATAATAGCATATATTTTTTAAAATATTCTGATGATATAAAGTATATAACCAATTAACAGGAATTAGAAAATGCTAAAATTGTTGCGTTTGTCAAATTGGATGCTCACGAATATACCGGACACTACACTACTAATAAATTCAAGAACTCACAATTTTGAAAATGCATGGTAGATGGAAATCTTCAACGTTAGCTGTAGACTGCATTGAGGAGCCCATAACTCGTAAATCAGTTGTTAGCAAAAAGAAATTCCTTACTGCAAGTACATCAACCATCTACTGGTAAAAACACTTCAACTTACGTAGACGAAGTTAATATTTCTAAACAAACAAGACGAGGCTCTTCTAATTTCACTATAAATGTTTGCAATAAATAAAATCACTTTAGTTAAAGAATTAATTGTAATTTTTTAATTTAGCGGCAGTAAAAATTATTCTAATGCCTAGAGAGTAAATGTGACACTTTAGTACCTGACAGCTGTCACTAAAACTACGTCTTTAATGTCTATCGGCAAAAAAAAAAACAAATACTGAAACATATTGACACGTCAATGGAATCCAATGCTGATCGGGATTAAATTTTTGGTAATTTTTGTTATAAATGGTAAGTTGCCTGGTGATATGTATTTGGAATTGCTGCAAGAAGTCATTGATCCAGCCTTAACGGTAATTGTAGAAATCAATAATGATTACCTCGAAGATGAACTGATGTTTCAGCAAGACGGGGCTTCCCCCCACTATGCCCACCATGTGCGTGAATTATTAAGCATACATTTCCGAATCGTTGGATAGGTAGGAGAGGTGCCATTGAATGGCTTCCTAGATCCCCAGATTTAAGCCCATTGGACTACTTTTTGTGGGGACACCTGAAAACCAAAATCTATGCCACCCAACCGTACTCTCTGGAAGATCTACGTCAACGTATCATTAATGAATGTCGTCTAGTCACTCCTGAAATTGTCCAGAATGTAAGATAACGTTTTGAACAAAATCTTTATAATTGCATGGACGCAGGGGGCCAACATTTTGAACATTTACTGTAATGAAATTTCATTAATAAAATTTTGCTTTCAATGTCCTGTATCTTTTTAAAAAATAGGCTGACTTTCAAAAGTGACACATAACTGTGTAAAGAATTAAAAGAGCTTTTGACGATATGCAACTTGACCACCCTTCCCATTTAAAATTTTGAAGGGGATATTTACCCCGCTCAGGAGGTAGCAGTTAGATTAATCTAATTCGTGCAAAAAGATGTCCCCCTCGCAAACAAAATCGACGGGTTCTTTCGTTTTTCCAACAAAATTTTTCCTAGCCGCTATGGGCTCTATTACGTTTTCGTTATGCCACCCTGTATACTTACAAGTAATTATAACCTTAATAACCATTTAATGCGTTATTTTCATTAAAATATCTTAATTGGCAATTTGCATATGACACATTAATTAAACGCTGTGTTTTTCCTAAATTATTAATTTGCCCGTTCAAAATTCAATCAACTATCCCGCATTAAGTTTTCCGTGCGGTTTGTTTTTGGAAGAAAGTTTCCCAGTTTTCCACTTTATTACTTATTTTAGTCACGTTCCGACCATTTTTCTTTTCCGGTTGTCTTATACCTTTCTGATTGATGATAAGTAATGGATCTTATTACAGGAAATAATATGTGCCCACCTACTTGTCGTAAATAAACACCGAACTGGCGTGCCGTTAACATTTTAATTTCAGAATGGAGACGTCTTTGAAACCGGAAGTTTTTTAGCGATTACTTTTCCCCCGAGACCACGACACGGCATAATTTATATTCAAGTACATTTTGGCAGGAGTTATAAAATCTTTGCATGCCTGGCATGCATATCTGCGGTGTTTCTGAAGCTAAGAATTCACTGTATGAGCATGAGGAAGTGCAGGCATGGACATGTCTGAAATTTAATGCCAAAGAGAATATGCGGTGCTGTATATTAAAGTTTGTTTTTAACTTAATTGATTCTAGAGACGTTGGGTAAGTATTTTTTACAATACACTACATTAGTAGTGTTTGTAACTGTCTCACTGATCAGTTTATACAGGATTAACTATAATTAAGTACAAATATTTTAAGAGAGGAGAGAGAAAAATAAGAATTAATTAATAGGTATTAATAATATTGTGTGAAACTAACTACTCAGTGGACAAAAGCCCCAACTTCATTGATAGGAATTGTAGGAGATTTGATTTATATACCTTTCTAAAACAGTAAAAAAATGTTGCAAAAGCTAATAATGAGGAATATATGGGTAGATATTGTGGGTGTAATTCAACGCAGGTTGAGGCTTTTGTCCACTGAGTAGTTAGTTTCACACAATATTATTAATACCTAAAAATATATAAAAACTTTTACATAAAAGGTGAACATTTTGCAAGTACGTATTGTCATATTTAATTCATTAACAGGATGTCACTTTTTGTCATTGTCTATATTTAACTTCAAATTATTTTAATTTTCATAATAATTTTTATAGTTAGATATTTGATTCAACTTAAAGGAGACCACCTGAAGAAGCAATCCTAAAAATGCAGAAATAGGTCAGATCTCATCTATTGTGGTTGAATTTGTCGTGTTCCCACTGCCAAAAAGTGAAGTTAGATATTTATAGAGTGAGTAAATTAGATTATTTTCTTTAGATAATTATTGAATAGAGCTTTGTCTGTGGAATTGTTCATTAGCATACCTAGATGTTTGGTATCAGAGAACATACATATGCTTTCATTGATAGGAATTGTAGGAGATTTGATTTATATTAGCTTAAAATACCTTTCTGAAACAGTAAAAAAATGTTACAAAAGCTAATAATAAGGAATATATGGGTAGATATTGTGGGTGTAATTCAACGCAGGTTGGGGCTTTTGTCCACTGAGTAGTTAGTTTCACACAATATTATTAATACCTAAAAATATATAAGAAAATGGTTATGTCAAAATATCAGTAATTTATAACTTTTTTATTATAAAACTCTATTAATATCTACATTGTCAAATAGTATTCTAGGTACTTATACTATTATTTTTACGAGTAGAACTATCTCTAAATTGTTTGCTTATACATAGTTTGAGATATCCCTAAGAGCTTTTTTAAAAATTAATACATTACTATAATAGTTCTTATTTCAAGAAAGATTATACATTTGGAAACAGAAAAAGTATTGTTTTAAGAAAGTTTTAATACCCCGTGTCTTACTTTCTATTTCTCTATTTCTTTTATGAAATTATGTTGTGCTTACAAAAAAACAGATCTCGTTATTATATATTTTAAATGTTAAATGATGGAAAAACAAATTCTTCATATGATTAAATTTAAAAATATATAATATATATAAAAAAGGAGTCATGTGATGTTTGATGCGTCAGTACGCAACACACGTGTAGTATTCTAAGAAAACTAAATTCAAGGAAAATAACTCCTTGTACATAATATAATGTAAGGTGCGTTTACTTCCACTTTTCCAAGAAGAGGAATATTTTTATATCAAATAATGCAGACGACAAAGACTTTGACATGATATAGGAGTAAATGTAGGTCATACAGTGTGCCGTCGTTCCACATAAAAATACTTATTTGACTTTGTCTATAATATTAAATTTCAAGATTGGCTGAACCTTTTTAATGGAAAATGTGGGAACATTTAAATGACATTCGGTAATATCGTATAGGGTGCCTCTAACACGATTCCTTTTTTAAGACATGTTGCGGTTTTTCTTGTTCACGATTAGTAAACCTAAAATCGGTAGTTCAATAGGGCAATCCAACGAACTGTCAAATCGCTTTAAAAATGGCGGCTGTAGGACAAACAACTCGACATATGACAAGCAGAAATTTGTGATTTTGTGTAGAACTGTGTGTTTAGCTCATTATATTTTATACCTATTTCGGAATACCAAGGATAATTCAAACTATCATAATGGTTTTGTTTTGTTGTGTTATGAATTGTTGGAGTAGAGGATAGCGAGAAGATCAAGTTATATTTTTTAGGATTCCTGCTGCATTGAATTATAGACATAGAACTGATTTCAATGAACTCTCTCATATAAAACGGCAAAAGTGGCTTTGTGCAATATAACGGCAAGACCCAACTCAAGAAAAAATTAAATACAGTGTCGTTTGTTCAAAATATTTTGTTTCGGGTTAGTTAATAAAAAGTTATATACAACAATTTAAAAGCATATATTTCAGGTAAACCGGCTGCTTTAACAGATAACTTACATCTTGATTGGATTCCTACATTGCATTTGGGTTATCAAATTACCACTGCAACGTTGTCAGAGACCGAGATGGGTAGATATAAACGAAAATGTAGTGTTGTGCTAATGGTTTCTGAAGTTTTAAATATCTGCAATATTTATATGTAAAAGTAATATATACCTACCTATGCAAGCCCCTATTTTCCATTGGGCACTGGGTAGGGCCCGGCGATTAGTGGGGCCCCCTAGTTCCTGCCAGATCAGCAACTCTTTTATATCTCATATTAGAAAGTGTAATATGAGCCTATTTCTCATATATTTTCATTATAATAAGAAAAAGTGGGTTTATATTTTAGGTAAAACGTTCTAGTTGCTGAATATTCGTAAAATTATTATTATTCCCAGTATTCACTACACTTCGGTATATCTACAAATTTTTTCTTTCAAATGGGCCGAGGCAAGAAATAGTTGACTAAACAAAAATGAACTTGGTGCATTAAATTTTGATTTTCCCCGCTGCTAATGTTTTTTATTGTGCTCTAACAAACTTTAAATTATTATTGCAATGCCGCAATTATTTAAAATATAAAAAAACCAATTGATTATTAAACATTTTGTACTATTTATCTATGTACCCAATTTTTTTAGAATTGTATATATAACTTATTTTTAATATTTTTTATTAAATATATTTTAGATTTTTTCTATCAAATGGACTTTTATTTGTTATTTATAATTTTTGTCAAATATATGTGAATTAGAAACAGTGGCATTATTAAGAATTTCAAGCCCCAGCAGAATTTTTCTTTAACTGAAAATAAATTCTGCCATGTACCTATGCATAAATAATTGTTAAAATCAAATTACGTACCTCTGTAATAGTTTACTAATTAATTATATATAACTGCCAATATTGTTATCAATATATTTTTTCATTAATATTACATATAGTATTCTCCAGGACCCTGAATTGCTAGGGCTGGGGGTGTAATTATGCTACTAGTTGGAGAGAAAAAGAACTTAGGTACCTATTTATAAATAATATATTTAAAACTTGTACACTGTATTTAATTTTTTCTTGAGTTAGGTCTTGCTGTTTTATTGCACTAAGCCACTTTTGCCGTCTTATATGAGAGTTCATTGAGATCAGTTCTGTCTATAATTCAATGCAGCAGGAATCCTAAAAAATCTAACTTGATCTTCTCGCTGTCCTCTACTCCAACAATTCATAACACAACAAAACAAAACCATTATGATGGTCTGAATTATACTTGATATTCCGAAATAGGTATAAAATATAATGAGCAAAACACACAGACCAATAACTAAAAGTTCTACACAAAAGCACAAATTTCTGCGTGTCATATGTCGAGTTGTTTGTCCTACAGCCGCCATTTTTAAAGTGATTTGACAGTTCGTTGGATTGCCCTATTTCCGAACGGGTCGACTTTTTTATTTATGTTTTTAATTATTTATTGAATTTTTTCAATCAAAATTTTATATCAATTATATACATTTATGACGCTTACATGAAAAACCAGACCAGGCTACAATTAAAAGTTTACTTTTTAATATTTACCAAAACAAACATTTCATGAATATGAAAAAGTAATCTTTTAATTGTAACCTGGTCTTGTTTTGCAAAGAACTATGTGTAATATGTGTCATGAAGGTATATGTTTGATAAATATAATATATTTTTAACGAAAGGATTCTATAAATATGAAATAAAAATAAAAAAAGTAGACGCGTTCGGGAATCGAACTGACCTTAGGTTTACTAACCCGGTTCATTCACTGAGCCACTGAGGCATATGTCAAAATTGTGCTTATTTGCGTATTTCCGAATGCAGTTTTCTAAAAACTTTTAAAATGTTCGTATTAACATTTAAAGTTATAATATCGTTGCGAAAGAAACCGCGTGGTTAGGTCCCAGACGGTAAAATAATTAGGGAAATTATATTGTCATGGGCTGATTCCAACAATCTAATTTTTGTATTGAAAGTTAAGATATAGATGTTTCAAGCATCGTAGTACTTTACACCTCTTACGTTTTCCTATATTTACTACATATTTATCGTAAACCCGATAATAAACATCGTGCTTTCCTTGTTTTGGTTTATTTATGTGTGTTATTTTACTTAATGTTTATTTATAAGTTAAACTGATAATTTCTAATGACGAATAACAATAAAAAATACGCCCATGTAAAATTTTGTTAAACTTTAATATGTGAAACCTTTTACAAACCTTCAGTCTTCGGTTTTGATAATATTTTTCAATCTATTTTCAATACTGTGTCCTTCAGCTTATCAATAGTGTCTTGCCATAGAATATAATAGAGCCTTATCAAGTTTTCTAGGTATTCAACATGATGAAAAACAACATTATTAGGAATATACGGTTATAGCTTAACTCCAAAATTGGGAAGGCTTATATCGATTTAAATAGATGTCTCAGACTATGCAGAAAATTATCAAAATCTTTACAAATTTACGGAAGTAGAAATTTTGAATAATTTTAGGCGGTCGTTTTATTCTTGGTTGTGAATGGTTTTACATGTCATGCGATATTCGTATATAAGTTCAAAAACATCGGTAATGAAAATTAATATTATTTTCTTTATTTTACAGGTAAGGAGTATGCAGAATATAGACAGACCACACAAGGTAATTAGGCAAATGTAATTTAGATATAGTATAATTTTAACACATCCTTGACATTTCATACTTAACTTTCTAAAATATTATTTCAGGTTGATTCTAATTCCAATATTGCAATAGCTGTGTATGATGTAATTTGTATAAAAAATCTAAAATAGTAAAAAATTAAGTAAATAATTTCGTCCTTATGTGAAAAATAATTAATTTGTAGCGTAACGTTTTTATTCGTTGATGTATAATTAATTGATTTAAGTTTTGATGATAGTATACTATATGCAATGAAAATGTCCGTTCGGGGTTTACTGTTGATAAGCAACAGTATGAGAAGTTCTTACATACTTTTGTTGGAATTAAAAAACAAGTATCTAAATAACATTTTTATGTCAGCGAAATGTTTATTATTTTAAGTTTTCACTAAAAGAGAAAGAATCTCTCATTTTTTTGGTCTGCCCTATTGAGTGCGTGACCAACTATTCCCATATTATAAGTATTTTATGAAATTTCCCATGCCTTTAACATATACCCATGTGGGTTTATATGTTACTAATTATTTCAAAAAATTTGAGGCTTGTTCGGGTAGTATGCATCAGTAGTTTCATGCTTAAGGAAGTAAACGAAATCGTAAGCAATATCTTCGCATATTGATCCGATTACATTATTTATTATAAACCTGATCTACGTGTCTTCGTTTAAATTACTTTAACGATGAATTTTTTCGAACTACATATGTCCAAGAACGTACGTAATTTAGATTTCTTTCATTCAAATGGAATATTACTAACGAGAAACTTCTGGATGTTTGTTAGGTAAATAAAGAGGTGTCAACGCTGGACGAGGTATGGTTGATCAAATTTCTACTCTGTGGGTTAAGACTCCGATGCAATAGGAGAGTTCACCGACGAGCAAACCTGGCTCACTCACAGCCTTCTTCATCTAAGATTTTAGGACTTAGATGAAGAAGGCTGTGCCTGGCTATTCACGTTATGGTATAACTATCAACAGAACGCCTATAACAGATAATGTAGACGAATTGTCGAAAGACAAGTTAAAGATAAGGAATATTTTGAAATTATTGTTCCTGAATATACATACTGATCATGAATTTTTAAAAAAGTCCGTGTTAGTAGAGAAATTGCCACCTAGCATCTTTGTAATTTAAATTATATCGTAAATTGTTTTTGTTAAAAAAAAAAAATTTTTTTCGCCAGTAAGTATAGACAGCCGATTTGACCCTAAACGGAACCTCAAATACCCCACCCTCTCCCCTTATTCACTCCACAGTCCCTATGATAAAATAATAGGGTACCATAAACGCCTTGTAAGTAACTAACTATTTGCCAGACTGCTACCCTTGAGCCCTTTTACATATTAATTCACTCATACCATGCACCCCCCCACCTCTGATTTTTATTGAAACTACTCTTACCGTTATCCAGAAACAACGACGTGGACGGGGTAGGTATTTGTTTCTTTTGGGGTGCTTTATAAATAAAAATCAGCGGGGGGGGGGGGGGGGATGAGTGAATTTATATGTAAAAGGGCTCAAGGGTAATAGTCTGGCAAATAGATAGTCACTTACAAGGAGTTTATGCTACCCTATTATTTTATTATAGGGACTGTGGAGTGAATAAGGGGACGGGGTGGGGTATTTGAGGTTCCGTTTAGGGTCAAATCGACTGTTTATGCCCTATACTTGATAGTGAAAAAAAATATATTTTTTTTTGAAAAAAAAAAACAAAAGGGGCCCTCCTCCTTTACATTATGACAGTCGACGAATTATCATGGACCTTAAAATTACGTTTGTAATATATATCATAAATTTGATTTGAAATCAGTCATGAACATGCGCATTAGATGACAACTAGTGGCTGGAACAAGAAATTTTGCAAAATTTGAAAAAATCTTGTCTTGTCTTGCAAAATGAGATGAGAGTTTTATTCTTGTTCGCTCTTGCAAGATCATGTTTTGTCTTGCGAAACATGCTTACCCTCGGTCGGCTACTGTCCCGCTCGGACCAATGTGGTCCCAACTGTGAAATTTTTCTTCAAAGTGAAGGTTTTTCCAGGTTTTTTTTTTTTGAGTGATGAAGAAAAGAAAAATAATTTACAATTGTGAAGATTTTTCCTGGTCATATAAATTCCTCCTCATAATGTTTAGTTGTATGTATATTTCTTAGTTGGAACAATAAAATGATTTTTTCTTTGGAAACTTTTGTTCATATCACTATTTTTAATTCAGTGGTATCGATGCCTACCACAGTGAAATTCTATATTCAATGCTCTATCATTGCCGTTTGTCCATTCCATGTTCTGTGATGATTTAAATGTCATAAACACATAGATATACGGAAATTTTATATAGGGCTCACGCTTCTACGGTCTTTTAATAAGACCGTGGTTATAGCTAACTGCAAACTAAAAATAGTAAGTATTAAGTACTACAAAATAGTATTCTAAATATTAAAATAGGTAGGGCATATTATCGAAAAGAGAAATAAATAGGTAAATCGAAAATTCATACTTTTATTATTACATATATTTCAAATTTCCCGCATTTTTTAAATTTAGGCTAAAAATCCCAAACTTGACAATCCTAAGAAAATATAACTACGATATTTATTTTTGCTTTATTTACAGGCTTTAATTTTATAAAAGTTCGTTTCAGTAGATATTTTGTTTTACTTTTGGCATAATGAGGTATTTATTATGTGGTGAATTGTGAAGAAAGCTTGTAATTTGGAGTAGTTTGTAATATCGACATTGTGATTTATATTAATTGTGGCCCTTAACGTTGAGTAAAATGACCAAAGTGCGGAGGGCTTCACATTTTTTTATAGTTCTTGGAAATATGCCGTCATTACATTTTCAGAAAATGATTTAACGTCGTTTTTTAATCTCCATTCCATAAATCTTTGGTAAGTAAATTTGTATCGATATTCAGATTGCGCCGGTAATAAGTTGTTTTTAGCATCTTCTGCAATTTCACTAATACTGTCACTCGACATTTTTTATGTAATCAAACTAATTTCACTTTATAATATTACCCTCACATACAAATATGAAAAAATTATGACAGTTTTTGAATAAGTTTGTTTATACTGACCGTTGCTTAGGCGGTTGCTAGGAAAACTGAACGATTTTTTTACCAAGCTGTGAGATTTTTTCACCGTACGTAATAGGAATCTTACATTGATCGCAGACGGTGTGTTTTTTTACGATAGTGGTCGTAGGTAAATAATTTTTTATGCGTCTGCGTTGCAAAAGGGGGTTTTGCACACGGAAAACACGCTCTGAAAACGGTATTTTGCACACGCCGTGTGCTAAACATTTTGCACAGGGTTATGTCATCTTTGCACACGCCTCTCCAGATTGTGATTTTTGTTTGATGTTGTCACCCAAATTGTGCCGGCCACAATTTTAGTTAATTCTGGCTCAAATCTGCTTGCCCTCAAACGCCATGGAGGGTGAAAATCCAGTACAGTTGCCGAAGGCTACGTTGATGACTGTTTGAGAAATAAAATGGAAGTTTCGAAAAAGATTGAGTCTTCAGTGTCTTCTGCTGCCACAGAACCAGAACAACGATCGTCTACTGGAATACAACAAGAAAACAACGACAGCAGGCTGAAAAACTGCACTAAAAACACGATATCACACTATTACTGAAAACAAGGTGCACAATAATACTGCTTTTCCCAGCGTAACCTTGAGGGAATGTTTAAATGTTACCATAAATATTAAATATTAGTTTCTTCTGTTAATGCGTTACCGTTTTCTTAATAAAAACGATTTAAATTAAAATTTGATTTTTGTGGTCTTTGTTTGCAGTCGTATAAAAAGTATCGTAAAAAACTCGTTTTCAAACCTTGTTGTTTAATATACTATTATAGGCTGGATATCCGTTAGATAAAGTAATAGAAACTGTAAGACTTCTTGCCGTAGCAATATTTCTTGTGTTGTGTCAAGTCTTGCTTGGTTTTGTCTTGATCTCGCAAAACAAAACCAATAAATAGCAAGACAATAATGCCAATTCTCAAACTGACACAATACAAAACAGCCCATTTTCTTGAATGCGTTCCACGCTTGAAATAATTTCAGATTAATTTGTATATCTTGATATTTTTTTAACTCGCTAATACTGTTACCTAACACATATAATTAAATACATGTTCGATTACAGTAGTAGTTTATGAACACATGCCCACATCTGTGGTTGATAAACAACTTAAATGCCGAAGAAATAATCTCGCCTCCCAGTCTCTAATAGAGCCAAGAAATAATTATTCCATGTTTCATTGATTCGCGTAAATTACGATCATATTATATCTACATAATACTCCACATTTTACGTTTACGTGGAAAGTTAAATGAAAAAACTCATATTATAAATATCAAAGGTTGTCTCTTTCAATATATTTTTATGAGAACTAAATTAAATAATTCATTCTTGGAGAACGAAATTTATCTGAATGAAATATAAAATCATCAGTTAAACTCCTTTCAAATTTTCCACAGAATAAACGGCGTGGAGTTTATGGCTAACATATTTTTAATAACGAAAATATTATATTCTTTATCAAATTGTTCAATCGAGAGTTTTCCATTGATCGTTCTATTCCAAGAGCTTATTTATTTTATTTCTTATATTCTGAGATTCATCAAAGCAAAGTTGGCTATTTATAGGCTATAAGCAGGAGATGAGAGAGTTGCCTAGTCAAATTAGTGAAGTGTTGAAATTTACTAAATACAGTATGGTGTCCGCACGCGGTACCTACATTAGGTTAGTTTATATTGCGGCCTCGCGCACCTATTTTCGTTTATAAAGAAAAAAGTACACAGTTTGAAATTGTTGCAAGAGAATATACCAAATAAAGTTTTGGACTGGGTACAATAACAGTTGAAATGAAATTAGATCACTTGAAAAGTTTTCATCAGCGCTCTACATAACTTAATTTTGTGAGATACCTAAATTAATGGGTTTCAATTATATTATGCATGCAAACATGCTGTCAAGTCATAGAGAAGCCAAATTTTTGCCTTAGTAGCTCATATGTATGCGCATCGTTTTCCTGCCAGGTTCCCTACTTAGAGAAAATTTTTCGATAGCGTAGCACATCTTTATAAATTCCATCAGCACTATTTGTAATTATAATAAGCATGGACAGTATGGTCTAGGTACAATAGTGAAATAAACCATACAAAACAAAAAGATACACATATGAAAATTGTAATTTATTAAAATAGATCTTAAATAAGTACAGTCGCCGCAACAGAAAGGTTTCCAATCCTAATCAGTCTCATATTGTTTACTGTAAAGGTATTTTAGTTCATTGAAATTAATTTTCTTATAGTTCCTATTAATGAAGTCACCTGTAAATAATGCTTGAAGATTTTTAAATTTAATTTTCACAATACTGTGCACCATCCCATTATGCAACACCGTGCTTATCTAGATGAGCTGTTCCCGAATAGTTGGATAGGGAGAAGGTGGCCGATTGAGTTGCCAGCCAGATCGCCTGATTTGACACCTCTAGATTATTTCTTGTGGGGATACTTAAAAAGGAAAGTATACGTTACTAGACCGGTTAATTTAGATGATTTAAAAGCAAGAATTCGTCGCGAATACGTATACCTCCTGAAGTTATTGATAATATCCAAAAAGAATTTATTAATCGTCTTGGCTACTGTCAGGCAGCCAACAGTGCACAATTTGAACATTTAATTTAGTCGATTTTTTACATAATCATTATCATCTTCAGTATTGTGAAAAATAAATTTTAAAATCTTTAAACATTATTTTCTTGAAATTTTTGTTACGTAACACCATAATTTTTCATGATGTATGTATGTAGAATGACACGCTCTTTCAAATGGCATGGTCAAAATTGGGGGTTGCTATTTAAAAAAAATGTCGATGACGTTATATCTCGAACAACGATAACGTCACAAATGTGGGTCGTATGGCAAAAAGTGCCTTTTTTAAAAACAAAATCGACGTGCCAGGAGATTTTTTCGAAAACTTCTCAATTTCAAAAATAATGAATTTATTCGTTACTTTTCGAAAGCACAAAGTATTGATATGGAAGCTCACCTATCTTTTTATCTTATTAATTACGTTCCTCTCAGAAATTGTAATTTTTCTAATACCTTTATTTTGACTACAAGTTTTCCCATTCTTCGAGAATGCATCTCGAACCTAATCGAATGTAGCCTGGAATGTTCTAGAAAACATCAAAATAAATGTATTACAAAAATTATAATTTCAAAATCAAGCAAGAATATAATTAATAAACTAAAAAGGGTAAGGTGTTATGTTTTACAGTAATAATAAAATAATAAAATAGAAGATATTTTACTTTTTATGATTTTATTAAAAACATATAAATTCAATTCAAATTAACAACAACCAAGTATACAAAGTATTTATCAAAATTAACAGTAGTAGTAGTAGTACATATTCTAATAAGGGGGGGGGTCAAACAACGTTCTAGTAAATCAAATATATATATATATATATATATATATATATATATATATATATATATATATATATATATATATATATATATATATATATATATATATATATTTACACACCATATATTAGGAGTTTACGAAAATTAACTGTAGTGATCTGAACATATTTTCTTTCTCTAAAAAAACAAAATACAGAGTAATCTAAAACATCAGATGGAACTCCTATATGTTCTCCATTTGAACACCGCGAACAAAAATCAACTGAACACAACAACTCTGCACGACCAATATAGCTTAGTGATATGTGTTGGAACAATTGATATACTGCAGCGGCACAGTTGTGATTAATTAGTTAATAGTAGGGATATAGAACACATAGGAGTGTTAAATTTACAAAAAAAATGTACTTTTACTACTTAAATTAAATTATCTTCTTATAATATTAGCAATTTTAATACATTTTGCGTAAAACATATAAAACCTAGTGTGTAAAACTATTAACACGGAAATTTTACACATTCTGAATTACATACTGGAAAATTTTACTTATACAGCAACTTTTTCTACCGTGTATGTTATTTTGATAGCAAGTATCTAGGTATGCTAAAGAATTTTATATACAAGATTGGATTCAATAATTATCTAAACACACTTACCTTCAAAAACTTAACAAAACCCAAATTCATTTTTGAATATTCATTCATTTCCCAATATAAATAATTTACATATCGATATGTAATAGTAGGTTTCCATCATTTTGCATTTATTTGGCACTTCTTGGATATCAAAAATTGTATTAAATATTTGGAACTAAATAAAAGCCCATGGTGGTTTAGATAAAAGAATTTTATATGAATGACTCCGATTAAAATCGATCATACCATTCATCTACTATCAATTTTTTTGCACACTATTTGGGATCACCCAATATGATTTAGCAATAATACGTTATGTAAATTTTGTTGAATGAAATACTTTATCAACCAGTACTTTAAAATATGAGATCCCAGCGAAATGTCCATTAAAGAGGGCATTATGTGTTAAGTTACAGCAGATTTGGTTCTATCTTTCCTATCTAGTGTGAAAATGTTAATTTTCCTAACTAGTGAAGATATTAAACGTCGTACCAACTTATAGTTTTGAAAAATGTCGCTTTGTATTGTATCAAAATTAGAAACAGAAGAATATTTAATAATTCGTTTTTAGTGCCTAATACATAACTTGTGTGAAAAGTAGTGAGCCAGAAACGTAAGTGGTAATAATAAAACACATGCATTGACCTGAATCTGTCAAACTTATTTCTGTAACGCCATAATGGAGATATTATTTAGTGTTTATTTAAATTCCAGCTTTCATCACATAATTTTTAACCGCCCCGTCAGCGTATTTTAGAAATGCTCGCTCTGGCGTACACCAAAATATAAGTATACAAAAATACATGAGCCGTAAAGACTGCACCATTGTTGTTTGGACAGATATGCCAAATAAATAACGCATTCAGTTTTATTTTCTCACATCCTTCGGAATGCCGCGTTGGTCAATAATTCGCTGTATGCGCCATACACTGAGGGAAATGTACCAGTAAGGAAATAATCTGTATCACAATTGTTTTTTTTTTGTAATGATGTTAGGAGATATTGTACCAAATATACTGAAAATTATTTTGCGAATACGGTTTTACTAAAAAATATATAGGATGACTTTAAATAAGTACAAATATTTTAACCAGCAGTACGGTTCACTATGTAGAACACTCTTTACAAAAAAAATCGGGAATAAAAAAGTCAAATTTTAAATTTGTTATACAGGTTTTTAGAATTACGTAATACATTGTAACACTTTAGAATGTATCACATTGTATATTTCTATAATGAAGAGGCAGAGTATTAGCGATAAGTTTTTAACAGGCAAAAACGCGAGGTTCGAAAAGATAGACACGGCGAGTAGGCAGTGAAAATTTGTTTGAAGTGCGTATGAGTGAGGACCTTATAACAACTAAGGTAATAATAATAACCTTGCAAACATAAATTATTTGTTTAAAAATTAAACTTTTGCCTCGTTATTTGAATCTAAATATTAAAATTATATTGTAGGTCCTTTTGTATTGCAACCAGAAAGATATTTCACGCACAAACAAATGCCCACTGTATCTACCATGCTGTATAGTGTATACGTAATAATAATGGTATAGGCTGTAATATTTCCACAATTCTCATTATATGCTGGTTAATAACTGACCAACTGAATTTCCATATATGGAGAGAGTTCCATGATGTAAGCTGTGGCTTCGGTTTTTTTTTGCTGTTATCAACTCCATGGCTTCTGTTTCTAAGTACCAATCACCTGGGAGTTACTGTAAGTACGATCTTGTATAACAAGCAGCATATCTGAAAAGAGAGAACAACAAATATTTTCGCAGTTCATCAAATAAAGAAAAATTTGTGTTACTTACCTACCCTCTCCTATTTTTTATAAACTATTATTGTAAATTTTGTTAATTGGTGTATCTGGTGTAGTTTACTAAAGTGTAGAGTTAATATTTTACTAATTTGTTTGATTATTTTCATTACATACGTCTTTATACATTTTTAATATAGTTATTAATGTGAACCAGATAACAGCTGTTAATTGGTATAAACAAAATAATAATTAGTATAAAACTAATGCTTACCTAAGCAATGTTTTTTTTTTCTAAAAATTTTTATACATAATTTATTTAATATAATTAAATAAAAATATGCTATATAATTACTGAAACAAGTAAAAATCCAAATATTATTATTTTCTATTAAATTCATATTATGTAATGTTATACCTAATAATTTAACAAATTTTGGTAACTTTATATTTTATTTAATTGTGATAATTGTACATTTTTACCATTTATTTAATTAAATCTCTAGTTAATATTATTATTACAATATTGCTTATCTTGACTCCCCTCCTCGTCGATTATATCGACTGGCGCCCATTGGCTTACAAGACGACAACTTTGTCAATAAAAAAAAATACATATTGTATATATTAGAGACACACTAATAACTTAACCACGACCCTAAAATAATAATAATAAAAAAAAAACTTGTGCTTCCATAACAGGAAGGTCACAACATAATTTCAATTTAAAAAAATATATATTAGCTCAGTTCTCAGAAGACACATAATAATTTTCAATTTACATGTACTGGAATTATGAAATTTCTTTCCACAAATATTATGTTTTCTTTCCACTTGCACCTTGCCTTTGCCCTGCTCTAGTGCACCTATATCGACATACGGCCGCGCTGGCTGTCAATCCTAGGATGTGGCTGGTGGCTCTGCTCTCTGCGAGACGTTGCGCTTACCACCTGTAACACCTACCCGTAGCTACAGTGCCAGCTTCTTTTTTATATTCGATTGACACTGTTTTTTCAAACGCGTTAGCGTTTTATCTGTTTAATGAAGTCAGTCTCGAACTGCGTTTTTTTTTAATTTGTACTGGCAATACACAACATATTTCAGATATAGGTCAACAAATATTTTACTTTGTCTTCTCTTGATATTGAAAACATAGTCAAGTTGGTTATTTTGTTATTCTGCGTTTATGTGTACATGTTTATTTGTAAAATATGTTTCACGCATTACGAAGAACATATTCACTCCATGGTTGGATTCGAAATGATTAACACTGACACGTTGTTTGAGGTTATATGACAAAAATTAACTTTAATGTGTTGTTTTAAAATCATAGGTGTTTGTTATGTTTAACAAAATAACTTAAGGGCGCTGTATTTTTGAAATAATGTTTTCTACAAATAATTTTAAATATTTAAGAACAAAATCATATAGATGTTAACAAATAACAAGAATGTTATTTCATGTCAAGCGAATAATCAAATGTACCGAAACCAAAGGAATATATAACGACAGAAAACGATCTAACCAACAAATTTTTAAGTACAGAAATCTTTCAAAATACGTATTTTTAAAATTCGACTGTAGATGTAAATACTGTTATAACATAAGCTTACATAGTTCTGCATATAATATTGTTCACGTGTTTATAAGTATATGGAAATATTGTTATAATGAGGGGTTGAATAGCAAAATAATGTCTTGTCTTACAACCGCTTTTTAAAAGTTATTATTTTATTTGAGGAGAATTTAAATAGTAAAAGTGGATAAAAAACATCAGTAATTTAATTTTTGATATTAATTTTGTTATTTTTCTAGTATTCGTCTGTACATAAAAACATCATAAATATGATCATTCTACGGCGAGAATTACGGCGATCTGAAATAATAATTTGTGTCTCTTTCTAGCAATGTATAATTCTATTAAGTTGTGAAATATATAACCTTTATGCACGTTTATATGTAATTTTTGGAATCATTGAACAAAGTAACTTTCTAAATACTTTAATTGGTAATATCAAACTTGCGAACTTTCATTTTTTATTCGTGTATGATAAAATTTGTTAAGAAGTTAAAATTTGCGTTAATATTACTGCTTTACTTATCGCTTAAAACAAGTATTTTTAAATTAGAATCAATCGCAAAGATTTAATTTATGTTAAAGTAAAAAAATATTTATTTTAGAAACGATATGGCAACCTCGGCAAGGTCATTTGTTTTAAATTCGTTACTTGAAGAATTTGTTTAGATCTTTGGGGTCTATGTTGTGTTAAAATTTTGAGATTACCCTGTATACGGGGTGTTAAAAAAAGAGTGTAAAATATTTCAGGAGGTAATAGTATGAATCAAAATAAACAGAAAAGTCTTAATAAACATGGGTCCGCAAAGTAACGGTTGCGGAGATATGGACCACTATTCGTTTTTCAAACATTTTATTTTATTAGTAATAAACCGACAAAGGAAGCTTATAACAAACAAAAAACAAAGTTACAGAAGATGTTCAAAGTGTCCTCCGTGCATTTGCAAGCAGCCACGACATCTTCGTCTCAACGATATTCGAACTCTTTCGAAAACACCCTCCTTGGTTTGGATTTCTTGACATTTTTTATTAATCCGTAGCTGCAGCTCTTCCAGGCTATTTACAGGAGTACCATACACTATTGCCTTCAAATATCCCCAAACAAAGAAATCTAGAGGGTTCAGATCAGGCGGTCTTGGGGGTCATAAAACAGGTCCGGCCCTTCCTACCCATCTATGTGGAAAAGTTTGGTGTAAATGCTCTCTAACGGCCATGGAAAAATGAGCTGAAGCACCATCATGCTGGAACCACATTTGTTGCCTCTGATTCAAAGGAATGTCTTCCAAAAACTCATACAGTGTATTCTGCAGAAATTTGAGGTAAGCAGCGCCTGTTAATCGGTTTGGTAAAACAACAGGATCTAGAAACCTGTCACGTACAATATCCATCCACATGTTTAATGAAAAACGTGCCTGATGTCCAGATTCTATTAGAGCATGAGGATTTTCGTCGGCCCAAATATGCATATTGTGAAAATTAAACACACCATTTCTTGTGAACCCGGCCTCATCAGTAAAAAGAATGTTTGCAAGAAAACGAGGGTCTTCAGCACTATGACGTAGAAACAAGCGGCAAAAAACCAAACGTGCCATAGCGAAAGAAAACTTGTGCACTGAGAACAACTGTCAAATACGTACTGTTTATTTCACTAAACATCAACCAACTATTATAAGAAAATACACAACGTTTTTGCAAAATAAAAAAGGGGCTAAAAACATAAAACATTCCATATCTTCGCAACCGTTACTTTGCGATCCATATTTTTTTAAACTTTTCTGCTTATTTTGGTTCATACTATTACCTCCTTAAATATTTTACATCGTGTATAAAAGACAAAGCGATGCTAATGTCTAAAAACTAATGTATTTAAAATGAAATTGTCAACTGATATCCTAAAACGAAAATCTATCAAAATTTACTGGGGTAAAAAAGTGAGGTTGCAACAATATAAAAGTTAGGAAAAACTTTTTTATCCATTAATATGTTCAGTAAAATAATTCTTGAGACGCGACCTTTTTGGTTGGCTAATAGATATTTCTCTCAGTGTAGGGTAACGTCACTGGATGTAAACCAGTCTGCCCGGGCATGTTTGATGACTTTCAAGTTGCAGATCCATCTCTGTGCATACATAGTGTTCATTACACTCATACCTATTTACCTCATACCTGTTATATGAGGTCGCCGAAACTGTAGCCGAGATGCGGCAAACTTCATTTCTGCGCTACGATCTGGATTGCTTTGACCCAATTTCCACTTATTAATACTGCAATAAATCAAGAGAGACGATAACCGCTTTGTATATTTAATCGAAACTATTATTAAAGCAATTATTTATGGATATCCGTTGCTCATATATCGCATAGCCGCCATTTTAATTCGAACTCTCGTTTCTGTAATCTATTTTTGGGGGAGAAATTTGTTGAAAATAATTGCTCTTTGTACAGAGTCAGAAAAGAGTTAAACAATATGGCTCTAGATATTTTGCTTTGAAATATTCGGAAACATTTTGTAAATTTATTTTTCAGGGAATGCGTCGCATAACTTTAACCTTGGATTTACAGGTCATGCGTAAATTGAAAATAAAACAACAACAAATCGTGAACATTACATGTTTTGGTGTTTTTACATTGCTGGTATTTGTTTGTGAGATTTATTATGTCCTCTTCCACTCTTCCACTTGATTTATGATAAGTTTTATACAGGGTTAACTATGACTAAGTACAAAAATTTTGACCACGTGCCTAAAGAAGGACTAAAAGACTAAAAGAATTATTCCAGAATTTTAGTTCGATATTTAAAAATTGGGGCATAACCCTCTTTTCCTACGGAAAGTCTGCGCCTATGATAAGCATTGACTGAGCTTAGATCCTTAGATACAGTTTACATCTGTCAACAATATCTACTACCATGCAGTCGTTTTTTTTGCAGCATTTCTAAATGCAGAAACGACAAAAATTAACATTCTTATTAGTAATAGTACTTGATAGATAGGTAACAGTTAATCCAGTTAACTCCATTATTTTCCATTCGTTTTTCATTATTTCGTCACAAACTGGCAAAACTACAACATATTCATTCATTACAACCACTCACTACCGATAAAACACACTTTCCGTAGGTACAGGTAGATAAAATGCCTATTTATTATAACAAAATCGAACGAAAGGAATAAAAAATAGAAAACTTTTAATGTACCCGCAGCAGTCTTGTCCCATAACCTAGAAAAATCTGCACCCTACACAAATATCTTTACTTAATTTCATGGTGATCGTTCTTTCAAACGATATATATTTTTCACTCAGTAACTCCTTAACGGATAATAGTAATAATATGCGTCTTTTTAGTAGACTATAAATATCATTTTACGTCGACGCTGTTTTTTGAAATTTTGAAGAACTGTAAAATTATTTTGTTAAAATGAATTTTACATTTGCACGGCATTGTTAAATCCTTTGATAGAATATTCTATGTGTCTACAACAGCTAAGACATTGCTAAATAGACTTATTCATTAAAATATAATCATTATTTTTAATAAATATCAAAATTATCTAATTTTATTTTTGTCACATAGTAAACTATTGTTTACATGGCATTGATGCTCTGCCACTCAGATTTAATAAATTTATATTTATATTTTAGTGTAAATGGAACAAATCAAAATTAAGAATAATTACTGGATTTAATTTGTATACCGTAAGAATTTATTTTATTAATTTTGATAAAAGTGATGTTTTTTGTTAGAAAGTGTTATACCGTGTCGTTCCGATGGGGTAACGCATTCTTGTCAACTATTTTATTGTTGATTTTTTAATAAAACATAATTCTAAAAACAGTTAGTGAAAACCAACAAAATTGTATCGCTCCTTTTTCTTCATTGATACTAAATTACTCTCTATTTGCTATGCTGATTCAATAATTTCCAACGGAATTCATGTGAATTCTTTTATCTCAAATGATAAATAGTCATTTTTATGGATTTAAATAGGAACAATATGGCGATTAGTTATTTACTCGTCTCTTGGCAATCACAGACGACCTGATGAAATTATTATTATTCATGAAGGAAGTATCATACAATTTTAATAATATAAAATAAATTACTTTGTTTGCTATTTTCATAAAATTAAAATTGATCGGCGAAAAATTTACGTATCTAACTTGGCAGTAAAGCAGATTTGGCTGCTTTAATACCAGCTGCACGACAAACACCATTAACTAACTACCTAGGAAATAACTAATTTTTATTAATAATAACCCCCCAACTAGCAAAATAAATTTTGTAAAGGTTGTATGAATTGCTATAATATAAATCTTATATTAGCTTCAAATTCATATAACGTGGTTAAATGTCTTTATACGAAGACACTTTGGTAATGTTACAGTTCTATGCAAAATGTATACAACACTTTTAAAACAATTTTAAACAGCAACAGCAACTATACAAACATTTTGTAGTCTGTATTTTGATATAATTTAAAGAAACTTTAAATGAAATTCATTTGTACACGGCGAAGTGGAAGAAATTCTATTTCTTGACAAATCACCGTGCCCCTTAAGTGCGCAAATGTTCGCGGCCAAATGCGCAGTCGTCTAAAAAAAAACGAAATCTGGGACCTCGACATCAAAGGCGCCGACATGAAGACGACGGACTCGACTGTAATACACTGTGATAATACTTACAATATTATCATTTCAACAATCACGTGTTTCAATAACGAAAATTTTTTTGCGCCGCAGATTTTATTGATAAACAATAGATATATTCCTTTTGCGCAAAAAAATTATGCGCTTTAGTTTAGACCACATTTGCTTTAAAATTATAAAAATAAATTTAAAAATATTAAAATTATGCTTTCTTTAATTTATCGTTGAGTAATTATATTTAATGATCTTTTTATAAAACAGTCTTCCAAAAATAGAAAAAATTATGTTTTAGATATAATTTTAATAAGGCTTTGAAGTAATTTTCCATAATAGCGGCTATCGTTGATCCAACATAGTGTAAATTAGAACTTTATGCGATAAAATGTTTATATAGTCTTAAATATATTTAAAAATTTGTGTACGTAACTAGATAATGTTTGCATCGAAAGAAGTTGCCAAGTTTTATAAAAAAAAATAGAAATTTAAAATATCAAGTACCTACTATCATTACCTATATTAATATTATTAGGTATTAGCTAAGTATTATTAGTTAATTATAATAATAGGTTTTTAATTTAAAACTAACCTAATTATTGCATTACCAAAGAATTAAGTCAAAGTTACTTTCTGGTACTGGTTTTTCGTATTTTTTCACATGAAGCGTTTTTAATGTGAGTTCTCGAAGATGGACATAAAACAGGGAATATTTTTATAGATTAAACATAGCTATAAAACTGTATTATAAATAAGTGTATGTTGAGGCTAAAAAATTATTTTATTAATTTCCTTATATATCCTTATTAATTTATTAAATATTAATAAATAAACTTCACATATATGGCATTAGAGGGCTTGCACAAAAATTTATAAAATCATCTCACAGGTAGGAAACAAATCGTAGAATACATGCTGTAAAATCAACATCAATCGTTAATTCCGGAATACCCTAAGGGTCAATTCTTGGCCCAATTTTATTCATTATCTATGTTAACGACCTACTCTCATGCCTCCAAGCTAACGTAATTCAGTATGCAGATGATACCACATTATACATTTCTGGTGATGATCCCAGTTCCTTGAAATATATTAAATAAGAATTTAACAGAAAAATGGTTTATAGCATATAAACTGGCACTAAATAATAGTAAAATCCTATCTTACTCACTTTCTCTTAAAAATGCAATAACAATGGTGAATACATCAAATGTTTAGGGATGTATCTAGATCTCCAACTATCATTTAAAGCTCATATAGATAAAATCAATTCCAAACTTGCAAGTATAATCTATTTATTGCGAAAAATATCAGAAACAGCCCATTTAGATGCCATGAGAATGGCTTATATGAGTCTATTCCAGAGTCAGATTTTGTACTGTATATTAGTATGGGGAAACTCAGTAAACTGGTTACGTGTATTCAAATTACAAAAAATGGCAGTTATAGCCATTGCCAAAATATCGACTTATACATCGTGTAGACCTTATTTTAAAGAACTTAAAATATTAACCTTCCCTGCATTATACATCAGTGTTTACTATACAATGCTTTCGAAAAGTAACGAATTAATTCATTATTTTTGGAATTGAGAAGTTTTCGAAAAAATCCCCTGGCACGTCGATTTTGTTTTTAAAAAAGGCACTCTTTTACATACGACTCACATTTGGGACGTCATCGTTGTTCGAGATATGACGTCATCGACAATTTTTTTTAAACAGCAACCCCCTATTTTGACCATGCCATTTGAAAGAGCGTGTCATTCTACATACATATATCGTGAAAAATTATGGTGTTATATAACAAAAATTTCAAGAAAATAATGTTTGAAGATTTTAAAATTTAATTTTCACAATATTGTGCACCTCCCTATTATGCAACACATTAGACTTTTATTCCACACAAAAATATATGTATTTTGAAAATTCAAATTATGGTGAGTAAATGTAGTGTTGTATAAATGTACAATAAAGAAAATAAAAAAGTAGGTATATTAAAATTCATCCTCTGAATATTCTGATGAATTATCTTCGTCTCCTAGATTGATAACGATAGGTTCCACAGTAACGTCAATTAAATTATCGAGTTCCCACGTTTTCTCCTCTTCTTTTGCATGATGTATACATCTTTGCCAGTTATCTGCAGTTACTCGTTCCAAGGAATTCTTTAACAAAATTTTTGCGTCACTTAATTTAAACGTCGTATTATTTCGCGCTGCATTTCCTTTTACCTGCGCCCAGACTAATTCAATTGGGTTAAGTTCACAGTGGTAAGGTGGTAACCGTAGTACCGTTATTTGGCAATTTGCTGCCATTTCATCGATAACATATTTTTTCTGATCTTTATTAAGATTGACAAGTGTTAAAAGTTCCTTTTCTCCATATTTGTTCCAAAAGAAATGTTTTTTCCGGATAACCATTGAATTATATCGGCTTTCCTTCAAGCAGTCGTAGGCGTCCGCTCGGTCTGCCGTGAATGGTAACTAACATTATCCATGACAATTACAGACCCCGGAGGAATAAGATCCAACATCTGTGTAAAATACTCTTAGAAAACATCTGCGTTCATGTCTGCGTGATAGTCACCTGTATTTTTAGATTCAAATAAAAGTAAACTGCAATCTACAAAACCACTGGCACTACCTATATGTGCCACTATTAATCTTCGCCCTTTACCTGAAGGTGCCTTGAACCCTGTTGAAAGTTCATCCAAAAATGCTTGTCGAAAACTTTTTACATTTTTATCTTGCCATACTTTTGTTACAGTATATCCCTCGTTGACCCAAGTTTCGTCTAGATAATAAATATTCCCCCCTTCATCACGGAATTTTCTAATTGATCTTAAGTAGGATCTTTGCCAATAAATAATTTCATCTTTATCGATAAGAACTGACTTCCTGTTCTGCTTTTCCCAGCAAAAATTCAACTCTCATAAGACGGCCCATAATTTGCTTCTACTGATTTTTGGCAAATCGTTTTGCTTAGCGTTGGTATTTCTTTTTTAAAATAAAATGAGTGTACTTTTCTGCGAATGAAATTTTTGAAGAAATCTATAACGACTTTTGACCTCCCTGTAGATGATTTTGGGGCGATTTACAGTATCCTGTTCATTTTTTATTTCCTTTAAAAGTCTGTAGATAGTCGATTTTCCAATCCCTTTCATTTTGGAACACTTCCTCGATGTCGTCAACACTGTTGGTAGGATTTTGGTGTTTCAATGCATTAAATACATTTAATATAATAATCTTCTCATTCTGAGACAGCGCACATCATTTCACGCGTTTAGCAGGTACCTAATCTGATCTCGACATTTTACCCAAACAATATTATATCCACTGGCACAATAGTCACTAAACACAAGTCGAATGTTACTCTACTGCACTAGCACGTCTTCGTATATTCAGCTCTAAGAGCGGATTGATCTGTCACAATACACTGGTTCCTGCCCTATGATGTATCCAGTAAAATATACTAATGTACACCCATAACCTGTTAGCATTAGTGTTACCCGATAATTACCTGAAACGAAATATTACCACGTCGGTTCTTATCTCGGGGTTTTATTACTCTCTTTCATTTCCAAACAGACTATAATATAATAAACTCCCTTCTTAAGGAAAATTTTACATTTTGAAATTCTTTGTCCCGCCCTGTATGTTGCATGTTTATTACGTAACACCTACATATCTGATTAGATGCTGCAAAACATTTTATCAAGAATAACATTTTAGTGCAAACAGCAAATGCATATTTAAAATGAATATATTAATTTGTTTTGGCGTATGACTACCATTTTGGAAGGAAGCCATCTGCATACTATTCGATTTTTTTTATTCCAGGATATGTACTTCACTGAGTAAATTAATATTTCTCAGAGATAAACACATTTTGACGTAATGCAGTAGCAACCTTAACCTTAAATAATGAATAAGGTCAATTGGAAAATGTACTCTGAAATGATATAACTGCTGTGGAATACTAAAATAAATAATACAATTTTAAGCTCATATTATATTTGTATACGTATTTTATTATATATGGAACGCTCCTGAATTTAATATCAGGATTACATGTATGAAAAGAGTAAGCCGTGCTAATAAATGTATGGGTCACTGAATCATTAATATTCAAGATGTGCGGGACTGTTTAGTATTGTTTGTCTTGTTTTAATACATTTTACCGTGGTTGAGTCACGACATATATGACTACATTTAGATGTTGGACGGATTAGCAAATTAGAGACGTAAAAAGTTTTATGTATGGAAACATATCGCAGAATTATCGTGAAAGTAAATAACAGCAAGGGCCGTGATAGCCTTAAAACCGCTGACAATATCAATGTTCATGTCGGTAATGTTTAATTCTACATGATGGTAAAAACTTACTTAAGGGTACAAATTTTACGTATTGATAGAAAACATCTAACGATTTTTATTGTACAGGGTTTTCGATATTGTACATAGAACAGGTGCGTGTGGAGAACACCGAAACAAATTAATTTTTCAAATAAACCAGAAAATGTCTTAAATGTCCGAAAAAAACTCATTTCAAGGGTGACCACCCTTCTTGAGATGTCGGTCACTTCAAGTTTCTGCCAGCTTAAGACGTCAATATAATAAATATATTTACAAAATTTGGTTGTTCTGTATCAAGGCATTGCTGATATACCGAGTTTTTTCGATTTTTTAAAGATATATTCTGAGGTCACTATCTCCGCAACCATAGGTATGAGAATAAAAATTAATATGAAAAATCAACTTGTTTTGGTGTCCTCTAAATGTATCTGTTCTATAACCATTGAGTTGTGAATCACCTTGCATATTCAAAAAATATGTGGTAAAAATCTGTCTTCCATAATTCCGTCCATAAAAATGACAACAATGCACTTCTAATAATTAGTGATATTGAGCCAAAAATGTCCGTTTCACATGCTAGTATCCTACCCAATAATGCTTTTTAAAGTACTAGAAATATGTTTGCGCAAGCCGTTAAAGAAAAGCGCGACATATTTTTTTATATTATTATTTTTTGTATTTTATCAAATTTCATTCGAAATAATGGTGGATGCGCCGGTTATTACTTGGAAAACTTATTGTTGGGAAGTTATGAATCATACAAAACTAAGATTACTTTGATATAAGAATACAATGTTACATAAACATAAATGCAACAACAGTAATACAACTGAATTTCTTCCTAGAACCGTGTCTTTTAATGGATCTTTCCTAACAGTAATAAAATAAATACCTACTTTATTTGATCTACGTTTATTACAGGGTAAAGTAGAAACATCTATTGCAATCCAATAAAATAATATCGAAAACTTATTTAATTTATTTATGTAGATACGCTTTGAGCGATATAACTTTATTGTGATTGTGCAAGTTGTAGAACATTTTCTAGGAATATGCTAATATAACAGCGATAAAATTAATGCCTGTGTAATATTTTATTTGCTACAAGAAATCTTAATTTAGAGGTAACAAAATGCCATGTTATAATATTAATAAATCACCAAAGCAGTTTTTCATAACACAAAAAATAAATGATTCATAATATTTATGCGTGGCCTGGGCTATATAAAGGCAACTATAATTATAATATTGGACGTATTATTTCCTCCGTTGTTTTACATGAAAGAAAGGCAAATGCAGGGTGATCATTTTTACCTAGGACGCCATTCTAAAATATGTACGTTCAGATATATAGTGCTTTCGAAAATTAACGAATAAATTCATTATTTTTGAAATTGAGAAGTTTTCGAAAAAAATTCCCTGGCACGTTGATTTTGTTTTTAAAAAAGGCACTTTTTGACATACAATCCACATTTGTGACATCATCGTTGTTCGAAATATAACGTCATATACATTTTTTTTAAATAGCAACTTCCAATTTTGACCATTCCATTTGAAAAAGCATGTCATTCTATATACATACATTATGAAAAATTATGGTGTTACATAACAAAAATTTCAAGAAAATAATGTTCGAAGATTTTAAAATTTAATTTTCACAATACTGAAAATGATAATGATTATGTAAAAAAATCGACTAAAGTAAATTGTTCAAATTGTGCCTGACAGTAGCCAAGACGATTCATAAATTCTATTTGGACATTATCAATAACTTCAGGAGGTATACGATGTATCTCGTGACGAATTCTTGGTTTTAAATCTTCTAAATTAACCGGTCTAGTAACGTATACTTTGATTTTTAAATATTCCCACAAGAAATAATCTAGGGATGTCAAATCAGGCAATCTGGCTGGCCACTCAATCGGCCCCCTTCTCTCTATCCAACGATTCGGGAACGGCTCATCTAAATAAGCACGGACAGGTGTTCCATAATGGTGAGGTGCACAGTATTGTGAAAATTAAATTTTGAAATCTCCAACCACTATTTTTTTTTCTTGAAATTTTTGTTATGTAACACCATAATTTTTTATTATGTATATATGTAGATTGACACGCTCGAACAACGATGACGTCACAAATATGGGTCGTAAGTCAAAAAGTGCCTTTTTTAAAAACAAAATCGACATGCTAGGGGATTTTTTTCGAAAACTTCTCAATAATTTCAAAAATAATGAATTTATTCGTTACATTTCGAAAGCACTGCATATTAAAAGTTCCTTGAAACTAATAGGTAATACTTTTTATATACATTTTTTTTTGTTTAAAAAAGTTCAAATTTTCCTTATCTTCCCCTTCTGAAAGATACTTATTTTAGTACTATGTCAAAGTTTCTTAACTTTATCACAACCCATATCTCAACTAAACTAAAAGTGCCCCGCTCTGATTTCTAATGCTACTTAAATAATTGAAACTATCAAAACATCAGGAACGTCTCAAATTTTCTCATAAGTCCAGGATGTAAACTCGATTTATTTCGTTGCACCCCTTAGACGAGTCATCAGCCTTGCGTATTATAACGTAATTTTTTCACGAAATAATGTCACCAACTTGAACACAACCATAGACGTGAAACGCTTTAAACCCATTTTTACAACTTCTTTCGTGTACAACATCAGAGTAGGTGGACGGCACAAATTAATAATTCACTCGCTAAACAACACACAATCAAATCTTTAGGTAGGTAGTAAAGGATAGGTTATTTTTTTATTTGCATATTTACGTTGAAAAAAAATTAAAATCATTTAAACCCCCTTTTCAGATTACTACTGGCTTTTAGTTTAACATAACATATCAGTTTAAAAAATATTTAATATTGAAGTTATAAAACTTCAATTTATCAAGTAATAAATCATTTACATTTAATCACTTAAATAATGCGATACAAAAATTATACTCACTAGGTACATTATTAAGAGGGGCCGTAAAGTTTTTAGTATTTAAATACTGATAGTATAATACAAAATACCCTCGAGCTGTCAACAAAAAACCGTCCGAGATTATTCAGTGATAGAAATCCGGCAATCCGAATCTTGACCTACCGTATTCAAGTCAATAATTTTCTTTTCAATGCCTACTCAATAACAAACACGACAAAGCTGCAGAACTGGCAAATAATAACAGAAACAAACAATTAATTCGCATTTATAGAAACACCCGGTGTAATGAATATATTTACTATTTAACAGATTAGTCGTTAGTCCTGTAATACCAGTAATCACGCGTCGATATAGGATCAGCTATAACTAGTATAGCTAAAAAGTTGGCAGTTCATATTCCATCGTGAACGCAGATGAAATACGCCGAACTTGTTCGGGTCCGTTTTCCTATGCCGCAAAAGCCAGTCGTCAAACTGCATCTCAAAAAGCAGCGTGGCCTCTTCCTTCTGCCTTCAGTACTTTAGTTCATTTCTTTCTCTCATCAGTTACCATGTTCGCGTAAGAAGGTGCGTTTCATATTTATTGTTTTTTATCGCCAGGGTAGTTTATAATTATTAATTAAATTTACTATTTACCTAAATAAAAATGAAATTCAAATTGAGTGAAACTAAATTTTACAAATTTTTCTACCAGGAACAATTAACAGTGAAAGAGCACGATCGTCCCTATGCTTTTCCATGTTCTATAATTGGGCTTATTCCCGTTGAACACATGTAATTTTAAATAAATAAATAAAGGTATGTTTTCCATGTGTTTTCCACTAATCACGACGCGAAAGTCTGGATGGAAACAGGAATAAGGGATCTGATTCTGATGCACTTAAGTGAGAAAATAAGAAACATGAATTTTTCTTTAGTTTTATTGGGTTTTTGCCACACATCTGAAAAATAATAAAAATTAATTAAATAAGCCCTTGCGCCAAACGGAACAGTCAAGGGTTATTTTTGAAACTAAGTTTGCCTAACCAAAAAATCGCACACTGAAAAAAGCAGATAAGTAAAAAATAACAAAAATCACATCACTATCGCGCACTTCCGTAATATTGACGTTTCGAAAAACTCTCTGTTTTCGTTTTCAAAATAATAGTAAAATATTAAACGTTTGTCAAGTTTGACAGTTTAAAATTTGTTTATCTGCTTCCATAGAGATGTTAAATGATTTTTATTTTATTTTTACTTACTTCTTGATACAACTGCAGCCAACAATGATCGATGTTTACTGAACAGTTTGACACACACTTATCTCCGTTCAACAAAATAATCGCGGTCTCTTTTAATTTTCTTTTTGTCGCGTTATCTTCCTTCTCTAAAATTTTTGCCGAACCCCATTGAATCACATGACCGTTTTCCCAAGCGTGTTTGCATATTTTGGATTTTTCAAATTCCCGTCTTTTTATATAATTTTTATGTTCCTCAACTCTAACATTCATAGGCCGAGACGTTTCTTCGACATAATGTTTATTGCATTCACAAGGTATACTGTAGATGTAATTTTTATTGTATGATTAATTTCTTTTATTTGTCTTAAAGTGTTAGTTTTATCTGCAATATTTTTGAATGTTCTATCAACAAAATTTGAAGGGTATTCATTATTTATTAAAACATTTTTAATAAATTTTAGTTCGTTATTAAAGATATCATTGTTTGATGAAATTAATTTTGCTCTATCATATAAAAATTTAACAACACCTTTCTTAATATCGATTGGATGGTTAGATTTAAAATTTAAATATCTATTGGTGTGAGTTTGTTTTCTATAAACACTTGTTTCTACAGAATTATCGTGTTTTTTAATTAAAACATTTAAAAATGGTAGCATATTATTATTTTCTATTTCCAAAGTGAATTTTATTGTTGGTTCTTTATTGTTAATATCATTTAAAAATTCATTTAATTCTGTAACAGTAAAAGGCCAAATTGCAAAAATGTCATCTACATATCTCCATCAGATAGTTGGTTTTTTATTTATATTTTGAATATAATTTTCTTCAAAGAAATCCATAAAAATATTACTTAAAATTGGTGATAATGATGAGCCCATTGCCATTCCGAAATTTTGTTGATAAAATTCATTATTTATTTGAAAATATGTTGTTTTTATACATAGACTTAGTAATTCCATTATACATCCTACATTTAATTTTGTTCTGTTTGCCAAATTGATATCATTTTCCAGTTTATTTTTAATGATATTCAGTGTCTTGTCTACTGGTACGTTAGTGAATAAACTAACTACGTCAAAACTCACCATTAAATGATTATTATTAAAATTATTTGAGGAAGAAATCTTTTCTAAAAGATGTTTGCTATTTTTAATATAAGAATCGGATTGTCCAAATAAAGGTTTAATAATTTGTAACAAATATTTTGCTAATTTATTGCAAGGCGAATTTATAGAACTAACTATTGGTCTTAGAGGTACATCACGTTTATGAATCTTTGGTAAACCATAAAAATGTGGTGGTTTACTATAATGTGGGTATAAAATTTTTCTTTCAATATCTGAAAATTCTCGTTTGTATTTATATAATGTTCTATACATTTTGTTTTCAATAGATTTTGTTGGGTCTTTGTTTAATTTTGTATAATTTCCGTCATTAATTAAACTATTTATTTTTTCATCATAAGTTGTTATATCTAATATAACTGTGGCATTACCTTTATCAGCTGGTAAAATTTTAATATTATTATCATTTTTAAGTGATGATATAGATTTCCTCTCCTCTAATGATAAATTACTTTTAATTACATATTTTTTCTCAATTTCAATTTTTGACCTGATCCTATACTCATTAGCAATATTTAATGGTAACTTTTGAGCAATTTGTTTTATTGTTGTTATTATATCAAATTTAGGGATATCTTTTGGAGTTACAGAATAATTTAAACCTTTACTGAGAGTTTTTCGAAACGTCAATATTACGGAAGTGCGCGATAGTGATTTTTGTTATTTTTTACTTATCTGCTTTTTTCAGTGTGAGATTTTTTGGTTAGGCAAACTTAGTTTCAAAAATAACCCTTGACTGTTCCGTTTGGCGCAAGGGCTTATTTAATTAATTTTTATTATTTTTCAGAAGTGTGGCAAAAACCCAATAAAACTAAAGAAAAACTAAAATTATGCCACAAATAAATAGCTTCAGACAAAGAAACATGAAAATGGTAAAACTCATATGTATAATCAAATGTGATTTGCATTATTTGAGAATATCAACGTACAAGTTTAACTGCATTTCGCTCATTTACCTGTATAAATTTTTGAACGTGCACTACGAGGGCATGATGAATCCAAAAATTCTCAAAATCCTCTGTTTCCCCGATTAGTAAATTTTACGTCAGAACTTGCAACAATTTCTAACGGTGCCTCAAAAAGTATACGAGGAAGTTGCATGAATTTTATATTTGTTGGAAATGTTTTACAGGGTAATCTTTGAAACATATTGAAAGGCAATAATCAAATAATGATAAAAATATTAACATTAATACATTGCCATAGAAAGCAAAACCACGTCTCCGAAAACGCGATATCATTGGTGTGACGTTACACGCCGTTTAACGCGGGTTGTTTTCATGGATACAGGTGCAGGTTACGGTGTTAGTGATGTAAACAGCGTTTGTGTCATGAATTTTTGCGTTTTTGTGGAATTTGTTTTATCATAGATACATAGTATAAATACTGTGTAGGTAATGCCATAATTATTAGAGGTTTTGTTGAGGTATTTATAAAATTAGGCCATCTGATAGCAAAATCTTTATAAATGCTGCAAATACAGAACGTGTTATTTGGAATCGGAATGAAGCGCTAAATACAATAAATAACAAAAAAGGTACTCTTGTTACACAGTTCTAAAATCAACCATTTTCAAGTAAATTGAGTCCAAAGTACCGACTGCATTAATTTATGCAGAAAAATACATGCAAATATTTTATTTGTTGTCATCTAGTAAGTAAAATGAACTAAAGATAAAATTAAAATAATGTACCTATTACCTAAGATTAACAATAATTATTACAATAAATGTTCGAAATGCTGTCCATTTACTTCAATGCTTGGCATCGTTTTACCAAGGAGTTGTAAATCCTTTGTAAGTCAACGGTTTCTTCAATTTGCTCGGCGGCGGCATTAATTTTTTGAAGTAATGATTCCCTCATGTTACTGGGTTCAGCATCTACCAGCTGTTTCATATGACCACAGTAAAAAAATCAAGCAGGTTGAGATTAGGAGATCTGGAAGTTCACATAATAGGTCCATTATTCCCGATCCAGCGTTCAAGTGCAAATTGAGCCACATAGATACTTGCCTTCCATTATGAGCAGGTGCTCCATCTTGTTGATAGTACCTTTGATTTCTCAAATGTAATGGAACGTCATCTAAAAAGCCAGTCACAATATTTTCTAAAAAAATTGTGTATCTCTCTGAATTTAAACGATCTACAATAATTTGAGGACTCTATTGAAGATTCCTTTCAAATATTTATTGAAAACCTCCTTTGAAACGCTGAGGGTCGTATTATATGTGTATTTTCAATGGACCAGACATGAAAATTTATTATTTATTCGTATTTCTTGTGAAAATAGCTTCATCGCTCCACGATATTTTCTGATGAAAATTTTGGTCATCATTTTGGTCAACAGCCATGTGCAAAATTCTACCCTTTTTTCGGCATCACCAGGATGTAAAGTTTGCACTTTATGCAGGTCGTAGGGATGCAGTTATTCTCAGTTTAAAATTCTCCAGACACTGCTTTGTGGAATACCCGTCTGCCTTGATATTCTTCGAATACTGGTAAAAGGATCATCAACGACAGTATCTATTACGGTTTCTTCTAAAATATTTACATTTTCCATATTACCTTTTACCCTAGCATTTCCAATTTTAACATTCCCAGTCTCGCGAAGTCTTTGAAAAACTCGTTAAAATACGTGCCGTGAAGGTCGTCTTCTGTTTGGGAATCTGCGTAGGTATTCTCGTGAGGCAGCCAATGAATTTCCATTACAGAAACCGTAAACGTATATCATATCAGCATATTCATTATTGGAAAATTTCATAGTAAATAATAACGTACTACTTATTTTGTGCAAATTGACTTGATGTCTAGAACTGCAACTTACTAGTGTGACATGTAACAAATTTTGAGATATACTTGCGTCAAGAATTCAGACGTCTTACGTCACGGCTGACGTTACACATTTGTTTTTATTGTCAACGTAATTTTCGATATTTTGTCGCGTTAAAAACAATCATTTTTTACAATTTACTGCAATATATAACGCAAACTTTTAGTATAGTATATAGTTTTATTACTATCAGTTGCCGTTTCTTAAATATTTTGGCGAAAATATAATGAATTATTCATTTGTTCATATGACGTAAGTCGTCTGAATTCTTGTCGCGAGTATAACGCAACTTTGTTATTTATAATCACAGGTACCTACTAGATGGCAACAAATAAAATCTTTGCATGTATTTTTCTGTATAAATTAATGCAGTCGGTACTTTAGACTCAATTTACTTGAAAATGGTTGAATTTAGAGCTGTGTAACAAGAGCACTCTTTTGTTCAGAATGGGTCACTGATTAAGGAGAACTTAGTCAATTCACGTAAAAGTAGGATATAATAATAATAATAACAATAAGGCATTTATTTATTTCCAACAGGCAAGTAGCACCCAATTACAGGAAACACAGTACAATAAATGACAATTAACTAACATATCTTTAAAAACTAAACACTATAGAAAAAAGCTAGAATTGAGTTCTTCAAATACATAAACATTTATGACAAAATCCGAGAAATAAAAGAATAAAACCCTATTATGTACCATTAGTATGTGCTATAAAACAATTCTTTAATTTAGAGATTGTATCAAAATTAATATCGCAAGAACTACAAATCAAATTTATATTATCAGCCATAACATAAATGGGTGACTTGAGAAGCAGATTGCTATGTGGAGTGGATACTTGTAAAAGACGCTCATGTCTACTTCCGATTCTTGGAATATAAAAACTAAGCATACTCAGTAACTCAATACAATCAACATTGTTGTGTAGTAAGTTGTATACAAAAGAGACTGATGAAATTTGGCGTTTTGTATGCAGGGATAAAAAAAAATATATGCAAGAGTTATGAAGACACAATCATAAGGAATAGTAGGTCTAGGCCACCACTGGTGTCAGATTAAAACAAACACCATGTAATTTTAATGACCTTTAATTGATGTACACGTCACCCAAAAATTACCTAAATCTACTAAACGGTTTTTAAGTTATTGCGGAAAATTGTTATTTTTTATTGCAAAATAACACCTTGTCACTCGCTAGGCGTGCATTAGTGACATTTTTTTATATAAGAATTTTATTCTTATTTTGGCCCTGCTAAATTTTTGTACGCTCACATTGGGACACCTTGTATATTCCATTTACCTGGTGAGATGTACTTTCTGTGCCCATTTTACTAGTATATTTTGCAACTTTATTCAATATCTACCAATGTCTATTTAACATAACACCTAATAATATCACAAATGACAAATTGGGTGCTTGACTAGACTATATTTTTAAATGCCTTTTTTAGCCTTATTTTTCCACAAAATTGTTTAGGACAAACGCTATTCGATTAAAATAATGCATTCTTTCTTCTGCGCGTATTTGAAAAAATCATGAATTAGTTGAATAGTTTTTCATTTAAAAATATCGTCGGATATTAATGTAAAAAATATATATTATCACTAACCGAAGATTTATTAATTTATTACATATTGTTTATTATTGTTTAATCCGATTCAAACTGTATGACTAATTCCTTCAAATAAAAAATATTGAAAAATATTTGAACTAACGTTTTCAGTACCTAATTTTATTTTAGTGAATCGGTGCTCATACATACTTTTCTATAGGTATTTTCAGCGATCCTTAGAACATAAATAAATCTAAATGCAAATATTCCGTACGTAAAACGTCAATGGAAATGGTCCTTGGCCGTGTACATTTAATTGCAGCAAACTCTGAGAGTTTAAAAATAACGCATGTACAACGCGAGGCATTCAAGGTGCTTATTAAATTTATCCTGCTATTTGTACGGTATCTATATTTGAACATACGCAAATATTTGTTGAGCACATATTAAATTTGCCTATAATTAGGGATCCATCAAAAATTAACACGAAACTGAAATTAGAGCGAAAATTTCCAAAGTATTTTTTGTGATTGCATACGCAACTCCTTAATTCAGTTAAATTATTAATTGTTTATTGTAGTATTTTAATAATAATAGTAATATCTAACGGGCAGTGCCCAATTACAGGATAAGATATAGAAACCCAGAGTAAGAAAAAATGCATATGAATATAAATAAAAAGCAAACAAAATAAAATACTTAATATACATGGTTACGGAAATTGTAACAGGGTGACTCAAATTAGAAAAAAAATTACGCCTTTTAAGGGTCATTAGATAAACCAAACAGATCCAAGATATGTGCTGTCGTTGCTGAAATATTGTGAAAAAACTGAAAATATCTAGAGTCATTATTAGACGCATGAGAATATAAGAGAAATCGACTTCCGTAGAAAGAAAATTTCTACGGACACTACTTTAGGTAACTCAACATTCAATTGTTTATTTTTCTTATGAGCGCCATATTAGATCTCGACAGTAACAGATGTAGAATAAAATTACGAACACGTAATATGTAACATTCCTATTTTATTTAAAGAATAACTCATAAAATCCTATACAGTATGCGCCAAAAGTATGGAATAAATTCAATAAAAACGAAACAATTATTTTTTGGGAAAAATCCTCGAACAGGTCTATTTTTAATTTAAAAAATACATATTTTAGCGTAGAATGCGATTTTCAAATATTATTTGTTTTCGAGTAATGACGTCATCGATTTTTTTTTTAAATGGCAGCACCATATTTTTTTTCTTGATTCTGAAAGATCGTTTAATTTTCTATCAGACAGTACTAAAATTTTGCCCTCTTACATAGGAAAGTTTTCGCGTAAATGACGATTGAATGTTAGAAAACGTAAATTTTATCCATAAAAAAGTAACAATTCTGAGGTATGTAAAATAAAATGCAGTTGATTAAATTTTATACTTAAATTAAATGTTCGAATTGCCATCCACCAACTCCTTGACAATGCGCAAGTCTGTGAAGAAATTCTTCTTGCACATTATGAATGATTTCTGGGGTAACTCTGCGTATTTCATCCCGAATGCAATTTTGAAGTTCTTCTAAATTACGTGGTTTATTAATGTACACTTTTGACTTCAAGTATCCCCATAAAAAATAGTCAAGAGATGTAAGATCTGGCGATCTTGCAGGCCATTCTATCGGTCCGCGTCTGCCGATCCACCTCCCAGGAAAAGTTGTCCAAAAAATCTCGTACAGGGCGCGCATAATGCGGAGGTGCACCGTCTTGCTGAAACCATATGGTATCGTCAGGAATGTCAAGGTCATTATCGTTAGGAAAAATTACTGCAAAGGCTGGAACAAGTTCCTCATAATTCATTAAACAATGACACTAGTCAGAGCACAGTGCTACGTATCTTGAGGAAGGAAAAATATCATCCCTACAAAATTCAACTTGTGCAGGAACTCAATGAAGATGATCCCGATCGCCGCTTACACTTTTGCGTAATTCTAATGGATTTATGTCAAGGAAATAGAAATTTGCACCGGCAAATACTTTTTTCAGATGAGGCCACATTTTGTCTGAATGGTACAGTAAACCGTCAAACTTGCAGATATTGGAGTCGGGAAAATCCTCATTGGATGGCAGAGGCACATACCCAACACTCTCAGAAATTAAATGTGTGTGCTGGAATAGTTGACGACAGAATAGTAGGGCCTTTCTTCTTTGAAGGAACCCTTACAGGACAAAGATATTTAGAGTTTCTAGAAAATGACCTTGTTCCAGCCCTTGCAGTAATTTTTCCTAACGTTAATGACCCTGACATTCCTGACGATACCATATGGTTTCAGCAAGAGGGTGCACCTCCGCACTATGCGCGCCCTGTACGAGATTTTTTGGACAACTGCTTTCCTGGGAGGTGGATCGGCAGACGCCGATCGATAGAATGGCCTGCAAAATTGCGAGATCTTACACCTCCTGACTATTTTTTATGGGGATATTGAAAGTCAAAAATGTACATTAATAAACCACGTAATTTAGAAGAACTTCAAAATCGCATTCGGGACGAAATACGCAGAGTTACCCCAGAAATTATTCATAATGTGCAAGAAGAATTTTTTCACAGACTTGCACATTATCAAGAAGTTGGTGGATGGCAATTCGAACATTTAATTTAAGTATAAAATTTAATCAATTGTATTTTATTTTACATACCTCAGAATTGTTACTTTTTTATGGATAAAATTTACGTTTTCTAACATTCAATCGTCATTTACTCGAAAACTTTCCTATGTAAGAGGGCAAAATTTTAGTACTGTCTAATAGAGAATTAAACGATCTTTCAGAATCAAGGAAAAAAATATGGTGTTGCCATTTAAGAAAAAATCGATGACGTCATTACTCGAAAACAAATGACATTTGAATATCGCATTTTACGCTAAAATATGTATTTTTTAAATTAAAAATCGACCTGTTCGAGGATTTTTCCCAAAAAATAATTGTTTCGTTTTTATTGAATTTATTCCATACTTTTGACGCATACTATATATAAGAGTGGAAATCAATTCGTGTCGAAATTTAAAATTGCAGACCAATTACCATTATATGTAACTTTGGTAAGGTTTTGGAAAAAATCTTGCCTGTAGCTTATACAATCATGTAAAAAAATAACATTGATTAGAATCAACATGGCTTTGTGAGAAGAACATCAACTTGAACGGCCACAGTATTTTAAAGATCTTGGTGTTACTTTTGATAGTAAATTGAATTTTATAAAGCAATATAACCTCATAATTAAAGAGTCCTTTAAATAATGGGTTTCTTAATGAAGAACACAGAAGATTTTGCGTCAATTAACACTCACAAACTTTTATTTAATTCGTTGGACACTAACATACACAATTCGTTGTGAAAACAGAAAAAATTCAAAGAAGGGTTTTAAAATTTTTGGCATATCCAGCAATTGGATGTGACCGTGTAACTGTTTTAAGTACATTTAATGTTAATAGTCTGGATTCACGTAGAATAATGCATTCAATAATATTCCTGTATAAAATTGTAAATTCATATTTTGATTGTTCAGCATTATTGGAACAGATATGTTTTAATATTCCCAGAATTATATCGAGATTTCCAAATACTTTCCATATGAAGACACTACACTCTCGACTATAACAATATTCTCCACTATACCATATGTATGTTAATTATTCTCGAGTTCAAGATGACCTGAATATATTTTGTTGTAATATTAATCGTATTAAGAATAAGTTTAGTACATAACTGAGTGTGGATATTTGTGATATTTTTATAAATTTTTACTGTTTATACACTTTGGCTTTGTTATCTATATTTCTTTTTTTTTTTGTTAAATATAGGCATGTTCACCTTTTTTTTAAATTTCATTGGCATGTCTGTATTTTAATAGGTAAATGTAATTTATAATAGTGCTTGGTATAATTTCATTGTGTTCCTACCTTATAAATGGATTTCTTTTTTGCTGGGTAGTTGTATTTCTAAATATATAGATAAATAAATATTCTATAAATCCCACAGAAATACTTCCAAGTGACGCCCATTTTCAGGCACACAATGATTAGTTCTTAATCTAATGTTGTCCACAACGTTTTTTTTTATTATTTCTTTATTTATGTCGCTTAGGTCGTCTATATTTTCACAGGGATTGGTCAATGAAAAAAATTAATGGGTTTGAGACAATCCAATTAGATATTAGGATACGTCGATTTAAATATTGGAACACCACTGCAGAATTATGACACCACGCTGCTGAATTATTTCTAATACTTATAATTAAGATATGTTATAATAATCTTCCATTTCCATCCTTAAAATAGGTATTCAAATACTTCTGATAAGAAAATCTTACAACAATATGATTGTTTTTGTCAAAAACAAATAGATTTTTTATTAAAATATTTATTTTCTAAAATTATTATTATTATTATTATTATTATACATCAAATAAAATAGTAATGTTACATATTGTCTTGTTCGTAATTTATTCTACATCTCTTTAAAAAAAACAGTTGATGTTGCATAACCAGAACTAGTGACGACAATCGATTTTTCGTACATTCTTATCCCCCTGTACAAAATTTCAGCTCTTTTTATTGAGAAATAATGGCGCTAGATGAAGTTTTCTAAAACCGTTTTTTTTTACAATATTTCAGCAACGGAAGCAGCTATCTTGGATATGTGTAGTTTATTTTAATGGCCACACTAGAGGCGCAACTTTTTTCCAAATTGAGCCATCCTGTATATTTTACGGTTTTCGAGATGAAAATTATGACACATAAAACGGACCACCCTGTATACAGACGTATGCAATTAAATGCAAAAACTATTTCTTAGGCAATGTTATTCTAGTTTCCTTTTTGTTCATTTGTCTAAATGAAAAATCAACAATTTGTGGGAAAATTCTCGCAGAAATATTCAGAACTCTTCCAATTTATGATTACATTATGCAACGTCTCAATTTTTCATACGACATTTGTTTTTTCTTAAAAAATTGCAACCCTTCTGAGCAGGTTTACAGGTCAATGAAAATATCCTAAATGTTAATTTTCGAAATATATTAGTATTGTTCTGAACATCTACTACTACTTTTTTTTTGTAAAATTATGTCGATTTGGAAGTTGGTTTTAGGATGAATCTATTTACGAGTTATTAATAAAAGAGCAAAGATGTTACAAATAGCGGAATCTTGTCATAAAAAATCAAGCAAGTAATGAAGAGTTAGTGAACGATGTAATAGACAATTAAATATGACGTGAAAGATAACAAAACTAAAAATAACATTTTGATTGATTTTGAAGTGAATGTCTTTAGGAGCATTCTCTTTTATTAGAATTTACGTCGAAAAACAATGGATCAGGTAATTCCAAAGTCATAATAATTCTACAAAATTAGAAAAACCATATAAATGTATCTACATTTTTTATATTTATACCTATAACATGATTACAGCCGTAACTGCGTCATTGGTTCTTCAAATCTTTCTGGCCGGAACAAAAATTAGAACGGTAGTAGTCATAATAAAATTACGATTAAAACTGTAAAAACAAATTGGTTGAATTTATAAGAAATTAAATTATTACAGCAATAGTTTTAGCTTAATAGTTATTTATGATGTAAGTGCTAAACCTGAAATTTTATTTGTGACCATGTGTGCTATGATCACTTTTTGCACATATTTTATTATACACTATTGTTTCTACAAACACCATTAAAAGTACAAATTTAATTAAGGTATTACATTATTAATTTTATAAAATATTATTTTGAAATCCAATTGTCCATGAAGTTTATTGCTGCTAAGGTAATGAATCGTTTCGATCGTTTGTTGACAAGTAAGTTCAAATCTCGTGACACTGAAAGTAATCAAGAAAATGAATTTCTTTCGGCGAAAATTTCACTTCAACGTTTCCTAACCAATTATAGGCTTGTAATTTGGATCGGTCAGTGGTCGCGCGGTTAAGGCGTCAGTACTTGAATCGAGGTGACTAGATCGCTGTGGGTTCGACTCCCGCAGCCGGTAGACTGTATATAAGTTATATTTGCGAGAGAATTGGCACCCTCTCTTCAGGTATGGTAGGGTGGAAAAATGTGGGCTTGGATCAATGTAATACCGGTTGACGTTTGACTACCCCCCTAATTAATGAGGTTTTCCAGGTTTCCCTCATTCCTGCACTGAATGGTAGTTAAGGCCTACCAACGTAAGTCGTTCCTGGGCGCAAATGCGGCCTGTTTAATAATAATATGCCTCCCCTCTCCCGCACAAGTCTTCAACTTCTGGGTTAATACTCGTGATTAGAATGAGGGGTAGAGATATTATTATTATTATTTTATGCCGTTACCATGGTAGTTCAAAAAATTTCCCAAAATTTTCATCTTCCTTGGGTATTAGGCTAGTCAATGAATGGTCGAAAGCCTAGAAGTCGGAGCGGGTGAGGGGGCGGCATATTATTATTAAGCAGGCCGCATTTGCGCCCAGGAACGACTTACGTTGGTAAGCCCTAACCACTATTCAACGCAGGAATGAGGTAGGCCTGGAAAACCTCATTAATTAGGGGGGTAGTCAAATATCAACCGGTATCAATATCTCACATTGACCCAAGCTAACATTCTTCCACCCTACCATACCCGCAGAGAGGGTGCCAATCCTCTCCATGAATATAGCTTATATACGGTCTACCGGCAGCGGGGCGTGAACCCACACCAATCTAGTTACCTCGATTCAAGTAGTGATGCCTTAAACCGCACGACCACTGACCGACCAAATATAAATTTTATTTTCATTTTATATAAACTAATAAGGAGAAAACGTAACAAATGAAAAAAAACATAATTAACTGGGCCTGTTTTTTTTGGGCTAAGAGGGTCCTGCTTTTGGCGGCACCATCAATACCAATTGCAGCACAGATTGCCAATATATGATCTAGGATTGTAATCACCCTTGTCTTCGTCATCAGTCTCCTGACAGTTTTGGCATAATCAAGAGAAACTTATCGCTGCTTTTTTGCAGCTACACCTTACACTGCTCCAGTGGTGCATCAACAAAATATGAGGTCCAAAATTTCTCTGGGTGTTGCTTAGTTTTTTGTCATCCCAGACGCTAAGATATTGTCTTTATAGTTGCAGAGCTGCACCTGGTAGAATGTGCGTAATGCGTGCTCTTGCGTTGCCCCCTCGATGGATGGAAGTGGTGCAAGATCTCGTTTCATATTCCATGCCGATTTAAAAAATGATTCGTACCTGAAAGTATTCAGGGAACTTATCTTAGCAGGGACACCGTACCATTTCATCATGCATATTCGCCCAGCTTTCTCAACATAAGCATGTGAGGAAGATGAGTTGTGAAACACTTCAGCTGATCTTGTTATGTCATAATGTTTTTAGTAATATTTTTACGAAAACAAGTTTACTCGTCCGGAATGTCGTGCTAGCAGAATCGCAGCAAGTGAATGTGTATAAGAACAAAAATTCCTTGAGTTTCAGCTGTTACATTTGGTGAGTGGAGTAAACATTGGTTTGTACTTCCCCCCTGTCAGGATTTATAAACAGGATGTTATTGTCAGGTGAAGTTTTTGCTGTAAGTAGCACAGCTAGGTCGAAGTCTTCCCTTGTAACAGCCACATTGGTTGTTTCAATTACGGACTGGTGCTTACAATCAACACGTCAGTATGTGATGCTTAGGTACCAAAAAATCAAAGTAAATTCTATAAATATTAGTTTTCCGACGAAGATTTCCAGAAAGTGCATCTGAAACAATTTTAGGCCTTGTCTCATAGGAGTATTGCGTACAGCGTATAACAAGTGATGAAAATATAAGGATAAAGCTGGTGAAGAAGTTCTATTATCATATTTCAGCAAACTAAGTAAGGATCGTAAACTTACTTCATTATGGAGTTATTATTACATATTAAAAACAGAACTATCAATAAGAAAAAAAACGTATACTTAAAAAATATACTACTTTATTTGCATGCTTAAAAGAAAATATTTGTTTTTTAAGGTCTTACTGATCTTTTTAATGGCTGGTACCTGTAGAAGAGCAAAATTGACGAACGTATTGAAAGAAGATGTTATAAATGAAGGAAGTTACTTCAAAGTCCAAGTTAGAGATACAAAAATCAAAATTGATGATATTTTTTTATAACTCCAGGAGACATAGAACTTGTCAATTTAATGGATATTATTAAAAAATATTTTTAAATGAGACTTCCAAACTGTACACGTAATCGTATTTTTGTTACGTAAAAATAAGAAGTTTGTTAATGCACCGATTGGTATAAACCCTATAAAATTGCCAATTTTTTTTAACTATCCAACCCTAAATATACTGATATATTTATAATTGATACTGCATGAAACAGTTACTTCACGGCCTAATGCCCGACCGGCATTGAATTACACCTGCCGCAGTATCTGTAGGAACAGCCAAGAACCCTTGTCGGCCACCCCACCATACATAGACCGGTTTCGGACTTGTTAACCCTCATCAGTATGCCATAGGTGAGATGACCGAAATTGAACTGGCTGTTTCTTCATATGTATACATATAATACACATAATCGAGTGCAGGTGAGATATAAGTAGTCTGCTACTTCCTGCTCGGTCTAAGCGGCTAGTTTTATTTTATAGTGAAGGGAAAATGGTTTTTGATATATTTAACAGATCGATTTCCTGATAAACGTGCCAAAAATGCAGCTAGTTTTACTGCGGTGTGCAGTGAGTGCAAGTGTAGTGCCACGCGAGCGTGACACAGGAACCGAATCGTGGAAGAGATGATGGTCCAAGACGTCCACGGCGTATGGCAGCAGTGTAGCGTGTCATGTACAAGCGTGTCTAAGCATTAATACCAAGAGATTGGACGAGGAGGACCGGTCCCTGGCCGCCACGATCTCCTGACATTAAAACATTTGGAATTCTTTTTATGGGGATATTTAAAAAAGAAATATCGCACGGAAGTGGATGATTTACGCAGGCGTATAGCTGCTGCCAATATCTTACAAGTTCAAAATGGACAAGAAGCAGAAACATTTGTGGTAGCTTGTAGAAACTGGGTAAGACGGGCCCAAAAATTTGTCATTATGTATGTCAAACTATTTTGTTAAGTAAATCACAAATTAATTATATTAACAAGTAATAACAATTACAGCAAAAGCAGTTGAATTTGCGATATAAAATATTATTTATATCTTCCCTTGGGAATATCTTTCAACTTTTTGTCCTATCGCCGATGCATGCTTTGCCTTCTTAGATTTTGCAGTGGACCAATTTCCAATGCCGTGCAGAAGTGTATTTTTAAATCATTTTCGAACTGCTCTTTTTGATTTTTTTACAAAATTGTATTTGTAAGAGTCTCCTGTGCATTCAAAAATCTGTATTTTACAGCACTCGAATTTCAGACGCATGCTATAAAGTATCTCATCACTTATAAATAGCTATTATACAGGGTGTTAAAAAAAGAGTGTAAAATATTTCAGGAGGTAATAGCATGAACCAAAATAAGCAGAAAAGTCTTAATAAACATGGGTTCTCAAAGTAACGGTTGCGGAGATATGGACTACTATTCGTTTTTCAAACATTTTATTTTATTAGGAATAAACCGACAAAGGAAGCTTTTAACAAACAAAAAACAAAGTTACAGAAGATGTTCAAAGTGCCCTCTGTCCATTTCCAAGCAGGCACGACATCTGCGTCTCAAAGATATTCGAACTCTTTCGAAAACACCCTCCTTGGTTTGGATTTCTTGAGACTTTTGATTAATCCGTAGCTGCAGCTCTTCCAGGCTATTTGCAGGAGTACCATACACTAATGTCTTCAAATATCCCCAATCAAAGAAGTCTAGACGGTTCAGATCAGACGATCTTGGAGGCCATAAAACAGGTGCGGCCCTTCCTATCCATCTATGTGGAAAAGTTTGGTGTAAATGCTCTCTAACGGCTATGGAAGAATGAGCTGGAGCACCATCATGCTGGAACCTCAAAAGCACCACATAGATGGATGAGTAGGAAGGACCGGACCTGTTTTATGGCGTCCAAGATCGCCTAATCTGAACCCTCTAGATTTCTTTGGGGATATTTGAAGACATTAGTGTATGGTACTCCTGTAAATAACCTGGAAGAGCTGCAGCTACGGATTAATCAAAAGTGTCAAGAAATCCAAACCAAGGAAGGTGTCTTCGAAAGAGTTCGAATATCGTTGAGACGAAGATGTCGTACCTGCTTGGAAATGGACGGAGGGCACTTTGAACATCTTCTTTGTTTTTTGTTTGTTAAAAGCTTTCTTTGTCGGTTTATTCCTATTAAAATAAAATGTTTGAAAAACGAATAGTGGTCCATATCTCCGCAACCGTTACTTTGCGGATCCATGTTTATTAAGACTTTTCTGCTTACTATTACCTCCTGAAATATTTTACACTCTTTTTTTAACACCCTGTATTTCTATTCATAGAAATCTTGTCAATTTGAATATATTACATTACTTAACCAATAAGTCAGTAATTAAAAAAAAAACTAACACTATGGTACTTTCGCAAAAAGTATTTGTTAAATATTTATTTATTTCTTATTTACTTAATTTAAATATATATTTCAACTAATGTAATGTGTACACAATATCCAGTATTTGAGAAGGCGCAAAAATACTTTCATCGTCTCTCAGCAATAACTCCGTGGGACAGTGGCAATTTTGTTTGCAAACATTGTTAAGTTTAAGTGTTTTGGCATCAGCACCACGTTTAATTTGGTTAGAAACTTTCTGGGCGACTATACAATTACTTAATACAATTCGTACAAACATGCCAGCATTCTACAACGTTGCATGGTTGGCACGCAAAGGGCTTGCGGTCAGCCATGTTAGACTTCAAACGTGCCTATTTTGCTACAACAGGACGACGATGACACCAAATTTGCGTTCAGAGGAATCTCCAAGAATTTGCATCTATTTTACAGACGAGTTCGCCCGAAATCGACGGAGACACCCTCCGTCAACGAGATAGTTGATTCATCATGGCTTAAATTTATTTCAATATTTAGGAAAGTGCATTTATTTCTCTTGTTTGAAATAATTATTATTAGAGGCTGCCTCTAACTCGATAGTACTGGCATACTGTGATGATACACAAAATTTAAATAAAATTTAGAAATGTCAAATGTAAAGATGGCTATTCAAGAAATTTCAACATCTCTGACACGACTCTAAAAAAAGACAAATTAAAGAATATTTAAGTATAAAATTAGTAAAAATTGTTATGTAGTTGTAAAATATAGATATAAGAATACAAAAGACAAATAGTGTAGTGAATAGTGCTTCGCCAAGAATAATTAAAAATTAAAATGTTACATGTGTATTGACCCTAACAAAACTACTAATAATCTAGAAGGTAAAATTACCTAGAAACAATAATTTGTTGATTAGTTACGGGGAAAACTGTGAAGCGAGAAGAGGTGTGAATTTGGTAGAGCCGAAAATTTCATATTTTGATAGTCAAAATTTAATTAAAATTTAAAAACCCATACTTACCAGTTTCACAGTATAACTAAAAAGTTAAAGTAACTCAAGACAACATCGATCAATATCACATTCAGGAATTTATTGGAAATCATTTCCATAACCAGACCAGACCAGACCTGGGGGTTTTGCAAAAGGTCGAAGAAATCCATCTTTAGAGGGAATTAACCTCAAAATACATATCAAGATCTCAACAAGAATAGAAGTCCAGAATTCAACAGGATATCCAGGCCGGAGGATCAAAAGCATCCAGAGAATACAACATCATCCAGAGAGGAGAAATTCCAGACAACAACAATAGAAAAATCATCTACAAAAAAGTAAGAAATAACGTATACGTATACAAGGTTATCTAGCTAGATCGAATACAAATTGATAAATAAAAAAAAATAACTTCTAAACGATTAATAACAAGATACAACAGTTAATTACTTACCTTCTATTAGATTTCAATCACTTAATAAGCTTATACTAATAAATTCCAGTCATTAAATGTTGTAAGGCACAAATAGAAGCTAAAGACGTCAAAATCCAGAACTTACATCTAAATAGAATTAGACAAGTTCCATTGCACTTGTGTGTATTTCTAGTTGCATAAGAGCAGTAAAAAATTCATATAATTTTAAATACAAAAAAAAAACACACGAGGCAATATCTAAGAAAAATGAAACTTGTTAAATGTTAAACTGTAAAAATATTCTTTAATATTCATTAGGTTGAATGCTTTCTAATTTAATTGAGGAAATATCATTTTGCTATTTTTTTTTTAATAAAAGTTGATGTACTATCTTTTAAAATAATTGTTTCTTTGTATGTACTGAGTGGTTAAAGATATTTGAACATTTAAATTAAAAAAAAAGGTGTTAGCTATTCTGCTAGAATCCACTCCTGAGAAAAGAGGAAAAACATAGCCAGGTATATCAAAGTACAGATAAAAAAAATATTAGCAAAATAAATTCATAAATTAAATTTATAAAACAAAAACATTATATTTATTCACTTATACACTTCACATATAACATAAATACAATCTACACTAATAACAAATTAAATAAAATAAAACAAAATAAAATAAAACATTGGCGTCCAAATAAAAAAATTTTATATACACAACAAAATCATATCACACATATCATCACAAACAAATACACATACACAAATTAACAAATCACAATAATAGTTAAAATAAAAGGTAATGGCAACAATAAATAAACTTAAAAAATGAGGCAAGCGCTCCTCTTATTTCAAAACACTGTAACATTCCTTTTATTATAAAATTAAGAATGTCACAATTTCAATATGAAACGTCTAGTAACAAGGTATTTTGCACATCCTGTATAATGTCGGTAGATTAAGTAAGTGTAAACCATATCCAGTGTACCATGTAACTTTAGATTTCTTCTAGTTAGCCTAAACACTTTGTACCATAAATATTTTATTATTTATTTACTTACCATTACTGTGAACCAGTTACATCGATGTATATCGTTATGTTATATTTTTCTACTCTGTATAACACTCTAGTAATTTGTTAACAGTTTATTATTTAATTAGTCTCACTTATTGTAATAAGCTTTGTTTTGGCAAAAAGCAAGGTTAAGGTAACTGTCAGAATAATTCAATTCGATTCGAACTATTGGAACAATGTGCTGAGATCTCGAACGAACATTAGCCCGAATTACATAGAAACCGAACCAATCAAATTTCAGTGAGTTTTTAGATCTTTGTAGCGTATAAAACCTACAGGAACCTAAATTCTAGTCCCTTTTCGTTCTGATTTTGGTCGATTGAAGTATTCCATATTACAGATTTAGTTATAGTGCGAAGCCACATTTTGAAAATAAATCTAAATTTAATTGAAGTCATCAATAAGGATGGAGGTAATATATTTAATTAATTAAGATTATTATCGATAGTAGATTTCATTTTAAACAATATTTTATGTTATTTTTTGAAACTAAGGATATAAAATACCTGACCTGACCTTGATCTTTGCTAAAGCACATGCTAATTATTTTTTTTCTTTTCTTTTGTTATTTTTCTTAACTTTAGAGGCCAATAATTAATTAATTAATTAACAAACAATTTAAATAAACAATTAATTAAACAGATAATTAATTAAATGAACAATTAATTCAATAATCGATTGAATTTCGAGAATTTCTATTTCCTAAGTTGGAATATTTTGTTTAACCGTTGCTGGAAAGTTTATTTGTTGAAAAATCAAAATTGAAATAAGAAGGCCATTCTAAAGTTTAGAAATCTAGATTGTAAGCGGCACTATCCAGGTACGAGAGGAAAGCTGCCCATCTCGGAGTCATCTCCAACGTTAACAACAACGGATGAACTTGTCAACTGGCTTCAATTCCACTTCTGTATGTCAACTTCTTCAATTCCACGTCTGTGTATCAACTGGTGGGCAAGTTAATAAACTGTGTTTATTTTTTTATGTATGTATTTTATTTCAAACTGTTTGACTTCAGCAAAATTTATCATCCTCCTACAGGGGTGAAAAGGCAAACCGAACAGAATATTCTGTAGGTGGCGCCCAATTATAACATCTTTTTTAAACAGTTTGCTAGTCAAGAACCCACGACTATAAAAAAAGTGCCCCGACTAAAAGAGCAGCCGTCCGCAACATTGTACATTTATTGTTTATAACAAACGATAAGTAACAACACATTTCCAATCTTCGCCTGACTTCTTTGTGGGCTGTGTTTATTAAGATTTCGCCGTTTAATTCATTTCAAGCGTTTGTGATTTTTTCTTTCAAATGTTTAATATGTCGCGAAGGTGTTTTGTAAACCTTATTTTTTAAAACATCCTATAAAAAAATCGATCTGGTGTCTTTCCGGAATTCCACTGAATACGTTCATTAATCCCAATCCATTTTTCTGAGAAAGTATTTTCTTAATATTGCTGCATAATTCTGGCCTTGAAGGGTGGAGCTGCGTCGTACTGAAACCATAGGTTTTTCCTTACCTGCAAAGACACTTTCTCCAGAAGTGCAGAAATTTCTTCTTTTAGCAACTTTAGATAACTCACGCTGTTTAATGTATGCTCATAAAAATAATACCCAATTAAATGTCTACCGATGATACCGCACTATACATTTACTCCAAAATGGTCTTAGTTGTAGACTGGATTTACAATGTGGGGTTTTTTAATGGACCAGTAGTGTTCGTTGCGCCTGTTTGGCAAACCATTGGCGAACCACCAAAAGGTTCTGATCAACAGTTTCTACATTTACTACAATTTGAGCTATAAAATTAGAGTTTGTTTTCAATGTGACGCTCAGGCAATTATTCCAAATTGTGAATTTTGATACTCATTGGTCTTTAAAATTCGTTGAACGGGTTGATTTATCCAAATTCAGGAATGAGGCGCTTTGGATACATTTCTCGATATAAGTCTACAGCTCTTGATTTTTTTTGACTCGCCATAAATTAGCAACATATCAACTTTTTCTGAATTAAAAAACATTTTGTAAGCACAAAATATATATACGTTTGACGTTCGTATTGAGTAATGACAAGTATTTTGTGACATTTATGCACCTCATCCCATTTAACATCACGTGTCCCAAGTTTTATTTAAATTTTTTGTATTCTTACAGTAGGCATATACTATCGAGTTTTAGACACCCTGTACTTGGTGCCCAGCACTTATTATTTCAAACGTTGTTTGAAAATAATCCTACAGATTAAAGGATATATTGTGACGAATAGAAATGTCATTTGACCTGCAAATGACCCCATATCCCAGGAATGCCTCATAGACAATATGACACGCATTTTAGTAGTTTGGTGCGGGGGTACAGGGCGTGGAAGGTAACCAAAGACGGACATGTTAGCAAAAATCTAACGACACGAGTTTTCACTTTGTGATTTTTTTATTCTCCTTAGGATTGTTTGTTCTTTATCTTTTTATTTGGAGGTAAAATACAAATGTTTATTAGCCACTACGGTTGTCATTTCAAACTAATAATTTTATAGTTACAAAATGGACCCAAAAACGGAACAGCAACTGCTAAAATGGTTTGAAGAAGTTTCAGACGGGGAATATGTTCCTATGGACTTCGATTCCGATTTAGAGGATGCCGCTAGTGAACACACTGATCATGCATCTAACACTGAACAGTCTGGTGATAATGACGATTTAGAAAATGCCACCAGCGAACATAATGAACATATTTTTTCTAACGCTGAACAATCCGGTGATGATGATAAAATAGTTTCATTATCCGCAAATGAAATAGTACAAATTTTGCAAGAAAATACAGGAAAAGATGGCACACAGTGGCTAAATCATAAGCCAAATTTTCCTGCCAAGAAAATTCGCAGTCAAAATATTATATCAAAGCTTCCTGGAGTGAAAGAAAGGTGCTGCTAAAAATGCAAAGGAAGTTATTGATTGTTGGAAACTATATTTCTCAGATGATTTTATTGAAGAAATAGTAAACTGCATAAAAAATTGGATCTAATTCGACCTTCATATCAACGTCCAAAAGATTGCAGAGCTACTGATTTTGAAGAGATTTTAGCATTTAGAGATCTGCTTTACATAGCTGGCGTCAAAAAAGGTCAACACCTGAACACAAAGGAGCTATGGGCAACTGACGGAACTGCACTGGATTACTTTTTAGCCACCTTATCTAGAAGACGATTCCATCTACATGTACAAGCTATTAGATTTGATGATTTAGAGACGAGGGCTGAAAGATCTCAGGTCGACAAATTGGCGCCAATAAGATACTTCTTTGAAAGATTTGTCCAGAGTTGTTCTACTCATTATACACCTGGAGAAAATGTCACGATAGATGAAATGCTAGAGGCTTTTCGAGGTCGCTGCAGCTTCAGGCAGTATATTGCTAATAAGCCGGCAAAATATGGTATAAAAATTTACGCTCTCGTCGATTCTAGGACATTTTACACGCATAATTTAGAAATCTATGCTGGAAAGCAGCCGGATGGTCCATACGTTATCCCTAATGATGCTAAGAGTGTTGTCAAACGTCTAATCAAAACCATTGATAAATCTGGGCGCAACATTACGGCTGATAATTATTTCACATCTGTAGAAATTGCTAATGATTTGTTTGACAATCATAAGTTGACACTGGTAGGCACTTTACGGAAGAACAAACCACAAATTCCACTGAGACTTCTTCAAGTAAAAGATCGACCTGTGGAGAGTTCTATGTTTGCATTTGGAAATGCATCAAACCATTGTATGCTAACATCTTTTGTCCCAAAAAAGAATAAAAACGTACTCATGATTTCCACTCTTCACGATAATGACTCTATCGATCCCAATTCGATACAAAATAAACCAGAAGTTATAACTTATTACAATCTGATGAAAGGAGGAGTTGACGTCGTCAACAGAATGAAATTAGAATATTCTGTGAGTCGAATTAGCAACCGTTGGCCTTTTACCATTTTCAACAGCATGCTCAACATAGCAACAGTGAATTCGCAAATAATTTACAAAAGTAATACAAATACTTTTTTGACTCGAAGATGTTTTATTTCCATTTTGTCGAAACAACTTACCCGTCCTCATCTTCTATGACGTGCGACTATTACAAGTTTGCCATTTAACCTTCGACAGAAAATTAATTCAATTTTAAAAATTGATCCAAGGGAAAATGAGAAGAGGAACCCAAAACTTTCATCAACTGAAAATCTGGAACGAGACCAACATAGATGCAACACAGCAGCACAGCAGATTCCAATATGCAAAGAACACACAACCAGAACAACTTTTATTTGCCATCGATGTGACAGTAATAATTCTGATTCAAGTGGAGCTGATGATTAATTTTACTTCTTTTTCATATAAATAAAACGCTATTATTAAAATTAATGTGTTTTTTTATCAATAAACTTATATTGAGAAAATCTATACGCGCAAGCTGCTGTGAAAAAATTTCTATACGCGCGAGCTGGCGTGAGAAAATTTCTATACGCGCGAGTTTTTACCTTACAAAGCTAGGCGCGAGTCATTGTGGGTTCAAATTAATATTAAACGTATTAATTATTAATGTGCTGTTAATCTAGTTAACTACAGTGTCTTCGGAATATCAGTATCTTAATTTTAAGAGCTTATATTTCTGACCAAAAGCAATAAAAAACTCAAAAATAAAAACACAGCTGCAATAATATGCAAAATTATGTTACGAACTAAGAAACAATTAAAGTTAAATAAAAGCGCTTGTAACATAATTTGTTCGTAATTTGAATTTGGGTTGAGTATTAATGAAGTAAACACTTGAAGTTTCCGAGAAACTCGTTAAAACTGTAACGTACTGTAACGTTCGACAACATTGCAGTGTCAGGCTGCTGCTGACAACCTAAAAGTAATGTTAGTCATAGTGGTACGTGTAGCTACTGCGCTTCATTTTTGTCTAGTTTTTCTTTGATGTTTGTGAGTGTACATAAAATGAAACAATTTATAGTCACCATAACCAGTTGCATGATATGTTAATTTAAGAATTTAGAAGAATTTATGACAATCTAAGCAAAACTCTCTGACTACAAGACGTTTGCACTGTAAATGCTTTTTCCAAGGAACAAAAGTTAAAACACTTTTAAACTATTATTCTATGTTGTGAAAAGAAAACCATTCAGTAAGTACCTATATATAGCTCTACCTGTTTGTAACTATTATGTATAAATACATAAAAATCCTAAGATAGCATGTGAGCGACGTTGTCACATATTGAAGACCTGATTGCTGTCAGAATTGTGTTACCGTTGGTCAGAAAAAATGTTAAGTCAAATATGTTTTGTTTAGTACAACTTATCACATAGCAAAATTAAGGTACTCATATTTCGGACACCCTGTAGTTACAGTAGGGCAACGTATTTGTATTAGGTTACTTGTAAATACACTATGTACTTGTTCTCTAAAGCTAGTTACGGACGGTGAGCTAAAATATATATCTGATATATTATACAAAAATATCGCTTGTGATTAAACTGCATAGAACGTAGGTCTGTAGGAATATATCTCATTACAAAAAATATATATATCATATTATCGCTCACTGTCCGTAACTAGCTTTATTGCCGTTTTGGGCATTTAGCCTGATTGTTTCCGAAACTTTGTAAAATAAAAGAACTCGCTGGTTTAAAGTAAAACATTTGCCATTACATCAAAGAACACACTTCGTTTTTTTATGTATACAACATTTCCGGATGTTGATTGTTTTTCTATTTCATCGCCTACCAAACGCCTTCTGCATCCATTGGCTAACCCAGTATAAGAAAACACGCTGTACATTTCTCGATCTAAATACATATACTTTATTTGTTTACTATTTCTGCAACCGTACTCAATCTGAATTGATTTCACAGAACCGTTCTTATCAGCTTTAGTAAAATCTCATTCACATGATTTGCATGAAGAAAGCACTAAACGGCTCTCGAACGAATTATACATTTCTGCGGTTGGCCATTGAATTTTTATAAGCTCATTCTGAATAAACAAATAACGAGGGTCTTGCCTCGGTAGAACTGCGTATTAAAAGCAAGAAACAATTCTCCGTCTAGAACAAATAGGGAGCGGGATAAGTGCTTCTTTTGTTCTATCAGCCATCATTAAGATTCTATGTGCGGAGAGATATTTGCATTTAAAATGCATCAAAATGTGATACTATCTTAAGTTAATAATACTGCATGAAGCTGCAGTTCTCGAAGACTTTGTTATCTTTTGTTATTTTTATAGCTTACATAAATTAAATCATAACAGTACTGCATCCGAAATTGGATGATATTTATTACTTGGCTCGTTAGTGTCTCGTCTATTTCAATCGGATGAGATATCGTCTTCATTCAGCAACACAAAAACAACTGCTTTCACTGCGAAGATAATAACTAATTGGTACAGTGAATATTTCTTGTACTGAAACTTGCAAACTTCCAAATACGCTATAGATATAAGAAAGGTCTTATTTTTGCCATATTAATATTAACAATTTAGCCTTAAAATTGTTGCACTGTCTCAAAAATTCTTCGGTGCTGTAAACGTCGGTTTGAAAATGTATCTAAATAAATTCTTTTTGCCACAACACAACTGCTGAGTGCTTGTCCATAAATTAGATCCATCTATCCATATTCCCTGTAGAAATAATACTCCTTTATTTCGTCTTATACTGTCAATCAATTTAACAATGTTAACAAGTGTTGTCAATAACACACTGATTCTGATTTATTATTTCAATAAGATGTTAGATATATAAAAACTTATTTTTCTCGAAAATGGCTAATTTTGTCGCAACAAATGTAGAGTACCTTTTTTAAACAGGAACGACCAAAGTATTTAAAAATTCAGTTTTCACCTCTATAAAATGACACCTGTCAAAATTTTGGTCCCTTCCTGACTTCCCTTAGCCTTTATGTCTACATATTAAAATTTTATTAAATTATACACGTCGGTTCAAAATTAGAGCCGAAAAGGTAAACCGCTGGGTACTCTTAGGGGCTTTGTATCTCCGTCAAAGGGCACTTAAGGAACTTTTTTTTATGACAAACCAGGATCGTTTTGATCTCTCCTATACACTTCTGAGATGCCATATGCTTACCAGACACCCTGTATATCAAAAAGTAATCCTTTCAGCATAGGGCTAAATTTTCCTACGTTTGTTTCTTCCTGCGTGTCAAACTGATAAAAGGTAATTAAATTAAGCCACAAATACAAACAGTAACTTCAAATAATACGTAATGACTTCATTTACCACCTACTTAAAATATTTAACTGCACAATTTCCTTGGAAATACATTGTTACTTTCAAGTGACCGGCAATTTATTTAAAATACTTAGTGGAGAATCTAAAATTCATTTACATCGACATTCGTGTTCTATAAGCAGATGGAACTGTATTTCAGTATAAATTATTAATACAGTGGGAACTAGAATGCAGGTATTTTCTGCAGCTACCATTATTTAATTTATTATTTACTGCTTGATTGGCTGGTAGACATGAGTGACCTAAGTCAACGTTCTCGTACTTGTGTACCGTGAAGTTCCGTATCTTTCGTTATTAATGACCAAAAAATTACAGGATCTAGCGATGAGGAATTAGTCATGCACTTGTTTGTGTGGCGTGTGTCTGAAAAAAAAAGCAGTAAAGTTAATGGCCGTTTTATTATGGTGTTAATGTTTGAGCAAATACGTTGTATGTTAATTTAATGCAAACTCCATGCACGTTTCACTTTAAAGCCGAGCATCCACTAGGTCGGTTGGACAAAGCGGGCCCGATTATGAGTTGTTTTGAGAAAAAAAATACATGTATTTAATAGAAAAATGCATACATTTAAATGGAAACCCATTCACTAGGACAGTATAGGGTCTCTGATTTTAAGAAATTTGGAAGACACTAAAAATTTAATCATTTTAATTCGAAAAATACGGTTACCTTAATACATGAGTGTGTTAAGTATGAAATCAGTAGCGCCACTAAAAAAATTAAAATGATCGCACCATATTGTATATAGGGTGTTCAGAATAAGAACCCACACAGAGCAGCTGCATGTAGCGGGTCTCAAAATATTGCAATTTAATTAAACAGACCTATATACAAAGTTAAACACAAGCGGAAGTACCTTTAAAGTGGTACCAAATATTCGTGTTTATTAGAAGAAATTAAGTAGTAGGCTTTGTCTTTAAAATTTGACAGTTAAATAAAAATAAAATTAAAATTAAAGAAATTGTTCAAAATCGTCATAATTTTCTCTGAAACATAAATTTGCTCTCCGCCGAAAAGTGAAATTTAGGTACCTACTCTGTTTAATAAATGATGATCGTATCTTACAACGTTACATTTACTCGTAATGCGATTCCACAAATTTTCTCGAAATTCACTTGGCGAGGAATCAATGGCGTAGCTTCAGATTTTGGGCCCACTCAATATAAAAAACTTTGATTAAGTCAGTTTTGTCTATTGCTGCAGCTTCCTCGGCCTATATACTAACCAATGCCAAATTACTATGTTGAGAACAACAATTTCTCAAATAGTTTTTGATTATCTTTAATTTAGAAAATGAGCGTTTTGATGACGCAATGGTTACAGGAAGCGCCAAAAATAATATTAAAGCTGTATATACCTCTGCAAAATTTGATGGTAGGGTATCATTTTCTACAATTAAAAAATGTGCGAACTCTCTAATATCTTTAAGGGAAGATAAGGCAACAATTTGCAAAAGGAAATGCTGACGATATATTGCGAGGATAAGTTTGCTGAAACGCTTCCTAATTCTTCCGTCATTGATTTTGTTAACAGTCTTCTCTATCCCTTCAAAACGGTTGTTTAATTGACTAATAACGTCAAAAACTTTGTAATAAATATTTACTTTAAAATGATGCTCTTGATTATAAAGTAGAATATTTACATCACATTCTTCATATTGTTTTTTTTTGGCTTATGCTGACTTTTTCCTGTAAATAATGAATTAATAATCCCTCTTTTAGCAATACTAATTGCGTTACTTTTAAAATTTTCGTAATTACTTTGATAATTTGATATTTTCTAGAGGCGAATTTACCTCCATTTAATCAGGAGTTTGGAAAGCAGCAAAACATGAAAACAATAAACGGTGGCAAAGTAATATTTGAATAGAGGCGGGTTAATTATTACCGAGTTATAAGCGTGTATTTTTTTCTGATAAGGCTAATAGTGGCAATGCCAGTTGGCGTTTAAAATCTTGTCGAAGTTGTTTGATATTTTTTGGGCCCCTTTGACATCAGGCCCCCCCGCGGTCGCGGGGTTTGGCGGTATGGTAGCTACGCCCCTGCGATAAACAAAATCCTTCAATTTTGAGGATAATTACTTCCTCGTCCTAACCATTTATTTGGACACTTAAAATTTAAAAAGTCTCTAACAGTAGCAATAAAATGGGGCAGTGCTCTATCATGCATAAACCAAAACTCTAGTCTAAGTTGCAACGATTAAATCGGTTAGAGCATTTTGCAGAAATTACAAGTAACTCATTTAATCGATTTGGCAAAATAACTGGTTCAATCAAATAACGATCAATAATACCGGCCCAAACATGTACCTTAAACTCGCGTTGAAAATGTCTAGGAGTTATTGCGTAGGGACTTACATCGGAATATTCATGAACGTTGTGATCATTTGTAATTCCTGAACGAGTGAAATAAGTCTCATCAGTGAAAAGAATTTTCCTGTGAAAATTTATGCCTATAACTGTCCTGATCTAATATAAACTCATAAAAGGTCACTCGTCGATCCAAATCTTGAAGCAATAGCTTTTGCACTCTTTTAAAGTGATATGGATGTAGTAGATTACGTTTAAGAATTTGGGATACAGAAGTTCTTGATAATTCAGTTTCTCGAGATAAACGTTTAGTTATTATCTTCAACTGTTTGAAAAATATTTTCTTCATCTTGCACACTTATTACACTAGGCTGTTTTCAGATATTATTGGAAAACTTTCCTGTTTCTCTAACATTAGAAAAATTTTCTCTTTGGAGAGTCACTCAAAATCCCATTGGAAATCCCCTACGATATTCTTCCACGCTTTTACAGTTTCCTTCACAGAAACCTAGCACAAGTACATGTCAACTTGTTCACTAAATGTAAATTTTTCAGCCATTTCTAATAACAAACTAACAGAAATAATAGTTATTGTTGTATGTGTTTTAAGTAAAATTATATCCACGCAAAACTGTTTAAACGCGATACGTTTAATATTCTTAAGTGGATAAAAGGCAATTAAGAGACGAATGCAATACAACGTTTTGTCCATAATCACATTACAGTCATATTTGTGGAGTCAGAATTACTGGAATTTAATAAAAAAAAATATATTCGCACGACTTGATATTTCTTACTACACAAACTTGATATTGCAAGGAAAATATTGCTTACAAAAAGAGACATCTGTAACTTGTGCAAATTCTTCACATACTTCGGCAGACGTTATGCATTCCGAAAATGAAGGCAACAAGAAAATAAGATATAGGTAAAATTTATCTAATATTGGGACATGATCTCACATTTATGAAGAGTACATAAACAAAAACAGATTTAAACCCAGAGCAAAGCATATTGAATGAACAAGTAAGTATCATAGAGTAATTTCATACATATGTCGACAGGAGTCAAGCAAATATAATAAAAATATTAACATTTAAAGCAAATAAATTTTATAAAATGTTCAGAAATGTCAAATAAATTTCATAGCCATGGACAAATGTCAAGCATAAAGTTGGCTTCACAAGAGATATCACAATTTACAAAAAAAGAAGTAATATTTAAGAATATTTAAACATAAAGCTATAAGTAAAATTGTAAATACATATAAAAAATGTAGTAGGTTAAGCAGTGCAGTGAACAACATTAAAACACTGCATCGAAAAACTCATTAAAATCATATGTATGAACCATAATATGTATGCAAATTTTAAAACAAGGAATCAAGATATCAAATTGATAAAAAAGAAGGAAAAACAAGTTTTGTTGATTGGATAGGAAAAAAAGAAAGAACGTGCAGCGTTGGTTTTAGAGAGGTTCCCGAAAATTAGGAAAATTAGCAAGAAAAAGTCAGAGTAAAAGTTAAAATTAATACTAAAGTTAAAAGAAAATTGGTGATCAGCATTAGAAACCAAGATCCAAGTCCAACCTAGAAATTTGGCAGTGCCATACAGTAGGTGAAGCATTATCCAATATCTGTAGCCCCATATCACAGTTATGAGGGATTTCTAGAAGATTTCCAGTAGAAGACCTATAAAGATCAACGTTAATACAGGTAATTTATGTGCACAAAATTTAATAAAAGAAAATAAACGCTAGCTAGCCATTAAATTAAAGAAAAAGACAGTCACACACTTAGAATTTTCGTAAAACAATAATGTTACTTACCATATAGTTAATATTCACTTTTCCATTTACTATAAAAATTTTATTATTTTGTGGACCATCTGTCACAATAAGGATCATTTTACAATATCGTATATCAGCATCAGTGAACATCAGTAAATAGAATGCCACAGAATAAGAAAGTAAATAAACTTTGTTCTATAATTTTAAGAATTTGTCCTAAAGATAGGCAACCCTTAATATGCAACTGCATTTAAAAATCTGTTACCTATAAATTAAATGTATATAAAATTTAAAATATTCTTTAATAAGTATTAGACAACAATCTCTTATGAAATAAACATTGTCAATTGTGGAATGATGTTTATTTGATAAAATAAGGTACAGTGTGTTGTAATAAGATTTGACTTGACGAGCGAACCGACTATCAGAGTCTATGTTCTACAAGCAGCCAGGATAGGTGAATAAACTAGAAAAGATATTACACAGGTTTGTAACCCAATAAATACAATTTTTTTCTGCAAGGACCTATACACAAAACAATATAAAATAAGTAAATAAGTAAACACGAGCAAAACATAAAATATAAAAAAACCAACAAATAACACAAATTAAATATCACTATAAATTGGCGCCCAACAAATATATCTCTATAATGTACAATAAGTGTATATTTCAAAGCATTTTCTGCAATTAAACAATAACTTATTTAGATCAATTTATTACTCAGGAATTTCAAGAGTTACATCTGAAAACCTTATGGCAAGTAGTCAACATGTACCGGTTTCAAGCTTATTAGCTCTCATCAGTACCCCACATGTGAGTTAACTGACGACTTATAAATAATAATAAATAAATAATATAAGATTATTCCTTTCTTCATTTAAAAACTTTACAAAAAGAATTAAAAGTTACATATTTTCCTTTTCCACATCCCTCAATTAAAAATATGCATTTTACAGCAAAAAAGATTTATTTCCCTAAAATAAATTAAATTTAAATAAATTTAATTGTTTGCTGAAAAAATATATTTTTTGCCAAACCACATAATGTTTCGCATGACAATGTTAAGCTCCACTGACTTGAAATAATATGGTACCAAAAACAAGTTAGGGTTGTTTTTTGAATCTAGACGTCAGTTGTGACCGCACCGCACAGGTAATCTATGACAAGTTCTAGAGTAATTTATAATTATATTTAAGGAATCTTAAAGGCAGTACGTCAGGCAATGACGTGTTTGATAAATTAATACAAGACTGATGTTAACTCTTTTTCTAAATATGGTAGTTAATTTACATTATACTTGCCAAGAAGTTTTTAAATTTCTTAGCGATGCTAATGACTAAATGTTGAATGACAGCGAAACCGTAACTGCTGCTTTGCATCAGAAGCGTTTTCTAAAATGTATAAAATTTCTTCAGTATCCACTTAGAGGGTACTATTATGAAAGAAAATAATAATGACTGGATAATTTAAATTTCCTATATTTTTCTTGTCAATTATTTTTCTGCATGAAATATTAAATTGAAGTTCCATGACGTGGCTAAAAATAGTTTGATAATGAAGTATTATGAGCTCTTATATGCGGAGCTGCATACATATTTACACAATGAATTGTAGCTCCATTTTACATTCTCCAAACTTTAACAATAACTTACTACCATAGTCCATTATACCATATTTTCTCATTTTTACTAGGTTATTGTTTGTTTCTATAGCCGATTGGGAACACTTAACATTGATTAATGTCACAGACAGTAGGAAACATAAAGAAAGTTGCATTCCCTTATCCATTGCCTGCTATTATGCAGGAAAAGTTTGTAAATACTTTGTGAAATTCCTTTTACATGTATTTACTATTTTTTTGCCAATAAATGTATCAAGAATTTTAAGAGAATTGGCTTAGTTGTAATTTATTGGTAAATTTCAGTGATTAGTACCAATTTTAGTTAGAATTTGGTGTTTGCTTTTATTTCATATATTTTAAAAATATAAAAATTAATGTTAGTTTTTGCAGTTTTCTGCAAAAGACTATTATTGATAAGATTTCATTTCATAGAATTTTAGGTTTTGGTTCACAATTTGTGAATGGCCACATTACGGAAAATATTTCAAAAATGGCTAGGTATTATAAGAATATTCCTAACCCTAATATGAAAATTTTTATAGTTAAATATTTTTATAGGATAAATTGTCAAAAATTGGTAGGTATAATATACCACGTGAAAAAAAGATAAAGACCCATTAAATATCATTTTTCTACAAAACTGTTAAAAGTGGGCTTTTTAATTGTCATTTTTGATGTTAAAAATGTCATTTTTTGACACGCGTGTTAAAAGTAAATCAAAAGCACTGGTTGCTACGAAAATTTTGGTTCATAAACATTGCGATCTGTGTGGTATTTTTTGATTTCTTATTTTTATTGAGTTTAAAGTTCTTCCGATTGTTTTGTAGAAAAAATATTGTATGATATACGTGTTAAAAGTGATTTTATTTTGTTCGTGAAGTTAAAATCATCTTCACTCACAAAATAAAATCTTACTTTTAACACGTATATCATAATTAGCTATTTTCTACAAACGTGAAAAAATGAAGAGATTCGCGCATTGATAACAATATGCGAAATGACCCTTTTTTGATTTTCCTACGTTACCATGACACCGTGCACTACATGTAAACTATGTATTTTAGCCTTTGTGATCCTCATCAAGCAAAAATCCAAGAAATAATTTATTTCTAAATGTTTAACAATAATTAACACTTTTTTCAAAGTATGAAAAAATTTTACACTACCTTATTTTCTTTATGATTTACAATGTTAACATTAATGGTACAGCCAGTACACGACCCAATATTTGTTCCTAAACCAGATAAGTAACGTTCAGCTCGTGATACTACAGTTTTGCGGGTTGAAAATCTATCCGTTTTTGACGTGGATGCAATTGCCGTAGAGGTGGTAGCACTTGATCCTGAAATTTCACAGTACGAAATTTTTTTTGATATATGAATTTTATTATTGATAGAATCTTCGACGTATCCTTCAGCCACCGTCGGAGATTTTCATTCTCCGTGTCGCTTCAAACTGCATACAGTATGCGGCAAAAGTATGGAATAAATTCAATAAAAACGAAACAATTATTTTTTGGGAAAAATTCTCGAACAGGTCGATTTTTAATTTAAAAAATACATATTTTACCGTAAAATGCGATTTTCAAATGTCATTTGTTTTCGAGTAATGACGTCATCGATTTTTTTTTAAATGGCAACACCATATTTTTTTCCTTGATTCTGAAAGATCGTTTAAGTCTCTATCAGACAGTACTAAAATTTTGCCCTCTTAGGCACTAGATGAACAAAGTCATCAAATAGTGCTAGACTGAATGGCTACGATGAACTTTTACTGATTGACCAGTTTGGCGGCAAATCTGTAGAGAATACACATTATTTTTTATTATTTTACATCGCATATGTGGAGGATGCCCCTTAAATTCGGCCCTGGATGAGCAGGAACGACAAAATTGCTCTGAATCGCTATATAAACAAACAATTTTCTCGGTGCGACTGCAATACCATAAATGGAAAACAAAAACCTCTGAAATGATAGTTCAAGTTGGCGAACCTCCAAAATAATGAAATTCATGTTGACCCTTCGCTAAGCAGAAGTCAATTTAACAATATATTAGAGCAAACACACGCTAGATTTCCTACAGTTGTTCAATCCAAACTTAAATTGGGCATTTCATTAAATTATCTCTTATCTGATCGTATTCTTACTTTCATTTCATATTAGGCACAATGTGGTTTCAACATGAAGCTGAAATGAGGAAGAAAAATGGAATTAAATTAAAGTTAGGTAATAGTATTTATAGAATTTATTTATAGGATACGTACCTGTGCCATATAACACCACGCTTCTAACATTGAAATGGAGCTTCTAATTTACACAGGACTTGGTACAATTTTTTAATTAATACTCATTCGTGACGTGATGAATTTGTAACAGCCTATTGTACTTTTTCGTAAACTATATTTCCATTGCTGACTTGCTGACACCCCGATGTGATTAAATAAAAATTATGGGTATTAGTAACTGTAATTCATAAATTTGAATTTATGTTAATGCATCTATTATAAATGTATTAACTTTCAGACTTTTGGGAAAGTGAAAGAATTATATTGTCCCTCGCTTTACAATAATTAGCCATTATTGCTGATCAATAAATTAACTCACTCGAAACTTATCCGGCGCACCCAGTACATCAGTTTCACAGGACACTGAGTATCAAACAGACACAATAAATAGCCGATGATCGGCTGTCGATGTTAAGCTGGTGTATCAGGGGAAGCGGGTTGCCAGAGGGGAGAACGAGTGGTGGGGGATGGCGAATGATCCAACAGTATTAGTATATTTCAACTGTACCATGGTGATTTGAATGTTACCGTGCATTTAACCTGCCATATGATACTTAATCTAAATATATTTTTTTGACATTTAACAAATTCGTAATTTGTGGAAGCTTATATAGCCAATGATTCATGCAACCTTTTAGCAACAGTTCTCAAAAATTGATGAATATGTTCTTTTTACAATAATTAATATATCAGCAAGTATTTGCAATTTTGAAAAATGAACTCATTTCACAGTCGTATCTTAAAATCAAAAGCTTGGAAGCTTAGGCCAATTTAATTTGTAGTTTTATAACTTTCTTCTAAAATCTAACGTTTAAGTAATATCAAAAATAAAATTCTTGATCAACCACTTTTACTGTTTAAATTCTCCTCAAATAACATAATAGGTAACTTTTAAAAAGTGTTTGTAAGACACACATTATTTTGCTATCCTAACTCCGTAATATCAAAAATAAAATTCTTGTTTAACCACTTTTAGTGTTTAAATTCTCTTCAAATAAAATAATAGGTAATCGGTTTTTCTTGAATACGTTTTAAAGTACTCAATATAATTTAGCACAAATTTAATGTGATGGACCTCTTAAAATAGTGTCCTTGAAATATATTTAGCTTTTTTTAGTTTACCAGGAGCGGGCTAAGCTTTACAACTTAATACCTACATTTTTAACACCCTGTATGATAAAGACATTAAAATAAATCTGGGTAGCTTCAACCTAAAAAAGGTAGTATTGTTAATTGTCGATAAAACTAACCGTGTACGAGAAAAAGAATAATACACGAATTCATGTTTTATTTTTAATAAAAAGAGCCATAATTTCTTTTTTTTTTCTCGACAACAAAATGGGGCACGCTTCATTCAAACAATAGGAAAGTTTTGTTTCAAGATGTTTAATCCGAAAAAATACAAAATTTAAAAGAACGCAGTGGTGTCCCAGGAGGCACCTCAACGAACTTATTGAAAAACTTCATAAGAAGGTTCAACATGCAAACATATGTCGAACCCCAAGCAGCACAAACCACACCGAATTTAACTAACGACTAGTATTATATCAAAAGTATGCAAATTATGACTATAAAATTGGTATAGCATTACGTCTATGGTCGAATTTTAAGTAATTTTAGTAGGTACCGCTTACGTTACTTTTGTCGACGTCACAACGACGTCGGTATTTCGACCTGTTCCATGCTTTAAATAACAATAAATGAATAATAAAACAGGCCGGATAGGCCAACGTCGGTGTTTTTAACTGTCTCTAACCAATGATATACGTCAGTTAATGTCATCCACACCGACGTCGCTACTCCAAATTCTTTAATACTAATTGTAATGTTGGATGAGGTAGGTACAGCCGACGTCGGTGTTTCTACCATATTTTGACCTAACCACACGTATCTGAAACATTTTGACGCTTGACATGATGTTACCTATATTGTTAGTGAAGTAATGAAAACTGTCAAGTATTAAGAAATCTTATAATGAATAATTCAAGTAAGTCGAGACCATTATCCGTGGACGGTTCTGACCGTATCAGTCGTAATATTAACAATAAGTGCCGAAAGCAATATATGGGCGAACCCAAAGATCACGATAGCGGTCCCCCACAAAACCTAACCTGAGAATAGCCGAGGTCACAGTTACCGGAAAATCACTATATATCAAATATTTTAAATACATCAGTCATTTTATTGTCAGTAATACGAAACTATTTATTTGTTTAGAGTACACCCCCTGACAGTCAGTACTAATTACTGGGTGGGAAAAAACAGCTAATAATGTTACATAGGTAATATATAAAAACATAATCAAAAAATATATCTAAGTTCTGCATCCGAAAAAGAGTACTCAACTATAACTGCACTAACACAATCTTAATTTTAACTGAACGAACTCGCCTGAAAACGATGGAAAGTTAGGTTAGTCGTAAGAGTTGTATGTTTATACCTCTTTTGTAGATCTACATTCAACAAGTAAAGAAGTAAAAGAAATGTAACTTTTCTAATACGACTAAGTTGAATTAGATACGTACATTTATACCTACTGTACAGTAAGTATGTTGGAAGTGTACTTTTGTTTACCATTATTATATCTTGTGTTTTAAAGTACATAATTAGTACAACTTGGTGAAGCAATTTGGACTTCTTCAGTTAGTATATAGAAATTGGAGTTTATTATACCAATTGTGAGGACTGGTATATAATTAAGGTAAATATATACTGGTATATAATTAAGGTAAATAAATAAACTTAATATGACCTGGTGACTGGAGTAATTATATTCGTTTACACCAATAATAACTTTAAATTATAGGGATATAACAGATCGGTATTGCCGATCTTTTTATAAAAACAATAGGAACCCATTTTGGAAGAATTGGAATCAATACACAATAATTTTCCATTTTTAATATTTGAAGAGTGATTTTACGATTTTAAGATTATGTATTGTATGAGTTCTTACATTTGATCTCCTTATTCTTGACATTACTAATAAAAAAATATTTTCTAAAAAATAAAAAATAAAAATATATATTAATAAAAATAGTGTTCATTTAATGGCGTTTTAATTTTAATGGTCTATTTTGTCCAATATAATCAATAAAATTGCATGCGTTTATAATTTCAGTGTTTGACGGTCTCGAAACTTATATCTTTAAAATTATATTTTATTAATATACTGGATCGTATACCAGTAGATGCATAGCTTCTATTAAAATGAGCTGCAGTATTATTAGCTACAAAATTAGTATAAACGGAACAAAAACTCGTCTGATTTATATAGAAAAATTTGTATGTAAATTATAGATAATGTTATGTAGGTAATATTTGTCGTATCTAATGTGACGTGGAAGTAGGTACAAACATTTATACCTAACGCTATACTAAAGGTCACTTTGGGTAACATTAGCCTTACCTAAAATTTGGTCGAAATGATTATAATAATTTAAATATAAGAGCGACTTTATTAGTCAACAGGGTGACGTCGGATCGACCGGAGTTTGTGTGACCATTTTCGTATAAAATCTGGTCGGTATGCCGTGGCGCGGACGTCGGTTACCGACTTCAGGTTAGACTGCCGACGTCGGCTCGACGTCAACCTGACCAGTTTGTGCTGCTTGGGACTTCTTCTCGTAAACGGTTCATTTTATCGACAATAAACACGAGTACCTTTTTTAGTCTAAAGTTGAAACTACCCAGATTTATTATTTTAAAGTCTTAATCATACAGGGTGTTAAAAATTTAGGCATTAACCCGCCCCTGGCAAACTAAAAAAGCTAAATATGTTGCAAGAGGTCCTTATTAGAGTCCATCACATTAAATTTCTATTAAATTATATTAAGTACTTTAAAAGTTATTCAAGAAAAACCGGCGTCCTTCGGGGACACATTTCTCCGTAGGGAGGATGGGTAGGAAAAAAGTTTATAGGAATTTCTATGGCTATTCCTAATAAATACCCTTATATCAGTACTTAGTCATAATGACTAAAAGTTTAGTATGGTCTTCATTAATTAAGTACTAAAACATTCATACTAAACATCTGCTACCTTTCCCTATAATATTTTTCTTTTGTGAAGATTATCTGTAATACTCTCTTTGTATATTTGCAACGATTATTAAAGCAATAGCGCATCGTAGAATTCCACATTAGATCGTATCAACTGTGAGAAAACTACAAATGTTACATTAATATGCCACGATATAATACAAAATTATTAGAGAGCAACATACTCGCATAGATCAATATTAATAACGAGAATTTAGGGACGCATTACGGCGTCCTCTCCTCAGTGAATAGATTCTAATTTACCAGTAATCACCTCGACAGTAAGTTGAAACGTCTTTGTGTTTGCGGCTTACGTGCCTTCTGATTAGGTGGTATTATTTACCTGTATACAGTACTCCTAATTGTATAAAAGTAATGTTACGGAATTAGTTACGATTCATGTGGAAGCTCCGATTCATAGTAATTTGAAATATTGTGCCGGAGCGCTCAAATTAAGCCTCCAACTGAACTCGTAACCCCAGTTGACAGTTATTTATAAACTAATTTTACTTTGCATGTTCTACCAGGCACGTAAGGTATGTGAATGCGAATATTTATACATACAGAATATATAAGAATATCGTACCAGATATTCTAACGGTAACAGATCTAAAATTTCTTTTATAAAATATTAGTCCATGGCATGTTAACGTTATTTTTCTTTCAGCACAATTTCCTTACGTTTTCAAGGAGTCTCAAATTTAGGGATGAGCATTGATGTTTTGGAAACTGTATGAGATACACTTCAGGGCAAATTCTAAATACTATGTATAGGATCTCACCTAACGACTGTTACATACTTCAAGGGAATAATCGAGAATTCAAATGGTGTCGATATAACCAAACTTGCTTAACAAAAAACTTACAGGGTGTTACAATTTCTTCTTTTATTTCTTGTTTTCTCCTTAAATCAGAACCCAGTTAATTTGAGCAAAATTTCCTGTTGTTTAGAATCTCTTTCTGAAGTATGCAATGATTATGTTCCTATACCCCATATTTTGGAAATAACTACGTATCCATAATGCATAAGATAATTAATAACATAATAAACTGAAAGGAGGCAGTAATAGAAAGTCGGCTAATTTACAATAAATGTTCTACGTGTTTGGATTGCTTCTACTGTGCGAAATCTAGTCTTGCTTTCTCTTCGTCTTGTCTTGGTCTCGCAACACAAGACAAGAACAAGACAAGTCCAAGGCAAGACCAACACAAGACCAAGACAAGACGATGACAAGACTTGACAGCTCGAATTGCAAGACAAGATAAAATTTAAAAACAGTAATATAGTTACGGCAAGAAGTGTTGCAAATGGTTGCAAATGCAAGAAAGGGTAATATTTAAGTGAACGTGATATTCTATTCAACGAGCGAGATGATGGCTGTAATTCACAAGGTTGAAGATGAGGCTGTGAAATAGAATACTATACTTTGTCCACGACTATTAACAATATCTTAGCAAACTTTTTACTGAAAACTACATATAATCCGAAATTGTCAAAACTTCTTACTTTCAAGTTTGACATTTGTCGTTCACTCGATAAATTTAAAAAAGCAAATAAAACTCTACTTCCACCATAATTCGGAACATGTTAAAATTGCTGTAATTGGTATAGCGGATAGCCGGTGGCTTTCACAGTGTAGGTTTAGATTCAATTTCTTGTCTTTTATATTAATTATTTCGTACATAATATTTTTTTCTACGTTCCTGCAAAAAACAAAACGTTATTGAACTATATTTAGTAGAAAAAGTGGTTCTTTATTGCACTAGTGCAATAAAATGTTTATTGCATTCATCTGTCACTCTACTACAGCGTTTTGTCATCATGACAAAGACGTTCAAATTGATGTCTTATTTTCCTACACTTAGTGTTATCTAAATGAAACATTTTTTGGTTTCTGCATGAACGTAGATAAAATATTGTACGCAACTCGTACAAAAAGTGCTTTTTGCACTCGACGTGTTGTCCTACTCGGCCTGACGGCCTCGTTGGACAATTTCACATCACGTGCAATAAACACTTACTTTTTGTACTTGTTGCATAAATAACTATTACCACATATAAAAGAAGTTTTAACTGTTAAAAATAAATAGCTTAATATCGAAGATAATTACTAATTCTTAAGCCGGTAACGGACGGCGAGCGATAATATATACAGTACTTTCGAAAAGTAACGAATAAATTCATTATTTTTGAAATTGAAAAGTTTTCAAAAACATGTCCTGGCACGTCGATTCTGTTTTTAAAAAAGGCACTTTTTGACATACGACCCACATTTGTGACGTCATCGTTGTTCGAGATATGACTTCATCGACAATTTTTCTAAATAGCAACCCTCAATTTTGACCATGTTATTTGAAAGAGCGTGCCATTCTACATACATACATTATAAAAAAGTATGCTCTTACATAACAAAAATTTCAAGAAAATAATGTTGATTTTAAAATTTAATTTTTACAATACTGAAAATGATAATGATTATGTAAAAAATCGACTAAATTAAATGTTCAAATTGTGCACGGTTGGCTGCCTGACAGTATAGCCAAGACGATTAATAAATTCTTTTTGGACATTATCAATAACTTCAGGAGGTATACGATGTATCTCATGACGAATTCTTGCTTTAAAATTTTCTAAATTAACCGGTCTAGTAGCGTATACTTTGCTTTTTAAGTGCCCCTACAATAGTCTAGGGTATCAAATCAGGCGATCTCGCTGGCCACTCAATCGGCCCCCTTCTTCCTATCCAACGATTCGGGAACAGCTCATCTAAATAAGCACGGACAAGTGTTGCATAATTTTAAAATCTTCAAACATTATTTTCTTGAAATTTTTGTTATGCAACACCATAACTTTTCATAATGTATGTATGTAGAATGACACGCTCTTTCAAATAGCACGGTCAAAATTGGGGGTTGCTATTTAAAAAAATTGATGACTTCATATCTCAAACAACGATGACGTCACAAATATGGGTCGTATGTCAAAAAGTGCCTTTTTTAAAAACAAAATCGACGTGCCAGGGGATTTTTTCGAAAACTTCTCAATTTAAAAAATAATGAATTTATCGCTTCTTTTCGAAAGCACTGTATAGTTATGCGTAGCATTGTAATCACAAGCGATATTTTTGTAATATATCAGATATATATTAGCTCACCGTCCGTTACCGGCTTTATAGATAAAATATCGACAAAGCATTTTCAACCGTATACTTACCTGTGCAAATAGTAATGAAAATGTTACACAGGGTGCTTCTGTAATATCTAAGTCTGTTTACGCTTGTGTATATTTTCACGTACTCTGTTACCTGTTTGAACGAATACCCTTTCATGAACACCCTGTATATTTAAAAGTTATATTTATATTCAGATTGTCCATTTATTAGTCCCTGCTTCTCTAATGAAGAAATCTGGTTGTGGAAGTGTTAGATAGACTGAAAAAGGTGTGTTTTAAATAAAGTGACGTATATACAGTGTCGAAATATCGTCTCACGCATTGCCATGTTTCGATGAAATTGTAACATCTATTACTTCATGAGCTACTTTTGTCTTAAAATTTGGTATATTTATTATGCAATTGATATTAGAACAACATCAAAATACTTTTCTGAATATTAAACATAATTTTTAATCTAAGAGGGGTGATTCAAATTTCTTGCTTTAAGCACTAGCTTGTTATTGGTTAATTTGTTGCTAAATTCACACAACTGCCATTTGGTGTAATATTATTCATGTTTATTGTCAATGTCAACACTGTCAACTATGAACCTTTAAAACATTAATTATTAGCCTAAAATGAATGTTGTCACTTATACATTTAGAAGAAGAAGAATGCATCCTCATAGAGACGCCTTGCATCATTCGAATTTCCGTTTGCTTTTCCATACATGAAATACAGTATGCGCCAAAAGTATGGAATAAATTCAATAAAAACGAAACAATTATTTTTTGGGAAAAATCCTCGAACAGGTCGATTTTTAATTTAAAAAATACATATTTTAGCGTAAAATGCGATTTTCAAATGTCATTTGTTTTCGAGTAATGACGTCATCGATTTTTTTTAAATGGCAACACCATATTTTTTCCCTTGATTCTGAAAGATCGTTTAATTCTCTATCAGACAGTACTAAAATTTTGCCCTCTTACATAGGATTGAATGTTAGAAAACGTAAATCAATTAAAATAAAGCAAAAACGTTATCAAGTTTAGTTTTTCGAATTCCATAGTTCTTTTATGGATCACGTAGGTAAAAATCTTTGCAAAGTGTCATTGTCACACCGACTTTCTAATAAGTATTGTAAACGACATAGAAATTATTATTCAATTTAAAGTATTATGGCACATTTAACTGTTACTCAAAGAATTGAAATTTTAATCCTTATCGGATGCGGGAATATGACTAGAACTCAGCAGGAAGATTGCGATTTATTTAATGAAAAATATCCAGATCGCCCTATCAGCCAATCAACAGTCAGTAAGGTAGAGTCTAAATTTAGAGAAACTGGCAATGTTGTAAATATTCCAAAACCTGAACGTCCAAGCATTAATGAAAATCAGAAACAGAACATTTTGATAAGTATGGTGGATAATCCTCATAATTCTTCACGATTGGTTGCATTAAACAATGACACTAGGCAGAGCACAGTGCTACGTATCTTGAGGAAGGAAAAATATCATCCCTACAAAATTCAACTTGTGCAGGAACTCAATGAAGATGATCCCGATCGCCGCTTACACTTTTGCGAAATTCTATTGGATTTATGTCAAGGAAATAGAAATTTACACCGGCAAATACTTTTTTCAGATGAGGTCACATTTTGTCTGAATGGTACAGTAAACCGTCAAACTTGCAGATATTGGAGTCGGGAAAATCCTCATTGGATGGCAGGGGCACATACCCAACACCCTCAAAAATTAAATGTGTGGGCTGGAATAGTTGACGACAAAATAGTAGGGGGGCTTTCTTCTTTGAAGGAATCCTTACAGGACAAAGATATTTACAGTTTCTAGAAAATGACCTTGTTCCAGCCCTTGCAGTAATTTTTCCTAACGATAATGACCCTGACATTCCTGACGATACCATATGGTTTCAGCAAGACGGTGCACATCCGCACTATGCGCGCCCTGTACGAGATTTTTTTGGACAACTGTTTTCCTGGGAGGTGGATCGGCAGACGCGGACCGATAGAATGGCCTGCAAGATCGCCAGATCTTACACCTCTTGACTATTTTTTATGGGGATACTTGAAGTTAAAAGTATACATTAATAAACCACGTAATTTAGAAAAACTTCAAAATCGCATTCGGGACGAAATACGCAGAGTTACCCCAGAAATCATTCATAATGTGCAAGAAGAATTTCTTCACAGACTTGCGCATTGTCAAGAAGTTGGTGGATGGCAATTCGAAGATTTAATTTAAGTATAAAATTTAATCAATTGTATTTTATTTTACATGCCTCAGAATTGTTACTTTTTTATGGATAAAATTTACGTTTTCTAACATTCAATCGTCATTTACTCGAAAATTTTCCCATATAAGAGGGCAAAATTTTAGTACTGTCTGATAGAGAATAAACGATCTTTCAGAATCAAGGAAAAAAATATGGTGTTGTCATTTAAAAAAAAATCGATGACGTCATTACTCGAAAACAAATGACATTTGAAAATCGCATTTTACGCTAAAATATGTATTTTTTTAATTAAAAATCGACCTGTTCGAGGATTTTTCCCAAAAAATAATTGTTTCGTTTTTATTGAATTTATTCCATACTTTTGGCGCATACTGTATATGTCGGCAAATTCTTCAAAGGAATAATTGATCAATTTACTTATTTATATATTAGAAACTAACTTAAACACTTCAAAGACAAGTCACTCGACACTTCGGGTTATCTTTTTTTAAGTTTGACAGAATTTATGACAACCTGACACATGCTACCTAGATTATTGTTTTTTAATTAGCATTCCAAAGTTGGTATAAATTAATTTTTATCTCGAGTAAAAAAAGGAGGAGTAAAAAGCTCAAGTGACATTTTTTATGCAAAATTAACTTGGCTTTACGAGAGCGATACCAATTTGTCCAAAAATCAGTGGCATATATTTTTTTTTGCTAAAAATGAGTATTTAAAGGCACGAACGCCACTGATGCTAGTACATTACAAGACAAATTTATACACGCAAAAGTAGCCCTTCACTATATACTGTTGTGTATCAAGTCTCATCTCAATATCTCGATCGGTTTTCGAAAATTGAAGATTATGGTATTTAAGACAGAAAATTTCAAACAACCTGTATCTCGAAAACTAGACATTTCCGGACTCATGTTCATATAAACGTTTTTATTATTTTTAAACATAGAACCTGCCCTTAGATTTTCTTAATATCATTCTGTAACACCATGTATATTTGTCCGCATTCATAAGTTAATAGTTTGAGATTTGTTAACAAACTACCAGTTCAGTATACTATTCCAATCTATTCTCATTCCTTTTCTTTCTAACAAATATAATATTATCAATCATATTCGAAATGTAGACGTCAGCCAACATTTTTTTTTTTATTTTATATTTGATAAAATTCACAAAGATTAATCAGTCCACTATTAATTTCCTCATAACTAACACGTCAGTAGTTTCAAGGCAACATGAAATGTAAAAGATCGCTGAAGAAGTAAAACGGAAGTCTTTTATAACTTGATAAATGAATCCATCCTGCACTTTTAAAAGCAAGAAGAAAGATGACAGTTGAGTAAAAATTAAAATAGTGTTAGCCAATATATTATTTACTTGACAGTCAGACAGGAAATATAATTTTCAATTTTACCTTGCTAAAATGAACATGGTTTGTGCAATAATTTAAATGTCGAGGCGTACGTCAGAAGCATTATTAATAGCTGAAGAAGCGATAAGCTTGAACATCGCTTGACTGAATTTATATTGAATTGTATGTAGATAGAGATCTGCAGAATGGCTAACGAATAACAAAGTTCAATATTTATTCTTAAGTTTGTTTTCATTTATGCAGGGTCTTAAATAGCGGTTTTTCTTTTAACACGACGAGATCTCAAAAACTGAATAAAATTATCAAGTAACATTTTTTTGAATTTTAGAATAACCAAAATATACATGTATGAAGATATTAATAAAAAACAAATTTGTGATTATTCTTGCTACAAAAGATGTGCAAAATTATCGTTATTCCTTTCGTTCATAGATATTGCCGCTTACCTTATCTACAACTCTGTACCTACATGCTCTTAGAAGAGATCTTTTTACTTGAATTATTTCTACGGCATTATCTATCCGTTCACGCAACTTGTCTAATATTAATTTCAATCGTAACCACCAAACTTTTTATATAACCCAACAGATATAATTCACATATGTTTAAATCAGGTGATCTTATTGGTCCATTGCGACCTATCCACCTATTGAAAAATCTGTTAATAAAGTCCCGAAATTCCCATCTAAAATCAAGTAAAAACACGTGGATTGTCTAACATTTAAAAGCACATCTCAAGTGGTTCCGGAAAATTATGTTCCAAAAAAATGGAAATAGTTTAAGCCAGTCGGTTTGAAGCATACCGTTAACAATACCGGCCCAAACATTTAAAGAAACGATTTTCCGTAGCCCATTAAGTACGTACGGCGTTACTAGTAACAATTAATTCATTCGTTGCTAGAACAAATTTAGAAAAATGTTCAAAACAAGCCTTTGCGTAAAAGCCACTGGCAAAATTGTAGTCTTCGGGGACAGTCTTGCGGTATTAACAATTGAACTTGTTGCACGTGATAGTGAAGTTCATTTTCATTTCAAGTTGTCCATACTGTCATTTAAGGTGTATCAACTTTGAGATATTTCTTATACTGGTTGTTAGCCCTTCCTGATCATGTTTATTAATTTGTGTCGTCGAAGGTAGCCTAGGTAGCCCCAGATTTATGGTCTCTTGAGTCCTTTCAACAAGGTAAACAAACCTACATTCTGCAAAATGAACCCTCAACGGAAAACAACATGACCGCATAATGACAACACAAAAAGATGACTTTGTTTAATAATCAAATTCCATAGAAACCAGTGCAACTATAAAAGTTTCTCTAATTTAAAATCGTTTCAAATAATCCGTTCATATTTAGGCTATAGAAAAAAAACATTGTTTTACACACGACAATAAAATTCCATTATCGGCTCCTGAAATTAATTCACTTACGATTTCATCGTTCCTGAATTAATCTTTTAATAAAATTTAATAAACATTTTATCGTTTTGTATAAAAATAACTATTATTATCTTATATATTATACAGGCTGTATCACATAAGAGGGCAGATACATATCTCGCTTAATATGCGAGATACGTCAAAAATCTTTAATTGTTTTTTGTTGCATTTTTGGAGGCCTTTATGCTCGTAGTAACAAATTTGAGATCCATGGTCAACTTTATGAGTAATAACAAAAAAACCTATAAAGTGCCCAAACTTTAAGGCTGTCTAGCTTTTTTATTTTAAGAGATAGAGAAAACTTATTGGTAATAAATTTTTATTGCAAAATTGATACCTTCTACCTAATATAAACAGATTTTTGAAATATCGTATGTGGTTCGCTGCGCCCTCTAGGCGGATACAATTTTTTTTTATTGAGGCAGGCTATGGCCACAAAACATTGCCTGTTTTTTCGTCTTTCATGCAATATACTACATGTTGCCCTTATCTTTTGTATTTATTACATATTTTTCAATTTTAATTAAAAAAAATGTACCTAAATATTTTCGTGTTGCTCAAGATAATGTAAAACCTGTTTTAAAGACGCTAACTGCAAACACATAATAAACAGAATGTACTTTTATATGCAAAATACAGATTTTCTTATAATATTATTTTATTGCTTTTCACATTAGAAGCAATTGGGTCTTTAAAATTATTTTGACACAGACATGTAATAAAATAATATTATAAGAAAATCTGTATTTTGCGTAAAAAAAGTACATTCTGTTTATTATTTTTTTGCGATTGGCGTCTTTAAAACAGGTTCTACATTATCTTGAGCAACACGAAAATATTTAGGTTCATTTTTTTTTTTAACTAAAATTGAAAAAATGTAATAAATATGAAAGATAAGGGCAACGTGTAGTATATTGCATGAAAGACGAAAAAACAGATCATTTTTTTATCCGCCTAGAGGGCGCAGCAAACCACATACGATATTTCAAAAATCTATTTATATCAGGTGGAAGGTATCAATTTTGCAATAAAAATTTATTACCAATAAGTTTTCTCTATCTCTTAAAATAAAAAAGTTAGACAGCCTTAAAGTTTGGGCACTTCACAGGTTTTTTTGTTATTACTCATAAAGTTGGCCATGGATCTTTGTTTTTACGAGCATAAATGCAACAAAAAATAATTAAAGATTTTTGACGTATCTCGCATATTAAGCGAGATACATGGGAGTGGCCCTCTTATGTGATACAGCCTGTATATATATATTATAAACTCGTATTTCGGTTGGTTTTGAGATTTCTAAAAATTTTTATCTGAAAAATTTGCTTAAATATTCTTTAAAATACTTGAAAATGCTGTTCCTCGTCCGAAAAAATGAAATAAATTGAGCGGTTTAACTTCCTTAGTCAAGCACAATTACCCTCTTCTCTAGAAGACTACCTACTATTTAAGAAGTTGAGAAAAAGCAGGACTTAATGAGATGAGAATTACAAATGACTTGCTCCGTCTTCTGGTCACAGATCTTGTTACATACGCATGCGTTTGGATCTTTATCTTGTAATTTCATGATCTTTTAGAGTACTATACTCTTTAATTATTAGGTGACAACAATAATTTGCACAGACGCTACTCGTGATATATTGTCCGTACTTACACAGAGAAAAATAGTTGATCAAATCAGAGAAATTTTGATTTCATTATTTAGCCATATATGCACAACAAAATACATGTTTCGGCCACTTGACTATTTCTGTTGATTTCTAAATACATCTTTAGTAAAAACATAGTTCTCTTTAATGGGAGTATTTGATCAAACTAACAAAATATTCGGTTCAATTTCAGAATCAGTAGGTCAATCTGACTATTTTATTTAGTTCCAAAATATAAAAATACTATTAAATAATGTCATAATTGTGTGAAAGAATTACTGCAAATATTTCAAATAATTTTGAAAGCAATAACACTGTATAAAAAAAACTGAAATAAATAGTTAGTATTTTAGTATTCTTGCTATATCAGATTCCTTTCTAGAATAGTTGTAGTTACTACTCTACCCTCTACCGCCTCATATGAATAATTAAATACTACTCAGTAGTATCATATAAGAAAGGAAAGACAAAACATTTATAGCAAACTTTCAAAACCATTCATTAGCGGCACACCAGACATATACTGCTTTTGAGCTTGTTAACTCTCCTTAGTAGGCTGAGGGTGAGGCAACCGACGATTTATCCGACAAAAGGAAACTTGATTAGACGTTATACAACATGTAACTACATTTTGTGGCCACAGCGGTCCACCTACATACGTAACTTGAATACAATTTATATACAATAATACTACAATTGTTTTGGTAATGATCAGAGCACAAGTGTTGTATTAATATAATCTATAAATATTATTATTTTGAAGTACTGCCCCTTTTTGATTTTACAGTATGACTTAGTAAAATATTAATAATTTTAATTCCTGCAAATCTATAAACCTATAATTTAAGAAAGGATGACATATCCTATTTTTAATAACGTTTTATTCATATTTTAACAAAATATTACTCTTTAAATAAATCTTAAATTTAGTGTTATTTTAAGAAACAAATGTGTTGGATTAAATATAAGAATGCTTAAATGTCAAGAATATGTGAATTTTTATGTCAAATATACTTATTACTCAATTAATACATATACACTTGAATAAAGTTTAACAGCCGGATTCATGAAACGGGCGTAGCGTTAGTCGGACTAACCAGCTTTGCGCCCGTGTAAAGCGCGTTAGTTGGTCTAACCAGCCTTGCGCCCATTCACGAAACATGCGTTGCTAGGTAGCGAAAAATGCGTTGCTAGGTAGGCTGTTTATTTACGTCCATATTTGTGCCAAAAGTTAGACCCAGTATTGTACCTGTCTAAAAATGGCGTAATTTCGACCTCTAGTTCCTTGCGTTTCCCATTGTATATTTAGTATTTATATACAAAAACAGTACTTTTCAGTGCTACGGATTAGTTAACATATCATAAAGTAAGTATTATACATAGTAGTGAATAGGAGTATGCCTTTTATTTAAATTGGTGCAACAGATGCGTAAATTTTTCGCTTAACCTCCGCTAATCTGACTAACGTTACGCCTTGTTGATGAATCCGTATGTAAGATTTTAAGTATTGTTATACTTAACTACTGATTAGATTTTTTTCCATATAGCGTATCAGCAACTATTTGCACACCTTCCAACAATTCAGTCATTTTTTTTATATATCTTTGTTGTAAATAGTATTATTGGCGTAAAGAATGCCGTGGAAATTAACTTAGATCAAGTAATATTGTATTTTAAATAAAATATTGTGTTATATTTTAATGTTATATGACTTCCTGAAATTGTAACAGTTTTTCTCAAGACGTCCTGTATAAAACTTATTAATACAATTAAATATACGTAAATTTTTAATTAAAATAGTTTTAAATCTATTACTGTGGTTCTCTTTTCAGAAATTGATTCTTAAAATAAAATATGTTCAGCTGGTTTCCTCTGCAACCGTTGTTTTGTTGGTATATTAAAATTATATGTAGGTAATTGACATTTTCAATAAAATGTCGATACAAAGTATTTTAAAAAGGCGAACTTAAAAACATACACGCCTGCTATTTATCTGTCACAGGTATCAGCGACGTATAAGACACCGTATAGGGATATAAATCGTTTTTAGATTGAAAAATCTCGTCTTCTATATTGTTTGTTCCATAGCTGTGCTATTATTGAATTCCAGGCATTACTGCAGGATTTTTTTCAATCTTCCAATTATCCGAACAGATAATGGCCGTTTGTAGGAGCGATATACATTTGATATTTAATTAGAGAATCCAGTGTCTGACACAAAGGAAACTGCATCGCTGCTTTTATTGTAATTGTCTGATTGGAACAGCTAAAAAGAGCTCATATTGCCCTGACTGTTCGATGCACTCGAAATATTTTTCAAATTTTAATTCAGGAATGCAGAATGTTTTACTTTTATTACACAGGAATTAGTGTTCAATCGAATAGGTTTAAATGGATCAATTTTCCATGTATTTGTTTCGAAGTTTAATTAAATATTTTTACATTTCATTTTCCATTACTAGGATTTTCAATCTGCTTCCGAAATGTGCGAGGGCTTTTAAATTTCAGATTATTGATCAGATGTCTGAAATTACATACAGTATCTGGCTTTGAAATATATATTCCTTGAAATGCAATTAAACAAGAAAATTACACAAAATTTTTTATTATTAATTTTGTTAACATTAGAAGTGATTAATATATTCAAAATGTAACAAATGTTCGGTTGCGACCGCTAGGCTCAGAGTGATCCGCTCGGAGGGGTTTTGATATTTTGAATATTTTGGCATCCAATAAAAATGGCAGGTGTGGAAGCGGAGAAGAAAATGGTGCACCTCTTCTTTTTGATTATTCGTATAATCTACCTTAGTGAACTTAGTGTGAATATTAGGTTTTCCAAGGCACATGTGGTAGGCGGAGAATTTGTGTGTAGAGGCAGCATATAAATATATTGTCTTGAATGCAAAAACAAGGAGAATTTGTACCAAGAAGAGGCAGTTATGAAGCTTTCAGCGGATTTCAAAATTGTTTTGCGATTCTAGCAGTAGATGGATGAAGTATATACAGAATGATATCTATTTTCGGCTTTTTCTAAATAGCAAATCTTGACAAGATGGCCGAGTGGCATCACTTGATCTAACCATCTTATAATGCACAGATGATTGATGAATAGATATACAGGGTGTCCCAAAATAAAAGGCCGTACCATTAACCACATATTCTTTGAACAAAAATAATGCGACTTTCCTTATGCCATTTTTTATTTGGGCGCCCCTGTTTCAATACACAGGGTGTTAAAGATACATTTTAAAAAACTGTTTTTGTTAATAATTCCATTGTTTTGTAAGATACACACTTGAAATTTTACACGTACTTTTATCTTATTCCGGCATACTTTTCATGTAATGGTGTGTGTAATATGGTGTGTGGTTCGCTTAGAGTGAGTAAAACGTGTGTTAGATCGATCTGACTAAATTAGTAAATTTTAAGTGGTACATACAAACAGAACTAGAACAAATTGTATATTGTGTAAATGAGAATGAGCTGATAAATGTGACTAATATTCTCGCACATAAGTAAATATTGTATTATACTAAGTAATAGTATAATAATATATAAACTGCAGAGTTTCCAGTGTGCTAATTTCAACGCTATCAAAATCATTTAGGCGCAAAAAGCAGAGATTTTTTCAACTTCGATTCAACATTCCATTTGTAAAGGTGGCCACACACTAAAACTAAGCTAAAATAATACCGAAGCAGAATTATTAACGTTAATATACCAGATATGGAAAAAAATATTACATTGAAACAACTATATGATGAGATAGTTAAGAATAGAAATGAAATTAAAAGTTTAATCCAGGCTATTGAAACCAAACTACAGTCGAAAGTTGGAGAACTAGAAGATGTAGTTACGAAACTTAACACAGAGAATCAGGACCTACGTAGTGAAATAGAGGAAATGAAGAGAAATGGGAAGAAAAACAATATTGTAACATACGGTTTATATAAAAGAGGTGAATCATTCTCTTGTAGCCAATTGTGTCAAAAACTCAATAATTTAATCTCTACTTCTCTGGTAGAGAAGGACATACAAAATTTTTATTTTTTGGGAAAATCGGAAAACTGTCCACTAAAAATTGAACTTTCTGGATTCCGTGTGAAATTGGATATATTAGCAAACAAGAAGAAATTAAAGGGTCAAAACGTTACAATTGTTAATGACCTCACCCAAACGCAACAGAGTGAACAGAAGATACTCAGAAAATATTTATTGTTTGCTAAGAGAAAATGGCAAAATTGTTATATAAGGAAAAACAAATTGTATGTCGAAGATGAAATGTATACTGTAGAAGAACTCCAAGACAAAGAGAATCAACAAGAAGACTCAGACCGAATATCTACCTCGTCTTCATCTCCTGCAACGCCAGCAGAAACCAGGAGCTGTGAAGAATTCCCTCTAAACCAGCAGGAAATTCCAAGTCCAGGTAGGAAGGGAGCAACTCGTAAGATATTTGCTAAGGCTACTAAGCCAATTACTCGAGCGCAAGAAAAAAGAGTTTGTAATAAATAAAATAATTAATGAAAAGCTTATAATAAGAGAATTCTTGCGTGATATATTTTAAGTTATTTAGATAGATAGATAGATTTAAGATATTTTTTTTTATCATTTAATTAATCTAGTTTTAAAAGATAATTAAGAATACTGAGGATAATAAGTGGGAGGTACGATACCAGTATAATGGATAATTATTTAAGGAATTTTCAAATAGAAGAAATTAAGACAAATGAAATAAATAACATATCTGAATGTAAACAATTATTAACAGAACAACAGGGTAGAGATATTAAGATTTTCCATAGTAATGTTAGAAGTATAGAAAAAAATTTTGAAGAGTTTGAGGTAACATTGCAGATATTGGGAGTAGATTTTGACTTTATAGTATTTACCGAGACATGGAAACTATTAAATAAGCAGTTATATATAATATACCTCATTATGTTTCGGTATATAATGAGGGAGAATTAAATAAAGCGGATGGGGTTCTGGTGTATGTGAATGAAAATATCAGATAACATAATACATTTAGGGGATATAAAATGTTTAGAAATAAAATTCACTTTGCATGACAAAAAATGTTTACTAACATCGGTATACCGTTCGCCTTCTACTAACATTGAAACATTTTTGTTTAATCTTAATAATTATTTACAAAACTGTGATAAAACCGTAGATTTGCATTTTTTTGTTGGTGATATAAATATAGATATCTTGCAGAGTGGTAATCGCGATTCTGAATGTTATCTTAATATTTTTTCTGGGGCAGGCTTTCTATCTACCATAAATAAACCGACGAGGCTGGAAAAAACATGTTTAGACCACATTTTTGTGAAAAGTAACAATGAAAACTTTGTGCATCATCCAATTATATTAGGACCTCGTATTACAGATCACTCTCCAATCATTTTGCAAACTGTTGCCTCTGGAACAAAAAATATTGCAGTGAACAATACTGGCAACTATAAATATTACTTAATAATAAATAAATTAAAATCTTTTTTTAAATAGTGAAACTTGGCAAGATGTGTATAATGCATCTAATATAGATTACGCTATGCAAATATTTCTAGATAAGCTAACATCATACATACAGAAAAGTACAAACAAAGTTAAAAAATCTAATAAGTACCATAAAAGAAAAGAATGGATTACGGATGGTATTATTAAGTCTATAAACAGAAAACATTACCTGCATAAAATTATGGTGGATCACCCCACCACAGAAAATACAGAATCATACAAAAAATATAGAAATAAACTAAATGATTTAATAAAAACAACTAAGCAAAACTATTTCAAATTAAAGATAGAAAAAAATGTAACAAATAAAGAAGGGTTGTGGCGTTGTATAAATTCTATGTGTGGTAAACATGTAAAAAATAATGAAATAAGCGAAATACGGGGCGAAGAGGGACATATATATAAAGAGGAGAAAAATATTGCCAATCAATTCGTGGACTATTTTACAGGTGTTGGTAAAAAATTAGCTGAGAAAATTATTAGACCTCATAAACATCATGGCGAGAATAAAAAAAATACTTACAATGCTCACTCAATGTATTTATTTCAAGTTGAAGAAAATGAGATATTGAATATTATAAGGGAGCTAAAAAATAAAAAGGCTCCAGGAATTGACGGCATTCGAGCAGAGACTCTAAAAGAAGTAGCTGACAAACTTTTGAAATCATTAACGTACTTAATAAACAAATCGTTTGACGAAGCAATTTACCCTGAAATTTTAAAACAAGCAGTAATAAAACCACTCTTCAAAAAGGGTGATAAACTTGAAATGATCAATTACAGACCTATTTCACTTATTACTAATATAGCTAAAATTTTCGAAAAAGCAATTAAAAGAAGATTAGTGAATTATCTAGGAAAGTATAATATTATAAGTGAATATCAATTTGGATTTAAAGAAGCTAGGTCAACGGAAGATGCATTAATAAAATTAACTACTTTAATATATCAATCAATTAATGAAAAACAACCAGCACTCTGTATATTCGTTGATTTAGCTAAAGCCTTTGACACCGTTAGCCATATGATGTTATTAAATTCATTGGAAGAGATTGGTATAAGGGGAAAAGTACTTTGTTTGTTTAAAAGCTACCTAACGAAACGAATGCAGTGTGTTAAGATAGGAAATTCATTGAGCGATTTTAAAGAAGTTGAATATGGTGTTCCGCAAGGTACGGTCTTAGGGCCTATTCTTTTCAATCTCTACATCAATGAGTTGTTTAAATTAAAACTAAAGGGACATGTAATCGGTTTTGCAGACGACGCGGCATTATTTTACAATGAAAAAAATTGGGAAGTATTAAAAATAGTAGCTGAAGAAGACTTTAGTACAGTATTGAATTGGTTCAGCAGCAAAATATTAACAGTGAACTTAGACAAAACACATTTTATTCCTTTTACTTCATACCGATCGAACTTACCCGATTACTCATATTTGTCAGTAATAAATAATGACCTTTCGGTTCAAATTAAATCAGTACAGTTTGTCAAATACCTGAGGATATGTATAGATCCACACCTGAAATGGGAAAATCAATTGCATTACGTCACCAAGAAGATTAGATCAATGTTACCCACCTTTAAAAAATTAGTATCAGTTTTAACTCTACAACAGCTTAAAATGTTATATAGCGCTCTTGTTGAATGTCATATTACTTACGGTTTAACTATCTGGGGGGGAGCTGCTAAAATTCATTCACATGCACTAGAAACTGTCCAGAAACATTTAATTAAAATTATCATGAAAAAACCATATCTCTACAGCAGTGACAGTTTATTCAGTGAATCTAAACTCTTTGATATTAACAAACTATTTTGTTACAAAATTTTAACTAAACAATACAAAACTAAAAATAAATTAAAACCTATAGAGCATGATTATGACACTATACATCGTGATGGTTCATTTCAAATACCTAAACCTAATACTGCAAAATTTAAAAAGTGTTACTATTACCTCGGACCCAAATTGTATAATATGCTGCCGGAAGATATTAAATTATGTAAAACATATCCACCTTTTAAAAAACGTTTAAAATTATTTCTAACAGAAAAAACAAGACTTAGTATTTCTACTTTGCTTAATGTCTTTGAATAAATATAAATAATTACACTGCACCTAATGTTGTCCTCTTTATTCTCCCACGTTTGCTCCTTACTTACTTTATTCTTAATTTTTAAATTGTTAATTTAGATATTAGTGTTAAATGTTAAATAACTATCTGTAAATTGTAGATATGTATTTGTTTTAGGTAAAACGTAAATGTGTTGCGCCACACTCAAGGTTCGCCTTATGTGGAATTTATTTATTTACCTTTCAATTCAATTCTGTTCTACTTGTCAGTTTATTATGTATGTTTCCAAAATGGTAAATAAATTATTATTATTATTATTATTATTATTATTATTATTAATTTTGGTGAAAAAAATCGAAGGGTGAATGGAGGTAACTGAGGGATGCAGTACCCTTTATCCCCTCCAATTATTTATAAGTACGCCTATGCAGCTTTTTCTTGAAATATCAAACGTAGAATTTTCTTCTGATCATTTTATTTTATTTATAAAAAATGGCATAAGGAAAGTCGCATTATTTTTATCCAAAGAAAATGTGATTAATGGTATGCCCTTCTATTTTGGGACACCCTGTATAGTTTATTATTTTCCAACTACATCCAATAATAGGAAAAAGAAATTGCTAGTACATTAAGGCTCGCTACAGACTATGCGTGAATTCGCGATTTGCAATACGCGATGCGTGGTTTGAACGTAATTCATGCATCGTGTGTAGGATTTTTATGAATAGATTTTTAACGAACAAGACTACACAATATTCGCGAATTCCTCGCATATCACGCATCGCGAATCGTGAATTTACGCATAGTCTGTAGCGGGCCTAAGAAGTATTTTTAACTTATGGCTCTAAAAAATTTTTTAATAAAAACTCGGCAACCAACTGAAAATACCAAGTGCTGGTAAAAACAATCTTAAACAAACATATACATCAATAAACGAATCATAAATGCTAAACTATCTTAATAAATATTCACAACTAATGTTACTGTGCAACAACAAAATGGTTAAAATAATGCGTCTTGTACTTAAAGAAATAAAATCACTTTCGCCAAGCATTACAGAATAGTCAATGCCACGTTTGGGAAACACACCCAGCTTCTTGAAATATGAGTACTTTAAAAATTTTCTCTGGACACGCTCAATTTGACTAATATATATAACATAAAAGAAATACCACATAATAACTCCGTATTCTAACTTACTACGCACAAAACACACGAATAGAACAGAAAATTTAGAGATTTACCGTTGCGTACAATAAAGCCTAGCATTTTATTGTCTGAAGAAACTACAGATTCGATATGTTCGAAAATGAAATCTTCTACTCTAATAAATCTCCAAGATCCTTTATTTGTATGAAACCGTTCAAACTAAGATTATTAATATTACGCAAATGATAAATAATTATTCGTTCGTGTGAAAGATGTAACAGAACATTTGTTAATATTTAAACTAAGACGGTTCGATTGACATCAATCAACCTTTCTGTAACAACAGACAGTCAATATTACAGTAAATTTTTAATTAATCTTCATTATAATTTTGAACATACTAAATGCAGTGGAATGTCATTTATATATCGTAGAAATAATAAAGGTCCCAAATTCAATCCGTGCGGTATCCCAGGAGTAGGTGTTATCAGAAAGGAACGATAACCTTCATATTGAATATACTGACTTCTATTAAAAAGATAGGTTATGATCTGAACAAATGAGATACAGAACAAAATATTAAGTAAATTTAGTTTTTTAAATAGCATATGTAAGTCAATTGGCTTCTGGATATCCAAATATACTTTTAGCATCATCTTGGCCTCTATCATCTTATCTCTTAGTTATATATTGGGTAAAACAAGCTAATTTCGTAAGGCTTGACTTTTTCTCAACAAAATTCTCTTGCAAATATGCGATTTCAAAATTACCTGGGGTGTTATTCCTCTCAATCTCTAAATACACAACAGAATTCCAGCTGCAGCATGATTCGTAAAGATGCTGATAATATCTTACGTTCTCAAAAAAGTCTACCCGACAAAAACATATTCATGAAAATTCACACAACTGTAGCTTCAAATACAAATTCTATCAGACCTTGATATATAGTTCACATTCTAGTAATATCCTAGCAAGATCTGACAACTTATTTGGAGCTATATGTGCTGCAGTTGTGTGCATTTTCATGACAATGTATTTCCGAATATTATTATTTGACAGTGTTTGCCTACTAGCGATCAGGTATTTTATTATATTTACTACGTTAATTTCCAATGTGTCAGAAATTTGCTTGGTCGCAAATTCTGTATTATTTTTATATGTAAATATTTTATACATTTTTATATATGTTTTATACATATATGTATATTACTACTTAGATATCTGTTATCTTAATTTTTAAAAGAAGGTCACTTGAAAAATGATTTTTAATCTATAGAAATACATTAATTCAATTATGGTGCTAATAAAGAATGACAATCTTTGAAAATTTTTATTGAATTTTTTATTAATAATTAACCGTCTATGTAATAATTCTAAAATTTATAATATAGCAGTGGCATTTCTAATACGCATTTGTTTTAGTTATTTTACTATATTTCAATTTATTTAAAATGTTTGTTATAATGGCTGTTGAAGAAATGAATATGCTATTAAATACATTTCAATTTTGTTTCAGGTAAGCTAAAACTACATTCTGCTTGATACCAATCGATATTTTGTAAATGTGAGTATACTCTTATATTTTTCACATACAGTTTTCATTAAATAAATCTTGTATAAAATTAGGTAACGTTAACATAAGTGTGTATCAAATTACGTTTTGATATTTTTGACAGTTTAAAAGAAGAAAATTAAAAACATTTCTTTTTTACTTTAGGACTATGTTTACAGGAACTTTTCAAATTAAAATAAGGTTGCTTATAAAATTCTAGAATCCTGATTAATATTATTAAGATATATATTCTAATGGGTGCAGAATAGAATATATTATTTTAATCGAGATGGCGTTTGTCCTAGACAATTTCGTAGAAAAATAAGCGGGTATTTAAAAATTTAGTCAGATGTCGTTCGCACGTTTATACCAAAATCCAACAGTGTGCTTTAGTTCATATCTGTATACCATTTCCATGCTTTCGGACAACGCAATACATGCGTTTATAAGAGTTAATTTCTCATTTGTGATATTATTAGATGTTATTGCGTTAAATAGACACTAATATTGAATAAAGTTCAAAATAGACTAGTAAAGTCAGAAAGTGCATCTCACTGGGTAAATGAAAGTAATTATGCCATTATGTACTAATACAGCTTACAGCGCCTAATAAAAAATATTTCAGTGCCAAAAAATGAAAATAAAAGTGTGGTGTAGAGGGATGAAGCGCAACGAAGGAAGCATTGCAACATTGTCTGTTTGTGAAGACCAATCTAATGTTCAGTTGGAAATGGAGATAGGTTTAAATTCATTGAAAAAATTAAAATGTAAAGTTGTAAAGGATCAATTAATCTTTTCTATTAAGTTAATGTATACAGTACGTTTAGAAAATCAATGGTTAAACAAACATATTTATTATTTTTCTCATTTATTGTATTTCAGCGCTTCATTCCGATTCCAAATAACATATTCTGTATTGGCACTTACTATTTACGTGATGGAGAATGTTACTTGCGGCATTTATAAAATTTTGCTATCTGCCTTCACTACATTAAATTACCTATTTTATTTTGAAAACATAATAGACATAAGTAAAATGAAATCAGTAGTAAATCAAAATTTATTAAATTAATTTTAAAAAATTAATAAATGTTTAATATCATTCATTACTTTTACTTATTATTTTTCAAATTAAAACAAGTAGTTTAATGTGAAACCAGATTATATAATTTTACAAATACCTCAAGTAAAACCATCTACCTGGTACTTATCCCAGTTACACTTACCAATCTTACCAATACTGTACGTTCACCACATCACCACTAATAAATATGGCATTACCGGCACAGTATTTACATTATGTATCTATGATCCACAAAACCACATAAAATCGTAATTTAAAGAATTCAAGCGCCTTGTTACTTATTTTTTTTGTAGAAGTGTACAGTTTTTGTATAATTTCCGTTTATTTATTTTTTCTTTTAGCATTTTAATTCACTTGTTAATGATAAGCTGTGAATGGCGTCTCAAACACAAGTTAAACGATAACGGGCAGCTTGACCCCAGTACAACCCTGTTAAGAGCCGGGTTTCCCGAACTCTAGAAATAAATAAGAAAATTCTTTATTTAGAGCATTGCTATCATCGGTCCCATCAAATTTCTGATTCTCCTTTGTCGCGTTCCATTAGTCTCCCTATGCCAGAATCAAAAAGCCCTTTATATAAGTAGCCTTGATTGTGTCGTGTCGAGGCCGGGACACAATAGTTTTTTAAGTGTGGCAGTTATGTAACTGTTATTGAATCAGGCTTCTTTGGTATAGACAAAAAAGAATCGGATTCGAGCGGGGGAGGCCCAAATTAATTTTCCTAGTGCGTTTCTTGTTGTCACATCGTCCACTCCAATTCGTCCGATATCTGGGCATCACATATTTTTTCCGTTGTTGCCGTCATCAGTGGAGTCCGAGCGACAGAGACGCCGCGGAAATGAATTTGTTATAACTACAGGGTGATCCGTTATTTCAATTGTAAAATTATTTTAAAATTGCAAATACTAAGGCTTGCTCAATTTGGAGACATGATGCAAAAAGTTTTTTGACCAACTCATCTACACAAGCAATTGTGCAAACAGAAATAAATTTAGTACAATTAAGTAGTAATAGTTATAGCATAGATATATCAGCAATTTCACTTCCCTGTCGGCACTTTGAACTGAATTCAGGCATCTGTGATGCTCGACCTCGAAATGCGCATGCAACTATCGGATCAATGAGAAATAAAGAATGGAAGATCAGGAAGGAATGCAAATTATTTATTTTTAGCGAATTTGGGTCCATGAGGACACGGGTTAACACATTATTTTAGAAACAGCTACCTGATTTTGATACTGCCAGAAAATAATAAATCGGTTGCTTCCTGTCTCATCGTTTTATATTTATTTTCTCATATAAAATTTTATAGCATCCCTCTGTATAGGAATTAATCAAGAAGTTGGAAACACTTACTGGGACATCCGTAGAATAGGCTGAAGTTTAATTATTTTTTCGTTGCTTGATAGCCATCTTAAATTTAAAGCAGGAAACAAAGGAGCTAATAAATCGAAGAAAAAGTACTTCGACTGCGTCATTATTAACAGAAGCAATTTATTAGTGCGATGTTGTAATCTGACGGCGCTCATAAATTGCTGTGGGGATTTTTTTTTAAATTTGCATGTGCTTATGCCGCGAATACATCAAACTCATTCTCTTCAATTACACTTGCCTATGAAATATTGCCATCAACTGGGTAGGACACATAAAAGTAATGTCTAAAATTATCTATTTCGCTCAGTTTTGTATAGGGTGTTTTAATATACTTTAACAATTGCTCTTCCGATACTTTTCGTAACGTACTGAAGGTGTAGGTATATTTATTTCTTTAATTATAAGAAAGCAGTACAAGAACAAAAAAGTTTCCTTTAATAATACTAATTTAATGTAGTAAATGTTACAAATGTTCCAAATGTTCTCCCTGAACCTTCTAACAATAATAAAATCTGTTTTTGCACTTGTTATTAAATTATATGTATTATTAAATATATTATTCAGTCTAATGAGAGGTTGTTCTTCGTTTATGAACTGTCCAGGTATATCAAGAATTTATCGTGCGTGAATAGTTGAAAAACAGATTTTATTATTGTCAGGAGGTTCAAGAAGCACATTTCGAAGATTTACTCCATTAAATAATAATAATAATAATAATGATAATGATAATGATAATGATAATAATAATATATACATAATATGTATACATAATAATCATAAATCATAACAAAACCACCAGAAATACTTAAAAACGGGCTGTTTTATATAAAAAAGAAAAAATAATAAATAAAATAATAACTAACAATGATAAATACATTAACAGTTGCCCTCTGTTGTAAATAATACTTTTTATTGTAATCAACGATCACAATTGTTACTGACATTATTAAACAAAGTACTTGCATTATAAATAGGTGTTCTCAGCAATATGTTAGTTCTACGCCTGTCACAATAAAAAGTTGGATTATTTCTTAAATCAGCGCGTGGTACTAAAGAGTTTGTCTCATTGCTGTACAAAAATGAAACAATTGTCCAATTTTGCCGTAAATCAAAAGAAATAGCATTGAATCTGTCCAGTAGTAACTGATTATTAATTCCCCTAACAGGATAAACACCATCTTCCTTAAAAGAAAGGTATTTTCAAAAACGCCTCTGGATAGATTCTATATTATCAATATGGCACTGACATGTTGGTACTCAAATAATGGATCCATATTCAAGCTTACTTCTAAAAAAGGAAAAATAAAAAATTTTGAATATATTAATTTTATCAAAGTCTTTACAGTTTCTCAATATAAAACCCATATAATTTATGTGGTTAATAAAAAATGTAAAAATGGAATCAAAGAAGATGCCTAAATACTTCACACAATTACTTCCTGTAATTGTAGCATTGTTAAGTGTATAGTCAAAGATATAAGTTTGTGTTTTTCTACAGTATGACACTATATAACATTTATCAATATTGCAAGCTTGCAAGTATTTACAATCATTTTCATCCCTAATACTTGTATAAATTTTTAAGACATCCCCAAAAAGTAGTTTACAGGATGATATAGTATTAGGCAAATCATTGATAAACAATAGAAACAACAAAGGTCCCAAATTAGAACCCTGCGGTACACTGCACATAACTTTAAATTTTGACGAACGGAAACGCTCACATTTAACAAAATGCTGTCTTTGTGTTAGGTAAGATTTTAAAAATTTAACAAAATTATTCGATAGTATTATTATTGTTATTAATGAAAAATGAAATCATACATATTATTAAATATTTTATTCAGTCTAACGAGAGGTTTTTCTTCGTTTTTGAAAAACGATCTGTCAGACATTGTGCCATATCATCTGACTCGGAATTCACCTTAGATTCGATATCTGTAACAAATATTAGTATTCTATTTAAAATAAGAGAGGTGATGTCATTTCTGGGGAAACCGAAAGTACCACATAAATATTGACACCTTAAAAGGAGGTTATTTCGAAAATCGACCTGTTTTTCCCCAAAGACATCCTACCAACTGCTTACCAGTTTCAAGACTTTATCGCCCCACCGTTTCTATATTGAGCCATATAGACTAAAATTGATGTAGGTCCCCTGTTTAAACAATTCTATACGTATGCTATTTTTCAGATAATTTTAAACATAAATGGTTAGTTTATAAATGTCTTTATTAAAGAAAAAAATAACATCATTACGTCAAAGAAGGACAAACAATATTAAAACATGGTTATTTTACAGTGAAAAAACAAGTAGGATATTGTCTGAATAGATGTTGAGGGAGGTGCTGAAGCTGCAGAATTTTCTATAATTTTAACAATAACAATTTTATTATTATTAGTTATTTTCTATAACCCACAAATAATAGTATGTTATTTAAGGAGCGGTAATGCAGGTCATAACTCACGCAGATGAAGTTTGCAGCACGAGCCGCAGGCGAGTGCTGTAATTCATCAGGTGAATTATGACCATTACCGCAAGTTGAATACTATACTTTATCTACGACTATAACAATAAATACTAAGATACAAGTATCGAGAAAGAAAATTGATTTGAAAACGTCAAAATTATTTTGTTAAAATATCAAATGACATTAGTCCCTTCCATGATAATAATTGACAGTTCCGCCTCCTGAGAGGCGTTGGCAATTTAATAATTTTAAAATCTTTTAATTATTCATTCCTTTCCACTTGTTAAAAATTCTTTCCATTTTACACCAACGGAACGTATTTATCGGCTTAAAAATTTCCAAAAATTTACTGCGTACACTATTTACATACCGAATTATCATTGTAGAAGCCCAGCGTGAGTTATAACAACTCACTATAAAAACTCACGCATAAAGAAAGATCATTCTACGAGTACCTGCTCATTCGATAGTAAACTAATAAAATATGTTCATGCAGGTGTTTTTTGTTATATTGTAATTTAGTCCACACAATAAAATTTGATCGGATTGACAATATATTTCAATTTCAATTTTAATATTTTACAATTTGATTACATCGCGTCACAAGGTTTACGTACGTAACTTATATAAAATTTTATTACCAAACATCGGCTTCTAGTGGTTTTAAATAAGAGTAGGGCATTTTTAATTTGTGGAAGTATATTACATGCACATGTTCGAAACTAAAGCATACGATCGTGGCTCGCTAGATTTACTTTAAATCACAGAATACATTATGTACAGTTCTCCGCTACAACTGAACCTACAAAATTTATGACTTTCTCGGCATTCACTGAGATTTAAAACTGCTTAATTCCGTAATTTATTAGGTTACACTTACATACCAAGGAATTACATTATAATTACATTTAAATTTCTTCAGATCTTTGCACAGTAATTAGTTATACCGAGTGCAGTGACCATAAGAAAAACTCACCGATTATAAATTAAGTAATTTTCAAATATTTCTTCTAAGATTACTGCGGAATAACGTGTAAGACGTATTATAGGACTAAACGAATTAATGTTTTATAATTGTTTATAATAAAAATATGTCAACTACGGCTACTATGGCAAGTAGTGTATCTGTTGCTTTTAAGCCGGTAATTGTGGTAGTTGCTATTAACAACGGTAAGTGGCTCACTTACCTCCCTAGGTTAAAAAAGTGATTTCAAGTCATGAGGTGGCCATATACGAAAAATATTTGCAAAATGTAAGTGATTGTTTAATAATTTACCGAATGAGAAACACGATATGATAGCACCGAGAGGTAAATCGTACCTAACTGATATTTTTTCCAGCATTGATATTTGGAGAGATTTAAAAAATGTTGAATCAATTTCTGCGTTCTTACTGATTTTCATTAAAACTTGTCTTGCAAAGATTTTTGTACTGATGCAATAAATTTTAAAGCTTCTTATGTTGTTGAGGAATTATATTCTGTTAATATTAATAATAGTAACAATGTTAACAATAATCGACGATGTTTGCATAAAATAGCTAGTACTATTTTAAATTATAATATCCCGATATTTTTACAGTGTTCTGTAAAAAAAGCCTTGACTCTTAAAATAATAGAATAATACTAGATGATCCGGCAAACGTTGTTTTGCCATATGAATTATTTCTAGTGAATACTTTGGCAGTTAAATAAAAAATAACTAACTTATTGTAAGAGTGTGGAGATGTGGTATATGACTAAAAGAGGAATGGAGCACTGTGAACGATGACGGCCTATAAGAATAACAAAACACGAAACATTCATTTTTTGCATTATTTCGTGTGCCTGCAATTTTACTTGTTTGACGGCCCAAATTAGCCCTTTTACGTCTTGTTGGTATTGTTCACTGTACAAAAAATAGCCATATAGTAAAATAATAGCCGTTGTTGGCGGGAGCTCGTGACACGTGTTGCGTACTTTTGAGGTTATGTAGATCACTTAATTAACTAATAATGAGAACTACACTTAAAATTAATAATTTTATTAATTATTGATAAAATAGGAAATAAATAATTATGGCCCAGCAAATTAATAATAAATTTACTTGAGAATTACACTTAGAAGGTAAAATGATATTTGTAAACGTCACTATTACGCTCGATTCATACACAATAATAATGGTCGAAAACTGTGTAGGGAGTGAGAGAAGGCTTATTGTGAGAGAGACAGGAGACCGGCTTCGTTTTCATCCCTACTCCGTGCTGTTTACTGGGTGAGAAGTGACACCGGTAGATGCCTGGCGGGGATAACTGATCTAGTGATAATCGATCAGTTATCGACCATGGTTAAAAATGATTAAATTACTAAAATAGTTATTAAAAAATAGAGGCTTGTGATAGAAGGATGAAAATTAAGGGTTGTATGTATTTTTTAATGCCACATCATAAACAAATAAAAATAAAAAATTTTGTCCAATAAATAAAAAAAATTGTTTGGGGTGAACCACCTCTATCACATAGGGCTATGAAAAATAGATTACGACCAATTCTCAGACCTACCGAATATACATATAAAATTTCATAAAAATCGGTCAAGCCGTTTCCGAGGAGTACGGCGCCTAAAACTCTGACACGAGAATTTTATATATTAGATTCTAAGCTTTAACCAGTGTTATTTGATGTTTGGTTATGGTTCAGTTTTAGTTACAACTTTTCAGATTTATGCGTTGTATGATTCGCCCTATGTTATGTGTTGTTCGTTTTTCTAAAGTCAAGGATAAATCTAACAGAGCTGCAACAATCGTGCAAGATTTTATAATTAAAGACTGCCGCGGGTGCATTCCGAGTTTTCTATTCGTATTAGTATTCCTTACATTTCATTTCAATTTTTTAGAATACATGCAAAATACTGCAGCTAACCGGATTGACTGTTATCTATCAGGTACTTAGATATTATTATTAATAAAAATGTTGAATTTCGGTCGTTTCTATATTTGACAACGCTGTAAAAAATGACCGCTTTATATTTGACAGATCTATCTCATTCTCTGGTTACTTTAGAAACTTCACATTACTTATTCATGTAGGTATTTTTTGCACCAATACCCCTTGTCTATAAAACGAACTTTTCATATTTAAATAAGATTCTCTATAAAATGTCAAAGTCCTAATCAATAAAACTCAAACACTCTGTATAATAGCAGATTGATATATCTACTTGTATAAAAACGAATTGAAAATATCGATCTTACAAAATTTATTTTCGTTCTGTACCGCCTTTACTGTGTTTGGAAACGACATAATTTCTAGAGACTTTCTTCAATGCCTAAAGCGACATCTAGGACATAAATTGACATTTTACCATTCCAAAGAATTCATCTCGGGACCATTGGAGGTGTCGGACTACCCTCGCACAGAAGCACATGAGACACCATAAGCTAAGTTATTGAATCGCTCAAATCCCCTCATCGCGTGATAGCCTCATAGATGCAGCGGCTTAAGTGTAGCTTGAAGTGCAATGAAGCCTAACTTTGTTGAATGGGCGGCGTCCTTCACCGGCAATATAAAGGGTTGATCTGCAAATAGGAAAGCGGCGCCGTTTATGAAATGCAATATTAAATAAAATATTCAGTGGATACGCTGCATTGACCTGAGCGATATGGAAATATGTTGTATTGGAGGATTCAGTGAATAAATATTAGCTCTTCCTCGGAGATACGGATTATTATGCCCGTATATCGAGAGCATATTAATGTACTACAACGAAAAAGTTTTAGCTACCTATTGTTTGCTTATGCTGAAATAAAATTTATATTAAATTCTCTGAGCAAATATTATATTTCGCATTTAATTTTTCATTTAATTTAGGAAAGGCTAATACATCCATAGGAAACTTTTTGGCTACTAATAAAATGATAAAATGAAAAGATATTTTTAGATAAAGGAAAATTTAATCATTTTTATAACAATCGGAAATGATTTTTGCTACAATATAAAAATATGCTGTTTTTTTATTCAACCCTCATAAATAAATTACAATTTGTTCAGCTCAACAATACACTATTGAAATAGTTATTTATGCAGTAGGTTTGATATACAGTGATTCAGAACTTATCTAAAAAATTTGAATGTACAAGAGACTCTTACAAATACAATTTTGTAAAAAAGAAATCAAAAATGATTTAAAAATACACTTCTGTAGGGCACTGGAAATTGGTCATCTGTAAAACCTGATAAGGCGGCAAAGAATGCAATTGGCAACCGAACAAAAAATTACCAAGGAAAGAAATAAATAACATTTTTCTCCGGATCCATCAAGCCGTTAAAATCCACCTGTCTCTTATAAGATTATGATCCATTAAGCTCCTTTCCTTCTTGAAAATAACATTTTACAACGCCTATTTTATATAATTCAACCGGTTTTTTTGCTATTGTTATTAATAGAATTAATTTCAGGTTTTAGTTAATAAAATAGTTCGACATAAATATTACAACAATGTTGGGCCCGTCTTACCCAGTTTCTACGAACTAACACAAATATTTCTACTTGTCCGTTTTGAACTCGTTAGTTATTGGCAGGAACTATGATATGTTTGCGTAAATTATCAGTAGTATCTATTCACTTTGGTGGTACACATGTTTTAAATATCCCCACAAAAAGAACTCCACATGATTTAAAGTCAGAGATCGTGGCGGCTATGGTACCGGTCTTCCTCGTCCAATCCATTGGTATTAATGCTTGAACACGCTGTACATGGTACGGACATAATTAAGCCTCGTGTATGATACGCCACACTGCTGCAATACGCCGTGGACTACCTGGACGTCCATGTCTTCCACGATTCGGTTTCATATTTCCTTCGCGTTGTATTACACTTGCACCCGCTGCATACCGCGGTAAAAGTAGCTGAATTTGGCACATGCTTACCGGGAAATCGTTTCGCTAAAGCTATAAATTAAAACGATATCACTTCAAAAACTAATGTAAAGACTCGCATCACAAAAACGTTTAATACCTACTCTGGAATGGTCTCTAGATCATGTTTATAATTATTTCGTTCCATCTAATGTAAATACTGCCTTTGGAACGGCTCTTGTTGATACTTTTAATTTCTTAGATCTTAATCAATTTAATGGTGTTACCAACATATACGGTAGGTTGCTTGACTTGGTCTTTTCTTCACTTTCGTGCAATGTTCAGATTAGAGACTATAGTAGTCCTTTTGTAAAAGAGGATCGTTATCATAAGGCACTGAATATTTATTTAAATTTAAGTAATAACATTAAATTCAAAATTAAAAATTATTTTTCTAAACAAGACTTCAAATCAGCAGATTATAATATTATTAACTAAAATTTGTCCAATGTGGACTGGGTAAATACCTTGGAAGAGCTGTAAGTAGAAGAAGCAGTTCTTTCTCTATACAGTTCATTGAAAATTATATTTGATAATCATATTAGGCGCAAATATGTAAAGGGAAATTCTCCTCCATGGTTCTCTAAACGTACAAAAAATCTTATTAAAACAAAAGAAAAAATGCATACACGATGGAGGAAATATAATGGTGCAGCCGCGTACGAATCATTCTCATATCTCAGGAGAGATGTTAAAAATTCTGCTAGAATTGATTATAAAAATTATGTGTCAGGTATTGAGGGTAATATTAAGAATAATATAAAGCATTTTTGGTCATTCATTTCTAATAAATCTAGTAATAAACGTTTTCCAAGTGTTATCAATTATAACGGTCAAGAGTTGTCTAATGATCAGGATATCTGTGATGCCTATTGTCAATACTTTTCTTCAGTATTTGAATCAAATGACACCTCTTCTAACGTAAGTAATATATCTACCTTAACTGGCAGTCAAAATTTTAGTGTAAATAGTAAACATATATCTGTTGAAGAAATCGAGCAGGAATTTGACCGACTTGATATTAATAAAAGCGCTGGTCCGGATGACATTTCTCCTATATTTGTAAAATCTTGTAAACAGTCTCTAATTTTACCGTTGTTCAATATATTCAACAAAACCTTAACTTCTGGTTGTTTTCCTAACTTTTGGAAAAAAGCAGTAGTAATTCCAGTTTTTATAAGTGGTTCTAAGGATGAAGTCAGCAACTATCGGCCCATTTCTTTACTTTGTGTATTTGGTAAAATTTTTGAATCAATAGTTACTTAGGAACTCTTTTTAAAAATTAAGCATTTAATAAATGATAATAAACATGGCTTTTTTCGGGGCAGATCTATTATTACTAATTTAATGTCTTCTTTACAAACGACTCTTGAAGCTATGGACAATAAAATGCAGGTGGACGCTGTGTATACCGACTTTTCAAAAGCATTTGACAAAGTACATCATCCTTCGTTGGCTGAAGTCTTATATCACTAACAGAAGCCAATGTGTCAGATTGAACAATTATTTTTCTGAGTACCATAATATTACCTCTGGAATACCACAAGGTTCTCACATGGGACCTCTTCTTTTTTGTCTTTTTACAAATGACATTGGTTCCTGCTTCAATTATTCAAATTATAATTTATTTGCCGATTACCTTAAATTGTCAATGCCTGTTCAATCTGTAGATGACTGCATTAAACTTAAGGAAGATCTGTCCAGATTAAATGATTATTGCAAATCTCATATACTTTTCCTTAATATTAATAAATGCCATAGCATAACATTTTCCAGAAAAGAACTTAATATTACTTACAATTATACCATTGACCGTCGTACTTTGAGAGTCGTTAGTGAAGTTAAGGAGTTAGGTATAATTTTAGATAGCCAATTATCTTTTGAGACACATATTGACTCAATAGCACAAAAAGCTATGAGAACTCAAGGTTTTATATTACGCAATACAAAGCATTTCACTAACCCTTCTTCTATTATTATTTTGTATAATGCATTAGTTAGAAGTAAGTTGGAATATGGTAGTCTTTTATGGAGCCCGTTGTATTATAAATACATAGATCGACTGAATTACAGATTTAACAGAAATTTATATTATGAACCATATGATGTTAGATTGTCGCACTACCGTTTAAAAAAATTAGCCTCTAAAATAATAATTTTTTCCGTTATATTTTTGTACAAATTACTTATCAATATTGTTGATTCTCCTTATATTGTCAGTCAAACTTCTTTTAATCACCATTCATATTTTTCTAGATATGTTAATATTTTTTATATCATCATCGTGTCGGACTAATTATGCAAGTAATTCTCCAATACGTATGTTACAGAAGAATTATAATGATTACTTTATTCATCTAGATCTTTTTAATTCATCATTATCAAGTTTAAAATCATATGTTAATTCTTTACTACATTAGTGTTAATTGTACTGTTTCTTTAAGTTTAATTAAGTTACTTACCACGAATTTGTATTTTTTTTCTCTTTTGTGTAATCCTGTTATTGGGCATTCAATTGCCTGTTGGATTACCTATATCGAAATAAATAAATAAATAAATACCTACAAAAAGTAATCGGATCGAAATTCGGAATCGCTTGGCTGGAGACTACAGTAGCCCAGCGATGTAAAGATTGATAATCTTTATAGTTTCTGATTAAAAAAATATTTCTGAGTAAACTTCAGAAACTATAATTTTTTTGTACTGTAATAGAAAGGTATTTTAAGCTAATATAAATCAACAAAAAAATCAGGTCAGTAAATTTAACTAGATTAATTTTGTTAGATAATTATTGAATAGAGCTTTATCTGTGGAATTGTTCATTAGCATACCTAGATGTTTGGTATCAGAGAGCATGCATCATTGATAGGAATTGTAGGAAGATTTGATTTATATTAGCTTAAAATACCTTTCTAATTCAGTAAAATATGTTACAAAAGCTAATAATAAAGTATATATGGGTAGATATCGTGGGTGTAATTCAACGCTGATTGGGGCTTTAGTCCACAGAGCAGTTTGTTTCACACAATATTGTTAATACCTAAAAATGTATAAAAAACTATATTTTATAAACATTTTTTTGCGAGATCTTACTCCATTGATTTAGTGTTTGAACGGTCTGTAAAAGTTTGACAGGCACTGTACCATATCCTTTGACTTAGAATTTACCTTAGATTCGATATCTGTAACAAAAATATTAGGTTTCCATTTAAAATAAGATACATTATGTAGTTTCCGGGAAAACGGCTTTATCGCCGCAGTGTATAGAGTTTTGCGCATGTATTTGTATATATATTTTGAAAATGTGTGAAATTGCAACAAAAGCACTGAATTAATTTTAACAACAGCAAACCAAAATCAAATGCTTGTTCATATACGAGACGGGTTTAAGAAATTTGGATAGAAAACTAACCGGATTATGCTTTTGTTATGTTATTTAGAATATCTAACAATACGCGATAGACTCTTTTTTAGATAAACAAGAACAATAAGTACAAAATAAAAACCATTTTTAAACGTTAATCTAAAAATTGACATCACGCCTATTTTGAAATTCCCACTATTTAGGCAACTCTGAAGACGTTTAAACAGCGACCTGTTTGACGTCACCGCTTCAACGCACACATATAGTGTTTTAAACCGGATCGAGCACATTTTATCGCAAAAAAACAGCTTCGCTTCAATTTTTCTATAATTGTCCGTCGTTGTCTATCACATAGATATCTTACTTCCTTGCTCTTACAAAAGTAATGGGACATGAACTTTTCAACCTTTAGTACATAAAGGTTCCCTGTGCTAGATCCTTCTGAGGTTGCATCAGATGCTGTCGCATTACAACAATAGCTATATTCTTTTTACCAGAAATCTTAGTTTATCTCAGTTAATCTTAGTTATTCTCCATGCTGATTGGTCACTTTAGTGAGATTATCTCAGATTAGCTAAGATTTCTGGTAAAAAGAATATGGCAATTGTGTCCCTGCTCCTGCTGCAATAATATAAAACTGTTCCTTGATATTTCACGGACACATAAACTTCACATGCAAGCTTGTTGAATCCTAAATTAATATATGTTATTTACACATATGTATGCTACTTCTTTATCACCGTTGCTCTTTCAAAATTTTAATTAAAGTCTATGTCTGGATCTATCTCTGCCTCACTCCCTCTCGTGCCTATTTCAGGACGTGCAATAAATCTCATTTGTTTTATTTATTTTGCTGCAGAATCGTTAAGTAATGTCTCGAACTTTAATTTTGAACACTTTAACGGGGATTTATTGCGGAAACAGACTGCGTTCTTTAAATCCGCATTATAACTTTGTGTCGGGTTTCCTGGGAAGATGTAGAAATGTACATTCACAGTTGATATTGCGAAAAAAGTAACTGCTCTGGAATTTAAATGTTTTATTATGTAGTTTAACATTAGGGTCACCCAAGTATGCAAAGTGCATATTTTGCATATGCATTTTTTTAATATTTGCATATATTCTTTAAATAATGAAATCCATTGAATTGAAAGAATTTAGAATTGCATAGATGTTTGGCAGGCATTTCCATTCTTTTAATTTTGGAGTACATTTTGTAGCTGTATAATAGTCAGGGATTATTTATTACCGGAAATGTATTAGCACTCGCAATGTATTTTTAATGCCCACATAAGGTTGAAAATACATTGTTTCAGTTGAAATGCGCATGCATCTGATGATTGGAAACCTGATTCTGGTGTTGTGCGAACAAAGTTATTAGGTTCCCACAAGGGTGAGGGTCCAGCTTGGAAGTGTCAGAAAAGTTCATCTAACTACTTGAATTTGAAACCAATCCCTGACTCTTGTGACTGACTCTGTAATTATCTCAGATAATAAAAACCAAATCTTGGAAAACTATAACGCGAGAGATCATACAAGTAGGCAAATAGTCAGTCCATTTGTACAATACCTACATACATATATATGATTATTTGTAAGTGAAACAATAAATTTCTATTTTTCTAATATTTTTCATTTACATATTTTGAATAAATTCTATGCTCTCTCTTCTTATTTATGCGCATATTTTTAATATTTTCCTTTGCATATTTAGGTATCCCTATTTATCATGTACGTAAATAGTTTATTACTCGGTTTATTATTAGACACGTTGGAGTTTTGTTGCAGTCATAACAGCTACATTTGCTCAGAGAAAAATCCTCACGCTACTTGTCGGTTTAACATTCAAAGGCGATTTGTTGTCAACGTATGGGCAGGAGTGTACGGGTATCGTTTGATTTGGCCGTATTTTCTACCGGAAAACCTGAGTGGCCCGCGTTACTTGCAATTTTTAATAGAATTATTTGATTTCATTGGATATTAACATTTTAAATCATTATTGGCTGAAGTTGAACCGAGCAAGAAAAAATGATATTCTAAAATAATCGGTACAACCGTTTATTTGTGATGTCTAAAACCTAGGTAGGTAGGTACGAGAAAAATATTTCAACTTGACAACATTGCATCAGATCGACATCGAGTTGAACTGTCAGCTGTAAACGACCAAGGCTGTGAACGGTCAGTGACAGTCTGAAAAGGGGGTTTAAATAATTATTTGCAAATTTTTTTTCGGCGTAAATATGCATTTAGATTTTTTTAATCGCGTATTCGCATTATACTCATTATTCCCTATCTCCTCTTAAAATTAATGACATTATGACTGACTCACCCTGTATATTTCAAGAAGAGACTACAAAGTAAACTGATAATGGTAGAATATAATTAAATGCCAGAAACATAAAGGAGTATATTTATTTGTTAATGTAAATTCTATTTTTACAATTTGCTGAAGATATGCCTACTATTATGTAATTTTTATTATCAAAATAATTATTCTGGATTATAATATCAACGGCAGTCAATTAATATACGCAATTAGCTCTGAATTCGTTGTCAGTCAGCCGTAAATACGTAATCTTCACGTGTCCATTTAACGTGAGGGTAATATTCACATGTGACTGAATAATAATTTTGCAGACTGTAATGCCTAGTTACGGTAAATGTGGGTTGTCCAAATATTAATGTAATTACTGTATATTGAATTCTATTGCACCAATTCAACTATTAAATTTACTGGTATGTAAAATATTTTTCAATTTTCAAATTTTTCAAATGAACTGAACTCTGTTGCGTTTGAAAATTGCATTTTAGTGAATTATTTCCATGGATATCATTATAGGTACGTATTAAATGTTAAGTGTGTGTGCCATTTTCTATGGTTTTGTGAGAATTTTTGAAATTACTGAATAGCTTTTCGAAATAGTGGCCTACTTTTTCGGGAAATAGGGAAATATGTATATAGCACTCTTCTAACTTATAAAGGGAAATTGGACTGTAGCAACCCATGAAAACAAAACTCGGTGATTTGTGTAAACTGACGTTTGTGAAAATCATTGTCAAAAGTATTATTTAAAGAGCATTTTCAGTGCTAAGAAAAAATGCCAAGAACGTTTACAAATGCTGAATATGCCGATATACATTATGTTTGTGGTTTCTGTGACGGAAATTCCAACGGGCCAGTTCGAGAGTTAATACACTAGTTCATCGATGCCAAAAATGTATTGAGGCTGGAGGAATGCACTTTGAACAATTATTGTAACTTTTTTCTATAGTTGATAAGTTTGTTGTAAAGAGTAGTTGTTACTAAATTTATGTTTGAGGTTATTGGTATTTTTTCTTAACACTAAAAACTCTTTAAATAATACTTTTGACAATGATTTTCACAAACATCAGGTTTTTTTTTGAGAGCCATCCAATAGTGTCCCCGAAAGCACCGCAGCCTATAGACTTATTGTGCATCTCTCGACGAGCACAAACATCCACGGTACTACAGTGGGTTTCGAACCCACACCGACATAGCCGATCCAGACTGGTTCCACGATCAGTCGTCTCCCAGCCACTTTGGCTATCGCGACGCCCATAACGTCAGTTTACACAAATCACTGAGTTTTGTTTTCATGGGTATAACGTTACATGAAATTTACGCGGCTGGTGCGCTACACTGTCACCAATTTCATTGAATATCTCAGAAACAAGACCAAACGTCGGAAAAAAACAGGAGACGAAAAAGTTTCGAAATTAATCAGGTCAAAGTGGTGTGTAGATGTTTTATTGAAATTAATTATTTCTTTTGTAGTTTTGAAATAAAGTAAGAGCGGGGTAGCATACCAAATACACTTCTAAGAGGGGTAGGTAGTTCAAACTTAAGAAGCTTATGTAAGATCAGAAGGAGTGTTTGTGTTCCGAATTTCACTTAAATTGGATAAGTGGTTCAAAAGTTATGAGGGAAAAACGAGAACAAAAATCCTACTTCAACGCCCTCTTTCTCGGAAACGATGCGTTTTAGGAAATAAGTTTATATCACAAATGAACATTATTTTAACCTGTTCTATCGATTACTGAAGTTATCAAGATTAAACTTGAATCACCCTGTATGATTCGCACAGATTTTTTCCGTTAGATTTTTTCTGGAGATATTTTTCAAATTAGAGATAAAAGTTTTGTTTTTTAATGAAACATTCTGTAGATTGTCCGCTCGAATTACGTTTAATTTTTTAAGGAAACGATACATATAATCAAAATATTTTATTAGACTTTTCGATAGGTTCGGTGGAGAAGAAGCCACAAAAAATTTCAAATTTTATGTACGTATACTTCGCGATAAGGCGGGGGCACATTCGGTAATGTACCGAAATTTTTTTAAAAAACGGGATGCCGCCCCCCAACCGATCGAATTGAAATTTTAAAGACACGTACTCTTTGAGACGCGGAATCGAAAAAATAAGCCCGTCTTCGCGTTAGGGGTTCCTAGGGGCAGATTAATAATAATACCGCCGCCCCCGGCCTTTATTCGATTTTTTGGAGAAACGGATAAACGGATCGTCTTCATTTTCGGTATGGACGAACTAAACACAGATGCAATGCTGTGTACTCTTCTATCGCATGGAATGGTTCGCTGGGGAATATTTCACTTTTTAAAACTCGACAACCGGAATTCAGGATTGATTCTTCGCAGACAACCCTATACCACCGTGTTGGTAATGAAATAATCTTTATTTTAATTTAACTTTAATTTATTAACCACACCGGTGCAAGTTACTAGTATCGATTTACCTGTTTATACCTGCCTACCCAAGAGTTGTGACGGGAAAAAAATAGTCAACCTAACGTTTGCATATTCTATGGGCTTCATACTTTCGGTTGGTATGGAATTTTTCTATTAACCAAACCAGCGAAATGTTTGAAAAAATAATAATTTTTAATTGTTAATTAATCATATTCTGGACTGAATTTTTTTAGACAACCCATTTGCAATATATTTATTGACATATTTAATTGGATATAAAATACTTTTCATCCATTAACCAGCTCGGTGAAGGTATAGTGGGATCTTACACTAAGAGTAATTTAAGGTATTTATATTTATATTAAAATAATAGTTCCTTACTTCAGTTTATGTAAATCGTTATGTTATTATTTAATTTCACTTAATTAAACTAGTAGATAAGTATTCGTGTAAAACTTTTCACAATAGAAAATATGTTATTTAATATAGGTTAATTTACAGAATGTCTGCAAACGTTAAAGGAAATATCAATAGAATAACATTATATCTGGCAGGTTAACTTGTTTTAATTTGTCTAAGTAGTCTGCAACCCAGTTTATGTATGAGGGTACCCTTATTCATTCATTCATATTATGGCTTGCCTGAAACTCGGAATGTGAAGCATAAATGTTAGAACAGCTAAATTTGTCGGTTGCTACTGTAATATAATATAAAGTATCCTAGAAATCTAATGCGTTATTTATCCGGGATATTTCTTATTACCATACGACAAATTTTAAACAGCGATATTTAATGATTGTATTTCAATAGCCTATGTGAAAAATCAAATCTTACCTGAATTTACAAAAACTGTTTCTTAAGCCACACCTGTGTCTTAAAAGTGTTCTAAACTATTGACAACCACGACATAATACAACTTAATAAGGCATTGCTGTATGAGGAACAACAACAAGATTTACCCTAAGACGTATTCTCTATGATAATACAGGGTGTTAAAAAAGAGTGTAAAATATTTCAGGAGGTAATAGTATGAACCAAAATAAGCAGAGAAGTTTTAATAAACCTGGGTCCGCAAAGTAACGGTTGCGGAGATATGAACCACTATTCGTTTTTTAAACATTTTATTTTATTAGGAATAAATCGACAAAGGAAGCTTTTAACAAACAGAAAACAAAATTACAGAAGATGTTCAAAGTGCCCTCCGTCCATTTCCAAGCAGGCACGACATCTTCGTCTCAACGATATTCGAACTTTTTCGAAAACACCCGCCTTGGTTTGGATTTACAGGAGTACCATACACTAATGTCTTCAAATATCCCCAAACAAAGAAATCTAGAGGGTTCAGATCAGGCGATCTTGGAGGCCATAAAACAGGTCCGGCCGTTCCTACCCATCTATGTGGAAAAGTTTGGTGTAAATGCTCTCTAACGGCCATGGAAAAATGAGCTGGAGCACCATCATGCTGGAACCACATTTGTTGCCCCTGATTCATAGGAATGTCTTCCAAAAACTCATACAGTGTGTTCTGCAGAAAGTTGAGGTAAGCAGCGCCTGTTAATCGGTTTGGTAAAACAACAGGACCTAGAAACCTGTCACCTACAATACCCATCCATATATTTAATGAAAAACGGGCCACATAGATGGGTAGGAAGGGCCGGACCTATTTTATGGCCTCCAAGATCGCCTGATCTGAACCCTCTAGATTTCTTTGTTTGGGGATATTTGAAGACATAGTAGTGTATGGTACTCCTGTAAATAGCCTGGAAGAGCTGCAGCTACGGATTAATCAAAAGTGTCAAGAAATCCAAACCAAGGAGGGTGTTTTGGAAAGAGTTCGAATATCGTTGACGAAGATGTCGTGCCTGCTTGGAAATGGACGGAAGGCACTTTGAACATCTTCTGTAACTTTGTCTTTTATTTGTTAAAAGCTTCCTTTGTCGGTTTATTCCGTTACTTTGCGGACCCATGTTTATTAAGACTTTTCTGCTTATTTTGGTTCATACTATTACCTTCTGAAATATTTTACACTCTTTTTTTAACACCCTCTATAAAACACAATAAATGAATGAATGATGTATACATACAGTGCATCCAAACAGTAAAACAAATAATTTAAACAAAATTACAGAAATATTTTCTGAGGGTCTTATCCAAAAAATACGTTGAAGCAGAAAAAATATCAACATTTATATTTGGAAGATTTTATTGCAACTAGATAAACACCTGTTTAGATGCGAATTCAAACAATAATTGGTGTTGGTATGTTCACAATGGAACATACACACAACGTCAAAAGTCTAGGACTCCCTCTCACTCTTATTAAAGAAATCTTTTTGTCAGAGAAACCAAATACATTTATTGGTACAAAAGTATATTGTTCTCTGATTTTTTTTTTTGTGAAAAGAATATGTTCGATAAATTGAGTACTAAGAAATTTAAAAACCAGCAAATGTGTGACATTTTTGACAAAATTTATTAAATCAAAAAGAAGTAATAAAGCAAGTTCTCTACTTGACTAATAGTCGGTATGATCTGCACCACGTTCCAATAGCATATTGACACGTCTGTGTATTGAGATAATCAAGCGGTTAACGATCTCTTGCGGAATATTGTTCCATTCCTCTTCTGCTGCCACGACTAACTCATCTGCAGTTTGAGGTGGAGGAATACGAGTATGATTATGAATGGCTCTCATCCAATCTATTGATATGTCCTGCTTCGAGTGTCTCTTGAACCCTTCTTGCGCGATATGGTCGAGCGTTGTTGTCCATAAACACAAAATTTTCACCTAATTCATTATGTAGGGAATAGATAATGAGCGTAATAACTTGTTCGATGTAAATTTGACTGGTTATATTCTGTGGTATGCGAGTTAATGGGCTGCGGCGGTTGAACATTATTCCACCCCAAAACATTACGGAGCAACTTCACGGGGAAAATAAAATCGCTGTTGACGACCTGGTTCTCTCCACACTCTTTGTCGATTGTCATCAGTAAACCACTCCAATTCTGGTTTCATCTGTAAATAAGACCCACCGCCACTGGCGTAAAAGCCAACACCTATGTTCTCGCTCCCATTGGAGACTGACAACACGATGCCTTGGAAGTAGAGTGGGGACCCGTAATGATCTTCTAACACGTAAATTTGCGTTGTGGAGTCGTCTTCGAATAGTAGTTGTCGATATAACATGACGAATCGTACCTTGAAAGTGGGCCCTGAGAAGCTGAAGATGTGAGGTGTGTACGGGACAAATACCGATCCTCCTTTTCATTAGATACTCAAAGTATGTTTTCCACTGTATCAAATTCTTTATATCTGTGTACTATTCGTGCAATAGCATTAGAATAGCGTGCATTAGAATGTCCTACATCTTGGAAAGCAGTCTTTATTACTCGGGTAAACGCAGAAATTTCACGTCCTGGCATTATAATGTACCAAAATTCAAAGGAACACTTGGCTGAATACACTGCCAAACTGAGGTTCATGGTCTGCAATTTTTTATTGTTCTTTTTGTTCCCTAAGTGCATGTACTTTTTTACCAAATTAAGAAAAACCACTAGGTTTAATCGAATCATTTTACATTCGGGGGGTCTAAGACTTTTGACGTTGTGTGTATCTTTATTTCTCTGCAGATGATGAACTATGATGAACCATATTTTGTGCATATTTTGCCCAAATTCTGGGCATATTTCCACTTGAGTATTTGGATATCTCTAGTCATAGAAATTGTTTTACGAAAAAAATGTACCTTTTTATTTACTTTCTTTTTTGTTTGTTTTAACCAGATTGATTAGTGCTGTAGCAGCGACGATTTACATGCATTCAATAATTTCAATTCAGCAATAAAAGATTAAAGTGTCAAATACAAATTGGAAATATTACATACATATAAAAAAAATGGTTTATTAAATCAGCTAATATAAAAAAGGTTAATTGCAAATTCGAATTTAAAACCATGTAATGATGGATATTATTATAATTTAAAGTTTCAGCTATAATTGAATCAATTGTGCCATAAAGATAGTGCAATTGCTTTTACAGAAATACATTTAAACGGCTGTAAAACTTTGAAGTGTGTGAGGTTACAACATTTTTGTGGTAAGTTTTATTCATTTTGTGACCATTGTTATAGAACAAAGTTTTGAAATTGCTTTGGTCGAGCAGGTTACTCGCTGTAAGAATAAATTAAAATAAAAATAAATCTAAGTTGGACAGTTGACTTTTTAAAGGCACACTTACAAAAACATACAATTGTAAAAAGTAGAATTGTAATTATGTTTGCTCAACAAGAAAAAAGTTATATGTTTGCATAAATATACAGTGCTAAAGTATAAAAAATAGATTTCTAGTGAAGAATAATATTGGTAGAAACAATAATATTGGTAAGAACTGTCCTTTATTACAAGTGACATTGACTTTAACCTCCTTGTATCCTTGTCTAAAAGTATGGAATAAATTCAATAAAAACGAAACAATTATTTTTTGGGAAAAATCCTCGAACAGGTCGATTTTGAATTTAAAAAATACATATTTTAGCGTAAAATGCGATTTTCAAATGTCATTTGTTTTCGAGTAATGACGTCATCGATTTTTTTTTAATGGTAACACCATATTTTTTTCCTTGATTCTGAAGGATCGTTTAATTCTCTATCAGACAGTACTAAAATTTTGCCCTCTTACATAGGAAAGTTTTCGAGCAAATGACGATTGAATGTTAGAAAACGTAAATTTTATCCATAAAAAAGTAACAATTCTGAGGTATGTAAAATAAAATACAATTGATTAAATTTTATACTTAAATTAAATGTTCGAATTGCCATCCACCAACTTCTTGACAATACGTTTGTGAAGAAATTCTTCTTGCACATTATGAATTATTTCTAGGGTAACTCTGCGTATTTCGTCCCGAATGCGATTTTGAAGTTCTTCTAAATTACGTGATTTATTAATGTACACTTTTGACTTCAAGAATCCCCATAAAAAATAGTCAAGAGGTGTAAGATCTGGTGATCTTGCAGGCCATTCAATCGGTCCGCGTCTGCCGATCCACCTCCCAGGAAAACAGTTGTCCAAAAAATCTCGTACAGGGCGCGCATAGTGCGGAGGTGCACCGTCTTGCTAAAACCATATGGTATCGTCAGGAATGTCAGGGTCATTATCGTTAGGAAAAATTACAGCAAGGGCTAGAACAAGGTCATTTTCTAGAAACTCTAAATTCTTTGTCCTGTAAGGGTTCCTTCAAAGAAGAAAGGCTCTATTATTCTGTCGTCAACTATTCCAGCCCACACATTTAATTTCTGAGGGTGTTGGGTATGTGCCTCTGCCATCCAATGAAGATTTTCCCGACTCCAATATCTGCAAGGTTGACGGTTTACTGTACCATTCAGACAAAATGTGGCCTCATCTGAAAAAAGTATTTGCCGGTGTAAATTTCTGTTTCCTTGACATAAATCCATTAGAATTTCGCAAAAGTGTAAGCGGCGATCGGAATCATCTTCATTGAGTTCCTGCACAAGTTGAATTTTGTAGGGATGATATTTTTCCTTCCTCAAGATACGTAGCACTGTGCTCTGACTAGTGTCATTGTTTAATACAACCAATCGTGAAGAATTATGAGGATTATCCACCATACTTATCAAAATGTTCTGTTTCTGATTTTCATTAATGCTTGGACGTCTAGGTTTTGGAATATTTACATCATTGCCAGTTTCTCTCAATTTAGACTCTACCTTACTGACTATTGATTGGCTGATAGGGCGATCTGGATATTTTTCATTAAATAAATAGCAAACTTCCTGCTGAGTTCTAGTCATATTCCCGCATTCGATAAGAATTAAAATTTCAATTCTTTGAGTAACAGTTAAATGTGCCATAATACTTTAAATTGAATAATAATTTCTATGTCGCTTACAATACTTATTACAAAGTCGGTGTGACAATGACACTTTGCAAAGATTTTCACCTACGTGATCCATAAAAGAACTATGGAATTCGAAAAACTAAACTTGATAACGTTTTTGCTTTATTTTAATTGATTTACGTTTTCTAACATTCAATCGTCATTTACTCGAAAACTTTCCTATGTAAGAGGGAAAAATTTTAGTACTGTCTGATAGAGAATTAAACGATCTTTCAGAATCAAGGAAAAAAATATGGTGTTGCCATTAAAAAAAAATCGATGACGTCATTACTCGAAAACAAATGACATTTGAAAATCGCATATTACGCTAAAATATGTATTTTTTAAATTAAAAATCGACCTGTTTGAGGATTTTTCCCAAAAAATAATTGTTTCGTTTTTATTGGATTTATTCCATACTTTTGGCGCATACTGTATATAAAAACAGCGCGCTGCTGGACATGGCAAAATTATCCCGGAGTGTCAAAGTAGCTCCTGTTTACGGTACTACGTCTACAAACTTTAATTAAGAATTTTGTTTTTAATTTTTTCTTTTTGACTGCAACATTTGTATTTCAGGTACTTCCTTGTCACAAGAAGTCATTAGTAATTTTTTTCTTCGACTTTTGCACTAAGCAGTAAGTCTATGTTTATTGTATTAAATTCTGCAGATCTATATTAATAAAATAACTGAAATACAACTAGAGCTACGGAAATAGAATTTAGTATATAGGATGTACTAATAACACCCAATTCAATAATAATATCGGCGACCTTGTCAATATTATCTTTTTTTTCATAAAATTATACGTAATTTTTTAATGAAACACGTTATCTTGATCGGGTGTTCTTTTATATACGCACACATGACAAAGGTTTGTTAGTGAGAGAAGTAACCAGTTATACAGTGCTTTTGAAAAGTAACAAATAAATTCATTATTTTTGAAATTGAGAAGTTTTTGAAAAAATCTCCTGGCACTTCGATTTTATTTTAAAAAAAGACACTTTTTGACATACGACCCACATGTGTGACGTCATCGTTGTTCGAGATATGACGTCATCGACAATTTTAACCATGCCATTTGAAAGAGCGTGTCATTCTACATACATACATCATGAAAAATTATGCTGTTACGTAACAAAAATTTCAAGAAAATAATGTTTGAAGATTTTAAAATTTAATTTTCACAATACTGAAAATGATAATGATATGTAAAAAATCGACTAAATTAAATGTTCAAATTGTGCACCATTGGATGCATGACAGTAGCCAAGACGATTAATAAATTCTTTTTGGACATTATCAATAACTTCAGGAGGTCTACGATGTATCTCGTGACGAATTCTTGCTTTTAAATCTTCTAAATTAACCGGTCTAGTAACGTATACTTTGCTTTTTAAGTATCCCCATAAGAAATAATCTAGGGGTGTCAAATCAGGCGATCTGGCTGGCCACTCAATCGGCCCCCTTCTCCCTATCCAACTATTCGGGAACAGCTCATCTAAATGAGCACGGATAGGTGTTGCATAATGGGGAGATGCACAGTATTGTGACAATTAAATTTTAAAATCTTCAAATATTATTTTCTTCAATTTTTGTTATGTAACACCATAATTTTTCATGATGTATGTATGTAGAATGACACTCTTTCAAACGGTATGGTCAATATTGAGGGTTGCTATTTAAAAAAATTGTCGATGACGTCATATCTCGAACAACGATGACGTCACAAATATGAGTCGTATGTCAAAAAGTGCCTTTTACTTCTCAATTTCAAAAATAATGAATTTATTCGTTACTTTTCGAAAGCACTGCGGAATGTGTCATAAGAGCAATACATTTAAAAGTAAAACCCTGTATGTGATACATATTTGCCTTGACATTTTAGTGCGGAATTGGAATATTACGTTCTCTTAATTCTTAAAATACGTTACTGATTTGTAAATTAAATTTTTGCGACAAGCTGGAGAAAATCTGTGTAATTATTGTGCTAAGCTGAACTTTGATATTATTGTTCTAGAATATTAAATGTATGTACAACTCATCTCTACAGAAGTATATTTTTAACGAAACCACAACACACACATACACATTTTCATCCATGTAAATCAATTCTGCTAAGCACTTGTATATGTTCCGTGCATTGTTACATACGAAACCTTCAGCTAGTTGGTAAAGTAATTCATTATAATTAAGCAAACTGCTAGTAGCTATGGAACGCTACAATATCAAGTAGAAAATATATGATATTGTGGTTGAGGTTCAGAGCATATTTCACTTGGTCGTAGAAATCCAGAAATTCTGTGTAGTTAAGTTGTCGAGTGTAATGGAACACCTTTTGTACTATTCTGTAAAGCTATACGGAGAAAATGAGACGTACGCTTCACGGATGTTTTGAAATGTGTACAATTCCATTTCAGGCATAGGCGTACGTAGTCGCGCTTTCTTCGGATATACGTAGGAACAATATAGGTTGTCTTTAGCTGAAGAAGCACAGATGATACTAGAAAATCTAGTAATCTAGGGGCTAAAATGTGACGACAAGGCCAAACATAATTTAGTTCAAAGTTACTCTATTTCAGAAGTGAAAACTTAAGTAAACATAACCTGTTTTTGAAATCAATGAATTTACTTCAAATTATAGTATAGTTGCGGCAAGAATTCAGACGTCTTACATCACGGCTGAGGTTACGCAATTGTTTTTATTATTTTTATAAAACACTCAATTTTTGCAATTTAGTGCAATATATAATGCAAACACTTAGTGTGGCATATAGTTTTATTACTATCAGTTGCAGTTTTTTAAATATTGTGATGAAAATGTAATGAATTTTTCATTTGTTCGTATGACGTAAGTCTTCTGAATTTTTGCCGCGTCTATACTCTAGTATCACGCAATAATTTTAGATTAATTAATTCTATAGTTTGCTTGGAAACGAAAGAGAGTAATAAAACCCCGAGATAAGAACCGGCCATGGGCGTGGTAATATTTCGTTTCAGATAATTATCGGGTAACACTAATGCTAACAGGTAATGGGTGTACATTAGTATATTTTACTGGATACATCATAGGGCAGGAGCCAGTGTATTGTGACAGATTAATCCAGTCTTAGAGCTGAATATACGAAAACCTGCTAGTGCAGTAGCGTAAAATCCGACTTGTGTTTAGTGACTATTGTGCCAGTGGATATAATAGGTTTGTTCCAAGAGTCAGTTTGAGACTGTTTCAAACTGTCACAGATATGCGACCAATTATGTTTTGCTACTATACTTTCAGCGATATCAAAGCAATATTCGCGTGGTCAAACAATCCCTGACAGTTTGAAACCAATTTTTTGCTCTCTACGAACAAAGCTAATATTGTTTGGGTAAAATGTCGAGATCAGATTACGTACCTGCTAAACGCGTGAAAAAATGTGCGCTGTCTCAGAATTAGAAGATTATTATATTAAATGTATTTAATGCATTAAAACACCAAAATCCTACCAACAGTGTTGACGACATCGTGGAAAAGTGTTCCAAAATTACAGGGATTGGAAAATCGACTATCTACAGACTTTTAAAGGGAACAAAAAATGAACAAGATACTGTAAATCCCTCAAAACCGTCTACAGGGAGGTCAAAAGTCGTTATAGATGATTTCTTCAAAAATGTCATTCGCAGAAAAGTATACTCATTTTATTTTAAAAAGGAAATACCAACGCTAAACAAAATGTTAAGTGAACTTTCAGAGGACAACGATTTTCCAAAAACCAGTAGAAGCAAATTATGGTTCATCTTACGAAAGTTGAATTTTTGCTGGGAAAAGCAGAACAGGAAGTCAGTTCTTATCGATAAAGATGAAATTATTTGTTGGCGAAGATCCTACTTAAAATCAAATTTCGTGACGAAGGGAGGAATATTTATTATCTAGACGAAACTTGGGTCAACGAGGGATACACTGTAACAAAAGTATGGCAAGATAAAAATGTAAAAAGTTTTCGACAAGCATTTTTGGATGGACTTTCAACAGGGTTCAAGGCACCTTCAGGTAAAGGGCGAAGATTAATAGTGACACATATAGGTAGTGCTAGTGGTTTTGTAGATGGCGGTTTACTTTTATTTGAATCTAAAAATGCAGGTGACTATCATGAAGACATGAACGCAGATGTTTTCGAAGAGTAATTTACACAGATGTTGGATCTTATTCCTCCGGGGTCTGTAATTGTCATGGATAATGCCAGTTATCATTCACGCCTACGGCTACTTGGAATAAAACCGATATAATTTAATGGTTATTCGGAAAAAACATTTCTTTTGAAACAAATATGGTGAAAAAGGATCTTAATAAAGATCAGAAAAAATATGTTATCGATGAAATGGCAACAAATCGCCAAATAACGGTACTACGGTTACCACCTTATCACTGTGAACTTAACCCAATTGAATTAGTCTGGGCGCAGGTAAAAGGAGATGTAGCGCGAAATAATACGACGTTTAAATTAAGTGACGTGAAAATTTTGTTAAAAAATTCCTTGGAACTAGTAACTGCAGATAACTGGCAAAGATGTATGCATCATGTATAAAAAGAAGAGGAGAAAATGTGGGAACTCTATAATTTAAGTGACGTTACTGTGGAACCTATCGTTATCAATCTAGGAGACGAAGATAATTCATCAGAATATTCAGAGGATCAATTTTAATATACCTACTTTTTTATTTTCTTTAATGTACATTTATACAACACTACATTTACTCATCATAATTTGAATTTTCAAAATGATACACTGTAACAAAAGTATGGCAAGATAAAAATGTAAAAAGTTTTCGACAAGCATTTTTGGATGGACTTTCAACAGGGTTCAAGGCACCTTCAGGTAAAGGGCGAAGATTAATAGTGACACATATAGGTAGTGCTAGTGGTTTTGTAGATGGCGGTTTACTTTTATTTGAATCTAAAAATACAGGTGACTATCATGAAGACATGAACGCAGATGTTTTCGAAGAGTAATTTACACAGATGTTGGATCTTATTCCTCCGAGGTCTGTAATTGTCATGGATAATGCCAGTTATCATTCACGCCTACAGCTACTTGGAATAAAACCGATATAATTCAATGGTTATCCGGAAAAACATTTCTTTTGAAACAAATATGGTGAAAAAGGATCTTAATAAAGATCAGAAAAAATATGTTATCGATGAAATGGCAACAAATCGCCAAATAACGGTACTACGGTTACCACCTTATCACTGTGAACTTAACCCAATTGAATTAGTCTGGGCGCAGGTAAAAGGAGATGTAGTGCGAAATAATACGACGTTTAAATTAAGTGACGTGAAAATTTTGTTAAAAAATTCCTTGGAACTAGTAACTGCAGATAACTGGCAAAGATGTATGCATCATGTATAAAAAGAAGAGGAGAAAATGTGGGAACTCGATAATTTAAGTGACGTTACTGTGGAACCTATCGTTATCAATCTAGGAGACGAAGATAATTCATCAGAATATTCAGAGGATCAATTTTAATATACCTACTTTTTTATTTTCTTTATTGTACATTTATACAACACTACATTTACTCATCATAATGTGAATTTTCAAAATACATATATTTTTGTGTGGAATAAAAGTCTATTCATTAAATTTAAATAAATATTTTGATAATAATATTGAATAATTTTATTTGAATTACTAAAAACTCTTAACCCGGTTATGATGCTTGAACTAGCCTCTAGTTTTGAAATGCTGATGTCATATTGTTTACTTATAAGAGAAATGGACTGAGAAATTGAAGCGGCATAGACAAAGACGTATTGTCGGGGATTAAATTTTAGCTACCTGCTACAATTTAGTACGGTTCGATCACACAAAGTTTTTTTAAAAGTACACCTCATCTATACCGATAATACATAATATAGAAATATTGAATATAAGCACCAGTACTACATTTATTTACGATTTGCATACATAATAAGCTTTTATTACTCTCTTTCATTTCTAAACAGACTATAGTGGCGTGGAACCAGTGCGTTCTTACTATTTTGAAAGTAATTTTGGATTCGGGAATGTTTGGCACAAAATCTGGTAGCATTTGTGCTCTTTCATTTGAATGCATCCTACATTACATAAAAAATGTTGTGAAGGTAAATAGGACCATAAATTACTATTGCTCAAAAATTAGTTTAAAAATTAATTTAGTGGTGCACGTCTGGTGCAGTTTATTTAATCCGTAGTGGCTTTCCGGATGGTTATCCTGTGACATAGGTAACTAGTCGCTGAGAGTAACAGAATTAACGTGCATATTCCTAGCCTTAACTGGAAATCTTTGACTTGTCCTTATTACTTATGAATGCCTCTGTAATACAGAGGGCATATATTCGAAACTATATTCTGGACTAGCGGTTTGTTTCAGCTCAACATAGTTTATTCTTTACTTCCATATATTTCAGTTTAAATAGAACGTTGTATAAGTATATGAATGATGATGAAGGTATTTTAAGCTAATATAAATCATTGATAGGAATTGTAGGAGATTTGATATATATTAGCTTAAAATACCTTTCTAATGCAGTAAAAAATTCAATTTTATTGTTATTAACAATGAAAAAGAACATGACCAATTAGGAGATAACGACAAGATGTGGATGCTGCGTCATTAGACATTATGTCTTCTTTGTTTTTAAAACAGAAGTCCAACGTTATTGGTTAAATTCGAACTGAATAAATTGGCGCGTATATTTAAATACTAAACACCAACAGTATATAGAGGATGATTCTGAAAATTTGGTTACTTACCAACGTCAGTAGGTACCTTTTTAAATATTTTCACGCTTCTGCCATTTTCAGTTATAACGGATTAATCTACGTTAAATTTTATGTAAATTTTTTTATACAATCGTCTATACCTAAATTCAGTTATTTAAAGATTTAAGTACATATACATATTTCATATTGCTAAATAACCTGTAAAATAATGAAACAATTGGGCTTATCACGTACATCAGATTTTTTGTCAGTTGCTTGGGCAGTGTCACTTGTATCCACTGTTTTATTGTATGTATGTATTTTCATAATTTAACAAAATGTATTACTTTTATTGCCGTAGAATTTAATAATCTGTATCTAAAATGTATATATGTTTCTCGGTATTGATAGCGGAAAACTGTATATACAGGGTTGATTAACTTTACACTAAGTACAGAACTTTTTTAACCACGTGCTCAGAGAGGCCTAAAAACAAAACAAAAATGATTTCGGAATTCTAGCTTGATGTTTATTAAACCATCTTGGTTCCTGTGATAACCATCGTCCGAGCTGCATTTGTTTTTGTTCCAAACTGTCAGAACACGTGCTGTTAAATAAAATGTCCATTTATTCTAATAAAATCGAACGAAACAAATGCTATTAGATACTAAAGAATAGAGAATTATAAAATCTTGTCCGATAACAACAAATTTTACCATTCCCTGCGCCGTAGTTGTGTTGCTGGTTGCCGACCTCACTAAACTTCAAACAGGCGAAATAAATAACGTCGCCGCGGACAAACGCCCATGGTCGTCGATAAATAAGGGTTTATTATATTTTCGAACAAAAATTATGTCCTTTTTAAATAAGTTTGGTAATATTTTGGAGGGTGATTCATTTAGTTTTAATTTTTTTCTATCCTCTTTCAAAAGATTTGTACTTAGTCATAATTTTAAAGCAGCGTATAAATAACATTTGAGAGTAAAACATTAGGGACACGTTAATTTTCAACAAGTAAAAATATGTATTAAGTATTCAATATAGTAATAGTAGTTTTGGCAATGCTAATAAAACTTTTCAAATACGAGATGTTGACCGTGCAGCGCCAGCAAGACTTTTAAGTGAGGATCTTGGAAAGAAAAATATGGCATGTAATATTTTAGTATTTAATTACACTAAAAGTTTCATTCATTTGTTATCAAGAAATACTGCTTTGTTTTCTGGGACTTAAGAAAGATTCATCAGTGGATATGATTCTTTTGGAATGCATATTTCTATTTTTATTTAATCCTCCCGTTTAATTAAAAAATATTTTGTTGTGAATTAAATCTAGTCATAGTAAAATAAATTACAGTTTAAATTGATTAATAGAATACGAAATAATTAATAGTATTTCCATTCCATTCTTAACTAATTATGCAGTGATTATGACATTTACTTTCGTGCAGTGTTAAATTAATTGTATATTATTTAATAGTTAATACATTAAATTCACGATTTGAAAGGTAAATCTGAAATTGTATTTCAACAATTTCTACCTGACGTGAATGTTAAGCAATTAATCTAGTCCATCAGCAACATTGCAATTAGCATATTTATAACATTTTAGCAATCAATCTGATTGCGGTGATCGCTTGAGCTGCCTCATACAAAATTATTGGTATATTATTGTAATGCAAATTTATCCTTTTTATGTGTGTTGGGCTAAAAAAGAAATAAATTAAATATGAATTTTTTAGCATTCAGAGCTTGAATCCATAATGTTGATTGTAATAAATACAATCCTTGCAGGGTTTTTAGTTCACACTTCAAAGATATACAGGATGTTCCTGAAATAAGTACATTCTTTCAAAGGGATTACAGAGGACATGAAAATAAACAATTCATTCTAATTAAAAAACTTGTGGTCTAAAGCGTTATAGAATTAATGAATTACTTAATTATTATGTGAACATAAGCTTTGTTCACAGAGGCAGTACTGATTTCGTTGCCAACTAATACTGGGCAAACATCGTAAACCACGAATTGGTCATGAATCAGGTGCTCTATGAACAGTCTTGTTAAAGTCAACTGTCATCTATAGCGATGGGGGCTAAAAACGATAGAATCTAAAAGTGTTAGTTACTAAGTAAAATTTAATTTAAATTTTCTATGACATAATGGCCAATTTTGTTACAGCCATTATCCTACTTGATGGTATATTTACTTTAATCGCATCTGGAAGTGAAATCCATTTTGTCTCCCTCTCATTTCTCGTTCAGGGAGGACTTTTCTACTGTTGAAGCTCTGTTAACAGTTATTGATGAGGTCGTTGATGGTTTTGACAACAATACTATTACCTATGCTTCATTCTGTGACCTCTCAAAAGCATTTGATTGTGTTAATGTTGATATTTTGCTCGTGATAAAGAACTAGGTCTTTTCCGATCTTATTTAACTGGTAGACAACAATATGTCAGTATTGATGGCACGGAATCTACCTTACTTCCCATAAATAATAGTGTTCCTCAAGGGTTCGTGTTAGGTCCTCTGCTTTTTTTGATATACATCAGTGACCTACCGAGGAATATTGGTGAAAGTGCAGATGATATAACTCTCCTCTCTCGAGGTAGTAGAGACTTGAACATGAGTAGCCTGGCTGCAGCAGAAACTTAGTTTTAAGCCAATCAGTTGAAACTTAATGTTTCAAAGACTCAACAACTAACATTTACCTCTAGTAAAGTTCTCTCTAAGTCTGAGGTAAGGTTGTTGGGTGTTACTTTGGATTCCACTCTGAACTAGACAGCGCATGTTGACACTCTCTGTTCAAGGCTCTTGACTCAAATTTTTTTAATAAAGCAACTGCGGCCTTCAGTTGACAATATTGTGATGAAAACTGTTTATTACTCTTTAGTACATAGTCAGTTATTATATGGTATTATACTTTGGGGAAATTCTAGAGCTGCCCCGAAAGCCTTTATTTTACAGAAGGCTGCAGTTCGCCTCATTGTTGGATTTCCAAGAGCAACTCCTAGCAGGGACATATTCAAGAAGTTACAAATTTTACCGTTCCAAGCCTTTTTATTTATGAATCATTGCTTCTGGTCCACAAAAACTTAGGAAATTTAATTAAATATTGTAATGTACATCAGTAAATATTGTGGTTCCATTTTCGAGAATTAAAATTTCTAAAGATAATAAATTACAGATGAGTCTTTATAACAGTTTTGACAATCACTTCAAGTCCCATAAAATCAAGCAGATGTCTTGCAAAACCTTTAAAAACTTTGTTAAATCATTTTTACTATGTCATTGCTTTTTCTCTATAAACGATTTTATATCTTATGTATGTAGATAATTTTATGTTAATATCTTTTGTCATGACTGAAAATGTACTTGTGTCTGTGTAGTATTTACTTTGTAAAGTTTTGATATTTGGTAGTTTTAAAAAGTATATTTACTTTAGTTATGAATTGTACATAGTCAAGTTTCCATGATATTGGGAATTTTTAATAAGGTAAAGCGGCATTTACATTATGCAAGTATTCGGATTCGAGTTGCTTGATGAAAACTTGTAAATGTAAAGATATAAGTATATGTGTTTTATAGTTGGTTACGTATGTAATATCATGATTTATCTATTCATAAGAGTAAAGTGAAAAACAAATGAAGGTCAAATATTGTAATGAACACAAAATATTAGTAAGAGGAAATATAAATAATAAAAGGTTCAGTGATTGGATGAAAAGGGAAGAACTTAAGAAAAATGTTTAGCATATTTAGAATACCTACTAAAAAAATATGAAAAGGGATGAAACTCACAGTCTAGACAAGATGATAAGCATTTAATTAGTAAAATTTCATTAGTAAATAGATAGATGTCAAAATATAAAATAAAAGAAAATTGTTAAAAATCTAATATATAAGTAAAGTGAATTTGTGTGAAGGGCATTAAAATATCTCATCGATATACCGTGGACGTTGCGTAAAGTAAAGAGGACAAAAACGAGAAAGGTTGTTGATTTTGAAAAAAGAATAGGGGACGCGAGAATTTTAGTTACCTAATTGACAAATTTTTACAAAGAAATATTAAGAAAACGTGAACCTAAGTAAGTCAAGAGACATAACCTCCAAGCGAAATCAACATTGTTCCTGTAAAATCTAATATCCCAGTGCCGAAGAAAAAGAAAATTAGATGGAATAACCATTTTTTCACCTATCACACCACTGAGAAAACACCACAAAAAGGTAAAAACTTGACTAATCAGTGTTTTAAAAGGACCTAAAAATTTAAAATTGTACTAATAACAATAAGAACATTGTTTTTTTTTAATTAATTATCAATTTAAGTTAGCGCAGGTTGCGTAGGGTAATTTAAATTTGAAAATAAAAAATTGAAAGCTATCTATTTAATAAAGTTTTGCGTATCATTATTAAAGAAAGTAAATTAATAAAAAAAAATCAAAACTTCACTGAACCGCTCCTGAGAAAAAGGTTTCTCATGACAATACAACAATATTGATTATCTTGTTTTAATTTTTAATTGTGCCTGAAGCAACATAAAACAACTTAAGAACTGTTTATTATATTAAATATTCAAGTGTTATGTTTTGGACTGGCGCTAGAAAATAAGGTAAGTGATAAGATATTTGATTGATTCTGAGCTATCCGAAACTAAACGTAGGGCACATAACAAACATTTTCACAAAAATTTGACGCATAACAATATATTGTTTAAATTTTTTTGTAAAAATCCAATCACTTTTAAGTTTATATGAGAAAATTGGATATATGTATTTTTGGTGTACTTGACTTAAAGCGCATTCAATGTTCAACATTATAAACAAATTCTTCTTTTAATTTGTGTATGACCTGAAATGATTAAAATATCTTAACTACTGACAACGTGAGGTTTCTCAAACCCCATCATTACAACATTCTGTATACATTCAGACAGCATTAATAATCATTCATCTCTGTCATAATTAAAATGTATGAATTACTGTGTAATTGAATGAAATCTCGGTTTATTTATGATATTTCAAATGTAGATATAATCTGTAATTAAATACGCAATTCAGATACCTTTACAATTTGTGTATGAGGAGAGAACCCTTTAAAAAACTGGTCGCCCCTCATGTCTGTATAAAGTACGTTTATAGTGCATTTCTTTGAGGACGAAGCTTTACATCGGAGTTCTTTGAGATATTATACAAGTCAGAGTCGCCTTTCAAGCGTATTGCGTTGGTTTTTTGTTTCTAATTACGAGTAGTCCTTGCTCTTGACAACTGAAGGAATGGAAACGGCACGTCTGAAGGGTATTCACGAGCTGTGTGTAAGCTCTCATCATTTTAAAAACGCTGAAATATGTTTTGTGTCTCAGTTATTTACTCGTATATTATTCTCCTACTGTTACCATCTATTTTTGGAAGGCGTCGCGATCTTATAAATATGTGCATAGGTACTGGTTTATTAAAAAAACGTAAATGACAGTTAGGTAGATAGTTTTTCATACTTATCATATATGAAATAGGTGTATTTTAAGTTAAAACATAAACATAGTATATTATTGTTTATCTTAACTAGATCACAATTTAACTAGATCATATTTTTGTAAATAAATGTGATTTTTGTTCTTGGAGGGAATTTTTTTGCCAACTGAATATATTCATCACCCTAATCCTTATAACAACCTTAACTTTAAAATTTCTAATGGAACCACCCCACTTGTGGCACATCATTTTAAAGCCCTTTTCTTTGCAAATACAGTGATACATCGTTTTTAGTAATCGGTTGATAAACTAACAATTTTTGGTCACAAGCCAAAAACAACGACTTTTTTGTAACAGTATTTTAAATAGAAACATAGTTTGAATTCGTATAGACTTTTTTTTGCTTCAGCTTTTTTATTTGTGACTTTTTTGTAAACTGATCGACACATCAATAAAAATAGGTAATGTGGTTTGTCAATTTTTCATTTTTAGCCAATAATTGTATTAAATCTCAACCGATTTCTAAAAACGATACATCACTGTATTCGCAATGAAAATGGCTTTAAAATGATGTATCACAAGTTGGGTAGTTCAAATTGGAATTGGAATTAGGATGAACATCGAGTTAGCCTGACTGTCAAAAAAGCTACACTATTAAGAAGTCCTTACTAGTCTCCATCATATTAAATTTTAATTAAATTATATTAAGTACTTTAAATGTATTCAAGGGAAACCAATTTCCAGTGACGTTCTTCAGAGACACATATCTCCGCAGGAAGGGCCTGTAGGAAAAAAAGTTATAGGAACTTATTATCTTATTTTTTCATGTTCTACCTGCACTCATTTTCCACATTTTTCCGGACACCCTGTATACAGCATTTTTTATCTTTATTTAAATTATAGCAATTAATTATGTTTGATCTTGTTTAGATAGTAAATCTATTTAAAAATTAAAAAAGTTGAATGACCCTAAAATATTAAGTATATATAGTCTATAGCAGAGTTGTGCGTGCTGACTTTTTAAAAAGATTACAAATAGTTATTTATTAGTTAGTTATATAGATAATCTTGAAACGAATGGAGATATAAAGTTGCATTAGCACTAATATAGGCATTTTTAGATTTGTTTCTTGCACTAAAAAATATACATGGAATGTTTATGCTTTGAGATACTTTTTCACAGTAGATACCCTTTAATTATCTGCAGATATTTTTTTTATTTATATGACTATCATATACAGTGTGCATAAAGTAAGTAATAAATTTATTATCTAAAGGCAAAAAATCTTTTCGAAAAAATCTTCGGATACGTCAACCTTTGCAAAAATATGCTTAACATGCTTACCTTTTGACGTTCTAGTCACCGACATTTTTTTCAAATGATAACCTCAATTTTTGACAGTGCCATTAGAAAGAGCATATTTTTCAAGAGCATATTGCAATATATTCACAAGCAATTTTTTCAGCTTTAATTAGATATATTTATACTTTTAATAAAATTTGACATCGTTAACGAGTTCTTTTCTGATATTTTTTCTTTTAAAAGTTATTTAGATGCAATAACATCTTTATACAATACTCAAATTTGCTATTTGTTTAAGCCTTTTTACTGCAGTAATTGAAGCACTTATTTATAGGCAGTATTAAAGTAAGAGGACATTTTTAATTAAGTGGGTAGTTTGAATAATTTATTTTTCTCCGAATGCAGTTACATTTCAGTTCTGACAATTTCTTGGCTTCGTTAATCAACTTGTTAGGGGAACCATTAGTAAATATCACTTACTACCGAATATAGAGCATGCGCCAAAAGTATGGAATAAATTCAATAAAAACGAAACAATTATTTTTAGGGAAAAATCCTCAAACAGGTCTATTTTTAATTTAAAAAATACATATTTTAGCGTAAAATGCGATTTTCAAATGTCATTTGTTTTCGAGTAATGACGTCATCGATTTTTTTTAAATGGCAGCACCATATTTTTTTCCTTGATTCTGAAACATCATATATTTCTCTATCAGACAGTACTAAAATTTTCATACTTACATAGGAAAGTTTTCGAGTAAATGACGATTGAATGTTAGAAAACGTTAATTTTATCCATAAAAAAGGAACAATTCTGAGGTATCTAAAATAAAATACAATTGATTAAATTTTATACTTAAATTAAATGTTCGAATTGCCATCCACTAACTTCTTGACAATGCGCAAGTCTGTGAAGAAATTCTTCTTGCACATTATGAATGATTTCTGGGGTAACTCTGCGTATTTTGTCCCGAATGCGATTTTCAAGTTCTTCTAAATTACGTGGTTTATTAATGTACACTTTTGACTTCAAGTATCTCCATAAAACATAGTAAAGAGGTGTAAGGCCATTCTATCGGTCCGCGTCTGCCGATCCACCTCCCAGGAAAACAGTTGTCCAAAAAATCTCGTACAGGGCGCGCATAGTGCGGAGGTGGACCGTCTTGCTGAAACCATATGGTATCGTCAGGAATATCAGGGTCATTATCGTTAGGAAAAATTACTGCAAGGGCTGGAACAAGGTCGTTTTCTACAAACTCTAAATATCTTTGTCCTGTAAGGGTTCCTTCAAAGAAGAAAGGCCCTACTATTCTGTCGTCAACTATTCCAGCCCACACATTTAATTTCTGAGGGTGTTGGGTATGTGCCTCTGCCATCCATGCAATCCATGAGGATTTTCCCGACTCCAACATCTGCAAGTTTGACGGTTTACTGTACCACTCAGACAAAATTTGCCAGTGTAAATTTCTATTTCCTTGACATAAATCCATTAGAATTTCGCAAAAGTGTAAGCGGCGATCGGGATCATCTTCATTGAGTTCCTGCACAAGTTGAATTTTGTAGGAATGATATTTTTCCTTTCTCAAGATACGTAGCACTGTGCTCTGACTAGTGTCATTGTTTAATGCAACCAATCGTGAAGAACTATGAGGATTGTCCACCATACTTATCAAAATGTTCTGTTTCTGATTTTCATTAATGCTTGGACGTCCAGGTTTTGGAATATTTACAACATTACCAGTTTCTCTAAATTTAGACTTTACCTTACTGACTGTTGATTGGCTGATAGGGCGATCTGAATATTTTTCATTAAATAAATCGCAAACTTCCTGCTGAGTTCTAGTCATATTCCCGCATCCGATAAGAATTAAAATTTCAATTCTTTGAGTAACAGTTAAATGTGCCATAATACTTTAAATTGAATAATAATTTCTAGTCGCTTACAATACTTATTAGAAAGTCGGTGTGACAATGACACTTTGCAAAGATTTTCACCTACGTGATCCATTTACGTTTTCTAACTCAATCGTCATTTACTCGAAAACTTTCCTATGTAAGAGGGCAAAATTTTAGTACTGTCTGATAGAGAATTAAACGATTTTTCAGAATCAAGGAAAAACATATGGTGTTGCCATTTAAAAAAAATCGATGACGTTATTACTCGAAAACAAATGACATTTGAAAATCGCATTTTACGCTAAAATATATATCTTTTAAATTAAAAATCGACCTGTTCGAAGATTTTTCCCAAAAAATAATTGTTTCGTTTTTATAGAATTTATTCCATACTTTTGGCGCATACTGTATATTTAGAGTTTAGTAGTTAGTTTAACATTATAACAAGTTCTATGCAGACTAATGCCTTGATCAGTATCACCTGCAAACTTATAGCAAACTGTCATGATTAATCGTTAACGGTGTTATTAGACATATACCAATTCTGAGCGTGTTATCTCTCATCAGTATGCCAACCCTGGCCGTTTGCTCTGTTACAACCGACAAAAGATCACCTGGTCTATATCGGCACATGCAGAAAACGACCCACTATACTGGAATTGGGTACTATTAAAAACCCAAACCATCGCCATCGGCGACTGTGATACTTGCAAAAACATTTTATAAGTTCGTCATCCTTACAATACAAAATGGCATAACGATAAATCTGACCCAGTGGAAAACAATCCAGTATTGTTTACGACTAAATATACTTTACCTCAATACAATTTCCTATGCTGAACAAGAAGAGAACAGCTGAATTGAATATATTAATAGAATTATACAGGGCGATTAAGTCATAATGTCATTAATTTTAAGAGAAGATAGGGAAAAATTAGTATAATACGAATACGGAATTAAAAAAAACATTAAATGCATATTTACGCCGAAAAAAATATTTTCAAATCATTATTTGAACTGTCACTGACCTATTGTCATATGTCATTAATAGTATAAATTATTTTTTAAAAGTATGCAATTAACATGTTAAATTTCAACATAAAAAATATTTAATATTGAAATTACAAAACCTTTCACATTTCATTACATAAATTGTGAAATAAAATCTAATACTAAGTTAAATTATTAAGAGAGGCTGAAACGTATTTTATATTTAAATGTAGACAGTAATAAGAAAACTCTCGCACAGTCAACAAAAAGCAGTCCGAGACATACCTATTTGACCTATCGTATTTAAGTGAATACCCTTGTTTTTAATATCTACTCAATAACAAGCGCTGTAGATCTGCAGAACCGCTGAATAATAACAGAAACAAACAATAATTAATTATGCATTTTTATAAACATCCGATGTAATCAATAGGAAATCATGAAAATTTTATAATAAATGCCAACCACAGTAATCAACGCCGACCTCAGATAGGCTGTAATCGGGACAGCTAAAAAGATGGCAGTTCAAATTCCCGTTTAATACGTTACCGGCAGAATAAGCCGAACATCGTTCGGGTTCGTTTTCCTATGCAGGAGAGCCCGCCGTCGACTGCATCTAGAACAGATGCATGCGACCCGACTTTTTTCTCTTCTTTATCCGATAGTCATTATTTTCGTGTGGTAGAGGTTGGTGAACTTCGTGTGTTCGTGTTGGGTAAAGTGACGTAGTGAAAGACTGCGGTTGTCTTTTATAAAGGTTGTATAAATTGCTATAATATAAATCTTATAGTAGCTTAAAATTCATATAACGTGGTTAAATGTCTTTATATGATACTTATAAAATTGAAAAGGGCCCACTTTTATAAAACACTTTGGTAATGTAACAGTTCTATAAAAAATGTATGCAACACTTTTAAAACAATTTTATACAGCAACTATAAAAACGTTATGTAGTCTGTATTTTGGTATTATTTAAAGAAACATATTTTTTAGTGAAGAATACTAGAACCAAATCATTTTAAGATTGGTGTATAACGCAGATTCATAATTATTTGTACTTAATGGCGATCATTTGTGTAAATGGTAGATAGGTATAATACTTGCAAATTTTATTGATAAACCACATTTGCTTTAAAATTATAAAAAATAAATTTAAAAAATATTAAAATTATGCTTTCTTTAATTTATAATATCGTTGTGTAACTGTATTTAATGATCTTGTTATAAAATAGTCTTCCAAAAATAGTCTGAGTTCATTCTGATTCATATTCACGGGAATATCAACGTATAAGCTCAACTTGATTCTGCTTTTAAGAACAAAAAAAAAAGGTGATAGAAATAGTATGTTTTATTCAAAATTATTTACTGTATTAAAATTTTTCGGGGCTTGTGGACTTACGGCATTAAGAGGGCATGTTGAATGAATTTTACGTCAGGACTTGACAAAATGCTTAATGAAAACCTTAAAAATGCAGCAATTTTTAAAGGTATATCAAAGACTATACAAAATGCATGCATTTTGGATTGCAGAAATTTGTCATTAGAAAAAAAATCTGTCACTTCAGTACCTAACATTCTGTTATTATAAGTATGTGAACCGGAATGGCAAAACTACTGGACTTCTATATAGCTTGAATACTCGTACGCATTACCGATTGTTATGAGTTGATTTGTTTATCTTTTGAAAGGTCAAGTAAACATTTTTTTTTTCTGTCTTTATTAGGCCATCCGAATACGTGGTTAAAATTAATGACGTTATAACTTAATTACCCTGTATATTTTATTGGGGGATAGTATTATTGATGTTCTATATATTATTTTGGTTTGTATAGCAATAATTTAGTTCTGTTAAATATTTTTTTCTCTGTATGTATTCCTAATCTAATTTAAATACAGTTCTGCCGGTTTTTAAGAAATTACAAGGCACTCTAACGAGGAAACCGGTAGTGAAGGCGATTTAAGGCAGTAAAAACATTTGCTTTCAATGTTTTAATTTAATTTGTTGGCCTAGAAAATAGCTTTATAGAATAACGTTAACACCTGTCTAGAGCAGCCGACAGTAGAAAGAAAACACTCCGCGCACTAAACTAATTTGAAAATGGAAAAACTCCCATTACTTATCTCACGGAATCGTTCCTCCAAAGAAAATACCACCGAGAAAACTACTTATTTCACCTTGAATTGAATCTGCCGGGCTTACATTGCAGTTCATTTAATCTCTGGTTGGATACAGAAGAAAAAAACCGATTCCAATTTTCCACTTTCATATTTAATGATATCGTCTACTTGGTGGGCGTCTTAAGGAAATGATTAGAATTCTGTAGCCATATTGAATAAATTAATTTCTATGCAACATCGAATTGAATTTTGAAATTCTAGTTAAAATATTAATATCGGTTTTCGTAAAAACTCGTATACCTATATGTATAAGTACATTCAATGGTATGCATATATTTGCATACATACAGTTTAAAAGATACATACACAGTACCTACGCCAAATTTTAATTTTTTTCTAGATTTGTATCAACATAATATCGGAGATCAACACTTCAACAAAATATCGGAGATCAACGCTTCAAGCAGAAGCTGAAAAATCGTAGTAGTTGTTTGTGTACTTTCATTTCTTTTGTAATTCCTCGAATTCTAAAGTAGAATCACTGACCTTCAAGCAGGGACTGGAAAATCGTTTGTATATACTAACATTTCATTTGTACAAACTTAAATTTCCTTTGTCTGAAAATCAAGAGTTGCGTTACTATACTAAGCGAAGACTTAAAGATATTATTTCGAACTATCAATAGTTTGATAAAATAATAAAAAATGTTTCCATTAAAAAAACTAAGTTAGTACCTGCTCAGAGAAAATTGAATGACCTTTATGTCCGAATATATTAATATTTTGTGGAATTCGAGAAGTTAGGCCGCTGTAGAAAAAATAGTTCTACACAGACGGAAACGCTGTATAGAAGATAGCTGTATTTTTCTTTCTCTTGCTAGTACAAACAAAATGTCTTCCACTATACAGTATGCGCCAAAAGTATGGAATAAATTCAATAAAAACGAAACAATTATTTTTTGGGAAAAATCCTCGAACAGGTCGATTTTTAATTTAAAAAATGCATATTTTAGCGTAAAATGCGGTTTTCAAATGTCATTTGTTTTCGAGTAATGACTTCATCGATTTTTTTTTAAATGGCAACACCATATTTATTTCCTTGATTCTGAAAGATCGCTTAATTCTCTATCAGACAGTACTAAAATTTTGCCCTCTTACATAGGAAAGTTTTCGAGTAAATGACGATTGAATGTTAGAAAACGTAAATTCGAATTCCATAGTTCTTTTATGGACCATGTAGGTGAAAATCTTTGCAAAGTGTCATTGTCACACCGACTTTCTAATAAGTATTGTAAGCGACATAGAAATTATTATTCAATTTAAAGTATTATGGCACATTTAACTGTTACTCAAAGAATTGAAATTTTAATTCTTATCGGATGCGGGAATATGACTAGAACTCAGCAGGAAGTTTGCGATTTATTTAATGAAAAATATCCAGATCGCCCTATCAGCCAATCAACAGTCAGTAAGGTAGAGTCTAAATTTAGAGAAACTGGCAATGTTGTAAATATTCCAAAACCTGGACGTCCAAGCATTAATGAAAATCAGAAACAGAACATTTTGATAATTATGGTGGATAATCCTCATAATTCTTCACGATTGGTTGCATTAAACAATGACACTAGTCAGAGCACAGTGCTACGTATCTTGAGGAAGGAAAATATCATCCCTACAAAATTCAACTTGTGCAGGAACTCAATGAAGATGATCCCGATCGCCGCTTACACTTTTGCGAAATTCTAACGGATTTATGTCAAGGAAATAGAAATTTACACCGACAATCATTCATAATGTGCAAGAATTTCTTCACAGACTTGCGCATTGTCAAGAAGTTGGTGGATGGCAATTCGAACATTTAATTTAAGTATAAAATTTAATCAATTGTATTTTATTTTACATACCTCAGAATTGTTACTTTTTTTATGGATAAAATTTACGTTTTCTAACATTCAATCGTCATTTACTCGAAAACTTTCCTATGTAAGAGGTCAAAATTTTAGTACTGTCTGATAGAGAATTAAACGAACTTTCAGAATCAAGGAAAAAAATATGGAGTTGCCATTTAAAAAAAAATCTATGACGTCATTACTCGAAAACAAATGACATTTGAAAATCGCATTTTACGCTAAAATATGTATTTTTTAAATTAAAAATCGACCTGTTCGAGGATTTTTCTCAAAAAAGAATTGTTTCGCTTTTATTGAATTTATTCCACACTTTTGGCGCATACTGTATACACTCAACTACAAACGATTCTCTATAAGAAGCAACCATCATATTTAATTACCGTTAAAGTTGAGAGATGAGTTTTTCTAAGATCCGATAAGTTTTTTCGATTTTACTACAAACGAAAAAACTACAAACGAAAAAACTACAAACATGTGTATATCTACCATAACCTGTAAAAGAATTACCAAAAAAGATATAGATTTTTTTTAAAGTCGTTTGGCGGGTTCACAGTGTTCTGTACTTATTGACAAATTATTGATAATTTAAAATATAGTATTAGAAAAGTATAAGATAAACCGAAACACTATACTTATTTTAAAAATATTCGGAACCGTATAATATTTTTTTGGTCATTTTCTGCTAGAGGTGACAATATGTCTGACTGTATGGACAAAATTCCTTCATTAGAATTATCTTAAATTTTAAAAATGAGGTTATGCTGGCTAAATTTAAACTCTTATGATGGCTGGACCTGATCTAATTCCAGGATTTATTGTTAGAGACTGTGTGTGTTATTATGATGCAAACTATTATGTAGGTGAGTTATTTAATTTTAATTTGAAAACATTCTATTGTCCAAATGTTTGGAAAAAAGTTATAATTTGCCCTGTATTCAAATATTGAAAAACATTAATCGAATTATCAATTATTATTATCGATTATGTTTTAAAAACCATGTTACATCTCTCACCATTTGCATAATCAAATTTCTGAATGTCATTGTCGTGGTATACGACGAACTATGCGAAGAAGTTTGATTTAGTAAAATATATATTTTACCTATTTTAAAGCAGTACAAATGGCAAAGTAAATATAATATACTAAGGGCAGAACTCATAGCCAGCACTTTACTTAAGTGTGACTTTTCATTTAAGTTATGTTTATATCAGATGCCCTTCAATATTTTGTTTCATATCTAAACTTAAAGGAAACTCATTAAAGTGTGGTACAAAACTATTAGTAAGTTGTCTTGCATTTTTATCTTGTAAATTTCAAAGCTAAGTGCACACTTAACCTTAAGTGTGATCTATGAATTCCACCCTAAAGTAAGTGCATTTATAGTCAATCCACGATAAAGGTATGAGAGATTATTTATTTGCAGTAAATTATGAATGAATTTGACGTTTTACTTGGTCATGACCAAAATTTTCCAATAGGTAAATACAAATATAATCTAATTGCTAATATGAAAATAAAACAGTCAAAATTAATTGTTCAAAAAAGTATGTATGTACCTACTTGTATAAAGAGCAAATCCATAAATAATTCAACGATATGGCAAATTGGTTGAAAATACACTGAAAAGTTAAATAATAAAAAAGAAACAGGCATACGTGTAACAAACAAACTAACACTATAGTATGTACAACCTTTATTTAAGCGCTTAGCGTAAAATTCCACTGATGCAATAATAATGTTTTGTATTCCATAGTTATTAAAATTACACAAACAAACTATACTTCTTCGAAGTACATACCATAACCTCACAAAACTTAATCACACCGTCGAATTGAAATGATGTGCGATATTCGGTACAGTTCGCCTTTATTTGTGACGCATTCGGCAGTAAAAAATGAACGAGTTCACTTACCGCAGCAACATAGTTGAGGTACCGATCTATACCGTTGTGACAATAAGGGATTCCAGTTGTGACAATAATTTTTGTTTCAGTAATCATATTTACCAACTGCAGTTAACCGGCTAAATAATTACAAGTACACTTACCGTAAGTGGATTATAGAATTGAGTAAAATACTTTACTGATCACAAGTGATGTAATTGCTTATGAGTGGTATCCACGTGTGCAAATGTTATTTTACTAGTGGGTAATATTTGATGGGTAGATTTACTATAAGTAATATTTTTTAGCAACAGTTTACTTAGTTTTTCTCATTGTACTATTTGGAACTATTTACTATTTGGTACTATGGAACATATTTTTTAAATTGCTATGAGCCTTAAATCCTGATGGGAGAAGCCTTTGAACACTCGTGGATTACATTTGGTCCACTGTAAATTTTCGGCAGCATAAGCCTCTTCTATCATGTCTACTATATTATAATATATTTCAATGAGTATCCAGCTTCAAAGTGCTTAGAACCGGCGTAGATACTAATTACTGTTCAGAACAGTTTACTTTTACAAAATCAATACAATTTATGTGAACATGCCATGTGCAAAATTCAACCATAACATACGATGTGTAATATTAAAATAATGCTTCAAAAAATATATTGCGCCCGCTGCCGCTTGAAAATATATAATATTATTCGCATTGTTTTTATATTTGCATAGCATAAAGCGTTTTTGGGGTTGTATCATAAATATTGCATCACATGATTTATTTACACGGTGTTAATTACCATATGTTTCGAATTAGATCGTCCTGATTTTATGGTTGGAATAGTTGACCGTTATGTGAGATTTAATAAGAATGTGAGGGAACTATGTCGATCATATTTATGGAATAAAAATAGAATTTTTCACCTTTAATTGCTCAAGAGCTGATCATAAAAATTTTTAAAACTACACAGAGAAATCAATCTGGTTTGTATAGCAGATATAACAAAAGCGATAATTGCAAAGGATCTTTAGATACAAATGGTATTGTTGGTTTCTTGTAACAATATTTCGCGTTTTAATATACCATGCAGATTATAAAGTTACTATTCCGTGTTATTATTGTAGTATAACCGTGTTACTACTTCCTTCTAAATCGACGTGTTCGTCGCCGTTCGAAATTTTCGGTATAAAACTGGAAAGGAATGTGCTAAGTGTCGTATTCCTTTGCCCTTCCCTTCTTACGTTTTTACCCCGCCGTGAACTTTTCACCATCGCATTGTGGTTTTTACACGTGTTGAGATAAATGCGAATCTACTATTAAGTGAAATATGAAATGTATAGAAAATTTATAAATTTCGTGGGAATTCGAGAATCTGGTATAAGTTTTCATTTTCAATTAATTAAATTTTTTTGCACAAATACATAGGTACGTATAATGAATGAGCATGATATCTTCATATTTAAGTAGTTTGTATCTAGAGATAAAATATGAAAAACAACATTGAAATAAATGTTTCCATTAATTAAAAATAAGTATTTGCGTTTTATAAATATTTCAAATAGTTAAACTTTTAGGGCACAGTAAAAATATTATAAGTATACCTAAGCAGGTACAGTATTTATGTTCTGGAACATTTAGGTTTTCAAATATACATTTAATAAAAACACTAAGTACTTGTTTTCATATTGGATTGTATATTGACTGTATAACTGGATAATAATAATTGCATTGTTATTTGGAAGGTATGCTTTATTTTTATTTATTTATTTATTTTTTATTTGTCAGTGTATATTATAATTTTTATCAGAGGCGTAATTTGTTAGGTAGATATTATGACTAATATTTTTCTTTTTTAATATACTTCAAAATTAATTTACCTACATATGCAAATAGATCATTAGAGACTTTTAAAACTATAAATTAATTTAAAATAAATGTAAAATATAATGCATAAATATTTATTGCCATACAACATTCTGCATCTAAATTGAGAAAATTAAATTTTGTTACTAAATAAAAGTTTGTTTAAATTGTGATTTTATTATCACATTTCTCATTAAAAAACATGCCACCCTTCGGATTATATAAAAACAATATATTATCATTTCATGGCAATTGTTTTTATTTATACGATTTTCGCGAAGTGAAGGGCTACGTGAAAAACACGATTTTTTCATTTTCTAGGAAAATGGGTATAATTTTTCTTTCAAATTTTACGGCACAATGTAGCACAGATCCAGCACAATAAAAAACAATTTATTAACATAACATAATTTAATAAAATAATATATATGCTATTTTAACAGCTATATTTTTGCGATACATATATACATATTATTATTTTAAAAGAAAATTTTTAAAATCCGATTGAAAACAAAAACTTTACTATGGTAAAATATAAATACTTTTAATTTTATTATTCTTGGCATTTACTTAAAAGAAAATTTAATAAAATAAAATTAAATAACTTTTGTAGAACAATAGTAATAAAAAATGAAACTGAGGATCTGAGGTTTCTGGAGAAGAGGGCGGCCACATGAAAACGAAACAGAGCCATTTTCAGGAACCGCATCAAGATTGTAGAAAAACGCTCAGATCCGTCGATTTTAGATTAAATGGATACATTATTTGCTGATTGGTCAGATTCAAACCCAAAAGTTTTTCTCGAGGTGCATACATAGCAACTGGAAAAATTAAATGTATGGCCTGGAATTTTCGGTGACCGACTGGTGAGTCCTTTTATCTACCTGGTAATTTGACTGGCCAAATGTATTTACAATTACTGGAAGACGCTATTGACTCTGCCTTGACTGATATTATTGAAAATGTTCCATAGTATGATGAAGATTATTTGATTTTTCAACATAACGGTGCTTCTCCGCATTGTGCATTAATTGTCCATTAGTATTTGGATCAACGTTTTCCACGGAATTGGATTGGGAGAAGTGGTAGCATTGAGTGGCCTCCATTATCACCAGATTTATCGCCCTTTGATTTTTTTTTGGGGATACCTAAAAAGTAAAATCTATAAAACACAGCCAGAGTCGCTGTAAGATTTGCATCAAAGAATCGTCGACGAATGCCGTCGAATCACTCCGGAAATGCTTCAGAATGTGCGCGAATGTTTCGAACAAAATCTTTATTCTTGTATGGAAACGGGCGGTCATCTGTTTGAACATTTAATCAACTAAGTAGTAAGTAAGTAACTAAACATAATTTAAATTTTAAAATGTATTTTTTTTTCAAAGTTTGGGCGGAATTATAAAATTTAAAGTCTGTTGTAAAGAGAATTTTAAGATCTTTCAAATAAATACACCCAATAAATTCCATTTTATTTTGATACATTTTTGCATGTTTACTTTTCTCGGTGAAAGTAAAAAATGATTAAATTTTCAAATTTATCTGATAAGTTTTTTTGGAGTTTCCATAGGTAGTAACTTTGATAAAGCAGGCTTGTCGGTGATATAAATTTCTAGAAGAACTAACAGATCCTTGCGTACCATAGTCCGGTATTACCAGACATGGACTCTGGAAGGTTATGGGCACAGAGCCAGACACATCGACCATCGTAAAATAAAATAAATTTTCACCTCTTATGAAAAAAATGTCTAAAACGAATATTTTTCCTACAAATACATTTCAAAAATAAAAATACAGCTATTTTAAAATGCAAAAACCGCGTTTCAAAATTGCAAACTAAAGTAATTTATTGTGACTTTTATTTATTGTGAAAGAGGAAATATATTTTTAACGTAATTTGTTTGTTATCTGTTTTGTATGAGTATTAATGTAATAAACAATAGAAGCTTTCCTAAAAATCTTACAAACTGTAACAGTAATGTGCGAAACATTGCTATAACTACATTGGCAATTTTAGAAACATTGTAAAATAGTAATGCAACAGTGATAAAATAAAATTATGATTTTTAAATCATATACCGAGTTAACTACCACTAAGTACAAACAGTTTAACCACAAGCTAAAGAAGGCTTAAAAGACAATCAAAAAATTATCCCAGAATTCTAGCTCGATATTTAAAATATGGTGCAAAACACTCTTCACCAAAAAACCAAAGCCTATGCATAAAGAAATCTGTATATAGAAGGCATTGAACACCTATTACATGAACTATGTCATTTATAAAAATATTAAATGATGTTCCCGGTTGCTTCCCTGAGGCACTCCAAATGTAGCTACGTATTCAACAGATTTAAATCCATTGAACATGACATACTGTTTTCTGTCCTCCAGGTAAGAAATGAACAGATTAATTGAATTTAATAACAAACCACACGATAATAATTTATGTAACAATATGCCATGATCAAGTCTATCAAATGCCTTCGACATATCAGTGTATACGACATCAATCTGGGACTGCTTGTCTAGAGTCTCAGAAATAAATTGTGTGACATTTACAAAATTACTGGTACTCCTTAATAAGTCCATGTTGATGTATAGTTAACATTCTGCTGACATGACGGTATAACCGATTATGCAAAAGAATTTCAAAGACCTTGTAAAAATTAGAAATAATGGACATAGGCCGGAAATTCGTAATATTAGATTTATCACTCTTTTTGTAGATAGGATAGACCTTGGATAATTTCCATATTTCAGGAATTGTGATCGTTTTGAAACATTTATTAATTAATACACTCAATGGACGAGCAAGAAAATATGCACAGTCGCATAATATAAATGAAGGAATACTGTCAGGGCCTGTCGTTAATTTGGGGTTCATTTGCTTTAATGCATCCCGTACCTCATTGAAACTATTTATATTTAAGACTGCTGAATTGTTTGTCACTATATCGTTAATATTGAAACTACTTGATGGTAAACAGGATTTGGCAAAGAGATCTGCAAATGCATCCATAATTTCTTGAGGCTTATTCTCATCTGAATATGATTATGACATATTGCTAAACAAAATCGATACTTACATTTTATTGTTTATTAAAGTCCAGAAGAAATTAATAGCATTACTGCTTTGAATAACGCATAGGTAGTCTAAAAAATATTATTTTTCATCGGATAAATAATATTTTAAAGGTAAAAACCTGGCAGATTCTGTTTGACTCTATCTAGTACATTGAATTAGCAGGAAAAATATGTGAAGGCGCTTGCCTAATTGGGTCCTTCACCTGGGACTAATTAGGGGACTACATAAATGTGACCTAACTGATGATGAATGATGGATGTTGCTGTTGCTGCACTCTCTCTTATAAATCATGCGTGCGGCAGCCCGGAAAACGTAAAGTATTAATAATGGCAAACACGGAAATCTATTCCAGAATTTTCGCATTCATCGCGTCTCCGTTTTATTGCAGATTTTTGCATTTTTACATGTTTCGAGTTTTTGTATTGCTCGTATGCATAAATGCATAACTCCGGTATGGTATTTTCAGTTCGAAATCCGGGTACCCTCGGCATGTTTTAATGAAATATTCCCGAGGCGTCCAGATATTTTTCAACAACAAAAAAAAATGGACATCTCTACTCGACGAGAATGAAACTATTGACTGGAATGATATACTTAAAGATAAAATATTATTATTATTTCTATTCCTATACTATTCATATACATAAAATAATCAAAATTGTTTTATTAATTTTGTGGCTATGGTTGGGCGAGTGAAATGAAGTAATATACGTTCGAAAAAAAAAATTGATCGTGCAATTGTAGATAAGAATACTTTTTACTTTTATTTGTTTATAAAAGCTGGTGTTAACATACACATACAAGTGATTACACGCATTAAATAACAGGAGTAAAGAACTTAATACCTACATACACTACAAATTAAATACCTAATTATTGTTATATGTAAACCTAAAGTAGACATATAGGTACCTAATTAATATAAACATGGAATAAAAACATTCATATTTGATTTACGTCACTCTTTAAAAAATCTTCATAATTATAAAAGCTTTTATTTTTATCCTTTTTTTAAAATTATTGTCTTCAAGAATGATGACCCAAGACTTAGTACTGGCTCGTGTTTTACTTAATCTTAGAAATTTATTGCACAAGTTACGCTGTTTCGGGTATTATAGAAATGAATTTCACTTCTGGCTTCAAATCTATGAATGTTGTTTTTGATATAAATAAGACACTGAAATATATACATACAGGATATTGTTAGTACATTTAAATTTATATAGTGATCTTTACAATTATTTCTAAAATCGAGGTTAGATATGATTCTTGTAATTTTTCTTAAATAAATATTAAAAATACTAAACCCACACAAAAATATAACATAAGCTGGATTATTTCAGTTTTTCAAATTTCGTAGGCTGACAGTCATAATCTCGGTCTTTGAAGTATTCAAACTCAGTTGGTTGCTGGCACACTAGTTTTTAATCAATGTATACTAGTCATAAGTTGATGTCATTAACCGTGAAATTTAAATTAGTTCTTGTTTATGTCGGTATGAACTGCAAAAAGTATACTCAATCTGTCATTAGGTAAGCAATTACGAAAATCATTAACATATATTAAAAATTATAGCGGACCCAATATGGAACCTTGAGGAACTCCATGTTCAATTTTCTTTGTAGATGATTTCATACTATTATTATTATACCATGTACTGTAATCTATTGTTCAAGTATAATCCCAATAAATATGCACTGCTTGATGAAAACCTACAATTATGTAGCTTGTGTAAAAGAATTTTGTGTGATACACAATCGAAAGCTTTTATTACATCTAAAAACTCACAAGCAACAATTTCCCTTTTTCAAAACTATTATTTATAGTTGATGTTAAACAATATATGGCTAATTTGGTCGATAGATTACTTAGAATTCCGAATTGTTGTGAATTGAAAAGACTACTAGTTTCAAAAGTAAATACAAACTTCCAAAAATTTATATTTCAATGTTTTTTTCTTGAAAACGAATAATAATTTTTTTATTTTTTTTTACGGATTCAGAATCAGTATCAAAAGAGCTTTCAAACTATGTACGACCTGCCCTATAGTGCCATTTGAAATATCAAAGTTGATACCTCGATCTATGAAGGGGTGGCAGCTACAAAAAATTAGTAATGATAAAAGTCGATGTTCTTCTCAAATTTTGTATCGACGTGTTTTTGGAATTATTTCAAACCCTCATATTAAACGAAATATTCAGGTGGAAAGTTTTATATGGGACCCCCTGTATAGTTAGTTGGCGTCAATTGACTGATTTTAAAATCAATAGGCTAATTTGTTCTTTAAAATTTATTTCAGTAGAAATTACGAATAAAAATCATAATTTAATAAAATATTACATATTATACTTTTCTCCACCTCCAAAAATATGGCCCTGTGTGCGAAAAGTCGTTGCAAAAGGAATGTAATAAATAAGTAATGCTAGCATAGCTAAGTGGGAGAAAAGATAAAAAACGTTAGCTTTGAAATCTTGTAATGCTGTCGTAAAAATATAATGTTACGTAAAATAAAAGTTGAGAAAAGGATTCTTGAAACTGAAAGATTACATTTTCTTAATTAGTTAAGTAACTTAAACTCTTCAGAATGTTGAAGTACCTGAAATAAAATTAGTTTACGTTGGTGTCTAGTATCCAATCGTTGTTTTTTGGGGAAGCGGGAGCAGTTAAATTTTACGCTGAAGGATGTGGTTCATGTCTCTTGCAAGTGTTTAATTAAAGATTCATTTAATGGTAAATAAATCTTGTCAAAAAATTCTGTAACTGTACAAAAGTGTAATTTTAATTTAGGCATATACATGGTATAACTTTAAATGGGGATTAAATTTAAACGGAGGCTATTTGTGACCGTTAGAAATAAGTATCATAAATTAGTTTTTTAATATGGTAGATACCCTATAATTTAACTCGTTTAAAGCTATACTCGCGACAAGAATTTAGACGAACTATATGCTGCACTAAATGTTTGCATTATACAGGGTGTCCGGAAAGTGATGGGACCCAGCTTAAACATAGCTTCCTGTGATCAAATAGAACTGATTTAGACAAACTTAGCTAAGTTCAAAAGTGCCTCGTTTAGAAGTTACAGGCCTTAAAAAAAATGTTTTCTTGTTATGGGTATAATTAATAAATGAAACGGCCAAACATGTTCAAATTTGGTACAGTTATGTTTTAAATAAGTACAAGCATTAGTCGCGTCCAATTAGCATTTCACTAACGTAACTTTTTGCGGAGAGGTCCGATTGAGATGCGGTTTTCAGCAAAATGTTCAGCGAATTTTTTATAACAAAAGGTACATCTAACCTCTGTACGCTCGCAAATTTTTAATTTTTTATTTAACAAATGACCCATTTTTGTTGAAAATATGGCAAATGTCACACACGATTCAACGAAAATGTCTGGAAAATGTTCTCTCGGGGGTTTTCGAGGTCCCTCTTTATCACTTTGGTGTTAGCTTTATTATTTATTGCTAAATTGTTGTAACTGGGCTAATTAACAAATTAAAAACTCCACCCCCGAAATCACTAGAGAACCGGAATTTTTTCCAGGATTTCTGGCTTATTAAGGCAAACCATCGGCACAAGGTTTTTGCAAATATAATTGTTTATTGTTCGATTGTTGCAACCTCGCTAATTAACAAAATAATAACTCTACTCCCGGAATCGTTAGAGAATCAGATTTTTTTGCAATAACTCTGGGATCATAGGGAGAACCATCGGCACAAGCTTGTTGCACGTCATTGTTTATTTTCCAATTATTTCAACCTGGCTAATTAACAAATTAATAACTCTACTCCCGGAATCACTAGAGAACCGGATTTTTTCAGGGATTTCTGGCTTTTTAAGGCGAACCATCGGCACAAGAGTTTTGCAAATATAATAATTGTTTATTGTTCGATTGTTGCAACCTCGCCAATTAACAAATTAATAACTCTACTCCCAGAATCGTTAGAGAACTAGATTTTTTTGCAATAACGATTTTGATCCTCGGGTGCTTATCACGTTATATTCACTGAGTTCTCCAAGCGATACGAATCGTTGGGAAGAAGTTCAAAGTCTCTTACGCTCGTCAGACGATAATTATTCATTTGTTAATTAGCCAGATTGTAACAATTGAACAATGAACAATTGTATTTGCAAAACTCTTGTGCCGATGGTTCGCCTTAAAAAGCCAGAAATCCCGGAAAAAATCCGGTTCTCTAGTGATTCCGGGGGGTAGAGTTATTAATTTGTTAATTAGCCAGGTTGCAACAATTGGAAAATAAACAATGACGCGCAACAACATTGTGCCAATGGTTCTCCCCATGATCCCAGAGTTATTGCAAAAAAATCTGGTCCTCTAACGATTCCGGTAGTAGAGTTATTAATTTGTTAATTAGCGAGGTTGAAACAATCGAACAATAATATCGTTGTGTAGTTGTGCAAAGTGTAAATGTAATGTGTAAATAATTTCAAATTATTAGTATTATTTTGTCAAATTTTGAAAACATACCTCAATATAAACAGTTTTCCAACACAGAACGGCAGATATGATTGCTGTTTACTGTCAAAATCAATTTGATGGCGGAGCTACAGAAAGAAGGTAGAGTTACATGGATAGCTTTTCTACGCAAAATTAATTTCGTCATCCGTCAAGCGTATCAGAATAGGACTAAACTACCAAGAGACTCCTTCGCAATGCTTGTACTTATTTAAAACATAACTGTACCAAATTTCAATATGATTGGACGTTTCGTTTGTTAATTATGCCCATAACAAGAAAACAATTTTTTTTTAAACCCTGTAACTTCTAAATGAAGCACTTTTGGACTAAGCTAAATTTGTCTAAATCGGTTCTATTTGATTACAGGAAGCTATGCTCAAGCTGGGTCCCATTACTTTCTGGACACCCCGTATATTGCACTAAATTGTAAAATATGATTGTTTCTAACGCCACCAAATTCAAAAATTATATTGACAATAAAAACAATTGCATAACTTTAGCAGTGACGTAAGACGTCTGAATTCTTGCCGCGACTATATTCAGATAATGATGTGCACTCAAATTTGTAGTATCCTTTTGGATGCTACACACTGCTACAAATATGGATGCAATTGGAAAATTTTAAACCACATCAGCACGGAGGTTTATACATTTGAATTGTGCAAATTCCCTAGTTTTGTCTTAAACGGTTTTTAATAATTTTGAAAAGTTTTGTACCAAATTTATATATTTTTTTCCATAACTTTTTAGGTAATTTACCATTTTATTTCCAGTATATATTTATATTAAATACAATAATAGTGTTAGATACTGACGTATTCCTAATTTTATTCTACATCTGTTACTGTCAAGATCCAATATGACGCTTATACAGAAAAACAGAATGTTGCATAACCAAAACTAGTAGCCGTATAAATTTTCTTTCGAAGAAAATTGGTTTCTCGTACATCCTTATCATTATGTACCAAATTTCAGCTCTTTTTTACAATATTTCAGTAAGGGCAGCAGATACCTTGGATCTCTTTGGTTTATCTTGATGGCCATCAAAAAGCGCAACTTATTTCTAGTTTAAGTCACCCGTTACCGTTTCCGAGATGTTAATGGTGAGCCGTGAAAACGGACCACTCTGTATACTTCAGAAATTATTTAATATTTTAACACTATTTGCACAAATTGTTTTTGTGGGTTTTGTAATCATTTAACAAATTATGTAAAAATTATGTACAAAGTGTTTCTTAAGTGAAGACGTCAAAAATCCAGGGGCGTACTTTGTGGACAAAAAGTAAAGGTTTTTTGTTATATACATGTGGGGTCTTAGAACAACCATTGTTCAGCTACAGCGTGTCAAAAATTAAAAAAAATCAGTATCTTAGCCGCTTGGGACAATTTAACCAAATTCAGTGTGCATATTTAGTGTCACAGTAGGTAGGTAGTTATGACACAAAAAATTACTGACTTTAGAAACTTAACAGTGGCAGAGATGTGAGTATCATCGATCATTATTTGCAAAAAAAATATATGTAGCACTCTGTATAATTTTACAAATAAAATAGGTCATAGGTAAAATAGGTTTTCATAGGTCAGTGATTTATTTGGTCAAATGCATTTTTACGATAATCATTACTTACTTAAAATAATAACAAAATAATTAACAATGGAATTACTTTACTATGATTTATTATAACAAATGGTGGAAATGGCCACCTTCAGTCAAAATACATGCTTCAGATCTTCTTCAAATTGCAGCTCGAATACCTGCAAAAATTCCAGGAGTAGCTCTTATCACATCACAACCTGCTATAATTTCTTGACGCAAGTGCTCTTCAGATTCAATGTGAATCTTGTAAACTAATGTCTTGAGATGTTCTTAAACAAAAAAATCAATGTATAGTTCGTATCGGGTGATATGGGTGGCCAAGTTTGACCTGGTTTTTGAATGCCTCGTCCAACTACATTATTACCGAATCTTTCAAACCAAACCAAATAACCAAAATGGAAGCCTTATCGTGCATAAACCAAAGCGCATAGGGAACATCGTCAAGTAGTTCAGGTAAAACGTTTTCAAGGAAATGTCTGTAGAAGACACCGGTTCTGTGCAAAAATGCATTTGACCAAATAAATCAATTTTGTTGTTAATCGATTTGGAATAAAAAAAGGGTAAAGAAACAAAAAGTGAAGATAATATATTGACGCATATGATGACATATTTAATTTGTAATATTATACAGGGTGATATATATTTTCTTTTGGTAAATAATGTTAAATGATACCCACATCTCTGCCACTGGTAATTTCTAAAGCTGGTAATTTTTAGTTTCCTACCTACTATCATACTAAATATGCACATTTGTAATCCACAGAATACGTCCCTGGATTATTGACCTTTAGTTAAGGAACACCCTGTGTATTTGTGCAATAATACATTTTTCTGCATAATTTAATTTAGGTAACGTTAAAATTTGTAAGAAACATAATATTAACTAATTTTAGTTCAATTTTACATACATACATTTCTCTATGTACAATTTTGCTAATTTGAATATTAAGTAGAATTATTTAGTGAATTTTCCATAAAATGTAAAATAAAAATGTTTTCCTCTTCAATTCCATCCGTGAACACATTGTATTTTACAATTTCTTATCGTATTATGATTGACATATAAATGTATTTCTAGCTCGGAAATTATATACCCAAATTCCCTTGTTCTCCGTTAGTGAAATTCATTTAGATGTTTTATCTGTATGTAAATTTCGTAGGGGAGCACCGCGAGAGGACAATTGTGTTACCGACGTATTTTATATATATTTGGTGACATTATCCATTTAGATTTACACTGTAGGGTTTATTTTGCCGAAGATAATACCTCCATATGTATCCCATTTATCTGTAGCACACACAAAACGGTATATTTGGTTTCAAGATAAAAGCGTATAATATACCTTTTCAGATAAAGCCCCTAATAGCTGCGTTTGTTGGACGCGAAATTGTTTTGAGCTTTTCATTTTCATTACGGCTGCGGAGTTTCTTTTGTAATTTGGTCTTTTTGAGAGACCTCCACTAACGACCGTTCAAATTCTCGGACAACTCGGAAATTGTCAGGCAGTGGCGTCCTCGGGGTGTTCTAAATTTTCTAAATTAAAATAATAGTGCCGAAATAGAAAGTTTCAAACTAGAAATATATTTACATAGTTTGAAGGGTAAGGGTGAAATTTATCTAAATATTAAGATGTGTATTAGAGAGTGGACTTTTAGCAAGTAAAAACAGACAGACGACACCATTAAAAGTTTTCTATTATCTATTCCTTTTGTTCGATTTTGTTATAATAAAGGTATCTTATCTAGCACTACTTACAGGAAGTGTGTTTTATCGGTAGTGAGTGGTTATAATGAATGAAAATGTTGTAGTTTTGCCAGTTTGTAACGAAATAATGAAAAACGAATGCAAAATAGTGGAGCTAACTGAATTAACTGTTACTTACCTATCTATCAAGTTTCTGCATTTAGAAATGCTGCAAAAAATGACCACATGGTAGTAGATATTGTTGACAGATGTAAGTTTTATCTATGGATCTAAGCCATCTCAGTCGATACGTATCATGGGTGCCGACTTTCCGTAGGAAAAGAGGGTTTTTGCCCCATTTTTTAAATATCGAGCTAATATTCTGGAATAATTTTTTTATTATCTTTTAGGTCTTCCTGAGCACGTGGTTAAAATTTTTGTACTTAGTCGTAATTAACCCTGTATAATTGCAGGAAATGATTATTTGACAGTTGGCCGGTGATATTTTTCCAACATGATCTGTTTTACCTATACACTCAAGTGGTGTAGTTACTCGGTGGACAATGTATATATTTTTAAGAAAAAAAGTAAAAATTGACTGGTACTGGTCGTGAATCAATTGAGAAATTAGCAAATACAGATAAATTAAGTGAGCCAACTTACTTCATAAAATATCGTTGCAAGGAAATTCTAATTGTTCATAACAATAAATAGTTTAAATTGTCACTTACTTGGTTTGTAGTTTTATTGTTGTAATTAGTGTGTTTATTTATAAATTGCTTATAATGTTAATCATGTATAACAACACTAATTATTTCAACACCTGTCAGTGTTACGAACACTTTATTAGAATACTTTATTAACAAAAAATTATCAAAAATTCTGAAAATATTTTGAAATGTTACTGGTGTACGTACTTTTTTTCTTTAAAAATATACTCCTGCACCCAGCAACTATGCCACTGGAATAGATTTTAAATTTATGAGTACATAGAAACATAGTTCATATTGAAAAAATGTTACCGCCCAAATACTGTCAAATAAACTGTTCCTGTATTTAAGTTACCAATATAAAGAAAAAAATTATAAAATTAACAGTTTTTTATACCCAAAAATACGACGAAAAGTTTAGATAAACATGTATTATAAAATCATTCGTTTTTGACATACAGGGTTTTGAAAGGTTAGTTCTTGATGGCGGCTTTTAATTAGTATTTTCTAAACACATGGAGATAAATTAATGAAATTTGGCAGAATGTCATAACTCTTTTTGTAAATCTAAAAAGAACACAGCTTGTCCAGAGGCGGGTCCCGAGAGAGACAAATAAGATATATGCTGCACTCTAGTGTAACAAAATTCAAAGGAATGTGGGTGTAATTAAAGGTTATATACAGGGTGTTAAAGGTTTTACTGTCATAACTTCGATATAAGGTAATGATAAGATAAGATAAAGTATAAATAAACAAAAAAGTTTATTATCGTCGTTTAAAGTCGTGTTATTATATCAAGAATTTTATCGCAACGTGGCAACAGTGCGGTTTGTGGGTTGCCTGCCAGGTCCCAGCTTATTTTTGAGAGATGACAAAAAAACCAAAGATAAACAACTATAGTGAAAATTAATGAATTTAGCTTAGGCAACTACTTTGCAATTTTAATTCTGAATAGGTAATTTCTTAAAAATGTTTAAAGAATATCAAATATTAACGCTTTTGAGTCTTTACATGTTTGAATTATGTGTTTTCTTTTCAATTATAAAAATAGTTTTCACAAAGTATGTAGTTTGCATACAAAAAAAACTAGACAATGGAATATTTTTTGTGTGTCTTATAGTAATTATGACATTTATGTAAAGTCCCCTGGACTCAAGTTGTTCAATAATTTGCCTGAAGAATTAAAAACTATTGAGAATCTTGCTGAATTTATATCCTGGTTAAATATTATTATGTATTATTTTTTAATTAATAAGTATATGTATGACATTATTGAATTATTTTAGAGAGTAAGTAGTAGTAGTATTAAGTACATTTCGTCGTTAGAAAAATTAACGTTATTATTGTTATAGAGAATGGTAGAATTAATGATTTTTTTTATATTAAATATTTAAATTTTGATGATTTTTAATACTTAAACCAAATAGGAATTTGAAAAATAAGTAATAAAATCTTTTAAGAAGACACGTCGCAGAAATAATCATAACTTATGAGCAAAAAGAAATAATTGAAGTACTTACTTAAAATCAAAATATAATGCCATTTTTAAATACCTAACTAACATAACACAAAATTACAACATATCTTCAAAATGTCCACTGTTATTACACTACACTACATTTTAAAATTATAAAATTCTTGAACATTACAAATATAAATAAGAAATACAACACACTGTATATGTACGTTTCATTCCTTGATAAATATTATGATTTGACGAAACGGTAAATTTAAGGTACAATTCAATAAGTGATTTTTTAACGGCAAATTCTGGAAATTTAAATCCATCTTATTCTTACTGCAGCCGGTAAGGATGTTCAATAAAACCACTTTTTTGTACTCCACTGGCTTCTCCCTTTGAAGCCTCCCACACTTTAACAAAGCCAGAAGCGCTACAGAAGACGACAGGATTAGAGAAATTCGGATTCGGTAATTTAAAATCTGATTTATTCCAACTGCAATTCCGCTGCATTAAATCTACAGGTTCTTTCAAATGGGATTCAATCCTAGAGGATTTAGGACGATTATGTTTTACATTTATTTCCCCAGTTATGTATTTTTTTCTGTTCTGAAACTATTTATTCGCAATAGAGATTTGTCATCGTTTGATCGCTGTTTTTTGCGAAAATGTTTCCTTTTGGCAGAATTAAGTCGCGAATGCTTCTGACGAAGCATTTATTTATTTAATTCCTATTTATGCAACCATTTTTTTACAGAAGATATATTAATTAAGTATAGACATAATTTCTATATGTGTCCTCCAATGATTGCTGTAAATGAAAAAAAAAAAAATTGAAGTGAAATTTGTGCCATATATTTATAACAAAATATGTAACTATTATTTGTGACAGATCCTTAAATTTATACGGGGTGTTGCAACATGTTCAGAGAATTCTAGAGCAGATTCTGCATTAAAAAATATGAAAAAAATCCTATAAACCTAGGTCCGCAAATGCTTCGTTTTGAAAGTACAGGCTGTCAAAATAATATATGTTTTTATTGGTACTTTCTGAATTTTTCCTTGGAAATTGTTTACGTTTGGGTCAATACATTGAATTTCACACCCACCAGGGGCGTAAATATGGGAGAATACCTATTGATTTTTAACTAGAATATCTACGGCACTGGTTTTTCTTTTGAGTTTTATTTTATATCTAGGAACCTTATTTTTTGGAGCAAAAAGCTCCTCTTGCACATTGGTCATTTAGCAAACGGCTTTCGAGCTGTTGATAATTTAAAATATATGCTAAATAATTTTTTAAAAAACATTAAACATCTATTATCAAACTCCTGTATCTTGACTTCGATGTACCTACATTTGTATTAAAACGTATATGTCCTAATTTACAAGAAAATATGAACAATAAACTCACTTTGTTAACATTATCAATAACATATCGATATCATCAATTAAAAAATTTTCGTATTTATGATTGCCTAAAAAAATTATTATAGACCAGATAATAACAATGACAATGATAAGTAAAATGTAGTATTATCAAAATCAGATATAGATATACATATCCCTACGAGGGATACGTGTATCTGTCGAATGATTTGGTTTGGTTCAAGTATCTTTCGCTCTAAGGTTTCTCGGCTGTTAATAACCGGAGAATACACCAATGTCTTCAATATGCCCCCAGAGATAAAAATCGCAAGTATTTAAGTCTGGCGACCTCACTGGCCCCTTTGCTAATCTATTTTCCAATGTATAAAATGTAGATTTTCTAATCAAAAATCAATAGGAACTCGATGCAATCTATTATATACTAAAGTATAACCCACGTATCATAAGTATAACCCACGTATCATAAATGTATTGACCAAAATTTAAACGATTTTCAATGAATAACTTAAAAATAATCAATAAAAAACTTTTTTTTAACAAGCATTTGCGGACCTAGGTTTATAGTTTTTTTTTTCATATTTTTGGATGTAGAATCTGCTCTAGAATCCTGTGAGCAACATTTGGCAACACCCTGAATTAAAATTTATTTTTAAAACTGTAGTTTCTGTAGTAATTGTACAGCAAAAACTCAATACTATCATTACTACATAATTTAGGTACTCTAAGAAAATACTTTGCAAGAGTATAGTTATAAGCACTAAATGGAAAAATTAGTGTATCCAATTTTATTAAGCTATTATTTATTACTGCACATTTTTGAAATATTAAGATAGATCCGTTTTCATAAAAAATTAGGGTTTATATCTTTGAAACGAGGAATTTCCGTACCAAGGTTTATCCAAACGTCAAGAAAAGTTTGTGTGTACACTTCGTTACACTGTGTAAGTACACAGTAGTTTAGATTTTAGTCGAGCTTTATATGAACATAGAAAGTTTTCTTTTTCGAGATACAGGGTGTTGAAATCATAAAATGCAGTGACAGAGATGCGAGAGTCAGTTTATTGGAAGAATGTTTACATCACTGAGTTTCTATTTTCTAAATTCGGTTGAGTAATGTTTTCTATATTTCTGCACAAAGATTTCATTTTTTTAACTATTATAATGTTTCCCAATGTTATGGCCTTGTCTAGCTATTGCTATGCACTTCCCTGGCCTTAGCTAAGTATATTTTACCTCCCCTTGTTGTCCTCGGGCTAGGCTCTGTAGACGCTGGCGAGACACCTAAGCCCGCCCATGATTTCTATAGGAGGTTGTAATGCAATTACGTTACATACCGTTCGTCAGATAAAGGAGCTCCATGAGATATTCTATAGTAACCTATGTAACTGGTCACTTGCCAACTTTTCGCCGCTCTTCACTATCGACATTCTCCGTCCATTTTATTTTTAAAACTAGAATTTCTATAGAGATTTTTTTTTAAATACGATTTAAATAGTGTGTGAGAGAAGTTTAGAAAATTATTAGCGTTTAAATGTTTAAGTAGTATAGTTTACTAAAAAAAATATTTATTTCTACATTTCTGTTAACTCACAGTCTACTGTACATCTTTATTATGTTATACGTCAATGCAACGTATAACAATGTACAATCGTTTGCAATAATAATGACACTCTCTTAAAACAGTTTTTGAACTTCTGGAAGTTCTGAGTAGAAATTTCATTAAATCTCTATCGGTGAGTGAAACAACTAATAACTAATATTAAAAATATGAAGTAGATTTCAGTACAAATACATCAGAAGTTCTAAAGAAATCGCAAAATTCATTTTAATGAGTGTCATTATTATTGCAAACGATAGTACCTACTTAAACGGTACATTTAACTAAAAATTTCTATAGATGTGTTTTGTAGAACCAGGTGGTACTGCTTTTAGAGTTTAACTCTAAAAAATCTCGTTCTCTGAATAAAATGCAAAATATATATATGCATTTTTTAAATACCATGACAGAATTTAAAAAACACTCAGTGATGTCAATGATTAAATATGGCATTGGACTAAGTTTCATCAGTTGCCTTTCATCTACTAAAATCATAGATAAAGTAGTACTTTAACCGTAAGGGTAGGATAAAATTAAACTAACACTAAACTTAACACTAAAGATAGAAGAAGACCTTTATTTTTTAAGCAAGTACGACTAATTAAAACCTTTACGTCCTATTTGTGAATACAAATATTAATATTACATATTCTCAGAAATATGCATGCGAAGGGAAGGGAAAAATTCTTTCTTTGCTGCATCCAGGATACCGATGTATTAGCGTCAGCACATTATTAAGTATGCATTCTGATACAGCAATCTCGTTGGCCACTAATTCTTCAATGTATGTCACTGCTACCCCAACAAACAATTAAAGTCAAAATTACGTTAACTTGACCTCTGAATTGGTCAAAAACTTTTCATGACCAATTCCGTATAAGGAAAGTTTACCTATATTCGTTGGCCTTTTTCCTTATGTGGGGAAAAAACTAAAGTAATATGGAAGTTAATAATTGGTCTGCAAGAATTTTGTTCCAATAAGATAATTGGACTTAAAAGAAATACGGACCAATTTTATGTTAAAATTTCAAAATATAAAAGACATTATTACCAAGATATACCCTAATTATGCCCTTTATATGACATACATTTGCCAGAGAGAGACAGCATTATATGTTTGATTTTATACATTGTAATAGCGAACAGGGATAGGAAGAAAAAGAAAGACTATAAGTCAGGCTACTAAACTACAAGTACAGTAGGAGTTAGTAGGTATATTTATAGATATTTAGATTTTAATATAATAAAGTCTGTATTTTTGGTTTCCATTCATCAAATTGTACAGCCCAGGAAATTTTTTCGTATAATGTCATGACCAAACTTTCATAAAAATAACGCGCCTTTTAAATATACATTTTTACTATTGCTTTTTAATAATATTTCTATACTGAAAAATAACCTAAAATAAAAACTGAATGTACTTCGTGATAAAATGTGTTTAATAATCTTTCGTCATAAATGTATTAAGTAATATTATATGTATTAACATAATTTTAATGAGTAATCAATTAGAAATAATGAACAAAACATTTAGTGTTTATTACAACATGGCCGCTCAAATAAAATCAACTTTGAAGTCAATTTGTCTGTAAGTCTTAACCTATAGGGCAGATTGCCTATACCAATGTTGACGTCACAGCAAAATATTAACTTTGTGGTTGAGATTTCCTCCAAATGAAGATATTTTATGGTAATTTATTACCAATTAAATTATTACTAGGTACCTACATATAAAATTCTACTCTTGGATTTATTTGTGATTGAAAATTCAAATTAAAGCCAATAGTATTATGTATGCGTAATAACAAAAACAAAATTAATATTTTCGAACGGAATTCAATTCGAATTTCAATTCACATGCCCTACTGAAGTCATCTGACATAATAACAGTCATAAGAGTACTTATATATGAAGTGTTTATCGATATATTATCATTAGATTGATTTACATAATATGCAGTGTTGGCTTAAATTCGTTTTTTACAACTCTGTAATATTGTGTAGGGCTTGGTTTTCACTGCAGATCGCCCTAACACAAAACAATTTCTACGCGCTATTACATGAAGATCTGTCGGAATACATATACATATAACAAGAAGCTTGTTTCCTAAAAATTCTTACATCGAAGTATTATTAACAAGTAAATTTTTACCATAATATAGAACCATATTTCCATTAGGTTAATTGAAATGGTTAAATATTCTTTAGAAATTATCAACAAAGTTGAAAATAGGTTGATATTGTAATAAAAATGGAACTTAACCAATTGAAGGATTTAATAGGGCAAAATAACTAGTTATTATTTTTAACTACTAGTTGAAGACAAAATAAGTTTTACAATTTCGTAATAAATATGTAAATATTTACCTATTGTAATAATTTAAAAAAACCTTGGATATTGAAGACAGATTTCAAGGCGAAATTAAGTAAATTATAACTTCGTCTAACACGTTATTGGAATATTAGCATTTGAAAACAGAATAGGTAAACAATATGTAATTTCGAACTGTATAAAGTGACATATATTTCATTTTACTTAGAAGTCATTATATTACTCTTAATTAACAAATTTTTGACTAAAATTTTGGTGTTATAAGATTTTGTAACATTGAAGACTATTTTTATGGAGGAAAGTAGTAAATCTTGATCAATTTAGAATTATTTTTCTTGTGTAGTAGTCTATTAGGCTTAAATGTTAGTTGGGACGGCAGAAGGCTGCCAACCACCCAACCGCTTTATTGTTGCCAAGTTTGCACCAAAATTTGCAGTTATGATGGTTGTGGAAGCAATATCCAGTTTGGATTTCTAGATTTGGCAGCTTAAAAACTCAGTTAACCTTCTGTCGAATTTTATAAATGATTAAACACAAGTTAAACACTGCATTTTTCCGTCGATAATTGATGAAGAATTTTTTATGGGACACGTTCTGAGGGCGTAGAGCGATATATTTTCGTTAATCTTCAAGATACGGTCGCCAGGTTTTTTATTCGTAATACAGAACGACTGATCTTTCTTGGTTTTGTTTCCGAGAAGAGAAACAAGCATTACAGATCGTCAATGTTTCTAACTTCCAATCTGTGCAACTTATCCAAACGGCACGCTCTATGTAAAGCCATTATAGCTACAACCTGTAAACCAAACGAGTAATATACACATTTATTTTAGAAGTTATTCTTAGTTTTACCTTGACAAGGACATATTTATCATCTGTAGAAACTATTAGCTTGCTGCATCTACAGACAAAAGTTCAATTGAGATTTTAAGCAGCTCCTTCCTCAGTTCATCCGCACCTTGAAATATCGATATTTCCGTTCACCAATATGTCACTTTTACACATGGAATAATAATAAGACTATAAATATGAAGTCTGCTTTTTATTTGATTTTTCTGAAAAATTTGCTAATATTGTTAGCATTTTCACTTAGATCCTTAATGTTCTTTGAGTTCTTCCATTTTTGATATTTCTTTTCATAGGTCAATCGAGAATTTAATGGTAATATGGTATGGGTATGGCCTTTGACGTCTCAGACCAAGTATCGGATGTATTTATTCCTCTTTTATCACGTTTTCAGACATTTTTGTCTTCAACAACCACATAAAACGACAACAAAGAAGTTACAAATATTAACACCACAGTGACAACCCAAAAATATGACTAATAAAATTCCATAGAATTCAGTGCTAAGCTATGCAAAAGTTTTTCAAATTTAAAATCGCTTCAAATGATTTATAAATTTTTATTCATACGAAACTCGTTCTTATTTCGGTTATAGAAAAAATATTGTTTTGCAAATGACGATAAAATTTCATTATAGTCTCCCTCTTTTTCGGTCGACGATAAAATAACATTTTATCACCTTGTATAAAAAATAACTTAGTTTAAAAGCATCTCTGTCTGTTACCTAGTTATTTGAAGTATTTGACCCACTCTGTACTGATTAAGTATTTAATGAATTGAAATATATATTTTACAAATGGTTTTATAGGTTTTTTTGTCCTTGAATTATACAGTATGCGCCAAAAGTATGGAATAAATTCAATAAAAACGAAACAATTATTTTTTGGGAAAAATCCTCGAACAGGTCGATTTTTAATTTAAAATATACATATTTTAGCGTAAAATGCGATTTTCAAATGTCATTTGTTTTCGAGTAATGACGTCATCGATTTTTTTTTAAATGGCAACACCATATTTTTCTCCTTGATTCTGAAAGATCGTTTAATTCTCTATCAGACAGTACTAAAATTTTGCCCTCTTACATAGGAAAGTTTTCGAGTAAATGACGATTGAATGTGAGAAAACGTAAATTTTATCCATAAAAAAGTAACAATTCTGAGGTATGTAAAATAAAATACAATTGAGTAAATTTTATACTTAAATTAAATCTTCGAATTGCCATCCACCAACTTCTTGACAATGCGCAAGTCTGTGAAGAAATTCTTCTTGCACATTATGAATGATTTCTGGGGTAACTCTGCGTATTTCGTCCCGAATGCGATTTTGAAGTTCTTCTAAATTACGTGGTTTGTTAATATACACTTTTGACTTCAAGTATCCCCATAAAAAATAGTCAAGAGGTATAAGACTGGCGATCTTGCAGGCCATTCTATCGGTCCGCGTCTGCCGATCCACCTCCCAGGAAAACAGTTGTCCAAAAAATCTCGTACAGGGCGCGCATAGTGCGGAGGTGCACCGTCTTGCTGAAACCATATGGTATCGTCAGGAATATCAGAGTCATTATCGTTAGGAAAAATTACTGCCAGGGGTGGAACAAGGTCATTTTCTAGAAAATCTAAATATTTTTGTCCTGTAAGGGTTCCTTCAAAGAAGAAAGGCCCTACTATTCTGTCGTCAACTATTCCAGCCTACACATTTAATTTCTGATGGTGCTGGGTATGTGCCTCTGCCATCCAATGAGGATTTTCCCGACTCCAATATCTGCAAGTTTGACGGTTTACTGTACCATTCAGACAAAATGTGGCCTCATCTGAAAAAAGTATTTGCCGGTGTAAATTTCTATTTCCTTGACATAAATCCATTAGAATTTCGCAAAAGTGTAAGCGGCGATCGGGATCATCTTCATTGAGTTCCTGCACAAGTTGAATTTTGTAGGGATGATATTTTTCCTTCCTCAAGATACGTAGCACTGTGCTTTGACTAGTGTCATTGTTTAATGCAACCAATCGTGAAGAATTATGAGGATTATCCACCATACTTATCAAAATGTTCTGTTTCTGATTTTCATTAATGCTTGGACGTCCAGGTTTTGGAATATTTACAACATTGCCAGTTTCTCTAAATTTAGACTCTACCTTACTGACTGTTGATTGGCTGATAGGGCGATCTGGATATTTTTCATTAAATAAATCGCAAACTTCCTGCTGAGTTCTAGTCATATTCCCGCATCCGATAAGAATTAAAATTTCAATTCTTTGAGTAACAGTTAAATAATTTCTATGTCGCTTACAATACTTATTAGAAAGTCGGTGTGACAATGACACTTTGCAAAGATTTTCATCTATGTGATCCATAAAAGAACTATGGAATTCGAAAAACTAAACTTGATAACGTTTTTGCTTTATTTTAATTGATTTACTTTTTCCAACATTCAATCGTCATTTACTCGAAAACTTTCCTATGTAAGAGGGCAAAATTTTAGTACTGTCTGATAGAGAATTAAACGATCTTTCAGAATCAAGGAAAAAAATATGGTGTTGCCATTTAAAAAAAAATCGATGACGTCATTACTCGAAAACAAATGACATTTGAAAATCGCATTTTACGCTAAAATATGTATTTTTTAAATTAAAAACCGACCTGTTCGAGGATTTTTCCCAAAAAATAATTCTTTCGTTTTTATTGAATTTATTCCATACTTTTGGCGCATACTGTATATGGATCCATAAAGTTAAATTTATTTTATCATTATTAAAAACTACAAGCACTTTGTGAAGGAAATTTATTTTCTTTAATTACCTGTCAGCTGATACAAAAATGTAATTACGATTCTGAAGGACGTTGATGTCTGAAGAGGATAAAACTAAACTTTTTGATTAAGTTAATGGAAAAGTACAGGAGTTAAAAAGTTAGTGGGTTAGAAGGGTTCAATAAATATTTTTTCATTTAGTTTCCGAGTTACTGGAGCAATTATTATAACAAAAAGTAAATTAAATTACCGCGTCGCCGGGAATGTACTGTCTAAACGCGGAAAAATATTCAACCGGAGACGAGGACAGTTTATCCTTGGGTTTTAATTTAATTAAAAAGTATGACATTCTTTCTCTTAATTAACACTACAAAGTTTTGCCGAGTTAAAACCTAATTAGATATAAAAATTTTAAAGATAACACACTAACGGTTAAATTTTATATCAGGCAATCTACACTGAGAGAAGGTTTTGTTACCTCAACACAAATTTTGTTGCTTTGCAGTCAACCAAATCAGTGAGTTTATGGTTTGGCTATAGCCAAATGACTGATAAAATATTATTATTTTAAAATAACAGTTTTTTTGTTGCAACAAAATGCAAGGTTGAATTATAGGGGAATTTTGGGATGTATGCCTACCATAAGAAACACCAGGTTTATTTATTAACACTATGACCAGATTATGAAGCAGTAATTAATTTTTTAATCTTTGTAGTGTACTAGTTATTTTTGTAAATTTACAAAACTGTTTTACGGTAACCTAATTGGTTTTTTTAATGATTTAAAACATAGGTACATTTGACCGTTTAACCCACACTGTGTTGCTTTTGCTGTGGTATTTATGCCACACTTATTTAAGGCTTTATAACTATATTATAAAAACATGTTGGATATCTGCCTATTTTATTTGAATCATCAAAACAACTTAAAGAGAAGCTTTTATTTACTTTAAACAGAAATGTTTTATACACTATTCAATATGAAAATACACCGCAAATATTATACCGGGAATCGTACATTGTGCATGTTTCGTGGATCCATTGACTGCAATCAATACATTTGATCCAATCAGCAGTTTTCTTTGTAGCATAATAATTTTCTAAACATTCAGCACAAGGAATATTATCGTCTTCTTTATTAGATTTATCTGGCTTTCTATTTTTATCTTCGTTTCACTTGTCTTCTTATTCCTATTTTCTTTTCAGCTTTTTTCTTACCACTGTTTTTTTCGTTAAGGGATTTGCATCTCTTTTTCAACATACTCTCTTCAGATGTTAAAATCTCCGCAGATTGTTTTTTTTTTCGGTTGTGATAGTGGGACATTTGGAATTGGAAACATTTCTTGGAGATATTTGGATGGGGTTGGTTCCTCTGTGAGGGTATCTTCTGTAGTTTCAATGGTTGGGGTTTTGGCACGATTTCCGTACTTATCTGAAGATGAAGCTATGGTTATATAATTATCTATATTTTCAAAAAAACCAGCCGGTAAATTATTTAGATCAGCTTCTTGGCCAATTTCTATTGACAGACTTGTATTAAGTGCAGTTGTTTCTAAACTTGTGTGATTAACAAGTGGGTCCCCATTTTCCTGATTCACATCGTCACTCGTATTTTGCAGCAAGGTTACATTTTCTACACAATCGGTATTTGTCTAATAAGGAATATTATTCCGAGTACCATACTGACTCATTGATGAATCTGATATTTGGAAAAAGTGATCGGGGATTATTGCAGGATTCAACGGGAATATTCCAGTGGCTCGGAATCCCGAAATACCATTAGCAACAGTTGCAGCTTTTTCCCAAGCTAGTCCAATGATCTCACCTATATTACTTCTGTCTATTTTTGTCTAAGTTGTTCTGAGCATAAACTCATTTGCAGCTTGACGAAAGTACTCTTTAAAAGACCCCCAAAAACATCTATCTAATGGTTGGAGGGCTTGTGTTGTATGACTAGGCAAATATATTATAACAAGGTCGTTTTTATCTGCTATCTCTAACATGTCTAAGTTGCAATGGGATGCATGGCCATCCAAAATGAGAACTGTTTTTCCTGGAGGTAAAAAGTACTCTTCTAACCATTTCACAAAAATTTCAGAATTTATGTAGGAGCTCTTTTTGTTCATTATTATATCCGATCCAGGAGGTAAACCTTGTAGATATGAAGAATTTTTACAGGAACCCTTCATAATTAAAACAGGAGGAAAAAAGTAGCCTTCTGCATTACAACATCCGATTATAGAAATATTCTCACCTTTCTCAGCGGACGTAAGTACATGGATATCCTTCTTACCTTTAGTAGCAATAACTTTTCCAGACTGGTTATTTATCTGGACACCGGTTTCATCGATATTATAAATCCGGCCTGGACGATTTAAAAAGTCATGTTTTTCAAATGTTCGTGGAGCAGTTTAAAATAATTTTGGACTTCTTCACGGCACATGCCTTTAGCTCGAGCTAGTGATAAGCTCTCTGCTTGTCTAATAACTAATTGTTGATTTCTTTCTAAGAAAGAATAAAGCCAATGCCACCCTGCAGAATCCTTGTTTGAGTTACTTCCCAAAAAGTTTTTCTCTACTCCTATTTTTTTGCAAACTGAAATGCAAGTTTCATGACGGTTTTGCGAGAGGGTGCAAATCTAACTGCCTCTAATCGCTGTATATAAGCCACTACTACACTCTTTTTTCATTTTCTACCCCGAGAGCAGGAGGTTTCCCTAAACTAACTTTTTTCATGTTGCCTGTATCCAAACACCTTTTTAAAGTTCGGTGTGGTATGTTATATTGCTTACTAACTCTGTTTACAGTTAATGTACCATTTTTAACCGTCTCCATGGCAGAGCGTAAGTTTTCTTCACTCCACGTTGCTTTAGGGGGTGCGCCTTCTTTTCTTTTATATATTCTTGGCATTGTCTGCTAAAAAATAGGCAAAATCAGTAATCAGACAAAGCCTTTAATATACCTAGGTACATAGTATAAGATGGCATGTCTCCCACATTTTTAAGTAGTATATATCCTCAACATTTGGGGATAGATGCCTATACGTGTAATTTTTCAGCAAAATGCTTAATATAACGTTTTTGATTAAAAATAATGAGGTTAGAAGGATATTTCACCAATTTCTTTAATGACAACAAGTATTTAATGTTTTTTATACACAGTAGGTCTTAGAAACACATGCATCATTTTGGTAACAAACAGTAGTAAATTTTATACTTACAATTTATTAGCGTTTTCCTTGTAAAATGCACAATGATGATAAACAGTCACCTTTAGCTTCCTTCTTGTTGCCTCACGAATCAATGTTACCAATTGAAACTTATTCGCGCGAAATATAAAAATATTTATTAATGGGCGTCTATCCTCCACTTGCCATCTATACTACAATTCCCCTATTAAATAACTCCCTATGCTAAATTATCATTTGAATTACCGCATATTTATGCGTTTATGCGTAACTGGCTTATTCATAAGAATAAATCCTTCTTAGCCATTCCCAAATATAACTATATATTCATTACACAGCCACAATAAAAAATAATTCTCAGATATGGAGGTCAGACCATGCTTGCTATATGTTTTTGGGGCCCTTAATCCAAGGTATGTTTAACCTCAACATGTCAGAGTTTTTACCATAACCTCAAAAGCCCAATATTTTAGGATAACCGGCATTATTAAACACATATAACCCTCAAACCCATAAACCAATCACTCCATAATCCCACAATCCCATAACTAATAAAGCCAATAAATATTTTACATCACGCAATTTGTCAGTGCTCTTTAAAGCAACCCAATTAGAAAATGCAATAGTTTTAAAGATCTCGGGATAATCTTTGATAATAAGCACAGTTTCGTTGAACAGATCAATAATATACAACGTGAGGCATGTATAAATCTTGGTTTTCTTCTAAAAAGCTCGAAACAATTTCCTGAAACTGATACGATTTCCTTACTGTTCAACGCGTTTGTTTTGCCAAAACTGGAATATGGGTCGTTAGTGTGGTGTCCCTCTTATCAAATCCATGTCAAGAAATTAAGGAACATACAACGTAGATATGTTAAGTACCTATGGTTTAGAAATGACAATATTTATCCACCTCAAGGGATACTACAAAGTACTTTACTAAGTCAATTTCATCTTAATGGCATAAGCACACGACGTATATGTAATTCATTGGTCACTCTACATAAAATTGTAACCGGGAAAATTGACTGTCCAGACTTACTAGCTGCATTATACTTTCACGTTCCCCATTCTGCCACTCGTTTTTCAGGACCTTTTTATTTTCCCACCCCTAAAACTAATCTATTAAAATTTTCGCCTTTGTACGTAATGGATTTCAATTATCGTCAGATGCAGGATTCTGTGGACATTTTCCATGATACTATTAAATCCATTAAGAAAAAAGTTTTTACAACTTAGCAAATCATGTTACTTATATTTATTTTACTATAAATCAATTTGTTTTTTCTTTTATTCGATTTCTTAGTTTGTATTTCATCTGTAATTCTTTTGTTACATATGTATAACTTTTTTTCCCCTATATTATCTATAGATATACCAGAAGAAGAAAAAAACGTAAAAGAAATCCTCTGCGCAGATCATTTGAAGAAAATTAGTCTCGTTACAGCTCTAAAAAAGGAAATAAATAAAAAATAAGTATAAGTATCTCCGTAGCTCATCTATCATATTAAACACCATTTTAAGGGCTATATGATGTACAAAATCCTCCGCGTAGTGTACATTTAGTACGCTGCTTCAGAAATAACCCTGAGGTAGGGAGCGATATATCTCTCGAAACGTCAAACGTTGTTCGTCTAGTGACAACTGCCACGGAAGGTTATAAAACAAATTAATGCATGCCTATAAAAAAGCAAATTTATTAGTATTTTTTACATTTTATACTTAAGTTTACGAAAGTTTAGATAGGCTATATTATATCAAAACTGCTTGAAATCGAACTTTGGTCTATTTTGATATAGATATTATAGTCTACGATGTAGGAAGTTTTATTTAATTACATATTTACCTTGGTCTCGCAATACAAGACAAAACTAAGGCAAGACTTAACAGCAATTACAAAACAAGACAAGATTGTAAAAAATGCCTTGTTAGATGCTGCCACGGCAAGAAGTTTAACAAATATAAGAAAAGTTAATATTTGAATGAAGTATTTAACTGAAAAAAACATTGCGTTTCTATTGTAGGTACTTTATTTAAAGGATGACCAGCATATTAAATTATTTTTAAAATGAAAATTTATTGAGTCTAGGTTAACTGTATTAATTGTTAATTCACTGCCACTTGACTGAAAGAGCTCTGATTGTATTTCGCCTGTTTTGTTCATTATTTATAACTTATAAAAAAACTGGTCGTTTATATATTTTATAAAGTCTACCAATTGATAGATAGTTACGTGTAAGCTCCAAAGGGAATTCTAACCAACCAAGAGAACCACCACTGCTACCAAATTCGTAACAAAGTTCCATGTTTCTCATTTGTATGCAGGAATATTGGAAAATCTTGTAAAATTGACGTGCACAATCCAGCAAGAACAAGCAAGACTTTCAAATTTTTCAAGATTTCTTGCTGCCTATACTAAGCAACACTGCTACGATGTAGCGTTTTCTTATTTTCCTGACGGACACACGCACTGAATTCAGAAGGAGCAACTACAAATGCATTGCATGCGGAGAAATACAAACGCTGAACCAACCCCCATACGCATTCCCTCGGCCCAACATGCTCATTTGGTTCACTTACTCTAATGTGTACGCTACTAAGTGGTAATAATTGAATAAATTTATCTAGCTCTTCATTATAGAAAATTCTTCAGATCAATTGAGGATTTTGCAGCAAGAACGACGCAGCTCCATTTTATGACAGATATAGGGTTATGTGCTAGATAGATAGTAATAGACATTTAACATTCTTTGGTGCAAGATCGACGCAGATCCGATGATTTTATATATTTTAATAGCGCTACACATCATTTGATGCAACAGAGATGTAGATGCAAGGAGCTGCGTCACTCTTGCTCCCAACGCGCAACGATTTTTATTTTGATTATCAGATATTCCTTCTAGGTTACTAGGGTTACTACTGTTACTAGGTTAGTCGTTTGTTTGTTTGCATCACGTATTCGACTATCGTCTTCCTAATAATATTTGCAGTGATTTTGATTGTGTTTTAATATATTCAATATGGAAGTGTTGAGTAGTGAATCCGAACGTTATAGTGGTGGTTCTAGTGATGAATACGTAGCAGATACATCCGATAATACGTCAAGTAGTGAAAGTGATGATTTGTAGTTTAAAATAAAAACTAGAAAGTCGACTGATAAATCACAATGAGCTAGAAATAAACGGAAGAAACTGGAAAAAGATATTTTGATGCAAGAAGGATGTAGCTCCAGTAAAAAAAATTACCAACTTCATATTTATTAATTAGTATAAGTTTTATGGTATTTATTACACTTTACTAATGTTCTTTTGTAACTCGAAAACAAAAAACTGATATCTGATATAAAATTACTGTCTGCAACGTTTTTTTCGTTTTACTTAAATTAAACAATTTTGGAGCTGCGTCATTATTGCAGCAAGATCCTCAATTATATTTTTAAACTGGGAAGTATATTTACAGTTAATTTAGTAGTACAGCTACTTACAGTTCATTGTCCAAACCGTATCAAAGTAGATTGGCAGTTTGTCTTCTTGTTTGCACAATGTACAGGGAGCGAGAGTATATTTAAAATTTTTTTCTCTGACCAGCGATAAAAGAATTACAACAGCAAATAAGTCTTGAGTTTGTACATAATAATTACAAATACACCTAAGCAATACTTACTGTAAATGAATTTGTTAGACATCAGATTCGCCATAAATTAACGTGTCATGCACCTGGTAATAGTTACTATAAACTGTTCGTTTTTGTTTATGTATACTCACAAATATTAAGCAAGCACAGAAAAACGGAACGCATTAGCCACAATACTATTTTAGGTTAACAGTGGCAGGTGATAGATTGCAACGTTGTCGTACGCTATAGTACGTTACAGATTTAAGGTTTTGATGGGAAACTTCAATTTTTACTTACATTAATACTGACACAAAAAACAAATTACGTTACAGGACTTTTTACTTAACTAGAACTACTAAGCTTGTAATTTCGTAACAGTTTTTCATTTTCTTGCAGTTGTATTTTTATGTTTGAAATGTATTTATAGACCAACTATTTGTTTCAGACATTTTTTTCATAATAGATCTTTGTTACTTGGTAAGATATACAAGTCTCTTTAGTATCGGCAATGATATTTTGGACACCCTGTATGTTGAATATATCACGAATGTGAATAAATTTCATATTTCGTCAAAAAAATGTAAAACATTTACTGCAAAAATTCCATGCAACGTACGGATCCACTTTAATAAAATGAATATGAAATTTTTAACACGACTCGCCTGATATGGACTTTTAAATTTTAATTAAAAATTCAAATCAGAGTGCAAATGTGTACTAAAAAATTGCACTACGAACAAGCCGAACTTTAAATATTTTCTCATTTTAAGGCAAAACTTAATTAAGGGTACTGGTATTAAAAAGTTTCCAAGCTTTGATGAACTCTTCTCCCTTTTAATAAAAACTGTAATAAGTGGAAAGTGTCGATTTTTTTTATATTAAACAGGAAAATTTCTAAATGGAAGCACTAACAAGTTTAAATTTAGTATGTTAATCGAACCATAAGAAAGTAGATATTTTATATGTTGGCATAATGTAAAAGCTTTGGAACTTCTAACGAAGCTATAAAAGAATTAAAACCAAATAGAAATGTGGCGTTTTAATTTCAACTGAAAACAACATATACATAACATATAAGAAATTTTCGATAAGAATTTTCAAAACAAGTACGTGTGAAACAATAAATGTTTCCGCGATTCCTCGTGCTAGTTTCGGGGTTCTCCTCAATTTCATATAAAATTCCTTCTTCAAGTTCCGGTGTTCTTACTGTTTCAGGGACTCCTTTAGCAATGTGGTGTACTTTTAAATTTCGTGAAGACGTCCATGAATCCCAGAAAATATTCTCGGATCGGGTAGTATGCGATTTGGATACCGCTCTTGGTATATCCTCCTGGCTTTGTATGCATTTCCGTCGGCAAACCCATAAGTAAAATGTCAACTAGTTCACCGATTGTAAAATTTACCATTTTTTATGAAATTTTACCTCCTACTCTAATAATAATTTTTTAATAATGAAAAATCAATGTCAACTTTATTGCGAAAAGAAGCGTTAAAAATTATGACACTTTACCCAGCCTACTATTTTTTATTTCATTTATTTTAAGAGGGCATTTAATGAGCTTATCGTTTTTTCTATTCAAATATTCAATATCATGCTTACGTGAACGTCATTTATGAAAGTAGAAAATTAATTTTTGTCCTAAAAAAAGTGTTTCCACGCTTGGTGGGTGTCTACAAAATGGCAACAAAATATCAAAAGCAGTCTCAATGAACTTGGAGAAAAAACTTTTTTGGTTTTAATTTTTTTACGTGAAAATGGTGCGTCGTACGAGAGTAAGTCTAGGGACCGAATTTACTGTAAAATAAATGGAGATTTTAAAAATAATTTTAGTTTTAGGAAAAGACAGTGGCATACCATTTTTTTCTTCAAAAATGTTTAGTTCAAACCTCGTACGGACGTCATTGGCAAAGATTTTAAAACATTCTTAATGATTAATAGGTGTGTGTAAAATTTCATAAAAATATCTGGAGTGATAAGAAAATTATAATAAAAAAGTAAATTTTTTCTTAAAACTGTAACACCCTGTAGCTCAAGAATTAAGAGGTTTAGGACATATGTTGATATTAAGTTTTCTTCTTAAAATGACCGAAGGATTCACACCCTTAAATATCGGCATTCAATTAATAAATACCCTGTATGCATTGAAAGCATATTTTTAGTAAGTAATACGAAAAAGAATTATGAAAATTATAGCAAAGTATAGTGAAACTAACTCAGAGCAGCAAAACAATTGCAGCAAATATTTTACAAAAAAAAAAATCCATTCTTTGACATAGATTATACAGGGTTAACTATGACTGAGTACAAAAATTTTAACCACGTGCTCAGGGAAGCCTAAAAGACAATAAAAAATTTATTTCGAAATTCTAGCTCGATGTTAAAAAAATGGGGCAAAACCCTCTTTTCCTACGGAAAGTCGGCGCCTATGTCATCAGTCATCGTCCAAGATGGCTACATATGTCAACTAGGCATATGTTCTGTGCAACTAGGTACCATGCGGTCGTTTCTCACAACGTTCCAACGTTGCCGAAGATAGAAACAACGAAAGTAAACATTTTTATTAATAATAATACCTAAGTACCTGATAGATAACAGTTAATCCGGTTAGCTACAGTATTTTGCATTCGTTTTTTGTTCCTTCGTTCCAAACTGCCAAACCATCATTTTCACTCATTATAGGTCCGTCAGAATTACTTGCCACAAAATACACACTTCGCGTAGATGCAGTTAATAAAATTGCCCATTTATTTTAAGAAAATTGATTGAAAGAAATACTAACAGAAAACTTCGAATACACCCGTGGGAGTTTTTAATTTATAAAATTTTGTCCGATAACGGTCACTCCACTGCATTGCTCTCAACTCTAGGAAATATCTTCACGTACGTTTAAAGAAAATTGTAGAAAACTACACATGTCCCAATATATCGCAACCATCCATTATGTAATGAATAAAACGTTTAAAACTGAAACTGTCACTAAAAACGGAAAACTAAAATTACAATGTCAACGCCACCGTTCAGTCTTCGGTCCGCCTACAACGAGAACTTAATATTCTTCAGATAAATATTCTTATGGCAATCAATATAATCAATATTATCTTCTTTTATGTACGATCGTGGGTTTCTCCATTCTAGTATTGTTTTGACACTTCCTCCGTGACATGGGGTTACACGCACATAGCACTTGTCAGTCGATATAAACCTATACTGTGTTGTTGGTTGCATTGTTTCTAATACTCTACAAATGTCAAACAGCAGTAGTGGTCAGAAAAGTAATATTACAGAGCACTGTAAACGCCTCGGGAAATTTAAAATAATAATACTACAATATTATTATATGCAAACATGGTCGATTATTGTGTGGACAATTATTTTGTTAATAAAAATATCTTAGTTTAAGCTGTAGTAAAGTAGGCATAAATATATGTTTTGTAAAATGTAGATCAGAAAGAATGTAAGAAGAAGAAGAAGAAAAAGAAGAAGAGGTGTGTCAGAGTTGAGTTGTTGTAAAAATAGAAAGTGCGAAATAAAGAAAGTAGTAAAACGTTATTGGGTATTTATTTAATTAACAAAGAAAATATTACCCTAATAATTGTTAATATCGTTACTATTATTAGCTTTCAGTATTTGCTTTTCGCACATTCAAATTCGGGTAATCGCGGAAATTACGAATATGGTACTAATTTATGGGAAGTGCGACGAAAGTGCATATCGTGCAGCAGCAGAATATCAAATACGTTTTCCAAATAGACAGAATATGTCAAATCCTCGTACATTTGTACGAATTGTACAACGTCCACGAATGTTGTTTTACACGTGCTGGAGTTTTAAATACGTATGTACCTACCTAACTTGAAAATAAAAAAGAACCAATTTCATACTTTTTAAAATTCCTTGAAACTTTTTTTTACTTAGTGACATAAAAATAAAGCATTTTTAAACTAAAATAGATATACTTACAGAAAAAAAGTTTTTTTTTATTTATGAAATGGTCGAGGGAAACCAAGAGGTCCCCAGCAAGTACAACAACAAGTTATAATGTAAACAAGTTAGAAAACAGAAAATAATTTAACTTTCTTGAAATCTCCAAATATCAGTTCTGGAAGTATCAGTAAGGTAGGTTTTACTCTCAGTGCTACCATATCGTGTTTCTCATTACATAATCTAATATTTTGTAAACAAAAATTTTTCTTTAAAAGCGCCGTAAATCGTTACACGTGGCAACGCGGTGCTCTGTCACTACCATTGACAACTTTGACTTTGACTACTATACCTAACCTCGCATCTTACAGGCGGCATAGTCGCCGAGAAATTAGGGGTTAATAAGGTTTTGAAAACAATTTTTTTTCACTTTATGAATAAGTTTGGATTTTTTTTCAAGGGTGATTCCGTTAATTCTGAATTTTCCCTATCCCCTCTTAAAATATTTGTACTAAGTCATAGTTAACCCTGTATTTTAAAAGAAATAAAAACAAGAGAAATATACCTCTGTATTATTTTATTAGTAGCGTGTGCTGGTACTATATTACGTGTTAATTTCAGAACGCCCTGTATTAACTACCATCAAATTGTTGAAATGCTCAGGCATTATTTTTTAAAGATATCTTGCCTCGATTCCGCGGATTTGTGCCTAGTACTGATTAAATTCTCCATTCAGCGAAAAATTAAATATCAAGTACCTATACTTCGTCGATGGCATGGTAAACAAAACACTTCAGATCCGGGATGTTTAAATTGAGTTTCTGGGAACCCCAGTGTCGAATAATTATCCGGAGGTTCCGGAACAAGAAGCAAACGTATATTAAATCTGCCGAAAATTTAATAATGTGTTATGTATGTTGTCAGATACAGTAACATACGTGTACAGAGCCGTACTAAAGTGATTTATTTATATTTTAATACAGTTTATTAATATTTATACGTGAATATGTAGAAGCAATACGTTTCAGAACGACGAGGCATATTATAATGCACTCTACGAAGCATACATGTTTTCTAAAAATTTTCAATAACTCGAAAGCTGTTCACTAAACGACAAATGTGTAAGAAATCTTTTTTTGATCTAAAATAAATGAAGTTTCTAAAAATGAAAGAATAATCGAAAAAAAACAGTGGCGTACATTTTTGGTCAAAAATCAGTCGGTACCCCTACCATATCTGCGGCAATGGAAGATCTGGAATGAAATGTAGTATGTCAAATTATAGCCTACGTATCATAATCTATTGACCCTAGTTTATAATTTCCAATGGAAAGTTTTGAAATTTGCAGACTTAGGAACTTTTTTGATATTTTTGTAGAATCTGCTCTAGAATTATTTGATAAAGTTAATATACAGAATGAAAAATCAATATGTACACAAATATAATACAAAAACAGTAAGTAAGAAAAGCATAGATACAGGAAAAAGTATTTTGTCTACAATCACCTTATAATTAGATTTTTATCCACACGTATGAACCGTCTAAAGTGATATTTTATCCACTAGAGCAATAAAGTAACTTTATCTACTCCTATTAATTTATATATTAATTATTCAACTGCTTTTGAGCAATTAATAGTATCAATAAACAAATAGCGCGAGTTTTTATAGTGAGTTATTATAACTCACGCTGGGCTTCTACAATGATAATTCGGTATGTAAATAGTGTACGCAGTAAATTCTTGGAAATTTTTAAGCCGATAAATACGCTCCATTGGTGTAAAATGGAAAGAATTTTTAACAAGTGGAAAGGAATAAATAATTAAAAGATTTTAAAATTATTAAATTGCCAACGCCTCTCATAAGGCGAAACTGTCAATTATTATCATTGAGGGGACTAATGTCATTTGATATTTTAACAAAATAATTTTGACGTTTTCAAATCAATTTTCTTTCTCGATACTTGTACCTTAGTATTTATTGTTATAGTCGTAGATAAAGTATAGCATTCAACTTGCGGTAATGGTCATAACTCACTTGATGAATTACAGCTCTCGCCTGCGGCTCGTGCTGCAAACTTCATCTGCGTGAGTTATGACCTGCATTACCGCTCGTTAAATAATATACTATTATTTCACTAATAATGAAAAATTAATAGGTAAACCTATAACCAATCAAATTTAATTTATTTACTTATTAACATTTACATTTATAGTACCTAATAAATTTCATTTTTTGTTTTCACATTTAACTTCCTTTTCGTTAATAAATAACAACCCTTGTAGCTTTGTTAACATCATTTTCGGAACGCATACGATTTGCCGAAGATTGTGAAGAATTTGCACACGTTACTGTCTTTTCTTGTATAAGAAACAGCTATATTTTCCTTGGATTTTCGTTGCAATATCTCAACATAACTTTCTGCTACAGAGGAGCTCTTCCATCCACCATGCCGTGTAATTGTTGTAAGATTAGCACCTTTATTGGCCAATAGAGTTGTTGAAGTGTGCCTCAAACAATGGTCAGTATATCCTCCTGGATTTGCGATATTCAGGAATGAAGCAAACTATTGAAGGTCTTCGCCAATGTGTTGATTCCAACAGACTGAGAAGTACATTTTTGACTATCCTAGAAAATGTTTATTATACATATGTTTTCTAAATAATAATAAAATCTATTTGCTAGTGAATAATGATTTCATTATTCAATAATAATGAAATCATTATTCACTGATTTAAATGAACTAGGAATGAACTATCAAACAAAAATTATCCGATGTCAGCAATTGAACCTGAACCTCCTGTGGAAAGCCAAATGTTACCACTATATCAATTACGGCAATATTAACATTTTTCTGAACGATGGTAGAAGTTTACTAATAAAAGTTTTATTTACTTTTTCCACGGTCGGGAGTAGAAATCAGTTTCTATAACATCAAAATTAAAACAGAAGTAGTCGATTATTCCCAAGGGAGTATAATGCTCCCAAGGGAGTTTACATTATGGAGAACGTTTTTCATGAAAAAAAAAAGATAACATTGAAATTAGTTATTGACATTTAAATTAAATGTTACATTTGTACTATTTTCAAAATTAATATTAGAAGGAATATTACTTTCGCTTACATTTACAGTTTTTGTGATTGCGCTAGTAGTGGTACCTACTAAAACCTGATTAGCAATTTTGGTTTTATTTTCAATGGAGTTCTCGACATAACCCTCAGCGACTGTCGCTGATTTCCAACCAGCATGACATTTTATTGTCGTGATATCCACACCAGCATCTGCCAGTAATCTCGCTGAAGATCTTCGTAAGCAGTGACCAGTATAACATGCAGCATCAGGTAATTTTAAATATGAAGCTACTACACTCGGAATTTTTCCCATGGTATTCTTGCCAACTGGCTGCATTTTCCTGCTTTGTAGTACAAAAAAAGGCGCTTATGCTTGACGTGGGGAGGACGAAGGGACAGGTATTTTCGAAACAATTCAAGCATATTTCCCACATCGGTAACCAGAAAGGTTCGTGGAATCTTTGTCTTAGTGTTTGGAATTTTTACAATCAAGGAATAGCCTACATCCTCAATATTATCTACAGTTAAATTGACTAGTTCATCAGTTCGACAAGCTCCGGCAATCCCCAGAATTAATCCAACCTATAAAAAATCAAGATACTTAATAATTGAAATACCTAACAACAAAAGTAATCTTACCTTAATCATTAAGAATTCTTTGTCATCTGCACTTGATAGAAAACGGTCGATTTTACCCTTTGTCAATATTTTCGATTTTTTCGCTTGATATCCGTCACCGGTTCTTTTCAAAAATGCGATCAGCTTGGGGAATTTGCTTATATCTATGTTGTCGTAAATTATGAAGCATGACTTATCCATAGAATATTGCGTCCATAATGTGGAAGACTTGTAATTCTTTGCATTTTCACTGAAGTATGCCAACAAAACATTCTCGCTGTATACTTGAACATTTTTCTCGGCGCACCACTTTTTGAACCGATTGTAGGCTATATCGTATAAAGAACTTGACTTCGTAGACAGCAAATTACTTATTGCAATATTTGCAGCTTCCACAATCTCTTCTGACTCACAATTATTCATTGTGCACTAAACAAACTTTAAACTAAACCAAACTAGCACCTTAATTTGACAATTCTTTTTGCTTGTTTATTTTATAGTTATGACAATAACTCAACGACTACTAAATAAATGCTCAAATCCGAATACAATAATTCTGGTGCTACTTACTTCATAATGACAAAATATGTGTTTTTAGGTTAATGAGACCGTGGAAGAAATAGTATATACCATTCGGGAGAGATGCTATTTTGTCCTCGGTGCATTGTTCAAATTGCACCTCTGCCAAAATAACGCATTTTTCTCCCTTATAGTATAATGTACTATTTTTACATTTATCAAGTGAACGACAAATGTCAAACTTGAAAGTATGGTATTTTAGCAGTTTTGAATTGTATGTTATGTCCACAAAGTATAAACTACTTTGTAGTTGTCATATTCATATTGTGAGTGTCAAAAGTTTGCTAAAATATTGTTAATAGTCGTGGATAAAGTATAGTATGTATGTATATTGTGTGTACTTGCATACATTGGCTAAAATTACAACCATCATTATATGCTCGTTGAATAATATAATAATAATTAAAAAACGTATTTTTTTGTAATAAAATATTCAAATCTGACAAGAAATATTAATGAAAAATGAATAAAAACAACACAGGCAATCCTTAGCGGCGGTTGCAAACTAGACATACAACATACCTTTGTACGAAGAATAACAGAAGCTATCAGAAACCATCAAGCGCATCTTAGAAAATATGTTCGAAGAACACCAAAATACCAACGCTGATAATAAATTTGATGCTCGCAGAAAGTAAAACACTAATTTCCAGTTGGAATACCAAACCAAAATAATTCCTAACGAATTTTTGATTTGGTACATGTACAAAAGGACAAACGTATAGGTCATGTTATATGTGCTGTGTTATTTTGATAACAATTTTAATTTAATATAAAAAATGTTTATTAATTTGTCATATGGACTGTTAAATTTTCTGAAGAATACTATTTATTGTATTACTTATTAATGCACAATTTGTGTTACATATCTATAATTTACAAATAACTAGAAAGTAGAAGATAAAGATTTTAAAACCTACAGATATGCATTACTCCAATAGAGTATATTTAAGAAAAAAAAAATCTTTTTTAATATAATAGACGTCTGATGAGGAAATGAATTTGTTCACTAGAAAACGAGTTTTGAAATTGTACCTGATTATTTAGTTTTTTTATTGTAATTTTGCCAAAAAAAAGAAGTGTGTTACCGCAATATGATTACTGTACAAATACAAAAATTTCTTTAAAAAAAGTTTTCTTTTGTGAAATAAATACGCCTACGTAAAAATTTGCAAAAATTTTATAAATATGCTAAAGCGATCATTATAATGAAATTGTAGAATTACAATATTTTTGTGAAATTACTTGTAAAATAAGGGATAAATTATTACCCATTATTTTACAAGTAAAATTTAAAAAAATATATTTTCAATGTAGACCAAACTGTAATTTCTCAGCTTAAAATTTAAGATATCGTAAAGTAATTCATGATTAGAAAAAAGTAACGCACCATATTCGAACCTTGAGGACCCATGTAGGTTCACAAGGTTTAGAACAATTGAATGTACACCAACGAAAATATAAAATTGTAAATTTACACGTTGTTAACATCATACATTAATGTAAAACATACCAAATCTATACTGTATTAGACGATTCTTCATGTGAATACCGTACATTTACATCTTTCAGGCAAAGATGTAAATGTACGGTTAGATGATTTTTTATAAAAAATCAATGTAATACAAGACACAAACACAGTTTTACTATGAAAACATGTATATTCATAAGTAGTAATTTTCCATTACATTTGCAACATTACATTCTGGTGTGATATTTCACAGTATTGAACCAAGCAATAAATAACCAACAATCCATATTTCAAGATTGTTTCTTATTCTGGTTTCAAATATTATTAATATTCAAAGCATAAAAAATTAATAAGTGACACTACCAATAACAGTAGCACCAACAAAAACTGCGCATATTTGACAATAAAACAGATTTAATTTTCTATCTTACAAGTCTTACAATATATGCAATATTTAGGTAATTAAATCCAGCATTAAAATAATTCAATAGTATTAAATCTGCAAAAACGATTAAAAGTTAATTTAGCAGCCTGCACAAAGCACGTCCTGATTAAATCCATATTAGGTGCTCATTTTGATGTAGAATATTCGGAACGGCAAGTTAATTAACTCTAAAGCTTTTCATATTGGCTGTGCAAAACTAATGCATTTAACTCCGGAGAAGCTATGCGTTGTTTATAATTTTGTACTCATATTTTATGAGATTATTATGTGGATATCACAATAGAAAGACAAATTACGAAACAGAAAGTGCCTTCTTAACTTCAGTCGAGTCATCTTAATTAAATTTTATATTTTTAGAAGCTAGTGCTCAAATAGATAATTGCTATCATTGTGTATGTATAAAGAGCATTTTTGAAATGAATTGCTTTGAATATAACAATTATTTAGTTATGACACAAGGCTGTTGTGTTATAACCTGATTAATTTTTACATTATTATTATTATTATTATTATTATTATTATTATTATTATTATTATTATTATTATTACTATTAGTATTACTATTACTATTACTATTATTATTAGTATTATTATTATTATTAATTATATTACTACTAATTAAAATTTACTATAGTTTTCTTCTAAAATCTGCTCAATTTATCTTCATATTCGAAGATGCGTAATAATTATATCTCACTAATAACTTCCTCATTTTGTCTTTAAAAATGCTATTAAATTTGTAAATTTACGTCCAAATGTTTTGTTAGTGAAATAGCAGTTCGCAACATGGAATAATTACTCTAAAGAGAAGCTTTCTCAGCCTTAGCTTTATCTTAAAAATAAGCTAATAATATCCTTTCTTGTGTTGTATTGGATACTTATTTTTTGGCACCAGTTAGATGGTGGAGTAATTCGTATTTCATAGGAGATTCTGCTCGATATCTGAAGGCAAATTTACTTATGCTTCAAATCATAACTAGCACCGAACGGACACTACCTTATATATTTTTGGGAATTAATAATATTGTGTGAAACTAACTACTCATTAAATTATTTTCTTTAGATAATTATTAATTAGAGCTTTGTCTGTGGAATTGTTCATTAGCATACCTAGATGTTTGGTATCAGAGAACATACATATGACTTCATTGATAGGAATTGTAGAGGATTTGATTTATATTAGTTTAAAATACCTTTCTAAAACAGTAAAAAAATGTTACAAAATAAGGAATATATGGGTAGATATTGTGGGTGTAATTCAACGCATGTTGGGGCTTTTGTCCACTGAGTAGTTAGTTTCACACAATATTATTAATACCTAAAAATATATAAAAACTTTTACATAAAAGGTGAACATTTTTCAAGTAGGTATTGTCATATTTAATTCATTGACAGGATGCCACTTTTTGTCATTGTTGATATTTAACTTAATAATTTTAATTTTTATAATAATTTTTATAGTTAGATATTTGATTCAACTTAAAGGAGACCACCTGAAGAAGCAATCCTAAAAATGCAGAAATATTCCAGATCTCATCTATTGTGGTTGAATTTGTCGTGTTCCCACTGCCAAAAAGTGAAGTTATATATTTATAGTGTTTCATTAGCAGGTCAGTAAATTAAATTATTTTCTTTAGATAATTATTGATTAGAGCTTTGTCTGTGGAATTGTTCATTAGCATACCTAGATGTTTGGTATCAGAGAACATACATATGACTTCATTGATAGGAATTGTAGGAGATTTGATTTATATTAGCTTAAAATACATTTCTATAACAGTAAAAAAAAAAGAACACTACCTTAGACTGGAACCTCCAAAGAGTAGCTATTACGAAATCGCCACTAAATTTGCTACGTATTTTCAACTATTTCTGGTCACTTTACAGATATGTGACTTCTAAGTAACTCTCCTGGTTTTGGAGGCGTCTCAGTTACCAGTGGGACGACCTTTAAATTTTCAGAACTAGAGAGTGGCAAGTGATCGTAGCAGCGACTAACTCATGTTGCTAAAATATCACTTCAAAATTGCAATAACTTTTAAGTAGTTTTGATAATTCTCGCGTTGGTCAGGGAACTTTAATTGTTCGTTTAAAGTTGTAGAACTTATACGTAATATTTATTAGTCCAATAACGTAACCGTTAATTGTAGAAATATTTAGCATCATCACGCACAGGAACTAAAAAGTGCGTATCATCTCTTAAATTCACCATGAAGTAAATTTTACCATATAGTTTTCCAAAGTTGAAAACCAGCATCCTGTTCCTCATTGTGTAATGTCTATACCTATTCGATCATGTCACGTTGACTCAGATTAAATATATGGGTCAAAGCACCAAAAAGAATCCAAAGCATAAAATATGCAACAAGGATAGCAAGCAAAACCACATAGATATGTAATAACAAATAATAATGTTACTTGAAGATAAAATTCAAGAAGTGTGTTCCCTGTAAACGTCGAACGTATCGCATTCAGAATGATCAACAGGAAGATGTTACTAAGAAGTGACAGTAGAAACTTAACTGCTACTTTATAATAGCGCTACAGCCTTGTTCGATACTTTGTAGTAAATATTACTTGAAACTTTCATATTGGCGGTTATCATTACGGATAGACATTAGGTATTTTAGACATTAGACATTTTTATTGAAACATATACATTTTAAAGGCGTGTGCTGGATTTGGAAGTTTTATCACGTTTGTTAATAAAGTTTAATTCGTTTTAATTTTGGAGTTCAGACCACTGCATAATAATATTGATTTTGAGGTAAGCAACATACTAATATGAAAGAGTGGTGGAAGAGTGTTGTAGTTCCTTAAAAGTTACGGTTTCTACTCCGCGACGTCATCTACACGGAACTACAACGTCACCGGAACGTGGACGTACAAGATCCAGAAGCGTTGCCCGAACGTAGCAGTCACCACAAGTTTATTCTCCATTATTATCATAGGCACGTAATGCGAACATTTCTATTATCTGCCCATCGCTAGAGACAAAACACTTTAAACTACCGACAATAGTCATAGCTACGCTTCAACGGCTATTTGTACTAGTTGTGATAGTATATTTTATAATTTATATTTTTTTCGCAAAATCTTTTGCTTCGATCTGCAATATGCACATGAGTAAGGAGAGCTTGTATTATCTCACTTAAATAACTTAAATAAAATAACTAAATAACTATTTTTCTCTTTTTTCTATTTTGCTCACAATTTATTGCTGAAAAACACTTCTACAGTGAAAATTTCAGTTCAACTCATATGTTACATTTAGTTTTAGCCCAATAAATCGGTTAAGAATTCATAACATTTCCAACAATTTTACACATACTTAAATACATGAGTAAACTTATAAATAATCAAATTTTAAGTAATATATAACAGCAAACCTATCAGCTACCTCACTACTAATACAGGGTGTTAAAAAAAGATTGTAAAATATTTCAGGAGGTAATAGTATGAACCAAAATAAGCAGAAAAGTCTTAATAAACATGGGTCCGCAAAGGAACGGTTGCGGAGATATGGACCACTATTCTTTTTCAAACATTTTATTTTATTAGGAATAAACCGACAAAGGAAGCTTCTAACAACAAAAAACAAAGACAGAAGATGTTCAAAGTGCCTGCTCACGACATCTTCGTCTCAACGATATTGGAACTCTTTTGAAAACACCCTCCTTGGTTTGGATTTCTTGACACTTTTGATTTATTCGTAGCTGCAGCTCTTCCAGGCTATTTACATGAGTACCATACACTAATGTCTTCAAATATCCCCAAACAAAAAATCTAGAGGGTTCAGATCAGGCGATCTTGGATGCTATAAAACAGGTCCGGCTCTTCCTACCCATCTATGTGGAAAAGTTTGGTGTAAATGCTCTCTAACGGCCATGGAAACATTAGCACCATCATGCTGGAACCACATTTGTTGCCTCTGATTCAAAGGAATGTATTCCAAAAACTCATACAGTGTGTTCTGCAGAAAGTTGAGGTAAGCAGCGCCTGTTAACCGGTTTGGCAAAACAACAGGACCTAGAAACCTGTCACCTACAATACCCATCCAAATGTTTAATGAAAAACGTGCCTGATGTCCAGATTGTATTAGAGCATGAGGGTCTTCGTCGGCCCAAATATGCGTATTGTGAAAATTAAACACTCCAATTCTTCTGAACCCGGCCTCATCAGCAAAAAGAATGGTTGCAAGAAAACGAGGGTTTTCAGCATCATGACGTAGAAACCAGCAGCAAAAACCAAACGTGCTGGACGATAATTTATTGGAATTAAGGCATGTATTTGTTGTACATGGTATGGATAAAGCAGTTGCTCGTGAAGGATTCTCCAAACAAGAGGACCACTAATTCCTATCTCGGCTGATATTCTCCCCACATTCGTACCTGGATTCTGCTCTACCAGTGCTAAAATTTCTTCTTCTGCTCTAGGAGTGGATACCGACCTTGGTCTTCCGGATAAATGGCACTGTTTGCTCAAGGAACCGGTATCACGCAATCTTTGGTGAATTCTTCCAAACATGCGTTGTGAAGGAATCTGGCGATTTGGATAAGCGTCAACATAAAAACGTCGCGCTTCGATGGCGTTCCCACCATACATGAAATGCATGTCTGTTAATTCTGCGTTAGAGTAACCAGCCATAGCGAAAGATAACTTTTGCACTGAAAACAATTGTCAAATACGTACTGTTTATTTCACTAAACATCAACCAACTATTATAAGAAAATACACAACGTGTTTGCAAAATAAAAAAGGGGCTAAAAAACATAAAATATTCCATATCTCCGCAACCGTTACTTTGCGAACCCATGTTTATTGAGACTTTTCTGCTTATTTTGGTTCATACTATTACCTCCTTAAATATTTTACACTCTTTTTTTAACACCCTGTATAGGTAATTTATGTCAGTTATGTAGAAATGTAATGGCAGACACATGTGGAACTTACTTTTTAAATACTTAAATATAAGTGTCAAAATATTAAAATATAAATAAAATTGATTCTTCTTTGTAAGTAATTTCATAAAAAATTCCAATTTTTTTATATTTTTTTCTATTTCTATTTTTCTATAGCTAAGATTCGTTCATCTACTTATTAAGAAATTTCATAATAAAATTTAAACATTGAACACCCTGTATTTCTTAAACCAGCGACATTCGTATAAGGCGTGATGAGCTCAAACATAATATTTTGGTGTCTAGTATCTCCAGTTTAGTGTCCATTCTTTCTGACTCACCTTATATTAATTTATTATTAAATCCTTGTCGTTTATTTCTCCTGGGCATTTTTATTTTTAGAGTGAAAGCTCCTATTTATTTTAATAAAAAAGCAAACCGTTTGTAAATTAGTTGTTCCAATTTGTTAATAAGAAGACCGAAGCGAGCCCCACAGTAAATCTAGACAACTACATCTTACCCTTGACGCCATTTTGGGACAAGCATTCCCTCTTCTAATTAACCTCCACCACATTTTCCGTTCCCAGTAGGCCGGCGGATTATAAGCCCCTTTAATATAGTCCGCATTAGAAGTTTTTTCTTTCCTCCTTTTCCGCCTTGATATTTACTTAACTCGGTGCGTTGCCACGAATTATACAAATGAGATGATTTGCTTATGTGACGCCTTCTATGACGGACTTAATTTTACATTTTTCTTCAGATTTATGCGTACCGTGTTATCCTCTATTTACATCCAGAAAGAGAAATGGGGCTTATTGCTAGTAATAAGGATAAAAGCAGTGCTTCCGTCTTGTCTCGTTTCGTAGGAACGCAATTTTTTATTAGAATGCGAAATTTAATAAAACTGATGAAAAAACAAATTATGTTTAAAGCAGACTGTTAAAATATTAACTGCAAAAATGTTGTTGTGTAAATGTACGGAGCCCTAGAAGGGCCATATATACAGTATGCGCCAAAAGTATGGAATAAATTCAATAAAAATGAAACAATTATTTTTTGGGAAATATCCTCGAACAGGTCGATTTTTAATTTAAAAAATACATATTTTAGCGTAAAATGCGATTTTCAAATGTCATTTGTTTTCGAGTAATGACGTCATCGATTTTTTTTAAATGGCAACACCATATTTTTTTCCTTGATTCTGAAAGATCGTTTAATTCTCTATCAGACAGTACTAAAATTTTGCCCTCTTACATAGGAAAGTTTTCGAGTAAATGACGATTGAATGTTAGAAAACGTAAATCAATTAAAATAAAGCAAAAACGTTATCAAGATTAGTTTTTCGAATGCCATAGTTCTTTTATGGATCACGTAGTTGAAAATCTTTGCAAAGTGTCATTGTCACACCGACTTTCTAATAAGTATTGCAAGCGACATAGAAATTATTATTCAATTTAAAGTATTATGACACATTTAACTGTTACTTAAAGAATTGAAATTTTAATTCTTATCGGATGCGGGAATGTGACTAGAACTCAGCAGGAAGTTTGCGATTTATTTAATGAAAAATATCCAGATCGGCCCTATCAGCCAATCAACAGTCAGTAAGGTAGACTCTAAATTTAGAGAAACTGGCAATGTTGTAAATATTCCAAAACCTGGACGTCCAAGCATTAATGAAAATCAGAAACAGAACATTTTGATAAGTATGGTGGATAATCCTCATAATTCTTCACGATTGGTTGCATTAAACAATGACACTAGTCAGAGCACAGTGCTACGTATCTTGAGGAAGGAAAAATATCATCCCTACAAAATTCAACTTGTGCAGGAACTCAATGAAGATGATCCCGATCGCCGCTTACACTTTTGCGAAATTCTAATGGATTTATGTCAAGGAAATAGAAATTTACACCGGCAAATACTTTTTTCAGATGAGGCCACATTTTGTCTGAATGGTACAGTAAACCGTCAAACTTGCAGATATTGGAGTCGGGAAAATCCTTATTGGATGGCAGAGGCACATACCCAATACCCTCAGAAATTAAATGTGTGGGCTGGAATAGTTGACGACGGAATAATAGGGCCTTTCTTCTTTGAAGGAACCCTTACAGGACAAAGATATTTGGAGTTTCTTGAAAACGACTTTGTTCCAGCCCTTGCACTAATTTTTCCTAACGATAATGACCCTGACATTCCTGACGATACCATATGGTTTCAGCAAGACGGTGCACCTCCGTATTATACGCGCCCTGTACGAGATTATTTGGACAACTGTTTTCCTGGGTGGTGGATCGGCAGACGCGGTCCGATAGAATGGCCTGCAAGATCGCCAAATCTTACATCTCTTGACTATTTTTTATGGGAATACTTGAAGTCAAAAGTGTACATTAATAAACCACGTAATTTAGAAGAACTTCAAAATCGCATTTGGGACGAAATACGCAGAGTTACCCCAGAAATCATTCATAATGTGCAAGAAGAGTTTCTTCACAGACTTGCGCATTGTCAACAAGTTGGTGGATGGCAATTCGAACATTTAACTTAAGTATAAAATTTAATCAGTTGTATTTTATTTTACATACCTCAGAATTGTTACTTTTTTATGGATAAAATTTACGTTTTCTAACATTCAATCGTCATTTACTCGAAAACTTTCCTATGTAAGAGGGCAAAATTTTAGTACTGTCTGATAGAGAATTAAACGATCTTTCAGAATCAAGGAAAAAAATATGGTGTTGCCATTTAAAAAAAATCGATGACGTCATTACTCGAAAACAAATGACATTTGAAAATCGCATTTTACGCTAAAATATGTATTTTTTAAATTAAAAATTTACCTGTTCGAGGATTTTTCCCAAAAAATAATTGTTTCGTTTTTATTGAATTTATTCCATACTTTTGTCGCATACTGTATATTGACTTTTAGTGTAATATTTTTATGTATTTATTTACATTCCACTAGCGACTTAAGTAGTAAAAGTATGTTAACTTATTCATAGGCGTTGCGCGTAGTATTGAAAAAAAGGACCAATTTTTCGAGAAATAACATTTGCGATTTTTTTAGATAATTATTTTTTATGGATTCTTATTCAGCTTCGTTAGAAACTTCTCTGTACCAAATTTTGGCAACCTACAGTTAATGATTATTTACTTTTTAATAAATACCTTAAGCATTTATGTTGTGACTTTCAGACCCCTATTAATATCAAATTTCAATCATAGGCGTCCGATATGAGATTCAAAAGGAAACCTTTTTGTGGTAAATTTGAATGAAATATCTTTAAAAGTATTCAAGACATGGGCATACAAAAATTAAGTTTTTTTTACGTTCGCATATCTGTTAATTTTAAAACTATTAGTTAGACAAACAGTTTAGTGTTACTACTGCTTTTCATTAAGCTTAGTATCACATTATCGAGAAATTTTTCTTTCATTAAAAATTTATTTAAATAGGATCCCATCTGCCATAACAATTTTTGCATTTATTAATGTATTAGATATTTTTTCTATAACGATATTATTACATAACTATTTGTTGTTATGTATCTTATCATGAAACTTTCTAAATAACATGTTTCACACAGGCAGGGGTCTGAAACGGGCGACATATATCTTTGAGATAATACATAATAATAAATACATAAAAATATCACAGTACTAAGAGAAAAGTCAAGATATTGAGATTATTACCATTATATTGAGAAAAATGTCAAGATATTGAGAGTAATCTCAATATATTCAGTTTTCTAAAAATAAAAAGTTTATTTGACACCAGGGTGCTTTCTTACTAACATCCATTTCTTGGTTCATTTTGATTGTACCACTGAATTTGTCATAAACAGTACCATTTGAGTACTTAGTTTCTAAATAACATTGCACCTGAAACACCTATAGCAAATAGCCACAGGTAGTCGTATCGCCTATCAGTATACCACAGCTAATAGACATTAAACTCTGAATTCTGAGGTTAAAGTCTGAATTCGGAGTACTTACCTTAGTACAAAATTTGATGGTTAAAAACATACAGGATGTCAAAGTTTAAATTTTGTTCTCGATATTTATAAACAACTTTTTAAAAATTTTAAATATTTGCGTACATTTAGAAGATATACTCGCGGCAAGAATTCAGACGTCTTACTTCATGGCTGACGTTACGCAATTATTTTTATTGTCAACGTAATTTTCGATATTTGTTCGCGTTAAAAACAATAATTTTTTGCAATTTAGTGCAATATATAATGCAAACTTTTAGTGTAGTATATCGATTTATTACTCTCAGTTGCAGTTTCTTCAATATTTTGATGAAAATGTAATGAATTATTCATTTGTTCGTATGACGTAAGTCGTCTGAATTCTTGCCGCGAGTATATTTCTTTTATTTGACATAACTTTTTTGAGCATTAAGAGTATCTATCTGACTATTGAAACAATTGGTTCTCCTATCTATTTAGGTTTCAAAATAGTCTTATTTGAAATATATGTGTAAGTGCTTTTTCCGCTGAAAATACAGCAAAATGTTACCTGAAAAAGTTTTTCAGAATGCTAAATACGAACAATTTCAAGAAGATCGAACCACTGTTAAAAATCTAAACGATTTCATCAATCTATGCCGATCTTCCTGATATTTTGCACGACGCCATAATTAAAAAAAACGTAAAAGAGTGACTCCATCTCTCTTACTGCTATTAAGTAAAAGAAGAGTAAAAGTAGTATGAAATTGTAGTTGTTATACTTCCTGGTTTAGCATTAATTGCCAGAATTAAGTGGACCGTATTATTTTGGGTTAAGATATTAAAACTTTTATCTAGCAAGGTACAGAAAATGAGACTTGCCATTGTTGCTGGCTGCTCTCTTAAAGAAGAGAATAAGGGGTAGGTTAGGGGATAATTCTGTTACTATTCAATCAAGTTTTCGGCTGAATTGACAATGTTGGCTCTCGTTGGTTTTCTAAAATAATATCTATTTTTTGCTTATAATAAGGTTTAACGATAACGCAAAATTCTGTAACTTCAATTTTAACTAGGCTAATGAATGCACCACTTTTCAAAACTTCGATTCAATTCACTTTTACATATTTTAAAATTGATAAATAATTATTTTATTAACATTAATGCATTTCAAGAGCAATCTGAGAAGATGACAAACTTCCCTCCAAACTTTGTCGAAATAAAAAAGTTAATTAGTTAATCAGATCCTTTTTAAGTTTTTTTTTGTAAACTATTGTATTATTTTCTTTTTCAGGTAAGATTTATTCATCTGTACTAGATATATTCTTGGTAAGTTCCAATTAAATTAAATCTAATTATGTATAATATCTTATAAAAATAAATTAAAATTCATTAAAATTATACAAGCTGATTCACGTCAATGGACCATTAGAAGTTTCATGGTTGTAGTGATTAATTGTTTATAAAAATTTGATTCTTCTCATCGAATTTCATATCGTATTTCATTAAAAAGATTTTCACCAAGCTGTCTCTTTCGGCTATAGTGGAAGTCGTCACTTCGTTATTTTAAATGGAATAGTATAGATTTTATTTAACTATTGGATTGCCCATCCAAATCCTTATGGTTTTCGAGATATTTACATTTCAGAAAATAATTTTCATCTGTCTTTGAAATTAGCTGTCTTCATTCACATACATTCGATAAAAATCCAATATTTATGCAACGGAAATGTTATCCACTTTCTGTATTTATCAATAGTTTGAAAATATTAATATTAAACTAAAAGCATCGACAATTTACTATACAGGTATTGTTTTTATATATTTTTAGGTATTAATAGTATTATGTGAAACTATCTACTCAGTGGACAAAAGCCCCAACCTGCGTTGAATTACACCCACAATATCTACCCATATATTCCTTATTATTAGCTTTTGTAACATTGGTTTACTGTTTTAGAAAGATATTTTAAGCTAATATAAATCAAATCTCCTACAATTCCTATCAATGAAGTCATACGTATGTTCTCTGATACCAAACATCTAGGTATGCTAATGAACAATTCCATAGACAAAGCTCTATTCAACAATTATCTAAAGAAAATAATTTAATTTACTGACCTGCTAATGAAACACTCTATAAATATCTAACTTCACTTTTTGGCAGTGGGAACACGACAAATTCAACCACAATAGATGAGATCTGACCTATTTCTGCATTTTTAGGATGGCTTCTTCAGGTGGTCTCCACTGAGTAGTTAGTTTCACACAATATTATTAATACCTAAAAATATATAAAAACTTTTACATAAAAGGTAAACATTTTTCAAGTAGGTATTGTCATATTTAATTCATTGACAGGATGCCACTTTTTGTCATTGTCGATATTTAACTTCAAATAATTTTAATTTTTATAATAATTTTTATAGTGAGATATTTGATTCAACTTAAAGGAGACCACCTGAAGAAGCAATCCTAAAAATGCAGAAATAGGTCAGATCTCATCTATTGTGGTTGAATTTGTCGTGTTCCCACTGCCAAAAGGTGAAGTTAGATATTTATAAAGTTTTTCATTAGCAGGTTAGTAGATTATTTTCTTTAGATAATTATTGAATAGAGCTTTGTCTGTGGAATTGTTCATTAGCATACCTAGATGTTTGGTATCAGAAAACATACATATGATTTCATGGATAGGAATTGTAGGAGATTTGATTTAAATTAGCTTAAAATACCTTTTTAAAACAGTAAAAAAACAGGTATTGTTATTGATAACGGTGAAATTATAAATACGTCTGCTTTCATTTACGTCAGAAAAAAATGCTGTAAAATACGCCATGCTGTTATGAAATTCAAATATCGTGGATTTAACTGAGACTTATACTTCCTCTAATTCTGTTGATTTCAGCTGATGCCGCTGGCGTTATTGTTTTGGCGCGTTTCCAATTATAGTTTAATGTAGTTTGAAAAAGGGTTCGCAAACTTTTAACCTATCTGGATCTGTGAACTTTGGTTATTTAGTTACGGAAGACTTGCTTACGATCGAGAGCTTTATATCTGCTCCTTATAATACCACTGTCAAAGTTCTAGAGCTAGAGGAATGCATCTGCTGTTTACCAACTAATGAAATGAATTACTTTAATCCCGATATTATTTTAGTTTTTATTAGAAGAAACGTAATTAAGTTTAATTTTATTCATATGCTTGCTTATTTGGTGGTTATCTAAACAATTTTCAGATTAAATTTGTGTCGTGTAAAATTCCTTGACGTTGCCAGAAACGTTTGTTTTTAAAAGAAATTTTGAATTAGTTATTTATTTTTGGGAGTTAATTTATAAATTTCTCAATAAATTAAATTTTAATTATCTGTAGGATGTTCCATAAGAAATAGGTCAGACCACCTTCAACCAGCAAAACATTTTTACGACAATTATGTTTTACTAGTGTATTATTATTGCTCTCGAAATAGAAATTTGTTTTGTTATAGCGGTAACTACCATTATTATGTTATCAGCAACTGAAATATTTTATAAATAATACGGCAAATATATAACTAATTTATAAATATTTATGTGAGAAGCTTATAGAATATTTTAGCTAATGAAATTAAAGTGTTTTATACAAATTTTTTAGTATTGTTCCGTATTATTTCTATCCGCGCCATAAAACAAATATAATTGCCACCCTATAAAATTAATATATAAAACTGTATTTCGAAGCAATTTTACTTATAAGAGCAAATAGCTGTATTATAGACTGTAATATAGCTATTATGTAATGATATTGCTTATTACTTCCAAACAGGCTTCAATGTCTCATTGCAAGGAGTAGCAAGAAACAAAAAATATAATAATTGTACACTGAAGCATGACGAATACAGCAGAAGCATCACATTATCATATTATAATAAACAGGTACATCAGGATAACAGCTAGTACACATACAAAGTATTTATTGTCAACTGAATATATAGTTTAACAGATTTAAAAAAAACAGAAGGGCTAAGGAGATGTACGCTTTTTTTACTAGAAACCAGGTTAATTAATCGGACAAAAGAAGTACAAACTGGGTTGGATATTAAAATACAACTAACAGGGATAACAAATAAGAATCAATAAGAGAGTTTAGTAATTTGTATCCAAATAGGAATATTCAAATAACACGTCGATTGCGTAGTATGTTAATTTTAAACTCTTTACATAAATGAATACTTCGAGTGAAGTTTAAATCTGGAGGTCTGTTATATTTTTTAAAATAAAGAGATCTAAGAAATATTTTCTACACTTTTTCGATGTTTACTGAATATATCTTAGGCTGTGAATGCCATAGCAGCGAAGCATATTCAAGTTTAGGTCTGACTAAACTAGTATATATTTAAACTAATGTTCCGAAAATTTTTCGATTCTCTTATTGCAAAACCTAACGCTTTATAGGCTGAAGCACTTGTGTTTTCAATGTGCAATTTGTATGAAAGTTTGGAATCAATAGTTACACCTAAATCCTTGACATAATCTTTTCTGCTTAACTCAATATTGTTCATTTTATACAGATAAGATATTATTTGTTTATTGCAAATAAAAGTTATATTATAACATTTCTTAATATTAAAGTCAAGTTTGTTAACATAACTTCATTCAAATGCCGCAATAATACCACTTCGGAGAGATATACAATTATCGGAATATTCGATACGCTTGTAAAATTTCAGGTCATCTGCAAACATTAAACAATTTGAATTTTGTATTATATTTGTTAAGTCATTTATAAAAAATAAACTATCCTTATCAGAAAAAACACAGTACTTCACAATAAACTTACGCTCTTGAAGATATGTTACTAATGCAATCACATAATCCGCAACCCCATATACACAAAACGTATTTATTAATACATTATGATCAACCTTATCAAAGGCCTTGCTTAAATCAGTGTGTTTTGCATCCACTTGTACTCCCCAGTCGAAGGCCTCCAAAATGTAATGTAATTATCAGCTGTAAAACAGAAATAGTAATATTATAATTACAATCGGAAAACGTTTATTTTGACACAAATTTCTATTCTATGAAACAAATTTGAAACAGCAAAGTGGCAGGAACTTGTTTTGTTTGTGTCAAAGTGAGCATAGAAGTCTAGTTTTATCTCTTGTTTTAGCTTTTATTAGCTTTCATAGTCATTTATTTATTTATCCATTTATTCACATAAGCCACATACAGGTTGTGAATGTCATATAATAAATGATGGATTATCATTGTATAAGAATAAACATGACAGGTTCAAATTTCAAAAGAAGTAAAAAGTAGTAAAACAAAAAAAATTCGTCGAAATAAAAGAAAACTATTTTTACCTCATTCGTTTCACTGAAGTACTTTGAATTGAGCCTCGTATGATACGTCACACTGCAACATTTTTTTTTATATATTTTTAGTTATTGTTACTGAGTTTTTGCCTGCTTTGCGGAGCATGAAGGAAACCAGATGTAGGTTATAAACGTGTTTAACGTATTTGGCCTGAAAAAGGGCACAAGTGTATTTCCTTAATAACAAGTGTAATAGTGTAATAGAAAGGCAGTTGTACTTGAGACCTCGGCAGAGCAGGTACTCTAAAGCCGTTGAAATTAGGGGTATAAAATAAGTGTCTTGTATTTTTTACCCATATGTAAATATCTTGTACAGCTCGAATAAATTAGTATAAAAGGAATCGCCGTTTATTCAGCTACCATAAGTGTAAGGTTAACGTGGTAGCGACAGTTATTAACAATATTGTGTGAAAGTAACTTCTCTGTGGACTAAAGCTCCAACCAGCGTTGAATTACACCCACAATATCTACCCATATATTCTTTATTATTAACTTTTGTAACATTTTTACTGTACTAAAAAGGTATTTTAAGCTAATACATATCAAATCTCCTACCATTCCTATCAATGAAATCATATGTATGCTCTCTGATACCAAACATCTAGGTATGCTAATGAACAATTCCACAGACAAAGCTCTATTCAATAATTATCTAAAAAAAATAATCTAGCTAAATTTACTAACCTGGTTTAATGAAAACACTCTATAAATATCTAAGTTTACCCTTGAAAATGTGGGAACTTGAAAATTCGACCACAATAGATGAGATTTGACCGATTCCTGCATTTTCAGGATTGCTTCTTCAGGTGGTCTCCTTTAAGTTGAGTCAAATATATAACTATCAAAATTATACCAATAAATTAAAATTATTTGAAATTAAATATCGACAATGTCAAAAGTGAACCTGTCAATGAATTTGAACATCATAACGACCTACTTAAATAATAATAAAATTTTACCCTTTATGTAATCGTTTTTTTAAATATATTTTTAGGTATTAACAATATTGTGTGAAACTAACTACTCTGTGGACTAAAGCCCCAACCAGCGTTGAATTACACCCACAATATCTACCCATATATTCTTTATTATTAACTTTTGTAACATTTTTACTGTACTAGAAAGGTATTTTAAGTTAATACATATCAAATCTCCTACAATTCCTATCAATGAAATCATATGTATCCTCTCTGATACCAAACATCTAGGTATGCTAATGAACAATTCCACAGACAAAGCTCTGTTCAATAATTATCTAAATAAAATAATCTAGCTAAATTTACTAACCTGGTTTAATGAAAACACTCTATAAATATCTAAGTTCACTCTTGAAAATGTGGGAACTTGAAAATTCAACCACAATAGATGAGATCTGACCGATTCCTGCATTTTTAGGATTGCTTCTTCAGGTGGTCTCCTTTAAGTTGAGTCAAATATCTAACTATACAAATTATTATACCAATAAATTAAAATTATTTGAAATTAAATATCGACAATGTCAAAAGTGAACCTGTCAATGAATTTAAACGTCATAACGACCTAAAGCCCCAACCAGCGTTGAATTACACCGACAATATATTCTTTATTATTAACTTTTGTAACATTTTGTACTGTATTAGAAAGGTATTTTAAGCTAATATATATCAAATCTCCTACAATTCCTATCAATGAAGTCATATATATGCTCTCTGATACCAAACATCTAGGTATGCTAATGAACAATTCCATAGACAACGCTCTATTCAATAATTATAAAAAAAAATTAATCTAGCTAAATTTACTAACCTGGTTTAATGAAAACACTCTATAAATATCTAAGTTCACTCTTGAAATTGTGGGAACTCGAAAATTCAACCACAATAGATGAGATCTGACCTATCACTGCATGTAAAGAATGGCGTCACAAAAAGTTTAGTGCCTACAAAAAGTAATCGGATTTCAATATTCGGAATCGCCTATCTAAAGACTACAGTAGATCAGCTATGTATAGGTTGAAAATACTGTAACTTCAATAATGTTTTGCTCGGAAACTATAACGATTTTACAAAAATTATGTTTGACTATATCGATTCCATTTTTCATGACGCATCTATTCCCAAATTCCTTTAGATAAGTTCTAAATCACCCTTTATATCGTTGTTCTCCTGTCTTCTAGGTTGAGAAGTTCTAGTTCAATTTTACTTCTCAATAAGTCCTCAATTTTTTTATTCTAGACAATTTCTTCTCCATTTAACAAGAGATCTTCTTTAAAATAAAAAAAAGTCGATAAGTGGAGAGCTTTTCTGGTCGAGAAATTCAGGGTAATTTAATTACCTTATAAGTAATATAATTTTCAATAATAATTTAGTTGTGGTAATCAATTACTTTAATATAGAAAATTTCCATTATTTTTACTAGAAATATGATTTAATTAGTAATTAAATTACTGAGCAATTAATTATTGCCTAGCTCTGAGTTGTTTCAATTTGGTATTCTTTCAAGAAGCGTTCAGAGATCCTGAGAATATCGCGTTTTTTTTTCCTGTTACAAAAAATAAGTCACTAACGGAATCATTGACAACAATAATAACATACTTTCTACTGTTGAGGGCAAAGATTAGAGTTTGTTAGATCGTTTCGGCGGAATTACCCTCTTCGGATCATAAAGAAGTTATCAATAGCTTATCTTTATGTCAGAGTAGGCAGTAATTCATCCGTTTATGGTGGCTTTCCATCGGAATAGTAATCACAAGTTTTACTATTCCATACCGTCAAATACGGCCAACCGTATAGCCAGCCGTATATTTTCTTAAACATACGAGCCCTAACAACTAAATGTTCGGACGGACTATTATATTTATAATTAAAAATTGTTTTTGAGTACTACATCTGGAATTTAAAAAATCTACATCAACTTTTAATTATTAAATCAAGTGTTTTGACCAATAAATCATTCATTATTTTTAATAATTATCGATTTGCTGGCTTTGGCAAATAGTTTAAATGTTTATTTAACGAAATTTGCTGACAACTTAATGTTCGGACAAAGATTCTTTTCATCAATGAAATACAAGCAAGCTCTGAAAAAAAAATGCCATCTGTCACCATGGCAAAATTAATATATTTTTATGACATTAGCAATAGTGCATTCGCGAACAAAATGGCTCGCGGAGTTGCTACTGATAAAAAAGTGCGTGAAATCATAATAAGACAATATGCCAACGGAAAAACTATGGGAAAAATAGCAAAAGACCTCAATATTGCCAAATCGACCGTGGGAGAGATAATAAAAGCGTATGGGGAAACGGGACCCTTTGATGTCCGCGGCAAAAGTTCTGGGCGACCAAGGATTGTAACAGAAAGGAAAAAAAGGGTTCTTCTTAAAATTTGCAAGCAACAAAGAAGGGGTACGGTACGGGATATTCAAACACGATGGAATGAAGAAGCAGATTTAAATGTTTCAAGGGAATGTTGCAGACAGTGGATACACAAAGCTGGATATGGATTTTATAAAGTAAATATTATTTGTGATTGAAATACAAAAAATTGTAATAATTAGCTCAGCGCACATTAAAGCAATTCACATTTTTAGGCCAAAGAAAAGCCACTGCTCACTGACATACAAAAGAGAAAATGTCTTATTTGGGCAAAATCTAAAGTACAATGGACCAAAGAAGACTAGGCTAAAATTATTTTTAGTGATGAATCCAAATTTGATGTTTGTGTTGGCGATTTTCGGAAACGGGTGATAAGAACGAAATCTGAAGCATTTCATAAAGATTGTATTAAGCGTACAGTAAAGTTCCCACAGGGTGTTATGATTTGGGGCTGCATGTCCACTAATGGTGTAGGCAGGCTTGAGTTTGTAGATGGCACCATAAATGCCCAAAAATATCAAGACATTTTGGAAAGAAACTTGTTGCCAAGTACGATGGAGCTTTATGAACATGGGAATTTCATATTTCAGCAGGATGGGGCATTCTGCCATACAGCTAAGAGTACCAAAAAATGGTTTGGGGACAATCAAATTAGTGTCTTGTCCTGGCCCTCGAGTAGTAAAAAAAACTGTTTTTACCTCATTCGTTCCACTGAAGTACTTTGAATTGAGCCTCGTGTATAATACGTCACATTGCAACATTTTTTTTATGTATTTTTAGTTATTGTTACTGAGTTTTGCCTGCTTTGCGGAGCATGAAAGAAACCAGATGTAGGTTATAAACGTGTTTAAGGTATTTGGCCTGAAAAAGGGCACAAGTGTATTTCCTTAACAACAAATGTAATAGTGTAATAGAAAGGCAGTTGTACTTGAGACCTCGGCAGGACAGGTACTCTAAAGCCGTTGGAATTAGGGGTATAAAATAAGTGTCTTGTATTTTTTACCTATATGTAAATATCTTGTACAGCTCGAATAAATTAGTATAAAAGGAATCGCCTTTTATTCAGCTACCATATGTGTAAGGTTAAGGTGGTAGCGACAGTTATTAACAATATTGTGTGAAAGTAACTTCTCTGTGGACTAAAGCTCCAACCAGCGTTGAATTACAAAAAATAATCTAGCTAAATTTACTAACCTGGTTTAATGAAAACACTCTATAAATATCTAAGTTCACCCTTGAAAATGTGGGAACTTGAAAATTCGACCACAATAGATGAGATCTGACCGATTCCTGCATTTTTAAGATTGCTTCTTCAGGTAGCCTCCTTTAAGTTTAGTCAAATATCTAACTATCAAAATTATTATACCAATAAATTAAAATTATTTGAAATTAAATATCGACAATGTCAAAAGTGAACCTGTCAATGAATTTAAACGTCATAACGACCTAAAGCCCCAACTAGCGTTGAATTACACCCACAATATATTCTTTATTATTAACTTTTGTAACATTTTGTACTGTATTAGAAAGGTATTTTAAGCTAATATATATCAAATCTCCTACAATTCCTATCAATGAAGTCATATATATGCTCTCTGATACCAAACATCTAGGTATGCTAATGAACAATTCCATAGACAACGCTCTATTCAATAATTATCTAAAAAAATTAATATAGCTAAATTTACTAACCTGGTTTAATGAAAACACTCTATAAATATCTAAGTTCACTCTTGAAATTGTGGGAACTCGAAAATTCAACCACAATAGATGAGATCTGACATATCTCTGCATGTAAAGAATGGCGTCACAAAAACTTTAGTACCTACAAAAAGTAATCGGATTTCAATATTCGGAATCGCCTATCTAGAGACTACAGCTATGTATAGGTTGAAAATACTGCAACTTCAATAATGTTTTCCTCGGAAACTATAACGATTTTACAAAAATTATGTTTGACTATATCGATTCCATTTTTCATGACGCGTCTATTCCCAAATTCCTTTAGATAAGTTCTAAATCACCCTGTATATCGTTGTTCTCCTGTCTTCTAAGTTGAGAAGTTCTAGTTCAATTTTACTTTTCAATAAGTCCTCAAATTTTTTATTCTAGACAATTTCTTCTCCATTTAACAAGAGATCTTCTTTAAATTAAAGAAAGTCGATAACTGGAGAGCTTTTCTGGTCGAGAAATTCAGGGTAATTTAATTACCTTATAAGAAATATAATTTTCAATAATAATTTAGTTGTGGTAATCAATTACTTTAGTATAGAAAATTTCAATTATTTTTACCAGAAATATGATTTAATTAGTAATTAAATTACTGAGCAATTAATTATTGCTTAGCTCTGAGTTGTTTCAATTTGGTATTCAAGAAGCGTTCAGAGATCCTGAAAATATCGCGTTTTTTTCCTGTTACAAAAAATAAGTTACTAACGGAATCATTGACAACAATAATAACATACTTTCTACTGTTGAGGACAAAGATTAGAGTTTGTTAGATCGTTTCGGCGGAATTACCCTCTTCGGATCATAAAGAAGTTATCAATAGCTTATCTTTATGTCAGAGTAGGCAGTAATTCATCCGTTTATGGTGGCTTTCCATCGGAATAGTAATCACAAGTTTTACTATTCCATACCGTCAAATACGGCCAACCGTATAGCCAGCCGTATATTTTCTTAAACATAATGCAGTTTTATTTCCGACTTTATATATACAAGTATAAAAGACGCTTGGTATGGGGGCTTTTAAATAGTGCAATAAAAATTGGTGCATGATTGGTTTATATTTGTTTTTCTGCGTCAATCTGAAGCGAGCGCAAGGACGTAAATAAGACAGGGAACAATAAAACTCCAATAACCCAAGAGAACAACAAATGCCCCGACGCTTTAAAATACTTTCAATAAATTCAAGTTCGGTTCCGTTCCGATATTTCTTTGTGATGACAAGCATATTTTCAAAGTTTCCTTTTGATTGGCGAGCAAGAAGTTTCCTTTTAACGAATATTAACTCAAGGATAACTTGTGAAAACTTCATAATACTTTGATGTCTCAAACTAATAGACGTTTTCGTTTTCGGGACAAATGATTAATTGTTGCGCGGAAAAATGTAGCAGCTGATTAAAACTGCTCTAGTGTAATTAAATGCAAAATGTCGTGCCTTATTTAATATTAAAAGTTACATTAAACCGTGTTTAATTTCAAGGATGTATGATGTTACTGACAATGTGTAATTATTCATGATTTTGACGTTGCTAGAAATATTACTTTTAATTTTCTTATATTTATTAACCCAGTTTTACTATCACTATAAACAGCTGTGTTCAAAATTAAAGCGCTAATTTGAATATTCCTTTATACCGGGTGTACTTTTTTTGAATCGGTACATAATGATCTCGGTTATCATGCGAGATACAAGGTTGGCCACATTTAGGGAAACTTATAGAATCAAGTTTTGTTTTAGTTCATCAAACTCTGACGTTGTTAACGAAAATTTAATTGAACTTCCAAAATTTAATTTGAAGTATAAGTAGAAGTTTTATTTTCAAGGCGCTCTTTATAAATGTAAACGAAAATTTAAAAAATGAATCATAACATGATCTAATATTTTTATGCCTTTCAATTATCTAAAAATAAATATGAGATATTTGTGTAGTTCCTGAAATAACCGCTGAAAACTGGAAAAGTGCATTTTCTTTTAATTTCATAACTTTTTGATTTATAAAGTAAATGTTATGAAATTTGATACCCTTATTTGATTCGACATAAACTTTCAACTGGAAATTCGTCGTTTTTTTGCTTTTTTTGGTTAAAATCAGCCTTAGGAACATCAAAAGTTGTCTAGTAGACGTAGAATTTTGCTTCCACTTTCATTAGAAAACTTATGGCGAACAATATAAGAGTACAAAATTTCATAACATTTATTTTAAAAACAGAAAAGTTATAAAAGGAAAATAAAAATGCAGATTTTCAGTTTTCACAAAATTATCTATTTATATTCCTTTTCAGAAAATTGAAAGGCATAAATATGTGTAACTTTTTTCTAATTTAAACCATCCTGTACATATTACCGTTTCCAAAATTCCTGGACTGGATGTCATAAAAGTGGCAACCCTGTATATTCTCCATTTAAGAATAAAAATTACTTGAAATCAAGAAAACTGCTATACTTAATATGAGATAAAGTTTATAACAAACACACCATATAATAATAATAATAATAATAATAATTTATTAGCCCAACAGAAGTAACTCCATTTAGAGAGCTAAATTACACTGGAATAACTGATATAAATACTGATAAATTCCGCAACAATAAACAATAAAAATAATAAAACAAATGAATACTAAAGTGCAGGAATTAATAAAAAAAACTAACCTAAGATACACAACTTAAAGTTAAAAAAGACTGGACCCAGAGACAGAAAGCAGCGTACATCAACTATGGACATGGTTCACTATATTCATGCATAACGTTTTGACAGAACAATAATTTATATCGCAAGTATTACAAATTGAATTAAATGTCTTGTACATAAAATAAATTGGAGATTTTATCAATAAATTTGTGTTAGCCCTTGGTAAATAAAAAGTGGCATGAATTCTCATCTCATTGCGCGGTACTAAGAAACTTAGTTGCTCCAGCAAATCTGGGCAATCAATTTTATTGTGTACTAGATTGTACAGGAATTTCACCGATTGACATCGTCTGCGGGTTTCTAAAGTTTGGAAATTGAACATATTTAATAATGCATTGTGATCAAAACCTTGTACCGGATATATGCCAGTAGACTTAAAAGATAAAAATTTCAAAAAACGCCTTTGTACATTTTCAAGTGTTGAAGTGTACCTGATAATAAGAATTCCAAATCAACGAGCAATATTCAGGTTTCGATCTAACGAACGCATAGTACAGAATTTCCAAAGCTTTAATATTAGTAAATGAATAGCATTTACGAACAACAAACCCGAACATTTTCCTGCCATGAGACTGAATGTGATTGATGTGATAGACAAAACTTAAACTACAATCAAACAAAACTCCTAAATCTTTAATTCTTTCCACAGACTGCAAATTCTGATCATTAATTTTATAAATATATTTTTCATAATTTAATTTTCTCGTATACGTAACCACGCTACACTTAAAAACATTAAGCTCTAACCGGTTTGCCCTAAACCATGCTTCAATATTAGTCAAATCATTTTGCAAGCTCAAGCCGTCTGACATACCATCAATTTTCCTATAAATTTTCAAATCATCGTCAAAAATGAGATTTTCACAATTTAAGATGCAAACATCATTTATAAAAACTAAGAACAGTAAAGGACCTAAATTGGACGCTTGGGGGACGCCTGATGTTGCAACCAGCTGCTGAGATTTGAACCCATTAAACGCAACGAAGTAGGCTTTATCAATATAAGACGAAAATAGGTCCAACAAAGCAGGGCTAAAACCTTACCCTTCGAGCTTTTTCAACAGAATACAGTGATGTATTCTATCAAAAGCCTTAGATATATCTGTGTAAATTACATCTACTCTGCCGTAAGAGTCCAAAATATCTGACAAATATTGAGTAAAAACTAGTAGGTTACTTTGAGTTGATTTACCAGTTAAAAATCCATGCTGGGTAGATGAAAGCAGATGCTTAATAGAAGGAAAAATTCGATTATATAAATACACTTCGAAGACCTTAGCAAAATTTGACAATAACGAATTGCAACAAAAGTAAATGGGTGCCATTGTACGTCTACTGTAGATTTAAAGATAATTTAATATTTTAATTTGTATAAATAAATATTATTCTTATTTATGCAAAATCTCTTCAAATACTTTCTAAAATTTGAAAAATTATTATTATTTTTTTCACACCCAAACACTAGCGTGTTAAATAAACAGTAACACTCCAAATATTTCGCATTTAATTAAGTAAATAGCATGTATGTGGTTATTCCCTTATTGCTGCTTTTGTGGTGGTTCAATTTTTTGCGAAAACTTCTAAAAACTTTTATAGTTATTGTCATCTCGATTTCCATTTAAATATCATATCACTTTTGAGCTGTAATATTGGGGCGCCACTTAAAGTATTTATGATGTAAAAACTTGCTTTAGCTTATTTTTTTATCTATCACTAGAGCATACATTTTTTTTTAAATATAATAATTTGATCATTTTCAGCGAAAAACGTTTTACTTTGTGGAAATCCCTACTTCAAACCTTTTTCGAGTTGTTTGCAATATACAAATTACCTACTTTTTATTTTACTATGTAACTTTTATCCATTATATTGCGAAAGAGACTAAGTACATATTACATTATTTGAAGAAGAATTAAAACAATATTAATGAAATATGTCAGTTTGTGTCAAGGTATTGTACTGCAATTAATTTTATATTAATATGCCTCACAAGAACTCTTTTCTAATCTCGAAAGGATGGATACTTTATCCACACGTTAACTTTAATGGTCGTTACGCCAAACATAGGTATGTGTTTCCACAAGGAATGGCAGTATTCTCCTGAAAATATTTTAGAAGAATGTATGATCTAGTTCAAAAAAATCTAGACAAAAAAAGTTATAGCACTTTTCAGATACATTGTATGGCGCCCTTTATGAGAGTTCAAAAATGATATGACTAACTTTTGGGATTCCGGAAGCCCATAGACGGTAAAGGACAATGTTAAAAATAACCGATTTTTGGCTTATCCGGGGGAACACATAAATCATAAAAAAATCAATTGATTATTGTTAATTAACATTAGAAATGGCCCAGAAATAAGTCAGATAGCTGGGGAAATGTCGCTACTACCCCTAAACCTATATAAACTACCCTTAAATAGCTTTAAATGGATAATCATTAATTATTGTTATAAAATTCGTGTAAAATGAAAAAAATGCTTGAAAATGATTTGAACAGACAGTATGTCAATATAAAAAGTGATAAATGACTGTAAAAGTGATCATTCAATGGCGAAATAGCGCCAATTGTTCTCACTTTGCGAGCGCGTACTGAAAAAATGGCAATTTATCCTTGCGCCCATTTTTCAGGTCGCAATAGTATAAATGAACCTTAAAAGTGATTTAAGTATTTTTTCATTCTAAACGAATTTTACAACAATAAATAATGATTATCTATTTTAAGCTATTTAAAGGCAGTTTATATAGATTTAGGGGTGCAATTAATATTTCCCCACTTACTTAATGTACTCTAGTATCAGTTTTTGCATTTTTTGACAGTAATCTATAATTTTTTTCTAGCAATAGGCGTTCCCTTAAACATTTAAGCATTACCTATTTTTGATGTCGAAGTAAGCTCACCATTAGCTTTTGAAAGTCGTTTTTTTAATTTTTAGGGATGGAATGGACATTTTTACAGCTATTTATCACTTTTTATATTGACATACTGTCTGTTCAAATCAATTTCAAGCATTTTTTTCATTTTACACGAATTTTATAACAATAATTAATGATTATCCATTTAAAGCTATTTAAGGGTAGTTTATATAGGTTTAGGGGTAGTAGCGACATTTCCCCAGCTATCTGACTTATTTCTGGGCCATTTCTAATGTTAATTAACAATAATCAATTGATTTTTTTATGATTTATGCGTTCCCTGGATAAGCCAAAAATCAGCTATTTTTAACATTGTGCTTTGATACGTTTCATAAAAAATATTTTACTTCAACACCTTATATCTCTGTCAATATTATTATCCCACACACATAATAATTGTATTGTTAATGTTTTGGCTTTAACTGCTACGAGATGGTCTGTGCATCATGGAACTTATGGAACACCGTGTATAAAAACAGTAAAAACATGGTAAAGTTCGAGATGAAATAGGTCTATAAATAAATGAAACTGGCAACTATAATAAATTATTTAAGAGACACCTAGGTTAGGCTTGTTTTCACTAATCGTTCACTGAAAAAAGCTACTTAGACAGTTTTTACTCTGTTAGACTTGACACGTTGATCTGAGAGATATTATACAGGGAGATCCGTAAGTAATGGCCCATTGAGACACTAGATTCTTCTATACATTTTTAGGTATTAATAATATTGTGTGAAACGAACCACTCTGTGTACGAAAGTTCCAACCAGCGCCGAATTACATCCACAATATCTACCCATATATTCTTTATTATTAGCTCTTGTAACATTTTTCACTGTATTAGATGGTTATTGAATAGAGCTTTGTCTATGGAATTGTTCATTAGCATACCTAGATGTTGATATTAGAGAGTATACATATGACTTCATTGTAGGAGGTTTGATTTATATTAGCTTAAAATACCTTTCTAATACAGTGAAAAAAAACCTAGAATTTGTATTTCATAATATTACGAGTTAAGCCAACTTCCCTTATGTATCAACTTAAATGTGTTTGGATATAAGAAATCATAATGTGTTACCTATTTCCTAGAGGGCGCCACATTGGCCATATTTGTGACGTAAATGTAAACGTAACTTTTTTGACTCTAATGTTTTGCATTAAAAAATCTTAAACCTACATTGTTTTTTGAGGGAAAAAGGCATACTTATCATTATTTTTAGAAATTTGCCAGTTCCAAGAAAATAGCTTTTCAACAATTAACTGCATAGTTCATTATACAACATTTTAACGTAGTAGGCGCCAAAATTCCCTTGCAAATTACTTATGTTGAAGGTTGATCGAGAAGCCATGAAATTTGACTAGAGGAAAATGGTACGGATACTATTTTTTAAAATGCAATGTTTTTAAAATGGAACGCATACTGTTTCTTGCAGCTCCAGATAGTCGTCCTGAATTAATTTGTGGATAATCCTTAATGTGATCAAATTTTTCGTCTTTTTTTTCCTAAATTCTTAAAAAGATTTTTTTAAATTGTTAATTATCAGTTTGTAATCTATTTCGAAATCCTCCCAAATATTCTGGTTGTCCAGCACGTCCATTGAAATTTAATTGCCAACAAATAAAAATCAATCTCATGTAGCTGACTATGAATAATTATTTTGCTTAGAATTTTTCGATTTTGTAAAGTAATTGATTTTAACCAAAACTGCTTAAATAGATTACATTTAGAAATGCTTATTAACTTTTAATTTTGTCTAATAATTGTTAAAACTTACTATTGGAACTCGTACAATGAACTATGTAGCTGATGTTGAAAAGCTATTATCTTGAAAATGGTCAGTTTCTAAGACTAATGACAAGCATACCTTTTTTCCTCGAAAATAATGTAGGTTTAACATTTTTTAATAAAAGAACGTGATAACGTTAGGTCCAAAAAAGTTACATTCACGTCACAAATATGGCGGATATGGCGCCCTCAAAGAAATACATCGAAATATAATATAATCAATTATGATTTCTCATATCTAAAAATATCTGTTGCCAAATTTTGTGTAATTATTACAAAAAAAAAACACTTTAAATTTCAACTTTGACACCCTGTATCTTTTTACCAACATTTTATTAAGGCAAGTTGGCGGAAATCGTAATATATTGAAGTGAAAAATCTAGTATGTCTACATGGACCATTACTTACGGACCACTGTGTATAGGACGAGTGTATACACAGCTTTAAATAAAAATTAATTATAATTTGGATAATACTTTTAAAATTACCCAGGTAAAAATATCAATTTCGTGAAAATGCAAACAGTTAAAAGTAGTTTATTACATTTCTCATCGTAAAAAAAAGTCCAAGGAGGAAATAAATTATTAATTAATAAGTAATTTTAGGTGATGGCAATGAAGGGTTCAGCTTTTAGTGCGTCCATAAACATTTAATAGTTATAGTTGACTTTAAACCGCGGCTTGCTGGATTTGTGTTATCTGGTAAATAAAAAGCTATGCGAAATATCGAAGTGGCCTTTTTAACGGGCTAATAAAATTAGCATTTTAATTAAATCTGGTTCATCCAAGAATCTCCAAATCGGAAAGTCTGGTAATCGAATACCACTGCAGAGCCGGATTTATGATTGTGTCTGGCATGCCGGATCGAACTGTTAAGCGCCCTTTATTCTGGATTTTCTTTAAAATAGCTTACTTCAAACACTATAAAATTTCTGCACAAGCCAATTGCCTTTTTGCCTTCAGTTGAGTTTCCAGCGTCATGCAGATTTTAGAGTAGAGGTCGATGGAATAAAATAAATTTGTTTGTAGAGATTTACAAGGGTTAAATCAGTTCTATTTTTATAGCGGAAAGTTTCCTCGAACTGCTGGAAATATCTAAAAATATATTTATTCTGCTTTTTACATATCCATCTACCTAATTTTTTGTGTTATGGAATTCAACTGTAGGTTTTTAGATGTTATTTTCAAAGTTACTTAGAAAGTACAAACACGAAGTTTCTTTAAGTACTGTGGGCACCGGCATATTCAATATATTTTTTATACAGGGTGTCCCGAAATAAATGCAACAAAATTTGGTCAGAAATTCTTAAGAGAAATTTAAGGGACCCGTATTTTTTACTTTTGATAAGTGCGGCCCCCTTTCGGAGATATAGCCCCCTGAAACAAGCCCCTAAAAATTTAATTTCTTTATATCTCAGAGCTATATCGCACAAGAACCACCAAATTTGGTACACAGGGATTTTATGACATGTAGAATGCGATGCTGATAAGCTTTTTGGCAAGGGGCCCCCACAAGACACTTTTTCGGGGGCCCCCTTGCCTTTGGGGCCACCGAACTTTAGTTGCATATTTAATTTTTTAAAAAATTAGTAGCCTCTTAGAAACTCCAGGGAATTTAAAAACTTTTTTGTCTCTTAAAATTTTTTCGAAAAACGCAGCGTTTTTGGAAAAAATGGCAAAATGTGATTGGATGCATATCGAGGTTCATATGAAATTTTAAAGTGTTAATCGTAGGTGGCTGGCATTCGCAATAAACAATCAATTTTATTCTGTGACAGTTGTCATTAACCATCATCGGGAGCTCATAGAGACAGGATCAGTAGTTGTAAAAAAATTACAATTTAAAGAAATTTAATTTTAATTTAAAGAAATCACAAGTTAAACATTAACAATTAATAAGAAAATGTGAATATCAAAATAAGGTACAATAAACTTGGAAATTAATAACAAAATTAATGGTACTTCATGATTAAATAATTTAATTCTAAAAAGTTTGTTAAAATCACACTGGTCAGTTCCGTAAAACGTGTTCAAAGTGAGAACCGTTTTGTTCAACACAAGCCTGCAAACGTGACACGAAATTTTGACGTATTTTCGTGTGAATGTTGGGAATCTGTCTAATTTCTTCAGCCGCAGCAAGGATTCGTTCATGTAATTGTTCCCGGGTTCTAATTGGTACGGCATAGACGCGATCCTTCATGGCCCCCCAGAAAAAAAAGTCCATGGCATTTAGATCGGGAGAACGGGGGGGCCATGTTACATGAGAAGAATTGTTACCTATCCATCGCCCTTGGAAATTTTCATTCAGCCACTCAGTTACGAAGTGCCCCCGATGTGGTGGGGCACCATCGTACATAAAGAACAAATTGCGTCTAATACCGAGAGGAACATCTTCCATAAGAGGCGGTAGTTCATGCTCCAAAAAATTAAGGTAACTTTCAGCATTTAATCGTGGAGGCAATAAATATGGACCGATGATGCAATCTCCGAGCCCAGCAATTAATTGAAAATTTTTCTTGCGAATGAGTCTGCCTTAAGACAAATGGATTTGCCATAGCCCAATAATGAAGATTGTGCAAATTTATTAGACCATCTTTTGTAAAGCACGCCTCATCGGTAAAGAAAAAATTTCGTATAAATCCCGGATTTAAGTTGTAACGTTGAAGAGCCCATAAGCTAAAATGTCTTCTTCGTTGCAAATCTTCTACTTTAAGTTCCTGGGCCTTTTGAAAGTGAAAAGGTTTCAACAGTTGTCGTTTGATAAAGCGGTGTATTCTTGTTCTGGGAATCTCAAGTTGAGATGACGCGCGTCTTATGCTTATTTCGGGATTTTCTTCAATTAAATTTAAGATAATTTCTTCCTGTTCGGGAGTTAATAAATAACTTCTCCCTGAGTTAGGTTTTTTCACAACTACAGATCCTGTCTCCATTAGCTGCCGATGTACTCGTGCAAACATTGAATGGTATGGGAGTATGCGTGCAGGAAATCGCTCGGCGTACAATCTGCGTGCGAGACGTGAATTTCCACGAGCCTCCCCGTAAATTAGGTGCATTTGTACCCTTTCTTGGACAGAAAATCTCACCATTTTTTCGGGAACAATGATTACTGACAACTATTAATGGTAACAATTTGACACTGGTTAATGACAACTGTCACAGAATAAAATTGATTGTTTATTGCGAATGCCAGCCACCTACGATTAACACTTTAAAATTTCATATGAACCTCGATATGCATCCAATCACATTTTGCCATTTTTTCGAAAAACGCTGCGTTTTTCGAAAAAATTTTAAGAGACAAAAAAGTTTTTAAATTCCCTGGAGTTTCTAAGAGGCTACTTATTTTTTTAAAAATTAAATATGCAACTAATGTTCGGTGGCCCCAAAGGCAAGAGGCCCCCGAAAAAGTGTCTTGTGGGGGCCCCTTGCCAAAAAGCTTATCAGCATCGCATTCTACATGTCACAAAATCCCTGTGTACCAAATTTGGTGGTTCTTGTGCGATATAGCTCTGAGATATAAAAAAAATTAAATTTTTAGGGGCTTGTTTCAGGGGGCTATATCTCCGAAAGGGGGCCGCACTTATCAAAAGTAAAAAATACGGGTCCCTTAAATTTCTCTTAAGAATTTCTGACCAAATTTTGTTGCATTTATTTCGGGACACCCTGTATATATATTTCTATTTGGCATATGAAATAAAAATAGTAATTATTTTATTTAGTACAATATTTTTTTTTGTACAGGTTTGTTAATAACCAACTTTTCAGTCAGTGAAACAGTTACTATTTTTTATATCTGTTGCTGTTTTCTATGAAATTCAGTATTTTAAAATTTAGTTAACATTTATCTTACAAAGAATTAACCATAATATTTTTTGAAAACCATATTAAATAGAAAAGAAGCTTAGTAGGCACACGTTAGAAGATTTCATGTTACAGAACTTCAAAGTAGAGCCAAATATTTCAGAACAATTAATATCTCTGAATTACTTTATCTTGTAATAACCAAATTTGGTACATGATTTAGTTTCATTAGTGGCCTTCTTTGACTATGAATTTAAATAAATTTAAACATTACAAGATGCTCATTGGCTGTGTGTAACCCCTAAAATTATACCAAACTTTTTTCCATTGATCGAATTTAAAGAGAATAATAATATCCCGGGAAATTAATTAAAAACACTTTCAGTGCAGATCTCGGAAAATGTTCCTAATAGACATCATCACTCGTAAACTATCGTCCTTTCAGTTTTATCGTATGGCAAAACTGAACTTGGAATCAGAAAACGCGAAGTTAGGTGTTTTTCAAAGCTATAAAGCATATGTTTCAATAACGTTACATTATTTATAGCCTCTAAATATTCTATAGTAAGAAATTTCCAAAAATAATTTAAGCCCAAGTGAGAATACGGCTTTTAGTAGGATTTTGAATAAAGGAAATACTGTAATGAAACTTAAATAGCGTATCTCATGTACAAGGCATTTGGAATAATTTCATCTGCATACGAGTGATTTTTCACACAAGGCGCATAATACACTCAAAGATTGTAGAATGGATAGTACCAATCCATTTTTCTGGGAATGCTCGATTTAAATTCGTCTTGTAAAAAACCATGTTTGTTCGTAGTTCAAGAGGAATATCGTTTAGCAGGTCTGGAAGTTCATTTTTCAAAAAACCTAGATATTCAACACCTCCCTATCGATTCGGTAGAAAGACTGGCCCCAGAAGGTAATTGCCAACAATGCCGGTTCAAACATTCACTGAAAATCCTCGTTTATGGTGAATCTCAAAAGAGGCATGAGGATCGCACCACGTATGAATCCATCGGTAAATAAATAAATAAAGGCGGGCGGCATGATCTTCTTGAATTACCATGAACCCTTTGAAAATGGTAAGGTATAATCCATTTTTCTTAAGCATCTGCCATGCATAAGTATTATTTGTTCTAAAGCGAGCAGATGTTCTTCTTGCACTTCGTCTAAATGATGCCCACATTCACGATATCTTGAAGTTAGAGCTCCTGATTCCATCATCTTGCGTAAATTTCTCTAAACAATCTTTCAGAAGGTTGCCTTCTTCCATTACAAAAACCATAAATAAAATGCATAGCGGCATACTCACGGTGGTTCATTGTTGTAAAAAAATATAATGAAATACAAAGTCAAGCACAAAGATCACAACTAAGAAAATAAAGAAACATAAGAATTGAAATGATTGCTCGCGAATCATTACATTGTAACTGTCACCATGACAGATGCCTACTATGTTAAAATAATTTTACTGTTCTGGACCATATATTATTTTAAAAATAATTATTTATGAATAAACTACGCAGAAAAAGGCTAATTCATTATTCCTCGATAATTTAAAAAAATAATTGAAAAATGTCTGTTAAGGGTAGTTAGAAAACTACTATTATTTATAACCGATTTTAATGAAACTTATGATAGTTAAAGGTCCTTATGGTATAATTATTACCTACATTATCTTAGAAAGTATTTTAAAATATATCCAAATCATAAGACCCCTTTGGAGGGCCAGATCTCAGTAATGTTGCTCCTCAGACCAATGCTTATAGGAACTTTCTTTGGCTCTACTTTTATCACCTTAAGTTTAGTACCAATTTTTCCAAACACCCTGTATAATAATACGTATTTATAACGTTACAATACAACGATGTTTCGATTTTCTAACGTAACACGGTTTATCAACCAATGGCACGTTGATAATACGTTTAAAATAGGTATGCGATATGTTTACTGGGTACAGTTCCTAAACTAGAAGCAATATACCGCTTCATAAAAATGCAGTGCGAAAATTTATTATCTGTGTCAAGCCCGACTCGAGACATTTGTCATGTTTTATGCGGTGTTACGTAACAGGACAAAAAGGAATATCAGATATTACAATAAGAAGACCGTCTGTGTAACACCTATCGCGCCACTCTTTTATAATAAGAAGCTGGTTTCTTGGACAGCGCACGGAAAGAAAGATGAAGAAGATGGAGTGGAATCGTTAGTCAAGCCCTGACAAGCCCGGGTCAATGAGCTGCATAAAACGAATCGCCCTCAATCTGTACGCCGATCTTATAGGACATTAAAGTTCACACAAACTCGTACTTCTGACTGCAAAAGACATTAGAATGCTGATTAGGGCATGCAGGCGGTCGTGGGAACCCAGTTTTGATCGTTTAGTCCGATTTGCTTGAGCCCGTTAAACCTAGTTGAAATACTGCGAAATGTCTGTTCTGTTTTATGTTAATTCAGATGGACGCTAGGGTCCATATGCTATCTGTGCTTCAGATTTTGAATTTAACTGCATTTTATCCACACGTTCGTCAATATCTGGTAAAAAGATTTGATATAAATTATTATTATTATTAAACTAAAGGGATGAGCAGAGGCCAAAACCTATTATGCTCAAATTGCAAAGACAATACACAACATATTTAACAAATTGAAACTATAAATATTACATTTAAGATATGTATGACATCTTAATTGACTAAACAATACTACATCTGAAACATCATATAAATTAATTATTTTAAATGTCATATTTATGTTAATGTAAAACAGTTAATGCTTTCAGAAGTTACATCATTGAGTAGTTGATTCCATCGGTTAAACACTGTTTGAATAAAGGCTGTGTCTTATGGATGTCTTTAAGTTCTCCTTGCGTAGTTTCAACTGGTTGCCATGTAAGTGGTCATCCGTGTTAATATCAGCAACTCACCAGTGTCCTGATTGGAAAAATTATGTAACAACTCATAAGTGAAAATCCTGTCGCCTTTAGATCTGCGTTCGGAAAGTAGTGAGAGATTTACGATTTGTAGCCTCTCATGATAAGTATGACTCGTCAGAGTAGTCGCTTCTGGTAGATTAATGTCTTTAATCAATCGAGGTGACCATATGATACCAGCATACTCTACCACAGGTCTTACGTAAGATTCAAACAGAAGGAAAAACAATCTAGCGTTGGCATTTTGAAATGCTTTAAATAGTGTGAAGGATTAACTTTTTTGTGATTTTGGAAATATGTATGGACTAGGAAAGATCTATAGTGATTATCACACCTAAGTCATTGTGTTCCGCTACAGCTTTAACTTGGTGTAATAGTGATGGGGATTTTTGATGCCCATGTCAAGTACAGTGCATTTACTGGAATTAAGCAACTTTTACACCAACCATCAATCGTTGTCAGATTACTTTGAATAGTGATGTGCTGTTTTAGTGGATTTCCATATAAGCATAAAAACTATGAGGGATGGTTTTGAGGTCATCAAGATCCGCCGAAAATAACATGATGAAAAGTGGTCCAAGAACAAAGCTTTGTGGAACCCCTGACCGTACTTGATGTCAAAAAGAATAATTTGATCCAACACGAACAGAGCATATTCTACTTCACAAATAGTTGCAAATCCATGGGTTTAGCTCACCTCTAATTCCAAAATGATCAAGTTTATATCTGTGAACTTTGTCGAAGACTTTGGAAAAATTCAACTAAAGTATATCCACATGATATCCTCGATCATATTGATCATATTGAGATTTTGGTATCAATATCTGTTTTATCGCCTTTTTTGAATGTAGCAATTGAAGTAGCTATCAACCAATCGAATGGGAGAGATGACGTGGCAAGGGAAAATTTAAATATAATATATAAAGGTTCTGCTAAAAAACACAGCGTTTGTGTATTGAAGGCAAAAGGCCATCGAGTCCCGGCGCCAAATCCACACGAAGGTTATTGAGATAGTGTATGACATAATTCTGATGAAAAATTATAGAGCCCACAGAGTGGTTCTGCCTAAGAGTTGAACGTTCTGGGATAGAACCCAGAGGTTCTTCACTACTTTAAGCGTTAGAGATAAATATTGTGGTATATTTGAATACAGTTCTTTTACCTCTATGCACAATATTAAGTTCGAAAGTTCGTTTGACAACTCAGTTTCTTTTTGCAGCGCATTTGAGCTATATCGAGTGTTTTCCTATATCGAGTGTTCTATTGCGATGTTGTTGGAGTTAAAATGAAGGAAAAACAAAGAAAAAGATCAAAATAGGTAAAGCTTGAGGCTTATTAGGCGTGAACAATATATAAAGTTATTAAAAAGTTTGCTGTTATTGATTATTACAAAATATGAGATATATGTATTACTTTTGATAACAATCTTACTTTTGTCATATCAAATATATTGCAGCAAGTGCACTACAATTAATAGGTTTGTTCCTACATACCAATGACTGATAGTTTACAGCACTGTTTTAATGCGCAAGTGCAATTCATGTACTAGTTTGAAATCACTTTCTAATGTCTTTGTTGGAACGACACGTTTAGTTCAAGCAATAACCGTTAGGGGTATAGTTTGTTTGAAGTAATTTTCATTTTCGGTCACTCATGTATAAGGAAGTGATAAATCTCATCATCACTAGAATTTGAGGTATTGCTGTAATTGCTCCTCTTTTCTAGTCATTCATTTTGAAAAACTACAGAATTGCGTACTTAAACATCTGCAAATTACTTGTGCAACTATAATAACTTTCTTAAATAGCATTATTACATAAAACTTTAGTTACGTTCATTACCTAGCCTACCAAAAGTTGACTTCCGTTAGCGGTTAGATTCTATCTGCGCATGCGTCTGACTAGTGGTTTCCTAATAATCCTCAAACCGATTTGACTGTCAGCAAACAGTTTCCAAACCATCCACTTTTGTGTTGGAACAAAAAATCTTACAACTAGTTCCCGGATTGATTGTGTTGGAACGGTTAAATTCGTACTGCGCAAACTCGTGACAGTTTGATGCTGTGTAGGAACAAACCTAATATTTAAGGTGGAGTATGGTATCCCATACATAACGTACATTAGCAAAAATTGGAATCAGTTGAGTGGAAGTTTTTAAAGTCTTTTGTTTTACCCATTCATAGGATCTTGAGGATGCTAGTGGCTTAGAATCACTGGAGGTGCATCATGATGCTACACTGGTTCGTTATCTTCATAATATATTGAACAGCAAATTCGTTTTCAGGTTTCACGGAAATTCCAGACAACATAGGTACACTTTTTTCACTGTGATATTCCTAGAACTAATGCATTAGCAAAATCATTATTGTTTTCAATGAGTAGTTTATTTATTAGAATTGCATCCAAATGTGATATACTTAAATATAATGATAGTTTAAACGTTGTATGCAGTTATGTTTCGCACTTTGGATAGCTTATTTGCTTCATTATTATTATTACTTTGTGTAATATTAATGACATGATCAATAAAACTTTTTTCTTTACACCTGTAATCAAAGAAGATGTATTACACGTAATTAAAGATCTTAAAAATTCAAAAAGTAGTGGATTTGACAATATCTCAGTCAAAATTATTAAAAGTATTGGTGAACACATTTCTGAATATTTAGCAAATATGATTAATTTATCAATTATTATAACGGGCAATTTTCCTAGTGTCATGAAAACTGCTTCAGTTATTGCTGTACATAAGAAAGACGATCTGCAGCATATAGCCAATTATCGACCAATATCAATACTAAGTGTTTTCTATAAAATTGTTGAAAAAATAGTGCATAACAAAAGTTCAACATTTTAACGGAGCATCAGCATGGTTTCGTAAAGGTAGATCAACACAATCAGCGGCTTGTGCCTTATTAGAACATGTTTATAAATGTCTTGATAGTGGTGGATTCTTTTTTGATTTATCACGAGCATTTGATAGCTTAAACTTCGATTTTATTGAAAATAAATTGTTTGGTTTGGGTTTCAGAGGTATATTCTTGGGATAGCTGATGTCCTTTTTAAGAGACAGGTCAATGTTAGTAAAGATTGGAAATGTGTCATCGGAATGTCTCCAAACAAGCACTGGAGTGCCCCAGGGGTATGTCCTGGGTCCACTGATATTCTTATTGTTTATGAATGATTTGTCTAAATATATTCACACTGACATGTTAATAATATTTGCAGATGACACGTCTTTGCTGGTTTCATTACATTCTTTTGAGGACTTGATTTCGTCTTCGGAGACTATACTTAAATATTATGTAAATTGGTGCAACACTAATAGCCTGATACTTAATTTTGAGAAAACAAAGTGTATATACTTTTCATAATTCAAACTTAAAATCAACTAATTTCACAAAATTTCTTGGGATTGTTGTAGACAAAAATCTTACGTGGTTAGCCCATATTGACTTGTTAAGTAAAAAACTTAATAAGGCGTATTATGATATCTCTCGCATCAGAGATTCTTTGCCAATTTCTGCTGTTACTAATGTATACTACAGTCTTGTTTATAGTCACCTAAGTTATGTGGTGTTTTTTGGTAATGCAGTACAGAGCGAAAGAATATTTATTCAAAAACGCATTATACGTAAAATGTCTATGGTTCCGGATAGGGGATCACGTAAACCTTATTTTATTAATTATAAATTGTTTACTTTTCCTTGTATATTTATATACAAAATATTGTTATACGCAAGAGAACATGCGAATAATTTAGCAAAAAGCAGTTCCTACCATGACTATCTTACTAGACATAGAAACCTGTTGTGCATTCCAGGGCACAAAACTACCAAATTTGAGAAATCTCCATTCTACATGGGAATAAGCTTTACAATCACCTACCGCCGCACTATAAATTAATGACAGAAATAGTTTTTAAAACTAATGTAAAAAAGTACTGCTTAAGAAAACTTATTATACTATTAATGAGTATCTTGCCGACTCATTTGGATTGTTTTTGTTTGTAACATTCGTTGTAATACTGAATTGTCCTATACATATTGATGTCCAAATGATTAATAAAAATTATTATTATTTTTATTATTATATTTTTTTCTGATATGTTATATTTTATTTTGTTTCTTTTATTAGTGAACTGTTTTCCTGTAATTGGTGTTATTCCTGTTGGAACAATAAATAAATACTATTTAACCCAATGTAAAAGTAGGTAACTATGAAATTGTGCTTAGCCATTTTGAATATCATGAATTTAATTCGATCTAAATATTTCTTCATATAGTACTTTAATGGTCTATTATTATTGTTTAAATAATATTGTAACAGGGAATTGTCATGCATATTCCATTTCACAACTTAGCGCTATTCCTGTAAAATCATCCAGAAATCATAATTTGTAATTTTATAACATCCCGTAGAGAACATTGACCTGCCTTCTCATGCTATCAAAACGATACTTATTCTCGTTTGTATCAAGATACTCTCAATCACATCGTGCCGACATAAAGTCAGATTCTCGTTTTTCTGCTAGAGAAGGTCCCCTTTGTCAGACGGGCATTAAGGGAGATCTAGATATGTCGGGGAAGGTATATTAATATGCTTCAAGGTACTGACTATGGACCACAAACGCGCATAAATAAATAAATAGTCCACAGTATTATTGGAAAAAGTAATATGAAATATATTACAGCGTCAAAGGCATTTAAGCAGGTCACATGCATATGTCAAGGGATGTAATTTAATACGAATGATAGACATCTTTCTCTTGATAAATGTACTCAGGTAAAATAATGCTACTATTCAAATCTAGTATAGTAAATTCATAGACCTATTGAATATTATCAAAGGTAGTAGACATTAGTAATTGTTTATCGGTTTATCAGTTTTAATGACGCACAAGGTTGACGCTAATTATTGATTGAAGCTTTCTAGAAACATTATACAGGGTTAACTATGACTAAATAAAAATATTTTAAGAGGAAATAGAAAAAAATATGAACCCTAATTTATCACCGAGAGTTAGACAACCACCAAGAATTAGTTGTTGTGACTAAAACCCTGTGTGTTTATTTTTTTCTTCGCTTTTTAGTGTCTATCAGATGTTATTATTGTTATTTTATGTTTATTTTCGCCGTTTTTACAATTGGATGGACCACATGGTAGTTGACAGATCTAAGCCATCTCGGACGCTGGTTTTCACAAATTTAAAATACTTGTGCTTAGCGATAGTTAGTATTCTAATTTGCCGAGTCAGCGACATACAATTTGAAAAAGGTATGACGGTCAAATTCACAATTTAAAGTTACTGACTAGACTCAAAATGTAGTCAGGGCAGAGATATTAAGGGACTAGAGATCCGATTAGCATGGCTGGAACAATTTTTTTAACACTCTGCACGTATTTCAGAACACCCTGTAGGGTAATTATTAAATATTTAAAATCATCATCTTTGTAGAAAACTTCTTTCAAGGATACGGTTCCTTAATATAATCAGAATTAATATTTGTTCACAGACTGTTTTCGAAATGCACATCGTTATTTACATCAGGTGCTTCATTGTAAATCAGAGGTGGGAATTCGTTTCCCTGCTGCGGTTACCAACTGCAGTGGTGCCAGCTTTACGGCCCTAAATATTTAAACTGCCACAGTAATGGACGGAACAACGCTATAAACTGCGAGTGAAATACAACGCTGGAGATTTGCAGCTCCATTGATAACATTAATGATGTCATTCAGAGTGAATAGCCATTGCCGAATGTGTTTTGTACCTATTCGAGACATGAACTGGGCACAATGATATCGCTTAATAATCATCTTGGTTGAAAAATCATGCAGTGATATATTTCGGTATACAGTGTATGTTGTAAATCCACTTTTACAGGACAGGCATTCAATTAAAATTTTTCATTGCGGTGTAAACAGAAATAATTTTCTATTTGAAGGTATTTCAAGATGAAGATGATAAATCCTTGTTTTATAAAGTGTTACACTTGGGAAACTCTATATTTATTCAAGATCTTTGAAAATATTTAATGTAGTATGATGTAGCTTAAGCTAATAATTTTGAAGATTAAAAAGCTATCATTAAATTGGGACAAATTTACCACTATTTTGCAGATTATATAAGTTAATGTATTTCTTGTTGTTATTATTGTCTCAAAATTTTTAAAAAACAAATCATTACACTATTTTAAAAAATAAATTTCTACTGAAAAACTGGCATGTTTTCGAATTTTTTGAATATAGTGTTTTCTTTATCTCGAAATTTACATTGGGACTCAAATGCATGCCACATCGTTGGTTTAGGCTCCCTGACGTTTGGAGAGACCAAGCTAAGTTAGATATCCTTAGAGATATTAGACAATTTTCTTACATTTACGCATAATTTTACCTTTTAGTCAAGTCAAGTGTCTATAAACACGTTAAAAATATATTTATATACGACATGTTTCAGTTTGCGAGTTTTTTTTCCTTTTTCAATTAAATACACACTTTCATCATTCTCTGAAATTATGGATTTATAAAGATAAATAGTAAAACTAAATCGTAAGTTGAACGAATGATGTTTCGAGGTTTATTAATTCTTTTACTGGACAAAAATACGTTTTGCATAACAACTTAATTAAGTTTAAAATAAAATATAATAAATATATTGTCGATATATTTTGACTGTGTTGTTATTATGCAATTTAAATTTAATATTGTATTTATGACATAGCTTTTACATTATTAACCTGTGTTTTATGATTGTAAATTTTATTTCAGTTATATTTAATTTATTGCCAATTCATTTATTATCAATTATGTATATAATTTATACATAAATTTATTAATGCAATTCGGACATGCTTTGTATTATATTGTATAACTTCGTTTGAAAAATTACAATTAGACTTCAGGTGCTTGTATTGGTTAGTTGCAGAATAAAATAAATTATTTGATATTTATTTACAAAATTTGTATACTTTATCACAGTAAAAAAATTAAATAAAGATGAAATTACTTTAGGTATTTGATTAAACAAGCAATATGGTCAATAAATTAATATTTCTTGCATAATATTGTGCATTACAAAGTTTCTTTTTACTTTACAAAGAGAAGTTTTTAAAAAAATATGTTCATTCATTTTATTACTTTCGATGCTGCTCTAATCTCAATTTAAAAGAAATGTCCCAAAACATTATTTTTTATTTATTTCTTCATCAAAAAATTTGAATAAAAATATAGCATATGTATGCAAAATTTTAAGAAGTAAAATAATGGCATGTTTTTATAGGACAATATATTCTACTTAAAAAAATGGTTGCTGATCTTGTTCAGCAAAATTTTATATATGCTACAAGACCTAACCTAACCTAACGTAACGTAATCTTTTTTAGTGGAGACCAGTGGTCTTTCAGACACTAAATACACCTTGGAATTATCTTTTTCGGAAGTGCATCAAGATGGCTTTGTTCTAGTTGTAAATTATGTCATATAGTTAATACAATTTGTATAAGTAACTCAATTATAATAATTAGATAAAACAAGTAAACAGATAAAATAAAAACAAATAAATCGATATAAACGAGCAAATACATAATATAAACAATTTGACTAAGATTCCTCAATTTGGAGGGAGGAGGATAATTTCTACATTCCTCATGGCTAATTCCTTCTGCTTTATAATGTTGTCTATTATGCCTATTGTGTACCTCCACGATCGTTTGTCTCTTAGTGTAATTTCTATGCCGTTCTCTGCATTCACATATCCATTGTTCCCCTTTCCTCCGCCCTAGGACACAAGAACACTATGTGTTGCGTCGCGCTCTCCGCAATATATGGAGGTATCAGTATTCCTCTTCTTAAATCTTTCCAGGTAAGCACCAAAGTTTCCATGACCAGTCAGAAATTGTGTCGTAAAATAATTCATTTCCCCGTGCTTCCTATATAATCAGCACTCTAAATCTGATTAAAATTCTGGTCCATCTCCTTTTTCTCTACCATTAAATTCATCCTGTCACAACTGAACGCTTTCCTTCCTTATGCACCATACCTCTTTCCGTCGCATTTATCACAACTATCGTAAATTCTTCTGCGTACACTATTACATCTTGGTGTCGCCAATCTTAACACACTACCATAAAGTATATTCCACAGAGTGGGTCCTATTATAGACCCTTGTGGAACCCACGCGTTTACTTCCTTCAAACTGTCCATATATAATAATAATAATATAGTAATATGTCTACCCCTTATTCTAATCACAGGGATTAGCCCAGAAGTCGGAGATTTGTGCGGGAGAGAGGGCGGCATATTATTATTAAGCAGGTCGCATTTGCGCCCAGGAACGACTTACGTTGGTAGGCCCTAACCACTATTCAGTGCAGGAATGAGGGAAACCTAGAAAACTTCATTAATTAGGGGGGTAGTCAAATATCAACCGGTATCAATCTCTCACATTGATTCAAGCCAACATTCTTCCACCCTACCATACCCGCAGAGAGGGTGCCAATCCTCTCTACGAATATAGCTTATATACGGTTTACAGGCAGCGGGACGCGAACCCACTCCGATCTAGTCACCTCGATTCAAGTACTGACGCCTTAAACCGCGCGACCACTGACCGATCTCTCACCTCAACATGCAGATAATCAGATATGATCTGGGAAAACCACCCACTTATATTTTTTTCTCCTCTGCAACTCCTCAACAGTCAGCTGCCAGTTCGCAATATTACACGTATTTTTAACGTCTAGCAAAATGAGACTTTTCCAGGCACTTGGTCGGGTCCTTTCAACTATTCGTAGTACCTCATCCACTGCACCAACCGCAGATCTACCTTTCCGGAATCCAAATTGTTTACCAATCAACAATTTTCTAATTTTCGATTCAGTCTGTCTGTCAGAATGGCTTCATACAGTTTGGCCACCTAACTTAGAAGACATGACAGTTGTGAATTTGGTAATCAAGTAGTAACGATAAAGTTTGTTTTTCTACGTGTATGGCAAAATTAACGTAGAGGTTATATTTTCACAAAAGTAACTCTTGTTTAAAAATTATTATTGCTTAAAAGTGCACGAAGATAGTTGATAGGTCATTTTATTAGCAAAAATTAAATAATGAAAAATATTTAAGAATAATTAGGTTGATAGCAACTATTTTTAACACGCTTTTATTAGCTTGAGCTGATGTATGTATGTATGTATGTATGTAACGGAATCTTTCAGCGTAATTTTCACCAATTTCAAGAAGTCTGATCAGCTTGAAAATTTGCACAGGGGTCAAGGACTGATGACAATACAATTATTTAATAACTTTGTTTCTGATGTCCTGACTAAGATCATCAGAATATAAAAAAGAAACTATTTAGTATATTTAATGAAAATTAATGGTACGATTATGATACGATAGATGTCGTTACAGAACTTTTCTAATGGACCACTTCTAAGTTTTTTTGATATAATTTTAGATTTTGAGAAAAAAATAATAGGAATAATTAAAAAATAAGGTTCCGAATTAATTTTAAATCAATAAACTTCAAGATAAATTGTAAAAAATTACATTGCAAAACTTGAAACGGAAACGAAACAGAACTTTAACAGAAATTTTGAATTTAAACATTTTGAAAAAAAAAAGAATGAAAAATTGTCAAGAAAAAATTTTATTTCGAAAAAAAAAATTTTTGGAATTCCAAAATTTTTAAAACGATAAATTTTGATTAAAAAAATTTCGAAAGAATACAGAATTCAAAATTAAAAAAATAAAAATATAAAATTTTGGAGTTCCAAAATTCAAAATTTATAATTTTTAAGTTTTGAAATACAAATTTTTGAAAAAAATTTACATTTTTAAATTAAAAAAAAATACGAAATACAGAATTTTGTAAATAATTTTAGATTTTGGAAGTATATAATAAAATCAAAATTAAACAATTTTAGAAATAGAAAAATTTTCAATTCAAAATTTGAAAATTCAAAAATTTTGGAAAAAATTTTAGAAAGATTTTGATACGAGAACGTTGAAAACAATTTTAATTTGCATATTTTATAGAAACAGATTTTTGAACGCTATCAACATTATATTGTCAATCATTTTTATTTTGGTCTACTTCCTACTTCGCATACGTAGGAAAGTACTTGCACGTATTGTGTGTGTAGTTAGTTGAAGTGTTATGCGCATATGCGCATGAAGTACACACATGCACAATGGCCTGCGTAGAAATCTGCGCCTTGAAATGAGACTAAAAATTAAGAAAATAAATTATAGTTTAAAAAACTAAAAAAACACGCTTTAATAGCAAATCGAACTGAAAAGTAGAAAATAATTTTGAAGTATCAAGAGTTTGTATTACAGCAATAGAAAATTCCGACAATCAATTACGACCAATTAATTGGGAATAAGTTTAAATTAGAAATTAAATTATTAATAAAATAATTCAATTATAGTAAAAAAAAACGTGGGGTGCAATTTACTATATTTTCATAATGACAATTTTATAAATAGCTACACTACTGAAAAAATTATAACATTTAATATCAAGTACCCCAAGCTTTTTTACTATAATTGAATTATTTTATTAATAATTTAATTTCTAATTGAATCTTATTCCCAATTAATTAGTCGTAATTGCCGGAATTTTCTGTTGCTGTAATACAAACTCATGATACTTCAAAATTATTTTGTACGTTTTAGTTCGATTTGCTATTAAAGCGTGTTTTTTAAAAATTTTTAAACTATAATTTATTAGTAGTAACTATTGCTGTTTTAATGTGGATAACAAACTGAACATATTAGCCTCTACTCAGCAAATATCCATCAGAATTGATATTAAACCTTAAGTATGCAGGAATTACCTTAGCATCTGAAGCGATCTTATGACCGCCTTTCGAGGATAAAGTAGTAAAATTCTATCAGCAGTACTTTGTCATAGTGTGCTACTGATATGGGTGTAGAACCGGAAGAAGTGCATTTAAATGATAGTAAAACAAAGACATTTTCTATAATGGAGCGCTATTTTTATGCTCATACGCCATCGAAAACATTTTTATGGTGACGTTTTTTATTTTTATCAGTTTTATATGTTAGGAGATAGGTACTTACACGCCATGCAAATATACTCCATTAATTTTGGATCGTTTAATAATATATTGGATTTAGATAAGTTCGATAGACTTTATTACCATTTTTATCTGAACAAAAATGAAAAATTCCGACATATAAATAAATTATAGCCTTGCTACTTACAGGAAACTAAAGAACAATGTATGAATATATTTTATCTGGTATTGTCTAAGTCACTTTGTTTTTTACTGTTTTAGAAAGGTATTTTAAGCTAATATAAATCAAATCTCCTACAATTCCTATCAATGAAGTCATATGTACGTTCTCTGATACCAAACATCTAGGTATGCTAATGAACAATTCCACAGACAAAGCTCTATTCAATAATTATCTAAAGAAAATAATCTAATTAGGTCATTTTATTTTCCTCATATTTTATATATTACTGTACAAAACATTTTCTGAATATGTTCAATCAGGTATGAGTTAAATAGTGCATTCTCCAAATAATTGTAATAAAATGTTTGTGTCTGTTAAGTATTTGTAGTAGAAAAAGGTCCTATTAAAAATATTTATTTATTCCCCGACAATCCATCTTGGTCTATGCCGCTTCAATTTCTCGGTCCATTTATCTTATAAGTAAATAGTATAAAAACAGCATTTTAAAACTAGAAGCATCATAGAGGTTAAAAGGGTTTTTAGTAATTCAAATAAAATTATTCAATATTATTATCAAAATATTTAATTAATAGACTTTTATTCCACACAAAAATATATGTATTCTGAACATTCAAATTATGGTGAGTAAATGTAGTGTTGTATAAATGTACAATAAAGAAAATAAAAAAGTAGGTATATTAAAATTCATCCTCTGAATATTCTGATGAATTATCTTCATCTCCTAGATTGATAACGATAGGTTCCACAGTAACGTCAATTAAATTACCGAGTTCCCACATTTTCTCCTCCTCTTTTTGTACATGATGTATACATCTTTGCCAGTTATCTGCAGTTACTCGTTCCAAGAAATTTTTCAACAAAATTTTCACGTTACTTAATTTAAACGTCGTATTATTTCGCGCTACATCTCCTTTTGCCTGCGCCCAAACTAAGTCGATTGGGTTAAGTTCCTAGGGATAAGGTGGTAACCGTAGTACTGTTATTTGGCGATTTGTTGCCATTTCGTCGATAACATATTTTTTCTTTATTAAGATTGACAAGTGTCAAAAGTTCCTTTTTCACCATATTTGTTTCAAAAGAAATGTTTTTTCCGGATAACCATTGAATTATATCGGCTTTCCTCCAAGCAGTCGTAGGCGTCCGTTCGGTCTGCCGTGAATGGTAACTGGCATTATCCATGACAATTACAGACCCTGGAGGAATAAGATCCAACATCTGTGTCAAATACTCTTCAAAAACATCTGCGTTCATATCTTCGTGATAGTCGCCTGCATTTTTAGATTCAAATAAAAGTAAACCGCCATCTACAAAACCACTGGCACTACCTATATGTGTCACTTTCAATCTTCGCCCTTTACCTGAAGGTGCCTTGAACCCTGTTGAAATTCCATCCAAAAATGCATGTCGAAAACTTTTTACATTTTTATCTTGTCATACTTTTGTTACAGTATATCCCTCGTTGACCCAAGTTTCGTCTAGATAATAAATATTTCTCTCTTCGTCACGGAATTTTCTAATTGATCTGAAGTAGGATCTTCGCCAACAAATAATTTCATCTTTATCGATAAGAACTGCCTTCCTGTTCTGCTTTTCCCAGTAAAAATTCAACTCTCGTAAGACGGCCCATAATTTACTTCTATTCATTTTTGGCAAATCGTTGTCCTCTGAAAGTTCACTTAAAATTTTGTTTAGCGTTGGTATTTCTTTTTTAAAATAAAATGAGTGTACTTTTCTGCGAATGACATTTTTGAAGAAATCATCTATAATGACTTTTGACCTTCCTGTGGATGATTTTGGGGGATTTACAGTATCTTGTTCATTTTTTGTTTCCTTTAGAAGTCTGTAGATAGTCGATTTTCCAATCCCTGTCATTTTGGAACACTTCCACGATGTCGTCAACACTGTTGGTAGGATTTTGGTGTTTAAATGCATTAAATACATTTAATATAATAATCTTCTCATTTTGAGACAGCGCACATCTTTTCACTCGTTTGATCTGATAAGTTCGACATTTTACCCAAACAATCCACTGGCACAATAGTCACTAAATACAAGTCGAATTTTACTCTACTTCACTAGCACGTCTTCGTAGATTCAATTCTAAGACTGGATTGATCTGTCACAATACACTGGCTCCTGCCCTATGATGTATCCAGTAAAATATACTAATGTACACCCATTACCTATTAGCATTAGTGTTACCCGATAATTACCTGAAACGAAATATTACCACGCCCATGGCCGGTTCTTATCTCGGGGTTTTATTACTCTCTTTCATTTCCAAACAGACTATAGACACATATGCTTATAAAGATGCTTATTCTGTTGACATTGATAGATTTACTTGAGAAATAACTTTATTTTACTGGTTAAGAAAGGTATTTTAAGCTAATATGTATCAAATCTCCTACAATTCCTATCAATGTAGTCATATGTATGTTCTCTGATACCAAACATCTAGGTATGCTAATGAACAATTCCGCAGATAAGACTCTATTCAATAATTATCTAAAGAAATTAATCTATCTAAATTTACTAACCTGATTTAATGGAAACATTCTATAGATATTAACCTCTGACAGTGGAAACTCGAAATTCAACCACAATAGATGAGATCTGAGCTATTTCTGCATTTTTAGGATTGCTTCATCAGGTGGCCTCCTTTAAGTTGAGTCAAATATCTAACTATAAAAATTATTATACCAATAAATTGAAATTATTTGAAATTAAATGTCGACAATGTCAAACTGATTAATCTGTCAATGAATTTAAACATCATAACGACCTACTAAAATAAATTAAAAAAATATATATACCTTTTATGTATAGTTTTTTATATATTTTTAGGTATTAACAATATTGTGTGAAACTAACTACTCTGTGGGCTAAAGCCCCAACCAGCGTTGAATTACACCCTCAATATCTACCCATATATTCTTTATTATTAGCTTTTGTAACATTTCTTACTGTTTAAGAAAGGTGTTTTAAGCTAATATGTATCAACTCTCCTACAGTTCCTATCAATGAAGTCATATGTATGTTCTCTGATACCAAACATCCAGGTATGCTAATGAAAAATTCCACAGACAAAACTCTATTCAATAATTATCTAAAGAAATTAATCTATCTAAATTTACTAAACTGATTTAATGGAAACACTCTCTGAAGGCGAACTTTAATTCAATTTGTTTTAAACTGTACAATATTGTACTATACATTTTCTAAAGATATAATCACATTTTCTTTTCTAAATTACTGAGAAGTTTTATTTCATGCTGTTCAATAATGATGTATTTTTTGAGTAATGTTTAGGGCGAAAAATAGAACTTTAAAGTACTAGGACAATACAGTAAAAGTCTTAGGACATTAAAGAAATTTTCATTGTAACTCATGTATTACGTATTATTGGGAAAATTTTTTGACAATTCAAGAAACGTGACATAACAATTTTAATTTTTAATTGAAAGTTTATGAATTAATTTGATTATTTGAAATAATTGATATTAAAATAAAACAAAATTAAAACACTACCTACTGGCAAGGCCCATCTGATCTAATTCAACCATGTGGTAAACAAAACATTCCGGTTACACAATAAGTGTTTGTGTCATTTGAACTGTTTTATAACAGTGTTTATACACAAGAAAAGTTTGAAAAAAGCTGAAAGAAAAATATTTGGAGCGTCACTACGCCCAGCGTCGTTTGATTATTGTTTCGATATCTACCTTAATTTCAAGTTTTACAGTGATATAGGTAGTCCGTCTCCGGTCACCAGAGAGCGGTCTCCTTACCGAAATTATGCGAATTTCATAATGAAATTCACATAATTTCGAGAAGAATATATAAGATACCACTTTTACAGTACACTGTATTCATGGTTCGGACTATGAATACCACCATTAGTCAGCCCAAACAAATTTTGTGTGGCAACGCTCACTTTACTTCAGCCGTTTACAAGAAAAACTCATTTCTTCAGTTAAATCGATCACATAATAATTACAATTACACTGGCTAATAATACCTTTAGGTTAACAGCAGCAGATGATGGGTTACAGTGTTGTTGTACGTTACACTATGTATGTTACAGTTTTAACGATTTTCTGTAAAACTTCATTAATACTGATACAAAAAACAAATTACGGTAGAAAACTTTTGCTTAAGCTTAGTTGTACCTTAGTTTGTAATTTCGTAACACAGTTTTGCATTTTATTGCCTTTGTATTTTTCTTTTTGAAATGTATTTGTAGAAAAACAGTTTTTGTTGATTTTGATCAGATATACAAGAATCAGCACTTATGTTCCGAACTCCCTGTATATTTTGTGATGTTGAGTAATAAATTCTGTTATTATTATAGAAGCTGTATTTTTAAACAATAATGTATTATTTATTATTCAAAGTAGAAAGCTTATATTCTAAGACACCTTCCTTTCTTCTTTCCAATGTCGAACATTGTAATAATTCATCAATAAATTATTGGGTATGATACGTAGGAACTGTAATTATTTCGTAGAAACACCTACGCAATTTTCAATAATTTTGTAATTATAGTTGTGTCTACCGTAAATACCTCTTTTATAAATCATGAATGTGGGTATTGTAATTATTTATTTATTTTTTGTTTCAGGTACGTGGTTGATATTTGGCCTCTTCTACGGATGAAAGTTGCTTTTTTGTAAGTAAATGAAGATAGCTTAACAGATAATGTTGAAAGTTTTATTACTTCAGTTAACCTTTGTCTTTTCGTGCTAGTGGTGAAAGAACTACGTACTTAACGCGACAAATCTGGAAATTAATACTTTTTCCACTAGTGAGATTGAATGAAAAATAAAACGTATCAAAAAATAGAAACCGGAATTTATTAAATTAAATTTATTCTTATGCAATATAAGTACTCCAATAAAAAAAATGGCAAAATAAATGTTAATGTGGAAAAACAATTGTAATGTAAATTTGTTACAATATCCTAGGGAAGATGAGGGTTGGAGTGATTAAAATTCCATAGTATTCCACTTGAACAAAAACACAAAATTACCAAAAATAAATTGACGTTGAGTCAACCTGGCACTTTAATAACATACTACGTACTATACAGGGTGATTCATTAATAATGGGACAAAGCTTAAGGGTATGTTGCTGACTTCAAAATAGAGCGATTAAGCCATATATACCTTATCCGAATGTTGCTCCTTTTCGATCTACAGAGTGTCAAAGTTGAAAAAATAAATCACATTTTCTTTATTATTTTTCGATCGCATCGACCGTATTTTATGAAATTTGATATAGGGGGGTTTCTTGATACTAGAAATTCGAATATGTCGACGAATTTGGTGTATCTGGTAGAGAGCGCCACCAACGATGGTTTGAACCCCTTTAAATCGCTACGGCTCTTTTGTGCTACACTGTATCTCATTTTGGATTGGAAAACTCTTTCTTCCTATATTTTCTAATTAAAAACGATACACCTTGTTGATGTCGCTAGAAGCAATGGTTTCTGAGAAAAACGCATCTAAATCTCATGATACATACAATTTATCTAAAAGTAAAATCAAATTGTTGCGTAAGTAATGGGCCATACTATAAGAGCATAATACTGTGATCAAAATAAGCGAAATTTCGTGAAATTTCCTTCAAGCGATCGAAAGATAAGAAAGAAAATGTGATTTATTTCTTTAATTTTGACACCCTATATCTTTGTTATTATTGATTTTGGTGGATTTTTGGATTTTTTTAGGATAAGCTAAAGTAAATCGACTTATTTTGGTTAGTTGAATTTTATGTGATTTATTTTTCAACTTTGACACCCTGTAGATCGACAATAAGCAACATTCGGATAAGGCATATTTGGCTTAATCGCTCTATTTTGTGGTCAGCAACTAATCCCCTAAGCTCTGTTCCACCCTGTACACTGCTGGTTACTGATACTGTCACTGTAACAGTCAAAACGTTAAAACTTATCGTCGGCTATGATACGGTACATTATCCATTACAATCACACCAGGTTCCATGTGTGGCAAAACATATTCAAACCATTATGAGTGTCCTGTACTTCGTGATTCAAAAACAAGTAAACCCTGTTCCAAAAAGCCTTCTGTATTTCCAATATATGTATTGGGCGCCGTCCTTTTCCTGAAGGTAACAGTAGAAAATTATTCAAGAAATGCCTGCCGTTTGCTTTGGATATTGCAATCTGGCAAAAAAGTTCTATCATTTAAAAGAAGCGCTAGTTATTTACAAATGTCAAAAATAAAATTTTAACTGACACCCTATATCTTTTTAACTATCAACTATTGATTGAGGTAAGTTTGGCAACACTGCATTATTTAGTCGTTAGGGATCTACTCCTGTTCTGTGTTGCATTTATTTCCAGACACCCTGTATGAATTATACAATACATATTCATTTGTTTCGGGTTTTTTGCACAAGTCTCTCTTTTTATAATTCCTTGTTAACTAATAAATAATTTATCTGGACATTTTATCGTTGTACTGGGACAATTGGGGTGCCGTACAATATCTAACTTTTGATTATTTTTAGCGTCTCCAAAACATTTTCAATATTTGAATTTTCCTAACGACGCCGACGATTTCCCTAAACTTCGTATTAAAAAACAAGGTAAACATAAAGTAGCGAGCGCAACCCAGCATGCTAGAGAAGACTGACGTCACACAGAGTTTTACGCGAGTCCATGTGCTCAAGTTATTTTAAAGACTTAGGGGCGTCAGAAAATTATAATTATTTATTTTCGCATTAAAATTACACAATCATTCAAAAATTGTAATAAAAAAATGCTAAATGACTCCATTGTAATCGTAGCCTACACTGCAAAAACATAATTACAGATTTTGACACAAAAGAACACAATACTGTGTTAATCGAGTTCCACACGGAAATCTGTATATTTTTACACATTTCTCGGTATTTAGCAGTGTGTTAAAGGCGTAACACAATCCACTGTGTTAATATAACAAATATCATGTGTAATTTTTACATATTTCTGTTATTTGTATCATGGAAGGTGTAGGCTTTACACATTAACATGTTAATTTTATTGTATAATAGGTATTGATATGGAAGACTCACCTATCTTTTTAATTTGTTAATTATGTTCCTGTTTACTTTCGAAATAATTTATATATGTATAAAGCTGTTTACAGGCCTTTTAGGCCCAGAGAAATAATTTTTAATAAATATAATTTTTGAAATACTTTTATTTTGACATTTTCTAGAGGTTCTGCCTATCGTCGAGAATGCATTGAATATTGCCTGGAATGTTCTATTAAACGGCAGAATATTTGTATTAAAAATTATAATTTTAGAAGCAAACAGGAACATAATTAACAAGGTAGGTGAGCTTCCGTATCAATATAAAGAATTTTCTGAATTATGGTGTAATTATAAAATAAAAGATATTTTACTTTTTATGATTTTATTAAAAAAATAAAATTCTGTTCAAATGAACAACAACCAAGTCTGCTAACAAAATATATATGTATTAAAATTAACAGTATAATAGTACATATTCTAATAAGGGACTAATAATGTTCTAGTAAATCATAAACAATGAAACAATAAACAAAGATGTATTTGGGCACTACATAATAGGAGTTTACGAAAATTAACTGATAGTGATCTGAACATATAAGTTTCTTTCTCTAAAGTTACAAAAAAGTTAGATTACAGAGTAATCTAAAACATCAGAGTAAACTCCTAATATCTTTAATAGTTATATTCTAATTAGTTTTATGTTTATTACAATTATCAGTAATATTTGTTATAGTTAGGTAAGTACTTACTATTTTCCTCAATTAAACCTCAATTTAAATTTAAATATTCTCCATTTGAACACAGTGAACGAGTACACAACACCGCTACATGACCAATATGGCGTAGTAACGTGTGTTGGATCAGCTGATATACTGCAGCTGCGTAGTTTTGCTCAACCAGTCTGGAGTAGGGATATAGAACACAATTAAATTGTGTGCGTGTTAAGTTTACACAAAATGGTGTACTTTTAACACACAACTGGTAAATATTACACAAATTCAGTATATTTTATTATAATACTAGTAATTTTAACACATTTTATGTAAAACGTACAAAAAAGCCATAGTGTGTAAAACTATTAACCCGGAATTTTTACACATCCTAAATTACACACTGAAAATTCTCGCTTACACAGCAACTTTTTTTACAGTGTAAGTACGGTCCCTTTATGTACTTTTTTTTGCCGATCATTTAATCCATGCGCTAATTCAGATGTTAATCACTACGTTACAAGTACAATGGAAAAGTATATATCCCATTTGTGCATACATGCTTCCATCTCTGATCAGCTGCGATAACATGCTACAAGTATTGCACTGGCCGTATTTCACATAAACTGGTTTTGTAGCTTATCCCTCTGACAGTACCGTTTACAAATTGAATTTATAGCCAGAGCGCACGTTTTCATTTCAATGTGTGGTAGCATGTATAACCAAATTTATGGCAAAAATTTTATTGTTTTGTGTGCGGTACAAAAACAGTGGTTTTACTCACTGTTATAATTTCCACTGCGACCGCAGGATATAACTTTACAGTCGTATTGCTCATAATTCTGTGTTTGTGTTACAGAATCCCCTGTCTCTAGTTATTAAAATCCAATAATTAATGGATTAAAATCGCGTTCTACCCGTTTATTAGGTATAGGTGTGCTCCGCTTTCTGTTTGACGATTATTATTGCTTAGGTACTATACTTTTGCTTCTTAAAATAAATCTTATAATAGATATGAACTAAATAATTTAAGACATCTACAATTTAAACATAACCAAAAGGAAAATATTTACTTAAAATGAATTAATTCCAAATAGCGATAATAAGAAATTTTTCCACGGTCGGGAGTAGAAATGAGTTTCTATGACATCAAAATTAAAACAGAAGTAGTCGATTATTTCCAAGGGAGTATAATGCTCCCAAGGGAGTTTACATTATGGAGAACGTTTTTCATGCAAAAAAAAAGATAACATTGAAATTATTTATTGACATTTAAATTAAATGTTACATTTGTACAATTTTCAAAATTAATATTAGAAGGAATATTACTTTCGCATACATTTACTGTTTTTGTGATTGCGCTAGTAGTGGTACCTACAAAAATCTGATTAGCATTAGGTCTTATTTTCAATGGAGTTCTCGACATAACCCTCAGCGACTGTCGTTGATTTCCAACCAGCATGACGCTTTATTGTCGTGATATCCACACCAGCATCTGCCAGTAATGTCGCTGAAGATCTTCGTAAGCAGTGACCAGTATAACATGCAGCATCAGGTAATTTTAAATACGAAGCTACTACACTCGGAATTTTTCCCATGGTATTTTTGCCAATTGGCTGCGAACTACATTTTCCTGCTTTGTAGTACAAAAAAAGGCGCTTATGCTTGACGTGGGGAGGACGAAGGGACAGGTATTTTCGAAACAATTCAAGCATATTTCCCACATCGGTAACCAGAAAGGTTCGTGGAATCTTTATCTTAGTTTTTGGAATTTTTACAATCAAGGAAGAGCCTACATCCTCAATATCATCTACAGTTAAATTGACTAGGTCATCAGTTCGACAAGCTCCGGCAATCCCCAGAATTAATCCAACCTATAAAAAATCAAAATGCTTAATAATTGAAATACCTAACAACAAAAGTAATCTTACCTTAATCATTAAGAATTCTTTGTAATCTGCACTTGATAGAAAACGGTCGATTTCACCATTTGTCACTATTTTCGATTTTTTCGCTTGATATCCGTCACCGGTTCTTTTCAAAAATGCGATCAGCTTGGGAAATTTGCTTATATCTATGTTGTCGTAAATTATCAAGCATGACTTAACCATAGAATATTGCGCCCATAATGTGGAAGACTTGTAATTCTTTGCATTTTCACTGAAGTATGCCAACAAAACATTCTCGCTGTATACTTGAACATTTTTCTCGGCGCACAACTTTTTGAACCGATTGTAGGCTATATCGTATAAAGATCTTGACTTCGTAGGCAGCAAATTGTTTATTGCAATATTTGCAGCCTCCACAATCTCTTTCGACTCACAATTATTCATTGTGCACTAAACAAACTTTAAACTAAACCAAACTAGCACCTTAATTTCACAATTCTTTTTGTTTGTTTATTTTGTAGTTATGACAATAACTCAACGACTACTAAATAAATCCTCAAATCGGAATACAATAATTCTGGTGCTACTTACTTCATAATGACAAAATATGTGTTTTTAAGTTATTGAGACCGTGGAAAAAATAGTATATACCATTCGGGAGAGATGCTATTTTGTTCTCGGTGCATTGTAGCCCTCGGGCTTCAAATTGCACCTCTGCTAAAATAACGCATTTCTCTCCCTTATAGTATAATGTACTATTATACACGATCGGGCGTTAAATTGAATTTTATTGTAAAATTTTTACTCTAATGCATTAAATATTTACTCTCTTCTATAAAAAAGGTAAAGAACTACAAATAATAAATAACAATTTAATGATATTATCTTAGGGATTTAACAGAAATGACTAATAACAGAAACATACCCAAATGTTTTTCCTGGTAAAAAGTTCTTTTTTTTCTAATATACTTTTATTAAAGAATTTTTTTTGTATCACTTCCCGTATAAAATTTATAAGAAATGTTGTCCTAAAGAAATACTACCTAAAAATCACGCGTTGGAAAAATCAGGTAGTCGTTAGAAAATAATTGAATGTTCCTTGTTTAAAGAGCATGAATATCATTAAGAATAAATAAAAAGATTAAACTCGATAATTCTTTAATACAGTTAAAACAGAAGGTAATAACAGTAACTAAACTTAAAAAGCGAAACAAACATCCTCATACTATACACACAGCGTCAAAATTGTCGGACCCCCCTCATTCTTGTTAAAGAAATCTTTTAGTCAGAATCACCAAATACATATATAGAAGTATATTGTTTTCTGAATCTTTTTTGTGAAATGAATATGTTCGATAAACTGAGTACTTACAATATTAAAAATCAGCAAATATGTGACATTTTTGACAAAAATTAGTAAATCAAAAAGAAGCAACAAAACAAGTTATCTACTTTAATAATATGTATGATCTCCAGCACGTTCCAATATACATATTGACATGTCTCTGCATTGAGATAATCAAGCGGTTAACGATTTCCGGCGGAATATTGTTCCATTCTTCTTCTGCCGCCACAACTAACTCATCTGCAGTCTGAGGTGTAGGAAAATGATTATGAATGGCTCTAGCAACGAAATCCCACATGTGTTCAATAGGATTCATGTTAGGAGAGTTGACTGGCCAATCTAATCTATTGAAAAGTCCTGCTCCAAGTGTCTCTTGAACCCTTCTTGCGCGATGTGGTCGAGCGTTGTCGTCCATAAACACACAATTTTCACTTAATTCATTACGTAAAGGGTAGATAATGGGCGTAATAACTTGTTCGATGTAAATTTGACTGGTCATATTCTGCAGCATGCGAATGAATGGAGTGCGGCGGTTGAACATTGTTCCATCCCAAAACATTACAGGACCCCCTTCATACGGAGTAACTTCACGGAAAAAATGAAGTCGCTGTTGACGACCTAGTTCTTTCCAGACTCTTTGTCGGTTGTTATCGGTAACCAGCCCAATTCTGTTTTCGTCTGTAAATAAGACCTACCGCCACTGGTGTAAAAGCCAACTCCTATGCTTTCGCAGCAACTGGAGATGGGCAGCACGATGCCTTGGAATAGTAGGTGTCGATATAACACGGCGAAACATACCTTGAAAGTGGGCCCTGAGAGCTGAAGCTGAAGATGTGCGGTGTCTACGGGCCAAACGCCGATCCTCCTTTTCATTAGATACTCGAGGACGCCCACTACGTCATCTGTTTTCCACTGTATCAATTTCTTCATATCTGTGTACTATTCGTACAATAGATGATCTAGAAATGCCAACATGTTCTGTATCTGATGATTAGATGTCCTGCATCATGTAAAGCAGACATTCTTGCTCGGGTAAATGCAAAAATTTCACATCCTGGCATTGTAATGTACAAAAATTCAAAAGCCTGAATACACTGCCAAACTGACCAAGTAAAGGCTCATGATCTGCAATTTTTTATTGTCTTTTTTGTTCCCTAAGTACATGTACTTTTTTACCACATTAAGAAAAACCACTAGATTTAATCGAATCATTTTATATACAGTGGATCTAAGACTTTTGACGTTGTGTGTACTTATTCCAATCTATTGTCTATACTATGACTTTTCTCATTTCAAGACACATATCCAATCTTCGCGTTCATTAACATTTCGCCGTTTAACTCATTATAAGCGTTTGTGATTTTTTCATTCATATGATTAATATCTCGCGAAAATGTTTTGTAATCCTTATTTTTTAAAACAACTCATAAGAAAATTGAGAGGTGTTAGATTTGATGACTTTCCGAACCACCGAATAGGTCCATTAATCCCAATCCATTTTTCTGGGAAAGATTTATCTAAATATTGCTGCACAATCCTCGCCTTGTGGGGTGAAGCTCCGTTGTGCTGAAACCATAGGTTTCTCCTTAGCTGCAAAGGCACATTCTTCAGAAGTGCAGAAAGTTCTTTTTGTAGGAAATATAGGTAACTTACGTTGTTCAATGTATGCTCAGGCAAATACTCCAAATTGTGGATTTTTTAGTTATGATACAATGGGTATGGGTCATTCAAATTCGTTAACGGTTGATTTATCTAAATTTCGTCGATTTTATTTAAAATACTGTAACAGTCTAGCTGTATTAACATTGTTTTTTACCCTTCGGTTAATTATTTCATTCTTCCGATCGCCTCCAATCTCGTAAAAGTTCTATGATCAGTAATGAGGCGCTCTGGATATCTCGTTATAACTCTACAGCTTTTCTTGAATCTTTTTGTGACTCGTAAATTAGCAACATATCAACTTTTTCTGAATGAGAAAAAATTTTGTAAGCATAAAAGTTATACGTTTGACGTTAGTATTGAGTAATGACAAGTATTTTTTATAGGACTGCCTTGCAAAAGGGGTTTTGCACACGGAAAACACGCTCTGAAAACGGTATTTCGCACACGCCGTGTGCTAAACATGTTGCATACGGTTATGTCATCTTTGCACACGCCTCTCCAGATTGTTAATTTTGTTTGATGTTGCGCATGTTGATAGGAATTGTAGGAAAATTGATTTATATTAGCTTAAAATACATTTCTAATACAGTAAAAAATGTTACAAAAGCTAATAATAAAGAATATATGGGTAGACATTGTGGGTGTAATTCAACGCTGGTTGGGGCTTTAACCCACAGAGTTTCACACAATATTATTAATACCTAAAATATATAAAAAGCGTTTACATAAAGGGTAAACATTATTTAAGTAGGTATTAGTCATATTTAATTTATAATTCATTGACAGGCTAAAATCACTTTTGACATCGTCGATATTTAATTTTAAATAATTTTAATTTATATAATAACTTTTATAGTTAGATATTTGACTCAACTTAAAGCAGGCCACCTGAATAAGCAATCCTAAAAATGCAGAAATAGGTCAGATCTCATCTGTTGTGGTTGAATTTTCGAGTTCCCACTGTTTCAAAAGTGAAATTAGATATTTATAGAGTGTTTTCATTAATCCAGCTTAGTAAATTTAGCTAGATTAATTTCTTTAGATAATTATTGAATAGAGCTTTGTCTGTGGAATTGTTCATTGCATACCTAGATGTTTGGTATCAGAGAGCATACATACATATGACTTCATTGTTATGAATTGTAGGAGATTTGATTTATATTAGCTTAAAATACCTTTCCAATACAGTAAAAGAAGTATTGTTCTTATAGCTTTGTTTGCCAATACTTGAAATCATTTCCAGAAATTTCTGAGTTTGCTAATGCAAATTGTTCTAAAAATCTTTTTTTTTAAAATGTATTATCTAGAAAGTCATTATTATTAATTTAAATTAATTTTAAACAATAATTATAGCAATGAATCTAAATTTTAACTCAAAATGTGTATTTTGTACTTTTTAATAAAAATGTAGATACATTACTTTTGCTACGAAAAAAACTCGATAAATTCAATGACAGAGAGAAAAAGAGAGATGAAATTATGCATGTTTTCAGAGACAGGGGTCGACAGCAACATTGTAAATGCACCGAACAAACCCTATTACGTTACTTTTTCCTGTCTCACGGGTTTTTTGCAGTACATCGTACCACCTAATGAATCGGCTGACTCACTATGTATATTAACACGGTTTTCTCGATGTCAACAAGTTAAACTCAACGCTCTATTAAACAAGTCAAATACCTATTATATTTAGAGGAGGTTTTCCTCGGCAATCATGACTGGCACATTTAGCCCTTCATAGTAATGCTAATGGAAATTGATAGATGGCTCTATAAGCAGATGTATAATTTAATAAAGCGAGATGTGCTGTAGTACTGGAAGTCGCTCTTCACTCCGTTAATTATACGCATAATATTTGTTTTGGTTATTGTATATATAGAGTATCGCAAAAAATATATTTTGTTTAAAGATTCAGAGAGATTCACAATTTTTAAGAAATATTTGACTATCAAAGTATGTACTCTTGTACACCAAATAATAACATACGGAATGACAATTGCGGCTGCAGCAGTACTCTAATGAAAAAAAATAACGTTTTTATTAACAGTTTTCTGTTAAATAAATCCCTGCTGTTTAGAGGAATGATTAATTTATTATTACAAAAAATATTATAAAAGGTTTATTATAAATATTAATAATACACTTTTACAAATTGTATACCAGCACTAGATGTGCCACCACATCTACTTTTGGTGTTGTGTAAGTTCGAATTTCCAATCGTTAATTTCGTGTTAGGCCCCATGATCTTCTTTGCTATTTATTTCTTATTCTTTAAAGAATTCTCAGCGTGGCCTTCTGCCATAGATGATTTCTAACCCCATGACGCTTTAACATGTGCATATCTGCACCATCATCAACCAGAATGGTGGCTGAGGAAATTCTTAAATGTTCAGAGTATTTATTCTTCAGGATTCTTCAATCCAAGCTTTGTTGCAATCATTTTTGGAATGCTTCCAATAGTACTAACTCCAACAGTATGGGAGGTACATTTTCATTGTCTGTAGAATGTAAAAAATCGTCTGTGAGTTGCATTAGGAGGATGAAGTTCAGCATATTTTCGAAAAATATTTAAACAGTTGGTACCTACTACATTTCCTTGTGTTATAACAAATTCTCGGATAATTTTTGTTGTCGTGCATGGAATCCCAATTTTTATAAGAGGTCATTGTATTGAATATGAATATTAACTTAGTTAATTCTTCGCGACGACAGATCCTAAAAATGTCGATTATCATAGCAACCTTCATGAGTAAATATGTTTCATTATCTGCAGCACCTAAAAACTTATATACTGCTTCCTTTATAAAAATTCTGAACTCTTTGGCCTTGCGGCCCTCTGGATTTCATTTCGAAATTGCAAATAGTTGCCAGAGTCTGCTTATATCTTCATTTTTCTTAACTGAAATCGTATTTCTCAAGATTGAGTAGTGAGTTTATAGTGGAAATGGTTTCTGGCAGCGTTGCTTTCCAGAAAAATAAGCCAAAATGATTTTCTCAGGCACCTCCTTTACCTTGTTAGTTTTGCACCAATCTTTAAACTTTTGGTACTCCAACTCATATCATCATCAACATGGTCGACAAGCTACTTCATATATCCCCATAAATAAGTCCGAGGAATTTAGATCTGGGGAACGTGGTGGCCATGCTAATGAACCTTATTTACCTATCCATTTATTTGGGAAATGATTATTTAACCAAGCAGTTACTTGTCTTCCTCTATGTGATGGTGCACCATCGGGCGGATACCACATATTTTGAAAAATATTAAGCTCTACGTCATCAATGAAATAAAAAGGTTGTTTTTCAAGAAAGTTCTGTACAGATCTGCATTTAAACAGTTATTTAAAACATGTACAGGCACTAAATTATTGTTGAAAATGCTACCCCAAATGTTGAGACAAAAACGTTGCTGAAGTCTCCTTGATCTAATTGAATGCGGATTTTGTAATTTCCAGATATGTTTATTAACACACGCTTCATCAGACCACATAACAAGCGAAATGATTCGTATCATTTTGTGCATGTTGTTGAAGTAACCAGCGGCAAAATTTTAATCGGCGAGGGGCATGTAACGCTTGTACATTTTGGAGACGAAAGGGATGTAGCATATCTCTGTCCAATACACACCATACAAAATTCGGTGATAAATGAAGATTACTTACGACGAATACTAATTGAAAATTTGTCAATGACAACATCTATTATATCATCTTATTTTATGCATTCTCTTCAGCAGGACGAATGCCTTTTTTTGGAGTGGGTTACCTTCCTCTAGAAACCTACGAATTTATGCAATAAAGGTTGATGTCTATTTAGGTATCTTTGTCGGTATTCTCGGGCTGCTTGTCTGGCGTTCTCATTGGAATATTCATATATTAATACAATATATGCATATTCTTCAGTTGTAAATAAATACGTCTTTTATTTAGTACTTTAACGCCAACTGTCAAATGACAACTGTCATATCTATTTATCAGGCTGTTTTGATTAACATATTAAATTATATTGCTTAAAATGCTTGTAACCTCTAAAATAAACGAATCGGACCTATGTTCATATAAGAAAAAATATTTGACATTAACCCAGTCATTATCTGCCAAAGTTTGTCATAGAGCTTATAGAACACACAACAAAGATAGGCGATCAAAATGGCATTCTGACGTACTGCAGCTATGCAATTGCTTACATCCAGTCAGAAGTAGGGATATGGAACACAGAGGTATGTTAACACGGAACTAGGTAGTCCCAACACATTGTTGGTAAATATTGTACAAATCCATTGCTTTTGTAAAAATTGTATAAAAAAGAATAATTATTAACAAAGAAATTTTATACATCTTGAATTAAACACTGGAAAACTTATATCTCACCTGCACTCAATTGATATGTGAACATACATATGAAGGACAGCCAGTTCAATTGTCGGTCATCTCACCTATGGCATACTGATCGGGGCTAACAAGCCCAAAAACGGTCTATGTCTGGTGGTGTCTCCGACAAGGGTTCTTGACTGTTCACACAGATACTGCAGGAGTAATTCATTGCCGGTCGGGGCATTAGTCCGCGGAGTAGTTGTTTCCTGCAGTATCATTTGCAGATTTAATGGCTCGTCGCCCAGGGCGAGAGGTCTGCGTTAAGTACCTGCTGCAATGTAGGTCGCTTCCTGTAAGTCGAGCCGCTTAGGTCGAGCAGGAATTAAGCAGACCACTTATATCTCACTGGAAAACCTCATTTACATAGCAACATATTTTGCAGTGCATAAGTGACAGCTTTAAATTTATTATTGTACTTAAGTATAAATACTCCATAATTGATCATTGGTATTTAAAATATTATTTGGTTTGTCAATATATATAATATTGTCACGGGTTTCCTAACCCGACTTTTTCTTTTACCAGAAAAATAATCCATTAATTAATCACTTATCTTTATTAACTACTTTGTACACTAATGAATACTAATTACAACTCAATTATACACTATTTAATTAATCGCTATCTAAATCGTTCTGAATTCTAATTGATCTCTCCAAAATTTCCAATTAAACACTCCAATTCAAGACTGTAATTCCAGACTATAATTCAAAACTTATTCTTCTTTTATAGACCAAACGAATATTCCAGGTATTTTCTAGCATCTCTAGATCCATTTTCTCGAACGACTCGAACCCTTCTCGTCGATTCTCAATATTTCCAGTCGCACCTCGCTACCCGGCATTATTTGTTTGTTTACCAGAATCGCGTAGGGGTGATCGGAGCAATCTAGCGTTTCGCGATACCACAATCGTCGAATTGGGTGCGAGCGGGGCAAATTCTGTGACAATATTTAAACTATTACTCAGTTCAATTTTCTCCCATTATCATATCATCACATTATTTCTGTACAGGGTGGTCCCGAAGTAATGGCCCATCGAGATTAGATTTCACGTCGAAATATTACAATTTAAGCCAATTTGCCTTAATAAAATGTTGATAATAGCAAATATACAGGATGTCAGAGTTGGAATTCAAAAAGTGATTGTTTGTAATAATTACGCTGCATCAACTTAAAAATTAATTTGGGAATAGATGTTGTTGGATATGTTAAATTTTAACAATTATTTGATTAAATTTATGTTAAAGTTAATACCTAAGTATTTCTAAATGTTAGGTATTTATCCAGTTTTGGATAAAATTAATTACTATACAAAATCGAAAGATTCTGAGACACAATAATTTTTTCATATGTGACTGTTATTTGTTGGCAAGTAAATTTCAATGGATATGCTGGACGAAATATTTGGGAAGATTTAGAAATAGATTACAGCCTGATAATTAACAATTTAAAAAATCTGTTCAGGAATTTAGAGAATAAAGAGAAACAATTTGTTCACGTCGTAGATTATCCACAAACTAATTCACGACTACTGTTTGGAGCTGCAGGAATCGGTACGGCATTCTAAAAACGTTGCATGTCAAAAAATACTATCGGTACCATTTTACACCATTGCAAATTTTATTGCTTGTCGATCTACCTCCAACATATCCAGTTTGCGCCCTCTAGGAAATACGTCGTAATAGACAACAAATTATGATTTCACATATCTAAAAACATCTACTCCCAAATGTTTGTTAATATATTCAAGGACAGTGTAATTATTACAAAAAATTTAAATTCCAACTTTGTCACTGTATCGTTTTTATTATCAACTATTTATTAAGACAAGTTCCCCTGTATAAATATGAGAACTCAAAGAGAAAAAAGTTTCAAATTAGATATCTACGTACGCTGTAAAAAATTTTATCTTTGCCTATGTTTCTGTGGGCAAAAATGGATCATTATCTCCATATTACCGATCTATACACTTATGACATAAGAAACATAATGTATGTTTCAGAAGCAACATTTTGATTAGTATTTTTTAAATCAACAGTATGTAAACGACTGACATACTTAGCATTCGAATATTTTCCTTGCTGCTTGAAATATGTAAATATAAATGTATTTACTAAAATTTTGTTTTATGCTCGGTTTTGTATAAATATTTTTCACTATACGGATTTACATCTACTGTTTATATCTTCATGGGCATGCCTTATTGCCTGAGACGAATTTCAGTTGGTATTATATAAACCATTCTTATTTTTTATACCCTCTGGAAAAGCCTCGGCAATTGTGTAGGATCGGTTGAACTCTGATAACTCGGCACAAGCCTGTTTCAGAAACATGAAACCTCCAATTTGAGCAGATTTTATTTCTGGGTTATCTAAACTTCCCCGAATGGCGAAGGGAAATTTCAAATTTTGGTAAACACAAACTTTAATAAGAAATCTTCGAAATGTTCCTGTTCATCATATAACTGATAAGAATATGGATTACGTTAGCACTGCTTCAAATATTTCTAAATTATTTTAACATGAATGTATAGTGTTGGTGTACTTTTGAAATAAATGTTTATTTTAAAACTGGGTTGACACTAAGAAAGGAAAATTAATTAGTCTGTTTTGAAATTATTGTAATATATGTTGATCAAGCTAATTAAAAAAAAATAAACACTGAATTTTGTATATTTGCTTTCTTAAGTAAACTTAAAGATAGGAGGCAACCAAATTCAATGTATTCTACAGGGTATTTATCAATTGAATGCCGAGAGTTTACTTAAGGGTGTGAATCCTTCGGTCATTTTAAGAAGAAAACATATTAACATATGTCCTAAACCTCTTAATTTTTGAGCTACAGGGTGTTACAGTTTTAAGAACTGGTCACTGGTTAAAGTAGATAATTAATTTTTGTCCTAAAAAAAGTGTTTCCACGCATGGTGGGTGTCTACAAAATGGCAACAAAATATCAAAAGCAGTCTCAGTCTACGTGAAAATGGTGCGTCGTATGAGAGTAAGTCTAGGGACCGAATTTGCTGTAAAATAAATGGAGATTTTAAAAATAATTTTAGTTTTTAGAAAAGCAGTGGCGTACCATTTTTTTCTTCAAAAATGTTTAGTTCAAACCTCGTACGGAGGTCATTGGCAAAGATTTTAAAACATTTTTTACATCAAACAATGCTCCTTAATGATTAATAGGTGTATATAAAATTTCATAAAAATATCTGGAGTGATAAAAAAATTATAATAAAAAAGTAAATTTTTTCTTAAAACTGTAACACACTGTAGGTCAAAAATTAAGAGGTTTAAGACATATGTTGATATTAAGTTTTCCTCTTAAAATGATCGAATGAGTCACACCCTTAAGTATCGTAATTCAATTAATAAACACCCTGTATATGTTATATAGGATACATTTGCTAAGATAACTGAAGTGACTCTTGTTAAAGACAAAAATAATAAATGTTTTTAGTTGCTAGTGACCTTTAGTTTACTGCGGGGGAAATTATTGTATGGTGATAGATAGATTCAAAATTAGTAGGTCAAACAGGAAGGTACCCCAAAACACAAATTCAGAACATATGCACAATGTCAAATCAATGTCACTATTAAATAATAATAATAAAACGGCCCTTGCAGAACATACACATACACCACACACAATTTTAATTTTGAGGAAACTACAAGTTGCAGGCCCTAATCACCATTCAGTGCAGAAATGAGGGAAACCTGGAAAACCTCATTAATTAGGGGGGTAGTCAAATGTCAACCAGTATCAGTATCTCACATTGACCCAAGCCAACATTCTTCCACCCTACCATACCCGCACAGAGGGTCCAATCCTCTCCACGAATACAACTGATATACGGTTTACCGGCTACGGGGGTCGAACTCACACCGAGCTAGCCACATGTATTCAAGCATTGACGCCTCAATTCGCGCGACCACTGGCCAACCAATTTCATTTAATAACCAAGGTAATAATTGTAATTTTAATGTGTGGAATGTGTTCTTTATTATTATTTTTTATATTAATTATTTTACAGTAATTTTGTAAAACTTGTAGAACCCTGGAGAAGGCCCAATATAGGCCGAAACGTTGGCAGTATGTAAAAAAATATTTTTCTTTATAAATCTACTGACCTATCATCAGGCAACAATTTCCTCTACAAAACCACTTGTTATAATTTTTTCAAGAAGGAGCTATACTTACAATGATCCAAATAAAATGAAATATTAATACTATTAACAATAGTACTGACATTGACAATTTATCATATGCATAATTTGATTTAATTAACAATTAATTAATTTTTAATATTGCAGATTTTTACACTTTCTATATATAAAATTTAAGGTAGCTATTATTCTTAAAATCTGGTTTGAAACAAAAAATTATTTTTGAATAATTGTTGTGAAAAATTATTTTACATCAATTGTGAGTTATTTGTTTAAAAAAGAAAACCTGTAGATATTTATAAAATTTTGTATGTATTGTTTCTCTAATGGTGGGTAAATAAATAACCTGAAACGTACGTAAAATTCGCTGTTGTTCTATAATTTGCCCAATATTCCCAGTAAATAACATATTTGAAGTTTCAAGGTGTTATATTAAGAACAGCTTATAAATATAAAAAAATTACCAAATATGCAAAATTTTAGTATGCGATTGTACGCTTGGTTTTCGAAGTTTTAAATACTGAAACATTACGTTTTCTTAAACAAAATACATTTCAAAAAAATCTTGAATATGTGTCTTTCCTTCCCGATGTCACGAGCTCAATCCCATTGACTTATTTATGTGGGGAATTTAAATACCACCACAGCCGCTAATTACACACACAATGGAGCGACAAGAGAAACATTAGTGTCTCAAAACTGGTTAAACAATTGGCAGGGTAATTTAAATATAAAAATTACAGGCAGAGATTCCTTTCTTTTTGTGAATACTGTGTCGAAGTTATGAATCAAATAAAGAATTTTCCGGAGCATGTATTTTGCTTTTCTATACAGGGTGTCCGGAAATGATGAGCAAAAAATTCAGGAGATAATCCTAGACCGAAAATAAATGCTCTCTTTCTATAACATTTTTTCCAAAACTGATTATTAACGGAGTTACAGGGTGTTAAATTTAAAATTTTATTTTCGATATTTGTAAATAACTTCTTAAGAAATCCTAATATTTACATAAAATTTGAAAATCGGGAGTTTTTGCGGACGAGAAATTCAAATATGTTTCTAATTTTGACGTCACTAGTAGAGGGCGCCACTTATTGCACATTATGTTTCTTTTAAATGACATAACTTTTTGCTGTTTAGTGTGTCCATCTGACTATGGAAACAATCGATTCTCCTACCTGTTATATCTGAAAAAGGTATACCTTATTGAAGTCGTTAGGAGTAACAGTTTTCGAAATAGTCTTGTTTGAAATATTCAGTGCACTGATTGGAAACTGTTATCGTTTCAGCTAAAGTGCCTTTTCTACTGAAAAAACAGCAAAATGTTACTTGAAAAAGTCGTTCAGAACAGTAAATTATGGAGATGAGCAAATTTTTTAAAAAAACGGCCTGTTTTGATAAAATTTTTGTGCTTTGTTGAAAAATGGTTTCATAAAACCGCGTCGATCTTCTTGAAATTTTGCACGACTCCATAATTTATGATTCTGAACAACTTTTTCAAGTAACATTTTGCTGTATTTTTAGCAGAAGAGGCACTTTACCTGAAACCAAAACGGTTTTTATTCTGTGCACTGAGCATTTCAAATAGGATTATTTCAAAAATGGTTGCTTCAGCAAAGTATACCTTTTTGAAATAAAACAGGTAGGAGAATCGATTGTTTCGATAGTTAGATGGATACATTAAGATGCAAAAAAGTTCTGCCATTTAAAAGAAACACGGTGTGCCACAAGTGGCGCCCTCTACTAATGACGTCATAATTAGAAACATATTTGAATTTCTCGTCCGCAAAAACCCCCGATTTACAAATTTTATGTAAATATTTGGATTTCTTAAGAAGTTATTTACAAATATCGAACCTGAACCTCGTTAATAATAAGTTTTGGAAAAAATGTTATAGAAAGAGGCAGCATTTATTTTCGGTCTAGAATTATCCCCTAATTTTTTGTTCATCATTTCCGAACACCCTGTACAATCATGAAATAGTAACATAATAAATTTATTTTAGAATTGCCTTTCAATTTATTTTATACATTCCTTTTATCGGAATGTAATAAAGACAAGAATTATTTTTCGCATACATAAAATGTCATTTTTTAATAATGAAGGAAATGCACGTCTTGGAAATATCAGAAAATTTTAAGTTGTTTATGGATAAAGACTTGTACCTAATAAATATTTCAATATTAATTAAATATACATTAATAGTAAAAGGTTGTCCGGAAATATTTCAGAAAGAATACAGTTCCGCGCATAGACTTCTGAAATAAACGGAAATGTTGCAAGAAGTTTCAGGAATTGTTAAAATATAATTTCACTATTGTCGACCATTGCTTTCTATAGTTTTCTTTTGTTTCAAAGTTCTAAAGCGTTTTACTTCTTAAGTTTCCAACAGAGGGAAATACCAAATTACTTTTAATTTTAAGACGAGAAGAAATCTTAATCTTTTCTATTGATTCACATAACGATCTTATTAGGTAATATGGTCAAATCTTAATAATGAATTTTTTAGTAATATTATCATGCTTAATTTCACTACCTATGATTTTGATTATTAGGTGCAATAAAACGTTTTGAATATGAAAGTAGTTTTATTATTATTGTAGTTTTTGAAAATAGTAGGTGTGCGACGTTGTCATATATTCAAGACCTGTTTGTCACATCTCTATTACCATTGGTCAGAGAAAAAAATTCCTAAGTCAAAAATATTTTGTTTGGTACCATTTATCATGCAGAAAAATAAAGGCATTCATGTTCCGGACACCCTGTATATTATTTCCTATATCTCTGATGTTGCTAGGTATTTCTCTATTTTGACAAACATTTATTTTAATCCTTTCGACTGACGAAAAAAACTGTAACTGTTGATTTCTTGCACCGAAACAACGAACGAACGATATGATTTTTCCTAAAACAAATTTTAAAGGTTTTACGATTCTTATTATTAGATAAGCTTGAAACATGAAATGCGTAAAACTATTACTATTTAATGTTTTACACAAATTGAATAAACGGTAGTTAAACGAATAGGTTTATACTTATACTTATAATAGTGTCAGGAATTAAATCAAAATAACTGAGTTTTACCTATGATCTGCTGCTGACAAGCACCTTGTTATAATTTATGAACATTTACTTATAAACAGTGTAGTCTACAAAAGAAACTAAAAAAGGCAAACAAGTTTTGATTGTTGTTTTCGGACTTATTTACAGCTGAGAGTCTTCTGATCTCTTCTAATTTCAACGTCATTGATTAGTTCAAATTTAATAAGGGCCAAACATTTGAATCCCCTAGATTAATAATTGATTATGTCTCATTATATCATTTTTTTTTAATTATGGAGCTGTATACAGAGCGACTTTTCAAATAAGATTTTAATGATTAAATGAACTGTAAGTATTTTTTGTATCAAACAACAAAATTGCAAAGTATCGCACACCCAAAAAGCTCCTTAAATAAATGTCACAACTCACCATTCGCCAGTTCAGCTCCTCATAACTCCAAAGATTGGAACAACACAAAAATAAAGGAAAACAACAAATTTCGTCGGCACGCCGCGTGGCTAGCTCTTAGCGATTATTATTCTTAATTTCGACCTCTTCTTTTTCGCTCTTGCGCAGTTGCGACAAAAATGGTTTCCCTTTGGGTGTATTTTTTCGCGCGACAAATTTAACAAAACAAAAGACATATAACACAGTTACAACAAATCTTAACTAATTGACTAACCTAAACAAGAGCTATTCCCAATAATTATGTGAATCTGGTACAGGATTTATGTTATTATATATATGCTCGATTAGTATTTGATCTGATTGATATCTAATAGCAATTTGTAACCAAATTAAGCTAGTGTTTTAGAGATTTTGATTTTTCCGCTGCAATAATAACTACAGTTCATTAATTTCCTAACAAATCCTCGTTTCGATGTAAACAAAGTGAGGGCGATAATGTATTTCCAGTTGTATCACGCTAGAATGCGTTATTGCAGTATATACCTAGTAATTAAATGATAAAGCATTATTAATTGTAGTTGTTTTTCCATGCGAGTTATCGTACGTACGAGGTTTGATCAAGAAGTTCCAGGAGTGCTTTTGTGTAATTTATTGAGGAAAGTTATTCGACTGTCATCTTCAAAGTACTTGTCGTGCCTAGTCACACGTTTCTTCCAATGGTGCTTCCACTGCTAAAAGTATGCAGACAATGCTTCTTCAGAAATCGTGTATAGTTTCCTCAGCTATTTCTTTTATCTCAGTTGTGTTGAATATTTGTCCCCTGAGCAGGCATTTGATCTGACGAAAAAACAAAATCAACAGGAGCTAATAACCTTATAACTAAATCTATGTATCGGCTCCTGTTATGGTTATGATGCTTTACATAGGCGACAAATTTTAGGCTATCCAGAGATATGAGACCGTGCGAATGCAGAGGACATTGCGGTCGACGCCCTCTAATTGACCATTTATTCTTAACATTTATTGAATTTTTCTATAGCTAATGTTAAAGTTGCTTTTGAAAAGCGTAGATAACCATATAGTTAAAATGATACTATACATCTAAGGATAGATAAAGATCTTTAATTTTTTAAGTAAGTACTTATAATCACTAATTTAAATCATTACCTACTATTTGTGAATACAAGTATTAATCTAACCAGAACTATACATGGGAAGAGAAGAAGAGAAGAATCATTTTTTTGCTCCAACCCGGATACCAATGTATTGGTGCCAAAAGATAGATTTTCCACACTGTTAAGTATGCATTCTGATAAAGCAATCTTGTTGGTTACTGATTCCTCAATGTGTGTATCTGCTACAGAAGAACACTGCCAACCACCAAACCACTTTACTGTTACCAAGTCTGAGCCAACATTTACAACCATCGTAGCTGCAGAACAGTGGAAGCAATGTCCAGCATACATTTCTGGATTTGGTAGCTTTAAAAACTCTATCTTCTGCGGAATTTTTTAAATACTGTTTATCTCACAAGTTGAACAATGCATTTCTTCTATAGATAGTTGATGAAGACTTTGTTATCACTAGCATGCTCTAAGGACGTAGGGCGTTGCATTTTTGTATAATGTGCCAGACGCTGTCTTTAGATTTCTTATTCGTAATACAGAACGACCGGTCTTTCTTGGCTTTGATGTCCAGAAGAGAAACAAGCATTACAGATCCTCGATTGTCATCCGAATGGCATGCTCTTTGTAAACCCATTATAGTTACAATCAGTAAGCCGAAGGAGTAATTAATATACACATTTATTTTAGAGGTTATTTTGAGTTTTACGTTGACAAGAAGATATTTATCATTTGCAACAGTTTGTAGAAATTGTTATCACATCATCCAGGTAAAAAATTCTAGACTTTTTTATAACGATATTTTCATTCACCAGTATGCACTACTTTTAAGCATTGAATAATACTACCATAAACTTGAAGGCTTCATTTTCATTGATATTGCTAACAATAGATTGTCACTTAGATCCTTGAAGTTCTTTGCGTTATTCCATTTTTGAAATTTTTTGTCAATCGATATTTTTGAGCCCAAATATCGGATGATAATAAATCTTTTGTCTCGTTTTCAGACATTTTTACCTCCAATAACCGCACAAAACAACATCAAAGAAGAAATAAATATTAACACCACAATGACAACCTAAAGAGATGACTTTGATAATCAAATTCCATAGAAACCAATGCTAACTATGGAAAAATTTCCCTAATTCAAATCACTTCAAATAATTTCTAAGTTTTTCTTTATACTAAATGCATCCATATTTGAGCTACAGAAAAATACATTGTTTTACACATAACGATAAAATTTCATTATTGCCTTTCTAAATTAATATTTTTCGGTCGACGATATAATAACATTCCAGGTTTTGTATAAAAATAACTTATTATCGTTACTGCTCTATTAAAATAGTATAAACAACAAGCCTCGTCTTCTGGCACACGTCCTGAGATGTCGCAATGCTTGACATTTATGACGATCTACAAACGTCGAAAGTTGTGAACAATATCAACAATTAGACTGACCCTATTTTTTATGTATCTAATGGTTATGCTCAAAACAATGCTGCCAATCGTACGATGCTACAATGACCACGTCCGCGCACAGCTTCCTACTGCATATTTTTTCATAAAGGAAACTTCATTTCTTCTTATTATTTTTCCATCGACTCAAATTTGCATAGTAATGAGTCATAGGATATTTCTTTCATTTGATTGTATCGGTTGCGATGGCTGTATTAAATTGTTTTGCTTTTAAATTAAACTGATCTGGTAGTCTCGAGATCGTTTTACTTTTCAGATAATGGCAAGTGCCCAGACATAGATTTTCTATTTCCATGCAATTTCCACCTTTTTAATCAACTACAACAACTTCCCTTCAATAAATAAGCTTTGGAAGCCGGATGAAAGTATTGAAAATTAACAAGACTAAATAGATCAATACATCCAGCTAGATACTGGATGTTAAAAGAATAGTGTCACAAACTTTGAAGATTCCTAATTCACAGAATAAGAGAATACTTTTTACGAGGGTGCCCTTTAAAATGTCTTATAGGGGAAATTTTATTTCATCAGAACTATTGACAATCCATTCTGATAAACTTTTTTGCCAGTAGCGTACTTGTAATTTCTTTACAGAGTGTCTCTTTTAAAATGTGACTCAAATATTCAATGTTTTAATTGAAACACCCTGTATATTTTTATGCAATTTAATTGCATTATTTTTTTCCTTCATAGTGGTATATAACAGTTACTTCTCTGAGATACCAAGAATCGCTTAGAAGTAGTAGTAAATTTCGTCTAGCATCTCAAAAACGAAGAGATATATAAAAATTCTGATTTTAGCATCTTAAGTTTCTCGAAAAAGTAGCCTAGTATTGTACAAATCGCATCTTTCTATCTCTTGTTGTTTTCGAGATACCCTTCAATTGCAACTAAATTGGGTCACTCTGTATATCTCACAATACTCATATTATTCACCATAATGTACTCAAAGTAAAAGTTGATGGATTTGAGCATTTTTGAGTTTTTGCATGAAAATTAAGAAAATCTGAGTATTTTGGTATCTGAGGACCAGTATACGATTAAAATTGAAGGAATATATACACCACAAACTAACTGTAGATTCCAGATATTAAAATATACCATGTGGGCCATATTGTCTTAGCCCGAATGTCAATATTAAAAAAGATGCAGGGTGTAGAAGCGAACGTGTTTAATTTATTTTTCTCAATATTTCAAAAAGGTTTAGAGACTTTTCTTTGAAATTCGTTATAAGGTTTTTTTGAAGTGCATGTCATATCGTAAACACACTTTTTGATAGATACGTTTATTGCATTTTTTTACAACATAGATGAATTCCTAATTATTTTTAATCATAGATGGTATACTTGTTTTATTTCGATAAACCGCCCGTTTTCGATATATTCGAACTTCAATCTTTCAATGCACGTTGACTTTATGATAGCAGTCAACAATATTCATTAAAATTCTACAGTAAAAGCTACTTTAATAACTGATTGAAATATCCACCATTAAAATGAATACATTTTCTTATGCCTCTGCTAAATATAATCTTCTTTAAATAAAGCATATTCCTTGTTCCGGATTACATTAACACGATCATGAATTTTTTGAAGAAGGTCTTCGCTGGATAAAGTTCCTTCTTTATACACTAAATCTTTCAAGTGGCCCCAATACCCCTTTGGTTAAGTTCGAGGCTACGAGGTGGCCAAGGAAATTCGCTGCCACGACCTGTCCATCTATGTGGAAAATGTTTGTTCCAGAAATTTATACCACATATCTCACCTAACTGCTTGTGGAATGTCTTCTAACAAGCCTGGCAATTTATTTTGCAGACATCTCAGATACGCATAACAATTAAAGCGTGTTGTCAATTGATACGGTCAAACTATCAATAATGCCACACCAAATATTTGTGGAAAATTAATGCTGGAAATGTGTTACACACATGTGTTGTTCCCAAGTGTGGTTATTTCCCCAGGTAAATATTCCACGTCTCGTAAAGGTAGCCTCGTCCGTAAACATTATATTGTTTAGGAAAGCAGGCTCATTGCCTTATTTTTGTAATGCACGCATGTTGCACAAGTTTATTGGTGCAGGTAGGTCATTAGGCAACAAATTCTGGACAGACATGAACTGATATGAACAAAGTATTTCGTCGTATTTATTCACCCCCGTTTCTGAACGTCAGCGTCTTGTGATTATCTCAGGATTCTCAACTACATTCACCATGAGTTGTTCTTCCTATTGGACAGTCACCATTTTTAAGACGATCAAACTTTCGCTTAGGACGAAATTTACCCAATCGGATAAAAAGTCTACCTGGACCTGGATGTCTGCAGTTTGGGTACAGTTGAAAATATCTTCTAATTGATGCACGGCTATTGTAATTAACTTGAGCATATACTCAATCATGTCTCGCATTTCAGAATTCGTAAATATATTTTATCTCGGCATTTTTTTTTTAATTAACATAAAACCAACTACAGTGTATTTTTTGACAACTTCTGACGTGCTGCCATGTAAAGGAACAATATTTCATTTGTTCGCAATTGCAATAGTTTTTCAAGTCGAAGCCTACTTGATTTATTTTGAATGAATGTTGTTGATTGTTGACTGTTGTCATAACGTCAACGTGCATTGAGAGATTGAAGTTCGAATATCTCGAAAACGGGGCGGTTTATCGAATTGAAACTAGTATACCTATTTTGCTTAAAAATGGTTGGAAATTCATTTGTGTTATAAAGATATGCAATAAATATACCTACAAAAAAATGTAATACGATTATATCGGCAAAACAGTCTGTAAGCTACATTCAGAGTGAGCTTATGATACGAGCCCCTTCCCATTTCAGTTGGCCCACCATAGGATTTGGCAGAAATTTTGTTTTTATGAAGCAAAAATAAAAGTACAACATTAACCTGTAAATTTATTTATCTCTTAAACAGTATTTTAAACATAATAAATAAATATGAAGCAACGAAAACCAATATCTTACAGAAAATAAAGACAAATAGAGAAAATAAGAACAAGTAGCGTAAAACTAACAAAACAATTTTAAAATTCACCACTGGGTAACATCGCCTTTATTTTTTATTACAGCCGCAATTCGTTGGGGCATAGTATTAACCAAGCCTTGACATAATTCCGGTGTAAAAGAATCCCATATTTCCTGAAGTCTTTGCTTCAGCTCAGGGATATTTCTAGCAGGATGTTTTCGTAGCACCTTTTTCATCTCATGCCACAAAGTTTCTATTGGTGATAGATTCGGACTGCTAGAAACCCATTCTAAAAGTGCAATACCATTATCCTTTATCCACTTTAATGCTTTCTTTGAGGTGTGACATGCTGCACCATCTTGCTGAAACACAAATTCTTGGCGGGATGTCAAGCATTCTTCCATGATCGGTAAGAGCGATTCTTCCAAAATGGCTAAATATTTGTCTGTATTCACAATGCCGTCAATAAAATGAAGTTTTCCCACTCCTTTAGCTGACATGCTACCCCAGATCATGACTGATGCAGGAAATTTCACCTTTCGTTTGAGACAGTCCGAATGAAACGCCTCATTTTTTTTTCGAATAACTCGACTGCGACTGTCTCCAACACACACTTCAAATCTGGCCTCATCACTCCATTGTATTGCACGCCATTGCTGAGTTGTCCAATCCTTATGTTGTCTTGCCCACCTTACTCTATTTTTCTTCTGCTGCAGTGTTAAAAGCGGCTTTTCTTTGGCCTAAAGCAAAATATTGTCATTTCTTATTTTCCTACCGCAATTTTGCTTATTAAAAAATTTACCTTATAAGTGCCAAAACCCATTTTATAAGCCTCCCTGTGCGTTGTGGATCTCGAAATTCGTCTCCCAACAGCGTCACTCCATAGAGCACTTAGCTCTAAGTAATTAGCTCGCCTATTTTTCTGGATAATCCTCTTCAACGAACGTCTATCCACATTTGTAATTTTGCTTTTTTTAATATATTGGGGCCTTGCAGCAACTGAGCCGGTATTTTTATACAGTCTAACTATGTTTCTTACACTATACCGCGATAACTCTAATAAATTTGCAATTTCCGAATTTGATTTGCCGGAATTGAAAAATTTAATAATAAGTGAACGAATTTTCTCATCAATAACCTTTCCTCTACCCATTTTAAAAAAACACAACTACTTAAGTACTTGAAGCTATACTAAATGCGTACTGACAGCTATATGAATATTAGCAACTGTCACGGTGTCAGTTTTCCACAGCAATCTTTGAATTATAGGCATCCTTTGTACCAGAACAAACATAGGTTGATTTGCTGTATTTACAAAATTTTTGCTTTTCCTTGCAAATTTAAATAGAGAGCAAGGACTTTGGTATTTTTTACTGGACATTATTTAATATCCTCTGCTAATTACTTTGGGGCCTGAAAACAACCTGTAGTATTTGTTATGTTTTGGTGCTGGCCAAAAAACTAATATTTCAGTAGGTGGGCCAACTGAAATGGGAAGGGGCTCGTATATGCCGCTCAAAAAAAAACTTTTCTATACCGAATTTCAAAGTAAACTTTTTGAAATATTGACAAAAAAACAATTTGAAAATTTTCTACATCCTGCATCTTTTTTATATTGATTTTCGGACTAAGACAATATGGCTCACACGGTATATTTTTACGGTTTTTATTTACGGTATCTACAGTTAGTCGATGGTACGTTAATTACAAACCGCCCTGTTTACATTTTCCATTTTTGTCGCATATTTGACTCATATTGTATCTCTTAAGGTCGCCGTTTTTCTCGCCGTAAAATGATCAAATTTGTGGTGCTTTTTAGGTACAGAAATCCCGAAAAATAAAACACGTAAAGCAAAAGTAATATCAAAAATAAAATTATTGATATTTTGTTTATCCACTTTTTCTATTTCATTTCTTCTCAAATGATAATAAATTGCTGATGATAAATTTGTTGATTAGACCGCTTTCAGTTGTTATACAGGGTGTTTCAGGAGGAGATGTACATACTTCAGTATGTTAATCTACGTTCAATTTTAAGCAAAACGTTTCCTATGAACTTAGGTCTGGAAATGCTTCGTTTAGGATGTCAAATTTAAATAAATTAATTACATTTTCTTTAATAGGTTCACTGCCGGTGGCGGCTTCGATAACATGTTGTCCAGGCCAGTGGTTTTTTTTCTACAAAATTTGATAGTTGAAAACTATCTAAATTATGTCTATATGAGTTGTAATAGCGAATTTGCTGACTGGACTGTAATTTTAATTTCGACGGCATTTTCCGTCAGTGGCACTGCACGTCTAACTAAAAAGCTGTACGCCAGTGACAGTATTTTACGTCGCAAATCTTGTTTAAGTTCTCAGTGAATTACTTTGAAAATTTGGATTCGGGGATTATCTGAGACAAGAAAAACGAATTTGTACTTAACTTTGTTCTAAATGCTAGTGGCCGCTACAAAATATACTAATATACAGTATACTAATTTCAAATCGCTAAATTTAACCGTTTTCAATTTATTTTCTATTTTTCCATTTTATCTAATTTAATTTTGAAGATAAGAGTATGTAAAATTATTTTATTTATATTAAATTTCATGTTTCGACTTATTTAGTAGGTTATGTGATACTAAATAAAATGAAAAATTTGTATTAGGTATATTAAAACCGACGATGTCATGAAAAATAAATTACAAGAAACAGAAAATGGTTAAATTTAGCGACAAAAAATTAGTATGATAATAATTTTCTTTTAAAACATTGATACATACAGTGCGAAAAATGTTATGACCAATTTTTATCTGCGTGTACATTTTGTAGCGCCTTTTAGCGTTTAGAATAAAGTACGGATTTGTTTTTCAAAGCAATTCATTGAAAACATTCTAATAATTTTGAATTCAAAACTTTCAATTTGAGATCTTGTGTCTTTTGGACTAAGATAAGTTGAGTAAATTGCATTATTTTGTCGCCTGCAAGAACCTGCTTATTCACCTCATCTGCATCATCTGCCTTATCTGGATACCAAATGTCGCTTTCGTCTCCGTCGAACAACTTTGTTCTGAAAATTGCAAGAACCCTTCATCTGTATGGTAATGGATTATTCGGGCTCTTTTTGAGGTTGATATAGTACGAGCCTTGCCAATTTTTCAGTCTTATTCTAATAAAAAAAAGACAGGAAATTCGAGCCGTGTAAACATATCTCTTAAACCCTTTTCCGAATGCCTATATAAACTGACGTATTTGCACAAAGTACTCATATAGTGCAAAAATACATGCACACAACCTGATTTTTTTAAGGTGGATGCACGGCTGTTTCCAACCAAAAAATTACACTAGAGACCCTTGTGCGTTTTTTGCAATTGAGGTACTTTCTTACTTACTTTTGTTTTTGGAATTTTTTGTCCAACTTGTACATAATAATATTAATATATTACTTTTTTTACATATTTGACGCTTCACCGTCCATTAAATGAAAAAAAAAAAACGATATTTATTTATTATGAGTGAGTAAAATACAAACAAAAGGCTTAGGAACTGATTTCTTGGAGGATTATTAGAAGACTGTCTCCTGAGTGGATACCAAAAAAAGGACAGCCTCCCCCTTCGGTGATTTGCGCAATAAGGGTGGTGGTATGTGTGGTAAGGAAATGAGTTCAATTAACAATTCACAGCACTGAAAACACAAAGTTACTTGGATATTACATCCCATTATATCAAACTGGCGTACCTCAAAATACCTATTTAATTTGAACATCCCTATTAACATGCTTAAATGTTTTTAAAACAATAGACCTTTCGGAACAGGAGTAATGATTTTTATTCAGTACATGTACACAAAATATTTTAGAGATGGCACAATAATAATAAACCACCCCTATTGCGCAAAACAACGAAGGGGTTGGACTGTGCTTTTTTAGATGGAGACTCAGAAGACAGTGCTTGAAGAAACCTGCAAAAATCAGCCTTTTGTTGTATCTTTACTGAACTATAATAAGTATAGTAAATAAAAGCAAAATAGCAAAAAAACACAAAGGTGTTGAGAGTGATATTTTGGTTGAAGACAGCCTTTCATTCACTCTGAAAAAATCAGCTTGTCCGCATTTATTTTTTTGAAATATGATATATTTACTGGGTTAATATTATAACTGATCATTTTATTAATTTAACTAAAAAAAGACAAGCAAAAATTATAAACCGTACGCAAAAAAAAACTATGTTATAAAACCTTTTCATTGTGCCTATGTAAATCACCGTTCGTCAAATGCAGTGCTGACGTAAATAACCCAACTATATATGACAGCAGAGAAGCGACGAAAAATTCCGTCAGCGGCACCAGAGTGATAGCGACTCCAACGGATTTTTCCGTCACTGGCACTGAAGGTATTAATAGCTCTCGACTACTTGTCACTTTGGAATAGAAAAACACTTTCCCCTACCTTTTATACTTAAGAAATGTACATCTTATTGAAGTATCTATAGGAGCAGCTGTTTCCGTTAAAAACTCATCTAAGGATGATGAAGCATGCAAATTATGTATTAGAGTGCTAATTATGTATCGCCATTAAATAGCAACATTGGAACTAGTTGGCGATTAGATGTCTAAAATGACTTGTATTTGTAGAAAACAGTAATTCAACAGCACGGCGCCCTTAAGACAACGACATGCCTGTGCGGCTTGAAAAACAGACACCCTGTATAGCACAGGTTTTTATTAATTGAATTAATAAATGTTTCGTATTTATTGAACAACTGATGAAAAACAGTACGTATTTAGCGCTGCAAATATTTCGCCGTACGCTGCATGCACTTGACGTTCTATTAAATCACTGGAAATTGTTCATGGAATAGAACTAGGAATTCTGATATGTAACACAATGGCAGGCAGCATGCTGTTGGGTGTGAGTAGTTCGCATGATAAATTAAAACCCGTTGCCTTCATTTAATATTTTTCCATTGTTTTAAATACTCACTAAAGGTCTGTGAAAGCTCTCTACTTTTTAATTTCGGTCATGAAATGGCCGAACAATATATCGGTGCACTGTTAACACGCCCTACGGTACAGTTTAGATATTTTGAAATAAATTCGCATATAGTACAAGGTGTCCCGAAATAAATGCAACAAAATTTGGTCAGAAATTCTTAAGAGAAATTTAAGGGACCCGTATTTTTTACTTTTGATAAGTGCGGCCCCCTTTCGGAGATATAGCCCCCTGAAACAAGCCCCTAAAAATTTAATTTTTTTTATATCTCAGAGCTATATCGCACAAGAACCACCAAATTTGGTACTCAGGGATTTTATGACATGTAAAATGCGATGCTGATAAGCTTTTTGGCAAGGGGCCCCCACAAGACACTTTTTCGGGGGCCCCCTTGCCTTTGGGGCCACCGAACATTAGTTGCATATTTAATTTTTAAAAAAATAAGTAGCCTCTTAGAAACCCCAGGGAATTTAAAAACTTTTTTGTCTCTTAAAATTTTTTCGAAAACCGCAGCGTTTTTCGAAAAAATGGCAAAATGTGATTGGATGCATATCGAGGTTCATATGAAATTTTAAAGTGTTAATCGTAGGTGGCTGGCATTCGCAATAAACAATCAATTTTATTCTGTGACAGTTGTCATTAACCATCATCGGGAGCTCATAGAGACAGGATCAGTAGTTGTAAAAAAATCACAATTTAAAGAAATTTAATTTTAATTTAAAGAAATCACAAGTTAAACATTAACAATTAATAAGAAAATGTGAATATCAAAATAAGGTACAATAAACTTGGAAATTAATAACAAAATTAATGGTATTTCATGATTAAATAATTTAATTCTAAAAAGTTTGTTAAAATCACACTGGTTAGTTCCGTAAAACGTGTTCAAAGTGAGAACCGTTTTGTTCAACACAAGCCTGCAGAAAATTTCTTTAAATTGTGATTTTTTTTACAACTACTGATCCTGTCTCTATGAGCTCCCGATGATGGTTAATGACAACTGTCACAGAATAAAATTGATTGTTTATTGCGAATGCCAGCCACCTACGATTAACACTTTAAAATTTCATATGAACCTCGATATGCATCCAATCACATTTTACCATTTACCAAAAATTTTAAGAGACAAAAAAGTTTTTAAATTCCCTGGAGTTTCTAAGAGGCTACTAATTTTTTTAAAAATTAAATATGCAACTAAAGTTCGGTGGCCCCAAAGGCAAGGGGGCCCCCGAAAAAGTGTCTTGTGGGGGCCCCTTGCCAAAAAGCTTATCAGCATCGCATTCTACATGTCATCAAATCCCTGTGTACCAAATTTGGTGGTTCTTGTGCGATATAGCTCTGAGATATAAAAAAAAATTAAATTTTTAGGGGCTTGTTTCAGGGGGCTATATCTCCGAAAGGGGGCCGCACTTATCAAAAGTAAAAAATACGGGTCCCTTAAATTTCTCTTAAGAATTTCTGACCAAATTTTGTTGCATTTATTTCGGGACACCCGGTATACGTCTGGTCTTCTAGTTCTGCCTGTGTGGTTTGAACTAGTACGCGCGATATGTTTGAGGGGAAACTTTGCGAAATGAAATATAGAGGTAAAATATTTATACCGTAATGTACAAAGTTTTCCACTTATTTCAGGACAAGCTTAGGTAATATTTTATTGCAAGGGTTCCATTGTAGGTTTACCTTGTTAAAGTTACACGGACCTTATTTATTATAATAAAGAACCCATATTTTTTTATCTTTGTCCAGTTTATATTCTTCTTTAAATTACCAACAGTAAAGAGTTGCTATGGATAGCATGTATTTGTAAATGTGTCAAGAAAATTAATTTTCTCAATTTCATTATTAACCAGAGTAAATATTCGAAGAATATGCGTTTTCCATGAAGTTGATAATGGGTCGGAATAAATAAAACACCAAATTTAAAACAATTTCACCATATTTCTTGCCATTTGTAAAATACACATTATGTTAGTAGTTTGACAATACTTATTTTCGCATATTTATCAATAAAAGTAAATAATCTCATATCCACTGAAAAATGATTTATGTAAATTTATTACAATTATCATGGTAATTTGTAAAGTTACTAATACTCTAAAATGTCAATGTAATTAAACAGATAATATATGTACAAATTATATATATTTTAACCATGAAAATTACGTAGGTACAACTATCGAAACAAGTGTCTCCCTACACTTATCGATTACCTGTTTTATTTACAGTTTAGTATAAGTTTAGTATAATGATGATAGTTGTGTCGAAACAAGTGTCTTCGTTCATTTATCGATTACCGGTTTTATTTACAGTTTAGTATAATGATTATATCTTTTATATTTATTAACACATTCATTCAAACTATTTTTGTCAATATGGGTCTTTGTGTGAATAAAATATATATATATGGTTGTAAAATTTCTCTGGGTTCCTTTCCGCGATGAATCTGCATGATCTTCAAAAGAACCATTTGTTTGACAGCGTTTCGGTAAAATCTCATTTACCATCTTCAGGTCTTCTTACTTCGGCTTCGCGTTACTACGTTCGGCTTACTGGAAGATGTTTTTCCACTTGGTGAGTTATATACTGTGCTTTCGTTCCGGTGTGTGGTTTTCTTCGCATGGCTGCGCGTCACGGGTCTTGCGTTTAATGGTGCTGTGGGTTCTTGTGTTCTGCTTGGCCTACTCTCAGCGTTGCGTATCACTGATTTATTGATCTTCTTGGGTTCCAGGACAGGTTTCCAAGCTGTTGGTAATCTTTGGGTATAGTCACGTGTATTGAGATTTTGAGGATGTTTTTCAATTTCGATGGCTTCTTTAATTATTATTTTTGCCTTATGATCCATTCTTGCTAGTACCTTGGTATTATCGAAATCAATCTCGTGGCCGGTGTCTTTTACATGTTGAGCTAATGACGAAATTTTTTCATTTTTCTGAACAGCATTCCGATGTTCTTCTTTCCGGGTTTGAATTCTTCTGTTAGTTTGTCCAATGTACGTCTTCTCACAGTCTCCGCAAGGAACTTCATATACTCCTTGGTCTTCTAGAGGAATGTTTGTTTTGGCTGATGGTAGCATATTAAAACCCTGCTTATTTTGTCGGTAGTTCCCTTGACATATGGCAGGAGAGCTTTGCCTATTGGTTTATCTTCTTCCTTCTGTTCTTTGTTTCGCCTAGGTCTTAAAGCCCTCTTGATGTTGTTACCGGAGAAACCATTTTGTTGTAAGGCTAATTTAACGTTTTTAATTTCCTCTTCTTTGTGGTCGTCGTCAGAGAGTCGTTCTGACCTTGTCATTAGTGTTTTGATCACTGATTGTAGCTGCGATGGGTGGCGGTGAGATTCTGCACCTATTCGTGTGTGTTGGTTTCCGATATACCGTATAGCTTAGACCTCCATCTTATTTTTTCTTTATACATACATCGAGGAAAGGTAGCTGTTGGTCCTTTTCCAGTTCCATAGTAAACTGTCGAGTGCTTGTTCCACTGGAATGTTTGTAAATAGGGACACTACATCAAAACTTACTAGCAGATGTTCTGGATCCACTTTTACGTTTCTAATACGCTCGATGAAGTGGCTTGCGTTCTTGACGTAAGATTTCGCTTCTTCGGCGTATGGTTGTAACTGTTTAGCCAGGAATCTTGCCAGATGTTGTAATTGGATCACCATTGGATATTTCTACAATTAAATAAAAAAATACGTCATTTCAAATATTTCTGTACCTAAAAAGGTAGCTTGGTTAGATCGCTTTTTCTTGTTATTTATTTGTTGTACTTACTTCGATATCTTTAATTTTTCACAGATGGCATGAGATAGCATCCCTGTTATTTGCTGAGCCCTAGATTATTCTGTTACTAAATGTCTAAAATTATTTCCGTTTTCTTGAAACACTGTTTCAAGAATACGACGCTCTTCTCTTTGCATAAAAGGAAAAGTGACAACGATAAGGTGAATTAGTTTAAAAAAAACTCTACAAAACCAAGTTTCAAAATTTTATTTTCTTCCAGATGGAGCACCAAACTTCGCAACTTTGCCTCAGTTTTAAGGTCATATTTCTTGCCGTAAAATGATCAAATTTGTGGTGTTTTTAGGTACAGAAATCTCAAAAAATTAATCATGTAAAACAAAAGTGGAGCGGGGCTTTCCTAACGCATTATTGGTAAATATTACACAAATTACCATTATATTACTAGTAAAGTATTAGAGAAAATTGCTAATGATCAGTTTAATGAATATTTAATGAAAAATAAAATTGTTTCTCCTACTCTGTCAGGTTTTCGTATAGCTCACAGTACTTCTACTGCATTATTCAGTGTTACGAATTGGTGCTTGCGATAGTGAGATACTTGTTTAATTTTATTGGATTATAACAAAGCATTTGATACTTTCAATCATGCTACTCTCGCAACTAAATTTAGATACTTTGGTGTTAGTGATTTATTCATAAATTTATAAAAAAAAAATAATTTAAGAAATAGATATTAAAGAGTTCTTTTAGATAACAAATTTTCAGAAATATAGCAGTGCCTCAAGGTAGTATTTTAGGTCCTTTGCTCTTTTCCATATATACCTCAGATTTGTCCAGTCATCTAAAATATTTCCGATCACAGTAATATGTTGATGGTACTCAAATTTAGTAACTTTGACAAGACTGTTGAAAATATTAATTCAGATCTTGCTTCGATCAGTAGATATTCTAATGCTCATGGATTAATTATTAGTGAAAGTAAGACAACAATTTTAGTATTTGGTAGTCATCGAAATATTATTCTCTCAAATCAATCCTTTAGTATTAAATTAAATAATATAATCTTATATCCAGTAAGTACTTGTAATAATCTTGGTCTCAGATTGGATACAGATCTCAGATTTAGTTCCTATGTATCTAATTTGGCAAAAATGTCTTTTGGAAAATTAAAACTTTTTTATATGTATAAAGATAAAGAAATCAAAGTGCTTGCCTTACGTTTTGTTATATATAGTATTAGGAAGTATGTTCATATTTCCACATTTTTTTATGACTTTACATGAACGTTTTGTAATTCATCTGGCATATCTTGTATATACAATTTTAACTATAAAACAACCTAGTATTTATTTGGAAAGTTAAAAAGAACTCCGACATACATGATTATATTACTAGACAACGTGATAATTTAACTGTACTCAAGCATAAGCTAACTTTATTCCATCGTGGCTTTACCTGCAACCCTGCAAATGTTTTTAATTTGATATCAGTAAATATTAAATCATTTTTTATTATCGCGGTGGTCAGAAAAGGCATCAGAGATTTCCTTGTGTCTAATCGAGGTCATACACAGTGTTTAGTATAATATTTAATTATTGTATATTCCTACTTCATGTTCGGTAACCTGTTTCAGGTGACAATTTTTGTATTTATTTATATTGCTAATATTTATATTATATTTTTGCATTAGAGTGTTTATACTGAGCAACACTGTTAGATACCACCACTCATTTTGGTATAATTATTATTGCACTGTTGCTGAAATGCCATAAAAACCATATTATTATTATTATTATTGTCATTATTATTTACGCATTTTGTGTAAAACGTATGAAAAGCTTACACCTCCTGAATTACACTCTAGAAAATCACATTTACACAAACACTTTTTTGTAGTGTAGAAGGAGCATATGTAGTAACTGGCCTTAAATGTGTATAAAGTTTATATCTATAGAAATAATCCGCAAGTTAGCAGCAGTATTTATTATTCAAAGCAGAGCATCGCATTCAACCGCCTCACGTTTATGGCTAATTCATCAATTTATATGTCATAAAAACGTATTGTTACCAGTTCGTTGTACTGACCTGTTATGGAATCTACTACCACAATATACGGCACTTAAATCTTTATGAAACAATTTATCTGGGCACATGTACTTTCAATAAAATTTAATAAGACAGACAAGAATTACTACTGGACTCTTCAGCAATTTGTAACTGAATATAATTAAATAACTAATTAGTTAATTAATGATAAATGAGCATGATAATTTATTAACAGTTATTCAGTTAATCAATTAATTATAAAGTTGCCAAATATGGACTACCATTTTTAATTTTGGCCCTAAAAATGGGTTAGGGTTATTTTAGAACCCATTACACAAAATAATAATATGTCATGTGTTTGATATGGAATACGTAAATTAAACTCTTCAAATATTTTAACTTACCTATTTAAACTAATGTCAATTTGAAATCAAATAAAATCAGTAAAAATACACCCAAAAAAGTTCCTAAACAAGTAAAGTATTTTTTTACTGTATTAGAAAGGTATTTTAAGCTAATATAAATTAAATCTCCTACAATTCCTATCAATGAAGTCATATGTATGTTCTCTGATACCAAACATTTAGGTATGCTAATGAAAAATTCCACAGACAAAGCTCTATTCAATAATTATCTAATGAAATTAATCTATCTAACTTTACTAACATTGCTTCAATGAAAACACTCTATAAATATCTAACTTCACTTTTGGCAGTGGGAACACGACAATTCAACCACAATGGATGAGATCTGACCTATTTCTGCATTTTTAGGATTGCTACTTCAGGTAGCCTCCTTTAAGTTGAGTCAAATATCTAACTATAAAAATAATTATAAAAATTAAAATTATTTGAAGTTAAATATCGACAAGTGACATCCTGTCAATGAATTAAATATGACATAACCTACTTGAATAATGTTTACATACCCTTTATGTAAAAGTTTTTATATATGTTTAGGTATTAATAATATTGTGTGAAACTAACTACTCTCTGGACAAAAGCCACAACCAGCGTTGAATTACACCCACAATATCTACCCATATATTCCTTATTATTATTTTGTAACATTTTTTACTGTATTAGAAAGGTATTTTAAGCTAATAATAAAGAATATATGTTTTTTTTACATCGGTTTACATTCACGCTTATAGAAACATTTCCTTTCATTGATTTGACAAGCATTTTTGATAAAACCACCTATCCTTGTTAAACCACGACGCATACGGAATCTACCAATTGCCAATTTTAGTACTTTATTCATGAATCAGTAAAATACGTGCGAAAGCCCATCGATAGGTATGAGAAACTTTTAACAATTGCCTTTTCGGTCACTGAACCTCCGACATCGCGTATTATTGGAAGCATATTCTCGATAATAATAACAAGTGGGCGTACCAACGGTGCACCGGTAGAAAAATGTCTACTGCTGTAGACTTAACGATTTTCACGTGAAACTGTTCTCTGCTCATAAAAGATTTACGATCCATGAATTTCCCTTAAGTAAAGCCTGTGTAGTTTGTTTCGTTCATATTACTCTTTTTTCTAAATTAAAGCTTTGAAATGAAAGGTAATTCAACATGTGCAATTATTTAGGGTCGAATAGTAACGAAGCAACTAAGTTTAAGAGTTAATGTTTTTCTTTATAAAAGCAATATTGTCAATAGTGGGATATGAGACATAAATTTTCGATTACTTTGAAGCAGGTGAAGACATAGTCCTCAAACTTACGTATAAATTTTAAACTACACAGTAGCGTTTCAACGCTAGTGATTATTTTAAATAAATAAATATCATATTGCACGGAACAAATGTAATTTGTACCCGAGTCTGTACCTAAGTATAGGTTATAATATACTTAAAATTTTAAACTTTATTCAAGTGTATATGTATTAATTTAGTATAATTATCAGAAAATATAAGTCTTCAATATTCAACATTCCTTTATTTGGATGACCGGTTTCGAAGTGTCGAACACTTCATCTTCAGATTCCCGAGGTTACACAAAAACATTACAATTACATAAAACACCCAGAAAATAATTGCAAAGGACTACAATTATAAAAAACAACAATGGTGAACTATAGTAATAATATCAAGACCTAAAGAACTCTTATCTATTTTATTTATTCTATATACATATTAGTATTTGTACAATTCTAGTAAATTATTATAAAACCAGATTCAATTATGATTGTTGAAGTAATACCAAATATATATATAGAACGTCAAAACGCCATGTGCTGTTTTTTTTTTGTAACAAAGAAAACAAACAAGCACGCAAGTATATTCTACAACTGACAACCAACAAATGAATGAGAACAACTACGCAGCTGCAGTATATCAGCTGATCCAACACACGTCACTACGCCATATTGGTCATGTAGCGGTGTTGTGTACAGTTACCTATCGTTCACTGTGTTCAAATCGAGAATATTTAAATTTAAATTGAGGTCTAATCAAGGAAAATGGCAAGTACTTACCTATAACTATAACAAATATTACTGATAATTGTAATAAAGTTAAAACTAATTAGAATATAACTATTAAAAATATTAGGAGTTTACTCTGACGTTTTAGATTACTCTGTAATCTAACTTTTTTGTAACTTTAGATAAATAAAATTATATATTCAGATCACTACCAGTTAATTTTCGTAAACTCCTATTATGTAGTGGCTAAATACATCTTTGTTTGTTGTTTAATTGTTTATGATTCACTAGAACATTATTAGTCCCTTATTATAATATATACTATTATAATATTAATTTTAATACATACATATTTTGTTAGCAGATTTGGTTGTTGTTCATTTGAACAGAATTTTATTTTTTTAATAAAATCACAAAAAGTAAAATATCTTTTATTTAAAATTACACCATAATTCAGAAAATTCTTTATATTGATACGGAAGTTCACCTACCTTGTTAATTATGTTCATGTTTGCTTTTGAAATTATAATTTTTAATACATATATTCTGCCGTTTAATAGAACATTCGAGACTATATTCAATGCATTCTCGACGATAGGCAGAACCTCTAGAAAATGTCAAAATAAAAGTATTAGTAGGTGAGTCTTCCATATCAATACTTATTATACAATAAAATTAACATGTTAATGTGTAAAGCCTACACCTTCAATGATACAAATAACAGAAATATGTTACACATGACATTTGTTATATTAACACAGTGGATTATGTTAAACCTTTAACAAACTGCTACATATAGAGAAATGTGTAAAAATATACAGAATTCCGTGTGGACCTCGATTAACACAGTATTGTGTTCTTTTGTGTTAAAATATGAAATTATTTTTTTACAGTGTACCTTATACAGTAAGTAAAACTAAAAAATTAAATACACTAAATTTATAACAATTCTCCAATTAGAATATCTTTTAGTAATAACAATAAATTTGGAGTAAAATTTTGTTGTGAATGTGAACAAATTATTTTCATCCGAATCCAAATAAAGGAATGTTGAGTATTGAAGACTTTTATTTTCTGATAATTATAACATTGGAAACTCACATAATGGGTTCTACAGTTCAGTATTAATTTAGTAATAAAGTATATTTGATGTAAACATTTACATATTCTTGACGTCCAGGTTATACTAAATTAAATATACTAAAATAAATCTTAAATTTAGTATCAGCATCATCATCATGGATTTTTAGTTAACACATAGTTAGGGTAATGGGTGGCTACTACACAGTACCCTATGAAATTGGCGAGACATTTATGGGGAAACAATATTTTTTGTAAGAATAAATAAGTCTTTCATTGGAAAACATACCTTTAAATATTAGAAGTGACATGTGGATAAAGCATGATGGTACTCTTACTCTCCCACACTTTGGCAGAGCATTCAGAGATTATCTAAATAAAGAGTATTTCCAAACCGGTGAATGCGCCGATTCACCATGTCCATGACTGATTGGTCTATTGCATTCCTGTTAACACCAGAGAAGAACTTGTAGCTTAAATTCTAAATGGTTGTGATTTCATCAGAAATCGACTGACATTTAGCATTCATTTATTTGAAATGCCATATATTTTGTTTCGCGTTGAATACGCTACTGATGTGGTGTTTTATTTTGTTATGGGTATTGCAACGCAAGGGCACTTGCTTCTTGTAGAAAGTATCGAAGATCGAGTACCAGATTCCATGGCATTTATTCGACCATTCAACGCATTACGAAATACGAGCTTTGTTTCAAGTAGCCGTTTTCATTCTAAATTACAAAATTTGAATGAAGTAGAAAATATTCTTCAATTGGTAGAGCGCAGTCCATCTACAAGCACAAAAAGAATTTCTGCACGATTGGAAGAAGAAGATTGGGAGTTAGAGGAATTAATTGGATTAGATTGTAGTTTATGGTGAACATCGCGGAAGCAGCAATCCAACGAATACAACATTTTAAACCAAAAGATCATGCCCAAATATTGTAATTTTGTGAGCGGATGAATCCTAATCACCGACATGTTCGACTGGTACTTTTTACCGATGGAGCCACTTTTAATCGCAATGGTATTAATAACACTCGCAGTAATCACCACGACAACCCACACGCCAGTAAAAATCAAATTTCACGTAAATGTTCTCCGTAAATATCTGATGCGGAATAACAATAAATTGATTGGGCCCTTTGTTTTACCCCAACGTCTAACACCGACCAGGTATTTACAGTTCTTGCTGAACGAACTTCGATTATTATTAGGGGCCAGTATGATTTCCTAACATGATGGCTGATTCCATTAAGTGGGCAGGTAAGTCTCCGAACCTAACTCTATCGAATTATCGACTATGGGAATGGATGAATGAAAACTGCAACATTTTGATTAGAATAGCAAAGAATGAAGAGTTTGGCGGTAGAATTTTTGAACCATATATTTAAAAAATCAGAAAGTTATTTTGTATGATTAATAAAATTACTATGATATCAGCTCCTGAATTTATTAATAGCGTAGCTGAAGTTCTACGAAATCAATGTCAATGGTATATTCGTGAGCATCCTTTTGAAAAACGCAGTAACTTGCTTTGGTATTTTCCCAAATATATGAAATCATATTAATTAGTTATATGCTTTACCACAGAATAATATTTTTTTTTGTTTGTGATAGAGTGGTCGATAGTCACTGTTCTTCGTTTATAAAAATATATTGTATATAATTACCCTAGTACTTAAATATCTATCATTAGGGGCCTATATTCGAATTTCTTTAATTTGTTCATTTTCTAAAACGCGTTATTTTTAACACGATATCCATCCGGTTGTCTTTTTAAGAATGCTTTCAATTTTAGATACTTTCCAATATCGATGTTGTTGCAGACATTCAAAGTAGCTCTGAGCATCGCATATACTGACCATAATGAAGAAGATTTTATTTTGCTTAATTCATAAAAATAGACCAATAGTACATTTTCTGAAGAAAAAAAAACTATTCACAGCCCGGTAATTAATATTTTTTTTATATATTTGCTGATATATCTTCTTCGATATTTCTGGTAATAAGTTATACTCTATTTGCTTTGCCCCTTCAATAATTTCTGGTGAAGTTAATGTGAATTCTTCCATTGCAAATGATAAATTGTTATTTTTATGGATTTAAATAGGAACAATATGGTGATCACTGTGTACCTAAGTTATTTACTTAATAATGCTCGACTCGTAGCAACCACAGCCGACCTAATGAAATTATTATTATTCATGAAAGAAGTATGATACAATTTCAATAATATAAAATAAATAGTTTTGTTTGCTATTATGATAAAGTTAAAATTGATCAGCGAAGAAGTTATATGTTGACCTTAGTTAGTAAAGTAAATCGTCATCTATTAAATACCAGCCACGTCATTAAATCTTATTTTACAGCCTAGTTAAACACATAACTATCAAAATTTTCATACAGGTGTGCGAAATATCCAAATCAATCAGAATACTAATAATTAGTAGTTATTGTAGAGTTAGATTTAGTTATTATTTTTTTTTGTATTATGTATGTAAATAACAAAATATTTAGTAACATTATTAAATCGTTCTAATTGAAAATCACACGTTAAGCATCACCGACTTCATTTACACATGGGGATTTGATAACTGTATTTAATTGTTGAAAAGTAATTCCTATTGGGCGTATTCTTCGGTGTAATCATACAATGTTTCGCTTGCATGTATAATATGCTCTTGTGAGTTGCATACAGCAGTTTAATAGAACGCAAACATATTCCTGAGCACGATATCAAGCAGTGCAAATATTTGAATATTCCTCGATTCCGTTTATATTTTCAATATTAACGTAATATTTGTTTGTGTTACTGTTGTGTTTTAATAAGAGCGTTATCCGGAAATTGCTGTTTAATCTGAAAGTTATTGTCTGCTTGTAGTTCTCTAATACTAAAAAGTTATGTAAATCCAATTAAATGTGTATTTCAACAGCCAAAATAATGCCAACTGCTGCGAATGGTAGTTACATGCTCAGGATACGTTTCCAATTTATTGAAATGTAAATACAACTTTTAAGTGGCCATTCAGTGAAGTCTAAAATATGCTAATAATTGATATACCTGTATGAAATTTATTAAACTGCTCCACAAATGTTAAGGAAGTTCACAAATATCGATATTTCTTTAAAAGGTTGACGTTTTTTGTTTTCTAAATCGTTCTAGATAATAAATAAAACTAAGAAAACTTTCTAATCCGAGTGGTTTTTTTGCTCATCATTGAGTAATTTTTTCAGTTTTCGACTAGTTCTTATCTTTGGTCTTTTTAAGAATTTTGGATCAGTCGTTGTTTCGAGTTGATAGTCAACTCTTGTTCAAGACCTAAAAATTTTATTTTGCAGTAATGTCTAAACGTAAACTGAGTGCAGCTAAATCCAATAGGGCCATTGGAATGATCGAGGCGGGACACCCTCAGAGAGAAGTTGCTAACATCTTTCAGGTCGATTTGGAGAAACAGGAAATGTCATTGAAAGACCGAAAAGTAGACGCTCAATATCTTCTACCCCTGCACAAGACCGGTTTCTAACAGTATCCACCCGTAGAGAGCCTCTGAGTATTTTTCGGATCATGCAACAGCGACAAACGCTTCTGGTGTTGCGGTTTCAGTTAAACCAGTTGGTAAAAGACTGCGAGATGTTCATCTACGTTCACGACGACTTTTGAGAAGGGTTCAACTGACACAAAATCATATGTGACTCCAGTTGAAATGGGCTAACGAACACAAGAATTGGAATGATCAATGGAGGTCTGTATGGTTCACAGATGAGGCAAAATGTGGACGGTTTTCGGATAGTCGGCGTGTTCTAGATCGAACATGTTATCAACAATGTCATCCCTTGTTTCATGCTGCAATTGGGCCAAATTTTTTATTTCTCGATGATAATGTGAGACCTCATCGTACGAGAATTGTTGTCGATGCCCTGGATTTTCATGGTATTCTGCACTTGGCACTGTCGCCTCTCTTGCCAGACCTCAATCTAATTGAGCACGCATGGGACCAACTACAAAAAGTCTTAGATTCGTATCAACCATCCCCACATACACTTCAGGAACTCAGAGGGATTTTATCACGCCTGTGGCAAGAAATTGATCAAGGCTACTTCAACAACCTGATAGACAGTATGCAAAGGCGTTGCCAGGCAGTCATTGAAGTGCGAATTAGGACTATAACTCTTAAAAATATTAGAAGTTCATTCTGACGTTTTAGATTACTCGGTAGTCTGTTTTACTTATAACTTTAGAGAAAAGAAATTATATATTCAGACCACTACCAGTTAATTTTCGTAGCGTGCATTTTTTTAGTATTTAGATTTGAGGGGGGGGGGGGGTCAAAAAAAGCTTAACCTGAAGTTTGTGGGGTCTCAACCCTCCAACTTCGGCCGCCATCTTGGAAAAGGGGATTAAATTGTTCTTAGCATTTATCAGGTAAACTATTGGTCATACAAATTTTTTTGGAAAACATTTTTTATTGCAAATTGAATCCTCTACAATTTTAGTCCAGTAACTTTTTGTTGTAAAATCAAAAATAACAAAGATATTAAAGAAAAACATTCAAAATTGTTGGACACATTTTCTTTTGGACGCCATAATTTATTTATTTTTAGAACATGTACTGCTACTATTACTAAAATAAAAAATAAAATATCTTTCGTTTGATTATTATTACTGTAACACCATAATTCTGAAAATAAAGTATTACATATTTTTGATACGAAAGTTCATCTACTTTTTTAGTTTATTAATTATGTTGGTTAAGTTTTGTAATACGTTTATTTTATCGTTTTTTTACGGCGCTCTGTACACACGTATTATATTTTTTAATAATTTCCACAAACACTTTGATTTTGATAACATGCATGATTAGATATTTTCCCATCTAAATTAATTATTTGAACAATATTCCTAATTAACTAACTAACTAAATGATGCTGTTAGATTTTCAGAATTTACATTTATTTCATGTATGGGAAACTATGGATGCCGAAAAAAAAAAGAATTTTTAGTACCTAGCGTTGTAAGCTGCTTAAATATCAATTAGGGATACCAATATTTTTTCATGAACGTTAATGAACAAACCAGAAAAGCTTGGTGGAAAGCTCTAGCGCTGCCATCAACTTGCCGGATAACCTTTATGCATTTTTAAATTGCCAATGCTGCAGTAGCTGCGTAATAAAAGTGTACAAATTTGCGCTATGCAGGCTGTTTGAAATTGGATGGGTATGTACGTAGCTAAGTTTTACTTACTGTCACGTTTATGTGCAGTTGAAAGTAAAATTAAAATATATTAGTGTTAATTTTCTAGTCTTATTGCGATCTTATTAAAAATATCTTATTATTTTCTGAGATTTCCAGAATTTTTCTAAATAATAATTCCAAATTATATATTATTAAGAAACTATATTTTCTTAATATAACTTAATATAACTATACTGTACCAAAAGTTTAACTTTTTGTACTAGTATTAGTACAAAAAATTACGGATAATTAATCCAAATCTTGTTACTAAAGAAAACATATTCATAGTTACCTATGGATGGCGTCTGACATTGAGAGTTTCCGTAATAAATTTCAAATTTGTTGTTTAAAATTTTAATATTCTGTTGTAAAGCTGTTAAAAATGTCGAGTTCGAATAGTGAGGAAGAAACTATTTGTATTCCTCCAGATACAATTAAAACAGCAAATGAAACTACAGCGTAATTTATTACCCGATAAACTTAAAAAAGTGAATGAAATTTGATTTAGATATAGATGATTTATAGACTGGTATGACTGAAAGTTTGTTAAGAACATTACTGAAAACGTCCCTCTACAATAAATTTAATTCTATTGTAGAAAAATTGCTATGTGCAAATTGTGAAAAAAGCATATTTGTTGCACTTACCATGATTCTGTCGAACTTTAATGAATCGTGCAACAAATACACACTTTTTGCACTAGTTGCAAAAATAACTATAAATCGTTTCAGCAAAAAAATTAAATTTGAACAGATTTACTTGCTTTATTAAGCAATTTTTTATAATTCAATCGTGCGAATCTTAAATAATATATATTGTAATAATTTTTATGACATGGTGCAACAGATACGAGTAGGAGATGGTGAATTAAAATTATTTTCAATTGTGAAAACCTAAAATATAAATTATGTTATTTAATATACTAAATGAAAATTATATTACTGAAAAGGTAATAATACGTCGTACACGTTGGTTGCTGGCATGTTTTTTTTACAATTTTTACAGTGGATCTTTTATAATTGCACGCCTGCTTTAAGCACCTGACAGTGATATTTTAATATATTAATTCCTCTCATGTTTCTACAGATGTACTGTAAATAATCATACTCATAATATATTAATCCATTAATTAATCCATTAATCCATTTGATCATATAATGATATAGGACAAGCAATGAAAAAATAAATACTACATTGTTAATTCCCGAAAAAAAAAACAGACTAATAAATAATCTAATGATTTAGGTGATCGTGTGGCCAACGTTTAAATTTAATTATTCAATTGATCTTATATACCTAAAAAAATAGCGACGACATCATTTCTTTTCATTGTTTACATTTCTTTACTACATTAGGTGTTGCTAAAATAAGCTTTCAAATTTTAAATTTCGATAACTATTATTAAAAATATGCATTATGGCTAATAATTTTGGCGTATGTAATATACAGTGTATCAATTGGAAAATATATTTAGCAGTTTGAAATTAATACATACCTATGTTTAAAATATATTTTTTAATTCTGCCTAAAAAACAATCCAATATTCTATATTATGGTGGATGCGCCAATGTTATTGAAAAATTCATTATATTTTCATCAAAATACTTAAGAAACTGCAACTGAGAAAAATAAAATTATATACTACACTCAATATTTGTATTATATTATACTAAATAAAAAAAATATTAACGCAATGCTACTATGGAAAATTATGTTGATTAGAAAAACAATTGCGTGACGTATTTTGAAGAAGATATAATGAATTGTTCATTTGTTTATATGACGTAAGTCGTCTGAATCCTGCCGCAGCTATATAGCAAAATATATTAATATTTACATTTATTTTATTTTGGAGAATGTTAAGTGAATGTATTTGATTTTTATATTTTATTCTTAAGCATTAAACTAAGTTATCGGTCAGTGGTCGTGCGGATTAAGGCGTCACTACTTGAATCGGGGTGACTAGATCGCTATGGGTTCGACCTCCGAAGCCGGTAGACCGTATATCAGCTATATTCGTGGAGAGGATTGGCACCCTCTCTGCGGGTATGGCAAGGTGGAAGAATGTTGACTTGGGTCAATGTGAGAGATTGATACCTGTTGACATTTGACTACTCCCTAATTAATGAGGCTTTCCAGGTTTCCCTCATTCCTGCACTGAATAGTGGTTAGAGCCTATCAACGTAAACCGTTCCTGGGCGCAAATGCGGCCTGCTTAATAATAATATACTGCCCTCTCTTCCGCACAAGTCTTCGACTTCTGGGCTAATCCTCGTGATAAGAATGAGGGATAGAAATATTATTATTATTTAAATCAAGTCGATTTTCCTTCCATTTCTATCGATGTCTCTTTAACGTCAAATATCTAGATATATTATAAAAATATCTCCACACAAGGTTGGATTGAATGTATAATTACTTTCATTAAAAATAATCTAGCTAAATATATTATTAATAAAAAAACATATTCCGTATGAAATTGTAAAACGATTTTGAAAATTGAAAATCAATTGTCATTTGACGAAAATGCACAAATACATTTCTTGCATTTGCGCATCTATAAATAAAGAAAACTATTTCTTGCTATACCTAGCTAGTCTAAAGATCTGTACGAATTCCATTTGGACTTGATCAGTGATTTTACAATTATTTAAAAATAAAGCGGTTTTGTGACGCACCATTATCGCCATGTTTAATTTTTTTCTATGTGATTTCGGATCTTTCCTATTTAAATGTTTAGGTACTTGTAATGACATTTTCTCTATTTCGTTTAACTTAGTATTACATTATTAAAACATTATCTGGAAAGTTTTACAGATATTTTGATTTTGTTTTGTAACCGTTAACTCAAGTTACACGGAATAAATATTGCCATGGAAATTTGCAAAAGTATGGCTCAAAAACGCACTTTTGCACTGGATATTTTTACCATTGTTAAAGTGTTATATACAGCGTGTATCAAACTCGATAGTATGGGCCTATACTGTGAGCATATAAAAAAATAAAAAGTATTATCTTTGGGATTTGACAGAAACGACTAATGACTAATAATCAATTAATTTTTTTCCAGAAACATACCCAATTTTTTTCCTGTTAAAAAGCTCTTTTTTCTATAAAATTTTTATTAGAGAAATTTTTCTCTATTATTTCGCGTTTAAAAATTACAAGCAATATCGTCCTAAAAAGTCTCAAAATAAATACCACATAAAAATCACATTAGCTGTGGAAGGATCATGTAGTCGATGGAAAATAATGTTCGTTGTCCAAACTGCATAAATGGCACAAAATACTTGTCATTACTTAATACGACCGTCAAATGTATAACTTTTATGCTTAAAAAATATTTTCTGATCCAGAAAAAGTGTTGCTAATTTACGGCGAGTCACAAAAAAACTCAAGAAGAGTTATATCGGGAAAGGTATCCAGAGGGCCTCATTCTTGATCATAGAACCATAGAACAAGATTGGAGGCGATCTTGCGACGAAATGAAGATGCATTTTCTGTTCTGAAGAACCAAATAATTCACCAAAGGGTAATAAACAATACAACTAGACTGTTATGTAACAGTCTTCGAACAAAATCCACGAAATTCTATATACGACAGGCCAGCGGAGAATTGAATTTGGATAAATCAACTGTTCAAGAATTTTAAAGACCAATGGCTATCATGACTACAAAATTCACAATTTGGAGTATTTACCTGAGCAGAACAGTGAAGACAGGTTTAATTTTATAGTTCAAATTGTAGTAAATGTAGAAACTGTTGATCAGAACCTTTTTCGGCACGTTCTTTGGAGTCGGTTTGTCAGTAATGGTCTGGAAAGTCAACAGATCTATCTAAAATCACAAACCCTTGTAATGAGTTAAACGGGGAAATGTTTAATAAAAGCAGCCCACAAAGAAGTTAGGCGAAGATTAGATATGTGTCTTGAAATGAGAGGAGGTCATATAGAAAATAGATTGTAATATGTACGTAGTATGAGGGAATTTGCCTCATTTTTTAAGTTTAGTTATTGTTATCATCACCTTTTGTTTTAACTTTATTAAATAATTATCTAGTTTAATGACATTTATGCACTTTAACCAACGAACATTCAATTATTTTTCAACGACTACTAATATGATTTTTAAGTGGTATTTCTTTTGAGACTCTTTAGGACAATGTTGCTTATACTTTTAAACGGGAAGTTATACAGGGTGAATCTTAAATAAGTACAAATATTTTAACCAGCAGTATAGTTTTGTGTGTAGAACACATAATTAATAGTTTTTTTACAAAAAAATCAGAAATAAAAAAGTGAAATTTTAAATAAATTTCGTAATTTTTCAGTAGAAAACTTGTTGAGGACCGCTGGCCTAGACCGACCCTTCATACTTTTATGAGTCATAGTGCTGCAGACTGAACGTGTGGTTCACAGTGTTGCCAGTATTACACAAATGTCTTTGCTTCAAGGAAGAAAAAATCTCAACTTTTAGCGAATTTTGTCAAGTGTAACATTTTATATTATTTTTTATTATCAAACTGTCATTGACTGTCATGACAGATTATCGGAAGCCCAAGTCAAACTTGTTAACCCCACATAATGCATGAAAATAGCAATAAAATTTGCTAAAAGTTGAAATTTTTTCCATTTTAAATAAAAAACGCGTGCATAGTTTTTCGTTATTCTTCATAAAATAACTTAAGGAAATTGTGTTTTGTGTCCCTTTCTAACAGTGTACAATGACATTTAACTTATGAAATGTGGATTACTGATTAAATAGTTAATTTTTTAACAAACAGGTAAGCTTGTGTGCACGTTTATGTATAATTTTTGAACATTGGACATAGTAATATCACGTAATATCTTCCTAAATATTTTACGGTAGTATTGAACTTGCGGAAATTCATTTTTAATCGTTGAAGTATAGTAAGGTTAGTTCAGATGTTAAAATTTATGTTAATATTGCTGCGTATCATACTACATACCCAATTTTACTGTACTTATGCTTAAAACAAGTATTTTTAAAATAGAACTGTTACGTTAAAGGAAACGTAATATTTATATTGGAGGAGATATGGCAACCTTGCAACAAATCATATGTTTCATTACGTCCTCAAAATGTGGGTATTTTTTAAAAAAATTAATATCTCCGTAAATATTAGAAATTTTTAAAAATGGCTTTCACTAGACTGATTTAAATGACGAACTACACCAGCAGTTAAAATATTTGTACTTATTTAAGATTCACCCTGTATAGAAAAATGTCTCTAATAAAAGTTTATTTGAAAAAGAGGGCTCTTTAACAGGAAATTTGGATATGTTTCTGGAAAAACTATAGTTGATGACGTCATTAGTCGATTCTATCACGTATCACGAAAGGTAATACTTTCGATTGAAAATGAAGCTTATCTCATCCCATTTCCACATGTCCCAAATTTTATTTAAATTTTTTCTATCCTCATGCTATCGTGTTTGAGACGCCCTGTACAGTTTGTAGGTCCACTGGATGCGTACTTGTAATGTTTGCGTCCTATATCATCATTATTTACCCTTTTTTGCTTAATTTCAACACGCTGCTTTAATTATGTTGTTTTGATTTTGATAATGCTGAAGTAGGGGCTTTAAAACTTTTATGTAACTCCGCTTTCCAGGGGATATTTGTCTTATCAGAGCCGAATACTGGTATTAACTCCAATTTTACTGACAACCTGCGGGCTTTTTTGTTTCTATTTAGCGCAATTCGCCCTTTTGCGCTAGCGGACTGACATTAAGCCCCCGCATCTCAACCCAGTCATTTACAGGATTTAAATATCGACTTGGTTTGGATTACGGCGTTGCAAAATGTTTTAATATACAGGGTGAATCTTAAATAAGTACAAATATTTTAACTGCTGGTGTAGTTCGTCATTTAAATCAGTCTAGTGAAAGCCATTTTTAAAAATTTCTAATATTTACGGAGATATTAATTTTTTTAAAAAATACCCACATTTTGAGGACGTAATGAAACATATGATTTGTTGCGAGGTTGCCATATCTCCTCCAATATAAATATTACGTTTCCTTTAACGTAACAGTTCTATTTTAAAAATACTTGTTTTAAGCATAAGTACAGTAAAATTGGGTATGTAGTATGATACGCAGCAATATTAACATAAATTTTAACATCTGAACTAACCTTACTATACTTCAACGATTAAAAATGAATTTCCGCAAGTTCAATACTACCGTAAAATATTTAGGAAGATATTACGTGATATTACTATGTCCAATGTTCAAAAATTATACATAAACGTGCACACAAGCTTACCTGTTTGTTAAAAAATTAACTATTTAATCAGTAATCCACATTTCATAAGTTAAATGTCATTGTACACTGTTAGAAAGGGACACAAAACACAATTTCCTTAAGTTATTTTATGAAGAATAACGAAAAACTATGCACGCGTTTTTTATTTAAAATGGAAAAAATGTCAACTTTTAGCAAATTTTATTGCTATTTTCATGCATTATGTGGGGTTAACAAGTTTGACTTGGGCTTCCGATAATCTGTCATGACAGTCAATGACAGTTTGATAATAAAAATTAATATAAAATGTTACACTTGACAAAATTCGCTAAAAGTTGAGATTTTTTCTTCCTTGAAGCAAAGACATTTGTGTAATACTGGCAACACTGTGAACCACACGTTGAGTCTGCAGCACTATGACTCATAAAAGTATGAAGGGTCGGTCTAGGCCAGCGGTCCTCAACAAGTTTTCTACTGATAAATTACAAAATTTATTTAAAATTTCACTTTTTTATTTCTGATTTTTTTGTAAAAAAAACTATTAATTATGTGTTCTACACACAAAACTATACTGCTGGTTAAAATATTTGTACTTATTTAAGATTCACGCTGTATACATGATTTTTCTCACGTAAAACAAGTTCATAATAATAAGAGGGTTTTTTAGTTAATTTACTTTTAAGGTTATACTGTCCAGAAAAAAATACGTTCCTAAGTTGACAATCAAAACCTGATATAGCTGCGGCAAGAATTCAGACGACTTACGTCATACGAACAAATTTTACATTTACATTTTCGTCAAAATATTTAAGAAACTGAGAATTATAAATCTACAGGGTTAACTATGACTTAGTACAAATATTTTAAGATGGGATAGGGAAAAATAAAAATTAATGGAATCACCCTTCAAAAAAAAATTCCAAACTTATTTATAAAGCCAAAAAAAATTGTTTTCGGTATTATTTTAAATCCTTATTTAACGCCGCCTATGTAGAGTAAGCAAGTTGGTTGCCTACTCTACAAGCATGCAACAGTCGCACACAACCTTACCTGTTTGTTAAAAAATTAACTATTTAATCAGTAATCCACATTTCACAAGTTAAATCTCATTGTACACTGTTAGAAAGGGACACAAAACACAATTTCCTTAAGTTATTTTATGAAGAATAACGAAAAACTATGCACGCGTTTTTTATTTAAAATGGAAAAAATGTCAACTTTTAGCAAATTTTATTGCTATTTTCATGCATTATGTGGGGTTAACAAGTTTGACTTGGGCTTCCGATAATCTGTCATGACAGTCAATGACAGTTTGATAATAAAAATTAATATAAAATGTTACACTTGACAAAATTCGCTAAAAGTTGAGATTTTTTCTTCCTTGAAGCAAAGACATTTGTGTAATACTGGCAACACTGTGAACCACACGTTGAGTCTGCAGCACTATGACTCATAAAAGTATGAAGGGTCGGTCTAGGCCAGCGGTCCTCAACAAGTTTTCTACTGATAAATTACAAAATTTATTTAAAATTTCACTTTTTTATTTCTGATTTTTTTGTAAAAAAAACTATTAATTATGTGTTCTACACACAAAACTATACTGCTGGTTAAAATATTTGTACTTATTTAAGATTCACGCTGTATACATGATTTTTCTCACGTAAAACAAATTCATAATAATAAGAGGGTTTTTTAGTTAATTTACTTTTAAGGTTATACTGTCCAGAAAAAAATACGTTCCTAAGTTGACAATCAAAACCTGATATAGCTGCGGCAAGAATTCAGACGACTTACGTCATACGAACAAATTTTACATTTACATTTTCGTCAAAATATTTAAGAAACTGAGAATTATAAATCTACAGGGTTAACTATGACTTAGTACAAATATTTTAAGATGGGATAGGGAAAAATAAAAATTAATGGAATCACCCTTCAAAAAAAAATTCCAAACTTATTTATAAAGCCAAAAAAAATTGTTTTCGGTATTATTTTAAATCCTTATTTAACGCCGCCTATGTAGAGTAAGCAAGTTGGTTGCCTACTCTACAAGCATGCAACAGTCGCTCAGTCGGTATCGCTGTTATGTCATAATTCAATTCCTGTGTTTACGTTATAATTTTGTGTGCTTCTTCAATTTTTAGTGCCTTTTTTAATTTTTAAAGGTTTTATAGTTATTAAATAAAGAAATTTGTGTTGGATGCAGATACTTTCCCACAATATAGTTCGCCGATTTGGTTTTCTAGGTTATGGGATAAGACTACCGCGGTTACATTAAAACTTGTCTATTATCTATTCCTTTCGTTCAATTTTGTTAAGTTTCCAAGGTATTGTAATAATAGGTATATCCACAAAATTTCAGTTTCACTTGAAAATGATAGTGAATGATAGATTTATGGGCACTACAAATTATCGTTTTTCTTCAAAACAGAGCATTTAAACAGAAAATTACAAAAGAGATAAAATCATCAGAAGAAAATTCTACGTTTGATATTTCAAGAAAAAGCAGCATAGGCGTACTTAGAAATTATTGGAGGGGATAAAGGGTACTGCATCCCTCAGTTACCTCTATTCACCCTTCGATTTATTTCACCAAAATTACATGAAAAGTATGCCGGAATAAGATAAAAGTACGTTCAAAATTTCAAGTGTGTATCTTAACAAAACAATGGGATTAAAACAAAAGTAGTTTTTTAAAATGTAGCTTTAACACCCTGTATATTGAAACAGGGGCGCCCAAATAAAAAAGGGATAAGGAAAGCCGCATTATTTTTGTCCAAAGAATATGTGGTTAATGGTATGGCCTTCTATTTTGGGACACCCTGTATATTGATGCGTAGTTAACATTTTCTTCGATCAAACGCCAATTTTAATTTAAATGTTCTCCATTTGAACAACGCGAATGAGAATGAACTTAACACAACAAAGAAATGCGACCAATATGGCGTGTTGTGTACTGGCTCTGTTGGCGTACTGCAATTGCGCAGTTATGAACAGCTAGGGATATAAAACACACAGGTGTGCTAATGGATAATTAAATATTTTAAATTATATTTTATTATAGAAAATTAGTAGTATTTTCCTGACCATGTAAATAATAACTTCAAATTACAACTCCTGGGAACAATATCTCAAACAAAAAAAACCAACACAAATTTTAAAAAAATTTGTATTGTTTTACTCACGTTTCGGGTCATTTTTTATACCCGTCTTCAGAAACAGACTAGTAATTTTTTTTGTGGGAAAACAAAAATTCCAGAATGTTGAACTATTAATACGAAAACTTTACCCATTCTAAATTATACTCTGAACTGAACGACGATTTGATAACGAATATAAATAGATTTTTATTTATTTGCTTTTTTCAGACAAATTTCTGATTGAACAAGTTCATTTTTTTTTCATGCAACCAATCGTCAATTAATTATTTCAGAGCAAAAGTTTTTTTTTTTTCAATGACAACTATTTTAACTACCTCATCTCTTGTCGAAATATAGAAAGGGTCATTTACTGTCCCTTTTTTTTGTTTTTGTAACGTAATAAAGTATCCCAGTGAAAATTGTTCCCTTTTTTATTGCGCAAGATAAGCGATGGCAATAAACATAATTGTCAGCGTAGTCTATATCTAAATAAACATACATTATAGTTTTCACACTTTAGCAGTCAATAAATCCAGAAGGGGATTAGTTTTATCTTCAAAGCGTACTTCCGCGCGACCGCTGTTGACGTCACATATTTCATTCGGTGTGAAGTTCGAATGATTCCAAGCCTGCCTGATTTATTTGCATACGAGGGTCTGGGAACCTCGGGGCGGACAGTTGCTGGAAGATATTTATGTAAGTTTTCATTACAAAAGATTTCTAATCTGATTAGTTTTTTACAGTTTTTCTTTTTCCCAGATAACCAGATACTTAAGATCAATTTTGGTTATTATTTAAATACATACACAATGGCTATGTATTTAATCAGTTACGAAAAGTATGAGACCCCGCAATATCGCATAAGTTACATAAAATCATGTTTCATAACGTATTACATACAAAATTTATTCTAATTGCCACGGATTTAATAAAACAAAAAAAAAGCAATCGAAAATATATATATTCAAGTATACTTACTACTAATAAAATCAAATTAATGAATAGTTTGTTATTGTTAAGTATATTTTCTTTTTCTTTTGCCGGCTATTCTCAGGGTCGTTAATTGTGTAGCAAAAAAAAAACGGTATTACTTAAAATCTATATTATAGAAGCAACAATAGTAACAAATCTGAAGAAGTACTGAAGATATCAAACAGTACCAAGCTAGCAAAATAAAATATCAAGATTATAACAATGTAACAATAATTATTGGGCGCCATGTGATTTTTATTAATTATTTTACTGTAAGATATCGATTTTACACAAACGAAAATCACAAAAAGAAATATATATATTGTAATGGACACAAAAAGGAAATATAAATAAAAGTTTCAATTGGTATAAAAAGGACGAATTTAAAAAGTATATTTAGTATATTTATAAATGTTTAGTTATTAGTTAGTCAATGTTTGAAGTTTATAAAGCAATATAAATAGATATCAAAATAAAATAATAAAATGTAAAGAAAAAAGTATGTTCAACTTAGTTTATAATTAGTATAGTTAGTGTAGTGTATTAAAAACTCTCTGTGAGAAAGCAAAAACGTCGCATAGGAACGAAAAGAAAAAAAAAAGTTGTTGATTTGGAAAATAAATAAGATACGAGATTTTGGAGAAGACAAGAAAATTTTGGAAGAATTGTAAGAAATTAGTAAGAAAGAAACCGTACCTGAATAAATAAAGTTAACCTACAAGTATAACAAACATTGTATATCGAAATCCAATCCAGCAGAGCGAAGAAAACTACATTGAGGGTTATATTCACTATTTACCACAGTACAGGGAACATATAACCAAGAAAACTACAGTAAAAGGTATTATATTTTAATGACAATCTGTTACAAGACAGAAGCAGTGGGTACTGGACATTTGCAAAGCGGGTGTCAAAGAAATCTGACAGTTAGAAGGCGCTAAATTCAAACAACAACAGTGAGCAGTTCTACAAGGCATCTACAGATAAAGACAAGTATTTAGAGACAATCACAGACGAGAAAACGACAGAAAATTGGAAGGTAAAATATTAGACTTTTATTAAATGGTGTTTCAAGACTGATTTAAGGGACTTTGAACATTGTTATAAAAATTTTATAGTTGCTAATGATAATGTTGTTAATTATAGAAATTAAGTAGAGCAGGTTTTACGTAGGGTAATTTTAAATACTTTAAATAAATATTGGATGATATCTATTTATAATAAAATTGTCTTAATTTTTTTTATATAAAAAAAAAATATAATTTTTAATACAAACTTCACTGAACCGCTCTCATGCTAATAATTAAAAATTTTGATTAACTTGTTTCATAAAATAAAAATAAATAATAATGATAATAAAGAATATTAATGTCTGAAGCAAAATAAAAAAAAAATACAATTCAAGAACTTTGTTGAAAATTAAACTTAAAAAGTGTTATACTTCAGACTGGTGCTTTAGAAAAGAACGGTAAGTGATATAATTCTGAGCTATCCGGAAACACACACACACATAAAATTTCACATTACAATATATATGAAATTAGTAACTTCAACAGGTCCATTAAAAGCAATGTTTAAATATACCTAATAAATACTGCAATTTAAATTACCTCAATAAATAGGTACCTTCATATGGCCATACTTTGGTGCACAAAACATTTATATATAATGAAATTAGTGTATTGTTAGTATATTATACATAAATTTGCTTATATCTCAATGAATATGATTTAATGGAATAACTATGACATACACTACATCTTATATAAGTAATATACGTAGCCTAAACATAATAAAATAAATACGGATGATTCAGATATATCGTGCAATAACTATTGCTGCTGTCTAGCACAAAAACCCTTAAAATCTTAATAAAAAAAATAGTACATAGAATAAAGTACGGTTGGATTAGGCAATATAAATTTGCATACCTCTATTAGAGGGATGGTGTAATATCTTCAGAAATGGCTGTGAGAGAAGATCACGTTAATCCTCGTTAGAGATAGATTCCTCACAAAATCCAATAAATTTAAAAAATTGCATAGAATTAAACAACATCGAGAGAAAAATTAATTAATCCCCGAAGGATGATTATCACCAAAAATATATATAACTTTTCTCACACTCGTGGTTTCTACTCAGAAAAGGACAAGCCGGAAGTGACAAAATTAAAAAAAAATGCATATCCGCTAAGAACCAGGACCAACAAAATCACGGCAAAAATACTAAATTTGAGGAACTCACCTCTAATATATGTTAGATATAAGCGGAACATCGAGTGAGAAAAAAGGATATTTTAAACTTAAATATGATTAATTTTAATGAAGTGATCATAAAAATGTGTAGCTAATCTAATATAAAGATAATGTAGCGCCCTTAATATTGTCTATAATATTCGAGACAATTAATTTACTAGGCAATTATTCGCATGAAAATATAGGGTACGCTAATGTCCTATCAGCTGAGTATTATTTTGAATATCACTGCTAGATTTGCACAGTAAAAAGAGTTTGGCAAAAACTGAAACTATTCACCGTTCTTGATAAAATCATAAAGACTATTTTTGGTAGACTAACTACTAGGACATAATTATAAAATATAATATCTACAAGATAAATAATTTGTGTTTCAATAAATTCGATCACAGTAATTATTTATTATTTATGATTATTATTATTATTGATTATTAATTTAGGAAAAGGTTAACTTTTAGCAACTATAAAAAAAATGTGACATAATTTTGACGAAAAATGGGAAATATATTTTTTTTATTTTGATCATCTACAAGTATAATTTAAATAAGAATTATCTAATAGGTCAGTGTCAGTTTAAATTTTCTTGTCATTTGACTTGACATTTAATAGACGCTGATTATAACTATTACCATTTACTAGGAAAAATATGTGATTTACATTCAGATTTTGATGATATACCGAGCGATATCGAAGAAATGCCGTATGTTCACTGATTCCTGAAAAATCCAAAGCGGTATATTATTTGGCTTATGAAAAATTTGAGAAATGGCGTGAACAGAAGAATGTAAAACACGTCAATGAGAAAGTACTATTGGCATATTTTAAAGGTAAGAAGAATTTGAGGGCTTCTACTCCATGTTGAGAACTGACCTGTCTTTAAAACAAGGTATAGACATTAAAACAATAGTTTGATAGCAATTTTGAAAAGGCAGTCCGATGGATACCACGCTAAGAAATCAAACGTTTTTTTTTTTCAAAAGTAAGTATTGCGAAGTTTTTGACGGAGGTGGATGACAATATTTTTTAATGACTAAGGTAACTAATAATTGGTTCATCTAGTTATCAGTTTATTAATTCGCATTTTTTGCTTTAGGTTCGGTTGGTTGTGGGAATAGCCGGTGCATGTCGGAAGTCAGAATCAATATTTTAATATGTGATAGATGAGGAGACGTATTTTTGAGTAAATATTCCAAATACAAAAACTAGAGTAATTCGTGAATTTGTAATCACCCCGGGAGATACAAAAGGACTAAACTTCGTTGACATTATCAGGAAGTATAGAAATCTACGTCCGGAAAATATTAAACATAGATTCTTTGTTAGATATAGAAATGGTAAATGTGGTGTACAACCAATAGGAATGAACACTATTGGTCAGTTACCAAAGACGATTGCTAAAATGATTGGTTTGCCGAATAGTGCATTATTCACGGGGCACTGTTTCAGAAGATCTTCGGCCACTTTACTTGCAGATTCCGGAGCCAATATTTTAAAAATAAAACAACACGGCGGCTGGAAGTCAAATTCTGTTGCATATATTGAAAATTCTATAGAAAATAAAAAAAATTTCCGGTCATATTCTTGAAGAACCGAGAAATACCAGTAACATATTACGGAATATTACTGCAAGTTCAACAAATAAGATTTCTTCTAGAGTTAGTATCACTAACTGTACCAAGTGAATATTTATAATTAAATAATAATAATTAATAAGGTGTTATTTATAAAATTACTGACTTAAATAAAAGTTACTTTATTATTGTAATTTGTTTAATTTTTTTTTGCAATTAGTGACATAACGAACTTTTCATAACTAGTTGCATAATGGTTTTCATTATGTAACTAGTTATATAAAGTAGAACGTTTTGACACTTGTTTCGATAAGAAAAGATGTTACTTTATATGTCAAAATTGGAAAAATTATATTGTGCTACTTATGAAACTAAAATGAAAATGGGTAACTGGTGAATATATTAGTTTCTATAGGTTCCCAAACAATCCTAAGTAAGAAAACGGCTGAATGGAAAATGCTAAAGTGTAATCGAAAAGGTACTTTTTATTCAGGTAGCCAAAGAATTTACAGTAATCATTTTCATAAAGAAGTTTTTAAAGATATATGTTGCAAAAGAAAAATTAACGTAGCTTCAAAGAAATTATAACCTACAGATATAAATTCTTGTCATGTGCTGTACACAGCTATTACATTAAATTAATTATTTAAGCAATTTGCATAAGTATGGATTCGATGAACTTGTAATTTTTTTATAAGTATAAAATATGTTGCTTCTCGTACCTACATGGTGCTCTCCTGGTAAGAATAACTTGCTCATGTGATAAAGTCATAATTCGTAAGGTAAACGCATCTGAACCGAAATCTTGAGTCATATTTTGTAGCAGCATCGAAAATACTTGGCATATCTAACTACTTAATTATAGATTACAGAATAAAATCTGTTTGGGATTAGGCTTTCACGGCCAGTGCTGTAATTTGATACATAGTGATTTTCCGGGTTGTTGTGCCGTGACCTCGGTAACTGGTAGCTGCCAGAAACAGAGTTAAAATGCACATCCCCAGCATTAGCCGGGATTCTTTTACCTGCCCTGGTTGTTCTCGGGACAGACCCGCTATCGGTGTCTCTGGGCCCGTCCATATATTGATTTCGGTTTCTATTGCTGGTATTACGACTGCTATGGTCGGAACCGTTCCTCCGATAATGATGGTCCTCCGAGGCGTTCCGTAACCGCCGCTGTAACTGGTTTATCCCATTCTTCCAAACGTTCTTCACTGTCGACATCTTCAGTGGTGTCTCTGCAAAAGCTTCGCCGCGACTGAGGCCTATAGCTCAGGGCGAGCGAAGTTATCTGTGCAATACCTCGTATAATACTAATTTTCACCTGCTGTTAACAATATTTCCAACAGGTGTTAATTTTGATGAAGAAATAAGGAGAGATTATGTTTGTAGCGAATTTATAGCACATTGTAGGATAGTTTCTTTATTCATTTACTTAGTAGCTAGTACAATGGTGTACTATATATTTTTGGAGGGCTATTATTTGTGGGATATATGCCAATGATTTTTCAATGTCAGAGGCTTTGAAATTATTATTATCAATTATTCTGATATTGTTCAATATTATCCATCATATTTGACAGAATGACAGAAAACTTTGGTTGTTTAGGAAATATTTAACTTTGGTATAGTTTCATGCTATTACCAGAGCCATACGACAGGATTAAAGAAATAGTTTTCCTCCTATTCACTGAAGAATGGTATTGTGGTTTTTGAATCTTTTGACAAAGAATGTTTACTTTTTAATACTTCGTAATGATAATTAACCACACTCATATGCAAAAAAACGCTAAATTTGAGGTTTAATATTTTTAAATCAATTTTTATAATTTTTTTAGTAAGCTTTAGATACAATAACTAATTTCAACTTGTATAGTCTGTCCTTTGTTAAATGCTGGCGTTTCAGTCATTATATAGGGTTAATTAAAATATTATTCTAACTCGAACAAAATTCTTCTAAAATACCAATTTTTGTTAAGGACCATTCATTTCTCACATTTTGTTTTTTGGTTCATGCATTCATGCAGGTGCATCGATTGATTTATAAGATCGAAATGAAATTGTCACCAACAGTTTGCTTTAAAAAATGTTATTATTTGATGAGGTGGCTTTGCTCGTTGCTGTTCTATTATCAGTTTGACAGTAATTTTTCTTTACGTAAGACTGCTACCATGATTTTAAGTGTGGAAAAGTACACAAAAGCTGTTGGCTCTTGTTGAAGATGGACGTAATTATGAATGTGTCGCAAGAATCGTTCATGTTCATTGCTCTATCATCAAGAGATTAATCGAATGTTTTAGACAAACTGGAAGAAATAAGCTTAGGGCAGATAGTGGCAGAAAACGAAGAACTACTCCGATTGATGAAAGATTTCTTCACATACGAGCTTTGCGGGATCGTCAGTTAACATCAGTCCAATCAAAGAATCAGCTTCAAGAGGTCCGAGTTACCAATGTTAATGTGTGGTGGAAGATTGAAAGATTTTGGTTTGAAAGCTTTCAGACCAACAACTGGACCCAAATTGCTTCCGCATCACTGAGGAGCTAAACTGTAATTTGCAACTGAACATTCACATTGGAACTTAGGGTAACGGAACATTGTTCTTTTTACTGTCGAATTTAGATTCTGCTTACATTCTACAGATGGACGGAAAAGAGTATGGAGAAGGATTATAAAAAGATTTGCAACTCACGTGGTATGGGCAGGAATATCTCGAGAGGTCTGCACAGAATTAGTGATCATCGATGGATATTTGATGGTCCACCGATATATTGAGGATATTAACAAATTACGTTGCAGCTTTTAGTAGATTTATCGACGAGGACTTTATCCTAATGCAGGATAATGCATGTTCATCTGATCTCAACTCTATCGAGCATGTGTGTGACATGGTTGGTAGGCGAATCAGAGATCGTGAAGTGGTCTTGGCGACTGAAGATGTTATTCGCAACCTTATTGACTGACGCACAGTGGCGCAAAACGCCACTGTGCCACTCAAATTACTGTACACCCCTTTGGGTTGGGCCGTTTGAAGTGATTTTTTTTAAATGTTCGTCATAAAATTCCCTATCGATCCCTCTTTCTCAATTTTCACTTTGGGTCTTCATTTTCGCGGAATTTGGCTCCAAAAATGGGTTTGCATGGAAAAAACTAGATTTTTCGCACAAAATGACCCTACGGAACACGAGATTGAGATTATGCCGGACTTTTTTATGGGGGAATGCTCGTCTTGGAAAGCCCTACAAGACGAGCGTTCCCCATAAAAAAGTCCGGCAAAAGCTCAATCTCGTGTTCCGTAGGGTCATTTTTGTGCGAAAAATCTAGTTTTTTCCATGCAAACTCATTTTTGGAGTCAAATTCCGCGAAAATGAAGACCCAAAGCGAAAATTGAGAAAGAGGGATCGATTGGGAATTTTATGACAAACATTTAAAAAAAAATCACCTCAAATGGCCCAACCCTAAGGGGTGTACAGTAATTTGAGTGGTACAGTGGCGTTTTCCGCCACTGTGCGACGTATGCAGGCAGTTATAACACCTAGAGCTGGCATTACAAAATATTAAGCTAAATTCTATGTAAAATATACATTTTTTTAGGTTGGTTAAGTTACAGATAAATTGGTTTATTTTGTAGTTTGATTTTGAACTTAAATTTAAGTTTGCATAAATAAATTTTCTTATGCAAGTTGCAATAAATTCTTACGAAAAGTTCATTTCCCTCTTAAAAATGAACCAATGAACCGAAAGACGTGAACCAAAAGTCAAAATGTGGGTAAGGAATAGTTCTTAACAAAAATTGGTATTTTGAAAAATTTTTGTTACGAAATTATTCCACAGAGTGTTTTAAAATTAGGGTTATACAACAACCTTTTAATTAACCCTGTATAACGCCAATTTAACAAAAGACAGGATATACAAGTTGAAATTAGTCATTTTATCTACAGGTTGCTAAAAATTGAACTAGAATTAAAAAGAGTATCTGCATATACTAAAATTTTAAATATCCATTTTAGAAACCTTATAAAATAAATAAAACAGTAAATTAGTGCTGGTGAAAACATAAAACTGTATCCTTATCCAGAACTCGTACCGTTACAATATTCAAATCCTCGTTGGTTTCCACATTAGGGCCTCTTAAGGCGTAATATTTACCAGAACGACTCTCGGAAGGCTGCGCTGTGTAAGTTGTGCGCGAAGATTTACTTCGCTTTAATTTCCTCTGGATAATGGGCCGGTACTTCATTTCCCTACTTCAGAAAGCTGTGCCTGAAATTATAACATCAACGAACAACGTCGTGTTTAATCGGCGTTTAAATTCGACACACACCAGAACTGCGTTAAGTCCGTGAAAAATTTGATGGCACTGTCAAAAACATCCTTACATATATTTCTAAACAATATGAATCTTGATAATTTCAGAACTTTTTATCTTACACAGCAGCTGTAAATGAAGCAGTAAAATATTATATGGAGGTTGTAACTTAGATGTATGTATGTGGATCTAAACGATTGTGCCTATAAACTCTGATAAGGTAGTAGTAGTAGTAGTTAATAGTAATAGTAATGTACGTTATAGGTACGGTAGGTAATTTATTGCAGTAAGAAATGTTTTACAGATCGTTATTTTTAGATTTTCAACAATGGTTTCATCAAAGAAGGTCGATCTTCTTGACATTTTGCACATCATCATAATTTACCATTCAGAATAACTTTTCCAAATAACATTTTTATGTATTTTCAGCGGAAATCCACTTTACCTGAAACCAAAACAGTACTCGGTGAACTGAATATTTCAAGTAGGATTATATCTAAAGCGATTAAGAGAAGTATAATGTGCCATAAGGGGCGCCCTCTACTAGTGACGTCAGAATTAGAAACAACTTTGAATTTCGCGCCTCAAAAAATGAATGCAAATATTTGAATTTTTTAAAAAGTTATTTACAAATATCGCAAATAAAATTTTAAATTTAACACCTTATATGTTTTTGGATTAATCCATCAACCATCAACTTTTGGACTAAGGTAAGTTGGGCTACATCGCATTATTTTGTCGTCAGGAATCTATTCTTGTTCTGTGTATATACAAAATAAATGGCTAAGTAGATATCATAACATAAATAAAATATTAAATATTTTTATTATTATATATTTCATATTATTAAATACTTTTTGACTTGTTGATTGCAATTTCTCCTGACACTGGAAAAAACACCACACTAATGCAATGGTACTTTAAAAAACACCTGGTAACTAGTAGTACCTCTTTAAAATTTTTAGTGGGAATATAAGGCCAAAATTCAAAGAAAACAATTTGTTTTTTCTTTGTCAACGTTTCGTCTCTATTATTGTCACATCCGCAGGACACTACAAAATGATTAAATAATAAAATAATCTAAGAGCATACTCAATACATGCGCATGCGCCAGACCGAAACGCTCGATTTCTATTATAATAGTTGACTTAGCGTGGGAACACGTCACGTAAATAAACAAACTTTATTGTACTTTTGATTGCACAACAAATCTACTTCAACAAATTCATAACTGTCAAATTCTTTACTATGACGTTTCGCGTTTGACTTCTGAACACAAACTAAACTATGACGGTGAAACCGAACCGATTATATAGGTTTTTAGAGTTCTCGAAGTTTCCGCGGAGAATCAAATAGAATATGGCCTGGAATATTCTAGAAAACGTCAAAATAAAGATATTACAAAAATTATCAATTCTAACGCAAACAAAAACATAATTAACAAACTGAGAAGGTAGGTGAGCTTCCGTAAGAATACAGTATATACAAAAAAAAAACTAATAATTGTACTACAGTGATATAACGGTTTTTGCCAATTTTTAGACATTAGATAATAAGAATGATAGAGCTATTTCCAAATTTAATGTTTTTATCTTGTATTACTCAAAACTGTTCTAATATTGTTACTACTTTCAATATTATATGGTGTTAATAAGTTTGTTTTAAGCTTCTGACAATCTACCATGAGAGTCAATGATAGTTTCATGATGAAAATGATAGGAAATGTTATAGCTGACAAAATTCGTTAAAAGTATATTTTTTCCCATCATTAAATAAATCGCGCAAATATTCGAGAGTGTCGCATACATAAGGATAAAAGACTTTAAAATACATTGCATTATACATACACACTATTCACTATTGGTTACTAGCAGTCACTGTAACCGTCAGACATTAACACTTACTATATCCTGTCGTACCGCCTTCCGTATGACCTTCATTTATCCATATTTCGTCAAAGTGTAATATATTCTTTGATTCACATTCCGACCTTTTTTTAATATTTGTTTTAAATAGTTTCTTCGCCATATTGCACTATGCATATACACTAATCACACATTCTTGTTAATGAACTACATATTACAACATCACTTACACTCATATTTTGAACTCATGCCCTAAACCCTTCTTACAAGTCATCATCCAATATTCTTCACTTTAGATTATGGCGTTTACAATATTAAGAATACGCTCACCCATGATAGCTCTGGAGATTCGTCAATTCATCACATCCGATAGAAATTGACTGTTTTGGTCTGGCACATGCGTATTTACTGCAGCATAAGCTGTATAATCGCAAATGCTGTCACAGATATGTGGTACTTACAATTTTATAGGAAAATATATGGGCTGCATGTATTTTTCTTTGTATCGACTGCTATAAATTGTAAACAGGTTTATAACATGATTCACTCTCTAGATTTTGGGTGGTTGGGTAAAAAGTAAACAAACCTATTGTTTCCAATACTAATCTGATCTGATCTATAGATGGATTGCAATTGAACCAACCTTTATTTTGTTTTTAATAGAGGCAGAGGTATACAAGTAAATTTAATCGTTGGAAAATTAAACTGATATCCAGAACGTAATAGGTGGTTTCTATTTTTGATTTTGTTTGCTCTATAGACCTCTATTTCTCAATTCCTATAATTTTTCCTATCATTCAAATAGAATGCTCAGTTATATCCGAATCATATTCAGCCCACGTAACTAATTGCATATTTCAAATTGACCGAGAATAATAACGAGTTTAATCTAAATTGATGTTTTAATTAAATTTTAAACACGGCGTTCGATTTTAAAGTAATTAAATGCACGATAACTTTTAAAATAACTCAATGTGTCAAAAATATTCAGGCATTTGGCATCCCCGAACGGAGTAAATATAATTGTTTAACTTAACGGAAAATGGTATGAAGTTAAATTAACTGGCGGAGCAAAATGTGGAGCCAGACAGGTTTTTAAAACATATTGCTACCCTTTTTTTAACTTTATTCTCATATTTTGTTACGTCTAAAAAAATTTAAAAAGTCAACCAACAAATAACTTATAAAATTTGTTTGATAAAGTAAAAGTTTATTGTAAAAAAAAACTGATCTTGTGATATAAAAGTTTGTTTGGTTTATTCTATACATACAATTTTCACGGATATACAGGGTATTGCAAAGTGTTGTTCAGAATTCTAGAGCAGATTCTACATAAAAAAAATACGAATAAAATTCTTATAAACCTATTTCAACTGTATATATTCTATTTTGTAGATACTTAATTACATATCATTGTAACACGAGTTTTTTTTATATTTATGAAATTAAATCAATACCTATATTTATTTGTATATTTATAAGTGACTTCATTATATACTAATTCTATAATTGGTGTTTAAACTGTTAGACAAACGAATGGTATAAATAGGTATCTATCTAGATAAATCCAACCAACGGAAATAATCCTGGATTTAGTTGCAGTATACGTGCAAAAATCTTTTTTCTGAAATAATTCAGAAGTGTGCACTTAATTGGTTCAATTTCAGACCTCCAAATACCGTATTCTAGTATTTTAGATCGTTACTAAGCTTCCATCAGCAAACAGTACGGAAAGTTACTTTCCTGGTCTACTTAGGTTGGGAATATTTAGGCAACTTAATAAGGAAAAACTACTAAATCTAGATATTTTATATTTTTCACATATGTATGACGCATCTTATTAATTAAATATGTATTATCTGATGCTTGAGTAGTAAAGGTATCAAGTTGTTCATTCGATAAAACTTTTGACTTCTTTCGTTTATAATTATTGTTACCTGGATATTTCAGGAAAACACGTAATTTCAAATATTTTGATATATCAATGTCCTTTGTATTAAGTGCTAAGTGCATTGCTCTCAATATGGAATATTGAGGGATATATGGATAAATCGGAAAATATCAATATCAATCAATCTATCAAACATTTTCGGATCGGAAGGTCGTATTTTTTTCTAGGCAATAAGTTTTGAAAGGTTTGTAAGCGAATTAGTACTTTTTCCTAGATTTATTTAATAATAAATTTAAGTCACATTTGTTTATGTTTTCAGCTGCTACTAACTCTGGTCCCGTATACATGAACATCATCATTAATTTTTAATTAAACATATTACTGTAGTATAAAATAATAATAATGATAATAATAATAAACTATCTAAACTTAAAATTAAACTAAAGCCAAATTACATCATACGATATATACCTGTTGCATACCTCTTATCTGAAAGCGCATATCTAGCCCTTGTTTTCCGGCTGAATTTGTGTGAAGTGGTTCCCTACCCTCTTGTCCCATTTTAGGGAAGGGTACCCTAGTATCAGTTTTAACATTTTTGTAAATTTAATATTTAAATATTTAAGTAGGTCTCAACCAGCATCTATATATAGGTAGTCGTAGACAGTTATCCATACAAAACATATTAACATCAGACCTGTAACCATAAACAGTTGTATACAAGTTAAATTTGTGTAACTCAATGTTCACCTTTTGTTTAAAGCTAAATAAAATTAGTTAGTGCAACAGTGTTTTTTATAATGGATATGGCTAGTAACAACTAGTCCGAAAAGAGAAAACTACACAGGAGCATCAGCCCCAACAATACCTAGAGATCTAAATCAAAATTGAAAATTAACAATTATTTTGTTAGAGATATTATATAAACTATCAAAATGTCACTATCACTCACGTCTGCAACCACATTAAAACTACGAAACATATTAGACAAAGGAGAATTAATGGAGAGATGGAGAAAATGGAGTTTACCTCATCAATTTTTTGTAAATTTTTTTAAAACACCCTGTACTATTTTGTCGATCCTATACTTTTTCGTGCAGTCTATGAAAGATTTTTTTTATTAAATCATCCTGACAAAAAACTCTCGAAATGTATCCTTTGCCCGTTTGCGTGGTGCACTAAGCCTAGAATGAAATACATTTTTCATTAATAACAGCTTCCGAAATTGGGCACGTAAGTATTCATTTCGATTTTTCCCTTTGCCAATTTACGAACGTAAGCAATAAATGTGAAAGTCCAATAAGAGAGGTAATTCCTTATAAAAGGAGAACACGCCAAAACCAGCTGGTACACATTTCATTCCCGGAACCTTTGTCAGTTTTTCTACAAAATAAGCAATAAAGTGTTTTATGCTGTCGGAATGTAATTTTATTGTATAGTATGATGTTAGAAAAAGTTCCTTTGAGGTTGCGAGTCAAAATGAAACTCGTTATACCACCGACGAGTTAGAGTCTCTTTGTAAGATGCAAGACGATTACAGTCCATGTATTACTTTAACTAGTATTTCCAGCAACAAGTTATTTGTTATACAGTGTGGGCCATTGAAAATTTGCCACCCAGGCTGTCTCCATTTTGTTGAAAAAATTATAAAACGTTTGCATCCGTCATTTTTTTTTTTTGTAAAAAATATTAAACTTATACGGTTAGTTATACGCAAATGCGGCCTGCTTAATAATAACATAGCGCCCGCTCTCCCGCACTAGTCTCCGACTTTTGGGTATTATTATTATACAGAGTGTCCGGAAATGATGAGCAAGAAGTTCAGGGGATAATTCTAGACCGAAAATAAATGCTACCTCTATAACTTCTCTTTCTCTCTATAACATTTTTCCAAAACTGATTATTAACGAAGTTACAGGGTGTTAAAGTTACATTTTATTTGCAGTTTTTTTGCAATACTTTTTGCCACAATATTTTGACTATATTTCGTATATGGGGGTTTTTCGGGATGAAGATTATAAATGTGCCCACAATTTGTTCGCATTTTGTAGAGGGCGTCACATACGAGCCTTTATTTTAATTTGAATGGTTCGAACTATTCTGTGCTACACTTTATGCGAAATTTGACTGAATATTTTTATTCTCCTAACCTTTTGACATAAAAAAGGTATACTTTATTTGTTTCGATAAATCAAACCGTTTTCAAGCAAAAAGCTAAAATAACATTGCTTCCATGTGATGAATACGAAATCATTTTAATTCATTTTCTACATTAAACATAGCAGGCTTTGGAGATAAGCGCTTAGTTGCCTTGGAAACAAGTTTGTGGAGAATTAATTTGTAGTAATTGTTATCATAAAAATAATAATAAAAATTAAAAACAATTACTCTAACGTGGAGTTGCATTATTATTATGGTTTAGCTTTTGAATTCGATAGAGAATAATCCCAATGTAAGTATCTGTCCGTACATGAAACAATACGCGAACAAAACCTTCATCCGTACTACTACCAAAAGGTGCAAGCCTTTTCTGCCGTATGTCCTGCTGCTCTTGTGAATTTCTGCAATACAATTAGAATACTTCATAATGGTGACCAAAATTTTGTTCGTAATATCCTTTTCACGGACGAAGCCATGATGGCTTAATAAACCTCCACCATGAGCATTTTTGATCCTAATTCATCAATAGAGCGTGGTTATCAAAATAAGTTTTCCGTCAACGTATGGACTGGTATTGTAGGGGACTGCTTAATTGGGCCACATTTCTTTCCACAAAGACTCAATGGTGAATTTTACTTGGATTTTTAAGAAACCACTTACCTATTCTATTGCAAGATGTACCAGTCGGATTAAGAAATGCAATGAGGCTGCTTCAAGATGGCGCCCCACCGCACTTTAGTTTAGCGATCAGAGAATTCTTAAATGAAACTTTTCCTGAAAGGTAGATAGGACGCAGTGGTTTTGTACAGTGGGCCCCTAGATCTCCTGATTTAAACCCAATCGATTCTTTTTTTGGGGGCTATCTGAAGATGCTTGTATACAGGACACCTGTGAATAGAGTCGATGAACTGAGAGAAAGAACTGTTGCTAATTGTGAGATAATTGAGCAAAAGGAAGGAATATTCCATAGAGTTCGTCGGAATTTTTTAAGAAGAATTAATTTATGTATTGAAGAGGAAGGACGTCACTTTGAACCTTTGATATGAATGTTTAGTTTGTATTTGTATTGTTCAGTAACTTATGTATTTTATCCTTATGATTTTGTTAGTAAACCATTATTTATTTGATGAGAAGGTTATTTTTTTATTATTTATCATTAACCACCATCAGCGTAACAACAAATTTTCACAAAAATTACTATCTGTCAAAAGTAATTCTCCACAAACTTGTTTCCAAGGCAACTAAGCGCTTCTTTCCAAAGCATATTATGTTTTTCTCGAAAACGGTTAGATTTATCGAAATAAATAAAGTATACCTTTTTTATGCCAAAAGGTTAGGAAAACAAAAATATTCAGTCAAAAATCGCATAAGAAAGTTGGAACCATTCAAAATAAAGACTCGTATGTGGCGCCCTCTACAAAATGCGAAAAAACAGTGGGCAAATTTATAATCCTCATCCCAAAAAACACCCATATACGAAATTTCGTCCAAATATTATGAGTGTGGCAAAAGGTATTGCAAAGAAACTGCAAATAAAATTTAACTTTAACACCGTGTAACTCCGTTAATAATAATCAGTTTTGGAAAAAATGTTATAGAAAGAGGTAGCATTTATTTTCGGTCTAGAATTATCCCGTGATGCTCATCATTTTCCGACACTCTGTATTATATTCAACTTTTACATCTCTGGGCTACTGTAGTATCTAGCATCATCGGAATGCAGGCGATTCCAAATATTGAAATCCGATTTTAGTATTAACGTGTTTGCAATAGTGTTATCATTAATTTTTCAAATATTAAAAATGGCTTACGTGTATAGCAACTCAGAGTTGATGAATATCGTTTTAATTTATGGCGAAGTAAGGCAAAATGCTTTATCACCTTCTCGTCTGTACGCAGAACGATTTCCCGGTAAACATGTGTCAAATGCAGCTACTTTTACCGCGGTAAAGCAACACGGGCGTGATACGGGAAAATTTCAACCGAATCGTGGAAGAGATGAGAGTTCAAGGCGTCCATGGCGTATTGCAGCAACTGATGAACACATTTTAGAGATTGTTGAAAATAATCTCCAAATAAGTACTAGGCAAATCGATCAACAAGTACATAAAATGTTCCAATGAACAGTATGACGTATTATACTGGAGCTCAATTATATCCGTACCATGTACAACGTATTAATATCAAGGAATTATCCCTTAATTATATTTTGTGAATGGTTGCTGCAACAAAATGTTGAAAATCCAAGATTTGCAGCTGTGTTAGTTACTGACAAAGCCATTTTTATACGAAATGGGATGTATAACGTTCATAATACTTTGAATCGAATGCTATAAAATAAAAAAATTCGTTCTATTTGCTTCTTTCAAAGCATACTTTAAGTTTATATTAAATAATTATATAGCAATAGTTGGATTAGCTGCAGCTCATATGAAATATGTTAGATCCCTATTATTGAGCATTTTCACGTACATATTTAGGTACATCAACAACATCACAAATACTTGAAGGAGTATGTTTAAATATATTTCTAAATTTTTGGAACTACATCATAAGAGAATAAGATTTACTATGTTAGTTAATTCTAAATGCTTCTAAGAATTATTTATAGTAATATTCCAATATTCGAATACTTCCTTCACATAGTAACCTATATCTATGAAAACAAAATTAAACCAAAACTGATTGATCTCAACTAAAACTAAGGGATTTGTTAAAAAAGAAATGACTAAAGATTGGATAATGTTCTTATGTTACTAGGAAAATTTTCAATTTCCATTGCAGCACAAGCAACTCCCCTATCTAATAAATGCTATAGAATAGAAGAAATTTAAAAATTTTGTTTTAGAAACAAATATATCAGTTAATCTGTGCTGAAAGTGAATATTATTTATAATTAGGTTTTTTTTTACGCAAATTAATGAACATATTTGATAATATAATATTATAAAAAATCACTTCTTAATATAGTAATAAACATTTTTATTTTCAGGTGAGTTTCAACTAAAATCATCTACATCAAAGTGAGTAAATTTTACTTTTAAAAAATCCGATTTAAAAATCCGTATGTTTATGGTTATTTTCATATATCTCAAATATTCTCTAGAAAAGGATATTACATACAATGCTTAGATCTTCAATACGGGTATACAGGATGTCTGGAATATAAGAGCCTATATTTTGTTTATATGTAAGTTTATGTTGTAACAATATTTACATCTGAAATTGAATTAAAAAAAAGGTATTTTAAAAGATTTCTGTACCTAAAAATTTGTTAGTTAGACCGCTTTCAGTCATTATATATTCGTTTTATTTTGGTACCTTTGAATAATCGCAGGTGGCATGAGATAACATTTCAATTATTTGCTAAACTCTGTATTATTCAGTTCTTAAATGTCTAAAATTACTTGTATTTTTAGAAAACGCTATTTCAAGAATACGGCGCGAGATTTGTTATAACGAGTTAAGTTGTGGTCATTAACACATTTTGAATTTGTTAGCTTCAGAACTTATGTTCCATTCAATAATGTTGTGTTTTTATATTTTTACCATTATGAAATGCTTGTATCTTTATTGCAAGTACATCTGTTCTATCTTGTGATTTTTATAGATAAGCAAGTACACACACTTTAAGATAACGAAAAGATTGATAATTAATGTACTGTCTAAACTTACAGTACTGTCTAAAGTTAAAGAATACTACTGCAGCAATACTTAATTTAATCTTATATCCAATTAAAAAAATTGTTACAGTTGATATATTCAGTTATTATTGCATTGCAGTGTACTAACCTCTAATGTATAATTCACTTGCCCATAATGTATTAGAAATAAATTTAGATAAAAGATTTCAGATAACTGTAGCATTATAGTTTAGTTATTTTAGCAAAAGGTTTGCGTTATTATTGGTAGCCATCACGCAGAGAAAAACTTGTTTAATTTAGAAAATCATATTTAACTCAAATAAAAAATGTCATATATCCACAAATAAATTTGTAGTTAAGTGAAATATATATGTCCATTGATTATTAACATATTTATTTGTTTTATATAACAAAATTACTATCTTAGGTAACAAAACATTTTGTTGCGTTTTTGTCTGTAATGAGGCGGAAATAAGAGCTAAGACAAGAGATTTTTGTATATAACAAATCATAATGTAAAATTAACCCATATAATTGGTTTAGTTAACCTGAATATTTGTTAAATTAATGTGATAATCTCTTGAAAAATGGATATATTTTTTTAACTCATTTGATCTGGGAAATCTACCTATTGTGTTAATTCAGACAATGTCAAAAGGCTTTTGTGGAGTAGGAGTAAGTACGTCGCGCGATATTTTTCCAAGTGCTAAGGGAGGCCTAAATGACAATAAAAAAGTTATTCCAGAATTTTAGCTCGATATTTAAAAAATGGGGCAAAACCCCTTCATCCTACGGAAAGTCGGTGCCTAAGATAAGTATCGACTGAGATGGCTTATGGCTTAGATCCATAGTTGACTTTACATCTGTCAACAATGTACTACTACCATGCGGTCGTTTGTAGTGTTTCTAAATGCAGAAACGACAAACATTAACATTCTTATTAGTAATAATACCTGATAGGTAGGTAACAGTTAATCCAGTTAGCTCCAGTATTTTGCATTCGTGTTTCATTATGGTTACAAACTGGTAAAACTACATTTTCACTCACTACCGATAAACACACTTCCCGTAGATATAATTAGATAAAATGCCTATGTATTATAACAAAATCGAAGAAACAGAAAACTTTAACACCCGCGGCAGTCCCATAACTTAGAAAAACAACCGGCGAACTATATTGTGGGAAAATATCTGTACCCGACACATATTTTTTAACTATGAAACGTTTAAATTTAAAATAAAGCACTAAAAACTGAACAAGAACACAAAGCTACAACGTAAACACAGGAATTAAATTATAACATGACTGCGACCCCAACAAACTAGACTGGACCGACTGCCGACTGTTGCATGACGGTTGCTTCCTGATTGCCTACTCTGATTCTCGCATTGGCGGCATTAAATAAGGATTTTATATAATATCGAAAAAGTTTTTTTCTCTTTATAAATAACTTTGGAAATTTTTTGAAAGAAATTCCGTTAATTCTTATTTTTTTATATCTCCTCTTAAAATATTTGTACTTAGTCATAGTTAACCCTATAGATGTTCAGTTTTACAATGGTTGTTGAAATCAATAAGAAATTTGTTTATAATATATATATATATATATATATATATATATATATATATATATATATATTTGTCAAATATATACATAAGGACTATGCTATGACAATTATTTAATTAGATTTATTTATGCATGCACTTACATTGAAAAGTGTTGATCAGTTTAACAAATATTTAATAAATGGACCGCTATATATTATTCTATGGATACAATAATAAAATATGCTTAGGATGGTTTCCGAACAACTGTTTATTATGATATCTTGCGTGGTTCGCCGAAATAGAAGTTCTTGGTGTCGCCTTGATATACCCATATTACATAAAATACAGAACTAGTATTAATAATATAGTGATGGAGTCAATTGTTCAGAAAAGGAAATTATTTCATGTTGACGCCATATTCATATTTAACGAATTTTAAATTTATTATTTGTATTTACACATCATGTATTTTTGAAAATAATACAGATAGAAAGTAAATTTGTATTTGTGTTGTTCAGTGTCTTACGTTATCGATAAGACTAAGCCATACTTACCATCGCAAGTTAATTATGCTCCCCAGAACTTAAAATAGATAAAATAACACATCAGGAGTAGTAAAAGGTAATTGGACAGATATCTTTGTTTCATGGGTAATAGGTAAGACTATTATACTTTTCGAACCTATAACTAAAATATCTACAGCACTCAAAAAGACACTAAATTTTGTAAAAAAGAAGTTATAGATAATTATTGATGACACATTGGTATAACCGGTTGATAGTAGATACTGCCGACAGTCAATAAATAGCACAGTTATTCAGTGCGCATAATTGCTAGTCGTTGTATTAAGTATTTTACTTAGTTATATCAGGCCCAACAAAAATAATTTTCTGAAACGATTTGTTTTTGAGCTATAAATAAATAAACAGTTGCATTATTTGTTATATTAGCAAATAGTGTATATTTTTTTACTGTATTAGAAAGGTATTTTAAGCTAATATAAATCAAATATCCTACAATTCCTATCAATGAAGTCATATGTATGTTCTCTGATACCAAACATCTAGGTATGCTAATGAACAATTCCACAGACAAAGCTCTATTCAATAATTATCTAAAGAATTAATCTAATTTACTAACCTGCTTTAATGAAACACTATAAATATCTAACTTCACTTTTTGGCAGTGGTTGAATTGTCGTGTTCCCACTGCCAAAAAGTGAAGTTAGATATTTATAGAGTGTTTCATTAAAGCAGGTTAGTAAATTAGATTAATTCTTTAGATAATTATTGAATAGAGCTTTGTCTGTGGAATTGTCCATTAGCATACCTAGATGTTTGGTATTGGAGAACATACATATGACTTCATTGATAGGAATTGTAGGATATTTGATTTATATTAGCTTAAAATACCTTTCTAATACAGTAAAAAATGTTACAAAAGCTAATAATAAGGAATATATGGGTAGATATTGTGGGTGTAATTCAACGCAGGTTGGGGCTTTTGTCCACTGAGTAGTTAGTTTCACACAATATTTTTAATACCTAAAAATATATAAAAATAATGTATCATCCATGTATGAAACTAATTTATTTACTCGGAATAGTACTGTGTTTAAATATATCAAATATTCATATCTATATATATGACAAAGTCCTGTTAGTTACACCACTCAAGAACGGCTGGTCCAATTTTTTTATGATTTTTGTGTTTTTGGATTTGTCTTCGTCGGGAATAGGATAATAAGTATTAAAATATGATATTAATCAATAAAAAAAATAAAAATAAGTTATAACAAAACGCAACTGACAGCTCTCATTCATTCTGAGAGCAACGCAACTGACAGCAACGCAATTGACAGCTCTCATTCATTCTGACAGCTCACGTTTATCGTTCATTTGTTATAACAAAACGCAACTGACAGTTCACGTAATGGTGTCTATGGTTTGTTTTAATAATATCGAAAAGTTGACCGGTAATGTGTTTGTTTTGTGCATGAATTAAAAATAATGGTTTTGTGATATTACTGTTAACAATGCCGCGACCGAGAAGATCACATCGCGAATGAAACCACATAAGAGTTGCATTGCTGAATGATACATCTGCTGAAGACTTCTCCGATCAATTGCTAACTATGGGTAATGGTCGAGTTCCTATAAACGAATCGAGCGTATTGATTTCATTTCCTCCAAATTTCTATAATTTTGTCTCATCGAAAGACGAACTCATAAATAAAGTATTCCCAAACATCATTGCTAACCACAGAAACAACGAATGGTTGAAGGAACGACCAATATTGGCAGCTAATTATAAAGATGTGGATGACTTAAACTTCGTAATTCAGAATGGAATCAATGGTACACTTTATTCATTCAAATCTACTGACTGTGTAACAAATGAAGATGAAGTCACCAACTATCCTATTGAAATTTTAAACTCCTTGGATGTGCCTGGCTTACCACCGACAATTTACGACTAAAGGTTGGCTCGGTTGTGATCATGCTTCGAAACCTAAACCAACCAAAACTATGCAACGGAACGCGTTTGGTGATAACTAAACTGATGATCAATGTGATTTACGCGACGATACTCAAAGGAAAATTCAAAGATGAGGAAGTTCACGTTCCGAGGATTCCGATGATCCCAACCGATATGCCGTTTGAGTTTAAACGACTTCAATTTCCTACTCGTCTTGCCTTCGTCATGACGATTAACAAATCACAAAGTACAACCCACCAATTCCCATATATGTTATTATACTAATATAATAAAAAATTGAACTTAATAATTTTGTATTAATTTTAAAATCCTAAATCTGCTCATTCATTGACTGTTAGGCGGAACGAAGTTCGCCGGGTTTACTAGTATAGTATATAATTGTTTCTAACCCTACTGTTTCTTGAAACAATGCAAATATTGTTATAGAGAAATACCTACGCGTCTTGATTTAACAATTTTATTTTTACCGCGCATAGTTAAATGATCTGTTTGGTTTGACTGATACAGTTAAATTTTTTCTCTGTCGTCTATTTTACATAAATTTTTTGTTGTGGCAAGTGTATTTTTACCTACTATTGATAGTTTTTTTGTGTGTAAAACGTAGAGGTCGCTAAGGCCCGCTACAGACTATGCGTGAATTCGCGAATTGTTATGCGCGATTTGTAATATGCGAGGAATTCGCGAATAGTGTGTAGGGTCTTGTTCGTTAAAAATCCGTTCATAAAAACCCTACACAAGATGCACGAATTCGTTACAAACCACGCATCGCGAATCGCAAATTCACGCATAGTCTGTAGCGGGCCTAAGATACCTTAAACAATTTTTTTGTTTTTTTTTTACTATAGTCTGTTTGGAAATGAAAGAGAGTAATAAAACCCAGAGATAAGAACCGGCCATGGGCGTGGTAATATTTCATTTCAGGTAATTATCGGGTAACACTAATATTGTGACAGATCAATCCAGTCTCAGAGCTCAATATACGAAGACGTGCTAGTGCAGTATTATTCGACTTCGTGTTTAGTGACTATTGTGCCAGTGGACATAATATTGTTAGGGTAAAATGTCGAGTTTATCAGATTACGTACCTGCTAAACGCGTGAAAAGATGTGCTCTGTCTCAGAATGAAAAGCTTTTTATATTAAATGTATTTAATGCATTGAAACACCAAAATCCTACGAACAGTGTTGACGACATCGTAGAAAAGTGTTCCAAAATGACAGGGATTAGAAAACCGACTATCTACAGACTTTTAAAGGAAACAAAAAATGAACAAGATACTGTAAATCCCCCAAAATCTACAGGGAGGTCAAAAGTCTTTGTAGATGATTTCTTCAAAAATGTCATTCGCAGAAAAGTACACTCATGAACGCAGATGTGTTCGAAGAGTATTTTACACAGATGTTGGATGTTGGATTATTTCTCCGGGGTCTGTAATTGCCATGGATAATGCCAGTTACAATTCACGGCAGACCGAGCGGACGCCTACGACTGCTTGGAGGAAAGTCGATATAATTCAATGGTTATCCGGAAAAAACATTTCTTTTGAAACAAATATGGCGAAAAAGGAACTTTTGACACTTTTCCATCTTAATAAAGATCAGAAAAAATATGTTATCGATGAAATGGCAACAAATCGCCAAATAACGGTACTACGGTTACCACCTTATCACTGTGAACTTAACCCAATTGAATTAGCCTGGGCGAAGGTAAAAGGAGATGTAGCGCGATATAATACGACGTTTAAATTAAGTAACGTGAAAATTTTGTTAAAAAATTCCTTGGAACGAGTAACTGCAGATAACTGCCAAAGATGTATACATCAGGTACAAAAAGAAGAGGATAAAATGTGGGAACTCGATAATTTAATTCACGTTACTGTGGAACCTATTGTTATCAATCTAGGAGACGAAGATAATTCATCAGAATATTCAGAGGATGAATTTTAATATACCTACTTTTTATTTTCTTTATTGTACATTTATACAACAATACATTTACTCACCATAATTTGAATTTTCAAAATACATATATTTTTGTGTGGAATAAAAATCTATTCATTAAATTTAAATAAATATATTGATAATAATATTGAATAATTTTATTTGAATTACTAAAAACCCTCTTAACCCGGTTATGATGCTTAAAGTAGCCTCTAGTTTTGAATTGCTGTTTTTATATTGTTTACTTATAAGAGAAATGAACCGAGAAATTTTAGCTACCTGCTACAATTTAGTACGGTTCAATCACACAAAGTTTTTTTAAAAGTTCACCTCATCTATACCGATAATACAATAAACATATTGAATATAAGCACCAGTACTACATTTATTTACGATTTTCATACATAATAATCTTTTATTACTCTCTTTCATTTCTAAACAGACTATAAGTATGCCTGTTTACGTTTGAGATTTTGAGAAAAATAATCATATTATTACATGTAGCAATAATTTATTTTTACTTTTGATTTTCAGGAATATAGCTGTCTGATAGTACAGTTTTGCTCCCTTTTTAAAATATGAAAACCTTTAAAATAATTTTTGTCTAACTTAACTTGCCCTGTAAAAATAATGACAGAGAAAACTCCTACTCCTTGTATGTTATGATCATTCTTATTTAATTTTTCAATATGTTTATCTGCTGCTCTAATAGAATGAACAAAAAGATAATCAAGTAAAGACCAGAAAATGCTTTTCAATCTTTCATATTATTTCGGTAAGACATGAAAAAGATGTATTAAATTTAAATGAATAGTTTTAATAAATAAGAGAAGTAAATTCAAACAGTGATAACAATATAGAAACTAATATTAGATATTTCAAAATGAATATTTCAGATAGATATGATGATGAAATTGAGGAAATTGAACAGTACCGGATCCAATCGTATATAAATAGAAAAGTTTGGATAAATGAAATTTATTAAAATCCAGAGCGGATGGACGATAACTGTCACAAGTTTTCTGTTTTTCTTGTGACAAATTTTGATTATACCTATGTATATAGGAAGACGTATAAATAGTAAATACATAACTAAAATAGGTTCTTCACATAATGGATTAATTTTGTTTGCACATGAAGGAAAAACAAGCGACGACACTTCGTAACAATTGTTTACCGTTCAGAATACAATGTCGTGATGCCACGCAACAAATATTTGAAAGAGGGGAAACTAGCAAGTGTCGTGTGACGTTGAGTTGCGTGGCGATGTGTTGCGTGAATAAACGTGTTCCTAGCAGACGCAATTTTATGAGAAATTAATTGTCAAATTCTCATTGCACTGCGTGACATACCTAGTATAGCTCGTAATCTGTTCAATGTGTTTTCGTCTTATCACAATATATTACCCTCTTTATCTCTATTGTCATTTTACGATCAACATAAACATACAGCGGTATACAGCCTGTCTTAAGCTTAACTTGAGCTTTTGGCATTCTACCATAACAGTCAATGACAGTTTTGTGATGAAAATTATAGAAAATATTGCTGCTGGCAAAATGCGTTAAAAGTTGAGACTTTTCTTTCGCGCATGAGGACTAGGCTTAGCGGTGACGATCCATTATAATATTTCAGATACAACGATTTCAATTTTGACAACTTAGGCTTTGAGGTTTTCAGGGGTTCTCTCTTTAAATAAAATATTGCCATTCTTGCAGCATCTTCAGTTATACCGGTCGCCGTTTATTTACTTATTTTAAATGGAACACTGTGTATATTTTTGCATATTTGGATTCTACGCATAATATTAGTGGGCCTTTATCAAGCTTCATTACATCTATCTCTAATGGTATTCGAGATATTTCAATTATTTTTTTAATGTAAAGGTATTTAAGCGTTGTGGATTTGTTTTTTATTGGTATATTTTCAACTGATGATGTTCCAGCATAAAATTTCAAATGAAAAAATTTATCATATAATTTTTAAAAACTTGGCATCCACAAAAAATGTATTTATTTGTTTTTGAAAAGCGCATTCTTCATTGTGTCAAAAGTCATAAGAGGTAAAGCTGTGCTTGTACTGCACCAGATTCTATAAGGTGTTTGGTTGTTAGTACAAGACAATCTACAAACAAACCTTTCCTATCTTACCTGATACAACATCTTAAATTATTTCTATAATGAGAGAGTGTTAATAGTGTTACGGTTCAAAATCAGATTGCCGTAATATTTGTTATATCACTTCTAATTAAGTCAAAACCATGTTAATTGAGAATAGCATTTTGAATGTTTAATTGTTATTTAAGTGTGTTAGTTTTGCATTGTAAGATAATGTCTTCGTCTTGTACTTTAGTTAGGTATTGGTATTTTCACCTGTTGAATTTGACAAACTAACAAACTGTTCTGGATGTCAAAATAGTGATATTCTGTGGTAGTAGGTTTCTGACATCTATTTTATCGTGTTCTATATTCGTGAGAACGATGTACCTTTGAATCGTTACTAGTTTGGTTTCGATAGCGAACAGTTCTAGAGCTGTTCACAATAACTGATCATTAATAAGAATTACCAAGCGAAAATAAGTTGAAAATTGAACTGGGTAACTATTTAGAACCATTCAAATGCAGAACCAAAACAAGCCTTACCACGGATGCTAGCGAGTGCCCGCGGTACGAGACTCAGTGCGGAGTCGATCGGATCGGTTAAGAACGTCATCATTTTATCTAGCAGTTCTATTACACCTTGGTCGTAGACTAATTCACATAGCACGATCGACAGATGAATATATGTAAGTTAAAAGCCGTATAAAATTTTTCATTTTCATACCAGAGTGCATCATCTAGCGATGATTGGAATGGTTCGGTCAGGTATTCTTCTTTTTCCTGTCCAAAATAATCGTGCTGGGACAGTGTATGGTTAAATAAATTTAGAGAACCTTGTCGCAGTAGGAATTTTGCCAGATTTTTTCCTCCTACCTATATATGTTAGCTAATGAGCTGTAGTTTTGATATGGGAATTTGTACAGCCTCTTGGCACATGGATGACCAGGTAAATTTGTTTCTTGTAGGAGAAGTTGCTGATATTTTATTCTGGGCCTATTGTGGCAGAATGTAGTAGTCAATTAGTGGAAGTACGAGCTTTGTACGAGGCAAAGGTCTCTCTTCTTCTGTTCGAGGTATTATTTGATAGTTGTGTCCTGTGATATAATATCGGGAGCAGCGAGATGTCACTTAATTACAGCTGGGAAGCCAAAAACTTTCTGAAGTGATCAGATAAGTCCCACCTTTGTAAGATTCAAATTGCAAAATTTGTTCTTGGTATTTCATGCGTTGTTGAGACACATTTCTTTGTCGGTTTATCATCACCTGTCGTTAGTATGTTAGTTATTGTTGGTGACTAATATTGTTTCTTAACTGACCATATGCAGGGCCATAGAGTTGTACTCTTTGTTATATGTACACAGATGGCAGCAGATTGTGTTGCATAGCTGTTATAACCCAAAGTACCGTACTTTTATCAATCTGTTGGTTATAATAAAAATATAATTTGATGGGAGCTTCTGCCATGTGGTGCTCTTAATTATTTTTTTAATCCACGCCCTTCTCCACTCAAACTAGCGTAGGGTAAAGCTACCTCTTGCATTCCGCCAAAGAAGGCGTTACAACAGTTTGAAATACTTTCATATATTTTAGTGAGTATGCGCAAATAAAACGCAGAAACACTATCATCGAAGATAACAACTAGTTCTGTCTTAATCTTTACAGTAACCTTTAACCCATTAAAGATAAATCAGTTCTCCTACGCAAAACTGACTCTAGATTTCTCATTGGCAATGGAAATAGGATCACTAAAGGCTTTGTAAACGCGAAACGAAGAAAGGGTTATGCTAACAAAAGGGCAAATGTATAAATTGAATTTAATATCAAAGTGTTTAATCAAATCAAAAGCCATCCTAAAAGTATGGATATTCTCCATGTTACAATTGGTTTTGCATTTAATGTCGGAGAAAGTAATTAAATTATTTACATCTTCGTAAAGTAGGAATTGAGAGAAACGCAAAATGTTTGTTCAGTATCTAGAACTGTAATCGAAAATTAATGTCGGTTCCCTACAGCAATCATTTGTGTGAGAGGACAAGTGAGTGTTAAAACAAATATTAATAAAAAAGAGACACTCAAATTACTTAAATAACATTTAAATATACAGGATGTTATTCTACCATATTACAAATGTTTCAAATTCTAAAAATTTTCGAATTCGAATCATCTATAGTCTGGTTCTAAAATTGTAGAGAGAGTTATGTTATAAACCTGCTCAGAATTTATAGCTGTCAACAGATAGAAAAATACATGATGTATATTTGTTCATAAAATTGTATTGAATTGTATGTTCCGCAGAGCATACTCGATTACACAGCTTTTGCTGGAGCAAATACTCATGCGCCACATCAGAATGCTCAATTTCTATTAGTCGAAGAACCTTAACGGATCCTCCTGTTCCCATCTCCAGCGCTTCCATGAGTGGACGCGTGGGAATATTTCAAGTATATCTTCCCATTAATTTGATTGTGATTGTAATTAATTTAGTAACAATTTTGTGTTTGTATTCTTAAGAATGAAGAATAATTAAAGCTCTACAGCGTGTTCTTAAAATCGTAAACCCTAATCTAACAGGTGATATCGTATGATATATCTTGTACGAAGGTATTGGGGCTTGAGAGCAAAATATGAGTGTAAGTGATGCGGTTTAAAAATGTAGTTCAACAAGAGTGTCCGTAAGTAGTGTATATCATGCAATAAGAAACGGTAAAAAAAAGAATATACAATTCATATATGTTGAAATTAATTGTAATAGTATCTAGATTGTTGCTGTAGAGACAGAACCATGTCAAAATAAAATGTGAAGTAAATTTGTATATTTTACATATATGTTCATTATTCAATAACAAACGAAATCAAATCAAAACAAACAGGGTGTTTTTGCGAATAACGCCATGAATTTTCTTTTATAAAATGAAATTGAAAGAGTACGCTGATATAAAAAGTCGAAATAGTGATATAGCAAAGAAACTATATAAGATAAATATTAGAATGTCGAAATCTGAATCGAAGAATATATTACTCTGACAAAACATGGATAAATGAAGGCTATATGATGATAAAAGTGTGGCACTGTTTTGCCACATATTTATGGAACCTAGTACTGTGGTTATAATGAATAATACACTTTATAATAGCTGACGATAGTGTTAATCTGTGACCATGCTAGTAACCAGTAGTGTATAGTGTAGGTTTAGTGTACTAATGTGTATGTATAGTGCAATGTATTATTATAAGTGTTAAAGTACGATATTCGCGGAATGCCTATCAGATAAGTGTAACTGGGTGGTGGGGTAGATCATCGCCTTCTAAAAGGACGGCATTCTCCGGATGAGTATAAACTTAAGTAAACTACGAGTATTAAATTGCTAGTTTCACTCAACGTCAACTTAATGCTGTAAATGAATAACTCTCTACTATTTTGGAATTCAGGTATAGATGTAAAAACCTACTATAAAAATTATGATAATTAAAAATATGCTTCCGATTGTATCTTTAAGTGCATCGTGAATAAGAGAAAATCTAAACTAATATACCATAGAATTTAAGTGGAAAAATTGTGGATAAGAAAATTAATAAAGTAGGGAAATGTCTTTACGTGCGTTGTAAATCTTGTATAGATGATTGAATTAGACTACTACAGAAGCTTACAACAACATGAGACAAGACGAGAGAAGCTTATTATAATAGATTATTTAAATGTCTTATGACTCCTCACTCAAATGACAATATTTAATAATTAATAGGCATACACGGTGTCCAGTAAAGAATGATACTGTGGCGGCTCACATATTTATGTACACCCTGTATAAACTAACATATTTCTTTCTGCATATCATGTTTTGTAAATATTATATAAGTCTGCGTTTTGAAGAGTGCAAGACCCTTCTAATAACTACCTAGATTACAGGGACGACGAGGGTCATATATTTGTAGCCAGTCAATAAACATCGACTCATAGTGTAACATTGTTGGTGCTTAACAACTGCAAGCAAAAATAAATATTAGTACAATACACTGTCCTTATTAAAATCACAGTACCCCACAATACAAATTTTAAAGCTGTATTCTTGCAAAACATATGTAGTGATTTAACCTAAATTACCTCAGTCCAAAAGTTCAAGGCTGTCGACATAGGAGTCAAAGTCAAAAATTAAATTTTGTTTTTCTACTACATACTTCAAACAATTTTCGAGATATTTCCTTCAAAATTAGCACTAGGGGTGTTTTTTGAGGTGACAAAATTATGTTTTATCTTCTAGAGGGCGCTGTGTGCGGTCTATCATGTGCTAATAATCGTCCAAAACATTGTTGCGAATCGAAGTGTGCAAATAATGCACTCGTTGAGGTAATCGTAGAACTATTATCATTACAAAAGCCATACCTCATTCATGACCCTAAAGTGAACAGTTAGAGTTCCATGTCAGGTAGGAAGTAATAATAATTATTAATATCAATAGACAGTAACAAATATCAAATAGGACCCAGTTATTTTGAATATACCACGAATACTAAGAGTTTAATCATTTTCAGTCAAATTTAGAATTGCTTTTACTTGGCTTAACAGTACGACTACCTGAACGATTGTGGTGATTTGTAGGACGAAAGCTACCAATTTCCCTTAATCTTGCAAACAGTCTAGAAAATAATCGCTTATCTGGTTGTCTACGATTTGGGTATAATATCGTAATTATATCAATATTTTAACTTTAATACCTTTGAATTGAGGTAAGTTGGATTAAATCGCTTAAATATTTTGGCCCGAAGAATACAGCTCCGAAATTTGAACCATTCTTTACCGGACCATAGTGCACTTAATGAAAGTGAACATACTGCGCAATACACATAATATAAAATTACCTTCCTACTAAATTTAAATTAGCTGCAGTACATTTTAAAACCGCACCTGTTTTATTTGACGCAAAATCAGGCATTTCAGCTTATAATTTCGCCCATGAAACTATAATAAAACAAAATCATTACATCTGTTAATGGCATAATGTAGACAATGCATTATTAAACCAGATTACACAGAGGTGGTCGTGCATAATTTATTATCATAAATAGAGCATAAGTAAAGGGTAGCGGTTCTTACTCTATTCATTATTGAAAGGAAATCAAATATTCAGCCACGGAATAATGTTTATTGTCGCAATATTTCAGAAGTAACAAAATCTTGACGGTCGTTAACCCTTGACGTAATTGCGCCTGTGCAGTTTTAAAGAATTATTTATTATAGGTTTGTTCCAACAGCAGTCAGAAACTAGTTTCACGGTGTCAGAAATGTTCATCCCCCTACTTCTGGAGTTACATTCACTGAAAACTCATTCATAACTTAACTGGTCGAATATTTCCAACAGTTTGAAATCAATTCCTGACACTTGTTGGAACATACCTTACATTAATGGAATTGGTTAGTACGAATACAAGGGCAGTACTATAGCAGATTCTACTAGAGAACTGAGAACTGCACTTAGGTTCCATTAAGCATAATATGGTAATTTGGCCAATCCTCAAATTATACTATTTGCTTAATTTTTGTGAAGCATTTATGATGTGTGGTCAACACAGAAAATTTGAAGTTGATCTAATAAGTAGTATGCGAAATATGCGAGGCCAAATCTTAATCAAAGGATCGCGAGGTGTGATGTCACTTACCTCCTACAGCTTCTTGGTACTCGGGCAAGGGTATTTCTGTGTTAAATTATAACAGATTAGCAAAAACGCATATTTATCTTGTGTATCAATAATATAATACGTCAGTTCAAGCAAGGCATCCAAATTATCAAAAACGTTCGTCCAACTACTTGTTACCCCTTTAAAAATTAAAAATTACTCCTAGCCGTCGTTTTCCACCATGGTTTACTAAAGAAGTTATAACAGATATACGTGCTAAAGAGTCTGCATTTAGAAATTATAAAAAGTTTAATACTTATTATTACTATAGTAAATTCACTAATTTAAGACGAAGAGTTAAAGCATTAATTGAGCAGGCATATAAAGATTTTATGGATAACTCTGAACGTCTTATTATGTCCGATTCTTCTAAGTTTTGGTCATTTGTAAAAAATAAAAAGGGGCGGTCTAATATTCCAGGTGTAATGAAACTTAATGATAATCATTATGATAACTCTCAAGCTATTGTTGATGGGTTTGCAGATTATTTTTGCAGTGTTTATGTAACACCGGAGCTTAACTATGAAACTTTTAATGTGCCACATAATTCTAGTGATATTATTAATATACCGGTAATAAATGATGTAGTTTTTTATAATGCCCTGAAGAAACTCAAGAATAAACTAACTTCTGGTACGGATTTTATACCTAGTTTCATTGTGAAGGACTGTGGACGTGCCTTAATAGATCCATTGCTATTTATATTTAATTTATCTTTGTCTACAGGAATATATCCAGATGTGTGGAAAGTAGCACGCATATGTCCGGTATTAAAAAAAGACGATCCATCGATGATATCTAACTATAGACCAGTCTCAATTTTATGCAATTTTTCAAAGCTCTTAGAAATAATACTTTGTGAATATATTTATTCTTCAACAAAAAATATGTTATCTCAGAGTCAACACGGTTTCATTAATAAACGTTCATGTGTATCAAACTTAGCCTGCATTTCTCAATACATTTGTGAGAATATTGATCAACAGGGACAGACTGATGTAATATATATGGATTTTAGCAAAGCTTTTGACCAGGTTGATCATAATATATTACTTATTAAGCTTGACAGTGTTGGCCTGTCAAATAACTTTGTTTGTTTTCTAAAATCATATTTAACTGAAAGACAACAGTTTGTAAAGTGTGAAGGATTTTGTTCATCGAAATTTAGAGTTGCATCTGGCGTTCCGCAGGGTTCGAATTTAGGACCCTTGTTGTTTCTTTTGTTTATCAACGATTTATCTGATACTATATCTTGCTTTAATATGATTTTTGCGGACGATTTAAAAATTTATACACGTATTGAGAATGTGGAAGATTGTCTATATTTACAAACTCAGGCTAACAATGTTAGCAAGTGGTGTCAAACAAACCATTTAACTTTAAACATCAACAAATGTTACGTAGTATCATTTAGTAGGAAAAAAGATATATTTTTGTATGAGTATACAATTAATGATATTACAGTTTCGAGAACTGATTGTGTAAAGGATTTAGGCATCTTCTTCGATTCGAATTTTACATTTGTTGAGCATGTTAACAACATAGTTAGTAATGCAAATAAGGCTTTAGGTTTTATGTTAAGAAATTGTAAAAATTTTAAAAATGTCAACACTTGTAAAATGTTATATTATACATTAGTTAGAAATAAGCTTGAATATGGTTCAATTATTTGGTTTCCAATTTATCAGTGCCACATTGACCATATAGAATCAGTTCAGAGGCGTTTTTTGAAATATCTTTCTTTTAAAGAAGATAACATCTATCCTGCCAGGGGAATTAATAATCAACTATTATTGCACAGATTTAACATGCCTTCTCTTCATGTACGGCGAATGTGGTCTGTTATTTCATTTTTATATAATTTGTTACACCATAATATAGATTGTAATAGTCTCCTCAGTAAGATAAAATTTTTTGTGCCGCGTGCTGGTTTAAGATACAATCAAACTTTTTATTGTGACAGGCCTAGAACTAATATTTTACTTAAAGCGCCTATATATAACGCATGTGCTAGTTTTAATAATATTTGTAACGACTGTGACATCAATTTTGCGTCATTGAACACAGTAAAAAACATTGTTTACAACTACGAGTAATCTGGATATAATCATATTTGTTACTTTTTCTTGTTTTTCATTTTTATGTATTTTTTTCCTTTTACAGCCTTGTGAGTTTGTTATGATTAGGTATAGTAAGTATAAGTTATATGAATTGTAATTTCTTTCTTTGTATGTTATGCATTTCCTGTAACTGGGTTTCTTACCTGTTGGAAATAAATGCCATTATTATTATTATTATTATTTACGAAAACAAGTTCATAACTTTACTGGTCGACTATATCTAACAGTTTAAAACCATTTTGGATTTCTTGCTTGAACACACCTAATATCTCTACTCATTCTAATCACGAAGATTAGCCCAGAAGTTGGAGACTGGTGCGGGAGAGGGGGGCGGCATGTTATTATTAGCAGACTGTATTTGCGCCCAGGAATGACTTAGGTACGTTGGTGGGTTCTAACCACCTTTTAGTCAGGAACGAGGGAAACCTAGAAAACGTTATTAATTAGAGGGATGGTAAAACGCCGACAAGTATCAATTTCTCACATTGACCCAAACTGTTCTTTCATCTTGCCAGAGAGTATTCCAATCCTCTCCACAAATATAGATGCGGCAAGATTTCATATGACTTACGTCATGCGAACAATTGAATAATTTACTATATTTTCATCAAAATATTTAAGAAACTGCAACTGAAAATAATTAAACTATATACTACACTAACTGTTTTCACTAGATATGGCACTAAAACACAAAAAAATAAATGTTTTCAACGTGACAAACTATCGAAAATGTGTTGACAATAAAATCAATTGTAAGTGGTGCAGTGATGTAAAAATGTAACGGTAAGTTCTAAATTGAAATGGTTAATAGCAGCTAGGTTTTTCAAATAATGTATATAGGCACTTAAATAACTAAAAACTATGTATTTGTTGTTACAAATTTAATAATAAAATGGAATATGATTTTTTACCTACAACAAAACAAAACATTTATTTTGTCATATATCTGTTAACCAGAATTTTTAAGTTTACTTGATTTAAAGTTTGATTACAAATTATACAGGGTGTGTAAACAAACCTTTAAATTTATTCTTTCTGGCTTTAAATATTTTATATGAAAATATAAAATGTCTAAAAAATTATTTAGTTTAAGATCTTCATGCAATGATTATGTTCGAAATAAAATAGAAGTTTGCAAGTGTCTTGTAACTAAAGAAAACTCTAATTTCACACAATAAGTAAAAACATAATTAAGTAGACTGATATTTAGTTTATACATTTTATTATTCAAACTGAAATTAAAACTAAAAATTAAGCAATCTCTAAACTCAGTTTTATGGGTACGTAGTTATATGTACTGAGGAATTAAAACTTTAAATCAAAAATGAATTCTGCAGAAGTATTATAAATTAATATTAACTTTCTCTGGCTTTAGCTGGGATTCTTTGACCTGCTCTTGTTGTCCTCAACTGAGCAGCTCCGTCGCGATGAAGTTTTTGTGGAGTCACCACTGAAGATGCCGACAGTGAAGAGCGGCGAAACGTTTGGATGTGATACGACTAGTTACAGAGACGGCTACGGAACACCTCAGAAGACACCACCATTATCCAGGAAACAGCTTCGACCGTAGCAGGAGTCTAAATCAATATATAAGCGTGCCCAGAGATACCGATAGCGGGTCTGCCCCCACAGAGCTAGTCCGAGAACAACAATGGCAGGTCAGAGAATCCCAGCGAAAGTTAGAGATGTGCACTTTAATTCTGTTACTGACAGCGACCAGTTACCGAGCTCACAACATAACAACCCGGAAAAACGCTATACAGGGTGTTTATTAATTGAATGCCGATACTTAAGGGTGTGGGTCATTTTAAGAAGAAAACTTAATATCAACATATGTCCTAAACCTCTTAATTTTTGAGCTACAGAGTGTTATAGTTTTAAGAAAATAATTACTTTTTTATTATAATTTTCTTATCCCTCCAAATATTTTTATGAAATTTTGTGTTGTTTGTTGTAAAAAAATGTTTTAAAATCTTTGCCAATGACTTGGGGAAAAAACTTTTTTGGTTTTAATTTTTTTAAATGAAAATGGTGCGTCATACGAGAGTAAGTCTAGGGACCGAATTTGCTGTAAAATAAATGGAGATTTTAAAAATAATTTGAATTTTTAGAAAAGGCAGTGGCGTACAATTTTTTTCTTCAAAAATTTTCAAACCTCGTACGGACGTCATTGGCAAAGATTTTAAAACATTTTTTACATCAAACAATGCACCTTAATGATTAATAGGTGTGTATAAAATTTCATAAAAATATCTGGAGTTATTGGAAAATTATAATAAAAAAGTAAATTTTTTCTTAAAATTGTAACACCCTGTAGCTCAAAAATTAAGAAGTTTAGGACATATGTTATTAAGTTTTCTTCTTAAAATGACCGAAGGATTCACACCCTTAAGTATCGGCATTCAATTAACAACACGCTGTATATCAAATATACAAAGTATGTTTATTTGTTTTAGATGAAGGAAATATGTCGTGCCTCACTGTTTTTTGCTACAAATTTCGTGTACTGGAATTTCAGTCATTCAGAAAATGTAATAAAAATAAAATGCTAATAAAGTGATCAATAATAATAATAATAATAATAATTTGTCTATGCCATTTATGTACTGTATGCAACTCAAATGTAATATCTGTATATATTGCATAAACAACATTAATAACAAAGAAAAATATATTACAAAAATCTTTTGAAATAGAGCTATACAAACTAGAAGAGGAAACAGTTGCAAATGTCCGTTTACTACGTTGTAGAGTAATTACTAAAAAAGTAATAACATTTTGTATTTTTTATGAGCCGCATTCAACTAAAAATTAAATAATTTATTGCTCCTTTGTAGTACAATGTGCAGTTTAAAAACCATTAACATTAATTTATGTCCTGGAATTCAGTTTAACAAACAAAGAAACTACTACCGTTTAACATTACTATCGCAAGCATGTACAATTATTAACTGCAATTACAACAAAACTGCTCTTTAATTACCTTTTATTTTATCTTTCTTAATATTACATAAAGGTAGAACTAAGTTTGCTTTCAAAAAAAGGGTTAACTTCTCCTCACTTAATTCTACACAGCTGCCGTTCGTATTTTCCTTACTAGTTTTTATGTTTGAGATGGTAGGGCAGTAAAAGTTTTATATACTTCGCTGGCCTTGTTTTGTTTTATTGGTTTAGGGACTTTGGAAAAAACGTTTCGGAGGGTAGGAGTTAATTTACTCTTTTTGTGAAAACCTAATGGCCTTTCCCCTCGTAAATTCCGAAGCCATTTCCTATACGTGTGTTTAATACCCGTATAATTTATCACATTTTGTAAAAAGCCCCCTTGTCCGATAATAGTTTTACCCATAAAATTTGCTCGCTTTTTTCTAAGCTACACTGTATTGGCGCTTACAAAGTATTTACTTTTGCTAACCTTTATAGACCATAAGCTTTCTGTAAAGGTATTTAAACTGAAGCGTGATTGACGAACGTAAATTAAATATTAGACAAGTAAATATAAATTATTCACAATTTTCAGTATAAAATTATTAACACATTTGTATCCTTACTTTTTTGAAAAAAGGTTATAAGTATGAGACAAGATATCGCTGCCTTAAAATTGTAAGGTTCTACAGTGTGTCTATTTTCATTTGTATATAAATCCGTAAAATCTTTATTCTTCAAGATAATCCGACAAATATACAGGGTGTCCGGAAATAAATGCAACATTAACCAAGGTAGATCCCTAACGATAATGTCAAACTTACCCTTAGTCAAAAGTTGATAGTTAAAAAAATACAAGGTGTCAAAGTTAAAGTTTTATTTTCGATATTTGTAAATAACTTTTTAAAAAATCCAAATATTTGCATACATTTTGGAGGTCGGGGGTTTTTGGGGGCGCTAAATTCAAATTTGTTTCTAATTTTGACGTCACTAGCAGAGGGCACCACTTATCGCACATCACCCTTTTTTTAATAAAAGAACACTGTTAGAAAGATTATCACAAATTATGCCCTTTAATTATTTTATGAAGAATAACAAAAAAACTATGATTTTCAAACATCTTAGAGTTAATTTTCGCCACATAACCTCTAACAACGTATCAGTGCTAACCATTTCGTACTTCCTAGTGGGTGAAACAGATTTTAAAAACAAACACAAAACATGGAATAACAAAATAACTAGCTTCATGCATGCGCTCAATATCAAGAGAAGGCAAAGCAAAATATTTAAAAGCAGTCAATTGCATGCAAAAAAGAAACTGGTGTCGTAGGCACGAGCAGTAGGCGAAATGTTGCGCACCATCCCCATCCTCTCGACGAAGAGGTTATATTGACACAGGTGCACTAGTATGGTCCAGGGCAAAAGAATAAGCTGTGGCAAAGGCAAGTTATAAGTAGAAACAAAACATGTAATATTTGTGGAAAGGAATTTGATATATTCAATACAAGTAAATTGAATGTTAATATGAAATACTTTTGCATCTTCTGAAACCGAACTGAGCCAATGGTTTCTTTAAGTACTACTTGACGCATCTGTTGCGACACGTATTTCAATCATATTATTTTCACGAGCCGTGTTTTTTGTCTTAAGTGTCGTGTGTATTTAATTAATATTTTTTGTGAAATATAGTGTGATTAAATAAAATATGGCGCATTATCCAAACAGTGAAAAGGTTGACATGCTTAAAGCATATTTGTTAAGTAGAGATAATCCAGTGATAGTGATAACGATAATTTTTTGTGATAAATCAGTTGGAGTGTAGTAAAGATGAATAATGACCAAATTCTGGATAACTGTGATTGTGAGTAGAGAATCTAGTTTATATCTTCAATTTATTTGTGAGGTATAGGAATGGCAAAGGGAAGGAGATGGCCATTAATATTTTCATAAATAAACACATTTCAATCATTCTTTGACATGCCTAAAAATTCTAGCTAACTTTGTTGATGCCTATTTGTAGACATTAGTGTAACACTCGTAACGCTGTGGAATTCACATCCACCATGACTCTTAACAATATTAGTATCGGAGACATCTTGGTTCTCAACAAGTTTGCGATTGAAAAATCATGAAATTTATTTAAAATTTGACTTTTTTGTGTTCTACACAGTGAATTGTACTGCTGATTAAAATATTTGTACTTATTTAAGGTTCACCCATATAGCAGGGTTTGAATTGCCATTTGCCGTAGGCCGTGAATTGTTTTGAAGAATAAAGTTTTATGGAGATAAAAGTAGACACACTGAATGTTACATAAATGTCAATAAATATTATTTTGGTGTAAGGAAACATTTTAGGACTTCATTTAATCTACACATAAGTCAATTCCCAATTGACTTCTACTAATGAAATCATGGTACAGTATGCAAGATATGTAGCACATCTAGTGGTCACTGACTACTTACTCATTTTAAATAAAAATATTTCTGCAATGTTTTATTTGAAGGAAAAAATGTATTAAGAGAAGTGACATAACTTTTCATAGGGTAAATCTAAGAGAGATGGCGCAGAAAATTTTTAAAGCGAATTTTTTGTTTTTAGTAAAAGATATAATAACTAAGATTGGCTCACAAGAACTAAGACACTCTAATGTATTCTTTACATACTCTATTTTAATATAATATATTACAATATATTCAAAAAATTAAAAATATATTTTTTTGTAAGTGGGTCAACCCTCCCTTACCATAAAGGACAGATGGCTTACTAAGTCAGGTCAGATGGCGTACTATTATATTATTTATATTTATAACGAAACAACAATCTTTCTATTATTTTAAAATGCTTTTAAGGTATATTAACTTTACTTACTTTTTGTTTTACAGGTTACTTTTCCGCACTCCTGACAAAAATTTACAGATCTAGTAGGTACAACCTTCATGTACCCATTTCGAACGGTTTACGCATCTTCATTCTGTTTTGTGTTCTTCTATTCCTCTCCACATCTAACACTTGTTTCACTTTCACTTTTTACCTCCTCTTCATTTTCTTCGTCAGAAGACTCGAATTGTACTTTACCTGTCTTTCGTTTATTTCTTGAACTTGTTTTAACATTTTCATCGTTCACAATGTTATCTTCTTTCTGATTATTTTGCAATTGTTTTGCTTTTTTCATATCTATATAATCTTCATCTGCCAGAATAGTTGCAAGTTATAAATAATATAAAACATTCCATATCTCCGCAACCATTACTTTGCGGACCCATGTTTATTGAGACTTTTCTGCTTATTTTGGTTCATACTCTTACCTCCTTAAATATTTTACACTCTTTTTTTAACACCCTGTATTCTTTATTATTAACTCTTGTAACATGTATAGTGTTTTCATTAAACCAGGTTAGTAAATTTAGCTAGATTATTTTTTTTAGATAATTATTGAATATAGCTTTGTCTGTGGAGTTGTTCATTAGCATACCTAGATGTTTGGTATCAGAGAGCATACATATGTCTTTATTGATAGGAATTGTAGGAGATTTGATTTATATTAGCTTGAAACACAGACCAACTAGACTGTACCCATGCTATTCAATACAAAGATACCAATGAAGCCTCGACAGGGGAGCAGTGGAGTGTTTGCGGAAGTTTGGCTCCGCCTCTTTTAACAGAGTCTGATTCAGTAAAATGTATATTATTATAATATTTGATGAAATTTTAATAAAGTTAATAATTTTAATTTAAAAGTAATGTGAAATAGGAAGGAATATATTTTTAATAAACTAACATAAAATATTTAATTGTTTAGAGAAGTTTTGTGAAATATTTTATATCAGGGTTTAAAATAAAATTCTAGTTATATTAAAATCTTTAAATAGTGTTACTTTATTTAATTGTTGTTGCTTTGTGCCTTTTTAAGGTATTGATTATTTTTGTTTTATGATTTATTCTTACATCTACATATTTTTCAGAAATTGCTCTAAGTTCTAATCACTGTGTAATTATGGGGAAGTGCATTGTTGACAATTGTAATAACCGATCAGATCCGAATAGTGATGAAATTTCATTTTTTAGGTAAGTAATAATCAGAAATAATGGAGCACATTTTATGGCATTAAAAGGCTCTTCCAGAAGTTGTACTGACATTTCCAGTATCGGCCCTGTTTTTAAGTGTCCATATGTTTAACAATTATTGTTACCGAGGTAACAAGTATTTAATGGTTTATTAAATAATACCATTTGGAACATTTTGATGATGCGTGTACTGGCATCTTGGAAAGTACAAGCGATACGAAAATGGGCAGTTGGGGGAAAAAAACTTAATGACGCTTGCAACTAGATCTAGGTTTTTGAGTTATTTTGAAAAATGTTAATATGGCGTTATTCGTCTGTAACTTTTTTATTTAGAGGATTTTTTAAATCTGAAATCACTTTTCCGTAACAAATGTTTTCGAAGAATTTCACTGTATATTTAAATTTTCAATGCGACGTTTCGGTTGCAATAAAATTCAAATTCAATATGGCGCCCATACCAAAAAATTAAGTTGATGATGACTTCGCGCAACCGTAACTGTTCGAAATTCTAATATTGTAAATTTCTTAATTAGATTCTTAACTTAACTTATTATTATTTAGCAAATATAAATTATAATTAAATAGCAATAACAAATATAAAGTATAATTAAATATAAATTAAATAAAAAAGTTACAGACGAATAAGGCCATATTAACTTTTTTTCAAAATAACTCAAAACCTAGATCTAGTTGCAAGCGTCATTAAGTTAGCAACAGAATTTTCCTCCTACTGCCGATTTTCGTATCTCTTATAGTTTCCAAGATGGCAGTACACGCATCACCAAAATGTTCCACATGATATTATGTAATAAACTATTAAATACTTGTTACCTCGCTAAGAATAATTGTTAAACAAATGGGCACTAAAAAACACAGAGCCGATACTGGAAATGTCAGCACAACGCCTGCGCAGAGCCGTTTAATGCCATAAAACGTGTTCCGTTATTTTTAATTATTACTTACCTAAAAAATGAAATTTCATCATTATTCCAATCTGATCGGCTATTACAATTGTCTACAATGCACTTTCCCATAATTGCACAAAGAAAACTCGTATATTTTACAAAATAATCGCGATGTTACCACAACGAATGTCTAACACTGACTGAGAGCATGAAGCCAGCTGGGCTGAGGTTAGGCTTACGGAAGGCTTCACTGGCTTGGCCCTATAGTTCAGTCTAGTTGGTCTGTGGCTTGAAATACAGTAAAAAATGTTACAAAAGCTGATAATAAAGAATACATGGGTAGATATTGCGGATGTAATTCAACACTGATCGGGTCTTTAGTTCGCAGAGTAGTTAGTTTCACACAATATTGTTAATACCTAAAAATATATAAAAAAAGAGTAGTGATACTTCTGCAACGGCTTTCATAAACCAATGAACTGATGTAAGGTGGCGTACCGTGTAGTGCCGCCAAAATTTGTATATTACCGGTAATAGCTTTAAAACGGTCAGTGAGTCATCTCACCTGACACGCCAGCTCTCCTAGAATTACCCTAATTTAACTCCAATTAAAATTAGGTCGACGATGATGACAACAGCCTGTATACACTTATTTTAAGTGCTTGCCATTGCTTCAGTAATTTCGGAATAAAATAACCAATTACATTAACGTAGTGCGCCCTAAATGGCCCAAATTCCTGTTAGGGATTTTATTATAGCGGACCTGGTGGCTCTTGTGGGATCCATCGTCCTCAAAGGCCGCCCGTCAAATAAACTATACGCCCAACAAAAACTGCGCTCGCTTTGGGGATAAAAAGAAGCACGCAATAAACGTCAGGCCCGCTGGCTTTCATGGCCGACCACAAAAGGGATGTGTAAAATGCTGACTCCCAGATTCTTACACAATGCGCATCAGATTTATGTAACTGACAATGTTGGTGAATTTTTAACTTCAAACATAAGACTTGCCAAACATTCCCTCCTTGGCCGAATACAAAGTTGTCTCGCAGATAAATTGCTCCGCTCTCTGGCCTAATATTTCTGAATTTATTACACAGTCCGGCCGGGTGGCCTATTTAAATTAAGGCTCTATTGGGCAGAAGTTAATTTAATTTATGACCGAATGCGGCTTTCAACGGCACGCGATCTTTTTCTAATGATGGTCCTTTGTGATATATTCTGTATCATTGTTATTAAGAGTTTAGGGTGGACATGTAACAATAGACTAAAAATGATGATGGTGATTTTTTTTCCCAGCTGTTATGAGTCTTATTTTGGGTTTTCGAATAGAAAAGTTTTGTATCTTTAATAAATTCTGTAATGAAATCCTTCGAAAGCAAATATTACATTTTAGTACCTATACAAATTTAGTCACAATTTTTTTATTGTAAATAGAGGTCAGGGGATAAAAATACACAGCCATAGCTGCCTTAAGGCAATGGTCCAGCCACCAAAAAATCATTTTAATTGTTAACTTCTAAACCGTTTGACATAATTTAACCATATTATTAACAGATACGCACATATACATCCTTCGAGCTTTCTTATAGAAATAAAGTAATTCATCCTTTTTCATTTTCACAGCTACGACATACCTACTTAGGCCGACTAGTCGGTTAAGTAGTTTCGCTTATTGAAAATACACTCCAGGGAAGTTGCGTGAAAAACATATTAACAGGTCGGAACATGTGTCTGGCGGCAATAATCACATAACAATTAAAATATTAACATTAATAAACTACCACGGAATGTAAACAGAATCATGTGACCGAAAATGCGAACATCATTTTTTAACTAATTTTGGCGTTGCTTATACAGGGCGTCAGTTATGCCCTGTTCCTTTGATAAAAAGGGGAAACAATTTTTGTATTTAGAAATACGGACAACATGTATTGAAAATAGGAAAAAACGCGCTTTATTTCATAAAAAAATTACTCTTGTTCGATTTCGATATCTCGCTTGGTTATCGAGATATTTGCATATACAAATTTCAATGGATTTCGTTTTCTAGCAACTTGTAATCCTTAAATTAAATTAATGCGTCTTGACGGCTAGTGTGAAGCAAATTATTTAAACTTTTTTAAATAGCCATTTAAAGGAAAAGTAAACAGTAATAGTATCATTTGAATACCTATTATTTTGTATTTCCTGGCTATGGTGGAAATCCGTAAACTGTGTTTTAAAAATTATAACGGATTAATCAAGTGGTTTTGAAAAATATCTGCACATAGCGTTACTATGGTTTCCATTGTTATGATACAATTAAAGTGTCAAGTTGACAATTGTAATATTTTGAAGTACTTAATTATGGAGTATACATTTACAGAATATTGTGATATGCACTTAATCTATGGAGAAGCTAGATGTAATGCATTGAAAGCTCAAAGATTATACTCTGAGAGATTTCCCAACAGACAACTACCAAATCTAAAAACATTTCAGCGCGTTGATCAGCGGTTACGGGAAACTGCTATGACATATTTAAGGTCCATTTACACACATCAGTGACGTATCAGTTCAGTGTCAGTTCAGTATCAGTGTTATTTGTGGTCGATCACTGATGCCAGTTTACACATATCCGTCCGTAGTCCGTAAAAAGGAGCTAGTAGACGATCAAACAAAGTGATCTGAATATATTTATCATCCAGTTGACCAAAATTTCGTACTAGCTCGATAAGCTTTTCGTCCCTTCTAAGTAATACAAAAATCTGGTCAGTTCGTCAGTAGAATTACAAAAAAAATCGTCGCCGGCGTATTTAAAAGCCACTGAACGGACACTGAAGCAGCACTGACAGCACTGATACGGCTCTGTGACGGATGTGTATAAACACGCCCATTTAAAATCTAAGCAACAATTTTTTAGGTTTCACTGATACTGATACGGAACTGACACGGCACTGTTGTGTGTAAATATACCTTTATTAGTTTATTTTGAGTAATGAGTACGTTTTTAATTTGTAATTGTAATACATTTAATATTATTTAAGGTAGTTTCATTCCAAATATGGCTCGACATGGTGGAGTTCACAGAACTGTTCGTTCAACTGGAGTTGAAGAAGCTGTTCCGGATTATGTCGATGAAGATCCTACAGTTACTGTTAGAAATTCAGCGTAACAGTTTCAGATTTCAAAATGCACCGTAAATAATATTCTTAAAGAACAACTACTCCATCATCATATACAAAAAGTTCAGAATTTAAGCATAGATGATTATCCTGCAAGAATACAATTTTGCACATGGCTGCTGGAAAAAGTTAACCAAGCTTACGATTTTACCACCTCTATCCTATTTTCTGACGAAGCAGGTTTCCGTAGGGACGGACCAATCCACTTGCATAACCCGCAAACCCGCCATCAAGTGCAGTTTGAAATAAATTTATGGGCAGGCATAATTGGTCATTAAGAACCTGTCGAACTACCACCTAGACTAAATGGACACAGATATTTACAGTTTCTCCAAGACCAACTACCTACTTCATTAGAGGATCTTCCCCACAAACACGCTTTAATATGTGGTTTATGGACTATGGTGCTCCTCCTTATTTTAGTTTAAGAGTTAGGGAGCACTTAAATACGGTTTATCCAGATCCATGGATGGGCCGATCAGGACCAGTTCCTTGGCCGCCTAGATCACCAGATTTAAATCCTTTGGATTTCTACTTCTGGGGTGACTTGAAAACACGTGTTTACGCAACTCCTGTGGCAAGTGAAAATGAACTGCGGCGAAGGATTCTCCACCATAGCCAGGAAATAAAAAAAATATTCAGATAATTTGGAGAGTACAGCCATCATTAATTAGACATGCTCGTATTAGGCAACACGGTGCTCATTTTGAACAACTTTTATAGTAGGCAATTATAAATTTTTTATCATAAGTAGATATTTCTTAAGTTTTTCAATTTTTTCCGTTTTGTTTGTATTTTCTCCTTAAATGCTTTTTGTTCTCTACGGCATTCATATTCCGGACACCCTGTATAGATATAAACTTTGAAATATCATTTTTAAGCTTATTTCTCCACAAAATTGTCTAGGAAATAAAACATTATTTATTCTGCATATGTTTTCCACATTGTAAGTTATTTTTTGCATGTTTTAAATTTTAACCTCTTTGAAGTAAGCTGCTGAAGGATGGAGCACAAATTTGTTACATCAGTCTTTTCATACGTTAAGTAGTTAACAGTCAATCGAAACTGTTTATTTCCAATTATTCGTATTAGTAAAGAAAGTTTCTATAGTAAAATATACTTGTATAAAAACCAAGCAATAGAATGTTTGCAGAGTATGTCGACCTAGTCCTAATTTACAGCGTAGTTTATTTATTTACCATAACGGGAATTTGTCGTCTACGTAATCTATTCAATATTGAAAGAATTTGGTCATTTGTCTCAGCAGCAGCAGCCTCGGCCTCGGTCTGCGCGGAATCGATCCCGCTCAGCCTTTGTAAATCGTGGAAAAATAAAGTTTCTTCAACCTGCGGAACAAAGCTTTGTACTAATTGCTTTAATTGTTTGTCTTTACCAACTCATAAGAAACTTTTATTTAATTATCGAGGTAGAAATTCGTCACCTTATTCCTCGACCCGCCGATTCTTTTTAAAAACGTTGAAATTAATCAAAATTAATATTTAACACGCGCCAGGATTAGATGAAGTTTTTTCATTTATTTTCCTTTGTTTGTTTGGTTTAACGCTACTTTATAATTTAAATTCGTACAATAAAAATGTTTCCCTAAACTTTGGAATATAAGATATGTATTATTAAAATTCCCAGCAAACGTAAAAGCTCCATTATGTACGTCTTACTAAAATTTGTTTCACATAGTTTGTTTTTACAATGGCTTCAGCTTTCTTAAAAGCTTCATAAAAAATTTATCAATTTTTTTCCGTCAGCGACGCCGTTCAAATGAAGAAAATATTGTTAAGTAAATCTGGTACTCTGATCTATTATGAGGCAGTTGAGTAACAGACAAATACTTTTGCAAAATAATCTTAAAAGTGCTTAATAGCTATGCTATATTAACTATATTATTAGCTATGCTATATTAACTATGCAGGGCGAGACTGCCGGCTATAGCCTTTCGACAATCCGGGTGCAGCGTGAGCACAGTCCAGAAGCGCATGTAGATTAGGCGTGGAAGTGCAGTATCTACCTTTGCGATTGCACCCAAGCTATATTACAGACTATAGTCTGTTTGGAAATGAAAGAGAGTAATAAAACCCTGAGATAAGAACCGGCCATGGGCGTGGTAATATTTCGTTTCAGGTAATTATCGGGTAAAACTAATATTGTGACAGATCAACCCAGTCTTAGAGCTGAATATACGAAGACGTGCTAGTGCAGTAGAGTAAAATTCGACTTATGTTTGGTGCTATGTGCCAGTAGATATAATATTGTTTGGGTAAAATGTCGAGCTTATCAGATTACGTACCTGCTAAACGCGTGAAAAGATGTGCTTTGTCTCAGAATGAGAAGATTATTATATTAAATGTATTTAATGCATTGAAATACCAAAATCATACCAACAGTGTTGATGACATCGTGGAAAAGTGTTCCAAAATGACAGGGATTGGAAAATCGACTATCTACAAACTTTTAAAGGAAAGAAAAATGAACAAGATACTGTAAATTCCCCAAAATCATCTACAGGGAAGTCAAAAGTCGTTATAGATGATTTCTTTAAAAATGTCATTCGCAAAAAAGTACACTCATTTTATTTTAAAAAAGAAATACCAACGCTAACCAAAATTTTAAGTGAACTTTCAGAGGACAACGATTGGCCAAAAATCAGTAGAAGCAAATTATGGGCCGTCTTACCAGAGTCGAATTTTTGCTGGGAAAAGCAAAACAGGAAGTCAGTTCTTATCGATAAAGATGAAATTATTTGTTGGCGAAGATCCTACTTAAGATCAATTAGAAAATTCCGTGACGAAGGGGGGAATATTTATTATCTAGACGAAACTTGGGTCAACGAGGGATATACTGTAATAAAAGTATGGCAAGATAAAAATGTTAAACAAATTTTCGACAAGCATTTTTGGATGAACTTTCAACAGGGTTCAAGGCACCTTCAGGTAAAGGGCGAAGATTAATAGTGACACATATAGGTAGTGTCAGTGGTTTTGTAGATGGGGGTTTACTTTTATTTGAATCTAAAAATACAGGTGACTACCACGAAGACATGAACGCAGATGTTTTCGAAGATATTCACTTCAGACCGAGCGGACGCCTACGACTACTTGGAGGAAAACCGATATAGTTCAATGGTTATCCGGAAAAAACATTTCTTTTGAAATAAATATGGGGAAAAGGGAACTTTTGACACTTGCCAATCTTAATAAAGATCAGAAAAAATATGTTATCGATAAAATGGCAATAAATCGCCGAATAACGGTACTACGGTTACCACCTTATCACTGTGAACTTAACCCAATCCCAATTAGTCTGGGTGCAGGTAAAAGGAAATGTAGCGCGAAATAATACGACGTTTAAATTAAGTGACGTGAAAATTCCTTGGAACTAGTAACTGCAGATAACTGGCAAAGATGTATACATCATGTACAAAAATAAGAGGAGAAAATGTGGGAACTCGATAATTTAATTGACGTTACTGTGGAACCTATCATTATCAATCTAGGAGACGAAGATAATTCATCAGAATATTCAGAGGATGAATTTTAATATACCTACTTTTTTATTTTCTTTACTGTACATTTATACAACACTACATTTACTCACCATAATTTAAATTTTCAAAATATATATATTTTTGTGTGGAATAAAAGTCTATTCATTAAATTTAAATAAATATTTTGATAATAACATTGAATAATTTTATGTGAATTACTAAAAACCCTCTTAACCCGGTTATGATGCTCATGTTTTGAAATGCTGTTTTTATATTATTTACTTATAAGAGAAATGAACCGAGAAATTGAAGCGGCATAGACAAAGACAGATTGTCGGGGATTAAATTTTAGCTACCTGGTACAATTTAGTCCGGTCCTATCACACAAAGTTTTTTTAAAAGTACACCTCATCTATATCGATAATACATAATATAAAAATATTGAATATATTCACCAGTACTACATTTATTTACGATTTGCATACATAATAAGCTTTTATTACTCTTTTTCATTTCTAAACAGACTATAATAGGAAATTATAAAGCAAAAAAAAGGTATCTATACTAAACAAGTAAAGAGAGCCAGACTAAGGCTTACTAATTTAAGGTGTATTTAGTAATTAGATTGTGTTACAAATACTTGGTATAATAAAGAAATTAAACAGAAAAATAGAAAAAAATGCTCGGATTGGTCAAATTTATGAACAATTTATTTATGATCGTAATGGGAAAAATATAATCCATGAAGGGGACTGTCCTAGACAGACATGACAATATTATATAATAAGTTATTTATATCACTCACGTATATGATAAAAAAAGAGAAAGCCCTCTTAGTATATATACTATAAGGTTTACAACCGTAAATGGTTAAATATATCTACACATATATAATATTTAATTAAAGAAAAATTATTAAACGAATAATTTAAATAATTAACGTGTGCATAGTATCAGGAGTCATATATACTGTACAGTGCTTTTAAAAAGTAACGAATTAATTCATTATTTTTGAAATTGAGAAGCTTTCGAAAAAATCCCCTGGCGCGTCGACTTTGTTTTTAAAAAAAGCACTTTTTGACATACGACCCACATTTGTGACGTCATTGTTGTTCGATATATGACGTCATCGACAATTTTTTTAAATAGTAGCCCCCAATTTTAACCATGCCATTTGAAAGAGCGTGTCATTCTACATACACATCATGAAAAATTATGGTGTTACATAACAAAAATTTTAAGAAAATTATGTTTGAAGATTTTCAAATTTAATTTTCACCGAAATGTATCACCCGGGAACAGGCCGATTGAGTGGCCAGTCAGATTCTTGTGGGGATACTTAAAAATCAAAGTATGCGTTACTAGACCCGTTAATTTAGAAGATTTAAGAGCAAGAATTTGTCACGAGATACATCGTATACCTCCTGAAGTTATTGATGTCCAAAAAAAAAAACATTATTAATCGTCTTGGCTACTGTCAGGCAGCCAACGGTGCACAGTTTGAATATTTAATTTAGTCAAATTTTTACATAATCATTATCATTTTTAGTATTGTGAAAATTAAATTTTAAAATCTTCAAACATTATTTTGTTGAAATTTTTGTTATGTAACATAATTTTTCATGATGTGAATGTAGAATGACACGCTTTTTCAAATGGCATGGCCAAAATTGGGGTTTGCCATTTAAAAAAATTGCCGATGACGTCATATATCGAACAACGATGACGTCACAAATGTGGGTCGTATGTCAAAAAGTGCCTTTATTAAAAACAAAATCAACGTGCCTGGAGATTTTTTCGGAAACTTCTCAATTTAAAAAATAATGAATTTATTCATTACTTTTCGAAAGCCCTGTATATTAAAAGCTGTAGGTAACTCTCGCTCGTGGTTGTTGAGGGAAATAAACGGCGATACAGGTGAATACATTCACCTTATGAAATTTGTATAAATGGCTCGAATTAATTAACAAATATAGTAATTTTCTAAATACCTGAGTTGTTGGGTGGCCTTGTTTGTTATATCTGTTGCACGACATAACACAAATCCAAATTAAATCTGCTGTCTACTAGCAATAGCAACATTAATTAATTAATGAAGTGTAACAGACTTGTAATTAAAGTAATTTACAAACTTCCGCAATTTGCGTTAATAACTGTTTTCTTTCAAGATAGAGTACGTAGTAATTCTTTAATTTATTTCGGTGCGAAAAACTTAACTTTTTTGCCCAAACCCGGCGATAAAACGTTTATCAAAGAAGCAGAATATGAAAAGTACTTATTTCAAAAAGTTGTCTTTATTGTTGGTATATTTGGAGAGAAAAATTAACTTATTTACGTACAGAAAACATTGAAGATGCTAAGTCGTTCATTAAAGTGACTATTCCCAATACCAAAACTAATGTTCTTAGATTATTTACAATACCATAGCGAGATAAGGAGGCAATTTTTTAAAAATTTTTCGAAAATATGGAAGTCTACGTCTATCCACCATTGGTCACAACCGATTTTTTATCACGTACAGGAATTCAAAATGTACTACACAAAGAGTTGGTATAAATAACATAGGTTCAATTCCTAAAAAGATTGCCGAATTTGTTAGATTACCCAATGTTACTGAGTGTACTGCGCACTGCTTTAGATGCTATTCTGCAACCTTCCTTCCAAATGCAGAAGCCAATATATCGATGCTCAAGAGACAAGGAGGTTGGCGTTCGACTTTTGTGGCAGAAGGGTGCATAGAAAATTCCATACAAAATAAGTGCAAGAAAAATACCACTTTCATTCCAAAAACTCAGTGCACCAGCAGCACCGGAATGCAGGAATCTTCTTCCAATACTGAAGTAAAGAAAAAAATATATGTTCATCTAATATTCAATTATCCGATTTGAAAGATTGTGTTATTAATATTTATAACAAATAAATAATTTAAAATTCAGTTATTTTATTTAACTTTTACGCACATATGCGTAGAAAAGATTGTTTTAAGCCCATGTACCTAAAAGATTGTTAAAAAATTAATTATTAACAGAGAGAGCTGAAATTTGGTACAGAGGGATAAGAATATACGAGAAACCGATTTTCATCGAAAGAAAATTTCTATGACCACTAGTTTTGATTATACAACACATACAATTGCTTAACCGAGCAAAAAATAGAACATTAAATAGATTATATTATTAGTAATCGCATACTATGTTGTTATTTGGAAAATATTATTTAATGAATTTCAAGAAAAGAAATAACTGTTTTGACGTATTCGACCCAAATCCAGTGGCGGCTCGTCGTATGAAGCAACTGAGGCCGGGCCTCACTGTAAATTTGGCTTTCACTGTATATTTTAATACCCCATAATTTCCTATCCGATTGCCTACTACATTTATCAAAAATCAATGTAACGAAATAAAATAATTGCTTCAATCTTAGCCCTCGTATGTTATAACGTACCTTTGTTTTACACTTCAATATACCGCCGTTTCTGTTTCCACCCGCGTGGGGAGTCCGGGTCACTCATCAATCCCACGACAGTGAGGCCGAATTTTCCGAGCCTCATATTGCGTCGCACATGTTTATACGTTATGGTTTCCCCACCACGCGAGACGGTTAAAATCGATGTTTTTCGCTCCATGTCCGCTCGAGACTGAGGCCCGATTTCTGGCGCCTCAAGTTTTTAGTTCAACGACATATGGACGATGTGATAGTGGCTAGTGACCATAGGTAACTTGTGAACTGTAGATTATTTACGTGTGTGACGCGATTAATCGATTGTTCAAGTGTTAATACTTTTATTTATGTGTTTTGAATTTCCAGTGGCTAGTGTTAGTGGTTGATTAGTTGAATGTGACTTCTTAAATATTTTGAAGATTAGGTGGTAAGCGCGGTGGTAAAGTTTTAGGTACAAGGCAGGTAGGAATAATTTAAAGAAATAAAAAACAACTTCCCTACAAAGTAAGACTAAATTTAACATAGAATAGGAACCTAATTTAAATATATATTATCGATAGGTTCATCGATAGTTGCTGATAATAATGAATCCCTCTCACGATATTGTTTTGTTTTTATTTGAAACGCCTTTTCCAATACGTAATGAAGTAGAGAAACGACAAATTTTGAATAGTCGGCCAACGCTGTAAAATATTCCGAATATGTAAACAAATTTCCGGTAATATCGTTTGATTGGTTACTAGAAATGTATCCAAACATATTTGACATAGATAAGTTGAAAAACGAACTAGGAAGTTCAGAAAACGGTAGAAATATTATACAAGAAATTTAAAATGATATTTTCGGAAACATACAAATTATTTTGCTTAGTTTTAACAATTCCTGCAGTAAGTGTTTCAGTAGAACGAAACTTTTCGTGCCTTAAGCGCATTCAGACTTACTTAAGAAATACGATGATACAAGAGCGCTTAAACAACTTATCGATGATGGCTATAGAAAAAGAACTGTTGCAAAGTCTTAGCGCCGATTTCCAATTTTACGAAGACATTATAAATAAATTTGCGAATTTAAGAGACCGACGAATAGACTTGTTTTGAGTGAAAGTGAAAGTATTAAAACATTTTTGGTAAAAGTGGCTTTTTTTGTATGTAAATAGATAAGTAGTTGAAAATTGGTTTTTATATTTTTTATATTTTTTAGTGTTTTAAACACGTAGGAACAATTTTTTAAATTGTTAGATGCTGAAACATATATTTTGTCTATTATTTATATTGTAAATAAAAATCGGAGTTCTGATGTTATTTAGTTTTTTAATTTATGGTTATAGTAGGGCTATTGGCGAAGACCTCCGTAATAAAAAATGGTCAACGGAATATTACCTCAGGGGAGATGTGTAAATTTATTCATATTTAGGTATTATACCCTCACCTCGAGCCGCCACTGCCCAAATCTTCTCAAGAAATATAAATTTGTATACATTCGTAGGTTTAATACACAGAGCGTTTCTTAAGTAGGTCAAAAATTTAGGGGCGTATTCTGTGGCCAAAAATAAGAATTTCTTGTAGATGTATGTGGTCTTACTTAAGACAGCCATTATCCAGCTTCGCCATATCAAAAATTAAAAAAAAATCAGTTCTTAGTTTTCAATTTCTAAACTTGAGATCTTGAGACAATTTAGCCAAATTCAGTGTGCATATATTTAGTATATCATCAGGTATGAAACAAAAAATTACCAGCTTTAAAAACTTGTGAGGGAGGTGCGGATATTATCGATCGTTATTTGCCAAAAATATATATCACCCTATATATAATATATAAAATTCTCGTGTCACAGTTTTAGACGCCATACTCCTCGGAAACGGCTTGACCGATTTTTATGAAATTTTATATGTATATTCGGTAGGTCTGAGAATCGGTCGTAATCTATTTTTCATACCCTTAAGTGATAGGAGTGGTCCACCCCAAACAATTTTTTTTTATTTTTTGGACAAAATTTGTTATTTTTATTTTTTTATGATGTGGCATTAAAAAATACATACAACCCTTAATTTTCATCCTTCTATCACAAGCCCCTATTTTTTAATAACCATTTTAGTAATTTAATCATTTTTAACCCTGGTCGATAACTGATCGATTATCACTAGATCAGTTATCCCCGCCAGGCATCTACCGGTGTCACTTCTCACCCAGTAAACAGCACGAAGTAGGAACGAAGCCGGTCTCCTGTCTCTCTCACAATAAGCCTTCTCTCACTCCCTACACAGTTTTCGACCATTATTATTGTGTATGAATCGAGCGTAATAGTGACGTTTACAATTATCATTTTACCTTCTAAGTGTAATTCTCAAGTAAATTTATTATTAGTTTGCTAGGTCATAATTATTTATTTCCTATTTTATCAATAATTAATAAAATTATTAATTTTAAGTGTAGTTCTCATTATTAGTTAATTAAGTGATCTACATAATTTCAAAAGTACGCAACACGTGTCACGAGCTCCCGCCAACAACGGCTATTATTTTACTATATGGCTATTTTTTTGTACAGTGAACAATGCCAACAAGACGCAAAGGGGCTAATTTGGGCCGTCAACCAAGTAACATTGCAGGTACGCGAAATAATTCAAAAAATGAATGTTTCCTGTTTTGTTATTCTTATAGGCCGTCATTGTTCACAGTGCTCCATTCCTCTTTTGGGCATATACAACATCTCCACGCACTTACAATAAGTTAGTTATTTTTTATTTAACTGCCAAAGTATTCACTAGAAATAATTTATATGGCAAAACAACGTTTGCCGGATCACCTAGTAATGCTATAAATAAAATAGTTCGTCATATGTGCCTTTGTATTATTTTCACTATTTGTTTCGTTTTGTTCGTTTTTTGTATTCCAAATCGATTAACAACAAAACTAATTTATTTGATCAAGTGCATTTTTACACACTTACTTAAACATATCTTAGGGAGGCCGTGCAAAACAATAATAATAAGAAGCTGTCATTTTATTTAATACTATGTATTGTCAAATTAAGTTTATTTTTGAAAAAGCTTAAGCAATAATGGTTTATATATATTCAAATGCTGAAATCACCAATATGGTTTACATTTATGGTCTTGCAGATGGAAATGGTATTGAGGGTTAGGCGAATTTATACGGAAAGATTTCCAAATCCAAGAATGTATTTTTCAACGTCTTTCGGAGTCAGACTCATTTCAGAGTCTCCAATTCTTGGAAGACCTTTGAATGTTACACCACCTGAGTTGGAAGAAGCTATTCTACACGAAATTGAAGATTCAAATACTAGTACTAGGAAGATAGAGAAAGATTAGTTTAGTCCGTTCTGAAGCATCAACGGTTGTACCCGTATCACATAGAAAGGGTTTAAGTCTTTCTGCTGCAAGACTATCCTGCTCGCCACTGGATTTTGCAAAAAATGTAACAAAATGTTGACTTTAACGCTGGCATATTGTTTATCGGCTAAGCTAATTTCTCCAGAAATAGACATGTTTGGTCTGATGAAAATCCTGATGCCATAATGGAATCTCGATTTCAACATCAGTTTTCTTTGAATGTGTGGGTGGGCATATTGTAAATTTTCTTGATGCGCCTTACTTTTTACCAAGAATTTTAACCGGTGCTTCCTACAGATATTTTATTGAAAATCATTTACATACCTCAACTATTTGATGATCTTCCCTATGCGCTAAGATAAATAATGTGGTTTATGCACGACACCCACATTTTAGTTTAACTGCTCGAGAATTTTTAAATGAAAGTTTCGGTAATTGCGTTATTGGACGAGTCACTCAAGAGCCAGGTCAGCCTTGGCCACCCGAATCACCCGATAAGAACCCTATTGATCTTTTTATTTGGGAACATATCAAGACATTAGTTTGCAAGGTTCGTATTGAATCTGAGGAGCACTTATGTCAACAAATTATAGCTGGTTGTGATGTGATAAGAGCTACTACTTTTTACACGTGTTCGAGCAGCAATTTCCTATTTTGGTTTAAGGTAGCCATTTCTGATATTTGTTATAGTAAATCATGGTAATGTAATGAGTGTCGTAAGAATGCACTTGATCAAATAAATCAATTTTGTTGTTAATCGGTTTGAAATAGAAAAAAATGTAAAGAGACAAAAATTGAAGATAACACAATGGCGCATATGATGACCTATTTTATTTTTAATATTATACCCTCACCTCCACCTAATTAATAATCAAACCTACTGTCATACTAAATATGCACACCGAATTTGGTTAAATTAACTCATACGGTATAGAAACTAAATATAAAAAACAAATTTTTTTGACACAGTACAGCTGGACAATGGCTGTCCTATGGCTCCCATCCCAGAGTTATATAATAAAAGACCCTTATTTTTCGTCACAGAATGCGACCTGGATTTATTACTTCTACTTAAGAAACACCTGTTCTATAAAATCTGTTTTTCATTATGAACTACTTTTCCTGTATCCGTTGTTATCTGTTCAATTTTGTAAATATTTTACTTTTCCGTCCTTATTTCCTTCAATTACAATTATTCTTGATGATAGTTATTAATGTTGGATTTGTGCGCTGGAAATCAAAAATATCTTTTAAGTAATAAATCATCAAATGCAGCTTAACCATGCACCCACGGCTTTATAATTCAAATAGTGTAATAACAGTGCCATAAATTGGTTTATATCGGGAACGATCTGATATATCTAATAATAATCCACGTTGAACATTCCGTGGAAGTGAAGCACTTGATTATTTATGGTTAGATTACTGTAAACATTAACGTTATCCATCTAAATTTGTTTCGCCCCAAAGTACTTAAGCCGTCCACGAAAAGGTTCCGAGGCACGAATGCAGAGATATCAAAATTATAAAAACATTATTTATGTTCTTATTTTGTCCAAGTTAAATGTCTTCTTGATTGTGATAAATTTACTCTATTTTTGTCGCTATACAAATGGATACCTTTATACAGTCTACCGAATCTTTGAAAGTAAAAGATATCTTGACCTCTTCGTATCCCAAAAGTTTATATACATCAAAATGGGTTATTATTAATTATAGACCAATTTCTCTCCTTTCCAATTTTACAAAATTGTTTGAAATTGTTTTGTATAACCGCATATATCTGTGCAAAATCAGTTAAAAATCTATTTCAGTACGACTTCTTAAATAATAGATCAACCATGACGAATTTAACTGTATTTACTCAATTTGCATTTGAAGTTCTTGATAATTAGGGACATGTAGATGCCGTTTACACTGACTTTGCCAAGCTTTCGATCGTATTAGTCATATTATGTTATTAAATAAATTAAGTAACTTTGGTTTTGTTGGTTCAGCTCAAAACATTATTTCATCCTGTCTTAGTCAAAGGGAACAATATGTAGAGTATAATGGTTTTTAATCCTGGGATATTTAGCAACGTCAGGAGTGCCTCAGGAGTCTAACCTTGGCCATTTGCTATTTTTACTCATGTTGTTTTACTGATAATTTAAAGATATATAGAGATATTAATAGTACTGAGGATTGTCAAGAGATTCAAAATAAACTTAACAATTTATTGACATGGTGTAATAACAATCAATTGCACCTGAATACTTCTAAGTGTAGATTTGTTTCATGTAGTAGAAAGTAATATATTTGTTATTACAATTACAGAATAGATGACATAGTTTTGGATCGTACTGATTCTTATAAACATCTTGGCATTCCTTTTGACCATGAGCTAATATTCAACCAACATATTTCTTTGAAAATCAGTGAAGCGATGAAAATATATGGATTTATAAAATATTATACTATTCTTTTGTTCGTTCCAAACTTGAGTATGGTTGTGTGATGGTATCCATTTTATGGATATTACGAAGTTGACATTGAATTGATAGAAAGAAAATGTTTGACATATATAGTACTTAAAATGGATGGTATATAATCTAAGAGAGATATAGCTTATAGTTCGTTTAAAAATATATATTCAATTTAATTAGTCTACATTTAAGGCATAAGTGTTCTGCACTTTCTTTTCTGTATAAGCTCTTGAATGGCCAGATTGATTATCGCTCAATCCTCGTTTGAGCATAATTATTTTTGTCCAAACCGTAAATGTGTAGTATACAGGGTGTCCCAGTGTGAGCGTACAAAAATTTACCAGGGCGTAGACCAGACCAAAATAAGAATAAAATTCTTATAAAAAAATGTCTCTGATGCACGCCTAGCGAGTTACAGGGTGTTTTGAAAAAAAAATAACAATTTTCAGCAATAACTTAAAAACCGTTTCGTAGATTTAGGTAATTTTTGGGTGACGATTAAAGGTTATTAAAATTACATGGTGTTTGTTTTAATCTGACACCAGTGGTGGCCTAGGCCTACTATTCCTTATGATTTTGTCTTCATAACTTTTGCATATCCTACTTTTACGTGAATTGACTAAATTCTCCTTAATCAGTGACCAATTCTGAACAAAAGAGGTGCTCTTGTTACAGAGCTCTAAAATCAACCATTTTCAAGTAAATTGAGTCCAAAGTACCGACTGCATTAATTTATGTAGAAAAATGCATGCAAAGATTTTATTTATTGCCATCTGGTAGGTACTTGTCATTATAAATAACAAAGTTGCTTACAAGCGTTATGTCAAAAATTATTACATATCACACTAGTAAATTGCAGTTACTACTATAAGTTACAAGAAGTCAAGTCAATTTGCACGTTATTATTTACTATGGAATTTTCCAATAATGAATATGCTGATATGATATGATTCGTATTTACTCTGGTTGCTGGTATGCTTTGGTAAGGTTAGGATCTGACCTTAATTTAAGATGTTAGTGCATGAGCGGCATTTGGACAACGAAAAAACTGATGAATTAGCCAGAACAAACTCATTTACAGCCTTAAAATGGCACGAATTATCTTGCTGTATTGCTAGATGCTCAACCACTTTTACGGAAATGGGTGGAAGATAAGGCCCAAAAGTGGTGACAAAAAATCGTGGCTAGGTGAGTAGCCAAAAAGTTCTTAAAAGAACAATTGAAGGAGACCTGCCAAACGAATAGATAATAAGACTGTTAATAGAAAGTTGCGAAGTCAATAAACAGCTGAGCAATATTGACCTGGTGGAGAATAGCCTATGTAGGTTCTGCTAAGAAGAAGAAACGATCCTAGCTCACAAACTGTGTGACTATGAAGGCTAGCAAGGGTGTGTGATTTATGTTCGGAAAAGAAATATTGTCATCAGTCCTTGACCCCTGTGCAAATTTTCAAGCTGATCAGACTTCTTGAAATTAATGAAAATTACGCTGAAACTTCGTTACATACATACATACACACACACACACATACATACATACAGGTCAAGCTAATAAAAGCGTGTAGTAAGGAAGATGATAGCTTTGTGAAGAAGCCGTTGTTAATTAGGACATTAAAGCTAGATGAAGAGCTCTACAATGATCTACGACTTGTGTGTTAAGCTCAACTAGTGGATAGATTTTTAAAAAATAGTAGCACTTAACTTTATAAACTTTGTCTTAATTTTGTTCCTTAAGTAAATACAGTCTTGATAGTTAATAGTTTAAATCGTTTTCACATAACTCTTAAGACGGAAAGACGTATTTCTTTAATTTTGATATGAAGGTACATCGTCATGGGCTTTATATTACGAAAGAAGAATTTCAAATAACATTGTCCAGTGCCGTAGAAACAAGTCTACGAAGCTAGCTTTTAAATATATATGGCTCTACTGGATTAACTGAAAACTATTCTCCAAATGTCAGTTGCGATTGTGGTATGATGTCCATTGTGTTTTTTCTTATATTGTCGAACCAGTGTTGATGAGTCCATCAATATGCATTTGACAGTGTCATAGCTTTGTCCGACTTTATTGGCGTTTTATCAGTTATAATTAAAGCCATTGAAGAATTAAAGTTCATTTCAATTTTCAATTATCAAATTGGAATATAAATCAGACATTTGCATTTTAACGAGCATTTCAGTTAATATTACGTGTTAATAAAATACGACTGTCGACATAGCCGCCAACTGGAAAGGATAATGTCATAATAAGAGACGGCTTAGTTGGATTTGCTATCACATGCCATTATTTGATACTTACGTGAAAATATATTTATCTACAACTGCTTTATAAGAGCCTGTGATATATTACCCCACTAGTGCAATATTAAAAAAAAGAGATCACTGCTTAATGGTTATTTTTATTAAGATCCAACTCGTTTATCAATTTGGCAATTATTAAATAATTAAACTTAACTTAAATTGATTTACTTGTTATAGATATTAACAACACAACTTTGGCAATTGGTAAGATTAATACGATATGAATGCAACTGGTCTATATTTGTATTAACAATGCTTAAATTTCTCAAGAAACTCTCCTCCAAGAACATTTCTGGCGATTTTTTCTTGTTTTCAAGAGACGTATCAATACAGCCTTCACACACGGTGTTAGACTTCCAACCATCACGCCGTCTTATAGTTAGAAGATCTACTCCTGTATATTGTTGTGATATATTGGAAAAAAGCATCTTTTTCACATTACACTAAAAGTATTTATACCAACAGGAAGTTTCATGCATTTACCACCTCTGTAACCAACAACAAATCTTCCATGATCGGCATGACAAGAACGCAAGGCGAGGTAATTTCGTATTACTTGAACCATATTTACATTTCGATTCGCCCGACAGTGATGCAACCTTAAATTATGCATTTATAAATTTCAAATAACAAACATTTTCTTTTTTTTTACTGTTTTAGAAAGGTATTTTAAGCTAATATAAATCAAATCTCCTACAATTCCTATCAATGAAGTCATATGTATGTTCTCTGATACCAAACATCTATGTATGCTAATGAACAATTCCACAGACAAAGCTCTATTCAATAATTATCTAAAGAAAATAATCTAATTTACTAACCTGCTAATGAAACACTCTATAAATATCTAACTTCACTTTTTGGCAGTGGGAACACGACAAATTCATCCACAATAGATCAGATCTGACCTATTTCTGCATTTTTAGGATTGCTTCTTCAGGTGGTCTCCTTTAAGTTGAATCAAATATCTAAATATAAAAATTATTATAAAAATTAAAATTATTCGAAGTAAATCAAATCTCCTACAATTCCTATCAATGAAGTCATATGTATGTTCTCTGATACCAAACATCTAGGTATGCTAATGAACAATTCCACAGACAAAGCTCTATTCAATAATTATCTATTTGGTATCAGAGAACATACATATGACTTCATTGATAGGAATTGTAGGAGATTTGATTTATATTAGCTTAAAATACCTTTCTAAAACAGTAAAAAAAATTTACAAAAGCTAATAATAAGGAATATATGGGTAGATTGTGGGTGTAATTCAACGCAGGTTGGGGCTTTTGTCCACTGAGTAGTTAGTTTCACACAATATTATTAATACCTAAAAATATATAAAAACATTTTCTTGTTCTTACCTTTGTTAGCAAGAATTTTGTGTCATCGGCATCTTGCAAAATTTTAAAACATCTTCTCTCGTTAATATTTCTGACTTTTTTGGTTTGTATTCCACTGATCGCTTTTTCAGAAAAGCAATTAAATTGTTGAATTTACTGATGTCAACATTTTGTCACATACAGATTGTAGACCGCAGCATAGAATAGAACGCCCAAAGACTAGATGATTTATATTTCTTGGATGGACCTCAGGTGATACCAAGAATTGGGCATCGACTGAATATCTGTGACGGCAATTTTCCCGACATCCTTTTTCATGCATAATATCTTTTTAGGTAGGTTGATTGTTCGGAATAGTTTAAAACGTTCAAAAGTCATTTATAAATATATAAACTGTATGTGCAATGTAATTACCAGATGTCGTCTATCTGAGTATTAATAATTTGAATGTCTTCATTTAATTAGAATATTCTAATGATTTTCCTTCTATCAAAAGTTATAACAGTCAATGGGTGTCAAAATGTGTTAAATTGCTTTTTTTTAATTTAATAGAGTTGTGCTGTTTAAAGAAAGAACACCATTGGGAAAACACAATACAATAATGGTTTCCTCCTCTTAGAGGATCATTTTGACATCCTGATACAGGAAAATCAATGCTTGATAATGGTGATCATGATCCACATCATTCAAGTTCGCAACTGACCAGATTAATGAATTGTAATGATCATAGTTCACTCAGTGAGCAAAAACCGGTACCATCATTCGATCATAATGCCCAAAAGTACCACCACTCCATTCTCTTAAGTTGATGTGTATTTGAAAGAAGCAAGAGAACGTCACCTACTATGTATTGGTTTTGAGGAATTTAACGTGATTGCCGCTGTGGTATCATCAAGTGATTTTGCAGTATGATAACTAGAGCTGGACAGATGTAAGGCAAACCATCGACGTGGGTACGGTGGGATAATTCACTGTTGATGTAAACGTAATAACTTTCAGTTGTAGTTAATCAATTTTATTCATTATGATTTTAGTGAATATAACGAAATCAGCAAGAATTTTTTTTGGTGACTAACTATTTAATGTATTGTCACGGATTTCCCAATCCGAATTTTACTATTGCCAGAAAAACAATCCGTTAATTAACTACTTCTTTATTAACTACACTCAGTACACTACTGAACACTAATTAGAACTCAACTAAACACTTATTTCATTAATCGCTATCTAAATCACTTTGATATCTCCAACTAAACACTTCAATTCAACACTGTAATACAAGACTTATACAAGACTAACTAAATCGGCCGTTTATTTTTCTTTTATGGACCCAACGAATATTCCAGGTATATTCTAGCATCTCTAGATCTATTTTCTAGCATCTCTCGAACGCTTCTCGTCGTTTCTCAAATTTTCTAGTCCCGTCTCGATCCACGGCATTTTGTTTGTTTAACAGAATCGTGTAGGGGCGATCGGGGCAATCTTAGCAATTCGCGGTACCAAAGTCGTCGGTTTGGGTGTGAGTGGGGCAAATTCCGTGACAGTATATTATTCTTGTGTATATCAAAGTATGATGGATCGAACGAAAGCATATGGTCCAATATTTCATGCTTCTGAGAACTTAAGAATATCTTCGGTAAAAATTTAGGTTATGTTAGTGGGTGTCGTTTTGACGAAGAACCGATTTAAAAAAATTGTGTGTGCCTATATTGCGTCATTAAACGTAGAAGATATATAAACCATCATTGACCGTATGAATAGCATGGAAAGTTATCATTTGCGATACCGCAATGCCGACGCCGTTGGTTTATCTCGGAATGGTCCATCTTTAATGATAACACCCGCCTTAATGCTGCTAACGTTACAAAAATAAACACGAAATTCACGGGTACTCTGCGGTCTAATGCTCTGACCAGAATTGAATTACACCTGGAAAACCTTTAGCAAACAGCTGGAGTCACTCGTGAGCAGTCCACCAGACATATAGCGGTTTCGAACCTATTAGCTCTCATCAGTATGCCATAGGTGAGATTGTCTGTGGCTTTTAAGTCCTGCATGGAGTAGCGAATGGCTAGATTGTCTACACAGCGCAGACACAAAAGTAGTAATTCAGGAGTAAGTTGGAAGGTTATTATTTGTATTGTTTATTTTTATTTGACAGGAATATCTATTTAATGAAATATTACAGAATGTCACAAACAAATTACTACAGATAACTCCTTTTAATTTAGTTCTAAGCTATCACCTGTTGAAATAATGACACTTCAACTTTGGAGACCCTATATTATGCAGCAACTTTATCTCGATTATGGCAGGTTTCACGAATGTTATCGGTGTCCACTTATCATAGCCGTTGGTAGCAGAAGTACTGTAGAGGGATTTGAACCATTATTATCGGGAGATAAAAAGTTTTCCAGTGGCACAAATTGTATATTATTTGATATCCTGAATAGCCGCTCATTACCGCGGTCACGAATGCTGACGGTGCTGTTTTGGGTCAAATTAAATGCCCTGTAGTTTGTCTTCCCATATTTTACACAGGAACTGGTTGAGTATTTGAAATGGACGTTTTCGAGGGCACTTTAATTTTATGAAGAAATTGTTTCCTGAAACATTAAAGTTGAAAAATAAGTGAATGTCAATATTACCTCGATTGCCTTAGGTTCGATTGTAGTGGTATAATTTGAGATGGAATAAAGTGAACATAAGTCAATATGATATATCGATATATTTAGCATGAAAAAGAAGAACTATGCATCATTAATTTTTCAAATACTACATAAAATTACAGTACGTTTTACCTAGTTGTGACTTGTGACATTAGTAATGACAGTAATAACAGATATTTATTGTTATTTATTCTAAATAGATCGAGGAATAAGTAATACTTTTATATGTTTATATATAATATTCTTATTCTACTTAAAAGCTATGCAAGGTATTCAAGAAACTACAATATTTAAGGATAATTATTATTTATTCAAACACTTTGTTTATAAATACCTTTATCTACTCCTATTAATTTATATATTAATTATTCAACTGCTTTTGAGCAATTAATAGTATCAATAAACAAATAGCGTGAGTCTTTATAGTGAGTTATTATAACTCACGATGGGCTTCTACGATTTTAACATTATTATATTGCCAACGCCTCTCAGAAGGCGGAACTGTCAATTAATATCTATTGAGGGGACTAATGTCTTGATATTTTAACAAAATAATTTTGACGCTTTCAAATCAATTTTCTTTCTCGATACTTGTATCTTAGTATTTATTTTTATAGTTGTAGATAAAGTATAGTATTCAACTTGCGGTAATGGTCATAACTCACTTGATGAATTACAGCACTCGCCTGCGACTCGCGCGGCAAACTTCATCTGCGTGAGTTATGAACTGCATTACCGTTAAATAATATACTATTGTAATGTCACTTTTAAGTAAATATCGCTTTGAAATTACTTTAGATACCGAAACTTTCTTGATTTATTTGTGCATCTATGGTTGTAAAGTTCGTGGACGAAATAACCTTAACCCTTAAGTAGTTTCGCTTTAAAGAAAAGTATTCTTATCATTGTCTGTTATTATTAATATATCTCTGATTAAGTAAAAATTAATAGGAGAAAAAAGAAAAACAATCGAAAGGAAGGTTTATTTAGAATGTCATTGTTGCAAATTCACAAATTATCAAGGTGCTTTTAAACTACACAAGATATTTGTTGTATCATCGTTATGGACCAAGTATTCAATGCTTAAGTTAACTCTCCAGCTTTACAAGATCATTGGTATATCTAATTTTCCGATACTTTTAAGCTTTTTGAAGACGTGGCAAAAGATCACAAGCCAAAGCAATCAAAAACTCTTGAACACAATGACTTTAACAAGTTTTTGAAAGAAGCGTCTGATGGTGAATTTTTGCTCATGAAAGCAGGTTTTATACATAATACAAAGATCATGGATTCTCGTAGTTTCACAATAATATAGAAAGAATTTCCAATCCTAGCCTAGTTCAAGTTCTGGAAGCATACAAGGTTTTACCATTTCTGAATCCTCAAACTGCATTTCATTCTCATTGAATATTAATTTAAGTAAATAAATTGTATAAATTTATAAATAAAGCTTGAGTGTTTTTAGGAAAAAAGACGTGACTTATAACTCATAACACACTAGCGTGTTATCCAACTTAAGACTGATATTTCAGGGAAAAAGAATCGTATTTAAAGATGCAAAAAAAATAGTGTCAAATTGATACATTGAAAAGATATTCTTTTCTAACTTTGCTATGAATTCGTTGAAAATTTGCATATAAAACGGCACCTTAAAATAAGCAAAATATTAAAAACTGTTGCTAGTTAACCCACATGATAATATCAGATAGTAATGTTCCATTTCCCGACCGCAAATAACTCCGGGAAATAGTAATTTAACGGATTTAACAATCTGAAATAAAAGTAATTTTTGCAAAGAGTTGGTTCCTCTGGTGGGTTTTTAGGTCAAGAATAATAAAACAACAATATTGAATTTCAAGCTTCTAGATATAAATATTGATTTTTAATATTTTTCTTGTGGTCTTTTTGTTTTTGTAGGAGTATGGTAAAAAATACATATAAATTATTTTCTGTTGTATCGCGGATTGGAACTTTCCTCATAATTTAAAAAAATCACTACTACAGTAAATTTTGAATGGGTATCTTTTTGTTAAATGTTGTCCTGTTACGATGATTAGTTAATGTTTGAGCTGGTACCTACCTATATTTATATTTATAGTAAAGGATGGTTATTGCTAAGGAGCAGTGCAAATTGAACAAAAGAACAACTATATGAATGTAAGTTTGATTACAATGATAAAAAAAGAATGACTTGTACTTTGTATTTTTGTTTGTTACTAAATGTTTTTTTTTTCAATTTGCTTTAGTATTACTCTAAAAGATGAAAAAATAAATTTTTCGAAATGTTAACTTGAAATTCAACATTGTTATTTTATTATTTTTATTTATTGACCTAAAAACCTACTAGAGGAACCAACTCTTTGCAAATTTTATGGAAGGCCACTATCCTACACTCAATAAAAGTAATGTTTATGTGGAAGATCTAGAAGGAATTAGATTAATTTGTTCTCATGAATATATATATATATATATATATATATATATATATATATACCGCGCAAAGCATATGCTTGAGACTTTTATGAAATTAAGTAATACATCTTTTAATTTATATTAGTATCTCATCCACCTAGTAGAATAATCTTACTCACATGTGAGGATAAGATGATAAATTTGACAACAAGTTGTAAGGGCCAGAACTAGAAATACATTCGAAATCATTATAACAAAAAAATATGCTCTAAAATAAGAGACTAAACTGCACGCAGAAAAACATAATACATAGATTATAATATTATGCAAAAAATAATACAAATACCATTCGACTAGCTACCATTACAGATAACAATTAAATAAACCTATACTTAGTAGCATTGAAAAGCTCATTAAAAGAACAATTGAAAATATCACATCTATCATATATAGAATTATAACTATTAAATATTCTGACAAGAGGTGACTTCAATACAAGATTAGTTTTAGCTATAGGAGAATGAAAAGTAGACCAAGAATTGTTTGACGTGCTAGAAACGAGAAAGTTAAGTTGGTTAAGAACTTCTGGACGGTCGATTTTATTCTGTATGACAGAATGTAGAAATTTAAAAGAATAGCGTCTTCAAAATCTAACGTATTACGGTTGAATTGAATAAGTAGTTATTGCCACGACCACGTTGAGGATATCTACCGTTGTATAGCAAAAAATATATCTGTTTTTAGTGAAATACAGAAGTAATATTCCTGGATGGATGTCCTGTTTAATCGGAAAAGTACGTATTCCAGAGTTTACTCCAAAAAGTGAACTTTTAATGAAAAATTCGGAACTACCAGGAAGTGCCAGTCTGAGGAAGGTAATGAAACCTCCTACAAATGAATTTCCTTGCTAGAATTGCACGTAACAGCATTACTCAAATTCAACAGAGCTCCGTTATTATGATTTACCGGTCTGACCAATACTTGTTCAAAGTAAAGCGGTTGTAAATTACAAACTCCCAACATACTGTATTTCAAACAGTGAACCAGCTATAATTTCTGGATGATGGATAACCAGAATTATAACAAAAGCGCATTGGGTCAAACTGCAGCCTCATTTCGCTTCCAATGTGTAACAGTATCTGTTAACAACTAATTGCAACAGGAATAACTTCCCTGAGCGCCCAAGGTTGGCACTAATGAGAGTAGGACGGCGTTGGCGTTATATTCCGGGGTTTTTATCTGTTTCTGCATTCGATGCAAGGGGTCACGTGAGTCGGTATTGCAGGAATCGTGCTGGAGTGACGGCGCATCGTGCGCACGATTCTTTATAATAGACCACGACCGGCTTCTTGGGTCTTAAAATACTGTCTCTAATTCCCCACAACCCAACGACTACAAAATGTTCAGATAATTCTAATCTTATGTGAATTTGCCATGGCGCCACATCTGACTGGGTTGTGAGATCAGTTGCTTCTATACAGGGTGATTCTTTAATAATTGTGTATAAGCTAACTGGATAATCCTGGGCTGAAAATATGAAGAATTGACACATAACGCTAAGATAAAATATGGCTCCTTACGGAGTTACAAGGTGTTTTATTTAAAACATTTTAAATGATTTGTATGTTAACCCTGTTTGATATTTTATATCATCTATCTATCATACTTGACATACATACATAGTTCAGATACTTTAGAACATATTAAAAAATGATACAAAATCGTTCATGGCTACTTTCAGGAGGGTACGACAGGGATAGAGAGGCAGCTTCCCATTCCTAACTTCTACGCCACTGGCAGAATTTTAATTTTGGCACAATTTTTTAATTCTTTAATATAGTCTGTGCGATTAACCTACTATTGCTTCATAGCGGTGAAGTCAATATTTGTTGAGATTATTAGAGTTAAACATAAGGCTGCACCATCATTTTTATTTATAGTCTGTTTAGAAATGAAAGAGAGTAATAAAAGCTTATTATGTATGCAAATCGTAAATAAATGTAGTACTGGTGCTTATATTTTATATTATGTATTATCGGTATAGATGAGGTGTACTTTGTGTGATCGAACCGTACTAAATAGTAGCAGGTAGCTAAAATTTAATCCCCGACAATCCGTCATTGTCTATGCCGCTTCAATTTCTCGGTCCACTTCTCTTATAAGTAAACAATATAAAAACAGCTTTTCAAAACTAGAAGCTACTTTAACCATCAGTTAAGAGGGTTTTTAGTAATTCAAATAAAATTATTCAATATTATTATTGAAATATTTATTTAAATTTAATGAATAGACTTTTATTCCACACAAAAATATATGTATTTTGAAAATTAAAATTATGGTGAGTAAATGTAGTGTATAAATGTACAATAAAGAAAATAAAAAAGTAGGTATATTAAAATTCATCCTCTGAATATTCTGATGAATTATCTTCGTCTCCTAGATTGATAACGATAGGTTCCACAGTAACGTCAATTAATTTATCATGTTCTCCTCTTCTTTTTGTACATGATGTATACATCTTTGCCAGTTATCTGCAGTTACTCGTTCCAAGGAATTTTTTAACAAAATTTTTACGTCACTTAATTTAAACGTCGTATTATTTCGCGCTACATCTCCTTTTACCTGCGCCCAGACTAATTCGATTGGGTTAAGTTCACAGTGATAAGGTGGTAACCGTAGTACCGTTATTTGGCGATTTGTTGCCATTTGATCGATAACATATTTTTTCAATTTTCTAATTGATCTTAAGTAGGATCTTCGCCAACAAATAATTCCATCTTTATCGATAAGAGATGACTTTCTGTTCTACTTTTCCCAGCAAAAATTCAACGCGGCGCGTAATTTGCTTCTACTGATTTTTGGCAAATCGTTGTTCTCTGAAAGTTCACTTAAAATTTTGTTTAGTGTTGGTATTTCTTTTTTAAAATAAAATGAGTGTACTTTTCTGCGAATGACATTTTTGAAGAAATCATCTATAACGACTTTTGACCTTCCTGTAGATGATTTTGGGGGATTCACAGTGTCTTGTTCATTTTTTGTCTGTAGATAGTCAATTTTCCAATCCCTGTCATTTTGGAACACTTTTCCACGATGTCATCAACACTGTTGGTAGGATTTTGGTGTTTCACTGCATTAAATACATTTAATATAATAATCTTCCATTCTGAGACAGCGCACATCTTTTCACGCGTTTAGCAGGTACGTAATCTGATAAGCTCGACGTTTTACCCAAACAATATTATGTCCACTGGCATAATAGTCACTAAACACAAGTCGAATTTTACTCTACTGCACTAGCACGTCTTTGTATATTCAGCTCTAAGATTGGATTCATCTGTAACAATACACTGGCTCCTGCCCTATGATATATCCAGTAAAATATACTAATGTACACCCATTACCTGTTAGCATTAGTATTACCCGATAATTACCTGAAACGAAATATTACCACGCCCATGGCCGGTTCTTATCTCGAGGTTTTATTGCTCTCTTTCATTTCCAAATAGACCATAACAATTTATTTATCAGGTTATTATTATTCAAATCGGTTTCTTCTATCATGAAATTGAATTGCATTCGTTGAACTAGATTTTAATCCTTTAGATTTTTAATTTTGGGGACATATGAATACTATATATTCGTATATTATCAAAAAATTAATTGTCGTCGAGGATTATGGGAACAAATTGTCGAATAGACAAATGTATTGAATTAAATGGGAGGGTCACATTGAACATTTGTTGTAAAGTCACGCTTTTTAAATTAATTTTTATATTTTATTGCAATATCTAATGTAGCCCGGATGTTGTTATTCTATCTGCCAGTATAAGATTAAATGAAACGGATATTTATTTCTAAAATGTTTTTGATTTCTCACTATGTAGTTCTGTTTATTGTTATTAAATGTATTTATTATTGGCATTAAATTGTTAATTTTTAGTAGTAAACTCAGCTGTCCCTTGACAGAAGACACCGACTTTAATATGACTATGACACATAAATTACATAATAAATTTATAATGATTGTGCAATTCTAAATTTATCTTTAAAAGTCTCGAGAAATAATGATTTTATCGGTATGTAGTACGTTAATTGCATAGAATATATCGAAGAATTGAAATATTGTACCAAAATAAAAAATCCTCCAGTGGCGTAGAAGTTTGGAATGGGAAACTGCCCCTTTACTCCTGTCGTACGTCTTTGGCAGTAGCCATGAATGGTTTTGTAGCATTTTTTAATATGTTTTAAAGTATCTATAAACTGTATGCCAAGTATGATAGAGAAATATCAAACAGAGTTAAAGTAATGGGCATAAATCATTTCAAATCATTTAAATAAAACTGTGAGGAACCATATTTAATTTAAGCGTTATGTGTCAATTCTTCATATTTTCAGCTCAGAATTATCCAGATAGTGTATGTACAATTATTAAAGAATCAATCTGTATATAGGGAAAAAATTGAAGCTATTTTAACATTTGAGACTTTTAAGAGATAATAGTGTAACGCTAGATGTATACAGGGTTAATTATCGCTAAGTAGAAAAATGTTAACAATGTGCTCAGGGAGGCTTAAAAGATAAAAGATATTTATTTAGGAATTTTAACTCGATGTTTTAAAATGGGGCAAAGCCCCCTTTTCTCCCGGAAACAGTCACCAATGATAATCAATGTTCGAGATTGTTTTGAATCACAGCATAAAGACCAGCAATTGACTGGGGTGACCTTGAAATACGTATACAATACCACATCTAGGGATGCTAGTATTGAATGAAAATATCGAGGCTGATATCACATCATACTTCCACTTGGTAGTATGGAAAATTTTCGATATTCTGGGTAAAAGTATCGATACTGCGGAATATCGTTACTCGATACCTATATAGGTACTATGGTGCGAAGCCAAACCCATAGATTAAATGCCAAACCTACAAATTAACAATCAAATCATTAAAAAAACTGGCAGTAACTATCTGGTTGTTTATTTTTTTAATGGCAACAATTATATAGTGCAAATATATATTTTCTCAGTATATCTTAGCCCAATAAAGTGCCAACATTGAAATTAAATCTTAATTTTCAATATATTTTTGTGAAAGGCTAAAAAATAATATGTATAGTAATATAATACTGTAATTGAATATAATGAAAAGGTATATAGAGAACTGCACGTGTTACAACTATTTTTTAACCTTCGATTTACTCCTGATTTCAGAACACTTGTATATCTTCTGTTCTCTTACACTCATTTATTTCATCTTTTTTTAATGGTAATATAAAATAACAGTTGATATAATCACAAGTTAAATATTTTCGCATGAGCATACATAAAACTAATTTAAACTTTCATTACATGGACTAAAAGCAATATGATCATCTACATAATTTGAAGATAAGCACATTTGTGCCGCTAATATTGTCGGAACGGTCTCTTTGGGTAATCTATTGCGTGCATCATTAAAAAACATATCACTTTCAAAATGTATTTGACACAACTTGTATGAACTATTACTAATTCAGTGTAGCTTTTCTAATAGATCTTCTCTATTAAAAGCCACTGCCTAAACCTTTGCTCTAAAATAAAATTTGTATTTGTCATAAATATAATTATGTATTTTTTTTTATACTTAAGAGATAAATTAATAGGTATGGCAATATCAGTTATGATTTTTACAGTATACTTATAGATTACTTATCTATTTATACTGGGTGTTATAGAATGATGTTAAGAAAACCAAAGGGTCTATGTTTAAAAATAAGAAAAATGTTTATATGCATAAACATGGGTCCGAAAATACCTCCATTTTGAGATACAGGTTGTTTAAAACTTTCTGCCTTAAATATACTCGCGTCAAGAATTCAGACGTCTTACGTCACAGCTGACGTTACACATTTGTTTTTATTGTCAACGTAATTTTCGATATTTGGTCGCGTTAAAAACAAATATTTTTTGCAATTTAGTGCAATATATAATGCAAACTTTTAGTGTAGTATATAGTTTTATTACTATCAGTTGCAGTTTCTTAAATATTTTGATGAAAATATAATGAATTATTCATTTGTTCGTATGACGTAAGTCGTCTGAATTCTTGTCGCGAGTATACTATAGTCCTCGTTTCCCGAAAACCGATCGAGATATTGAGATGAAATTTGGTACACAACAGTATATAGTGAAGGGCTACGTTTACGTGTATAAATTTCTCTTGTAATATACTAGCGTCAGTGGCGTTCGTGCCTTTAAATACTCGTTTTTAGCAAAAAAATGGACGTCACTGATTTTTGGATCATTACAATAGACCAACTTTGGATTGCTAATTAAAAAAGAGTAATCTAGGTGACATGTGTCAGTTTGTCATAAATTCCTAGTCAGATTTAAACATAAAAGATAACACAAAATGTCGAGTGACTTATTATTGAAGTGTTGAAGTTAGTTTTTAATACATTTTTACAAACATATTCGTAATGAAATCTACTTTCAAATTTTAACATTAGTTGTTAGTTGTCTCACTCATTAATAGAGACTTAAAGAAATTTCTTCTTAGGACTTCCAGGAGTTAAAAAAATTTTTTGAGGGAGTGTCATTATTATTGCAAAAGCATGTACGCCAGAATCTATTTATCTATAACTGTTGGTTAACTAGTGCCACTGGTTGTATAAGCTAGTTAACTATTATATAAACCCAAGATAGTACTATTGCATGGTTTATCTTATGAAATAGTCTGTCCATAAATTATTTTTTCTTTGCAAAATTTGATAAGCTCGCTTATAATATAGCATGTATGAATAAAAAATCTTAAATTGCAATTATTTATTTATTTACAATATTTTTTTTGTTTTAGGTAAGTCGCATCATCCATTTCTAGCTAGATAATTCGTAAGTATGTACTTTAAAAAATTACATTTCTTTTATACACAATAAAATTATTTTTAAGATACAATAAAACTTTGTTTATAGGGATATTTCCGAATCCATCACGTAGTTCTGGAACTTTTTATGGGCTTCTGACGTCTTCATTCGTCTTTAAAATTTGTTTCTCAATAATTTAAACAGTAAATGTGAGTGTTATGTTTCTCGAAATTACGATGGAATAATGTCAGACAACGGAATATTGTATTTTATAAAATTCACATCTTTAATGGCACTGTAACAATCCATAGCTTCATTTCCTGTAATGTTGCCCCTTCGGAGATACTTAAAATTTGAAATAAAACCGTAATATAAAATATTTTATTGCGCTAGTTTTAACTATAAAATATACTTCTCTATTTACAGAGAGCTAAAAACGAATTTTTGTAGGTTGATTTCAGAGTGATTGATAACTTCAGCGTAGTCATTATTTTTTTTTAACGTTACGACGAACGTTTTCATAAGTAGGTACATATTCAACCCAAGTATGTATCCCATTTTAGCTACAATGACATTCACGTTATTTCAAGTTTAAATGTTATATTTCATCACCTTAAATTTTTGTAGTATGTATCCCCCTGTAAGGCTATGTAGAATTTTAACAGAGTTTCTTAAAGACAAGGAATTAGATGTCGCTATAGTTTAACTTATGTGAATGGACGGCTTAAATTTACATTTAATTCATGGGTTTCTAAAAGCACGTTGAAAGTAAGTTGTAATTTTGTATAATATTTAAATCCAATGAAGAAGGATAAAAGATTTAAGTAATCCATTTGATTTGCCCGATGAAGAACTAAAAAAATTATTTACATACAGTAAAAGCAACACGGCAATTTATTAACGAATTAAGACAATTTTTGGCAATTTCTCAGAGACAATTCTGGTAATTCTAAAGGTAAAATTACTGCTTTCTAATTTTATTTTTTGACAGGTTGATTCGTTGTAGTATTTGGAACATTATTGTTTTTAATATAAGATAGTTTCCAGACATATATGGATGATAATTATAATTAAGTACTGTCAAAAATCAATTAGTACAAAAATAACCATTGCTGTTACTGAACATTTGTTAGAGAGATAGCTATAAGATATTTTCACAAACTCAACAAACAAGGAACCACATAAAAGCAGAGTAAGTTGTATCAAGAACAGTTTAGCTTAAACAGCTTTAGTTTTGTCATAATTAAATTAATTATATTTATGTATTAAAACTTAAAAATCAATAATCGAATTGTCAACAATCATTTAAGCAGGGAATACACATGCCTATTACCTGCATAACGGCATTCAAGGAGCTTACAGAAAGCAGCTGTTTCTCAATAAATTGCCATATTGAGTCCTTACTAAATCACATAATTTACTTAATTTTTTTTTAATTCTTCATCAGGCAAATCAAACGGATTACTTATACAGGGTTAACTATGGCTAAGTACAAATATTTTCAGAGGGGATAGAAAAAAATAAGAATTAACAGAATTTCCTTTAAAAAAATTTACAAACTTATTTATAAAGCGAAAAAAAAAATGTTTTCGATATTATATTAAATTCTTATTTAACGCCGCCAATGCGAGAATCAGAGTATGCAACCAGCAAGCAACCGTCATGCAACAGTCGGCCACAGTCGGCAGTCGGTTCAGTCGAGTCGGTTCGCTGTCATGTTATAATTTAATTCCTGTGTTTACGTTGTAGTTTTGTGTTCTTCTTCAGTTTTTAGTGCCTTATTTTAATTTTAAACGTTTTGTAGTTAATAAATAAAGGAATATGTGTCGGGTACAGATATTTTCTCACAATATTCGCCGGTTTGTTTTTCTAGGTTATGGGACAAGACTGCCACGGGTGTTAAACGTTTTCTGTTATCTATTAGAACCTACCTACTCATCCCTTTCTTCGATTTTGTTATAATACATAGGCATTGTATCTAACTGTACCTACGAGAAGTGTGTTTATCGGTAGTGAGTGAAAATGTAGTTTTACCAGTTTGTAACCAAATAATGAAAAACGAATGCAAAATACTGGAGCTAACTGGATTAACTGTTACCTACCTATCAGGTATTATTACTAATAAGAATGTTAATTTTTGTCGTTTCTGCATTAAGAAACACTGCAAACGACCGCATAGTAGTTGTTGACAGATGTAATGTCAACTATGGATCTAAGCCATAAGCCATCTCAGTCAATACTCATCATAGGCGCCGAATTTCCGTAGGAAAAAAGGATGGTGCCCCATTTTTTAAATATCGAGCTAAAAATTCTGGAATAACTTTTTTATTGTCTTTTAGGGCTCCCTAAGCACGTAGTTAAAATTTTTGTACTTAGTATTTTGTATCCACCTTCGTGGGATGTTTTGATTTAAATTTTTCAACTTACTTTCGATGTGCATTTATAAAACCGCAAATTAAATGTAAATTTAATGAGCCGTTCATTTTCATATTTTAAATAACGCATATGTTAAACTATAGCAATACCTAATTCCTCGTCTTTAAGAATCTATGTTAAAATTCTACATAACGTGTTAGAAATAACATCACCGTTATTTATTGGCAGTTACAGGGGAATATATACTATAAAAATTTAAGATGATGAAATATAACTTTTAACCTTGAAATAACGTTAATTTTATTATGACCAAAATGGGATACATACTTGTACTGATTATTGCAGAATGGAATGGTGAATTCTTTTTGAATATAGGTTTATACCTCGTAAAATTAAAAATCTTTTAGATTTTTTTTATTTGGGATGAAGTTAAATCTTAACAAATAATAGCACAAATTCTACCTTCATCATCATGAAATCTTCGATAAAGAATCTACCCCTCTCTTCACAGACGCTGGGCGTTTTAGCCCTTCATTCAACTAATTTCTACTGAAGAAATATTGTTAGTGTGGGATATTTTTCAGTATTTATGTTATTTTTCAAGTTCAAAGTGACTTTCAGCGTAAAGTAGAGAAATAGATGATTAGAGTACTTTTTATACTTAATGCTTTTTATTGAAACTGTTGTATTTTTTTTCATATCTCATCCTAAACTTTTTCGGCAATAAATCTTCTCTTGCTTTCTTCAAATTATGTCCAAGATGGTGTATTGCTTATGTCATCATCATAACAACGAAAAATGTAACATAATATAAATATTGGACAAGTTAAAGCTAGACCTCACAGAGTCACGGAGTTTCATGATAATTTTACCAAACTCATAAAAAGCGAATTTTGGGTAGTTCTCATTTTGCAAATTTGAGTTTATTTTTCTTCGAATTTTTAAGTTATAAATTAGTTATTAGTACATAAATTAGTTGAATTTTCGATCACAATCATACAAATAACTAACAATTTTTAGTGTCTTTTATATTTTTGAATTTAGTGAAATGTTAAATTTTACTGAGGATATAACCTCGTTCACAAGAATGCGAAATTTGCTGATATTCGCGTGAATTTTACTTTCTATTTAATTTATTTAGTAGCGTGAAAGTCAGAACTTTTAGCGAATTTTGTAAAACAGTGGAAATATTATTGCTCTATTTATCATCATATACGACTAAGTAGTTTGTGTTGAGCTACAATGCAGACGATTCCGAATACTGAAATCCTCATTCTATTCACAAGGATTAGCCCAGAAGTCAGAGACTTGTACGGGAGAGCGGGCGACATATTATTATTAAGCAGGCCGCATTTGGGCCCAGGAACGACTTATGTTGGCAGACTCTAATCACTATTCAGTACAGGAATGAGGGAAACCTTGAAAACCTCTTTAATTATGGAGGTAGTCGAATGTCGACCGGTATCAATCTCTCACATTCACCCAAACTAACATTCTTCCACTCTACCATACCCGCAGAAAGGGTTCCAATCCTCTCCAGGAATATAACATAAGTTTTTCAAGTGTCAAAAATGGTTTACGTGTACAGCAACTCGGAGTTGATGGATACCATTTTAATTTATGGTGACGTAAGACAAAATTCTTTAGCAGCTTCTCGTCTGTGCACGGAACGATTTACCGGTAGACATGTGCCAAATGAAGCCACTTTTACCAAGATACAACGCGGGCGTGGCAAGAAAAATTTATAACCGAATCGTGGAGAAGGCAGAGGTGCAAGTCTCAGATTTACAGGTGACGTGTTAGTTGCAGTTGAAGCTATTTTTACACTGAATGAGATGTCTAACATTCATAATGCTTATGTTTGCCGCACGCGATTGAACAGGACTTTTTCTAAAATGTCGGGAAGTATTATTGATAATGACTTGATTGATTACTTATTTCATTCAGTATTTTAAGTTCCCTCGAAATTATCTGCCTGGACTTCTGGAAAATGTGCCCTTAGTGGCCCGATTCCTAATGTGGTTTTGAAACGATGGTGCTCCCTCTCGTTTTGGACACAATATTCGGGAGTACCTTAATGCAGTTCAAAAGGTATGATGGATTGGACGAGGAGGATCGGTACCATGATCACTACGATCCTGACTTAAATCCTTTGAGCTTCTTTTTGTAGTGATATTTAAAAAATGAAGTGTATTGTACTGAAGTGGCCGCTATTGATGATTTATGCAAACGTATCATAGCTGCAGTCAATAATTTACGCGTTCAAAACGGACAACAACTAGAAACATTTGTGTTAATTCGTCAGTCAATAACACTTTCTAGATAAAATATTTACTATTATAATCCTGATTTTTAACCATTACTGTTCATATTTTTCATATTCATCACAGTATATATATAGAGCAATTAATAATAATAATAATAATATCTCTACCCCTCATTCTAATCACAAGGATTAGCCCAGAAGTCGGAGACTTGTGCGGGAGAGGGGGCGGCATAATTATTTCTTGAGTTAACAGTGTAAAGTGTAAAATGCCTTTAATTATTATTAGACCAGTGCTGAAGCCTTTGAAAATGGTAAAAAATGAAAAAATAATAGTAGGATGAAACCTATTGGAAAAGGAAGAGAATACAACAAAAATTAGGGGGTGGGTCGGGAAGTGGAAGGGGGTGAGTTTTTAAGGGTAAAAAACGGTTTGTCTTGATTTCCGGCAAAACTACAAGTCCTATGGAAAAAAGTTAAATAGCAAAGTTGTAGGTAATAAAAAGATCTACAACTTTTATATTTACACTTTTTTCACATAACCTCAAAATTTATGTGAAAAATTCAAATAACCAAGTTTTTGGTTTTTATGTTTATCTTTTATAAAAAAATTTTTTTTTCGCAATATTTGGTGAAAACTTACCTTTTTATGTCCCAAATACAATGTAATTTTTTTTAATTAAAAAAATTTTTTCACCTTATTTTGACTTAATATCGAAAAAGCACCCTAATTTTCAATCGAAAATTCTCACGTCAAAATATCTGCTTTTTTAAAAAAGTCTGTTGGCTTTTTATTCGTTGGAATATCTACTATCTTATGGTGTAAAAAATATACATTACTATGGTAAATGGTCTCAGAAAATACAAAGAAATGATGCGACAAACTCGAATCCGATTTTTTTTTAATCATTATGTACAATTTTGAGCTATTTATTAAAATTTATACTTTAATTACTCGAAAAACGTAAGATTCCATTTTGCATTGATAAACAAAAAAATTGCAAGTCGAAATATAGGTACTACTATAATTAACAACTAAATAAGTTAATAAAGTTAATTTAATAAAACATCTACAATATTTTTTCGTTTCTTTGCATTTTCTGAGAACGTTTACCAAAATAATGTATATTTTTTTTACACCATCAGAAAGTAGAGATTTCAACAAACAAAAAGCCCACGGACTTTTTTAAAAAAAGCAGATATTTTGACGTGAGAATTTTCGATTTAAAATTAGAATGCTTTTTCGATATTAAGTCAAAATAAGGTGAAAAAATAAATATTTTAAATCAAAATAATTTCAGTGTATTTGGGACATAAAAAGGTAAGTTTTCACCAAATATCGTGAAAAAAAATATTTTTTGTAAAAGATAATAATAAAAAACCAAAAACTTGGTTATTTGAATTTTTCACATACATTTTGAGGTTATGTGAAAAAAGTGTAAATATATTTTGACATTTTGAATGTACTAATTTTTTATATAAATATAGTCTTGTCTTTGCACTCACTCCTCGTCACTTTTTCATCTTTTTTTTTCACTTCATATTTTTCACTCTTCTATTTTGCTTTTTCTTCTAGTATAAGGATTCACTTGATATTGAATAGCTTGTCTATTGTCAATTAGTATACCAGTATATGTGTTATTTTATTAAAAAATGTACGTATATGTATAATATCGTGTAAAATGTATGTTGTATTTGTGATATTTGTACTCACGTACAAGTTTACACTTTTGTGAGTTAAATGTTTATTTACTATTGTTCTTAAATTTTATTAATATTGTTATGATATATTGTAAATAAGAGTAAATAAATCAATTTATTATTATTATTATTATTATAAAAGTAGTAGATCTTTTTATTATCTACAACTTTACTATTTAACTTTTTTCCATAGGACTTGTAGTTTTGCCAGAAATCGAGGTAAACCGTTTTTTACCCTTAAAAACTCACCCCTTCCATTTCCCGACTTCAGATCGCCCGTAAATTATTTTTCCTTTCATTTTTGTTGTATTCTGTTCCTTTTCCAATGGGTTTCATCCTACTATTATTTTTTTTGGTTTCAAAAATTATCGACCCTGGTCTATATTGAATGTGACAATTTATTTTTATATTTCTTACCTGAAATTCATAATTTTAATACTTATTTTAAAATTAGCGTCCAATGGATACAATTAAAACATTAAGATATTTCTTATGTAAAAGCGACAGTGAGTTAAGTTTAATTGACATGGTTTGCACGCTCACTCTGTACAAGTTTAAATTTAAGCGCCACGCCAGGACGTCAAAATACTTTTATCACGGCAGCGAGAGAAAAGCGGATCTATTCCTGTGACATCCTCTTCACAATTAATTTGCATGCACAAGAGATGTTTGAACGAGTAATCGAAAGCTGTGCAAACAGATCCTATTTCTTACGTCTGCATCTAAATCGTCGATGAGACTAGACGCGCCTCAGATAACGCGCCGTCATCTTATTACTAACTTAATGAAACTGTCGTTTTGCATCCATAATCTCCGGTCCCTTATCGGAATAGTTTTCCTTACGAGCAGTTCAGCAAGGATACTTAAGGGAATGGGGTATCGAGGTCAACTGCGAAAAAAACTTTATGACTAACCATAGATATCTCGGCTACTAAACTTCTCTTGAGTGCCTGATATAAACTTAATTGTATTATTATTTGTCCTACGAATGGCCCATACTGTGAAATGGCCACTACTTTTAAAACCGTTTAACTGAGCTCTATAAAGTGTGAAAATTACATCTAGTGTGACCTCACAGTCATTTACAAAGATAAAATTAAATCTGAATTTACATTGAAATCTACAGGATGCTTGTATCATCATTCACCTACATTTTTGGGGAATGATATTTAGTGATCCCCTTATGTGTATCTTTGTTTTTGAAGGCATTGGTGCTCATTCTGATCTTCAGAGTGAGGAGGATCTTGTAATTTTAGGCGATTTTAATATTCCGTCATACATAAATTATGTAAGTAACGAAAATTTTTCTGACAGGTATACTGAACCTCTGAATAATTTTAAAGAACTCCTTGGTCTTAACCAATATAATTATGTTTTAAACGCAGACGGTAGAATTCTGGACTTGGTTTTTTCCAGATCGGTTTCATCTGTTGTTCGATCTGACTGTTGCCTTGTTAGTGAGGATTTACATCATCCTGCTCTTAATATTGAATTGCCTTTTGCTGTCGATTCACGTAAAGTTATGTTCAATCGAAATGCTAGATATAATTTCAAAAAAGCAAACTTCGTCTCCCTGTACAATGATCTAATAACCGTTGACTGGACCACACTATTTTTGCTCACAGATATAAATGAAGCCTACAGCTGTTTCTACAATATTCTTAATACGACGTTTTCTAGGTCGGTTCCTAAGACAATTCCAACCAACAAACATTATCCGGTTTTTTTTAATGGTGACATTATTGGACAAATAAAGGAGAAATCCAAACTTTGGAAGTTATATAGCAGAAAAGGTGACTTGGTCATTTATAATCAGTATAAAATACTAAGGGCTTCCGTCAAAAACAAAATACGTTCTGCCCATATTGAATATCTACACCATATTGAACAACAACTTCAATTAAATCCCAATTAATTTTGGTCTTATGTCAACAATATTAAGAATGATTCTAGTATTCCTAGAGCAATGAAGTACGACAATGTCTTACTAACGAAGCAAGAAGATATTTTGAACGCTTTTGCTAACTTTTTCCAATCAGTTTTTATACACTCCAGTCACTTTTCGTCTAACAAGGCGGAACAAGAACCTAATTCAAATTATTTAAATTGTCCTCTCTTATCTGAAGATATCGTTTTGAATGCATTGAAAAAAATCAAACCCAAACTAACGTCAGGGCCGGATGGAATTCCAGCGTTTCTTCTGAAAGATTGTGCTAATGTCTTAGTTAAACCTTTAACCTTTATTTTCAATCTATCACTTCGTTCTTTAACTTTCCCTACAATTTGGAAACATTCCAAAATTTGTCCCATTTTTAAAAAAAGACGATAGGGCTCAAATCGTCAATTACAGGCCGATATCAATTTTATCTAATTTTGGAAAATTATTTGAAATCGTTTTGAGCGAATATATGTCATTCAATTTAAAAACCTTAATTTCTCCTAAACAGCATGGTTTCATGTCGGGTAGATCAACAGAGACTAATCTGGTATTTATTAATCAGTATATCTCAGACGTATTAGACAGAGGTGGTCAGGTAGATGTCATATATACGGATCTATCAAAGGCATTTGACAGACTTGATCATGGATTGCTTTTGGAAAAATTATTCGGTTATGGGCTAACTTTGAACTTTGTTACATTTTTTGAATCTTACCTGTCCAACAGAACATTGCAAGTTGAAATGTATGGTTTCAGGTCTGTCATCGTCCATGCAACGTCGGGCGTTCCCCAGGGTTCAGTCTTGGGGCCACTTCTTTTCAATTTATTTATAAATGACATAACTCTGAACATCTCTAGTGATGCGTTGCTGTATGCTGATGACTTAAAATTGTTCAAATGTATTAACGGTATTGAGGATTGCCTGGAATTACAATCTGATCTAACTACAATTAACCAATGGTGTAAGCTTAATCTTTTACCACTGAATATTAATAAATGTATTACAATGTCATATACTAAAAGGACTGATCATAACTCCATAAATTATCTATACCAAATTGATGCTGTATCTCTGGCAAAATGTGACAATTTCAGAGACCTTGGGGTAGTATTTGATTCCAAATTAACTTTTATTAACCATATTAATACTATTACTAAAAGTGCTTACAAATCTCTGGGTTTTATTATTCGTAATTCAAGGCAGTTTTCGGTTCATACTATCAAATTACTTTATTTCTCTCTCGTTCGCTCTAAACTAGAATATGCTAGTACAGTGTGGAATCCAGGATACGTTGTTCATATACATAGCATTGAAAGAATTCAAAGGCAATTACTTAAATATCTTTCGTTTAAATCTGACAACGTTTATCCACCTCGAGATCACCCACAATGTGAACTATTAGCCAGGTTTCATCTCAACTCGTTAGCCCAGAGAAGGATATATTTTTCTGTTTTATTTCTATTTAAACTTGTTAATGGCATAATAGTTTGTGAAGAGTTATTGCGCTATTTAAAGTTCAATATTTTAGAGAGAAGAACCCGATATAATTATTTATTTTATCTAAAAACACCCAGGACAAATGTTCTTCGATTTGCACCGATTAATGTAATGTGTTCAAATTATCATCATTATCAGAACTCTTTCGACATTTTTTGTTCTACTGTACGGAATATTAAGCGATGCATTCTCGACGCGGATTGAATCATTTGTCTGGGTTGATTGGTGTGTATACGTGTATCATATGTATTAGTTATTTTTCCTTTGTTTGTTTACTCCTGTTATTTTTCTATTACCCTGTACTAACTATACATGTTGTTATTTTATTATTCATCTGTATATTGTTTTTTTTTTGTACTGTACCTACCATGTAATTGGGCGTTTGCCTGTCTTGGTAGTTGTATTAAATAAATAAATAAATAAATAAATACATGTGTTTCAATCAGTGCTGCCAATCAGTATGTAATTACAGGAAATACGTGTAATTTCAAGAGTAGGTGTGTAAAATTCTAACACTCTCAAAAAGTATGTAATTACGGATATTTTAAGTATTTTAACCATAATGTGGAGTTTGCGCGACTTGGTTTATCTTTAATCTATGCTTCAATGGAATTTAGAAAATTATGAATGTTATGATTGTATCAGGATTGTATGTATACTGTGTTCTGTCATTATTGACTGTGGTTTGATCATAAGATTTATACAGGGTAATTCCAAAATAGTTGCGGTAAATAAAACAATGGATTCCTGACCTATTCCACTCGTTGTCACCTCACACATCTCTTTCACACAAAAATAGAATGAATAGTCCTATTAAAAAAAACTTTTTTGTATCTACACACATTACTAAATATCTTCTAGTTTGCATACAAAAAAAGTAAAATTGAATTAAAAGCCAGCATCTTAATCCTAAAATTCTGCAAACGATACTTTCTGTAGTAGGTTCCTATCATTATAGTTATCAACCGTTATTACCGGTTTATTGAAATGCTTTTTATCATTCTTATGATAAATTTAGCTGTTGTTTCGACACTAAAAAAAACATGGAAACTTGAACTTGCTTTTAAAGGGTTGTAATTTCTTATTTGCAGAGTAGTTGTGTTATATCTGATCGCCTGTGTGGTTGCCTATGCCCAAAATTCATTATGAGATTCTTGGCCTATGCCTACACCATCGTCTGCTACATCGCGTCGCCTTGACAAAGCACGGCCACTTCGATTTGAATGAATATTGAAAAGCGTCAATAAATTAGCTTTAAGTTATAATGTAAAATAATTTTCTCTAATTTTTTAAATTAATTAAAACAATTCAATTTTGAAAACAGGAGTGTACCTAATCGTGTAATATTCTTCAAGTGCGTGTATTGTCGTGTAATTTGCATGTGTTCAGAGGATATTTTTACAATATGTCATTGGCAGCACTGGTTTCAATACATACAGGCTGCTTTTCTCTCGCAGCGTTGCTCTCTTCTGCATAAATTCTTGCTAATATATGAAAATTAGTTGATTAGAAAACCAGTAGATTTCAGAATATAATGTTAACTAATTGCATAACAGGTAAATCGGTCTATAATTAAGTATATCATTTTGATTGCCTTTTTTAGATATAGTGCAAATGTATGCCCTTTTCCAAAGGGATAGGAAAAGAGAATGCCGTAAAAATTGTCAGAACATCTTTCTGTCTGATAGTTGGAATACGAATACGAGTAGTACACCCAAATCATTCTTTTTACAAATCTGGAGGTGTTAGTTGATTGAAGCTATAAAAACGCTGCTAAAATATTCACCAAATCCATTTACCATCCATTTCAGTAGGATTAGAAATCTCCAAGTCGCCAGAGATCATAACAATTAGTTATTATATCGTTACAATATTGTCAATTCGTAAAAGTTAATCTTCAATACATTTCTTTAGATACCAAAGTGGCAAAAATTGTCTTAAGGTAAAATTGTGGTGCAGTACCATCCTGTCGAAACCACATATCGTACCGAACGATTCATGGTACTTTTTCTAGTAAACCAATTATATTATATCGTAGAAAATGTAGTAATTTCCATTTAAACCAAATAGGTAGAATAAGTGTTTCGAAGTAATTCATTTATCAGTCCATATTTAGGGAAAATTCTTGTTGATAATACGTCTGTTTAGAATACTTTAAAAGCATGGATTTTCAGTACCCCAAATGCGTCAGATATAATATTAGTGACGCCATCTAGAGCTGCTCTAAAAGCCATTCTCAAAATTGGACCCTTTGTGAAAATCCTGGGTTAAAATAGTGCCACAGGATTTGCCCCGATCGCACCCAATTTGGTGGCTGTTGGATTCACAACACGCTAGATTTGCCCCGATCGCCCGCAAACTGATAAACAATGATAGGCGTGGATCGAGGCGCGTCAGGAAGATTCGCGAGGCGCAGCAGGAATATTCGCGAGCCACTCGAGAATGGAATCCAGAGCTACTAGAAAATATTTGTTTTGCCTATACGGAGTTAACTATGTCTAAGTACAAATATTTGAAGAGAGGATAGAGAAAATTAAGAATTAACGGAATCGTCTTTCAAAAAAATTCCAAACTTATTTATAAAGCGAAAAATTTTTTTTTGATATTATATTAAATCCTTATTTAACGCGCCGCCAATGCGAGAATCAGAATTGGCAACCAGCAAGAAGCGGTCATGCAATGGTCGCTGTCGCTGTCATGTCATCATTCAATTCCTGTGTTTACGTTGTAGTTTTGTGTTCGCCTTCAGTTTCTAGTCTCTCTCTTAATTTTTAAATGTTTTATAGTTATTAAATAAAGAAATTTGTATCGGGTGCACACACTTTCCCACAATATAGATCGTCGGTTTGTTTTTCTAGGTTATGGGATAAGACCACCGCGAGTACATTAAAAGTTTTCTATTATCTATTCCTTTCGTTCGATTTTGTTATAATAAATAACCATTTTATCTAGCTGTACCTACGGGAAGTGTGTTTATCAGTAGTGAGTGGTTGTAATGAATGAAAATGTTTGGTCAGTTTGTAATGAAATAATGAAAACGAATGCAAAATTGTAGAGCTAACTGGATTAACGGTTACCTATCTATCAGGTACTATTACTAATAATAATTTTAATTTTTGTCATGTCTGCATTTGGAAATGCTGCAAAAAAAAAACGACCGCATGGTAATAGATATTGTTGACAGATGTAAGCTTTATCTAAAGATCTAAGCCATCTCGGTCGATGTTTATCATAGGCGCCGATTTTCCGTAGAAAAAGAGGGTTTTGCCTCATTTTTTAAATATCGAGCTAAAATTTTGAAATAATTGTTTTATTGTCTTTTAGGCATTCCTGAGTACGTGGTTAAAATTTTTGTACTTAGTCATAGTTAACCCTGTATAAGGACAATAAGCGGACCGAGGGAGAGAGTTTTGCATTTGGATATTTTGGTGAGATCACCTGGAGAGTTCAGAGTGATTTTTGATAGTGATTAATTAGATAACGATTAGTTTAGTTGTATTTAGTATTTAGTGGTGTACAGAGTGTTTAATAAAGAGCAGTTTTTTTATATAAAAGAAGAAGTAGGAAACCCGTAACAATAGATTTTTTTTAGAACAGTATGAAACAGGGCGTAATGGGTAACATGTTCTTAGTTTGTTATTTAATGAGTACTTGCAGAAGGATTTTCATCTATGGTATATGCAGCTTACACAACAATATTCCAGCTAGTAATTAGGCATTGGCCTGGGAGGTATTGTATAGGCGTGCCGATCATTAGTCTTAAAAAACATAGTCTGTATGCTAGTGACTAGGTTCTTAAGGGAATGTAAAAATTCACATAATTTTTATACAGTTATCTTGGTGGAAGCAGTGCTCATAAGTATTTTGGCAATTTTAATGAGAAATTGTATTTATTTCTAATTTTTTCTTAATTTAAAATACTTTTACCACAAACAATCATAGGTTTGGAACAGAATCGTCCCAAAAAACATTGAGAACTGATTACTCTCACCGAATCTATTAAAAAATAAAGTACCAGTTTTTACTAAATCGATATCGGCTTTACCTAGTTTTTTCCATTAATTGCTCAAGAATCATCATTCAAAATTAAGGGTAGACTTTACAGTATTTATAATTATGTCATAGTAGCAGCAATTCCAATTTGAACAAAAACCTAAGTAAAAAGGATTTCGACCATAAAATTATTTTGTAGCAACGTGGCTGTTTACCATATACAGTATGCGCCAAAAGTATGGAATAAATTCAATAAAAACGAAACAATTATTTTTTGGGAAAAATCCTCGAACAGGTCGATTTTTAATTTAAAAAACACATATTTTAGCGTAAAGTGCGATTTTCAAATGCCATTTGTTTTCGAGTAATGACGTCATCGATTTTTTTTAAATGGCAACACCATATTTTTTTCCTTGATTCTGAAAGATCGTTTAATTCTCTATCAGACAGTACTAAAATTTTGCCCTCTTACATAGGAAAGTTTTCGAGTAAATGACGATTGAATGTTAGAAAACGTAAATCAGTTAAAATAAAGCAAAAACGTTATCAAGTTTAGTTTTTCGAATTCCATAGTTCTTTTATGGATCACGTAGGTGAAAATCTTTGCAAAGTGTCATTGTCACACCGACTTTCTAATAAGTATTGTAAGCGACATAGAAATTATTATTCAGTTTAAAGTATTATGGCACATTTAACTGTTACTCAAAGAATTGAAATTTTAATTCTTATCGGATGCGGGAATATGACTAGAACTCAGCAGGAAGTTTGCGATTTATTTAATGAAAAATATCCAGATCGCCCTATCAGCCAATCAACAGTCAGTAAGGTAGAGTCTAAATTTAGAGAAACTGGCAATGTTGTAAATATTCCTAAACCTGGACGTCCAAACATTAATGAAAATCAGAAATAGAAAATTTTGGTAAGTATGGTGGATAATCCTCATAATTCTTCACGATTAGTTGCATTAAACAATGACACTAGTCAGAGCACAGTGCTACGTGTCTTGGGGAAGGAAATATCATCCCTACAAAATTCAACTTGTGCAGGAACTCAATGAAGATGATCCCGATCGCCGCTTACACTTTTGCGAAATTCTAATGAATTTATGTCAAGGAAATAGAAATTTACACCGGCAAATACTTTTTTCAGATGAGGCCACCATTTTGTCTGAATAGTACAGTAAACCGTCAAACTTGCAGATATTGGAGTCGGGAAAATCTTCGTTGGATGGCAGAGGCACATACCCAACACCCTCAGAAATTAAATGTGTGGGCTGGAATAGTTGACGACAGAATAGTAGGGCCTTTCTTCTTTGAAGGAACCCTTACAGGACAAAGATATTTAGAGTTTCTAGAAAATGACCTTGTTCCAGCCCTTGCAGTAATTTTTCCTAACGATAATGACCCTGACATTCCTGACGATACCATATGGTTTCAGCAAGACGGTGCACCTCCGCACTATGCGCACCCTGTACGAGATTTTTTGGACAACTATTTTCCTGGGAGGTGGATCGACAGACGCGGACCGATAGAATGGCCTGCAAGATCGCCAGATCTTACACCTCTTGACTATTTTTTATGGGGATACTTGAAGTCAAAGTGTATATTAATAAACCACGTAATTTAGAAGAACTTCAAAATCGCATTCGGGACGAAATACGCAGAGTTACCCTAGAAATCATTCATAATGTGCAAGAAGAATTTCTTCACAGACTTGCGCATTGTCAAGAAGTTGGTGGATGGCAATTCGAACATTTAATTTAAGTATAAAATTTAATCAATTGTATTTTATTTTACATACCTCAGAATTGTTACTTTTTTATGGATAAAATTTACGTTTTCTAACATTCAATCGTCATTTACTCGAAAACTTTCCTATGTAAGAGGGCAAAATTTTAGTACTGTCTGATAGAGAATTAAACGATCTTTCAGAATCAAGGAAAAAAATATGGTGTTGCCATTTAAAAAAAATCGATGACGTCATTACTCGAAAACAAATGACATTTGAAAATCGCATTTTACGCTAAAATATGTATTTTTTAAATTAAAAATCGACCTGTTCTAGGATTTTTCCCAAAAAATAATTGTTTCGTTTTTATTGAATTTATTCCATACTTTTGGCGCATACTGTATATTAATTTTCCAACAATTTAATCAGAACTTATTTTGTAAATCGTTTCTTCTCAAAAAATATGTTTCTGAAACAGACAGTAGCAACTAGCAAAATAAATTTTATAAAGATTGTATAAATCGTTATAGAAAAATATATAGGCGCTAAATTCCTATAACGTGGTTAAATGCCTTTATACGATACTTATAGAATCGAAAGGGGCCTACTTTTATAAAACACGTTGGTAATGTACCAGTTACATAAAAAGTGAAGTGGCACTTCTTTACAGCCGGAGACAAAATAAAAACCATAAGTAAAATTGAACGCCGGCACGTTTGACTCGAAACGTCACTTTCAAGAATTACTTACCTAGTACTTTTTCTTGGCGGTTCTTTTGAAATGTGCGTTTTTTTATTTCTCTCTCATCTACTGAGAAATAATTGCTTATCTCATTACTACTTATCAATAAATTATGCAGTTTGCAGTTTAAAAATTAAGGATGCGTTTGGATTTTTTTTTATTACGCGTAATATACAATAATTTTCTCAAACCACAATTTTGTCCCATAACATATTTTATAGGTTAAGCACAGCTATAATTTTTTCAGCACAGAAAATATCAAATTTTGCATAAGTTTTTTGGTACAATTTTTTCGATTTTTGAGGAATCCAAGTACATAAGGCACCTTCCGCCTCATTTTCTACTTCATTATCACTAGAATCTACGTCATATATACTGAAGCTTTATGAATTAGTGAAGAATTAATGCCGAATTTTTAAATGTTTGCATAGTTTGTAAACATCGTATCATAGCAACTGCTCCATAGGAACGGCAACTTAGTTAAAGTTATTCAAATAAAATAGTCTAGCGATCATATTAGCAAATGCAATCGAAAATTATATCGAAACTATTTTCAATATTTATTTGACGATTTTACGAAAAATCTTGTTCGATACCTGTTGCGAAATAGGTTTTTGAGGAATTTAACATGTTGCCAATTTATGCAATTTGTTCTGTAAAATAAGTTGTTAAAACTGTTATAAAACAATTTTATACAATTAACTTTCTTCAGGAACAAAATTATCATAATTATTAGCTCTAAAAATCAAACGGTTTATTAAAGAACGCTATTCGAAATAATTCGTTTCTTTTAAAGATCGGTTTTGCTAGTTGGGAAACTTTCTACATTTACTAAGAGGAAATCTTTGAATTTAAATAAATAATAATTATTATTACAAATACGAGCCCTTCAAGCAATTATATATTTTACTCGATATTTTTTTACATTTTGAAAGGTAAAAGTAACATATTTCAATAATCATAATCCTTTCTTTTTCCACATAGTAAAACACTTCTAGCGATCACGACTGCTTTACTTAAATTTATCATTGCTATACACTGTATGCTGCAATACACTACAGTTGAAACGCAATGTCATACACTGTAGCAATAATGTATTATATAAAAAAGTAAGTAATATATTTTAATAATTTTGAAGTCGACGTGGGAAATTATAAGTGGTTGTAATATGAGCTGTTTAAGTCATTTTATAAATGAATGTATGTAATTAATATTTAAATTAAGCGTTTACGGTACCCTCAAATAAATCACTTTAATTATAGATTATTAACTCATTCCCATTAAGGTCATATTATATCAACGGAAGAAATATTAAACAACTTATTTAATTGTAATGATATGCGATTTACTAATTTCCTGTAATTTAATATATTCACGTGATAATATTCATATACAGTTTGTCCACGGATGGAGTTGACACAAGGAGAAATTCTTTTGTTTTTGACTTTATCGAAAAATGTCACTCTTTATAAAAAGTTCTGCTTCTTGAAAAAATGAGACTGCCATAGAAACATCTTAGGTCACATATAGAGTGCTCATAAATTAAAAAAACAAGATAATACTCAAGAGAAAAGTACCATTATTTATTAGTGTATACAAAATTTTTATAAAACAAATCTGTTTATAACTTCAAATAGAGTCCTAATACAAATTTTAAAATCAAAATTTAAATTTTTAACATTTACTCTACCTCTACCTCCCACCTCAACACATTTTTCCGCTAACTTAATAAATGTTTCGAATAGTTAGCGGCTCATTCAGTTCATGTATTCCTTGGCGTATGTGTTCTTTTAATACTTCCCTATCATGTGGTAAACCATTTGAATAAATATTTTGTTTTAGGGCACCTCGAAGAAAAAAGGCAAGGGGTGTAAGGTTAGGATTGGGTCAAATCTTCCTCTGAACAGGACAGCCGTCCTGTTGCCAAACATTTTGGAAACAATACTTGAGAACCAGAAGTATCATTTACAGCCTTGTTCAGACAATGGTGAAAGGTAGATAGGAAGATTTGATCCATTATCCTGCTAGACCACCTAACCTTACGCCCTTTGACTTTTTTCCTAAAACAAAAGGTTTATTCAAATGATCTGCCACATGATATTAAAAGAACGCATAGGAGAGGAAATAAACTATTCATAAAGTGTGTAGAGTAAAAGTCAAAATTGAAATGTTGATTTTAAAACTTGTATTAGGACTCTCTTTTAGGTTATAAACAGATTTATTTTTATAAAAAAAATTTTGCAAAATACTAAATAATGGTATTTCTCTCTTGAGTATTTTCATGTTTTTTTAATTTATGAGCACCCTGTATATCTGATCTAAGACGTTTCTATGATAGTCTCATTTTTTCGAAAAGCAGAAATTTTTATGAAGAGTGACATTTTTCGTTAAAGTCAAAAACAAAAAACTTTCTCCTCCTGTCAACTCTATCCGTGGACACACTGTATAGTACAAAATGTTCCAATATTCTGTGTACAAAACTACCATACATTCTTGGAATCAAAATAAACTTAAAATATAATATCATAATGCTACAATGAGCTTAACTTAAAAATTGGAGAATACACAAAGTTATTTTTTCAAATTAACAATTTGTAGAAATTATATGAGTTTGATTTATTTTTCTTTTTCTCTATCTCTAATTTCGGTACAGAAGTATAGTGTTTTTTTTTGTATTTTTACTATATTGGAAAAGTATTTAGGCTATCAATTCTTCTATAATTCCTATCAATGAAGTCATATGTATGTTCTCCGATCCAAACATCTAGGTATTTTTCTGGAATTCCTGGAATTGAGGGAAGGGTTGCAAAAGGCTAGGCCTCATTGGGCGCCTTGTACCTCCTCCCATTAGGAGATCAATCCACCTGAGCTGCCAACCAACCTAATAAGGAGAAAAAGGTGGTGACGTTGCTCAGGGGGATCTTTCTAATGCAGGCCACAGAAGACCATTGTTCTCCCAACACGGATTCTCTTATTGACGACCTACAAAAAGGTGTTTCGCACTTCCTCATCTAATAGAGGTGCTTCCTTAGTCTACAATGTTCAGTTTGAATACCTGTCACCAGACGAATATTTGTCCTAGAAATAGCCAGGTACTTTTTGGCTGTATCCTTGCAGGGGTACTCCAGGAACTTAGCAAACTGACAGCCATTTATTTCATCTCAACGTTTCCTAAACTCTTTGTGGGTGTCCTCTTTGATAATATCAACAAATGCTGATAACGGAAGCATATTGGAGGGACCAGGTTCAAAAATATTGAGACCCGATGCACTTCCAGCCAACTTGTCAGCTACTTTATTGCCATTGCACCGGTCGTGTCACCCAGCATACAGAATGCTACCAGTGCCTAATGGCATTCCCATGCTGATCTAGTTGTTATCTTATGATTACGTAAGATCAACCAACTTTTCTTAATTACATACTTTTAAACATCGCGTTAAGATTCAAGGTACTGTACTCTTCATGAGTTTTAATTGTTTCCATGTTTTTGAACATCCTGTATCAATTTACCAATTGATTTCGACGGTACTCCTGACACGGAATCCAAAAAAGCTAATATACTTCCATAAAATTTTGTGAATATCGCAGTGCATTGAATTTTAAACACTTTATAGCATTTATAACTATTGCATTAATAAATAAAACTTGTACGTTTTTTTTTAGAAAAGGCGTAGTAACTTCTAAAACCGTAAATAAGTAAATACTGTGTGGGTTTAGCGGAACCACAGAGACACGTTCATTATTCCCAACAATGCTGCTAAGGTTGTCTTTCCATTAATAGGATTTAAAATATTTAAATGAATCCACACAAATGGTAATTACATTTGCAAGTGTTGGCTTACAAAATCTGTTCCATTCAAATCCTCTGATATCGTATACAGCCAAAGTGGAACCGTGCAAAATTTAATTCGATTTTGCGGCTGGAGGCAGTAAATTGTGATCAGCCGGATCGTACTTAAATTTGTGAAACTAATTTCAGATGCACATTTGCCCAGTATTTTTCAGATAGGCGCTACATATATGAACACTAAATTAGATAACCCTTGAATGTAGGGCAAAGCAATGAGAGTTTATCACTTTTTTAGCAACAAAATGTACATCTCTCACCTTACTACATTTAAAAGCGTTATTTTATTTCAAATTTTATTTACATGTTTAATTTAAATTTTAGAAAATTTCAACTTCAATATAATAAATTGTTTTTCAGAAATCATCATGATTATGAATTTCAAAAAACATCAACAGTATTTTGGAAAGTTACTAATTCATTGGGCCGTAAAAGGAAATCGAAAGGTACTTTAGACCAGATCAGGTATACGGTACGTCTAATTCGAGGATGTGAAAAGGATAACCCCCATATTTTAAACAATATTCCATTTCTGATCTGGAATTCAAAAAAAAAAAAAAAAGGAATTTTACACTCTTTAGGATAGGATATCAGCTAAATGACTTCTACAGATGTTGTTATTGACCTACAAAGATTGGTCTTAAGATTCCACCATGAAGATAATTTTCAAGATCATTTTAAGCTTAACTTTATATATATATATATATATATATATATATATATATATATATATATATATATATATATATATATATATCAGCGCTACAGGCCTAGTGGCCCTTGGCTACGAGTTCTTTCACTCTTCTTTCCTCCTATCTCTCCTATTTTTTTTTGACTTCTTCTAACCATTTCTTTCTAGGTCGTCCTCTTCTTCTTCTCCCTCCTTCTCCTCTCATTAATATTTTTTTTACCCATCTGTTCTCAGACATTCTGGCTATATAACCCAGCCATCTGGCTCTTTGCATTTTCACAACCTGTACAATATTTGGTTCTTTGAATCTCTTCTAATTCTTGATTTGTCCGTCTTCTAAATTCACCATTCTCTTTTACTCCTCCATAGATTTTCCTTAGAATTTTACGCTCTCATATTTCAAGTTTCATTTCTTCCTTTTTGTTCATTGTCCATGTTTCACAAGCGTAGGTAACTGTGGGTCTTATTACTGTTTCATACATTCTTATCTTTGTAGCTCTTTGTATATGTTTTACCTTTAAAATCCGTGATAACCCTCCTGCAGCCTTACTTCCTTTTGCTAATCGTTTTTCTATCTCTTTTTCTTCTTCTCCTTTTCATGTTAGTGTTACTCCTAAATATTCCATTTGTTGTACTTTTTCTATTATGTACTTTTTATTCCTATACAATTTATGGCCAAGTTAGTAGTTCCATTTCCGTTACTATCGTTCATTACCATATATTTAGTTTTCTTTTCGTTAATACATAACCCATATTCTTTTGCTTTTTTTTCTAGTAATCTAAATATATTCACTATTTCTTTTTTGGACCTCGCCATTAGAACTACGTCATCGGCATAAGCCAAACACTGGTGTCTATTAGCAAAAATCAAGCCTCTTGTCCTTATACCACTTTCCCTCAGTATCATTTCCTGAACTAGGTTGAAAAGAACTGTGGACAACGGGTCACCTTGTCGCAGGCCCCTCTTTCCTATGAATTCCTCACATTTCTCACCTTCCATTGTTACTTTTTTCTTGGTTACCGTAATAGTCATTTCCACCAATTTCCTCAATTTGCTTGGAATCCCCAATTTTATCGATGTCTCATACAGGCTTTTCCTTCTAATTGTGTCATATGCCTGTTTATAATCTATGAATAACATATGCAAACTTAGATTATGCTCGTAAGTATCCTGCTGCAGCTGCTTCATAATAAAGATTTGATCTACAGTCGATCTGTCAGCTTTAAATCCCCCTTGGTACTCTCCCACATGTTCGTTGTGGTACTTGTTCAGTCGATCTTTTACTATTCTCTCTAACACTTTGTATGTCACGTCTAAGATTGCTATGCCTCGGTAATTATTGCAATCTTCCTTCGGTCCTGCCTTGTGTATGGGTATGATGAGCGCTTTGTACCAGTCTGCTGGTAGTCTTTCTTCACTCCAAATCTTATCTATCAGTTGCCATATTCTTGTAATCAGTTCTTCTCCTCCATGCTTCAGAATTTCTGCTGGTATATTATTTTCTCCCGCACTCTTATTATTTCCCAGTTGTTTTATGTTTTCTTTCACCTCATCTCTAGTTGGTGTCTCTACCATTTCATTATCTTCCTGTTCCTCTCTTCCCATAGTGTCTTCGATCTCTTCTTCCCTTTCATTTAATAATTCTTTAAAATACTGTGCAAATCTGTTTAACTTTCCCTTCTTTTCGCCTATAAGCAGTCCTTCTTTATCTTTCAGATAATGAGGTCGCCTCAAATTTTGTCCTTTACTTTTCTTTACTTCCTGATAGAAATTTCAACTCTTTCTCTAAATGGTCTAGTTTCTTTTGTTTACATTTCTTCTTTGCTTCCTTTCTTGCTTGTTCGTAGTTTTTCCTATTATCTTCACTCTGTACCTCCATTAATCTTATTCTTGCTTTATTTCTGTGTTCCAGACTATGCCTGCATAGTCTGTCTCCATTCTTCTTCTACAAGTTCCTGCTGAGGTGTCTCTGCAAGCATTTTCCTCATTTCATGTTCAAACTGCACTGCCATATTCACGTCTTCTAATTTCCTTACGTCGTCGTTTTCCGCTTATTCCTTTCTCTAATGTTATTTTTAGACGGCCATTCTTGTTTCATTGTTGCTACCACTAATATGTGATCACTTTCTGCATCAGCTCCTCTGAAGCTTCTCACATCGGTCACTAATCTTCTATGTCTTCCCTCAAGAAGTACGTGGTCTATTTGATTTTTTGTTTTTCCATCGGGGGATACCCATGTTTCCTTATTACTTACTTTAATTTTTAAAATTACTTTTTATTCTTGGACCATATATTTTATTTCGAGAGATTTTGGATTTATTGGGAACAAGGTTCGTTTCTTTTATACCACAAAAATTAAAATCTTCGATTATTAAGAATAACGTTACGTTCCGTTCCTGATTAGGAACTTTATCAAAATTTTATTCAAACGAGGTTATGAATATGTTATTTGAATAAAAAATTCCTAATCAGGAACGAAACGTAATGTTATTCTTAATAATCAAAGATTTTAATTTTTGTGGTATGAAAGAATGGAACCTTGTTCCCAATAAATCCAAAACCTCTTTAATTTTTATGTAGGAGCTCTCATTTCTGGCCTCGGATTCCGAAGGAGCGGGAAATTTTACGTTCAGAAACGATTTTATCCATGGATCATTCTGAAGGTTATCTTCCTCTGGAACATAAGCAGATCTCATCTGAATGGGGTGAATTTTCCGCCGTTTCAGAATCCAAGAACAGAAATGTAAGCCACTTCGTAAAAACGAAAGTCGACCTTAGAATGACCTATGATTGGAAAAACCTTTAAGGTCGAATCCGAGATCACTAGATGATGATCCCTGACAATATCGAGAGGATATTTACTAAATATTCCGTTATTCTAATGAAATACCAAAGAAAATCTACAGTGAAATTTGACTTTCAGATGAGCTAAACCCAGCTTTGACCATGGTTCAAACCGCATCTAAACATAAAATAGTTACTTCTCTCAAAATCCGGCATGAAAAATTTGATATCGTTTGAAATATGGACGTTGACCTTCAAATAACCTTGATTCTAACGGAGAAGGGTTAAGTGGAATTCAGATTCTAATTCAGCGTAGTACAGCGTTCAATTCAGTTTCATTTTGCAGCCATGCGTGTGGTGTTCGAGAGTTATAAACTTATTAAGTATGGTATTGTCTTTATCGAGGCATTACTGAAAATGAAAAATGGTAAAATATTCTACGCCAGTGTTATCTTTTTAGAAGTTCGTAATTTAGGAGCTGAGTGCTTTTATTTCACTGATAAATTATATCAAACAAAATATATGTTACTTAACAATTTTTTTTCTCTAATTAGGGGTAACAGAATTATGATAGCAAACAAGTTTTGAATATGTGACAACGTCGCTCATATGTCATATCAGGATTGTCAGGTGTTTGTACATAATAATTATCTCGGTTCAACAAATCGGTCTTTTTTAATTTTCTTTTTGTTGTATTATCCTCGTTCTCTAAACCCATTGAATCAAATAACCGTTCTCCCAAGGGTGTTCGCAAATCTTTGCTGTTTCTTTCTGTTGTTTTATATAAAAAGAAGAAGAAGAAGTACGTAACAATAAAAAAAATCATTTAATATATCTATGGATGCAGATAAACAAATTTTAAACTGTCAAACTTGACTTATTTTTAATACATTTGCAATATTTGAGAACGAAAACAGAACGTTTCTCGAAACGTTAAAAGGGGCAAGGGTTTATTCAATTAATCTTTATTTTTTCAGAAATGTGGCAAATACCCAGTTAAACTAAAAAAAACTATAATTATGCCGCAAATAAAAAGCTTCAGAGAATAATACAATACTACTAAAAATATTTTAAGGTTAACACAAGCAAGTGATAGATTACAGTGTTGTCGTACGTTACAGTATGTTGCAGTTTTAAGTATTTTCTGGGAAACTGCAATTGTTTACTTCGTCAATACTGATACAAAAAACAAATTACAAACAATTTACGTTATAGGAACTTTCATTTTATTCATGTATTTGTTTAAGACATTTTTTGTTGTTTTTGGTCAGATATACCCTTAGTATTGGTATTTATATTCCGGACAGCATGTATAATCGTTATAACCGATAGCAACAACTGATGCAATATTTGCCAATTTTTAACTAATTACCCTGTCGTTTCAAAGCTATTTAGTTTATTGCAGTTTTTGATATCAAAGTAAGACTGGAATGCTGCCAGCACCGAAAGCCGCACAAAAAATATCAAACGGCAATATTCCACTTTGCAGAGAACTAGAAAAATGCAGGGCTAGACGAAAAAAGTTATAAATGGCACCTCATGGAGACATATAAAACGGTATGGCGATATACCAATAATAAATGAGATATATCATCCGGCTCCCGTAAAAATCTTAAGCTTTACCAGGATTTACGATTCGCCATTCACTGATGCTGCCATTTTATAAAAAGAAAACTATGTATTTCCTAAATACTTATGACAAATGTGTGTCCAGCGGAGATCGTTTTTCTTACATACGGTTTCCTTTTATATCTATAGGAAGTTATAAAATTTTCACAATGTCGTGTATAACGTGTAAAACTACAATGCATAAATGCAATACAAAAAAACAATGCAATATTTCTTGATCAAACAGAGCGTTTAAATTAATTTTACAAAAGAAAACAAGCATTATCGCGAAAACAAATATATTAAACAATTGAATATGTTTACTTTTTTTACCTAACATCATAACAAATGGTTTTTTTTTTTCATTTGAAACTGTTTAAAAAATGGGACAAAAACCCCTTTTTCTTCCGGCAAATCAGCGCCTATAATAGCAATCGGCTTCGAACTGTACGGCCACTTCCCCAAAATCAATTCAGCTCTTGTGGAAAGGGGTGTTTCTCCTACCATCTATAGTTGGATACCAAATATGCTGACTAAAAGAGCCATACAAACCACCTGTCGGATGCCTCCGTAAGAAGATTTGTTACAAGGTACTACCCGCAGGGAGGTGTTCTATTACCACTGTTATGGAACTTGGTTTAGGATAGTCTCCTGTGCCACCTCAGGTCGGAAATTGGTACCTATCTCATCGCTTCCGCCGATGATCTTATTATGCTGATTAGTGGAAATCTTGAAAGCATCCTAAGCACTACGTTAAGCTTCGAATTAAATGTGAAATAACATGGAATCTTCATTTGGAGAGAGGATTAAAAAAAGCGTGCATATCCTATGAACAGTGCTGCAGGACTGGTGGTAAAACTTGGGGAATGAAACCAAAGGTGGTCATGTGGATATACACTGCTATTTGAGACCAATGTTAGCCTATGCACCGACACGATCGGTGCAATGGCAATAAAGTGGCTGCCAAGCTGGCTAGGCGTGCATCGGGTCTCAATATTTTTGAACCTGGTGCCTCCAGTATGCTTTCGTTGTTAGCATTTTTTGAAATTATCAAAGAGGACACTCACAAAGAGTTTAAGAAATGGGATAAAACAAAAAACTGTCAATTTTCTAAGGAGTACCTAGAGTACCCCTGCAAGGATACAGTCAAAAAGTACCTGGCTATGTCTAGGACAAATCTTCGCCTGGTGACAGGTATTCAAACTGAACACTGTTGGCTAAGAAAGCATCTCTATTACATGAAAAAGTGTGATCTTTGTGGAGGGTGCGAACACTCTGTGAATGCACTGCCATCTAGTCAGTAAGAGAATCCGTGTTGGCAAAACTATGGCCTCCTATGGCCTACATTAGAGAGACCCCGTCATCACCTTTTTCTCCTTATCAGATTGGCTGGCGGCTCAGATGGATTAACCTCCTAATGGAGAGGTATGGAGCCAATGGAGCCTAAGTATTGTAGTTTTTTTGCTACCCATCCCCACAATTCCTGGCGTTGATAATTGTAGAAGCTATTAAAATAGACATTGGTATTAATAACAATACCTAATAAATATCTGATAATCCGCTGCAGAATTTTAAATTAATTCTTTATTGTCTACCAAAACAACATTTTTATTCATTACAGGTCCGTTAGAACCAACAACAAAACACCATCACGCAATGTTCTTCTGCTATTCAGTTCAAGCAGTTATTTCAAATTTTTAAATTTCATGTGATTCATTTTATTAAAGAAAACCTGCAATAAAACATACCACTGAAAGTATCTACTTGCAACAAATAAAATCTAAAAGTGATCATAACATTAAAATATATTTGTTGCGAAACATAATAAATTAATTTCTGCCGATGGTTAGACAATTTTGATTGTACGAAAAGTAAAATTATTTCGTTACTACAACTGGCAAGACAAATATGGCATTGTTGTGTTGATGATGTGCTTTTACTCACACCTAAATCAACTGCTAAGGCTCTCATAGTGGAATGCGAGTTTTCATGACGGGTCAAAAGGGCTTGTAGCTGCACATCTTCATCTAGAATACTTGGTCCACCAGATCTGGGCAGAAACTTTGCTTCAGTTCGGCTTACAGTGGATCGATTTATTGGTGGACGATTCGGATGTGTTTAATTAAACAAAACACAAACTTCCTCATGAATTCGAATTCTATCACCATACCCGATCATCATGAGAATTTCAATCCGTTCCGTTTCACATAGATTCATGATTTTACAAAACGAAAACAATTTAATTAATTAAAAAATGCTTAATACTTCAGGATAGAACCAGTTAAAATAGATTCACTCGTTCAATCTTATCAAACTGTTTAAAATTGATTGCCTGTATAAACTGCACGAGCACGTTCTACAGATGGATACAATTAAAAAAGCATCAAAGAAATTATGACAAAAACTTTGGTATGTGTAAATAATTTGGGTATTGTTGCCCACTCTGTAACAATTCAGCTAGGGTAATCCGGAAATTGGAAAAAAATGTGGTGTTCCATTTAAAAAAATGGAACGTGATTACGTGAAGGTAGGTCATCCTGTATATTAAATTATTATTTGAGAAAAAGTAAATTAAAATAAAAAATTGACCTATTTTGGGAATTTTCCATAATGTATTTTATTTACCTAATAGTGAATTTGTGCGTGACTTTAGGGCCGCACTGTATATTGCAATAATATAGTTTCTAGTCTGGTACAAATCCATCTTCCAAACTTACAAAATATATAGAAATAAGTAATATCATGTGTACAGTAATGGAGAATGACAGTTGAAAATTTATTTATACAAACTCTCAAGAATATTTTATGACATAAACATTCATAAAGATCTTCGAAAAAACAGAGAAGGTATATTTATGTATGAATCATTTACTGCATAGTGACTACCAAACTAAGCTCCATTCCTTTTCAGGGATCTAGCCAAGTAAGAACCAGTATCTGTGGATAAGGCGATATGTGTTTCTCCTGTTTTAAGCACCATGACCTATGTTAATAGAACTGAAAACCTCATTAACTATTAAGTAACTGTATTTACTATTCAGTAGGATATCATTCAATGCACAAAAAAGGGAAGTAATTAACAATAACAATTTTATGCAAAATGTTGTAAAAACAATGATTTAAACAGCTAAGTAGATAAATATAAATCATGTGAAAATAATTATTTCTGAAAATAGAAGGCAGCAGCTGTTCAATAGAAAGTATTTTTATTGACTTAATGGATAGGTACAGGTTGAGTTAAGTTTAAATAGTCAAAACTTCAGGAAATAAATTCCTTACAAAATTTCAAGTAAAACATGTAAATATAACATACCTTTTATCTCGCTCTCCAACAGATATACAGGGTGATCAAGTTCAAGAAAAAAAAAAATAGCTACCGCAGTCAGTATTTGATGATTCTACTATGACATTAGGCAGTAGTTGTTTGAAAGCCAGCCTGCCTGCCTTTGTATTTGATTGGACTAAAATCTCATATTTATAATTTTTTTAGAATTCTTAACAATATCTTTTAGACACTTTAAATTACTTATTTAAAAAAATAAAGTTGTTTGCCTTCAGTCATTATTTAATATTTTTTTAAAATTGAGTATTCTCCATATAAAATTAAGGGATTAATGGCATTTTTAATTTTGTAAACAATGATATCTTTTTGAACATTTTCAAAAGTTTTCGCTTGTTTCATCAAGTTGAACCTATTTTAGATAAAGGGTAACATTTTCTTGGTTTGTTATTGAACGAATATTTGTAGAAATATTCTGTTTCCTCATAAATTAGCAGCTTTTCTACTTAATTAATAAGTACGGAAGAAAATTTTCAAATGTAAATATTTTCGCTATGTTATCAGTATACCATTAGATGAGAGAATATGACATAAGGAATTAGAAAAACCTAGGTTGCCTACTTGCTCCTCAGTACAACTATGAAGTTGCCAGGTATAAACAAGCGTTATTAATATACTCTCATCAGTTATTTAATGATTTTAGCTAGGCAATCCATTCGCAATTTACCAATCTAAGTAAGTAAGTAAGTAAGTAAGTTTATTTAAATAGAAAATACCTAATGTATACACAAATACATATTATTCATTTATATTGCAGTAGTAGGTACTATACAACCAACGGCCATACATTGCTAGGAAAAAGAAGGAAAAATACATGACATACAACACACAATTTGACCGTAAACCAAAAGTATATCAACACTGAAAAAAAGGCCAGTAACTTTACAAATATACTTTGTAAAAATATCCTTATAATTGTCTTAAAATGATTCTAAAAATGATGATGATATTACACTGACGCTTGTAATTTTACACGAAAACTGCCAATATACAACAAAACCGTAAACTTCACATGTAATTATAATGTAATATGTACATTTATAGAATATATTGTAATACATTTACAATTAGCAATGTGAAATCCACTTTTACATTGTAAAATTACTGAACATACCAAATTTACTATATAATTGATTGTAAAAATATGCTTAATTTGTGTGTGAAGATACTACTAATTTTAAAACTCTGCCATTAACCGTTGAGAGCGTTGGGTGGTGACGCCTTCATTATTTCTTGCTTCATTTCGATGAATGCAGCGTGTACCTAAGACCTAGGTACTTACATAATTAATTTAGTGAGTAGTGACTAGCAATATAATCATATCTAGAGTAATCAGTGAGTGTTTTTAGTACTATAAATAGTTTTGTCTAGTGCTGGTTGTAACATAACCTAAATAAAGCATGCTTTACTTCGACAAATGCAGCGTGTACCTAGGACTTAAGTACTTACATAATTAATTTAGTGAGTAGTGACTAGCAAAATAATCAAATCTAGAGTGACTAATGAGTGCTTTTATTACAATAAGTAGTTTTGTCTTGTGTTGCTTATAACATAACCTATATGAGATAACGTAATTAGGTATGTATTTGATACAGAATTATTGAAGCAAAGGAAGAATGGTATTTTTGCATCTACAAAAATCAGATACCAACTGTAGATTGAACTCTGTTCATCTTACATATAAACAATATATTATTTTCAACGTTAGAATTATATTTAAATTGTAGGTACCTATATTACACATTAGATCTCGTTTGAATATTATAAAATATTTATTTTTTTTTTGTTTACATATACAAGAAACTTTATTATTTAATATGTACAATATATAGATTTACTTTGTTATATATGTTTTGTATAACGTTAAGTGTCCTGTTTTGTAAAAATGGCCTAAATGTACAGGTACCAAATTAAATAAAAAATATCGAAAGACCTTAATATTTTATTTTTCATAATCTAACTATATTTATTCTAACATTATAAACTCTTATTCTAAATTGCATAACATACTAGAAAAAATAGTAAAATTATTGTTGGAGCTGTGAAACCAGAATTTTTGTAGTCGACAATAATATGAACCATTACCTACGTTTTTACTAATCTATCAAAAAGTAAAATATATTCGTTATATTCGTAGCGTACCACTTAGGTGTATCTACATGTTTTTCTAAATTCAAAAAATTAAGCAAAATAAGGTATTTAATTTATTGAAGATATAATAGGTATAGCTGTAACTACGGATTAGCTAACTGAGCTGAACTTATATAATCGGTTAGGAATAGTACGATTGTGTAAATGATTTTCACACAATTTGTGCAAAAATGTTTGATAGAACGAATATTTAGTTTAGAAGATTTTTCTTTTAAAATAACATCCTGATGAAGTGAAACACTGTTAGAAATTTCGTGTGTTATAAACATGATGTCATTAAAGTAACTGTCTTAAAATTGACTGTAGGGGTTTCGATAATTTTAGGAGGTTTCTTTTATTTGCGGAAAAGATAGAGAAAACAATAGTCCAAGTGTCACGGAAAAAGTTTTTGAGAAAAGTTGAATGACGAAAATTTCATTTCAATATCTTGATTCGCTTTGATACAGTACATTTGTTAATTTTAGGCTTTTTTTTTGGAAGGTATTCTATATTTTTTTATTTCTGAAAATATTTGTACTCTCTTTTTGTGTAGAATCTAGTGGCTTACACAAACTTCTAAAAAAAATAATAACATCATATATATTTTTTGATATGAAGTTTTGTACTTGATACGTAGGTATGCATAAAAATATTTTTAAGTTATAAATATATTAGCAAATTATTTTTGTAAATAAATATTACGAAAATATTCACGTAAGATGAAATAAATTACAAGTTGAATAAAAATAAATTAAAACACATATGTTTTATTAAAAAAATATGAAAGTTTGTTATAACGGAAAACTAGAAGTGATACAAAAGCGTAAGCCGCTAAATATTTTTATAAGTAGAAAAGTTTCACAGATATCATAGAAAACGAGCAAAATTGAAAAACATCACATAGGTATTTTTTAAACAAATCGAAATGTAATTTTCGCAATTCAACTTTTCTCGAAAATTGAGTCCGAAACATCTGCTTAACTTTTTTCTGTCTTTTACGAAAATAGGAGAAACCTTCTATAGGTACCTAAGTATCCAAACTGGACCATCCTGTACAATAAATAAAAATTACATTGTAGTTATAGTGAAAAATGTTTTATTACAATGTAATTATACAATTGATTGTAAAGTTACTTTGTACTTTTATAAGTAATTATGTAAGTTACATTGTAAAAATTTTTGAATTGTAAAATTACAAAGTAATATTACAGTTACTAAACGGAAAATTACATTGTAAAATAAATTTACAATGCAATTGTACATTTTAATTGTAAAATCACAATCTATAAGAAAATCACAGCAATAATGAAGGGTAAATAAATTGCCATCTATTTTTACTGTAATTATTTTTTACAGTGAATATATATATATATATATATATATATATATATATATATATATATATATATATATATATATATATATATCTTAAGTTATTCATTTAATAGTAATTACACAGAAAAAAAGAGAATAAAATTATTTAAGAAAATCACAAAGGTTGCGTTTAAAGAGATTTACAGATATACACTTTTTTATATCTTCTGGAAGAGAATTATACGCCTTAAAACCTTTATAAAATAATGTTTTCTGTGCGTTTGAAGTGTTTGTTCTTGACAAATTTAAACAATCTGCATTTCTAGTACCAAATGAGTCGAAATATGAAGGCAATTGCTTATTGATAATTTTGTGTATAAAAATTAATGCAAAATATTTCAGTTTTATTTTCAGTCTTATTTCCACTGACATCCATTGCAATGTATCAAGTGTCAAATAACTATGTGTGTACCTGTTACAACGTAATATAATTCTCATCCCACGGTTCTGCAAAACTTGTAACTGACTCTTCATATTATTGTCCAATAAATACAAGATACTGGAACAATGTTCAAAATGTGGTTGAACAATTGATCTGTATACGGTAATATTCATCATAATCGATAGGCATCTTGATATTCTTGAAAAAGTATAGTTTTTTTAATATCTTATTTTTTATGTATATAAAGTGTTTTTTGAAGTTTAAAGTATTATTCAAGTAAAATCCTTTAAGAATGTTTAAATTAATTTTAGAATATTTATATTTAGTTGTAAAAATCATTACTTTAGTTTTTTGGATATTTAGTTTTAATTTATTACTACTTCAGCATTAATTTTATCTACAACTGCATACAGATCAGTGTCTACCGTGGCAATCAGGGTATCATCAGCAAAAAGGTGTACAAAATCTGACTTAGTATAATTCACAATGTCATTTAAATATATTATAAATAAAATGGGTCCTAGAACAGTACCCTGTGGGATTCCAAAGTTGTTAACAATATGTTCAGAAAAAAGTATTATCTAACATACTTATGTATTTCTAATTCCGGATCTTAGACTGATACCTTAAATATTGTTAAATCTACATAAAAGCGCACACATATAATATAAACTTTAATTAGTAATTCCCTGAACTGGATAGTTTTCCTGAGGGTAATCAAATTTAGTATTACGATTTCCTAGTCGCTTAAATGATTTTTGATGACCAACTGTTTAACCGGATATTAAAAGTTTGTGTTTACGAGAATAACTTTAGTCGGCGAATCCACAACTTGAACTAACGCAGATTATTCTGGTAATCGCCCTGCTAATTACATTTTGCATCAAACTTGAAACCTTCAAAGAAATTATTACTCGTATTGCTGCAGAACTATTTAAATGCAAACTAAGTTCCATATGCAATTCGCGTAGTGATGAGAATATATTATTACTGTAGGCAAAATTGTGCTAAAATTAGATGAGCATATCTCAGAGATAACATAATATACATGAGATGAAGGGTATTTTAATTAAATATCAAGGAAGTTCTAATATCAGTTACATTGCCAAGTTCCAAAATTAATTTTGTTATGGTCGACTTGATGTCGTTTCATTCATCTAACTTGGTATTGTGAAGTTATTACAAAAGATATTCCTGTTCTAAAACACCAATCAAAAATGTATACTCTCTTCGGACCCATCATTGATGATACCTCTGGCAAAATATTTTATTATATATACTCTGGCGTTCAAAACGCAGCAGCTCCATAGTTATCATATATGATACCTTTTCAGATACGCGCAGAAACATCGGCGTTCGCCTGCTCCCACTTAACTTGTCGTGACATAATATTACATTTGCAGTAAACCTAACCTATGTGACAAGGGAATTTTAAAATATGGATAAATATTCAAAGAAACGTAAGTAATACTGTATACGTTTTACTAATAGCTTGCTAGTGAATATATTTGTTGCTGTATTAAGTGGTATTATAATTTGCATTTTATTAGTGCTCTAGACAATGATCTTTTTCTCAAGGTATCATATATGATATCTTGGGTCTCTATCACTACCTAATTATTATATTTATTTTTGTACTGGATTACAGGGTTTCTAACTCAGAAGGAGCTTGAAGATATAGCTGAAAATTTGAACTTGGATGATTCGGACATAGAGGTAGATTTAATTCCAAATTACGACGAAGATGATGACGAAGAAGATCTTTTGGGGGAATTTCCACTCTCAGACGATGCCGATGCTGATCCCAAAAATGATTTGAAAATATACCGGATAAGAAATTTGCATCCTCGAGTGTCAAAACATTTACCGAATTTTAAAAACAAAGAACAAAAATGCAGATCAAAGTGCAGAAATCCTGGGTGCAAAAAATTAACATTTATTTGTTGCACCGCATGCAAAATTTTTGTTTGCTGCTCAACGGAAAAAAATTGATTTGTTGAATTCCACAAAAAGTAGTTAGATGTAACTTTTTTTGTTGTTTATGTTTATGATTAGTAAATAAAATATTTTTGAAAAATACTGTATTTGATAGTGATATAGACCCAAAGTATCAGATACGATACCTAATTTTTTGCAAAAACCAAAGATCTAAGAATTTTTTTATTTTTTATTTTCTGCTCCTTAGGACCCATATAGTGATAAAAATGGACAGGATTGTAAAAATTTTGTCTTATATTATGCTTGGGTCCGAAGAGGCTATACAGTTTTACACGAAATTTACACTATTTTTGGTCCACACCGCCAAAAATTTTGAGTACAATTTTACTCAAAATCAACACAAATGGTTGCCAAAACAAGTCCACATCCGATTGTGTTGAAACAATAACACAATTCATTGAGTAATAAATCTTTTAAGGATAACACTGAACAATTTTTGAGTTAGTGTACATTTGACCAAATAACTAACATTCCAGATTTTACCCTTTAAGATTCTTGTAATAGTCGAGGCAATGAAGCACTAAAAAGGCCAAAGATAGGAAATCTTTTAGGATAGGACGTATCGGAATGCGGTTTTTTGCATTCGCTTGCAAAAATTATTTATATCATTCGTACCTACTTTGTACCTATTATAAACCGGAAGTTGCATTGCTGCAGCCAAAAATGCATCTTTTGAGAGGCCTTTTGGCAAATTTAATAACTTCGTAAATAAGAGTCAGAATTGGCTCAAGTCGGGTACCCGCGGGTTTTCGAGGTCGCTGATCACGATTATGATGTTCAAATTGACCCCCCCCCCCCCCAACACCTGGAGCTCAGGAACGCCGACGAACGTTATCTCCGGGGACTATCCCGAACTTTATGCAAGAGAGGAGAGAAGCTAGATGGGCACCCGGGGATTTTTTGGGTCGCTGAATTCGAATATACCATCGGCGAACACCACATGGACACTTGGTGGGCCCCAACCTGGACGCGGACGTCATCTTCGAGAATTTTTCTGGCTTTTTGTGTGCGCTGAATCCGAATTTTATGTTGAAAACGACTACCCGAACACCTGGTGCACCCTAACCTGGCCCTGAACGTCATCCCCGAGGGTTTTCCAGAGATAATTGAAAAAAACGACCCGAAAATCGTTACGGGGGGTTTTTTGGCTCCCTGAAATCAAATATGACACCGGCCAACACCCCACGGACACCTGGTGCACCCTAACCTGGCTCTGAACGTCATCCCCGAGGGATTTCCAGACACAATTGAAAAAGGCGTCCTATCCTAAAAGATTTCCTATCATAATGCTTCATTGCCTCGACTATAAATATTTTTACACTTTCAACATTTCTAGAAATAAATCGCGTAAAATTTTACACCATACTATTTTACTACTTCCAAAGTAGTAGCGTATGGAGTCGATTTCTTGTTGATATTCATTTCGTCAGTTTATTCCAATTAGGTATGACAAAAGAACCTAAAATCATCAAGTAATTGTAAAAACACACAGTTGTAAGAGAACAGTAGTTCCTTGAAAGGGACACCTATATAAGTAAAAAGATGTATAAACAGGAATAAATTGGTGTACGTCTGGGATAAATGTCAAGCAGTTTTAATGGAAGCTAAAAAACGAATTTCCAGCCCTAACTAATTTAACTTTTTCGGACTTTTTACTTAATTAAAGGAGTCCCTGAAAAAGTTGAATGGTATTGAAAATTCACAGAAAATATAATTGTATATTACTGCCCCCAGCACACTGTGAGGGAATGAATGTTATCTTCAACAAATTCCCACGTGAACTTTTCATTTTTGTCCTTATTTGGGTTCTAAATTATACTATCCATACTAAATATTTTCATGAACTTCTATTCATATTTCTGTTTTACAACATTTTTTTATAGAATCTAATTCTGAATTAAAATATTTAGATGACGCAGAAGTTCAAAGCAATTTTGATTTCTACAACGGAAAAGATCTAATCTGTATTTAATTAAGTATAACATACTTAAAATGTTAAACTTCATTCAAGCTTATATGTATTAATTTAGTAATAAAGTATATTTGATATAAATATTTACGTTTTGTTGACATCCAAGTATTCTTATACTTAATGCACTATTTTTCTTTCTTAAAATGACACTAAATTTAAGATTTATTTAAAGACGCCGTATTTCTCGCCGTAAAATGATCAAATTTAACTATTTTAATGAGAACAATACAGGCTGTTTAAAAAAACCGAACCATTCGCAAATAATCCTCAAAATTCATGGATTTAAAAATTTCTTTTTCTAAAACTCTTCGCAATAGTCTGCAGAAAAACTATACTAATGAAAATATCCGGTGTCCACCATCCCAAAGAAAGTTCAAGTCGGCGATAGCCGACTTGCCACCTTTCTAGTAACTTTTAAAAAGCGTTTGTAAAACACATATTATTTTGCTATTCTAACCCAACATTTTAACAATTATTATCACATACTTCACAAACTGAACACTTTTATATGCATAAACTATGTAAGTTTATATTACGTAAACATTTACATATACAGTTAAATTTAAAAAGAATACGTATTTTGAACGATTTCTATAACTAAAAATTGGTTGGCTAGGTTACTGAGTTAGAAATGAACATTTTTTTATTGCTATTTTTGCGAAAGCTGTTATTATTTGATATTTTATTTTGAGTAAGTCATCTAAACCAAACTCACATTAGTGATTACTAATTGTCACATTTATTTTGACGTTTGCAAAAAACACTTATTTTATAATTTTATAAGGGCACTGCAACTCGTCTCCTAATTAATCAAACTACAGTATCGGATGTCACAACAGTGGTTTAAGACCTTTCCATATTCAGAACGTCCAGAATCTTCAGGACGGTGATAATGATTTGCGGTTGCATTTGGATAAACACAAACCATACACTTTACAAATACATTTTGTTCACCAATGAGGTAAATTCACTCGTGATGGAGTAAATAACTGTCACGCACGCCACGGCGGAAAGTAACTTTCAGCATCGGTTCAGTATCAACGTAGAAAACAACTTGACAGATCTACTGGCCGATGTTCCATTGGATATTAGGCGGAACATGTCCATTCAGCATGATTATGCCCCTGCCCATTTTAACCGTGTTGTGATCAATCATCTTAACAATCGCACAATTCTGGATTGGCCGAGGTAGTTTCCAAAATTGGCCACAAAGGTCACCAGATTTGAACCCCCTTGATTATTGCCTTTGGGGATGGTTTAAATCATTAGTATATGCAACAAAAGTGAACACAAGAGGGGCGCTATTCGATCAGATTGTCAATTGTGTGGCACTCATAAGATAAAATTACCGTGCACTTCAACAAACTACCCGTGCATTCCACAAACGAACAGGTGCATGCATCGAGGCTGACGGTGGTATATTTAAAAATTTAATTCATTAATTTCTGTTTATTAGACCTTTCATCAATGTTATAATTTATAATACCTACAGAATTAACGCTTTTCTGTACTGATACAACTCGGGTAAAAATATTTTCATTGCTATCTCAGTAACCATTGATATTCGACCATTTTTACTAGGTTTTTTGTTCACTTTTGCCATCTGAACACGTTTTTTGAATATTTGAGATTCCCCTTCAATCAGTCTGTATAATTGTTTTGCTTCAGTACCTTTAAATATTCACAGATAGCGTGAGATAACATTCCTGTTATTTACTAGGCTGTATATTATTCAGTTCTTAAATATAAAAAATTATTTCTGTTTGTAGAAAGCACTATTTCGAAAATATGTCCTCCTTAAACCAATAATCACGAGTACATCCAGAAAGTCCACATAAAAAGTTTATTAGTAATTTCACCTGTTTTGGAACAGCATGGTACAAACAACCATTTTTCGATTGTTTTCCACTTAAATGTAAATAAATTACTAAATCATAAATATAATACAGCTTCAGCTACTTAAGAGCAACAATTTTTAAGCTCAGACAAATAAATTGGCAATTGTGTTCCTACTCTCGCCATATCACACCTCGGTGTTTTGCCCAATCAGATATTTTATCATAACTGATTTTTGTTGTATCATAGCTTATATCATATGGATAACAAGAACGATTTTTCTTCCAAAGAAGCCCCAGTATCAGGAATCAACGCTTCCTTCACTGATTGCCAATGAAGATTTCGTCGCGCGATTGCATTAATTGTTTTATCAAGCAAACTGAGTGCTTCGAGGTGCAAACAGATTCCATCCATTGTACGTTAACTTCACACAATATGTATGTACAAGGCTGGATGGTAATTCCAAACTTGGTTTACCAATTAACTCAATCAGCGAAAAGTTCGCAGTCTGTTGTTTTGTTGTAGTGAAATTGTTGCCATTGTGTTAAATGCAGTGCAGCTATTTGGAAGCTCCCTGAATCCATCATATTTACTGCGAACAGCTTCTCTCGGTGTTGGCATTAGATAAGCTAAGAAGTATATAACTAATGGATTAAAGTTTACTGTGTTTCGATTCTCTACCAGTACGTAATATTTCAGATTTATCTCTGTAATATTACTTTCCAAAAAAAGGTACATGTCAAAGAATAACGTCCAATTTTTTGGTTCAAGATATAAAAATTTGTTTCTAATACAGACTTCAAATACATTTAAATTGCTTTTGCTATAGATGGTAGCAATATTATTTTGTTTTTTAACAATATATTTTGCAGCAAGAAATGAAAATGCTGTTTCCTTTCACATTAACGACCAAAAAAAAATAATTTTTAGCGAAAATTGGTATTATACTACTTATAAAAATTTTAAGCCGAATTAATTGAAATACCTCAAATTATTTTATAATTATTATTTAGGCATTCCACAGAAACACTATGCGATTCATTAATAGTTATTTTATGGATTAAGAGCGAAAAGTGATACATTATTGCTCGAGAGCAATAGTATCACTTTTTGCTCGTAATGCATACAGTTTTTATCTACAATCACCCATCAAAATAAAATTTTTCAATTATTAACTTTATTTCAATGGGAACATTATAACAAATAGAACAAAGGTAAGATATGCATTTGTTAACATTCTTAATTTGGATGCTGAAAGAACAGTATTTACAATCTTTAATAACAATTCCTGATCCAGAAGGCATATTAAAGTTATATTCTGATATGGTAAAATTTTCATCACTGCGATTGCTACATTCAACTTTCACTTCAACTGTATAATCACCTCCACCATGGACCAATAAAGTAGCCGATGTTCGGCGAAGGCATTGCCCTGTGTATAAATGACACTCTGATAGGTTAAGATAATTAGCAATATCGTTATTCATTGTTACCACTTGATTAAAACATTTATCTTTATTAAATTTTAAGAAAAATCGTGCTGGTGTGTTTTGTTTCTTGGTGTCAAAGTTACATTCCTCCTATAGAATCACAAATAGTTGATAAAATTATGTTGAATGTTATTTGTGAGAGTAAAAGTTCGACTTCTTCTTGTCTTTAAAATCTGAAATAGTGACTATCAAATTGGATTCTTTGACCTCAACATGAATTTGTCATTTAAATTTTTATCTTCCAGTAACGTATGTTAGTTTCGCTAGTTATTAATTTTTTTTTCAAACTCTAGACTAAATCTTCGATATTTTTTTTAACAAACACCAAAACCAAATTACAAAAAAATAACATATCGTATTCACGTCTTCCACACTACTACTATAAACCGAAAAATGTTAATTCAATTGATTGCTCTACCCAAAAGAAACGAAATTCTTTTTTCCATGAATATGTAAACGGTTTACCAATAGTGAAAAGCAATTTTCTTTGACGTTAACCTGATTACACCTTTGAATTCAATGGCTGAAATCAGGCTGTCACGTTTGTCCAGCTTAAATGATATTAAACGAGTTACGTCACGACCTGCCTATCACTCAGTCACAGTCAAATGGTAACGTTATAATTACTCTTTTTTTAGATTGTGTTGATTACACCGAAAGATGGTTTTTTAAATCGTATTTTCATATCGTTAAACAAATAACAGCTTAAGCCAACTTAATGTGAATTAGAGAAAATATTGCATTGTTTACAATTATGTATGGCTATTTTGCTGATGCATACTTGAGGATTTCGAAAATTACGGGAAGTGTATCAAATACAAACCGAAATTTGTCTTTCCTAAATGTATTGTCACAGGAAAAGGATTTTCTAATATACAGTATGCGACAAAAGTATGGAATAAATTCAATAAAAACGAAACAATTATTTTTTGGGAAAAATCCTCGAACAGGTCGATTTTTAATTTAAAAAATACATATTTTAGCGTAAAATGGGATTTTCAAATATCATTTGTTTTCGAGTAATGACGTCATCGATTTTTTTTTAAATAGCAACACCATATTTTTTTCCTTGATTTTGAAAGATCGTTTAATTCTCTATCAGACAGTACTAAAATTTTGCCCTCTTACATAGGAAAGTTTTCGAGTAAATGACGATTGAATGTTAGAAAACGTAAATTTCATCCATAAAAAAGTAACAATTCTGAGGTATGTAAAATAAAATACAATTGATTAAATTTTATACTTAAATTAAATGTTCGAATTGCCATCCACCAACTTCTTGACAATGTGCAAGTCTGTGAAGAAATTCTTCTTGCACATGATGAATGATTTCTGGGGTAAGTCTGCGTATTTCATCCCGAATGCGATTTTGAAGTTCTTTTAAATTACGTGGTTTATTAATGTACACTTTTGACTTCAAGTATCCCCATAAAAAATAGTCAAGAGGTGTAAGATCTGGCGATCTTGCAGGCCATTCTATCGGTTTGCGTCTGCCAATTCACCTCCCAGGAAAACAGTTGTCCAAATAATCTCGTACAGGGCGCGCATAGTGCGGAGGTGCACCGTCTTGCTGAAACCATATGGTATCGTCAGGAATGTCAGGGTCGTTATCGTTAGGAAAAATTACTGCAAGGGCTGGAACAAGATCATTTTCTAGAAACTCTAAATATCTTTGTCCTGTAAGGGTTCCTTCAAAGAAGAAAGGCCCTACTATTATGTCGTCAACTATTCCAGCCCACACATTTAATTTCTGAGGGTGTTGGGTATGTGTCTCTACCATCCAATGAGGATTTTCCCGACTCCAATAACTGCAAGTTTGACGGTTTACTGTACCATTCAGACAAAATGTGGCCTCATCTGAAAAAAGTATTTGCCGGTGTAAATTTCTATTTCCTTGACATAAATCCATTAGAATTTCGCAAAAGTGTAAGCGGCGATCGGGATCATCTTCATTGAGTTCCTGCACAAGTTGAATTTTATAGGGATGATATTTTCCCTTCCTCAAGATACGTAGCACTGTGCTCTGACTAGTGTCATTGTTTAATGCAACCAATCGTGAAGAATTATGAGGATTATCCACCATACTTATCAAAATGTTCTGTTTCTGATTTTCATTAATGCTTGGACGTCCAGGTTTTGGAATATTTACAACATTGCCAATTTCTCTAAATTTAGACTCTACCTTACTGACTGTTGATTGGCTGATAGGGCGATCTGGATATTTTTCATTAAATAAATCGCAAACTTCCTGCTGAGTTCTAGTCATATTCCCGCATCCGATAAGAATTAAAATTTCAATTCTTTGAGTAACAGTTAAATGTGCCATAATACTTGAATAATAATGTCTATGTCGCTTACAATACTTATTAGAAAGTCGGTGTGACAATGACACTTTGCAAAGATTTTCACCTACGTGATCCATAAAAGAACTATGGAATTCGAAAAACTAAACTTGATAACATTTTTGCTTTATTTTAATTGATTTACGTTTTCTAACATTCAATCGTCATTTACTCGAAAACTTTCCTATGTAAGAGGGCAAAATTTTAGTACTGTCTGATAGAGAATTACACGATCTTTCAGAATCAAGGAAAAAATATGGTGTTGCCAGTTAAAAAAAATCGATTACGTCATTACTCGAAAACAAATGACATTTGAAAATCGCATTTTACGCTAAAATATGTATTTTTTAAATTAAAAATCGACTTGTTCGAGGAATTTTCCCAAAAAATAATTGTTTCGTTTTTATTGAATTTATTCCATACTTTTGGCGCATACTGTATATTATTTCTCTACATAATCTCCATTTTTATTAATAGTATATTATATTACTTGGAGCAGAAAGTGAATATTACGTATTGAGAGTAGAAGTCGAGGCTAAGCAATCTAGGGTAAACCAAGTGACATACTATTTTTTGAGTAAAAATATTTTTCCACAGTCGGGAGTAGAAATCAGTTTCTATGACATCAAAATTAAAACAGAAGTAGTCGATTATTCCCAAGGGAGTATAATGCTCCCAAGGGAGTTTACATAATGGAGAACGTTTTTCATGCAAAAAAAAAAGATAGCATTGAAATTATTTATTGACATTTAAATTAAATGTTACATTTGTACAATTTTCAAAATTAATATTAGAAGGAATATTGCTATCGCTTACATTTACAGTTTTTGTGATTGCGCTAGTAGTGGTACCTACTAAAACCTGATTAGCAATTTTGGTCTTATTTTCAATGGAGTTTTCGACATAACCCTCACCGACTGTCGTTGATTTCCAACCAGCATGACGCTTTATTGTCGTGATATCCACACCAGCATCTGCCAGTAATGTCGCTGAAGATCTTCGTAAGCAGTGACCAGTATAACATGCAGCATCAGGTAATTTTAAATACGAAGCTATTACACTCGGAATTTATCCCATAGTATTCTTGCCAACTGGCTGCGAACTACATTTGCCTGCTTTGTAGTACAAAAAAAGACGCTTATGCTTGACGTGGGGAGGACGAAGGGACAGGTATTTTCGAAACAATTCAAGCATATTTCCCACATCGGTAACCAGAAAGGTTCGTGGAATCTTTGTCTTAGTGTTTGGAATTTTTACAATCAAGGAAGAGCCTACATCCTCAATATCATCTACAGTTAAATTGACTAGTTCATCAGTTCGACAAGCTCCGGCAATCCCCAGAATTAATCCAACCTATAAAAAATCAAAATACTTAATAATTGAAATACCTAACAACAAAAGTAATATTACCTTAATCATTAAGAATTCTTTGTCATCTGCACTTGATAGAAAACGGTCGATTTCACCCTTTGTCAATATTTTCGATTTTTTCGCTTGTTATCCGTCACCGGTTCTTTTCAAAAATGCGATCAGCTTGGGGAATTTGCTTATATCTATGTTGTCGTAAATTATCAAGCATGACTTAACCATAGAATATTGCGCCCATAATGTGGAAGACTTGTAATTCTTTGCATTTTCACTGAAGTATGCCAACAAAACATTCTCGCTGTATACTTGAACATCTCGGCGCACCACTTTTTGAACCGATTGCAGGCTATATCGTATAAAGATCTTGACTTCGTAGGCAGCAAATTGCTTATTGCAATTTGCAGCCTCCACAATCTCTTCCGACTCACAATTATTCATTGTGCACTAAACAAACTTTAGAATGAACCAAACTAGCACCTTAATTTGGCAATTCTTTTTGTTTGTTTATTTTGTAGTTATGACAATAACTCAACGACTACTAAATAAATGCTCAAATCCGAATACAATAGTTCTGATGCTACTTCATACTGCTAATGACAAAATATGTGTTTTTAAGTTAATGAGACCGTGAAAAAAATAGTATATACCGTTCGGGAGAGATGCTATTTTGTCCTCAGTGCATTGTAGTCCTCGGGCTTCAAATTGCACCTCTGCCAAAATAACGCATTTCTCTCCCTTATAGTATAATGTACTATTTCATCACTAATATTTATAGTGTTTAAAATTTTAATCGCTATCTGTTTCTTGTTGCTTACAGATTCTTCAATATATTCTTCGGCAATGCTGGTAGATTTCCATCCACTATGTCGTTTTAGTATTGTAATATCTCCACTGTCACAGTTTATTTATACAGTTCGCCGAGTGAAAGTTTCAGAGGTTGTGGCTAAATGCGCAATGAACACCAATGAAATTCATTTGTACACGACGAAGTGGAGATAATCTGTCTCTTGACAAATCACCGTGCCTCTTTAGCGCGCGAATGTGCGCGGCTAAATGTGCAGTCGTCTTTGGGTCGTCTAAAAAAACGAAATCTGGGACCTCGACATCAAATACGCCGGACTGTAATAGACTGTGCTACTGTTACTATACGAGTATAAACTAATGATCTTAAAATTGACTAAATTACATCTGTATTTACTATTATCGAAGTTTACTGAATAAATATAAGTTATACCATTCTCTGTCGGCACTTTGATGTTTCGAAATCAAACCCGTACCGCCGCATGTAAATACAGTCGCAAAAAGTTTCTTTCCAATTGGAAAATATTTATATACGAGGGATATTCCAAAAGTGTGATGTAAGGCTGCTTATTGTATAAATAAAATGTTTGTAATGTAATAAATGTAAATATTATAAAAGATTATAGGTAAATGTAAATTTTAAAATAAAATATATACGTACTCTACTATATATAAAAAATGTAGCCACGAGGAAAATTATCAATAAAATGTTTATTTAAATATTTAAGAAAAAACAATATACATTATTTTAAAACTAAAATAGGAAATAATATAATCTATATTATTTACAAGTTACAAATGCTGCAGTATAGGTTTTTACTTGCTCTTTTAATGCAGCTTCTCTTGGACCACTACACGAAAATGTTAGTGACGTTTGGCAGTCTTGATTTGAAATATAATAAAAATGCATTATATTCTTGTTTCGTAATTTAGTAAACTATATATTCTTTTCAGTAAAAAAATTACTCAAATGAAAACCCAATGTATAATTATGTCTTGGTCATTTTTTAGTACTTAATATTATTTTAGTGATTTTTTTGTGACACATTATTTTAATGTTACTGTGCATACCATTTTTATTATATACCTACTGTTTGTGCACAGGTATCGCTTAGAATCGGTGTACCAGTTTGAACTTCAGCATCTTGAAATTTTGGCGCCAACATAGTTCTGGTTATCAGAAACTCTGCTTAAATCAAAAATGCTTGAGTGTAAAATCTACATGATACAATAAAGTACCTACTTACATAATGATTGCATATTACACTTTTTTTAATAAATACCAGTACAAAGAACTTACTTATTGGTTCATACAAAAACAATGTTTGATGTTTCATTTGAAAAATGTTTGCCTCTAATTCTAATTTTTTATAGCATTGATCAGATCAATCTTTCGAATGAAAATTCTAATTTTTATCGGCGTACCGCGTAAAATTTTATATCGTGGCTTATTTCTTTATATTAGTTGATGAAATACCTTGAACAATGGAAAAAGGAAAAACCACGTTTTGAGGGACAATTATTCACAGTACAATATAGCACGGGCATATTAAGAAGGAAAATAAAACAAAATAAATACTAACAGATATTCAAGGTTTTTTGTCTCGCACTATATCGATCGCACTCAACACGTTACAGTTCTAGCGTCGGCCACCGTGTAGGATCCTGGGTACCGAATGGTCCCCGAGACGGGTGAGGAGAGCGGAATTGGTAGGGCGGGGCGTGTTCGAGAGTGAAATAACTTATATATTTATTCTGTAAACTTTGCTATTATTTAGCTCACACGATATGCCCTTAATTGGTGTATTCCCCTCTGAGAGCGAAACCCTGTTTGAATTTTTCTCCTACAAGTTCGGTATTTATTGGTAGTTGACCCAAATGGAATCTGTTTAATATGCAACCTAAACACAAATGAAACTATTGAACACTGAATGTTTGAATTCCCTATTTATACAGGTCTGCGAAGTTCCTTACCCATTCAGCTAGTAAATTTGTCTTCTAATGAGACCGCTTGATACTGGCATCCCAAGACTATTGACAGTTGCTAATTTATAAAGACCACTTTGAAATTGCCTCCCGCTTTCTGAATGAGTAAATAAATACGTTATGAAAATATTATTAATGTTGTCCTTATTTTTTATCCACTATAGTGAGCTCAGATACCTATAAAGTGTGTTCAACTTAAGAACTAACCTATCTTGTAAAATCTAATTTTTCCTTTGATTATAGTATTTTTTATTGGCTAGGTAATGCGCATTTAATGAGTGAAGAACTTAATTTTTCGGCTTGTATGAGGTCAAATTTCAAAAAGTATTATTAGTGATTTTTTTAGAAAAAATCGGATGACGATTTCATATTTATTTAGCATTTATAATGTACCTGTGTCGAATTTTGTTGTTCTAAAATACCCATTCAATGCACATTTTGAATACTTATCCAATAAAAAAAATACAAAATCGGACAAAAAATAAATATTTTACAAGGGTTGTTTAAAATTCCCGAGCCCGATATCTCAAAAACGGAAAAAGATCAATGATTTATAAAAAAAACATTGTATAGTCCTAATAAATGGCTTTCTTGTGTGTACAAATTGCGTTCGTCTTAGTGCAGTTATAGATGTCACTGCAACCCGAAAACATGTTTTGTTGATAGCTGTTTTAAAAAGTGATGAACATATGAAAAATATATAAATTATAAGCAACTTTTGCAGTATAAAACATTTTCGAAAAACCGCTAGTTTCTGAGGTACTGAGGTATTTTTTTTACTGTTATAATGGTATATTTGCAGAAAGCAAGGAATATATATTAATGTTTCAAGAATAAAATACATTGCAATACATTTTTAAATTATGGATGTACAATACTCTTTTAGAGAAAGGAATGAATAATTCATATTTAGAGAATGGATTGACAAATTCCACCAATAAATCTTCCTAGGTATTAGTTAGAAGTTGTTTCTGTTCTTGATAAGCAAGAATTGTAATAATTTGTGTGATATTACCACCACCAAGAAAGCGAAAGATTTCATTTCACCGTTTCATACGTACAAAGAAAAGTTTTCTCGTACACTTCTTCCCAGAAACTCACATCGCTGTAGACTTTCAATTTCAAGTTAACAATATTAAAAGGTAAATACTCAATTCCTTTTAGCGAAACAGAATGAGTTTTATTAAAAAGAGTGAACATTAAAATACATTTTACATTTTATATAAGAAAAATTAAATCATCATCAGAAGTTTATAGGAAGTCCGTGAGCTATTTGAATTAAAATTCTATTCAAATTTATTCACGGCGAGAAATTTTAAATATCGGAAATTACAAGATATTATAATACAGAACAAAGATAAACGGAAAATTAAAATTTCAGCTTAGATTGTGTAACGTTTCTAATTTCGCAGCAGGCTTTCCTTTGCATTTTAAGAAAGAGAAGTATTTTATTTTAGAAATTATCTTTCTCCTCCGTTCAAGCTTAAACATTAAAATTTATTTCTGCTAAATGAGAGGAGTTGATCGAATTGACTCGAATAGAACTTTTCAAATGATCGCGAGGAGGGTTTCTTTAGAAAATTGGTCATTTACATCAAATTTGGAAATAGAAAAATATCAGGCACTTAACGAAAATATGCGTCACTTAATTATATTAAATTAAAGCATGTTTCATGACCTATTCGATGGCATAATAATTGTTTATAGAATGGGTTGAAGAAAAAACCCAAAACCAAAAAAACAATAAAAAATTGCAAACCATGAACCTTTACTTTATTACCAATGTTTTTACAAACCTGGTCAGTTTGACAGTGTATTCAGCCAAGTATTTCTTTGAATTTTTGTACATTATAATGCCAGGAATTGTCTGTGTTTACCCAGATAGCAAGAATGACTGATTTACATGATGCAGGACATTCTAATCATCAGATATCGAACATGTTGAGCATTTCTAAATCATCTGTACGAATAGTACATAGATATGAAGAATTTGATACAGTGGAAAACAGACCACGTACTGGACGTCCTCGGGTGTCTAATGAAAGGGATGATCAGTATTTGGTGCAATATGCCCGTAGACACCGCACACCTTCAGCTTTAGCTCTCAGGGCCCACTTTCAAGGTTCGTTTTGCCGTGTTATATCGACACTTAGTATTCGAAGACGATTCCACAACGCAAAACGTGTTAGAAGACCATTACGGGTCCTCACTCTACTTCCAAGGCATCGTGCTACTTTTACGCCAGTGGTGGTGGGTCTCATTTATAGACGAAACCAGAATTGGGCTGGTTACTGATGACAAACGACAAGGAGAGAACCAGCGACTTCATTTTCCCCGTGAAGTTGCTCCGCATGAAGGGAGTACTAATGTTTTGGGGTGGAATAGTGTTCCACCGCACCCCATTAATTGGCATACCACAGAATATGACCAGCCAAATTTACACCGAATAAGTTATTACGCCCATTATCTACCCTCTACGTAATGAATTAGGTGAAAATTTTGTGTTTATGGACGACAACGCTCGACCACATCGCGCAAGAAGGGTTCAAGAGACACTCGAAGCAGGACATATCAATAGATTAGCCAGCCAACTCTCCTGACATGAATACTATTGGAAACATGTGTCAAAAATGTCACGCATTTGCTGGTTTTTAATTTTCTAAGTTTATCGAACATATTCTTTTCACAAAAAAAAAAGATTCAGAAAACAATATAATTTTTTAAATGTATTTGGTTTTTCTGACAAAAAGATTTCTTTAACAAGAATGAGGGGAAGTATTATTATTGTTGTCTTCAGTTATTGCAATTTAATTGTAACTTGTAACAGTTTTTCTCTCGTTTTCCATTAGACTTTTATTATAGATAGATAGATTTTATTATCCTGTTCATAAATACACACCTATATATGAACATATATTTTTTTAAAGATCTAATACATTTACATTAGTTTAAGAGTACGTATGAACAAACTGCAAGCAGAAAGAAAAAATAATAATACATTTATTAAAAAATCAACTTCTTATTTATAAATTAATGTATGGTTAAAAATTGCCGCACAAGTTGTATTGTTAAATGATACCAGTAAATAATTTGTACACAAAATTCGCTATTATAAAGCTAGGAAATTTATAGCATTCGCATGCTTTATCACACTAAACTGTGCTCCTTTTTTTTCCTAGCTGTAATTGCACACATTTGTATAATAGCAACGGAGATTACTTAAGTATCATACAATATGGTGCATTTCCAGAGCAGTAAAATTTTAGTGCACATGCATAAGTTCGTACAATTAAACAGATTTAACTGCCACCGTCGGCAGAAATACCGCTCTAAAATCATTTTAAACCTCCCTTCAATGGACCTGAATTATGAACAGGAACCATTACGTTCGCGAAATTTCAAAGTGAATATTGAAGCGAACAGTCCTGCACATGTTGTTGCACATTTAACTAACTCGATTCGGGATTTGGTTTAACGTTACCCCAACTGAGCGCTAAAGTGACGGTATGAAAAGTGGTTAGGGGTCTCGAACTTGCCTTATTTTGAAAGGAATAGTTGGGCGCGTTAAGTAACCACATCCCATCAAGCTCCTGGAGATCACGGTGGGATATAAAATAGCCGAATCAAAACTTGATGAAGTTATTTCATTATCGGCGAAGTTTCGTGTTTAATATTCTGTGTCGCTTCCCAACATCTATTCAATGTATTCCCGAGCAGACGGTGGGAGAGTTGAATGCACTAAACGCAACCGGGCTATTCCAACTGTGCTTCAACTGCTGCTTGTCATAGAGCTGGGACTTGAAACAAGTATAAGGCCCATTTACACGTACGCGCCAATCGGTCGGTTTTGGAACGACGGATTGGAGTGCCGCACTGGAGCTAAATTTAGAAGCGTACAGTTTACATTGTTTTTATGCGTAGACGATATTCTTGTTACGCCCTTAAACTTTCATATGATTTACTTTTTGCATTTTTGAGATGTAAGAGGTTGAAATTTCTGCTAGTCTCAAAAACGGTGTTGTCGCTTGTCACGTCACTACACGCAACTTTAAACTAGGAGACCTACCGCTAGCACGTTAATACTTGATCAGATTAAAATGTGCTATGTTGTTTCGTTATTGTGTTGTAAATACAGTATGCGCCAAAAGTATGCAATAAATTCAATAAAAACGAAACAACTATTTTTTGGGAAAAATCCTCGAACAGGTCTATTTTTAATTTAAAAAATACATATTTTAGCGTAAAATGCGATTTTCAAATGTCATTTGTTTTCGAGTAATGACGTCATCGATTTTTTTTTAAATGGCAACACCATATTTTTTTCCTTGATTCTGAAAGATCGTTTAATTCTCTATCAGACAGTACTAAAATTTTGCCCTCTTACATAGGAAAGTTTTCGAGTAAATGACGATTGAATGTTAGAAAAAGTAAATTTTATCCATAAAAAAGTAACAATTCTGAGGTATGTAAAATAAAATACAATTGATTAAATTTTATACTTAAATTAAAGTCTGTGAAGAAATTCTTCTTGCACATTATGAATGATTTCTGGGGTAACTCTGCGTATTTCGTTCCGAATGCGATTTTGAAGTTCTTCTAAATTACGTGGTTTATTAATGTACACTTTTGAGGAGTATCCCCATAAAAAATAATCAAGAGGTGTAAGATCTGGCGATCTTGCAGGCCATTCTATCGGCCTGCGTCTGCCGATCCACCTCCCAGGAAAACAGTTGTCCAAAAAATCTCGTACAGGGCGCGCATAGTGCGGAGGTGCACCGTCTTGCTGAAACCATATGGTATCGTCAGGGATGTCAGGGTCATTATCGTTAGGAAAAATTACTGCAAGGGCTGGAACAAGGTCATTTTCTAAAAACTCTAAATATCTTTGTCCTGTAAGGGTTCCTTCAAAGAAGAAACGCCCTACTATTCTGTCGTCAACTATTCCAGCCCACACATTTAACTTCTGAGGGTGTTGGGTATGTGCCTCTGCCATCCAAAGAGGATTTTCCCGACTCCAATATCTGCAAGTTTGACGGTTTACTGTACCATTCAGACAAAATGTGGCGTCATCTGAAAAAAGTATTTGCCGGTGTAAATTTCTATTTCCTTGACATAAATCCATTAGAATTTCGCAAAAGTGTAAGCGGCGATCGGGATCATCTTCATTGAGTTCCTGCACAAGTTGAATTTTGTAGGGATGATATTTTTCCTTCCTCAAGATACGTAGCACTGTGCTCTGACTAGTGTCATTGTTTAATGCAACCAATCGTGAAGAATTATGAGAATTATCCACCATACTTATCAAAATGTTCTGTTTCTGATTTTCATTAATGCTTGGACGTCCAGGTTTTGGAATATTTACAACATTGCCAGTTTCTCTAAATTTAGGCTCTACCTTACTGACTGTTGATTGGCTGATAGGGCGATCTGGATATTTTTCATTAAATAAACCGCAAACTTTCTGCTGAGTTCTAGTCATATTCCTGCATCCCATAAGAATTAAAATTTCAATTCTTTGAGTAACAGTTAAATGTGCCATAATACTTTAAATTGAATAATAATTTCTATGTCGCTTACAATACTTATTAGAAAGTCGGTGTGACAATGACATTTTGCGAAGATTTTCACCCACGTGATCCATAAAAGAACTATGGAATTCGAAAAACTAAACTTGATAACGTTTTTGCTTTATTTTAATTGATTTACGTTTTCTAACATTCAATCGTCATTTACTCGAAAACTTTCCTATGTAAGAAGCCAAAATTTTAGTACTGTCTGATAGAGAATTAAACGATCTTTCAGAATCAAGGAAACAAAATATGGTATTGCCATTTAAAAAAATCGATGACGTCATTACTCGAAAACAAATGACATTTGAAAATCGCATTTTACGCTAAAATATGTATTTTTTAAATTAAAAATCGACCTGTTCTAGGATTTTTCCCAAAAAATAATTGTTTCCTTTTTATTGAATTTATTCCATACTTTTGGCGCATACTGTATTCATTCGTTGAGAGGAATATTTCCATATTAAACAAAACTTACAAAATACACGCATCATTCCCATTTAGTACAATTAAATAAAGAATACAGGTAATACAACATAAATATGAACAAAACAGGATAGCATAGTAAGCCCCGACCCTTAGGATCACAATTTCATCTCCACAGTATCATGAATTCGCTTTCTTCCAGTTTCAACAATAAATCTCTTAGCCATAAATTTAAGCTTTGATAGTGTATCTTATTTCTGAATACTTAGAGGCATTCGATTATAAAATCTATGAGCCAAATACAGATAATTTCTCAGCCCGATTGACTTAAGAGAAAAAGGTGTTCTAAAAGATGTAGTTTTCATTCTATTGTCATAATTATGATTAATGTTTAACAGTTTACTTTTATTTTGAAATTGAAAAATTGTCACTGCAACGAAAAATAACTGCCTCAAATCCAATAATCCGGTTTCTTCATATAAACTATTAGATGGGTAATTATTCGGTTTATTAAGCATTACCTTTATAATTTATTTATGTAAGTTCTTACGGAACCTCCCCAAGCAATGATTCCATAACGAAGCCTAGATTCAACCAATGAATAATAAACACATTTCCAAGTAGCTATATCCATTACTTTACTTAAATTTTTAAATCTATATAGTAGACTTCTTAAAGTGTTGCAAACATTACTTATGTGTATGTTCCACCTCAGATTATAGTCTACAGTAACGCCAAGATATTTTATAGCATTATTTTGCTCAATTTCAACACCATTTTCAATAACTTAATTACTAAATAAAAGGAGAGAAGCGTCATAACAGCTAAATGGTATATATTTAGATTTAGAATAATTAATCGTTAAAAGATTTTGATCAAACCATTTCTTTATACTACACATATCGATCTCTGCAATCGTTTTTAACTCATGCCAAGACATATAAAACAACTGTATCATCAGCAAAACTGATTATTGTTCCCTTAAAATTTTGATCTAACAAATTGTTCATATATAGGATAAATAATAGAGGTCCCAGCACTGTTCTCTGAGGAACACCATACTCAACAATATGTTCGTTACTAATTATTGAATTAATTTGAACTACTTGCCTTCTATCACTTAAATAACTCTTTAACAAATTATGTACTGGCCCTTTAAAACTATTATCCTCCAATATATTCAGCAACAGTGGATGACTGACAGTGTCAAACGCTTTTGCCAAGTCTAGGAAATAGTACCTAATAATGAACAAACAAACATTAAGACCTTTATTTTCGTGCTTACTTTTGTGTAATTTTACGGCGAATAATACTGCGTCTTTAAGGTTGCGGTATTCTAAATAAGAAAGTACCTCGATCGTTGATAGACAATGATATAAAACTGTGTACCGAGAAGTGCTGGATATCTAGCGGAGAAAACTTGAACTGCAAATATTTAAAGAATGTCACAGTTGGAGTGCAGAAAATAACGGGTGGCCGAAACTCAGTTTGAAGGTCATGCGTTCGATCCTGCGGCAAAATATTTACAACCCTATCATCTAAATGGGATATCGATTTTTCCGTATTCTAAATTTCAGCGTTCAGATGCAGTTTATCCTTTGCAAATCTGTGCTTTGCAGTAGCAGTGGTTTTCTGTATTCTTTATGTGTGTGTAATACTAGTAAAAATTATAAAACATGTTTATTAATTGAAAGTTCGTTGGATTTAGAAAGGTATGTATATCATTATTTGTAAATTGAATTAAAGTAATAATTAAATAATAGGTACTTAATAAATATATATTTATATGCAACAGGAACAGGGGAGGGGATTCGAATTTTTAATTTATCAAATTTTAGGAATACATAATAGTTATTTATGCAACAAGTACAAAAAGTAAGTGTTTATTGCATGCGACGTGAAAACACAAAACAACAACACGTGTTTATGTTGTTATTTTGTGTTTTTCTTCAGTTTTTAGTGCCATTTTTAATTTTTTTTGTATATGCTGTCTAGTTACGTATTATCCAAATTTATAAAAAAATAAATTCTAAATCAGGATAAGCGTCAAATTAACGTGCATGCAAAGAAACATTAGTGAAGGGAACAAAATTTAAAGAAAAACGATATACTTACTCGCAATAAAGTTATTAGAAAACATTAACTAAAAATAATTTCTTAGACGCCTTGGAACTCGAACGAAAATTTTATAGATCAGTGTGATATTAATTTTTCATGTAAACTGAACTCTCGAAATCATATCCGAACAACGCTGTATAATGTAAATATATTTTTAATTCATTATTTATTCCTTTTATAATAGGTATTTAATAATAAATAGTGAGACAATTCACAGAAGACAAATAGCAATATACTTTTTGAAAAATTTGTATACCTGCAAAGTAAAAGATAATAGTAAAAACCCTGATATCTATTACATCTTTATTTGTGTGGTGGGTTTAAAATATGTAAGCAAACTTATACGGCAAAAATTAGATGTCAAAATTTACCTAAATGTCAACCTCCAACTCGTTTACTAGACGAATGCTAATAAATGTTTTAAAGTAAATGTTAAAAAATCCCCTGACGGCATGAGAACAATGTACACTAATATACAGGTAAGCGTCATTTGTTTTCTGCATCCCTGTATACTCCATATTACGATAGCCAGCAGTATCAGTGGACAGATAATTTAACTGTAAGATTTTCCTTTTGAAATTTATAATTTTGAAGTGGTTGTCATTTCACTTTAAAAATTTTCAAATTCTGTCAATTTTGAGATTTTTGACTACATTTTTTTCAACACCCTGTATTTTAAAATTTGAATTAGATCGATTTAATTCTCTGAATTTTGCAGGAGTTTGGTTTGGTGTTTTAATCACCTGTATTTTTTCGTTAACAGTATTCCAATAGCCCTTAGTTAATATTAAAGAGTTTTTTTAGTTTCCATAATTTTGAGGTGTTTTTAAAGGTCAAAATTTTCTCATAACTGCATACAGGACGTCTTTCGCACGTTCAATAACCGTTCCGAAGTGGAAAAATCGAAAATTTATATCAATAACAATGCAATCAAATGCATGTGGTATGTTTAATTCGTCTTGATTTCTAATATAATACTTAATTCAAAATTTTGGTCGCCCTGTAAACAGAATTTACTTTACCGCCACCTCTTAGTCAGAGGCTCAACTATGTATTGCTAAATTGTGTCAAATTTTTATAGTTTGTAACAGACTTCTAGATAATGAAGTTGGCTGAACTTGCTGAGAAAATGACCCTTATGGAAAAATGCTAATAAATTTTTAGGTACTGAAATTTATCAAACTAACTACTTTTTAAAATTGATATATAGTTCTAAATATTCCTATAACATAAACTTACTTAGTGTTACATATAAAATTGTTTAGGTTTATGTATATGCACGATAAATTAATTGATACAAATGTGACATTAGGTTAGCAGCAAAGACCAATATGAAAATACGTTTTTTTAAAGTTAAAACTTTGTTTAAACTATATTTAAATAGTAATAATGAATAGACAGAACTTTAAAGATTCTATTTGTATGGTTATTTTTGTTCTTCGAGCTTTATTTTTTGAGATTTCAGTACCTAAAAACACTACAAATACGGGTCATATTTTGCCAGAAATACGGCGACCTTAAATTTCATTTGATAAATCGGTCGTATGACACAGAAAATTTACTTAGTAAATATACCTTTTAAGAGGCTGAATGAAGTAAGTAGCATTTTGTTTTACACAATGGCAACTTTTAGAAGAAAATGACCAAGTAAACCATGTTTATCCAAAGAGAATTATAAATTAAAATTAATTTTATAGTATTTTTAAAGTAAACCTAGTTGTGCTATGTGCCGTTAAAATGATCTATAAGTTTAGCAACTTTTATTATTATTGACTTGGTATTCGCCGAGATGCATTTTATGTACTTTTTCCGGGCACTTTGGTCATAACCATATTTCATCAGTTTTATATTAACTGAAAACTATGAGAATTATGATGGCGGATGACACTGTCGATAGCTATAGTTAGGCCATTATACTGAATTTATCTACTGTAATTAAACTCTGCTTCATGATCCAGAGCATTCTTTTCAGGAAATGGCGGACTAGAAAGCGTAGAGTTGGGTAGTGTACTGCGTCCGTAACTTTATTGGAAACTCGATTGGAATTGTTTTAAGCAGTATTTTTCAGTTCATAAAGCATTTCACCAAAATAGTATTAGAGGAAGACTTGACAACTTGAAACTTAACACTGTGTTGTTGATATGACTCTAACGCTTAAGAGTACGCGTTCCTTGCGTTCCTTACAGAACAAGATCGGAAGGTCGTCCTTCGCCCATCTACATACCAGATCAAAAGTATTTTTGAGTATAGATAATATGTAAACACATTTGATGCCTAATGAAATATGTTCATGGCTACACTTAATTAAAAAAAGTTGTAACTATTTTTTAATATTGCGCTCACTTGATTGCCAAACGAATTTAAAATCAATCAAAAGTACAGAACATAAGAGAGGAAAAATCAGGTATTTTTCTGATCACTGTTACTGGGTTGCTTCCTTATTGAAATATACAGGGTGTTACAAATTAATAGGTTGAGCCGTTAACCACATATTCTATGGACTAAAATAATGGAACTTTTCTTATGTCACTTTTCATTTGGGAGCTCCATTTTCAAAATATAGGGTACAAAATTAAAAATTTTAAAAATGATTTTTATTGATAGCTCCGATGATTTTAGAGATATTTGTTTGAAATGTTGCACATATTGTTATCTTAAGCCGGATCACTTTCTGTATATATATAGAATATAATATTATACAGGTTGATTCAGTCATAATGTCATTAATTTTGTGATAAGATAGGGAAACATGAGTATAATACGAATACGCTATTTAAAAGATTTTCACTGACCGCTGGCGGCAATTCAACTCGGTGTCGGCCTGACGCGACGTTGCCAAATTTAAATATTTTCCTATAGCGCCTACTTATTGTAATATGTACTCAATGCTACACTTAAATTATTTTGCTGAAGAACAGCTAAATAACAAAAACAAACAATAATTAAATTTGCATTTTTATAAACACCCGGTGTAATCAATATGAAATCATGAGAATTTTATAATAAATGCCCAAGAGCAGTAATCAGCGCCTACATCGAATAGGCTGTAATCAGCACAGCTATAAAATGTCGTGTTTATATCGCCAGTGTAGTTTATAATTATTAATAAAATTTGCTATTTCTCTAAATAAAAATGCAATTCTGTATTATTCGGTACCTACTGATCGCGAGTAATGGATTTGAATCAAAAGCGATTTGCATTATTTGAGAATACCAACGTACAAGTTCAACTGGATTCTGCTTTCAAGAACATAAGAATAAGGTGGCAAAAAATAGGTATGTTTCTATGTCAGAATTTAGCAAAACGCTTAATGATGATAATATTAAAAATGCAACAACTTTTAAAGGTACCTCAAAGAATATACAAAATGCATAGATTTTAGATTGCAGACAAGAAATCTGTCATTAGAAAAAATATCTATCACTTCAATTTTCAAATTGTGCACCGTTGGCTGCCTAACAGTGGCCAAGACGATTAATAAATTCTTTTTGGATATTATCAGTAACTTCAGGAGGTATACGATGTATCACGTGACGAATTCTTGCTTTTAAATCTTCTGAATTAACCGGTCTAGTAACGTATACTTTGCTTTTTAAGTATCCCCAGAAGAAATAATTTAGGGGTGTCAAATCAGGCGATCTGGCTGGCCACTCAATCGGCTCTCTTCTCCCTATCCAACAGCTCATCTAAATAAGCACGGCCAGGTGTTGCATAATGGAGACTTGCACCATCTTGTTGAAATAAAATGTCATTTCTTGGAAGATCATATCCCTCTATATCTGGATATAAAGTTATTCGTTCAGGAATGAGGTCATGTCGAAGAAAATATAAATATCTTGCACCAGTTAGGTTAGGTTCAAAATTATTATCATTATTGCATAGCTCTTGCATTTGCTCGCAGAATTAACTTCGCCGATCAAAGTCGTCTTCAGATAACTCATGAACAAGGCATACATTATAAGGATGATACTTTACTTATTTCATAATTTTTTTTTATATTAGCTTAAAATACATTTACAATATAGTAAAAAAAATAAATTTCATCATATAAAACTCTTGACATATTTAAATTAAAAATGTATCTATTTAAATACCGCATATAAATACTTTGGTACAATTTAATTTGATAGTTATATCCAAAGAAGATGTTAAACAATAATTTATTTCTCTTATAACTCATAAAAAATTTTCGTTCAGTAATATCTCATAATTTAATTGAATCGAATTTTTCTAAAGAGTTATAAAAACATATTCAATAAATTTATGATAATTCAAAGAAAATTATGGATGAACTTTGCAAAAATATATCTTTAATAAAAAATGTACCTTTACGTAAACTTATAATTAGCTGAAACAAGTTTTTATAGGGTTTTGATTATCTGTCAAAGTTAAAATTAAATTTGCGAGAAATAAGATTCTTTTTAAAAGAGTAAGTTAAGATTATAATGACTATACAATTAAATTATCAAGACACTTTTGTACAATCCGAAGGGTTAGGACTGAAAAGAGTTAATTTAGTTCCTCAATATGCCTCTTATTATTTCAAAGAAACGCACTGATGGGACGATCCTAAAGAGCGACTATATTGTTCATCGGGAGATTTAATAAAATTCTATTAAAACTGCACCAAAGCCTTCCAAAGGAATTTGAATCAAAGTCAGTACGAGTTCCTTTCAAAACTTAACAACCGCAGTTTAAGTTTGTTAGTGGAAGCTTAGTTCGTTTAAATTCCTAACGTATCCAGAACAGGGAAGTTGATCGTCCGAGCGTCCTCGTCTACAAAAAACGAAAAACGTTGATGGGAATTTGAAGTTAAGTCGATACACACCCACCATTTTTTAAATGTTGTTATTGGAGCATTATTAAATTTGTTTATTTTTTTTTAAACAACTCTGAAATATTAAAGATCAATTACAAGTTTACAAAAAGTGCTTCCCATAGACATTGTTTATTGGTGTTAAATATACACATAAAAGTATTTACACAGGTCAAAGTTTAGATGAAAAGAAAAAAATATAGGCAAAATAAAAGATTGAGATAATGAATAGGTATACTTATAAAATCTCATTCAATATTTAGTATTTATTTGAAATAATTACAATTACAATTAGAATTCAGGTTTAGAAAAACAGAAACTTCAGCTAGACTGATAAGTCAGTCTGTGTTTGAATGTTTCTGTTCTCTGTACAGACAATAGCATGTAATACTTATAACTAAATATAATTAGGTTTATAATATACATACATATACATAACAAAAAAACTGAAAATAGTTTAAGAGTCTTAATTTCTTATATTTATATTTATTATTCATAAATTTTTTTATTGAGGCAGGAATTAAGTTATAAAATTTAGGAGTATAAAAAAATATATTCCTTTGAAGATGGGATCTTTTTAGGAAAGGCGTCTGAATAGGATTATTTGTTATCGTTCTTGTTTGATAGCCGTGCAAAAGCATTGGATAGTTTTGATTTATTTTTACGATGTAAATTAATGCACTATAATAATATAAACCTCTAATATCAAAAACCTTTACGATTTATCTATCTACGATTTTTATGGAATAATATTTTTAAAGCAGTGTTTTGACAAACCCGTAAGCTTTTCATAACATCGACATACAAACCACCCCATATGACAATTCCATACCGTATTATTGATTCAACCAATGACTAGTATATAAGTTTTATATTTTTAACACCCATTATATTTCTTAAGAGATATAACCTATAGAACAATTTACGAAGTTTTTTAATAGTTTGTGTAACATGTTCGAACCATCTTAAATATTGACCTATATATATTCCCAAATATTTTATATAATTTACTTTTGTAATAGATGAACAAGGGCAGAGTGTGTTATCTGTATTTGTACATTATTATGTGTTATAATATTATCAGAGGTAGGTTGACCCAAAACTGTAAGAGAGAACGTCATAAAATTAGTTTTGAAGTAATTAAGAAATAGAAGATTATCACTTAACCAACGTTGAATAATTTTTAATTCAATTTCTGCATTTTTATATGTATCTTCCCAGTTATCACCATGTATGTTAAAAAGAGTATAGGTCTAAGAACAGTGTCAAAAGCTTTAGTTAAATCCATAAATACAGCTAGAGATTTCTTACCATTATTAATATGACTGATTATTTCATTAGTCAATGCAATTCCTGCATCTTCAGTACTCTTGTTACATCTAAAACCAAATTGATTACCGAATAAAATGTGTTGATCTTCTAAGAACTCAACCAATCTTGTTTTTAAACATTTTTCAAATATTTTTGCGAAATTGTTTATTAGCGATATTGGCCTATAATTTGTAGTTTCAGTTCTGTTACGTGCTTTGTAAATCAGTGTTGCTATAGATGATTTCCATGCATGGGGAATCACATTTGTTGAAAAAACTTAGTTAATAATATGTTTTTACGGTTTCAATATGAATGTATGTATACTTTTTATAATTTTAACAGTTATGCTATCTTCACCTGGCGCAGAATTATTTTTTTAGAAGAATTTATGTGTGTTAATAATTCATTCTCATCCACTGGCCGGAGAAAAAAAGTCTTAGATGAAATAGATTTAATAGGAACATGTGTATTAGATGGAATAAATTGACTAGCTAAATTTTTACCAATATTAACAAAAAAAATTGTTGAATATACTTTTAACTGCAAACCAAAATTATCCTTAATTTTATCAATACGGTTATTTTCTACTTTTTTATTTATAACTTCATTGATAACATTCCACATTTTTTTGTAATCGTTTTTTGACTGTAATTTTTATGCTATAATATTCATTCTTTGTCTTCTTAATTAGTTTGTTTAACGTATTTCTATATCTAACATATTCTTGGCGAAAATTATCTGTGTAATTAATCAAAAGTTGTTTTTTCATATTATCTCTATGCCTAATAGACCTGATTCTTCTGAAATTATCGACGGTACAGCTTTTCTTTGCATAGCAAATACATCTGCAGCTGAAACTGAATGTCCCCAAATTAGAACAGCATATGATAATAGGGAATGTATAAGACTGTGGTAGGCTGTCAATGTTAATGAAGATATTTGATTGTTTAGACTACGAAGAATGAATATGTTTCTTGAAATTTTCTTACATACGCTATATGTATGATGGTTCCACGATAATTTAGTATCCAAGTATACCTCTAAAAACCTTTTAGTTTCCGAATTATATGCAAAATAAGCATCTCTTGGGCTAAATACTAAAATTTCTGTTTTCGCGGCATTTAAATTTAGTCGATTGGAAAGAATAACCAATCCTGCAACATTGTTTCAACCTGATTAGCTTTATCGAGCAAATCATCAATTACACAACTTCAATTTCTGACATTCGTATCATTGGCAAACTGTATAGTCAACATTGAATCATTCACAAAAAGATGCAAATCGTTAACATAAATCAAAAAAAGAACCGGACCAAGAATTGATCCCTGTGGAGTACCTGTGTTAACATCATGGTGGGTAGATGTCATACTGTTACACAGTACGTACTGTTATCTGTTATTCAGATACAATTGAATGAGACCAACACTATGCGCTGTAAAACCGTAAGAATATAATTTGTTAACTAGAATGGAACATTTCATATGAATTATTTTGCTTGCATATTCCACACCCGAGGATATATACGTAGATATGTAGATTTTATTTTTTTTTATAAAACGCGAGTCTGCATAATAATACTAAGAGGGGGAAATTTTGTAAATTGATTGCTCTATTTAATTAAAAAAACAACACAGGTTGGTGGTTGCCATCCTTTTAGATATTTTGTAAAAATAAAAATCATACTCAACAATGTAACTTAATTAATTAAATGTAGTCACCGATTTTCACATTTATAAGTTTAACCGTTTTTTGAGAAAAAAAATTAAAACCGAAATTTTTTCAATTTTTTAGAAGCCCTTATCTCGTAAGAGGGCTCAAATCAAAAAAAAATTATAGAAAGAACTCCTCCTAAAATGACCCAAGGAACACACCCTCCAAAGAAATGCACAACATGAGACACCCTGTACATATACCGCAAAGCATATACAGAGTGACCGGAATATGAATACATTTCACGTAGTGCGATTAATTTGATAAATATTACAAAAATGTTTAATTTGGAACAGTTAATTTCATTTTTCTATAATTCGGACAATGTCATTGAGTCAGGTGTGAAAGACGTACACGCTTCTAATCATTTTTTAATATATTGTAGGTTAAGCTTTTATCATGTGGCGCCTATGATGAGAAATATTACATATAGGTCTGTATGTAGAATAAATATGGATGCATTTCAATTTGATTTAGAAAATCTTCCTCTATATAGAATTTTTGATACAGATAATATTGATGATGAAGTCGACTTTCTTACCACAAACATGATTAATTTGTTTGATACACATGCTCCCTTGCAAACTGCTAAACCTAATAAAAAGGCTTATTGCCCGTGGATTACTGGTAATATTAAATTGATGCAAAAGTTACGTAACAATGCCTTTAAAGAGTTTCGTCTAGCTAATTCTGCTGTAGATTGCTTGTCTTATAAGCAGTATAGAAATTTAATAACCTCTGCTATTAGAGCTGAGAAGAAAGCGTATCTTACTTTCAAATTTCAACATTCTAGTGATAGAGATAAATGGCACGAATTAAGGGAATTGGACTTAAGCAAGAGAAATGACATAGTTATCCCAAAGCATTTAAAAAATGTTGATAATTTAAACAGATATTTTACTGAATCTTCTTCTAATATTGTAGCTCCACACCCAGAATTATTACAATTTTATGCAAATAATAATTTAGTTAATACTCGTTTCTATTTTGAAGTGGTGTCTGATAATTTAAATATAACACTTATATTTTTATGTTGTCCATATGTTGTGCCGTTTATTACACACGCATTGTCAACGTATATACAGGGTGTTAAAAAAGAGTGTAAAATATTTAAGGAGGTAATAGTATGAACCAAAATAAGCAGAAAAGTCTCAATAAACATGGGTCCGCAAAGTAATGATTGCGGAGATATAGAAGGTATTCCCCTTTTTTTATTTTGCAAAAACGTTGTGTATTTTCTTATAATAGTTGGATGATGTTTAGTGAAGTAAACAGTACGTATTTGACAGTTCTCAGTGCACAAGTTTTCTTTCGCTATGACTCTAACACAGAATTAACAGACATGAATTTCATGTATGGTCGCGCTAATGGGAACGCCACCAAAGCGCGACGTCTTTATGTTGACGCTTATCCAAATCGCCAGATTCCTTCACAACGCATATTTGGAAGAATTCACCAAAGATTGCGTGATACCTGTTCCTTGAGCAAACAGTGTCATTTATCCCGAAGACCAAGGTCGGTTTCCACTCCTAAAGCAGAAGAAGAAATTCTAGCACTGGTAGAGCAGAATCCAGGTACGAGTGTGCGGATAATATCAGCCGAGGTAGGAATTAGTGCTCCTCTTGTTTGGAGAATCCTTCACGAGCAACTGCTTTATCCATACCATGTGCAACGGGTACAGGCCTTAAATCTAATCATCATGATGCTGAAGACGTTTTCTTGCAAACATTCTTTTTACTGATGAGGCCGGGTTCACAAGAAATGGAGTGTTTAGTTTTCACAATACACATATTTGAGCCGACGAAAATCCTCATGCTCTAATAGAATCTGGACACCAGGCACGTTTTTCATTAAACATTTGGATGGGTATTGTAGGTGACAGGTTTCTAGTCCTGTTGTTTTACCAAACCGATAAACAGGCGCTACTTACCTCAACTTTCTGCAGAACACACTGTATGAGTTTTTGGAAGACATTCCTTTGAATCAGAGGCAACAAATATGATTCCAGCATGATGGTGCTCCAGCTCATTTTTCCACGGCCGTTAGAGAGCATTTACATCAAACTTTTCCACATAGATGGATAGGAAGGGCCGGACCTGTTTCATGGCCTCTAGATTTCTATGTTTGGGTATATTTGAAGACATTAGTGTATGGTACTCCTGGAACAGCTGCAGCTACGGATTAATCAAAAGTGTCAAGAAATCCAAACCAAGGAGGGTGTTTTCGAAAGAGTTCGAATACCGTTGAGACGAAGATGTCGTGCCTGCTTGGAAATGGACGAAGGGCACTTTGAACATCTTCTGTAACTTTGTTTTTGTTTGTTAAAAGCTTCCTTTGTCGGATTATTCCTAATAAAATAAAATGTTTGAAAAACGAATAGTGGTCCATATCTCCGCAACCGTTACTTTGCGAACCCATGTTAATTATGACTTTTCTACTTATTATAGTTCATACTATTACTTCCTGAAATATTTTACACTCTTTTTTTACCACCCTGGATAGAGCAGTCCTACTTTCCTGAGTCCTGGAAATGTGCAAACGTCATTCCTTTCTCTAGATTAATAGTCCAACAGAGCCTAACCATCTTCGGTCGATATCAATTTTACCAACATTGAGTAAAATTCTAGAAAAAGTTATGGAAATGCAAATCACTGTATCCTTAAATAATAATAATATTTTTCCGGAAAAACAATCTGGCGAGGATACAGTTGTGCAACTGCACTCTCTGATGTAACTGAATATATTTTTACGGCGAGGGATAATAATGAAGCTATGATACTTATTTTATTAGACTACAGTAAAGCTTTCGACACGCTTAATCACGATATACTAATTTCGATACTTCATTATATACGTTTTACTAATTCTGCTTCTTTGCTTGTAGCTTCTTTTCTTTCTCATAGGAAGCAGCATGTAGTAATTGGTAATTGTATTTCTCAACCTCAGAATGTGTTAACTGGTGTACCTCAAGGTAGCATATTGGGGCCTCTATTATATTCCATTTATATCTTAAATCTCTGACTTTTTGTAATTATCATATGTACGCTGATGAAACACAATTATACGTTTCTTTTAATCCTTCTGAAGTAGTTCAAGCAAACATCAAAATTAATAATGATTTAAGTAATTTGGCATCTGCATCTAAGAACCACACTTTAAATATAAATCCAAATAAATCTGTTGCTTTACTATTCTGTAATAATAATGTTAGCAAAAAATTGCTTGAAAATCTTATAATAAAAATTAATGATAATAATATATAATTTAAAAATTCAGCAAAAAATTTAGGTCTCGTTATAGATTTTAATCTGAGATTTAAAGATCATGTAACTAGTATTTTAAAGAAAGTTTATTCTGTTCTGAAAATGATTTATTCACACAGACACTATTTGAATAGATATATAAAGAAATTGTTATGCAATTCCCTTATTTTATCTATATGTAATTATTGTGATTCGAAACGTTTACAAAAATTGCAAAATTCATATCTTAGATTTATATTTGGAATCAGGCGTAGAGAGAGAATTACCTACAAATTAAATGAATTGTCTTGGCTCAATATGAGTAATCGCAGATATTTGCATTTAACATGTTTTTGTTACAAGATTTTAAAATTCAGGTCAACTCCGTATTTACATGGGAAAATCACATACAGAACAGACATTCACAATTTAAATGTCCGTAGAAATTTTTAAACTATCTTAATAGTTATAATATAACCTCATGCATTAATGGTCAAAATATGCAACAGCTACATGCAAAACTCCTATCTGCACAATGATCCCATATGGAATTTTTTTTTTGTCGTTTTTTAATATATTAAAATTGTATTACTATTATCATCATCCCTCTATCCTTTTTCTTTCTTTCTTTCTTCACTTCACTTTATGTCTATTAAACTAATTATCTCACTTTCCTGTATTGTACTTGGTATAAAATTAGCATTTTTTTTCTTTCTTTTTTCTGCATATTACTACATATTCAGTTATTGTTAATGCATTATTATTATTAAGAGATGTCTGTATTATGTAAGTAAATGTAAGCAAGCTCCTGATTTGCCAAAATCAGTAAGCTGAAAAAAAACCTTTTATTTTCCATTTGTTATCACATGTGTAAGTTTGTATTGTATTGAGGTATATATGTAATGGGAAATAATAAAATATTTATTATTTATTTTTCTGTATGATAAGTTGTACTAAACAAAACATATTTGACTTAAAACGCACTATCTAAAATACTGCGACTGATAATTATTTTAGGTTAACAACAGGTGATCGATTGAAGCTTCTATTGTTCACTTCATTAATACTGATACAAAAAACTAATTACAAATTACTTTACCTTAGTAGTAGTATTAATTTTTAACCTTAGTTGTATCTTAATTTGTAATTTGGTAATACAGTTTTGTTTTGCATTTTATTACAGTTGTATTTGTATTTGTGAAATGTATGTGTATAAAAACTATTCGTTTAAGAAATTTAGTTAATACTAGTTAGGAAATTGAACAAATGATGTGTGATTTTTAATTCTACGATATTGATAATGTACGAGATAATTTTGTGAGAATTGATTAGATCTATTACCACGCATAGTATTTATGATCTTACTGTGATATTCTTGGTCGATGTTTAAACATGGTTTTATAGAATTTGGATTGTTATGATCAGTAATTTTCAGCAATTGTTGTTTTCCACACCATTTGTTGTCAATTTGCTAACAGCTGTTGGCATGTTTGAATGGTTTGTTATCTTTTTGTCCTTTACATTCAGACCAATAGCCTCAGCAGATGATTTAGTCCATCCATTAATAGTATTTTTTTTTTAACGTTGACATTATCGTGCCAATTATCGGTTTCTGTTTTCCAGTGTCGATTAGGTTTTAAGAACAACCGTGGTGAGGCGATTTGTTCGCCTCGTTTTGATATCAAAGAAGAATAAAAGAAAGGCATACAGGACAGCTTTAACTTTCACTATTGACAATCTTGTACTATTTGTATAGCTTTTTGGACTGTCTTGGCAATTTCTACTGAATACCTGATTATATTCAATGCGATTTATTGGAGAACCATCGTTATTTTTCTCGATTTAAAAAAAACTAAGAGAGAGGCAGCTGCCTCGCCTCCTCCACGCTAATTCTACACCAGCAATATGGTAAAATTTATGTATAAGCCCTTCAGGGATATTTTCATCCCAGAACATTATTATTCGGTTTACTTCTGACAAACTTAACTAAACCGAGCTGGTCTTATGTTTACAGGGATCTGTTTAAAGGTTTTTCCTGGTTGGATCGCGGGTACCTCGGGCAGGTTTAAATACTATACTGTTAAACAAGTCAGTCATAATCTTATAGTCATTATAGTACTTCTCCTGTAAAAGTTTGCACGAAACATTCCACATAGTCTTTCCTGTTGCTTCTTTGAATTCTGTCCCATCTTTCTTTCTCGCGGAAAGATGGAAGAAATTTAAGAATGTGTGTATTTGGGGCGCTGATAACAGCGAAGTGTGATGAGTAGCAAGAAATGAATGGCAGAATAATAAAAAAACAGAAGTTCGGCGGCAGTCAACCACTTAATGAAATCAAAAAATTTGTTCAGAGGAGTAAAATTTAGAATGTACAAAACAATTTTGAGCGGACAACGCTGTGTGGCAGTAGAACCTGCATCCTCAATAAGAGAAAACCTGTTAAGGTGGGAAAAGAAGATCTTAAGAAGAATTCTAGAGGGAAAGAAGACGGAGGAAGGCTATGTAGTGACGAAATATATGCAATGTACCAGATACCAAAAATATACGAAGTTGTAAAATCCAGAAGAGCGCAGTGGACAGTTAAAAAAATTATACAGAGTAAACCAAACTACAAGAAAAGGAAGATCGAGGAAGCCATGGAAATAGGCAGTGGTAATAGATCTGAGAGCGAAAACTGTAACGGATTGGAAAAGAAAGGCGAAGAACATAATGGAGTGGAGGAAAATAACGCAGCTCTGGGCCTAAAAGGCCTATACAATTTCTTGACTCTTAAAAAAAATTTTAAACAGGGTAGAAATCCGAATTAGTTGTTTAACAATCGTTAATAAAAAATAAAGAATGTTTGGATTTTAATATAAAAATTTCTATTTTTATTTGAAGAATATCTATCATACCGCGGCTTTCCGCTTTTATATAAATTCTTCACGTTTGGTAAAAGTACCCCGATATATTATTTGTTCATTTTCCGAGTCAAAACAATTTCTCAAAAGACCGGCGCCTCCCACAAGCCAGAGCTGCGTTCAATGATTCAAAAGGCCAGGGTCCAGCCGATGGTACACTTCACGGGCGTAACAAGCCTCTGGGGTATTCGCAATGTTCGCATGTCGCCGTGCGTTTCCAATTCCATAAAATTTATCACCAATATCTTTCTCATCCATATTGAATTACGGACGTATAAATTAATGCGGGCCAATATCTGACCGTCTTTTAATAATATGAACCAGCTGGGACGGCTCTGGATATTAGGAATAAATAGCTGCTGAAATCTGGACAATTCTCGAGTTATATCTAGTACCTACTCCATTAATAGTCTAGTTTTTTATGAAATGCAGAATGGGGAGGTTGCATGAATTTTACATTGGTTTGAAGTGTATTACATTGTAATCTTTCAAACATATTGAAATGTTAAAACATGTATCTGGCACCAATTTTCAAATAATAAAATATTAACATTAATAAATTGCCATAGAATGTAAACAAAACAACGTGGCCGACGCGATATCATTGGTGTGACGTTAAACGTCGTTCTGCACGGTTTGTTTTCGTGGATACGTCTAGGTTACGGTGTTGGTGATCTAAACAGGCGCTTATTTCTTGTATTTTTGTGGCATTTGTGGGTCATAAATATATAGTTTAAATGTTGTGTAGGTAATGCCATAATTATTAGTGGTGATGTGTTGAACTTACGCTATTGTCAAACGTAACCTATTCTTTTGTTTACAATATAGATCCGCTCGTGACAATTACGGTCACAATGATGTTGGGTAAGTTCCAGATAGATGGTTGTACTTCAGGTATTTTTAAAATTATGCCATCAAATTTCACATTAAACTTTAATTTGAAAAATAATAAGTAAAGGCAGAAAAGGCTTTTAAAAAATATACTTGGGAGAGAACGTACTTACCCATCAGATGATTTATTTAATGACATCAAAGTAATGGACATAAGAATGTTATATTTTTATAAGTGTGTTCTCCATCAATGGAAAAATAAAGAAAACTCAAACCTGAAAAAGACAAGGGCAAATTCAAATAATTTGTTAGAGCACCAAAATATAAAACAACTTATGGGCAAAGATGCTTTACAATTCGTTACCTGACCATATTAGGGATACAACATCTTTTAAAAAACTTAAGATATATTTGTTGGAAAGGTGTAGAACAGAAATTCAAAACACCATTAATCCCAAACATTATTTTAATAAGTTGTTTTGACTCTCGAGTTTCAAGCCAGTTGTTTTTTGTTTATGTTTTTTGTTGTTTTTTGTGTTATGTGCGACTGTATTTGTATGTACTTTTGATAACAGGTAACAGGGATAAAATATGTTTAGGTAATTCTTGTTTTCTTTGTTTATTTGTTACTGTTACATTGTTTATATAAATAGGCAAAATAACTTAAACTAAGTTTAGATATATTTATTTTTTATGTATTTGTCTCTTTCATGCACAGTCTGCTTATACACACTTATATGAAACTTTTGTTTATTTACCACTTAGGTATTTTTGTGATATTTTATAATTCTAAAATTTTTGATAAATAAATTATTCTTATTCTTAAAAGTAATGAAAAATGATATTTAACATTTATTAATTTTTTAAAACGAATTTCATAAACTTTTATTGCTATTTACACTAATTTTATTTCTCCTCAAATATTTTTAAAAAGTCATTATTTATTACTTTTGTTTATTATGTTTTCAGAATAAAACAGGTAATTTATTGAATTTATTTATTTAGTTAAAATTTTATAAATGCCTCAAGCAACATTCTACATCATGTAAATGGTAGGAGCAAACACAGAACATCATTTTTTTAGAGTCTATTTTGCAACTTTTTTCAATACCAATGACCATTTAACACAATTACAAATGACAAATTAACTCTTCTGAACATATGTATTGCATTGCCCGAAAGCATGGAAATCGTATACAGATATGAACTAAAGCAGACTGTTGTATTTCGGTATACACGTTAGAACAGCGTTTGACGTCACAAGTCTTTTGTGGGAATGAAATTAAATTTTTAAATACCATTTATAGGCTTATTTTTTCACGAAATTGTCTAAAACAAACGTAAAATAATACAGTCTTTCTTCTGCACGTATTTGGAAAAATCATGCAATTTCCCAATTAATTTTTTATTAATAGTTATTTTATATAACGAAATTGATATTTTATCGTTGAATCAAATCACGAGGGATAAAATCGCAAGAAAATTAATTTCGAGACAATAATGGAATTTTATCGCCGTGTGTAAAACATTGTTCTTTTCTGTAGCCCAAATTATGGACGTTTTTAGCATGAACAAAAAATTAGAAACTATTTGAAGCAATTTTAAATTAGGGAAACTTTTGCATAGCATTGGTTTTTATGGAATTTGATTATTAACCAAACTCATCCCTTTGGGTTGTCATTATGTTTGTTGTTACCATTCGATACTCGGGCTGAGGCGTCAAAAGCCATATCGAAGTTATTACCATCAAACTCTCGATTGACCTGTGAAAAGGAATATAAAAAATATCAAAAAATGGAAGGAGAGCATCGAGAATATAAATGAGAATGTATTGTTAGCATACTTTTCGAAAAAAAATCAAAGAAAATGCGGCCTTCAAGTTTATGATCGTATTATTCAATGCTTAAAAGTGAATGAAAATATCGATATTTCAAGGTAAGGATGAACTGAGAAGTTGTGTAAAATCACGCAGTTTCCTAAAACAATCAGCTATTGGTTACAAACCAAAAAAGTGCAAATTTTTTAACCCGGAAGATGTGATAAAATTTCTACAACTACTGCAGGTGATGAATATCTACTATATCAAGGTAAAATTCAGAATAACCTCTAAAATAAATATGTACTCCTTTGACGTACATATCGTAGCTACCATTGGTTTACATAAAGCATGCCATTCGGATGAGTTGCACATATTACAAGTTGGAAACATTGAAGATCTATCGATCGTTCTGTATTTCAAATAAGAAATCTAGAGAAAGCATCTTGAAGATTATACAAAAATGCATCGCCCTACGTCCTCAAAACGTGTCCCATAACAAGTGCCACGGTGGGCTTGAACATGACTTGAATGCTAAGTTTTAGTGAGTTTTGCGGTAGTATGTCAACAAGCGAGAATCATGTCATTTATTTCCATCCTTATTTGATGTGCGAGGTCGTTGAACTATCGCCAACCCCCAGCTCTCGATTGTTTGTTTACGTAACTTGGGGAAGTTTGGCAACTAAAAGTGAGTAGTAGTAAATTCCACAGTAGCCAAGTTTTTCAAACTGACAAATCCAAAAATGTATACTGGACATTGCTTCCACTGTTCTGGTGCTGCATTAACTATCGACAGAAGAAAGGTGGGAATAAACACCATTTATAAAATTCCACAGAAGATAGGCAAGTTTTTCAAACTGCCAAATCCAAAAATATATACTGGACATTGCTTCCGCCGTCCTGCAGCAATTGCACGGTTGTTGCAAATTCTGACGCAGACTTGGTAACAGGAAATCGGTTGGTTGATTGGCAGTCTTCTTCCGTAGCAGAGGCATACATTTAGGAATCAGTGGCCAACAAGATTACTGTATCAGAATACATACTTAATAGCGTGGAAAATTAGACCATTGGCGCCAATACATCCTGGTAGGCCCAGAAAAAGAATTCATCGTTTCCCATCCATATTTGTGGGAAAGTTAATTGTAATATTAATATTTATATTCACAGATAGTAAGTAATGATTTAAATCAGTGGTTATAAGTACTTACCTAAAAAAATAAAGATATTTATCTGCCCTAGGTGTTAAAGTATCATTGTATCTATCCTTGCGGTTAAAGTAGTACCTACTTTATCTATGATTTTTAAGTAGATGAAACGCAACTTTAACATTACCTATAGAAAAAAATAATGTTGGTATCAGTCCAATTGGTTTAATTTTTAATCAATATGAATAAAATATCTTCATAAATATTCAAGTAGATGTGATATGAACTGTTTTAAACAACATCTATGCCTACTGATCTCAGACCTTTGGTTCACTGGGACTTCTTGTTCCAAAATGACTTAAGGGAGTGTATGACAGATTCACTCTTCATAATATTTCACATTTTCAGTCATTTAACATAGTTAGTATGTTACTAAAATAACATATGAAAATTATATTATACTTACCAGACGTCTCATTTTCTCGTAAATGCAAGGTGAACTTTAGTAATATATCTATCTGTCTTATTAAAATAGCTTCTACAGTGGTGTATCCTAAAAATCCTATATGTTTATTGGGCAAAAGTTTTACATATTTTTGCTTTCGCTAAGCGTTAAAGTTTGCGCTTGGAGAGACCCTTATTTTAATATTTTCATCTGCAGTTACCGCAGTTTTTGTCCGACATTACTTTCAGTTTCTTCTTTTGCAGCATACATTTGACGCCACAATTTAAGATTTAGAGTAATTACTTAGGTACACTCGCCGCAACATAAAGGTTTCCATCCGGAATCAGTATCGTATTTTAATATGTGACGGTTTAATAGCTTGTTCGTCACACATGTGCCTAAGCAAGAACAATTATTTACACGTATCGACATGATTTAATCATAGATGCCTCTCAAAATGCGTCGTTTAAATAGTAGTAGTAGTTTAAAGGTAATATACGTGTGAGGTTGTAAACTTTTATGTACGACCACTGTACCTGTGAGACATTCTTAAATTCCTTTGCATATAGCAACACGCATTAACGCGTGAAGTACATTAACGAAACGGGTCACACAACAGTAGCACCGAGTAGTGGTACTCTAATCAACCTCCTACACCCCCGCTTTTTTACGCACCGAAGTGACAAACTATAGTTAATACAATAACTGTTATTTAATAATTTCACTCAAAAATGCCAATTCAAGATATTTACAAAATGTTAATATTTTCTGTCTTTTGCAGGTAAGATTTTTGAAGAGTAACATCATCATTAAGTGTAAGTAATTTTATAATATTTTACTATCTCTAAGTTCAATGTACGTGTTTCTTATTTATAAAATACAGAACGTTTTCTGGATTTTTTATATGTTTATGTAAATAATTTAATAGCAAATAGGCTAAGGGGCGGATGAAAATGTGCCTACACCCATTGTCGATGATAAAGATCCAGTAACTGCCTTCGTAATAATACATGCCATACAGTAGTATTTAAATCATCCATTTTATATGCAATACCTCGTGTACTGTGGTTCAAGTTTTCTTCGACGAGGTGTAAAATGTCGTTCCATGCTAATTCTTAGCCTTGAATAAAGCATTTTATCTCTACCTTCTCATTCTAATCACAAGGATTAGCCCAGAAGTCGGAGATTTGTGCGAGAGAGGGGGCGGTATTTTATTATTAAGAAGGTCGTATTCCATTCAGCATTCAGTGCGGGTCTTGCGTCGACAACATTCCTTTCCGCAAGTATAGCTGATCTACGCTCTACTGGCCGCGAGATTCGAACCCCCGGCGAACTGGCCACATTGATTCAAGTACTGACGTTTTAAACTATTCGACCACTGGCCGAATAAAATAACACTGAAACAACACAAGACAGACGGATGGTCGTGTCGGATCATTGTCCATGGTTTATTATTGTAAAGGCAATGCAAGTTATATCATTTGTTGACAAGTATCGTGACATGGAAAGTGATCAGGAAAATTATGACACCACATGTCTCAGTGAAGTGGCAATAAATTTCAATGGGTGCTGCACCACGTAAGTGAAGAAAATAAATGATTACTCGCTGTTCTTGTAACGAAAACGTGACCATGTTAAGTGTCAAGAACACTTCACACTCTCGCCACCACCGCTAGGGGGTCTGTGTGCCTTACAGTGCTGCCATCTCTATCACGCATTCACAATGAGGTCACATGTATATTAGGCAAAACCGCAGGTGTCTACTGCTCCCAGTTCCGAAACAAAAAAATCGGAGGCCTTAGAACATGAACGCACCTCGTATTAAGAGTCCGTCGCGCGCTTGAAATAACCCAATTTTTTACGCTCGGCCTATAACACTTATTTAGACAACGATTAAACATAGCGGCCCAAATAAAAAAAACAATCGAGAGACAAAATTGTTTTCTAAGGCTGCTGTGTAAGTTTTTAATTATTTAAATTTAATGAGTAAACTGTGCAAGAAATCGTCATATTTACAATTTATTTACTTAAAAATAAAGGCGTAAGTCGAAAATTGGTTACACGAGGGAAGTAAGTCTGTCTTTTAGCTTTGCAACGATACCAAAATTATAGCGAATTGATAAAAATTACTCAAAATTCTATGCTAAATGCCGAACGTCTACAACTTCAGAAGCGAATATATTTTAAATGCTGCAACCACATGTGAATCACTCACTGTGTGGGATGGGCTTAGAGATTGGTAAATGCGAGGAGGATCGGAGTTCAAAGAAATACATAGTCAGTTATAATCTATACGTTCTCAGTTGAGACAGTATTGAAATCTAAACCTTTCTTGTAGAATATATTTTTTCGTTTAGACCAACAGTTCCGGAAATATAAGAAGTTATACTAGAATTCCTTAGGTATGCAATTTTTACATTGCTTATTAAAACAATGTCATTTTTTGGTAAGTTCCAAATTGAACAAAATTCTCCGCAAATTAAATACGTATTTTCCATATTAAAATAATAAAGAACATAAAACACTGAAATAAATGTAGTCACTATATTTATTTTATATAAAAATTTACCTGTTCTCAAATCTTTGTTCTTCTAATTTTAAAAAGGGCAATGTCATAAATATATTAAACGCAATCATAATATGTACAATAAAAATGTTTTTCTCATTATGGAAAATAGATATTTTTAACTCGTCGAATGAATGCGCTGTCCTATTTCTGAAAACATCTTCTGCATCACAAGTAAGCACACGGCGCACAAAGTCCGTGAAAAGTGTAACGCCGTAACGATGTTACGAAAAACGTAATAATTGTCAAATAATGTTCCAAGCATCGATAATTTGATTTTATTTTTATAAAATGCGGCCCTACTAAAAAAAGTTGTACAAGTCCATTTTGGATACTAGAAATGCCCTTCTACAAGATGGTTATATTTTCTTCCACTAAATCTAAATATTCTAAATACGTCCACCGTAAAGTCATTGTAATGGGAGACCGATAACCTGCGCCTCCAGCCGTAACGCCCGTGCGCCCGATCCCTGAGCGCTACCCGAGGAGTGTACAGAGAACGGACTGTTAATGTCTGATATACACGAGGCTACTTTTTCAAGCTAGGATAGCAAGCTAGTGCTAGTAAGCTAGCAAGCTAGCAACGTGTAGACTGGGTATAAGAGATACAGTGGATGAAAGTCCAGTACAGTAACAGAGGGTTATATAGAGTCCAAAACGAACGGATAACATTACTTCCTACTCTGGTACAAGTTTCACAAAAATAATTGGTACTATTATACGAATGAGATTGGCCACAGAATTACTTATCCTAATTGTAGTTTCTCTAATTATATTTAATTAAGTAAATAAATATTTCTTTCATAAAACATTTCTTAATTAAAACGACATTTTAGACACTGACAGCGTGCCTTAACCATTACTGACGTTTGTCATGTGTTGAAAATAGTATATTACGTAATAAGTGTTGTAAAAAGCATTTTACGCACGCGCATAGCGGCGAGTGCGTAATTGCAATACAAGTCGTATTTATACTGTACTTTACCTACGACCTATTTATTCACACAAAATAATTTAGTTTTAGTTCTCCGTCTGAACTGGTAGCAATGTCAATAATTTAATAATTTAAAAACTTGATAACATCAACAAGAAGGTATATATTGTAATAATTCTATAGTAGTACATTAATGACAAAACATGATTATTTAAATTTACAAATTGTTATTTTCTATTATATTATTTATTCTTATTATAATAATTATTTATAGTTAGAGAACAGTTATTGAAGACAAAAAGTATATCGGTTGTTTTGCTTGTTGAACCATAAGTAAGATTTACATTATTAACTGCCTCAATCAAATTTTCATTAATACTATTAGTACTATTACAACTACTTGCTTTTGCAGGTGATATTTTAGACGAATTGTTAGTTTGATTATTTAGGAAATTATCCACATACCCTTCAGCTACGGCTGATGACTGCCATCCGCCGTGTTTTTTTTAAATCTAATAAGTCACCACCCACGTCAACAATAGTCGCGGACGAGCGTCGGAAACAGTGTCCTGTATAAAGCTTCATTCACATAAGATTAGTGCGGTTGCATTGGTACTGCAGAAAAGTTATTAAAAAGGGCGCCGTATTCTTGAAATAGTGTTTTCTACAAAATACAAATAATTTTAGACATTTAATAACTGAATAATCTAGGTTTAGCAAATAATGGGAATGTTAACTCATCCCACCTGCAAATATTCAAATATACTGAAGTAAAACTGCGAGAAATATGGGTGACTTTTGTAACGTTCAGATAAACTTAACAGTAACGCCTTTGTACTGCAGTTGTCTAGCAGAAGCTAAAAGCATTTTAGCTTTTACCAATCCTTTTCCAACAATCATACAAGGACCAATCAGAAAACTGTTTTTTTGACAGTAAACAGAGGATTCACATTTTTGCAGGTTAAGGTGGGTAGACCTATTAACCGCAGATAGCACATGCAAGGTGATTTCTATGATTTATATAAAGAAATGCGAAATGAGAATGCCGATTATTTGTTCATTTCACCCGAATGTCAGTGGCAGTGTTTGATGACTTGCTGAAATTAGTGGGGCCTCATTTAACCCACAGTATACTAGTATACTGTGATTTAACCAAACATTCAAATAGACCATCTATTCCTTCCGATTGTAGGCTTATATTTCATCTAGGGTAGGCTTTTAATTACTATTCGGCAAATGATAAAAACCAACAATTTCCGTAGATAGGGACGTAGTTGACAAAACATAAACATAACCTCTCTGAAGGTCAAGAATCTTGAGTTTTTGCATGTCGCCAACTTACAGCGGAAAAATTCCCCAACTTTTTAAGTAATTTTATGTAAACAGAGTAAATAATATTTAACACCATACAATTACAATACAACAGTACATACAACTGCAGTGCCATTGAATTAACGTTTATCTGAACGTTACTTAAGTCAGTGCTTTTGGTAGTCCCTGTCCCAGATGTATGGCTATTTGTTTTGGAATCTTTCCTAACCTGTTAATACCAACATCAATTATATAGTTTAGAAAAAAGGGTACATTTGGAGCTGTATTTACTGCTGAGCGAAAGTTTATATATTTTTTAACCTTGGGGTAAAAATATTCAGATACCACAAAAGAACGTTGCCGTTTAGTTTTTGAATCGGGAATATTAATAATTAGATTCTTCCCTCTGTCTTGAATATCTGACGGTTTTATATTACACAACTTACGTTTCCTGCACGCATCGCTTATACTAATTATAGGAGCTACCTAAAAGACGATTTTAAATAAATTTACATATCTAACACATATTGAGCTCAATATATTATCTTCATAAACAAATAGTTATCATCTGGTGCGATTTCTATAAAATCGTTTATATTTTGGCTTGTCAAAATCTTGGATTTTTTTTATTTAAAGCTGTTCGATTTTCTCTTCAGGAGAGCTTGTAATTTGGAGTAGTTTGCAATATCGACATTGTGATTTATATTAATTGTCGCTTTTAATATTGAGTAAAATGGCCAAAGTGAGGAAGGCTTCATAGTTTTTTATAGTTCTTGGAAATATGCCATATATCATTACATTCTCAGAAAATGATTTAACGTCGTTTTTTAATCTCCATTCCATAAATCTTTGGTATGTAAAGGACCCCGCAATAATCTTATGGAAATTGGGTTTCTGTCAAATTGTCTGAATTTTTGATATGTTGTAGATTTTGTCATCCTGAACAAAAGTCTCCATGGGCACAAAGTGCCAAAATGAACATTTTGGCAGCTACGGAGCTGCCAAAGCTCCCCTGACCCGTTGCAAAACTATTCATTTTCAATACTATTTACAGATGTCAAAAGCATATTTTAATTATTCTAATATATAGGGTAATGTTTTTGAGGTCACTGGATTCAACCCTCATGTCAGATTGGACAAATTGACCGTTGCCAGCTGTCAATACACTGTCAACGAAGAATAGAAAAGTAAATATTCTCTTTTCACATTGAGAGTTGATTGTGATATCAGGATTCTGTTATATACAGGGTAATTCATTAAGAATGGGCAATTTCTGAACTAGAGATTCTACACACCAAAATATGGCGATTGAGCTTAGCGTGTCTTATACAAATGTTGCAGGTTTACGAGATACAAGGTATTTAAAGTTGGAATTTTAATTTGAAATTTCTTAATAATTTTGTGATTTTAAGCAGTACCGTCTTGAAAATTGGCAACTTTATGTTTTTTGGCATGAAAATTAAGAATTTTATGCTGAATTATCTATACAGGGCGTTAGTTACACCCTGTTACTTAGGTAAATTACAACATATTTTTTTTGCCTAATGAGTTATGGCTAAAATGACTAGAAAATCTAAAAGGCAGTTCAATTTTGAATACGGAAGGTACTCTTTTTTATTTCATGTTACTCTATCAGTTTTTGAGTTATTTGCATTTTACACATTCGATTGAATTCAGCTCCCTCAAAAGCCCAAACTCTCAATGTGAAAAGAGAATATTTACTTTTCTATTCTTCGTTGACAGTGTATTGACAGCTGTCAACGGTCAATTTGTCCAATCTGACATAAGGGTTGAATCCAGTTACCTCAAAAACATTACCCTATATATTAGAATAATTAAAATATGCTTTTGACATCTGTAAATAGTATTGAAAATGAATAGTTTTGCAATGGGTCAGGGGAGCTTTGGCAGCTCCGTAGCTGCCAAAATGTTCATTTTGGCACTTTGTGCCCATGGAGACTTTTGTTCGGGATGACAAAATCTACAACATAACAAAAATTCAGACAATTTGACAGAAACCCAATTTCCATAAGATTATTGCGGGGTCCTTTGTATCGATATTCAGATTTCGCCGGTAACAAGTTTTTAGCAGCTTCTGCAATTTCACTAATATTGGGTGGAGTAAAATTTTCTAGTTTACTGTCACTCGACATTTTTCATGTAATCAAACTAATTTCACTTTATAATATTATTATAATGACAGTTTTTGAATAAGTTTGTTTATATTGACTGTTGCTTAGGCGGTTGATAGGAAAACTGTACGATTCTTTTACCAAGCTGTGCGATTTTTTTACCGTACGTAATAGGAATCTTACATTGATCGCAGACGGTGTGTTTTTAAGTTATACATAATTTTAGGAGGCACATATATTATAAAGCCCCGGTTAAAATAAAAGTATGCTTTATAAATCTAAACCATAATCAAAGTAACAAAAGTAGGGCAGATTAAACATAAATTTCTTTTTATGGGAGGAAGTAGATACAAGTTCAACATTTCAGTTATTTTTTTATTTATCTAGGAAGGAATCGACGAGTTTACTCACAAACAATGTAACATTGTTTGTCTTAAAATTAGTGCTGCAGTCACGATATTTCTAGTAAAAATACCCGTTTTCTAGCAATGAAGCTTATCACGCGAAGAATTCTCTTTGTTGAAATAAGAACACAATCGTCTTTATCCTGCTCGTTTCGCCTTCTCCAAAGATAAATAATGGAATATAAGCGCAAAAGAACACAAATATAATTGGTGCCGCTTTCTGAATTTTGTATGTACATTATTTGATAAAATGAATTTTTAAATTTATTAGTTGTCTTTGTTTCAATTTTCTTACCCACTTTCGCTAAAAATAAGTATTTAACATATTTTGAACACAATTTATGAGATGAACTGAAAAATGACTTATTTCTTTACTTTGTAAAATGTATCGTTTGTTTAATAACTGGGGAAAACCTTTTTTACCTTTAATAACTATCACTATAAATAAAATTACGATAATAATGGGCACGCAATCGAGTAACCTTTAACAGAAAATTGCACTTACGGACCAGGTTACAGTAGTGATAGAAGAGATATGGATCACATGGGAAAAATTGTGATATCAGGATTCTATTATATACAGGGTGATTCATAAAGAATGGGCAATTTCTGAACTAGAGATTCTACACACCAAAATATGGCGATTGAGCTTAACATGTCTTATACAAATGTTGCAGGTTTACGCGATACAAGGTATTTAAAGTTGGAATTTTAATTTGAAATTTTTTAATAATTTTGTGATTTTAGGCAGTACCGTCTTGAAAATTGGTGACTTTATGTTTTTTGGTATGAAAATTAAGAATTTTATGCTGAATTTAGCACTACTTATACAGGGCGTTAGTTACACCCTGTTACTTAGGTAAATTACAACATATTTTTTTTTGACTAATGAGTTATGGCTAAAATGACTAGAAAATCTAAAAGGCAGTTCAATTTTGAATACAAAAGGTACTCTTGTTTATTTCATGTTACTCTATCAGTTAACAACCGTAAAGACAACAAATAACAATCAGTAACAGTAATAAAAGAAAACTTCAAAGTAAATGCTCAAAATGCCCGCCTTCCACTTCAACACACTTTGTAAGGCGTCTCCTTAAAGATCTTTGAATATTAAATAACATTTGTCGATTATTTTTAATAATAGCAGCTTCTTGAATTTTCTGTCGCAATTCTTCGATGGAATTAATTGTATCTTTGTAAACCATGTCCTTCATTTGTGACCATATTGAGAAGTCTAGAGGGTTTAAATCTGGACTTCTAGGTGGCCAAACAAATTCACTGCCACGCCCAATCCACCGGTGAGGAAAATGTTCATTCAGGTATTGCCGCACTGGCAGAGAAAAATGTGGCGGCGCCCCGTCTTGCATAAACCACATGTTCCGCCTTATGACTAGTGGTACGTCTTCTAGTAGTTTGTTTAAATGTTGTTCAAGGAAGTTTAAATAGAGGGGCCCGTTCAGATTAGGAGGAAGTTCAAAAGGACCAATAAAAAAAACCAGATATCACACAACACATATTTACCTTGAATTCATGCTGAAAATGTCGTTCCTTTAGAGCAAGTGAAGTCCCACAAATGATTGTTTTTCTATAAACGTCGCCTCATCGGTGAAAAGGAGGTCATTAAAAAAATCCTGGTATTCGGTTTGTTTATCTAGCATAAATTGATCAAACTGTAGGCGAACTGGTAAATCTTGAGGTAGCAAATTTTGGACAGGAGTATAGTGATGGACGGAGATTCTCTTTCTTTAAAATTCTCCAGATAGACGATTGGCTTATTCCTGTTGCCGCATTTAACCGACGAGTACTGATATCTGGATTTTCCGAGATACGAACTAAAACCTCTTCTTCATCATTGACGCTGATATTTTTTGGAGCACCATTTAAGCTTTTAGGACGAAAACACCCTGTTTCGCCTAGGCGGATAAAAATACGTCTGAACAGTTTGTGAATGGGTTGTCTTCGAATTCGGAATAATTCTAAATACCTTCTGGCTGCACCAAGTCCACTATAACTTGACTGAGCAAAAACACAAATCATATCACGCATTTCACTGTTGGAAAATTCATTATGTCGCGACATTTTCTTATTTTAGAATTTTTACTACAAATAACTCTTACTTGTTAACAGTAAAATTGTCAAATTTCTTTACGCGAAAAACTAATAAGTGCTGACACAAGCCTACTTGAAAAAAAGTCAATGTAATAACGGTGGCTTAGGAGTATTTACGCTTTGTAATGTGTAAAATGCAAATACTTTTTTATTTATTTATTTATTTATTTGGGATTTCATATATAATAGTACACAATAATATAAGTAGAGAAGTATACAATAACATATTTAAATTAATATTCTAAATAAAGTAAACAAGAAAAGAAAAGAAAAAGTGCATTATTGCAACTAACAGAAATAAAAATTACTATACTAAGCAAAGTGAATGAATAGAGAACATGAATATTTAGTTTTCTATGTTACATAAGATCTTTCTTTAATTTGCTTTTAATGGCAGCGTACGAAATTGTTTGAAAGTCAACATCAGAACAGTAGCGGTTCGCCAATCTCATCATTCTACAAGAAGGTGCATTTTGTGAGTTATTTGTTCTCCTAAAAGGGATATTAAAGAGACAGGTAGATCTAAGGTGCCGAGGGGCAACATTAAAATTAATACTGGCCAATATTTGAGGAGCATCAATAGCATTAGTGACTAGTTTATGCATAAATATGATATCATTTAAAATTCTCCAGTTCTCTAAACTTAATAGATTAAAATTGTGTCTCACAGCATCTATATTAGCGGCAACTAAATTATAATTATACTTATAAGCTAGGCACTTTAAGAATTTCTGTTGAACAGTTTCAATTCTGTGAATATATGAAGAATACATATGATTCCAAATTGTAGATGCAAAATTTATTCTGCTATAAATATATGCATAATATAAGTGTAAATATGAGTTAACATTTCTGAAAGGTCTCGTCTGTCGATTTATAAAGCCTAACAACTGAAAACATTTAGTTACCAAATTATTAACATGCGAATCAAATATTAACTTCTCATCAAAAATTACACCCAGATCCTTAATCTCTGAAGCTTTTTTTATGTGACAACCGTTGATAACGTAATTGAAATTAAAAGGTGATCGATTTCTTGTAAAGGAAATGCATGAACACTTGTTAATATTTATGAAAAGGCTATTTTCTTCACAGTACTTTAAGAAACGTTACAAGTCCTCTTGCAAATGTAGACAGTCAGATAGAGATTTAACTGTTGTAAATATTTTTAAGTCATCTGCATATAGAAGATATTTACAGTAATGGAAACATTCACTAATATCATTAATATAAATCAGAAAGAAAAGAGGACCCAGATGGGATCCCTGAGGGACTCCAGATATAGTAGATAAAATGTTAGATTGTACTCCATTAATTGTCACATAAAACTTACGATCAGATAAATAAGACTTTATCCATTTGAGGAGAACTCCATATACGCCAACCATTCTTAATTTAATAATAAGTATATCATGATTTATTTTATCAAAGGCTTTACTTAGGTCAGTGTAGACAGAATCAACCTGCAATCTAGAATCTAGGTTATTACGTAAATATTCGCTATAAGTAAAAAGATTAGTTTCAAGAGACCTTCCAGAGAAAAACCCATGCTGTTCGGGAATTATTTGACATTTAACTAATGCAAAAATATATTTATAAATTAATTTTTCAAACAGTTTGGCAAAAACACATAATTTACTTACAGGACGGTAATTAGCAACATTGTTTTTTGGTCCACTTTTATGTACAGGGACAACAGAAGACAGTTTCCATTTGTAAGGAAAATAAACATTGATTAGAGATTGATTATAGAGAATAAATAAAGGATGAGCAAGACCAGTAGCACAATTTTTAGCAAGTAAAGGAGGTAAACCATCAGGTCCCGCTCCTTTGTTTGGATTTAGGTCCATAACAGCTCTGTGCACTTCACTTTCAGTTAAAATTATAGATAATAAACTAGAATGATTATCGGCATAAGGAAGATTACTTACAGAATCATGAGGACGAACGAACATACTCTCAAAATGATTGGCAAACAAATTACTAACTTCTAAATTATTACTTACTTCATTCAATTTCATAATTTTAGGAAAGCCACTTGTAGTTTTATTTAGAGAAACAAATTGAAAAAATTTTCTAGAATCATTTGGAATTTCATTCTCAATGTAATCAACGTAATTCATATAGTCTTTAGAAATAAGTCGTTTTGATCTGGATATCAAAAGTTTGAAAGTATTTAAATCAGTAACATTACGGTAATTTTTCCATTTTTTATGGTACCTATTTTTTTCTTTTATTACCTTTATAGTCGCATTAGAAAAATAAACTGGATATCTAATATTTCTTCGACATATTGGTACTCTATCTTGAATGATGTTTTCAAGCACATTATAAAATGAGGATATGTTTTCATCCAAACTGGAGTTATCAATCGAATTACTTGTGTTAAATACATTATTCCATCGAATTTGCTGCAGGTCGTTATTTATTAAATTAAAGTTAGCTTTTTTGTAGTTAAAGTAGTAACTATTTGCATAATCCTTTAATACAGGTGCTTTAAGAAAAGTGTAATAAAATTCCAGAGATGGATGATAACCATCGTCTTCCACAATAGGAGCAGTACATGGTAATATATCATAAACACTATTTAACTGATTACATAAAATGAGATCCAATATTCTATTAGAAACATTTTTTACAGAGTTGAATTGCTTAAGTCCAGCAAATGGAAACATTTTTTTTACTGTTTTAGAAAGGTATTTTAAGCTAATATGAATCAAATCTCCTACAAGTCCTATCAATGAAGTCATATGTATGTTCTCTGATACCAAACATCTAGGTATGCTAATGAACAATTCCACAGACAAAGCTCTATTCAATAATTATCTAAAGAAAATAATCTAATTTACTCACTCTATAAAAATCTAACTTCACTTTTTTGGCAGTGGGAACACGACAAATTCAACCACAATAGATGATTATCTGACCTATTTCTGCATTTTTAGGATTGCTTCTTCAGGTGGTCTCCTTTAAGTTGAATCAAATATAAAAATTAAAATTATTTGAAATAGGTCAGATCTCATCTATTGTGGTTGAATTTGTCGTGTTCCCACTGCCAAAAAAGTTAGATTTTTATAGAGTGAGTAAATTAGATTATTTTCTTTAGATAATTATTGAATAGAGCTTTGTTTGTGGAATTGTTCATTAGCATACCTAGATGTTTGGTATCAGGGAACATACATATGACTTCATTGATAGGAATTGTAGGAGATTTGATTTATATTAGCTTAAAATACCTTTCTAAAATAGTAAAAAAAAATGTTACAAAAGCTAATAATAAGGAATATATGGGTAGATATTGTGGGTGTAATTCAACGCAGGTTGGGGCTTTTGTCCACTGAGTAGTTAGTTTCACACAATACTATTAATACCTAAAAATATATAAAAACTTTTACATAAAAGGTGAACATTTTTCAAGTAGATATTGTCATATTTAATTCATTGACAGGATGTCACTTTTTGTCATTGTCGATATTTAAATTCAAATAATTTTAATTTTTATAATAATTTTTATAGTTAGATATTTGATTCAACTTAAAGAAGACCACCTGAAGAAGCAATCCTAAAAATGTAGAAATAGGTCAGATCTCATCTATTGTGGTTGAATTTGTCGTGTTCCCACTGCCAAAAAAGTGAAGTTAGATTTTTATAGAGTGAGTAAATTAGATTATTTTCTTTAGATAATTATTGAATAGAGCTTTGTCTGTGGAATTGTTCATTAGCATACCTAGATGTTTGGTATCAGAGAACGTACATATGACTTCATTGATAGGAATTGTAGGAGATTTGATTTATATTAGCTTAAAATACCTTTCTAAAACAGTAAAAAAATGTTACAAAAGCTAATAATAAGGAATATATGGGTAGATATTGTGGGTGTAATTCAACGCAGGTTGGGGCTTTTGTCCACTGAGTAGTTAGTTTCACACAATATTATTAATACCTAAAAATATATAAAAAATGAAAACATATCAATTAAATCAGTAAATTCGTTTCTGACGTTTGAAGGATTTAAGAATATTTCAGGGTCATTGCGTGACCAGACAACACCAGAACAATTCATGTCACCACATATTAACACAGAGTCATTACTATCTAAGCGTTGAAAAATCCATGATAATTTAGATGTAAAACTAATAGAGTAGAGAAAAATATAACATTTAACGATAATGTTTTTCTAATCTAGGCAAATGTCCGTCATTTGCGATTGCAGTTTCTTTTGTTAGAACTCCATTAAAAAGAAGAACCTGCATTTTTCTACAAATTTTACACGGAAAGAAATCGAACGATACATCGCCTTTCCTTGCCGTGCTACGATTGTAACTCAAAAATTACGTTAAATATTTTTATAATTTGAAGCATAATTTTTTCCATTGATTTTGTATTATCAAAAGCAACGAATCCTAAATTTTTTTAGATGAAAGATACTATCTAACAACAATAATCAAATATGACTTGTCTACATTATATTATTTGAAAAGTAGTAAACCTCGATCATAATTTTCATTGTCAATATGTTTGTTATATCAATCTTATGAACTGATTGTAGCAGTCTACCAGTTTAGTAGACGTTCATATTATTTCCATAGGTCAGCTACAATTCTTTCTATAAGATAGATTGGTGTAGATTGTAAAAATAACTAAATCTTAATTAATGTTAAAGAAACACAATAATAAAACAAACAAAAATTATTTAACAAATACCTAACTTATTTAAATTGTTTAATTCATGCTTTCGGACAACGCAGTACCTACATACATAGAAGAGTTAATTTGTCATTTGTGATATTATTAGATTATATACAAATACAGCGCCTACTAAAAAATATTTCACCGTGCCAAAAAATCAACAAAAAAAATGTGGTGTCAGGCGTTAAAGCATGACGAAGGGAAGCATTGAAACATTGTTTGTTTGTAAAGACTATTTTAATGTAAGTTTAATAGGAAATACAGGTAGGTTCATCTGACTGAAAAACCTATAGCAACGGCTAAAGTCATTCGTCAGCATCCAAACATATACCGATTTCGAGCTTATTAGTTCTCATCAGTATTCCATAGATAAGGTGACCGACGTTGTGGTGACATTATGAGTACATGACAAATAAAATATCTGCTTGGAACAAATACCTAACCTAACCTAACCTAACCTAACCTAACCTAACCTAACCTACTATAACATCATTTGATCGAAATTCGATTATAAAATTAAAGTATGTTTGTCACTAAACATAATAGAAACATTTCTGTCTATTGTTCGACAGTACGAAAAACAAAAATATTTCATTACTACAACTATTGAAAAGACGTAGATATTATTACGGAAGCTCACCTACCCGTTTAGTTTGTTAATTATGTTCCTGCTTGCTTTCAAATTTATAATTCTTGAAATATCTTCATTTTGACGTTTTCTAGAACATTCCAGGTTATATTCGATTTGATTCTAGACGCATTCTCGGGGACCTAGGAAGCGCGTCCGTTTCAACCCGAGCCAGTTTATGTCAGTTCATGTTCAGAAGTCGAACGCACGTGATAGAAACGTCAAAATAAAGATTTGACAGTTGCGAAATGGATGAAATATTCAAACGGTTATCTGAAATGATGAAAGAAATAAAGAAGAGTCAAGACTAAATGAAGAAAGATTTAAAGACAGAAACGAAGAACAGCCAAAATGAAATGAAGAGTAGCCAAGACGAAATGATGGACAATTTAAAAAAAGAAATGTTAAACAGCCAAGATGGATGAATGGGATAATAGAATTCTTGCTAAAGAACATAGTGAAGATTCAGAATTCGGGGGTATATACCAATGGAAAATTAAGAACTTGGATAGACCTAACTGGAATCACATTTCTAATAAATCTTCGTGTTTGAAAAATTACTGGACGCTATGAGATTCCTTTGTAATACAGGATGGCGTTTAAAAAAGAGTATTGGAAAGTCCTAATGACAAAAAAAGAAATTATCAAACTGTATTATCCCGAAAAAGAGTGTCAGAAGTTCTTGAAGCTCTTCATAGTTGTATAAGTGCCGTGCCTTTAAGAAGAAATAAGAACAAAGTTAGAGTACGATTTTATTGACTTGGAAGTCGTTCTGATGTGGAAGAATGAAGTCGACATCATAGTACTTGTACGTTAAATAAAGAAGGTTATGCAGTGGAGTAACCTGATCGGGACGATCAGATATAAAAGGGAGGCAATGTTACGTAATCTCACCTACCTGTTTAGTTTGTTAATAAGTTTGTTAAGTTTGAACATAATTATGTTCCTGTTTGCTTTCAAATTTATAATTCTTTTAATACCCTTATTTTGACGTTATATAGAACATTCCAGATTATATTCGATTTGATCCTAGATGCGTTCTCGGGGACCTAGGAAACTTCGAGAACTCTAAAAACATATATAAGTGGATCGGTTTTAACCCCAAAATCAGTTTAAGTCAGTTCATATTCAGAAGCCGAACGCACAAAGTAAACTTTGTGACCGAACGCAAATCATATACGAGTGACAGAAACGTCAAAGTAAAAATTTACAGTTGCGAATTTGTTTGAAATATATTCGTTGTGTAATCAAGTAGTGACAATAATCTTTGTTTTTTTTACGTGACGTATTTCAAGGCTAAATCAACGTAGAGGTTACAATATGACTGGTTGTGTTGATGGGTGCATAGCTAAGGTAGCGAAATTTAAATTCGTAACTGGCGAGCGGCAATGGAAGTCGATAAATAGAAAAAAAATATGTTAAAAGACGTTTCGTTAATTCATTTTTTCTCTCTTAAAATGTTTGCACCTACTTGCCATAACCCTGTATTTTTGTGGCATACGATAGTAAAACACTAGTATAATACTATTATGCTACATTGATATCTATATTTCCACTTTTTATCATAATTTCCAAACTTTCTCTGTATATTGTATACGCCGACAGTTGCCATTGTACCATCCATTCAACGAGTTTATATAAAACTGCGACTGATTTCCATTAATTTGAATAAGGGTAAATGGGATGCCAGACAATTTGATCGGAAACCATATCTAGCTATCATATTTGATTTCTTATTTGGAATATAAAGCGCAAGCTGAGTTGGACTTTCCCTTTCGATATTTCCGGACACTTAATCGAATATTAAATGGAAATCTGGAAGGTAGCATGGCCATTTTAATAAAACATGCTATCTCGGGAAAATTTCCGAATATACAATGGAGTCCCTTGAGACAGCGGGTCCGTTGTGTCGTATTGGTATTTTGGTTGATATGGTATTTTGGTTGATATTAAATTGACAGAATTTCGTTAATTTAAAGTTATAGTCACCCTCATCTTCAATCATAATAAAAAATACAGATTGTTGGTGTAATTTATTATTTTTTAATGATCTCTCAGGTTTATAACTTGTGGAAATTATATTTTTTAGATGATAGGTATTCTTTAAAATTGGATTGTATTATATCTTATATGTAATACTAAGTAAGTTTATATTATAACAATATGTACATACGTATACAGTTAAATTTAAGAAAATTCATATTTTCAAAGGTAGGAAAAATTGTTGAATAGACCGCTTTTTCCATAATTTATTTTTGAATGTACATATATTCGCAGGTGGCATGAGATAACATTCCTGTTACTTGCTAAGCCCTAGATTAAACATTATTTCAAGAATACGGCGTCTTTAATAAAAATGTTTGATTTTTTTAAATCTACAGGTTTATTTCCGTAGATACAGTTCCAGGTTACGGTGTGGGTGATGTAAACATATGTTTGTTTCTTGTGTTTTTGCGTTTTTTGAGGAACTTGTGGGTTATATACAGGGTGAGTCAGTCATAATATCATTAATTTTAAGAGCAGATAGGAATAATGAATATAATACGAATATGCGATTAAAAAAAATCTAAATGCATATTTACGCCGAAAATAAATATTTTTAAACCCCCTTTTCAGACTGTCACTAACCGCTCACAGCCTTGGTCGTTTGCAGGTCACAGTTCAACTCGATCTCGACCTGATGCTACTTTGCCAAATTGAAATATTTTGCTTGTACTGACTATTTCAGAATCTCATATTTTTTCTTGCTCAGTTCGGCCATAATTTAAAATGTTAATATCCAATGATATCAAATAATAATAATCAAATTATTCTATTCAAAATTGCAAGTAACGCGGTCCATTCAGGTTTTACGGTAGAATACACGATCCTCGTACACTCCTGCCTATACGTTGACAACAAATCGCCTCTCAAAGCTAAACCGACGACTAGCGTGTGGATTTTTGTCCGACCAAATGTGGTTGTTGTGACTGCAAAAATATCAATGTAGCATAATAGTAGATACATGAATGAATTTTCCTCAAATATTAATAATAATAATAAAAATCGATAGTGGGAAATTAGAGGCCAAATTTCAAAGAAAACAAATTTTCTAAAATTGTCGACGTTTCGTCACTTATCGTGACATCCTCAGGACACTATAAAATTTAATAAATTCAAAATTACATCACAATTTATAAAAACCAACTTAACATAAAATATTAAAAAAGTGTGTTTAAAACATTACAATAAAATGGCTACAACAATATCTATATAAACATGAAACAAGAAACCAAATTTACTCACACACTAACAATTATTATATGTATTATATGTCACAAATTTAAAAGCAAAGTATTAAAATTATATAAATAAAATGTCTTTATATAATGAATATTAAAATAATAAAATATGGCGAAAGAACGAAAAATGTAACAAACAACAACCTGTGTACAACATTAATTTATATATATATATATATATATATATATATATATATATATATATATATATATATATATATATATATATATATATATATATAATGCGAATTCATTGAAGCACTTGTACACTGTTAGGAAAATGTCCCCGAAATTCAACAGCTGCGGCATGCATTTCGTATAAAACTACCATTTCCGCATATTAGAAATTTGTATAATTAGGCATTGTGAATTTACAACCAATACACGAGACCAAAATAAACAAACTACTGCTTGTGCTTGTATTCTCTCCATCCCCCCTCCAAATGTGTGGTGTGATCTGGGGGGAAGGAAATGCGAGAAATGCAGAAAGTGCGAATAAATGGTGGTAAATTTAAATAACATGCTGAAGTGTTAAGATGATATTATGTATGTAAACATGATATGGCAACGATGTTTCTTCCGGCATTCGATTGTCGTATGGCTGCTTCATCAGAAAGTTTGTAGCGTACCAGGAGCGCCGTGTTAGCGAATTTTATAGGGTGATTTGTTTATTTTTTTATAGGTCGAGTAAACAATTTTTTTTCGATTTTCTGTCTTTATTAGGCCTTCCGAATACGTGGTTAAAATTAATGACATTATTAGTGAAAATACTGTGTAGGTAATGCGATAATTATTAGTGGTGATGTAGTGAACTTACGGTATTCTTAAACGTAACTTATTTCTTTGTTTACAATACAGATCCTCTTGTGGCAAGTACGACGACAGCGTTGTTCGACAAATACCAGATAGATGGTTTTACTTGAGGTATTTATAAAATTTAGCTATCTAGTTTCACATTAAAATACTTTTAATTTAAAAATAATTAGTATAAGTAATGAATAATGACATTTAACAATTTTTATTTCTCCTTAAATATTTTTAATAAATCCTTATTTATTACTTTTGTTTTCAAAATAAAACAGGTAATTGAATGTAGTGAGGTGAGGTGAAATATCAAAATTTTATAAACGCCTCAAATAACATTCTACATCACGTAAATGACAGGAGCAAATACAGAACATCATTTTTTAAGAGTCTATTTTGCAATTTTATTCAATACTATTGCCTATTTAATACAATAACACTTAATAAATATCACAAAAGACAAATAACTCTTCTAAACGTTCGTACTGCGTTGTCCGAAAGCATGTAAATCGCGTACAGGTTATACAATTCCGCGCGAACGGCTTCTGACGTCACAGGTCTTCGCTATGGCGACGACCGTTTTCTGGGGGAGTGGCCAGACTAAAATTTGAAATACCGTTTCTGATTTATTTTTCCATGAAATTGCTCTGAACAAACGGAATTTCGATTAAAATAATACACTATTTCATTAAAATAACAGAAAATACAGTATCTGGTTAAACCGTAATACACTCCGAAAGTTAATTGTACAGCAACATCTACCCTTTGAAAACTCGGAGCTTAAAATAATAATCACATAGGAATATACGCCAAATAATTTAAAATAATTCAACAGTGGCGTGCATGTTCCTCTTGTTTGCCGTGCCCGAAAGGACTTTCCGCTTTATTAAATAGCAAAGTCGTGTTTTTCCTATCTGGCTGAAACGTGATTTTAAAACCTTGGAAACGATATGACGTATAAACACGAATAATATGGAAATTAAATCAGCAACACAAAAGTTTCACTAAAGTGGCGGTCCGAGTACTCATTAATTTTCCGGATAGCAGTGACATTAACATATGTAAAATATACTTCGTAAGTAAATCACCGGAAATGTTTTTTAAACGATGATAAAATTTTAACGAAGATTTCTTGCCGGAGCATGACGAATTTATTCAGTATAAATTTGCTTGTCGTTAAAGAGCAGGAATAGTTCCGGGTTACAGCCCGAACATTAAGCTGAATAGTAATGGCTGTAGTTTTTCGTGCAGCAACATGCCACCTAACTGCATATCGTAATAATGTTTCTGTTTAATGTCTCTGTTTTATAGAACAATGTAGGCAATTAATTTCATGCGGGGATGGAACTGAAACAGATGTAGATATGTTTATGTCATTAGTAAAGTCCGCGGATTAGCCTTAAATACCGGAGTCGTACTTTGTTTCCATGCAGTATTTTGGAAATTGAATTTTTTGCACAAACGCATTAACCAGCAATGTATGTATTAACAATTAAATACAGACAACGTCAAAAGTCTTGGACCCCCTGTATATAAAATGATTCGATTAAACCTAGTGGTTTTTCTTAATGTGATAAAAAAGTACATGTACTTACGGAACAAAAAAGAAAATAAAAAATTGCAGACCATAAACCTTTACTTTATTATCAATGTTTTTACAAATCCGGTCAGTTTGGCAGTGTATTGCAGTCAATTGTTCCTTTGAATTTTTGTACATTATAATGCCTGGACGTGAAATTTCTGCGTTTACCCGAGCAAGATGACTGCTTTACATGATGCAGGACATTCTAATCATCAAATTGGGAATTGTTGTACGAATAGTATACAGATATGAAAAAGAATTTAATACAGTGGAAAACAGAACCACGTCCTCGAGTATCTAATGAAAGGGAGGATCGGTATTTGGTGCAATATTCCCGTAGATACCGCACATGGTCAGCTTCAGCTCTTAGGGCCCACTTTCAAGGTACGTTTCGTCGTGTTATATCGACACCTACTATTCGATTTCGAAGACGACTCAACAGAGCAAATTTACTTGCTAGAAGACCGTTACGGGTCCCCACTCTACCTCCAAGGCATCGTGTTGCCCGTCTCCAGTGGGCGCGAAAGCATAGGCTTTTACGCCAGTGGCGGTGGGGATTATTTACACGACGACGAAACCAGAATTGAGGTAGTTACTGATGACAATCGGCAAAGAGTCTGGAGAGAACCAGGTCGTCAACAGCGGCTTCATTTTCCCCGTGAAGTTGCTCTGCATTAAGGGAGTACCGTAATGTTTTGGGGTGGAATAATGTTCAACCGCCGCACCTCATTAAATCGCATACCACAGAATACCACCAGTCAAATTTACATCGAACAATTATCTACCCCCTATGTACTGAATTAGGTGAACATTTTGTGTTTACGGACGACAACGGTCGAACATCGCGCAAGAAGGGTTCAAGAGACACTCAAAGCAGGACATATCAATAGATTAGATTGGCCAGCCAACTCTCCTGACATGTGGGATTTTGTTGCTAGAGCTATTCATAATCATATTCCTCCACCACAGACTGCAGATGAGTTAGTCTTGGCGGCAGAAGAGGAATGGAACAATATGCCGCAAGAGATCGTTAACCGCTTGATTATCTCAATGCACAGACGTGTCAATATGCTCTTGGAACGTGGTGGAGATCATATCAACTATTAGTCAAGTAGAGAAATTTGCTTTGTTACTTCTTTTTGATTTAATAAATTTTGTCAAAATGTCACACATTTGCTGGTTTTTAATTTTCTAAGTACTCAATTTATCGAACATATTCTTTTCGCAAAAAAAAATCAGAAAACAATATACTTTTATAAATGTATTTGGTTTTTCTGACAAAAAGATTTATTTAACAAGAATAAGGGGGGGGGGGGGTCTTACAGTGGTATTCATAGTTCATCTCCGGTCGCCAGAGAGCGGTCCCCGTATCGAAATTTCATAATGAAATTCACATAATTTCGAAAAGAAGATATAAGATACCACTGTTACAGTACACTGTAGATATTCATTGTCCGTCCGAAATTATTTGAATTTCATTATAAAATTCCCATAATTTCGGGACGGAGATCGTTCTCCGATGACCGGAGACAGAATACCACCGTAAGACTTGACGTTGTGTGTAGTTGTACCAGTCAATAGGTTTGTTTTTCTCGAAATGACATTAAAAGCGGCTTTTTAATGACATTTGACAGGCTTAAAAGGTGTATTTTTACTGCCTAGGCAGAAATAGTTCGTTGCTATGCAACGTTACTGGTAATAATTTAAATCAAACTGATAATTTAACAATGACATTATGTAAACACAAAATGATGGAGTTGTAAGCAAGAATTACACAAAAATGGTTTTATTTTTACATTACAACTACAAACTGCAACAGGAAATGTTTACTTATTAGAAATATTTCTGGTCAATTGTGAACAAATATTTAATACAATTGAACTGTCTACAGTTCCCTTCTTTTTCGTAAAGTTAACAATATTATTATTATTCACACTCTTTGAACTCCGGAAACACCTGAAAATATGTTATTGCCGATGTTCGACTTACTGGCGAGCAAATCCTCGATACAGCCCTCCGCGACCGCGGAGGACTTCCATCCCTCATGTTGCTTTAACATAGTTATTATGTCCCCACCAGAACGCACCAGCAACGGGGCCGAAGTACTGCGAAGGCAGTGCCTAGTATACTATTTTCCATGAACTAATTCCAGAAAAGTAGCAATTTCTTATGGTATTTTACCGAATGCCAATAAATTGTTGATGTCCTTTACCGTTCGCATACTTATAGAAGAAACGCCGATTATTCAAATTCGGGGATCTGAAGGCTGCATATTTGTAAATGCTTAAATATTCCGTTGTTACAAAAGATTTTGATTTTTTGGCCTTAGTATTTTGTAGCATAATTAATCATTTGTTGCCCATATCATTTATATCATCCGTTTTCATTTGCAAAAGCTCATTACATCTACGAGCCCTAGCGACTGCAACAATAAGTACAACCTAAAATATAAATTGAAAGATAGTTCTTTAATCCGTAATAGATAATTTTCAATATATCTATTCCTATCTTCATGCTCAAATGCAGTTCATTTAGGGCCTATGACCTCTCGATTTCTTCTCTTTGAAAAACTCAGGATTTTCTTGCATGGAAACTATTTGCCTGCCGTTTCAAAATATCGAATAGCTAAACTATAAAGTTGAAGGCTTCATTTTCTTTGAAATATCTATATTCCATGAATCTGCTGTATGTGACTTCTTGACTTATAAGGTAATAGATTCATTTCCACACCTCGCGATAGGTCTCTTATATCAGGTGGTGTTAATGGCAATAACTCATACTCACATTCAATTACATTGACAATTAAAACCCAATTGCTTCTAATATGAAAACCAATAAAATAATCTTATAAGAAAATCTGCATTTTGCATAAAAAAGGACATTCTGTTTATTAATTTTTTGCAGTTGGCGTCTTTAAAACAGATTCTACATTATCTTGAGCAACACGAAAATATTTAGGTACATTTTTTATACTAAAATTGAAAAAACTGTAATAATTACAAAAGGTAAGGGCGACATGTAGTATATTGCATGAACGACGAAAAAGCAGGCAATTTTTTGTGGCCATAGCCTGCTTCGCTAGAATTATTTTTTTGTCCGCCTAGAGGGCGCAACGAACCACATACGATATTTAAAATATCTGTTTATATCAGGTGAAAGGTATCAATTTTGCAATCAAAATTTATTACCAATAAGTTTTCTCTATCTCTTAAAATAAAATAGTTAGACAGCTTTAAAGTTTGGGTACTTTACAGGTTTTTTTTTGTTATTATTCATAAAGTTGGCCATGGATCGCAAATTTGTTTTACGAGCTTAAAGGCCTCTAAAAATGCAACAAAAAATGTTTAAAGATTTTTGACTCGCATATTAAACGAGTTACATGGAAGTGGCCCTCTTATGTGAGACAGCCTGTATATTTGCCCGCCACAGAATTGACACTTTTAATAATAATATAACAATATACTATTTTTACTGTTTTGTAAAGGTATTTAAGCTAATATAAATCAATTTTCCTACAATTCATATCAATAAAGTCATATGTATGTTCTCTGATACCAAATATCTAGGTATGCTAGCGAACAAGTCCATAGACAAAGCTGTATTCAATAATTATCTAAAATAAAAATTAATCTAGCTAAATTTACTTCAAAATAATCATACCTAGTTTAGCGGAAACATTATACAGGGTGTTTCGAAAATAGTTAAGGAAAATTAAACAGTGAATTCTTGTGCCGATTTTAGAGATGGTGTTTCATGTAATAAAATTAATTTTAGGATCCCTTAAGAAGTTACAACCTTTTAAAAGCAAGTGCTGAAATCAAATTTCCATCATTTTTTTGTGTAAAAATACCAGCTAAGTTCATACTTCATAAGAATGATAAAAAGCAATTAAATTAAACTGGTAATAATGGCTGACAACTAGAATGACAGGAACCTACTACAGAAAGTATGATTCGGAGAATGTGGTTGAAATGCTGGTATTAATTTTTAATTATTAATTAGATATGTTTTTTTGTATGAAAACTAGAAGACATTTCGTAATTTTTAAAGAACAAAAAAGTTTTGTTTTGAATAGGGCCATTCAAAGGCATTTTTTTCAACATTTTTAGGTATGAAAAAATTCTGATAATAAAGGTAGTGGAATAGGTCAGGAAAATAACAGTTTAACACAAGTGCATCCATGCAAAAATTGGAGTATTTAATTTGAGTCGGCAAAGGGAAGAGATGAGGGGCCTACCATGGACCAGGATCCTGGCGTTCATTAGGGCGTCGGGTAGGTTCAAGGAAGGCCGAGGGAGAATAGTGGAGGGGTGATGGGATGTCAGGGTAGGCAAAAAGGGCCCATGTGTGGCCTACTTGCCAGGCTGAGGCCGCCCACACTTACTACTACTGAGTCGGTTTTAAAGTTGCCCATGAAAACTTTTTTTCAAGGCCCACTTCTAACGGCTATAACTTTTTAGGGGGTGCTAAAGTTATTTTTTTTACATGAAACGATCTTTCAAGAAAAATATAAATTAAAGTCATGACATTAAAAAATGTACCTACCCTTTATATTACCGTTTTTTTGTTATACATTTTTTTATTAAGTATTGACAATATTGTGTGAAACTAACTACTCTGCAGACTAATAAGCCCCGACCAGCGTTGAATTACACTTACAATATCTACTCATTTGTTATTAGCTCGACTCATTCGATTTTGTTATAATAAATAGGCATTTTATTTAATTGTACCTACAGGTACAAGTGTCTTTTATCGGTAATGAGCGAATATGTAGTTTTGCCAGTTTATAACGAAATAATGAAAAACGAATGCAAGATACTGGAGCTAACTGGATTAACTGTTACCTATCTATCAGGTATTATTACTAATAAGAATGTTAATTTTTGTCGTTTCTACATTTAGATACGCTACAAAAAGACGACCGCGACGATCTATGAATCTAAGCCATCTCAGTCGATTCTTATCATAGGTGCCGACTTTCCGTAGGAAACAAGGGTTTTGTCCCATTTTTTAAATATCGAGCTAAAATTATGGAATAATTTTTTTATTGCCTTTTAGGCTTCCCTGAGCACGTGGTAAAATTTTTTGTACTTAGTCATAGTTAACCCTGTATATATCCTCCTTTTCTGTGTTCGAAACGAGATTCAAAAATGAGGATTAGATCGCGTCCGCGATGCCAGAGCAAATACCAATAATCACGTTGATATCGAAGTAGTTGAGATGGAATAGTTTGTGGAACATCAGTGGAGTATAGAGCTATTTTGGCGAAGAACCACTATAAAAAAGCTAATGCGCCTCATTCGAAACCTCATTAGGTGGTGTGGAAGACCGGAAGCCTCATTTTTGATTCTCATTTTGAACACATAAAAGGGTGATATACCCAGGAACCGACCTTGTATGCGCCGTGGCGCAAAATCCTGACGGTAGATTTTTTTGTGCCCATTAACTTTTCTGTTCAGGATGTTGAAAACTACATTTTCCACCAAAAATTAGACCTCCCGACTGAAACTACTTTTACATATAAAAAGTGCGGGATCCTTTACGAAATGTAACGACGTAAAACGAATCTGACGTTCATATAACAAAAATATTTGACATTAACCGAGCTACTATCTGCCAAAGATAGATCTTATAGAATACCCTATATATTTATAATTTGTGTCTTTATCATAAACGCATGATTTATTTTTGGTTTTCCAAGATTTAATTGTTTGACTTCGCAACATACAACTCTATTGTGTACATATTTACTTGTTTATAGAGAAAATGTACCAAATAATGTATGTTTCTTTTAGTAGTATTTATAATTTGTAGTTAACACAATAAACCCATACTTTATTTTCGGTTTTCCAAGATATAACAGATGTCTGAATTTAATTGTTTGTACTGCTTATATTTAAAGTGGACGGTTCCATTCGGTTTATAAGTATACGAGTTTTATGTGTATTTTATAGACGCGGAAATTTTTCCGCTTCAATGTGAATATTTACAAAATAAATATGTTAAACCCGCATTTGGAATTCTGCGAACATTCCGGCTGGATGGTTGAGAAACTCCTACAAAATGTGTATAATTTTTATCGAAAAGTCCTTTCGCGTGCAGAATCCATTCCGAGTTTCAATAGAAAACGTCCAGCTTAAAGGCCCTGGAAATTGTTTGTTGTATTTCGTGTCTCAATTTCTGCTAGAAACAGAATCATATCGAAGTGAAGGACAATGTAAACAGAGCCGTCTCTCTCGTGTTGCGAGATACAAGATAAATAACACTTTCAATAACAAACTTGTTTCTTCGCCTAGATTTATTTTTCAGCGTCGGACTGCTTTTAATGCAGCACTATTATTATCACGTAACATTTTAGTATTTTAAGCTTTTTGTTATTACATATATGCAATAATTGTGTATTACATTTGCTACATTGTTGATTTCAAATGAGATAAGCGTTTCCCAAATCATTATAATTTAACATCTAATTAAAGGTAAATGATAGTTCTTGTTTAAACCTGCGGATATTTTTTTTAACTTTCGATTAATAGGTACATTATTTAGTCAAAATTATTATTCAAAGTTTAATTTTGGGATGTTTCGATATAGTTTATGTTATAAGGTAGAGGTCAAAAATCCATCTGTGACCAAAAATAGGGGTCTCGTCCTGTATATTACAAATAAAATAGGTCATCATATGCAAAATAGTATTATCTTCACTTTTTGTATTCCAAACCGATTAACATCAAAATTGATTCATTTGATGAGGTGCATTTTTACGATACTCATTATATTACTAAAAATAATAACAAAATAATTAATTAACAGCGGAATTACTTTACTATGATTTATTATAACAAATGTTAGAAATGGCCACCATCACCAAAATACATGCTTCAGATCTTATTTTATCTGCAGGTTGGACACGTGAAAAAATTTCAGGAGTAGCTCTTGTCACATCACAATTAGCTATTTGTTGACGTAAGTGCTCCTCAGATTCAATGTGAACCTTGTAAACTAATATCTTGAAATATTCCCAAACAAACAAAAAAACAATAGGATTCATATCGTGCAATCTGAATGGCCAAAGTTGACCTGGTTCTTGAGTGCCTCGTCCAATCACGTTCAGTCAAACTAAAATGTGGGGAAGCCTCGTTTTGTATAAACCACATTCTTTGTCTTAGCGCATATGCAACACCATCAAGTAATTCAGGTAAAACGTTTTCAAAAAAACGTCTGTAGGAGGTACCGGTTAAAGTTCTTGGTAAAAAGTAAGACACAAGAAGAAAATTTCCAATAATACTTATCCATACATTAAAAAAGCTGTTGATATCGAGATTTCATTATGGCATTAGGGTTTTCATCTCTGGAAGAATTAGCTTCGTCGGTTTTGTTAATTTTTTTGCAAAATCCAGTGGCAAAATTGTAGGCGAACAGGATAGTCTTCGGCCAGTATGGCTTGAACCTTTTGTCTGCGATATGGGTATAACTGTTGTGATTCACATTAAAATTTGAAGCGATATTCCTAGTACTAGTATTTGGGTCTTAGAATAGTTTCTTCAAACGATCTAACTTTTCTAATGTTCTAACACTCAAAGGTTCTACAGGAATTGAACCTGTCTTAAATTAGCCTGACTCCGTAAGACGTTGAAAAACATTTGTGAACATTCTTGGAACTGGAGTTGGATGATTTGGAAATGTTTCCATATGAATTTGCCTAAACCTAGTACCATTTTCATCTACAAGGCCATAAATGTAAACCATATGGGCCATTTCAGCATTTGAATATGTATGTCATTATTAAACTTAATATTTAAAAAATATATAAACTTAATTTGACAATACACAATATTACATAAGTTGACGGCTTGAAGTAAATCAATTTTGTTGTTAATTGGTTTGGAATACAAAAAAAAATGTAAAGAAACAAAAGGTAAGGACAATACAATGGCGCATATAATGATCTATTTTCTTTGTAATATTGTACAATAATTTTTTTTATCGATGATACCCACATCTTCGCCACTGGTAACTTTCTAAAGCAGGTAATTTTTTATTTCTTACCTACTGTTATACTAAATATGCACACCGAATAATCTCAAGCAGTTTAGAAATGAAAAATTAAAAACTGTTTTTTTTTTTCAATTTTTGACACGCTGTAGTTGGATAGTGGCTGTCCTAAGATCCCATATTTATATACTTAACAAAAAACTTGATTGGTTCAATGAGACTTGCTTCCAATTTGGTGAAAAAAAATCTAAAATTGTCCTGGCGAGTGGAAGAAAAAATGTTTTGTGGAGATGCGCTTGGTTTCGCCCAATTATATTATTGCTCTATTTTAAGCTCATCAGCAGTATTCCATTGCGCTCTGACCTATTGTTAATATAAAAGGAACACCCTGTATAATACTTCCATTTTTTTGTCTATAAAATATTTTGCGAGAGAGATTTATAAGTCAGTAAACTTGCTTTTTACAGTTATACCGAATGATAATTACAACAATATAGGGAGTTCCACCGAGTCTTCCTCAATTGTTTTCTGGAAAAGTACTGATCCAAAATATTTGAAAATTTGGCAACATGGCAAAGTCCCTGAGTAAATTACTAACCAACGCACTTTCACAATTCTCAATGACAAAATTATCTCTCTCTTATCAAGACTTTCGGTGTATTTATAGGTGACAACAGTATTCAGGGATGTTTTCAATCCCTATTACACCAAAATTCTTTAAGCTTGATAATTTCATGTTTCAAATAAAGTTCAAAATATCACATTTTGGCAATGCAAATTTTCAATCTATTAACGCACCAATTAAGAAAAATCCAAAATATACCACAAACGGGCACAACATTATGGGTTTTGGTGTGAACGAAAATATGAGCTCTATGCTCATTTAACTCGTAGAAGAACTTGGATTGACACTAAAAAATTGGACGGTCAATATGAGGAAGAATAATGGGACAGAATTCAAAGAAGTATCAGTAAAGGCTGTGGAACGTTTCCCGTTTTACGGGAAAACTAGGTACTATAAGATTATGATTGACTCGTTTAACAACATAGTATTTAAACCTATCCGAGATGCAACCAGGAGAAAACTGCAAACAGATCCATGTAAACGTAAGACCAGTTCAGTTTCGTCAAGTTTGTCAGAAGTAAACCGAATAATATTGTTCTGAAATGCAAATAACCGTGAAGATCTTATGCGTAAATTCTACCATATTGCTGCTGTAGAATTAGCGTGGAGAGGAGGCGAGGCAGTTAAAAGGAGAACATAGTACCTCACCACAGGTGTTCTTAAAACCTAATCGACACTAGAAAACGGAAACCAATAATTGGTACGTTAATGTCCCTGTTAAAAAAATTACTATTAAGATGGACTAAATCGTCTGCCGAAGCTATTGGCCTGAATGTAAAGGACAAAAAGGTAACAAACTATGTGGCAAGAAATGGTGTGCAAGAACAACAATGCTAAAAATTACTGATCATAACAATCCAAATTCTCTAAACTGAATACTCAGACTGCTATGTGCGACATACTATTTCAAAACAAAAATTGTAAGGTTTTTTTATTTATTTGTATTTACTGTTCTTCAGGCCTTCAGAATACCCCAATCTTCACGTTATTAAGTAGATACTGTTTATGGGGTTATCTAAAAAATTATGTATACCAGACAATGACAAGAGATGTTGAAGGTGTGAGGAAAATAATAAAAGTAAAAAAATATTTTGATATATACAGAATTAATAATATGTTAAAATTTTTTATTTTATACTGTACTGTAATGAGTTATTTCCCGAACTCATCTAAGTCCGGGAAATAACTCATTATAAGTACTGAGTCCGGAAAATGTTTACTTCCCGGACTGCTTTAAAGAAACGAAATATTCACATTTTTAAAAGATTTTATCTTTAAAACTACAATTCGTCTTAGAAATGGGAATGGTTATAATTAGTTTGGTGCCACAATCTTCAATGTCTTTTAGGGTCATATGGTATAACTCTTCTCGCCGACAACCACCAGCAATGCCTATTATTGCAATTACCTGTAACAATAGAGAAAATGGTTTAATACTGGTTGTCAAATTGATGAAATTTTGACTAACGAAACCAAGTAATGTATTTTTTGTAATTAATTGACATTGAGTACCTATATCATTTAGGATGCACATTGTTTAATTCAAAACTAATGAAAAGGTTAAACTTACCTTCATCAAAAGATACTCTTCTGATGCGGCTTCCTTCATGAATCTATTAACTTCTTCTCTTGTTAGAACTTTTGATTTGTTTGCTTGATGACCAACTGCTTGCGGTTTTAAGAAAGCCACCAGTTTTGGATATTTTGAAATATCACCTCCTTCTTTTACTTGAGCTTGAGCATCGAATATTTTGCCCACATTGTCACAGGATTCATCTTTTTGGAGATATCCAAGAAGTACGCCAAAATGATATTCTCATTCAGGTCGTTTTCCACCTTATAGGTTTTTCTCCACACGTTGAAGAGCTAGTATTCTTTCTCATAACGAGCAGAAGAGTTCGTAGGCACCAATTTACTGGTTGCTTCAGCACATTTTAGCTCGATTTCTTCCATTTTTTACGAAAATTATCACAAAATACGCACGGGATGACAAACTGTCAAATTTGTTATTTTTGTTTTTACATCACTAAGCTAAATCAAAAGCTATACGATAAAACAAGAATCGAAACCACGCTAACACCTACATACAGGCAGGTTATGTAAAATAAAACATTAAAATTTAAATTTTAATACAACACAATATGAAATAAAACGTTGTACGATATACAGCCCTGAAATGTCATTAAAGTACTCGTCTAGAAATTCCTGACTCGGCTCCTTCGTCGCCTCGTCCGTAAACATCTAGACTTGTAATATACCATTTCCCGGTCTTGTAACGTAAATAACTATTACGTTGTTCAGAATACGGAAAATTTAGAAGAGAACTTATCATATCATTCCATATTTATTTGAAAATTTCACACTAACGTTTTCTAACCAATTAGAAGCTTGTATTTTGTTCCCTTATTATAGTAACTCAAAAAAATTCATGAAATTTTCATCCCGCTTCGAGCTGCATGTAATTACTCTGTAATTTTTTTTAATTCAAAATTTTACTCGAAAAACTGGCATTTGACACAATCGTTCGATCTTCGGCCTCTCGATTATTTCATGCCAGTTTTTCTCGTAAAATTTTTGATTGGCAAAATTATTTCGTTACAAAGAGAAATTTATCCGATAAAAGCAAATGGTCCTGTGATTTTACTGTTGAAAAAGAAATAGAAGTTTGATGTTCTCTAGTGGCTAAATGAAGCACTTTAATTTAATTAGACCTATTTTTAACTCTAGATTCATAGACATCATATTTGTTCTTCGACAATCTGTACACTTAATTTTAAAATTACAATTATTCCATTTGCTTTCAAGTCATCCGCTTAATTGTGGAACAATTTCCCGTTCATTAAAACATTTAACGCAACACACGCCGGAATTAGTTCTTACGTGGTTGGCTCGTGCAGCATCTTTCAATTGTCTCCCAAGACAAGGAGTATTATGTAATAATTATTGCTTTACGGGATGTCGAAAAGGTTGTGGGACTTCTGGGGTGGTTCACCGAACAATGAGACATTGCCAACACGACACGGTTGTGCATTCAATAAGAGAAATTAATTATTGATGTTGACATCCAATTAACAGAACACTGTTCGAGCACATAATACTAATAAAGCCATAAACCAGATTAGTCTAGATAGAAAAGAATTGATTAAACTGAATGAAGGTAAACTGTGTGCGTAATATGTAGCAGCGTACACGTAACTTTACGCACTGTTAGGTGGATTGAAACTAAAAGAAAAAAAACTTTAAAAAGCTTTAAAAATTAAATTCTACCAAAATACACATTGCATTTCTACAATTTATAATATAATATACTTGTTCTGCTATGATGTGTTATAAAAACAGTAATCATCTCATGAACACCGTTGTTTAATATTGTACACTCTGTACACTTTAAAAAAAATATTACACATTTTAACACAAAAGAAGACAATACTGTGTTAATCGAGGTCCACACGGAATTCTGTATATTTTTACACATTTATCTATATGTAGCAGTGTGTTAAAGGTTTAACACAATCCACTGTGTTAATATAACAAATGTCATGTGTAACTTTTACATATTTCTGTGTTATTCGTATCATTGAAGGTGTAGGCTTTACAGATTAACATGTTAATTTTATTGTATAACAAGTATTGATATGGAAGACTCACTTTTATTTTGACATTTTCTAGAGGTTCTGCCTATCGTCGAGAATGCATTGAATATAGCCTGGAATGTTCTATTAAACGGCAGAATATATGTATTAAAAATTATAATTTCAAAAGCAAACATGAACATAATTAACAAGGTAGGTGAGCTTCCGTATCAATATAAAGAATTTTCTGAATTATGGTGTAATTTTAAATAAAAGATATTTTACATTTTGTGATTTTATTAAAAAAATAAAATTCTGTTCAAATAAACAACATCCAAGTCTGCTAACAAAATATGTATGTATTAAAATTAACAGTATAATAGTACATATTATAATAAGGGACTAATAATAATGTTCTAGTAAATCATAAACAATTAAACAACAAACAAAGATGTATTTAGGCACTACATAATAGGAATTTACGAAAATTAACTGGTAGTAACTCCTAATATTTTAAATAGTTATATTCTAATTAGTTTTAACTTTATTACAATTATCAGTAATATTTGTTATAGTTAGGTAAGTACTTACCATTTTCCTTGATTAAACCTCAATTTAAATTTAAATATTCTCCATTTGAACACAGTGAACGAGAGGTAACTGTACACAACACCACTACATGACCAATATGGCGTAGTGACGTGTGTTGGATCAGCTGATATACTGCAGCTGCGTAGTTGTTCTCAACCAGTCAGGAGCAGGGATATTGAACACAATTAAGTTGTGTGCGTGATAAGTTTATACAAAATGGTGTACTTTTAACACACAACTGGTAAATATTACACAAATTCACTATATATTATTATAATACTAGTAATTTTAACACATTTTGTGTAAAACGTACAAAAAAGCCATAGTGTGTAAAACTATTAACACGGAATTTTTACACATCCTAAATTACACACTGGAAAATCTCGCTTACACAGCAACTTTTTTTACAGTGTAAAATATAAGCATAAGTGTGCAGTACTTCTGTCATTCACATAATATATTGTAATGGTTCAAATTCGCTTTTTATTTTTTGCAGGAAATCATGCGAAGTTCTGTAAATTTAATAACTATCAGTATTATGTATTTTTACAGAGATAGTTATGGTATACACATTCCAAGGTATGCATCTACTTCATCTCGATAAGTAATGGTAAATGACCGGTTTGTCTATACAATAATTTGTGTTATAGATATTATAGTGTAGTTGAAATTAAAGTCGTACCATATATTTCAAGTGTGTGTACGGTTGTGCTGTAAAATAGTGTGTTCTAGAATTTCTGAGGGTGATAAAAAAAATACATATTTAAATGCATATTGTGTGGTACTACATTTAGAGTTGCACCAAAATACAACATGCCAACATCGCTATTATCAGGAATTCTCATAAAATGTATAATTATAGTATGTTAAATACATTTTGTCCTTCACTAACTATATGCATGTTTTAATAATTTCTATATCAGTAGTGTATAATAACACGTGTAACGTATACATGCTGATTCTGAGCAGTGTACAGGAGAATTTTACAAATACAATTTTGTAAAGAAAAAATCAAATAGAGCAGTTAGAAAATGATTTAAAAATACACTTCTGCACGGCACTGAGAACTGGTCCACTGTAAAACCTGATAAGGCGGCAGTTTGCGACCGGACAAAAAAATGGAAAGAAACGCTCAAAGAAAGAAGTAAATAACATTTTATAACGTGGATTTTATACATCAAATTTAACTGCTTTTGTCGCTATTGTTATTAATTACTAATAGATTTAATTTGTGGTTTTAATTACTAAAATAGTTTGACATACCTGATGTTATAACAAAATTTTGGGCCTCTTACAGTCTAGAGACTACAGTGGCCCAGCGATGTAAAGGTTGAAACTACTTCAAATACTTTTTACTCGTAAACTATAAAGATTTTATATATATTTTTTACGATATCGACTCCATTTTTCATAACGGATCTATTAACAAATTCTTTTAGATAAGTTCTGAATCACCCTGTATAGTAAGTGGTGTGTAAGATGATGAAATCGACAATAAATCAACCGTAAAATTAAATGAATTTTCTTCTTGTTTCTACTGGCGTAATGCCTCGTCCATAACTAATTCGCATAGGCATTTAATGAATTGAAATTAATACAATAATACCTTCTCTTCCTCGTCATCCCATCTTCTTATTATAGCTTTTGTATTTTATACCTCAGTAAAAATATATATTGAGGCTGCTAGACTTTCATCCTTGAATGATTGGCAGTACCTAGGTATCAGAAAATATTTCTTTATATTCCAAGTGGCTTTATGAATATTAAATTATTTTTTTGTCATTATTATATGCACTTTGGTTCATTTGCCAACTTTGTCTTCAGATCTTATTTATTTTTTATTAAAAAAGTTCCAACTCAAGTGCAAGATATCTACAGTTTCAAAAAATCAACTATACCTCACTTTTTGCTTTTAATTTTTTGGATATAAAACAAAAAATTTAAGTTAACATTAATGCTGGTTCGCAGTATCTACACAGTACACCATTTTTCATTTACTGCAGATCAATTCAATAATTATCTATAACTTCCTCGCGTTAGAATTTTGCGAACAGTTTCAGAAAAGGAATAAAACAATAATTTTCGTCTTTTGTTTTCCCTTATAAACGGAAATTTGGCCACGAGCAGGAGTCGCCTGTAGAATGAGGTCGTTAGAAAGATGCCCCTTTTGCAGGCAGACACTGACAGTATTTCTTCCAAGTTTGACAGACCCCACACGGGTCAGGAATGAGGAGATCTCCAACGAAGATGTAATGAATATCTTCACAGACGGATCAAACATGAAGGAAGGTGCAGGATGTGGAATTTATTCTAGATAGACATGCTACCGTAGTACAAACGGAATTAGCAGGTATAACCATAGCCGTCAAAGAAATTGCCCGTAGACATACAACGGACAAAACCGTTAGAATCTAAACAGATAGTAGACAACCACTACTGATCTTACGTAATCATAATATAACAATTAGATCAGCATGGGATTGCCATAAGGCACTGGTAGTGGCTTCAACCAACAACAGCGTATCTGTATGCTGGATATAGGGACACGATCGGTGCAATGGCAATAAAGTAGCTGACAAGCAGGTTAGATGTGCCTCGGGTCTCAATATTTTTGGATCTGGTCATTTCAATACGTTGCCGTTATCAGTATTTGTTAAAATTATCAAAGACGACACCCACAAAGAGTTTAGGACACGTTGGGATGAAACAAATGACTGTTAATTTGCTAAGGAGTTCCTAGAGCACCCCTGCAAGGATACAGTCAAAGAGTACCTGACTATGTCTAGGACAAATCTTCGCCTGGTGACAGGTATTCAAATTGGACACTGTTGTCTAAGAAAGCGCCTCTATTACATGAAGAAGTATGAAACACCTCTTTGTAGGGGTTGCGAACAGGACAGTACTTCGAACATGAAGTGAGTACAGTCTCGTCAAAAATCCGTGTTGGGAGAGCCATGGCCTACATTGCAGAGATCCCCTATGACCGACGTCACCACATTTTTCTCCTTATTAGTTTGGTTGGCGTCTCAGGTGGATTAATCTCTTAAATGGGAGGACGTACAAAGGGCCCAATGGGGCTTACGTACTGTGTCCTTTCAGCTACCCTACCTACTTCGGAATTCCAGAATTGGCCACGAGCAAGTTATAGATATATTTTTTAAATGATTTTTCACGTTTGTCCTATTTCAGTATAAAGTATGCGCCAAAAGTATAGAATAAATTCAATAAAAACGAAACAATTATTTTTTGGGAAAAATCCTCGTACAGGTCGATTTTTAATTTAAAAAATACATATTTTAGCGTAAAATGCGATTTTCAAATGTCATTTGTTTTCGAGTATTGACGTCATCGATTTTTTTTTAAATGGCAACACCATATTTTTTTCCTTGATTCTGAAAGATCGTTTAATTCTCTATCAGACAGTACTAAAATTTTGCCCTCTTACATAGGAAAGTTTTCGAGTAAATGACGATTGAATGTTAGAAAACGTAAATCAATTAAAATAAAGCAAAAACGTTATCAAGTTTAGTTTTTCGAATTCCATAGTTCTTTTATGGATCACGTAGGTGAAAATCTTTGCAAAGTGTCATTGTCACACCGACTTTCTAATAAGTATTATAAGCGACATAGAAATTATTATTCAAAGAATTGAAATTTTAATTCTTATCGGATGCGGGAATATGACTAGAACTCAGTAGGAAGTTTGAGATTTATTAAATGAAAAATATCCAGATCGCCCTATCAGCCAATAAACATTCAGTAAAGAAGAGCCTAAATTTAGAGAAACTGGCAATGTTGTAAATATTCCAAAACCTGGACGTCCAAGCATTAATGAAAATCAGAAACAGAACATTTTGATAAGTATGGTGGATAATCCTCATAATTCTTCACGATTGCATTGCATTAAACAATGACCCTAGTCAGAGCACAGTGCTACGTATCTTGAGGAAGGAAAAATATCATCCCTACAAAATTCAACTTGTGCAGGAACTCAATGAAGATGATCCCGATCGCCGCTTACACTTTTGTGAAATTGTAATGGATTTATGTCAAGGAAATAGAAGTTTACACCGACAAATACTTTTTTCAGATGAGGCCACATTTTGTCTGAATGGTACAGTAAACCGTCAAACTTGCAGATATTGGAGTCGGGAAAATCCTCATTGGATGGCAGAGGCACATACCCAACACCCTCAGAAATTAAATGTGTGGGCTGGAATAGTTGACGACAGAATAGTAGGGCCTTTCTTCTTTGAAGGAACCCTTACAGGACAAAGATATTTAGAGTTTCTAGAAAATGACCTTGTTTCAGTCCTTGCAGTAATTTTTCCTAACGATAATGACCCTGACATTCCTGACGATACCATATGGTTTCAGCAAGACGGTGCACCTCCGCACTATGCGCGCCCTGTACGAGATTTTTTGGACAACTGTTTTCCTGGGAGGTGGATCGGCAGACGCGGACCGATAGAGTGGCCTGCAAGATCGCCAGATCTTACACCTCTTAACTATTTTTTATGGGGATACTTGAAGTCAAAAGTGTACATTAATAAACCACGTAATTTAGAAGAACTTCAAAATCGCATTCGGGACGAAATACGCAGAGTTACCCCAGAAATCATTCATAATGTGCAAGAAGAATTTCTTCGCAGACTTGCGCATTGTCAAGAAGTATTCGAACATTTAATTTAAGTATAAAATTTAATCAATTGTATTTTATTTTACATACCTCAGAATTGTTACTTTTTTATGGATAAAATTTACGTTTTCTAACATCGTCATTTACTCGAAAACTTTCCTATGTAAGAGAGAGAAAATTATAGTACTGTCTGATAGAGAATTAAACGATCTTTCAGAATCAAGGAAAAAAAAATATGGTGTTGCCATTTAAAAAAAAATCGATGACGTCATTACTTGAAAACAAATGACATTTGAAAATCGCATTTTACACTAAAATATATATTTTATTAAATTAAAAATCGACCTGTTCGAGGATTTTTCCCAAAAAATAATTGTTTCGTTTTTATTGAATTTATTCCATACTTTTGGCGCATACTGTATACAAAAGTAACTGAGAAAAATGGTGCGCATAATTCAAATAATTTCTAGAATTTACTGTAAATTTTAGTTGATACGTGGGATGTGTAGCGGAACTTGTAATAAAACTCCGCCTTCAAAACCGTAAACAAAAATTTGGAAGATGTTAATTTAATAGAGTCGCACTCAGTTCACTTCTTCCTTTATAATTTGTCATTTTATATTTATTACACGCTGTCCGCAATTTGTCTCTAATGAGAGCATAAATTAATTTAAATACGAAACAGAAATTAAACGAAACGTAATTATTTCAAATGTGGTTAAAATCGCGAAGTTCGTGATTTATAAGATATGACATTTAATTTCACATGATTGCTGCATTTTACACAATTGAAATTAAAATTATTTTTAAATATGTCGGTTTTATTTCCGACCGTAATAAATGACTAACCTGATTTAGTATGCATATGAATTCAGATAGCGTTAACGCTTCTGCGGGTGCATTGTAATTGACCTCGAACCATAATCAGTCATTGTCTATTATACTCTGAGGAACTTACTATACGGCTACTGATCTACTTAAATATTCAGTGGGATTGTTTTATTTTTTTTTTCTTCCTAAAACGAATTTAACTAGCTATGAAATATCTTTATGTGAAATGAGTATATGTATTTAAATGTGTTTGTTTAAAAATTTATTCATTTATTATTTTATTATTAGAAATAGATCATAAATATGACACGAGAACTAAATTTAAAGAATTAGTGGGGACAGAGAACTTCGTATTTGTATCTTACTGCTAAAACATATTTATTATTTTTTACCACTTCATCAAAAACGTCTTTTTAGTTTAATAGTATAGTTTTAAAACAAATATATTTTAGAAACAGATTATTATCCAATATATTGGATCCTAAATTTATTATAGTTATAAATAAAAAATAATTGCATTGCTGATGAATATTCATGAATATGTGTTTATTATGTGAACAATATCGTATTGTTTACTTTTTGCTTTTTATATACATTTATTTAAAAAAAAATTACTAAAATTATAACTAAATATGTACTAATTCGATTAAAAACAAATTATTTTTACAGAAGGTTAGCATGACCACGCGCGATTTTGATCTTGTGGTTTTTATTGGTTCTTTTGCACTAAATATGATTAATAAACATATTGTAATATTGTATACATTGCTTTCGAAAAGTAACGAATAAATTCATTATATTTGAAATCGAGAAGTTTTCGAAAAAAAATCCCCTGGCACGTCGATTTTGTTTTTAAAAAATGCACTTTTTGATATACGACCCATATTTGTGACGTTATCGTTGTTCGAGATATGACGTCATCGACAATTTTTTTAAATAGCAACCGCCAATTTTGACCATGCCATTTGAAAGAGCGTGTCATTCTACATACCATACATCATGAAAAATTATAGAAAGAAAATAATGTTTCAAGATTTTAAAATTTAATTTTCACAATACTGTGCACGTCCCCATTATGCAACGCCTGTTCGTGCTTATTTAGGGGGCCGATTGAGTGGCCAGCCAGATTGCCTGATTTGACATCCCTAGATTATTTCTTGTGGAGATACTTAAAAAGCAAAGTTTACGTTACTAGACTGGTTAATTTAACAGATTTAAAAGCAAGAATTCGTCTCGAGATACATCGTATACCTCCGGAAGTTATTGATAATGTCCAAAAAGAATTTATTAATCGTCTTGGCTACTGTCAGGCAGCCAACGGTGCACAATTTGAACATTTAATTTAGTCGATTTTTTACATAATCATTATCATTTTCAGTAATGTGAAAATTAAATTTTAAAATGTTCAAACATTATTTTCTTGAAATTTTTGTTATGTAACACCATAATTTTTCATGATGTATGTATGATGTAGAATGACACTTTCAAATGGCATGGTCAAAATTGGGGGTTGCTATTTAAAAAAAATTGTCGATAATGTTGAACAAAGATGACGTCACAAATGTGGGGCGTATGTCAAAAAGTGCCTTTTTTAAAAACAAAATCGACGTGCCAAGGAATTTTTTCGAAAACTTCTCGATTTCAAAAATAACTAATTTATTTGTTACTTTTGGAAAGCACTGTATGATAAATGTGTAAATATAAATAAATAAAATAAAAATACAGGGTATAAAACGATGTTACGACAAATTTTCAGAGCTTACTCTTCTAATAAAAAATAAATAAATAAAATTAATCCTTAAAGCAATACATTAAGAGAATTTGTATGCAAACTTCGACTAAATCTATAATTAATAAATTTGATTTGAACAAGTTGTATTGATATATTTAATATACAGGATGTCCAGAAAATGAGTGCCTTCATTTTGTTGTATGATAATTGCAGCAAACATAATTGACTAACATTTTTTTTCTCTAAATAACCATATTAAAGTTGATAAAAAATGGTTTTGAATATGGAACAACGTCGCAGACATGCTGTGTTTGGTATTACATAATAATTACAAGTGCCTTTTTAACATACTTATCGTGCATGGTTTTCTCAGAGCTTTTCGCCGAAAACGTTTTGAAGAATTTCGGCCAGTTGCGTCAAATGAAAAAAGCAAATATAAATACATCTCTGTAACGCGAATGATAATGATTTTTATTTTTTTGTTAATAAACGATTAGTTTTATAGCAAAAAAGACAGAGGTAAAAGTTTTAAAATAAACCAGGCTGATATGTATTTTTGAACACTCAATTTTTGTCAGACAAATAAGCAAAAAATTACTTACGGGATGCTTATTTCAACTCCTTGCAAGGGACCTAATAGTTGCAGTATTTTTATTTTTGTGTTTTAAACGTAAAATTATCAAAATTGTCATGAAAACCTAACAGATACGAAGAGATATTAATGATACTTTTTGTGGATAATGGAAAGGCGCATCGAAATCGAGGCTGGCTTACTTTTACCAAAGTTTACTGAATAAATATAAGTTATACCACTCTCTGTCGGCACTTTGATGTTTTGAGATCAAAGTCATACTGTCAGAAAAAATGGACAAGTACGAGGGACTTAAAAAAGTAGTTTCGTTCCAATTGGGAAATTATACGAGGGATATTCCAAAAGTGTGATGTAAGGCTGCTTATTGTATAAATAAAATATTTGCAATGTAATAAATATAAATATTATAAAACGATTATAGGTAAATGTATAAAGTTTTGTTAGTTAATCTTGGAAGTCTTATATATTCACTTTTAAATTTTAAAATAAAATGTATACGTAATCTACTATATAAAAAAAATGTAGCCATGAGGAAAATTATCAATAAAATGTTTATTTAAATATTTAAGAAAAAACAATATACATTATTTTAAAACTAAAATAGGAAATAATATAATGTATATTGTTTACAAGTTACAAATGCTGCAGTATAGGTTTTTACTTGCTCTTTTATGGCAGCTTTTCTTGGACTCCTACACGAAAGTCTTTCTGACGTTTGGCAGTCTTGATCTGAAATTTAATAAAAATGCAAATATTCTGGTTTTGTAATTTAATAAAGTATATATTCTTTTCAGTAAAAAATTTACTCAAATGAAACCCCAATGTATAATTATGTCCAGATCATTTTTTAGTACTTAATATTATTTTAGTGATTTGGGTTTTTCTATACGTATCTTAATTAATTTGAGACAAATTATCTTAATTTATTTAAAGATGTTACTTACATACAATTTTCATTATACAGTATGCGCCAAAAGTATGGAATAAATTCAATAAAAACGAAACAATTATTTTTTGGGAAAAATCCTCGAACAGATCGATTTTTAATTTAAAAAATACATATTTTAGCGTAAAATTCGATTTTCAAATGTCATTTGTTTTCGAGTAATGACGTCATCGATTTTTTTTTAGATGGCAACACCATATTTTTTTCCTTGATTAAAGATTGTTTAATTCTCTATCAGACAGTACTAAAATTTAGCCCTCTTACATAGGAAAGTTTTCGATTAAAATAAAGCAAAAACGTTATCAAGTTTAGTTTTTCGAATTCCATAGTTCTTTTATGGATCACGTAGGTGAAAATCTTTGCAAAGTGTCATTGTCACACCGACTTTCTAATAAGTATTGTAAGCGACATAGAAATTATTATTCAATTTAAAGTATTATGGTACATTTAACTGTTACTCAAATAATTGAAATTTTAATTCTTATCGGATGCGGGAATATGACTAGAACTCAGCAGGAAGTTTGCGATTTATTTAATGAAAAATATCCAGATCGCCCTATCAGCCAATCAACAGTCAGTAAGGTAGAGTCTAAATTTAGAGAAACTGGCAATGTTGTAAATATTCCAAAACCTGGACGTCCAAGCATTAATGAACATCAGAAACAAAACATTTTGATAAGTATGGTGGATAATCCTCATAATTCTTCACGATTGGTTGCATTAAACAATGACACTAGTCAGAGCACAGTGCTACGTATCTTGAGGAAGGAAAAATATCATCTCTACAAAATTCAACTTGTGCAGGAACTCAATGAAGATGATCTCGATCGCCGCTTACACTTCTACGAAATTCTAATGGATTTATGTTAAGAAAATAGAAATTTACACCGGCAAATACTTTTTTCAGATGAGGCCACATTTTATCTGAATGGTACAGTAAACCGTCAAACTTGCAGATATTGGAATCGGGAAAATCCTCATTGGATGGCAGAGGCACATACCCAACACCCTCAGAAATTAAAAGTGTGGGCTAGAATAGTTGACGACAGAATAGTAGGGCCTTTCTTCTTTGAAGTAACCCTTACAGGACAAAGATATTTAGAGTTTCTAGAAAATGACCTTATTCCAGCCCTTACAGTAATTTTTCCTAACGATAATGACCCTGATATTCCTGATGATACCACATGGTTTCAGCAAGACGGTGCACCACCGCACTATGCGCGCCCTCTACGAGATTTTTTGGACAACTTTTTTCCTGGGAGGTGGATCGGCAGACGCGGACCGACAGAATGGCCTGCAAGATCGCCAGATCTTACACCTCTTGACTATTTTTTATGGGGATACTTGAAGTCAAAAGTGTACATTAATAAACCACGTAATTTAGAAGAACTTCAAAATCGCATTCGGGACGAAATACGCAGAGTTACCCCAGAAATCATTCATAATGTGCAAGAAGAATTTCTTCACAGACTTGCGCATTGTCAAGAAGTTGGTGGATGGCAATTCGAATATTTAATTTAAGTATAAAATTTAATCAATTGTATTTTATTTTACATACCTCAGAATTGTTACTTTTTTTATGGATAAAATTTACGTTTTCTAACATTCAATCTTCATTTACTCGAAAGCTTTCCTATGTAAGAGGGCAAAATTTTAGTACTGTGTGATAGAGAATTAAACGATCTTTCAGAATCAAGGAAAACAATATGGTGTTACCATTTAAAAAAAAATCGATGACATCATTACTCGAAAACAAATGACATTTGAAAATCGCATTTTACGCTAAAATTTGTATTTTTTTAAATTAAAAATCGACCTGTTCGAGGATTTTTCCCCGAAAATAATTGTTTCGTTTTTATTGAATTTATTCCATACTTTTGGCGCATACTGTATACTGTTTGTGCACAAGTATCACTTAGAATCGGTGTACCAGTTTTAACTCCAGCATCTTGAAATTTTGGCGCCAAAATAGTTTTGGTATTATCAGAAACTCTGCTTGAACCAAAAATGCTCGAGTGTAAAATTTACATGACACAATTAAGTACATACTTACATAATTATTGCATATTACATTTTTTTTAAGAAATGCCAGTACAAACAACTTACTTGTTGGTTCATACAAAAACAATGTTTGATGTTTATTTGAAAAATGTTTGCTTCAAATTCTAATTTTTTTATAGCATTGATCAGTACAATCTTTCAAATGAAGATTCTAATTTTTATCGGCGTACCGCGTAAAATTTTATATCGTAACCTATTTCTTTATATTAGTTGATGAAATATAAAATAAATACCTTGAACAATGGAAAAAGGGAAACCCACGTCTTGAAGGACAATTTTTCATATTACAATATATCACGGCTATTTTTAGAAGAAAAATAACATAAAATAAACAGTAACAGATACTCAAAGTTTTTTGTCTCACACTATATCGATCGCACTCAACACGTTACTGCTCTAGTGTTGGCCACCGCGTAGGATCCTGGGTACCGAACGGTCCCCGAGACGGGTGAGGAGAGCGGAATTGGTAGAGCAGGGCGTGTTCGAGAGTGAAACAACTTATATGTATATTTATTCTGTAAACTTTGCTTTTACTAATAGTCGAGGCAATAAAGCATTATGATAGGAAATCTTTTAGGATAGGACGTATCGGAATGCGGTTTTTCGCATTCGCTTGCAAAAATTATTTATATCATTTGTACCTACTTTGTACCTATTACGAACCGGAAGTTGCATTGCTGTAGCCAAAAATGCATGCAAAAAATTCATCTTTTGAGAGACCTTTTGGCAAATTTATTAACTTCGTAAATAAGAGTCCGAATTGGCTCAAGTCGGGTACCAGGGGGTTTTCAAGGTCGCTGATCACGATTATGATGTTCAAATTGACCCCCCGAATACCTGGAGCTCAGGAACGCCGACGAACGTCATCTCCGGGGACTATCCCGAACTTTATGCGAGAGATGAGAGAAACTGGGCACCCGGGGGTTTTTTGGGTCGCTGAATTCGAATATATCATCGGCGAACACCCCACGGACACCTGGTGGGCCCCAACCTGGACGCGGACGTCATCTTCGAGAATTTTTCTGGAAATATCGACAATAACGAACCGAAAATCGTTATGGGGGCTTTTTGTGTGCGTTGAATCCGAATTTTATGTTGAAAACGACCACCCGAACACCTGGTGTGCCCTAACCTGGCCTTGAACATCATCCCCGAGGGTTTTCCAGACATAATTGAAAAAAACCACCCGAAAATCGTTACAGGGGGTTTTTTGGCTCGCTGAAATCAAATATGGCACCGGCCAACACCCCACGGACCACCTGGTGCACCCTAACCTGGCTATGAATGTCTTCCTCGAGGGCTTTCCAGACACAATTGAAAAAGACAAACCAAAAATCGTTACTGGGGGTTTCTTGGGGCGCTGAATTCAAATATGGCATCGGTGAATACCCCACGGACACCTGCTGCACTGAAACTTTTACCTCGACATCGATTATTCTCGTCGTTTTTACAGGACTGAATCACATTTTTTGAGGGCCCCGGGGGAGAGTTACCCATGAATGAATGTATGAAATTATGGGACGATTTTTGGTTGGTATTTTTCAATTGTGTCTGGAAACCCCTCGGGGATGACGTTCAGAGCCAGGTTAGGGTGCATCAGGTGTCCGTGGGGTGTTGACCGGTGCCATATTTGATTTCAGCGAGCCAAAAAACCCCCCGTAACGATTTTTGGGTGTTTTTTTTCAATTATGTCTGGAAAACCCTCGGAGATAACGTTCAGGGCCAGGTTAGGGCGCACCAGGTGTTCGGGTGGTCGTTTTCAACATAAAATTCGGATTCAGCGCACACAAAAAGCCCCCATAACGATTTTCGGTTTGTTATTGTAGATATTTCCAGAAAAATTCTCGAAGATGACGTCTGCGTCCAGGTTGGGGCCCACCAGGTGTCCGTGGGGTGTTCGCAGATAGTATATTCGAATTCAGCGACCCAAAAAACCCCCGGGTGCCCAGTTTCTCTCCTCTCTCGCATAGAGTTCGGAATAGTCCCCGGAGATGACGTTCGTGGGCGTTCCTGAGCTCCAGGTGTTCGGGGGGTCAATTTGAACATCATAATCGTGATCAGTGACCTAGAAAACCCCCGAGTACTCGACTTGAGCCAATTCTGACTCTTACTTACGAAGTTATTAAATTTGCCAAAAGGCCTCTCAATAGATGCATTTTTTGCATGCAATTTTGGCTGCAGCAATGCAACTTCCGGTTTGTAGGTACAAAGTAGGTACAAATGATATAAATAATTTTTGCAAGCGAATACAAAAAACCGCATTCCGATACGTCCTATCCTAAAAGATTTCCTATCTTTGGCCTTTTTAGTGCTTCATTGCCTCGACTATAAGTCGATTTACTTGTTTTACTGTTTTGCACCAGTTTTCCAAATTTACAAACTGTATGTGGCAAAATGGCATTATTTTTCAAAGATATATTGTTTCTTAGGATTTGTCAGTTTAAATCTTAAACACCCTATATTATAAGAAGTGAATTGTACAAACAGGGCACGTTGGTCACAGCAGATCGACCATTAAAAGATATGTATTTTTCATCGTTTAATAAATGTTTTATTTGAAAAAATTAATTTGCCTCTAATTGACCAAAATATTACTGAACGTTTAGATTCCTCATACTTTCCATAGCCTCTTTTTTAAGAGTATAAGGCACCTTATACCTCGAGGATATATTCACCGCCATTTAAGAAAATATATGTCCCATTCGCCATTTTATTTTCCATAAACCGCGGAGCAGTATCTCCTCTGATAGAGTGAAGCTGACTCAGCATAATGTGGATCCCAATAAGTTAGTTAGTGTTCCAGAGGAGGGAATCTCATAAGTGAAGGTAATGTCCTGTAACAGGAAGACGTTGTTCGTTCGGCGGAAATGCAGCGTCTCTTCTCTCGGTGCAATCAAGTTGGGCCGTAACTGTCTTTACATGCAACTCTGTTTGTCTTGCAATAGAAACTGTCATGCAATAAACTTGTGTCATTGTTTCGATCGGTCCGCGTATTACCATTGTCTATCGTTGTGTGTCAACTCGTTTGCTTAGCTCTAATGACATTCTTTAGTCACCGTCGTAATTCACAAGCAGGCCTGGGATAAAATATAAATATCTCCATTATGTGGTTCAATAATTAACTCTGAATTTTGACACCTGATCCTTGGAGTGTTTTCCTTTCTGTTTGAAAGATAATTTCAGATTTTCCTCCTTCAAAATGTGTGCTTCTTCCTTTCAAATATCCTAACAGAAAACAATCAAAAGCCATCAAATCTGACCTAGCCCCTTGAATGCTGTTTCTTGAAATGATATGTTCTTGTATCCCTAGGCCGTTAAATACTATTTTAACATCCGAAACAAGGTTTGGCGTCCGAGGTCAACAGCCCCAGGACGACAATCTTGAAGACGCGGACGTTAAAGTATTTTGCAGTCAAGGTGTTCAAACAGCGTGTCCCAGAAACATACCCAAATTTTGTTCCTATTAAAAAGCTCTCTTTTTTAATAAAATTTTATTAGAAAGCTTTTTCCGTATCACTTGCCGTTTAAAAGTTACAAAAAATATCTTCTTAAAAAGTCTCAAAAGGAATACCACCTAAAAATCACATTAGTGGTGGAAGGATCAAGTAGTCGTTGGAAAATAATTGAATGGTCTTTGTTTAAAGTGCATATATGTGATTAAGAATAAATAAAAGGATTAAGTTCGATAATTCTTTAATACAATTAAAACATCGCTGTTTAACTCAAATGATTAATAACTCGCGAAAGTGTTTTGTAAACCTTATCTTCTAAAACCCCCTATAAAAAATCGAGGGGTGTTAGATCTGGTGACTTTCCGGGTCACTGAATAGGTCCATTAATCCCAAACCATTTTTCTGGGAAAGTGTTATATGAATATTGGTGCACAATCCTGGCCTTGTGGGGTGAAGCTCTGTCGTGCCAAAAACATAGGTTTCTCCTTAGCTGCAAAAGCACATTCTGCAGAAGTGCAGGAAGTTCTTCTTTTAAGAAATTTAGGTAACTCACGCTGTTCAATGTATGTTCATAAAAATAAGGCCCAACTAAATACCTACCGATGATGCTGCGCAATACATTTACTACGAAATAGCCTTTGTTTCGGACTGGATTTACAATGTGGGGGATTTTTAATGGACCAATAGCAATAGCCTGTTCGGCAAACCATTACTGACAAACTGATTTTCGTTCGTCTAAAGAACGTGTCGAAAAAGGTTCTGATTCTACATTTACTACAATTTGAGCTATAAAATTTAAGTCTTTTTTCAATGTGACGCTGAGGCAAATACTCCAAATTGTGAATTTTATAGTCATGATACCCATTGGGCTTTAAAATGCGTTGAACGGTTGATTTATTAAAATTCAATTCCCCGTATAGAATTTCGCAGATTTTATTCGAAACACTCTACAGTCTAGCTAGCTTTATAACTTTGTTTCTTACCCTTCGGTCAATTATTTCATTCTTCCGAACACAAAATCCATCTTCATTTCGTCACAAGGTCGCCTTCAATCTTGTAAGCTCTATATAACAGCTCTTCTTGAATTTTTTGTGACTCGCTGTAAATTACCATAACATATCAACTTTTTAAAAATGAGAAAACGTTTTGTAAGCATAAAAGTTATACGTTTGACGTTCGTATTGAGTAACCATAAGTATTTTGTAACATTTATACATTTTAAACAACGAGCAATCAATTATTTTCCAACGATTTCTTGATTCTTCCACCGCTAATGTGATGGTATTTATATATGTAGCTTTACAGCCCACCAATATCGTAAACCGCAAATGGTTTTTAAGATATTAAAAAGACAATTTTACTTGCCAAGTTGTTGGAATTCACAAAATTGGTGAAATTCCAAAACGCCTTTGACTGAAGAACTCTGAAGAGTTTACCGACCACTGCTTCAGGCGAACTTCTGCGACTTAATTCGCCAATACTGGAGCTGATAAGTGTTTTGAAAAGGGACGGTGGCTGGAGATCTTCCACGGTGGCCCAGGAATATGTAGAGAACTCCATTAACTTCAACGGTCACAAGTACTTCCAACTCGTGTATAAGTTTGTAAACTACAAATAATAATATTGAATTGGGTTCACAAGTCCCAGGAATAACGAACCGTTTCTATCTATAATAGACATTTCTAAACATGTGTTATTAACGGCTGTTACTACTGACAGCGACTCTCTCTCTGATCTGTTTTCCACATGCCACAGTTTTCTATGTTGAAATAACCATTCACGTGGAAATTGACATTATGGAATAGTCAATAAACTCAAATTACTCCTTAGGCAACTCTGGCACATGAGCAGCATAAAATGTTATATCTTACTTTGTTTCAGTTCTTGTGCTCAGCTGAAAAGACAAGAGCACCTAAAGTTATTTATTATTCAATTAACCATTTTTCAGTAAAATTATCTGCTCTCTGCACTGAAAATATAATTATTCGCATACTGTAGCTAAAGGTTAAGGTTAAGTCGTATATTATTTTCAAGCAGAACATGATTTTTATCTAGATGATGAACATTTACTTCAAAAAGAAATTCATGAGATTAATTCTAAAGCAAAACTGTTAGTTCAAATATATTTTACATTTATCATCTAGCCTCATGGATATAAAATATACGGGAATTTCTGAAATACAAAAATAAATATATCCAGATAGCAGCTTCAACCATAGACCAATACCAAATTTCTAGTAGCCGGGAGAATGTTGTAGCTTAGACTTAGACTAGAAAGAAACAATAGAAATTTATAAAAATCGGAACAATTTTATCTAAGATGGAGGTCTGAAACAAATAAAATCTAAAGATGACTTATCCGTAAAAATCAAGGACCAGAATATCCAGTAACTTCGAACCATGAGCCCTAATGGTATTAACCAGTACCAAACTAAATAGAAATAACGTCCAGGTAATTTAATTCTCAGTTTCTTCTAAAGAAAATTCAAAGACTGTATACATACTTATACGTAATTGATTTATTATATCTGAAATAAATAGAATGCACTTTATTTTGGAGCATCTCATGAAAGTAAAGATTTTAACCAAATCAATAATTGAGATATAAAACACTGTTAAATTGCTTGTGTGAAAATGCGTAAAAAATTGAGAGTTTAAAATTATTCAAAGAAAATGTCTGTCATAGAAAATTTTATTTCTGGCCCTTTAAATTTTACTGGAATTATGCTGTTTCATATTTCACGAAACCCTCAACCACAAAAACAGGCGTTCGAGTTTCGGTACTTTCAATACTGTAACCTCTACGTTGACTTAGCCTTGAAATAAGTCACGTAGAAAATCAAATTTTATTGTCACTACTTGATTACACAATAATTGTACTTTAGACAAAGTCGCAACTCTCAAATCTTTACTTTGACGTTTCAGTCATTCACATTCGACTTCGGAACATGGACTGAACTATGGAAACCGAACCCCTTATATAAGTTTCCCAGGTCTTCGAGAACGTGTTTTGAACAAAATCGAATATAACCTGGATATTCTAGAAAAGGTCAAAACAAAGATATTACAAAAATTACAAATTCGAAAGCAAACAGCAACATTAGCATACCAAACAGGTAGGTGAGCTTCCGTATTCCAAATTGTAAGTCGATTAAAGAAAAATTAAATCAGTTATATAAGCTCTGGCATCTCCTTTGGACAAATTTCTGAAAACACAAAATGCATATGCATATTTCGGAATAAGCTATCCAGTTGTTATATCAACCATAATACCAGTAGATTTAACCTATTCTCTATTACGTTTAACTGTCATATCAGATATTTTATCCACGCTGAAATTTATGTTAATAGCAACTATTATTAATATTATTATTATTCATCTATTGTGACGATAATGATTTAGTTACCTAAACACATTAAAGCAAGATTCTACGCCAAACTATTTCTTCATTATATATTCCAATGAGTTCGTCAGGGATGTAATAAGTGTTTATGGCTCATGGTATATAATAGCTCTCGGTTTCAGCCTCGGGCTTTTATTTTCATGTAATGAATCATAAACGCCGACATTTCAGCTTTACTATAGCAATCGTCATTTATGATGAGGATTCTAGGCAACTAAGGACACACCTGCTTATATGTAATTAGTGGTAGAAGATAGCCATTTTCGAGTCTATCGACAAAACAGATAACCTACTAGAAGGTTTTTCAATTTATGATCGTCTTAGGTCATTTAGAATAGATGGATTACAATATTTAAGGTGGGGTCACTGATTTAACACATAACTTTGTCACATTAATTGATGTTTGCTACATTACTACACTATTATGCATTGTTTAAGATCTACATGCAGATTATATGAAGGATATTGAATGTACATTATTGAATTGTAAGACGACACTTAGAAAGCTTTACTATTAGTACTGAAGGTTATTGTATAACATAGATAGAAAATTGACTAATGAATACAGAAATCTTCAAAATGTCGACGGGAGATAGTAGCTATGACTAATAAAGTTACACGCAGGCATCAAGAAACCAAAATTATTATTAAATGTAGCTAGCGAATATAGAGTTCAATCCAGAATAGAATTTGAAAAATAATATATTGCCAAAATTTGGTAATAGAAGAAAGGTAAACTTTCATTAAAATCTGGAGTGACTTGAGAAGTATGAAGTGAGACGAAATTGTTTCATACAAAATTATGGACGTAATGAATGAATTACATTTTACAAAACTGATCAGATTTCTAACTAAATCAGTAAAACGGATTATCAAGACGAAAATGTTATGGTTTCTTGCATTTTGTGTAACAATTAATTATGCAAATAAGCATGCTATTCATAGATAATAATTCAGTTTTACTACTCTCATTTAATAAGATACTTAAAATGATTCCTGCTCAAACATATCAATCCATGGGGTTTTCTAACCACTTATACAAGAATTATTTTTATATCTATTTTTTTATTTTTTGTGGATGGGTTAAGTGAATGGTTTGTTAGATTTAGAAAAATATAGAAAACCATCTACCTTGTTAATGATTTTAAGGCTTTCACGACCGGTGCTGTTATATAATCTACTATATATATTTGTCAGGAATTAGTCAGGATTTGATAGTCAAGATATTATTAGTTATAATAAATACATGAACTTTCCGAATCTGTATAAGAGTAAAAGTCCCAGCTGTTGTGGTTAAACCTAAACAAAAAGGTCAACAGATCGACGAGTGGGGTAGGATTGAAATAATTATACATAATTCTAATATACATAATGGAAACTTATAACGAAAATTAGACAATATACAGGATCTTAATATTTTCTTGTCATATATTAAGTAAGAATCGTGATGTAGATATACTTACTTTGCATAGTATCTTGTTCCTCTCTATGCTCAGAAGTTCTGTAGAAATGGCCTAGATAACTGGTCGTCGCCAGAATTAATGTGCACTTTTCTGATCACAGCTTTGACCTGCTCTTGTTGTTTTGAGACCAGGATTTTGTTTGTTATTGTTAGTACTACGAATATTACGGTTGGAACCGTAACTTCTCAGGGAATTGTGGTCTTCTGAGTCATCTCGTACGAGAATCTGTACAACTAGTCGCATTCCATGCTTCCAAGTTTTTTGCCGCTCTTCACTGTAGTATGCTGTAGTATCTTCAATGGTGACTACACTATACGCAATCTCCGAAAATCTACAGAGCGACTGATCGCTAGCTTTTGTACTAAGGATACAAACATAGTGGAACAGCGAGCTACGCAATAAGCGGCGCGGCGCGGCGCTTCCAGCAATGATTTACGCTTTTACGGGGAACACTAGTGTAGCTCGACGCGTAGTTGAACTCTTCCCCATATTTTTCTCGTCATTTAAAACTGTCATAAATCTTGAATCGTTGTGTGGAGCAAAACGGAGACTCAACAACGTTCCATATGCATACTAGATTAGAAGGCGCGCAGATATAAAACATATGCAAAAAAGACAATAAAAATAACACCCATTATTTTTAGTAGATACAATAATGTAACGGTTTTTGACAATTTCGAGATATTAGAAATTGATCTATTATCTATAACCTACGACCTATGACCTTATCCTATTTCTTTTTGGACAATTTTTAATAATTGTGCTTGGTCTTTATATATTCAATATTCTTTGATTTTATCGACTTATGATAAAATAGATTAGCAATAGATGTCACTGTTCATATATTCATGGTAATATCCCGTCTTACGTGAATCAAAAATAGGTATGCAAATCATTTTTTAAAACCCCGTATCGCTTTCAATATATATATATATATATATACAGGCTGTATGACATAAGAGGGTCACTCCCATGTATCTCGCTTAATATGCGAGACACGTCAAAAATCTTTAATTGTTTTATATATATATATATATATATATATATATACAGGCTGTATGACATAAGAGGGCCACTCCCATGTATCTCGCTTAATATGCGAGACACGTCAAAAATATTTAATTGTTTTTTTTTTGCATTTTTGGAGGCCTTTATGCTCGTAAAAACAAATTTGAGATCCATGGCCAACTTTATGAGTAATAACAAAAAAAACTGTTAAGTGCCCAAACTTTAAGGCTGTCTAACTTTTTTATTTTAAGAGATAGAGAAAACTTATTGGTAATAAATTTTTATTGCAAAATTGATACCTTCCACTTGACATAAACAGATTTTTGAAATATCGTATGTGGTTCACTGCGCCCTCTAGGCGGATAAAAATTTTTTTTATTGAAGCAGGCTATGGCCACAAAAAATTGTCTGTTTTTTCATCTTTCATGCAGTATACTACATGTTGCCCTTATCTTTCATATTTATTACATTTTTTCAATTTTAGTTAAAAAAAAATGAACCTAAATATTTTCGTGTTGCTCAAGAACCTGTTTTAAAGACGCCAATTGCAAAAAAATAATAAACAGAATGTACTTTTTTTATGCAAAATACAGATTTTCTTATAATATTATTTTATTACATTGTCTGTGTCAAAATAATGTTAAAGACCCAATTGCTTCTAATGTGAAAAGCAATAAAATAATATTATAAGAAAATCTGTATTTTGCATATAAAAGTACATTCTGTTTATTATTTTTTTGCAGTTGACATCTTTAAAACAGATTCTACATTATCTTGAGCAACACGAAAATAGTTAGGTACATTTTTTTTAACTAAAATTGAAAAAAATTTAATAAATACAAAAGATAAGGGCAACATGTAGTATATTGCATGACAGACGATAAAACAGGCAATGTTTTGTGGCCATAACCTGCTTATATATATATATTCAAAACTTATCTAAAACTGTTTAAAACTGTTTTTTAATGCATAGAGGACTCTTACAAATACAATTTTGTAGAAAAAATTAAAAAGGCAGTTCGAAAATGATTTGAAAATACACTTCTGCACGGCACTGGACACTGATGCCTGCACTGTACAAGGCAAAGCATGCAGTTCGGCGGCCGTGCAGATTGCCAGTGGAGAAAATTTTGAAAGAACTTCTCAAGGAAAAACAATAAAATTTTGAACTGCTTTTGCCGCTGCTAATTAATAAAATTTATTAGTGGTTTTAAAAATAATTTAATATACCTGATCTTACAAACAACTGCTCAAAATTATGTAAACTGACGTGTAAACACATTTGGACCCGTTTCACCTAATTTCTACGAACTAAGACAAATGTTTCTGGTTCTTATCTGTTATGAACTCGTAAGTTATTGGCATAATAGAGTGTCTTGTATAATACGTCACACTGGTGATTGGCACATTCCTTGTACTTATTGAGCGGTTTACCTGGTACTTATTTGGGATTCTCATCAGAAATTTCTAAAATATGTTCCTCAGCTGTTACAAGATGAGTGGACGACCTGGACCTCCAACTCTTCCACGGTTCGATTACAAATTTCACGCCCGCGCTGCACTACCGCGGTAAAAGTAGGTGCATTTGGCATATGTCTATCGGGAAATCTTTCTGCGTACAGACGAGGAATTTTGCCTTCACTTCACTATAAATATAAATTAAAATGATATCCGAGTTGCTATACACGTAAGTCATTTTTGACTCTTGAAAATCTAATGTAAACACTGTTGCAAAAACATTAAACTAACATCGAATCGGAATCGCTGGGGGGAGAGATGTCACTGGCTACAGTAGCCCAGCGATGTAAAGATTAAAAATACTGCAACTTCAATATTTTTTTCTCGGAAACTATAAGAATTTTACATATTTTTTTACGATATTGACTCCATTTTTCATAATGCATCTATTCCCAAATTTTTGAGATAAGTTGCGGATCACCCTATCTCTTATTATTAATCTTTGTCTTCGCTCTCATCGACTTCCATTTTGCCTTCCTCGTGTTGCCACTTTTTTCTTCTTTGGATTTACTTTTACAATTTTCTATAGCACAATATACACTACAAATTGGCATTTGTGTGAACGAACTACTTATATCAACAGGTTCACTTACACTTACGTGCCTAGGTACGCTCGGCTGACACACACTAAACAATTATATTCCTAATGTTATAGACAGAGATAGAGAATACATCGGGCTTCGGCTTAATTGAGCCTTTATCGTATCCACAGTTGTAAGGCTGTGTATAGACACAGGCACCGTATTAATGAGATAAATAATATTCAAACTCTTGCAAAAAGTATTTAATATTTTATACGCTTAGTAGTAATAGGAATAGGTAAATAATTATACATGAGTGACTCCAAATTTTCAGAGATTGGGTATAGTGTGCGCAGAAACTAATCATTACAATGTTTTTATTAAATTAATAGTGATAACCATTATTTAATGTAGGTAAGACATTTTGAACAAGAACAACAAAAGTTGAATATGTTATGACGGTTTCTATATTTACACGTACTTTAAAAGTTGAACAGCGTACATCTGATCTGATAACACAGACAATGCGGTGAATAGACGAGAGATATAGCGTAGCCATAACAGCAGTACAGGCAGCCTGTTTATGATTATCCTGCACTAGAGAAGGGTATTACGCCTCTGGTTAGAGCTGGCTCGGCTGCAGCCGTCAGTTCATACTCGTTACCCCATTTGGCATTCACCTTTATCCAACTATTATATTTTGCAGGCGCTCTAAAATTCGGTTCAGCGGGATTTACGGTCTCGCATTTGTTTCACTCATAATACAAGCCAGGCAATTCCTCTGCTCTTAGTAGCGTAAGCCTATACTAACGTTATTGTCTATATTTTCTTTAGGAACCATAATTATTACGGTTATTGTTATAATCTTGAGTTACGAGTGCGCTGTGCTGGGTGGAAATTAAGGAAATAATTGGTAGTAGTGCATATTACGTGATAACCCCTCTGAACGGGTCATTACTTCCTCAATGGCCATAATGTAAAATTTTCTTTTTCCCGTCTTGGAAAATACCTATTCTAATTAATATACTCATATGATAAAATTCTTCACCAGACGATACTGAAGCTAGATCTACAGTGGGGAATACCACTAAATTTGGAATTTTGCATTTTTAAAGAGTACTCTAAAAAACGTTGGATACGTGTCATAGGATTTGGACTAATATGCAGTTTTATGAGAGATATTAATTATTTAAAACAGCATGACATCACGCGTACATTTTTACCAGCTGGCAACAATGCATGACAATAAATCCATTAAACTCAAACTAAGGTTATGCCATGCCATAGTCTATGAATTCTTTCTTATCCTGATCTATGGCCAGTGATATTCCTAAACAAACATAACCTCTTTGTAATTTAGTTATATTTCTATACTCTGAAATCTCTTGAGTTTTGCCTCGGCAGAAAAATAGGTTATGTTATATTGACAGAAGTGACAAATGATGTTTACGGGCACTATATCTGCCTCTATTTATACAGTACTGCATTTCATTTATTTTATTCTAAGACAAGTTGCATGCTATTGCTCTATTGCCGCATGTTAAAAATGTACATCTGACGTCACATATACATTAATTTGCCAATAAATTTTTTAAATTTAATTTAATTTGAAAAACAAAGAATATGGTCTTCATATATTTCCAAAACAATGAAATTTACTGAGTTTCCAAAAACTTTTCCAACATAGTGGCATTCCCCGTTAAGGCATTGTTTAAAGCGTAGGTGAGCTTTAGCGACTAATTTTAATTAACAATTTTTCAGCGAAATGGAAATGCACACCCACTTGTATTTAATTAGAAACCAACATCTACCATGGTCATTTTTAATGATGCATATTTCATAATTATGAGAAATGGACAGGTATTTGTACACGTGCTTCATTTGTTTTATCGTTATGTGTGATCATTGTATGATAATTAGAGCTTGTCACTTCAGTACGTATCTACAAGGTGACGCAAAAGTCCTCACTCGATTTCCTAAGACAGTAATTTTGTTTGTAAATGAAAAAATTGGTTCTGCTTCTACAATATGTTTACTTTGTGATATTTCACGTTATGTGTGATGTTGCATTTAAAATAATCTAATAAGTCTCTCATCGTCCGAGTGATGGATGTACCTACATATACAGGGTTATATGTGAAATTATAGTTGAGGACAAATAATGACGAATAGTAAAAAAAATAGTACAATAGTTTTAGTTTCCGAAATTTACAAAAATGTATCAGATGAAATTTTTTGTTTATAAAAACTAAGAAGTAAACAAGTCAGGGCGATATGTAATTTCCCAAATTTATACGTATAGGTTTTGAATCACTCCTGTATGTGATACTACTATATTAATAATATATTAAATAAAAAACGTTGTTGTTTGTTAAACGTTTAAAAAATGAATTGTACGTGCATATATTTACCGAAATGTATTAAAGACTAATGAAAAGCCACAAAAGTATTAATTATAGAAAATACTATTTCATACAAAAATAATTTTGAGATTAGTGAAGATAATGGTCGAAATCATTTCCCAAAAACTTACTCCAAAAATATAAAAATATAACTCGTCAGTTCGACCTAGACTTTTGATCGAGTTTCAAATTTTGACTCATATTTTAATTATAGTCTGTTTAGAAATGAAAGAGAGTAATAAATGTATGCAAATCGTAAATAAATGTAGTACTGGTGCTTATATTCAATATTTTTATATTATGTATTATCGGTAGTATAGATGAGGTGTACTTTTAAAAAAACTTTGTGTGATCGAACCGTACTAAATTGTAGCAGGTAGCTAAAATTTAATCCCCGACAATCCGTCTTTGTCTATGCCGCTTCAATTTCTCGGTCCATTTCTCTTATAAGTAAACAATATAAAAACAATATTTCAAAACTAGAGGCTACTTCAAGCATCATAACCGGGTTAAGAGGGTTTTTAGTAATTCAAATAAAATTATTCAATATTATCAAAATATTTATTTAAATTTAATAAATAGACTTTTATTCCACACAAAAATATATGTATTTTGAAAATTAAAATTATGGTGAGTAAATGTAGTGTTGTATAAATGTACAATAAACAAAATAAAAAAGTAGGTATATTAAAATTCATCCTCTGAATATTCTGATGAATTATCTTCGTCTCCTAGATTGATAACGATAGGTTCCACAATTAACGTCAATTAAATTATCGAGTTCCCACATTTTCTCCTCTTCTTTTTGTACATGATGTATACATCTTTGCCAGTTATCTGCAGTTACTCGTTCTAAGGAATTTTTTAACAAAATTTTCACGTCACTTAATTTAAACGTCGTATTATTTCGCGCTACATCTCCTTTTACTTGCGCCCAGACTAATTCGATTGGGTTAAGTTCACAGGGATAACGTGGTAACCGTAGTACCGTTATTTGGCAATTTGTTGTCATTTCATCGATAACATATTTTTTCTGATCTTTATTAAGATTGAAGAGTGTCAAAAGTTCCTTTTTCACCATATTTCAAAAGAAATGTTTTTTCCGGATAACCATTGAATTATATCGGCTTTCCTCCAAGCAGTCGTAGGCGTCCGCTCGGTCTGCCGTGAATGGTAACTGGCATTATCCATGACAATTACAGACCCCGGAGGAATAAGATTCAACATCTGTGTAAAATACTCTTCGAAACCATCTGCATTCATGTCTTCGTGATAGTAACCTGTATTTTTAGATTCAAATAAAAGTAAACCGCCATCTACAAAACCACTGGCACTACCTATATGTGTCACTATTAATCTTAGCCCTTTACCTGAAGGTGCCTTGAACCCTGTTGAAAGTCCATCCAAAAATGCTTGTCAAAAACTTTTTACATTTTTATCTTGTTATACTTTTGTTACAGTATATCCCTCGTTGACCCAAGTTTCGTCTAGATAATAAATATTCCTCCCTTGGTCACGGAATTTTCTAATTGATCTTAAGTAGGATCTTCGCCAACAAATAATTTCATCTTTATCGATAAGAACTGACTTCCTGTTCTGCTTTTTCCAGTAAAAATTCAACTCTCGTAAGACGGCCCATAATTTGCTTCCACTGATTTTTGGCAAATCGTTGTCCTCTGAAAGTTCTTTTAAAATTTTGGTTAGCGTTGGTATTTCTTTTTTAAAATAAAATGAGTGTACTTTTTTGCGAATGACATTTTTGAAAAAATCTTTAACGACTTTTGACCTCCCTGTAGATGATTTTGGGGTATCTTGTTCATTTGTTGTTTCCTTTAAAAGTCTGTAGATATTCGATTTTCCAATCCCTGTCATTTTGGAACACTTTTTCACGATCTCGTCAACACTGTTGGTAGGATTTTGGTGTTTCAATGCATTAAATAGCGCACATCTTTTCACGCTTTTAGCAGGTACGTAATCTGATAAGCTCGACATTTCACCCAAACAATATTATATCCACTGGCACAATAGTCACTAAACACAAGTCGAATTTTACTGTACTGCACTAGCACGTCTTCGTATATTCAGCTCTAAGAATGGATTGATCTGTCACAATACACTGGCTCCTGCCCTATGATGTATCCAGTAAAATATACTAATGTACACCCACCCGTTAGCATTAGTGTTATCTGATAATTACATAAAACGAAATATTACTGGGTTTTATTACTCTCTTTCATTTCCAAACAGACTATAGTAAAAATAAAACAACAAAATTATTTAAGGTATCTTAGGCCCGCTACAGACTATGCGTGAATTCGCGATTCGTGGTTTGTAACGAATTCGTGCATCGTGTGTAGAGTTTTTATGAACGGATTTTTAACGAACAAAACCCTACACACTATTCGAGAATTCCTCGCATATCACAAATCGCGCATAACAATTCGCGAATTCAAGCATAGTCTGTAGCGGGCCTTAGCGACCTCTACGTTTTAAACACAAAAAAACTATCAATAGTATATTACCTGTTAGCATTAGTGTTACCCGATAATTACCTGAAACGAAATATTCCCACGCCCATGGCCGGTTCTTATCTCGGAGTTTTATTACTCTCTTTCATTTCCAAACAGACTATAGATACTTTTTTATTTTTTTGCTTTTAACACATTCACGTTTATCAGTCGTGTAAGTGAAAGATAATAAATAGTCCTGAGAAACAACAGACGTAATGTAACCGATTTAGAAAGAAAAAATGTTATTTAATATTTATTATTACTTACTACTACTATTTATAATTTCAAAATGATACTTAAAGCAAATGTATACCAACAAAATGTATAATTCATTAATTAAATGATTATTACCCACTGTATACATCATTCTGACGTCCTCTTTCCAAACAAAAACGCTGAATCTTGGAGGTTTTATAAATCTTTGAGAGGAAATTAGCCCGAAAAAGAAACAAGATCCCTTGACAAATTAACTCTTAAATAACCCGCGAGCTTTTCTGATGGCAAAGTATCTTTTTGCGTCGGTATAATCTGGACAGGATAATAATAACATTACCCTAGTTTACATAGGTAATTAAGCCCATGGATTCAACTCTATAAACCATACAAAAAGTGAATTAAAGCAAAATAATTACGGTCAGAAAGTATTTGTTGTCGAGGAACATGCTCATTATAATTCGTTTAAAAAAAATTAACGAGTGTAAATGCTTTATAATGACTGAATATGAACGTAAAATATGTCTTTATGTTTATTTTAGCAGCCCACTTAAATATTTAGTTATTTTTTATGGAAAAATTCAATAGAATATAATGAAATCCTAGACGTTTCATTTAAATGCCATGTAATATAAGTATATAAATCTTATTTCAAATTTATCAATTAGAGTATATTAACGTCATCTAGTAAATCATAGCAGTAGCCTTGCTAAGTCTAGTGTTCATTGCCCTGTTTCAAGAGTTATCTAACATTGATACGTATCACAAGGGTGTTTCAAAAAAACATGGCACTGTTACTATTCTGATAAAATATTGAAAAGTAAGTGGGTTTTCCTGATAAACGTATGTCCTAATGCCACTAATTTTTGAGATATCTAAGATAATTTTAGAAAATCTAATTCTGTATGTAATATTTTCAAATTGCAAAATATTTTGTCAAAATTTAGCATAGGTACATTTTTGATGATTCTAAATACGCTAGTATTTTTTCAGTTTTTAGCATTTATGATGTATGGTCAACCCAGAAAATTTGAATTCGATCTGATAAGTAGTTTTCCAAATAAACGAGGTCTAATTGGAATTAAACGCTCGCCCCGGATCGCAAAGCGTGATGTCATTACCTCCTACAGCTTCTCAGTACTCGTCCGCCTCGAACTGGGGCATCATTCTGTGTTAAATTGAAACAGATTAAAAAAAACTACTATTTTTAAAATTCGCAACAGCCTTTTTAAATTTTTAGGTACTAAATAGTAGTAAATTTGATAAAAAACAAATTCCGGTTTCTATTTTTTGATACGTTTTTTTTTTCATTCAATCTCGCTTGTGCAAAAAGTATTACTTTCCAGACTTGTTGCGTTAAGTACGTAGTTATTTCACCACTATAGCACGAAAAGACAAAGGTTAACTGAGGTAATAAAACTTTCAACATTATCTGTTAAGCTATCTTCATTTACTTACAAAAAAAGCAACTTTCATCCGTAGAAGAGGTCAAATATCAACCACGTACCTGAAACAAAAAATAAATAAATAATTGTAATACCCACATTCATGATTTAGAAAAGAATTATTTACGGTGGTTACAACTATAATTACAAAATTATTGAAAATTGCGTAGGTGTTTCTACGAAATAATTACAGTTCCTACGTATCATACCCAATAATTTATTGATGAATTATTACTATGTTCGACATTGGAAAGAGGAAAGGTAGGTATCTTAGAATATAAGCTTTCTACTTTGAATAATAAATAATACATTATTGTTTAAAAATACAGCTTTTATAATAATAACAGAATTTATTACCCAGCATTACAAAATATACAGGAGTTCGGAACATAAGTCCTGATACTTGTATATCTGATCAAAAGCAACAAAAACTGTTTTTCTACAATACATTTCAAAAATAAAAATACAAAAGCAATAAAATGCAAAACTGTGTTACGAAATTACAAACTAAGGTACAGTTAAGCTTAAGCAAAAGTTATCTACCGTAATTTGTTTTTTGTATCAGTATTAATGAAGTTTTACAGAAAATCGTTAAAACTGTAACATACATAGTGTAATGTACAACAACACTGTAACCTATCACCTGCTGCTGTTAACCTAAAGGTATTATTAGCTATAGTAATTGTAATTATTATGTGATCGATTTAACTGAAGAAATGAGTTTTTCTTGTAAACGGCTGAAGTAAAGTGAGCGTTGCCACACAAAATTTGTTTGGGCAGGCTAACGGTGATATTCATAGTCTGTCTCCGGTCGTCAAAGAGCGGTCTCCGTACCGAAATTATGCGAATTTTTTAATGAAATTCAGCTAATTTCGGACGAACAATGAATACAGTGTACTGTAACAGTGGTATCTTATATCTTTTTCTCGAAATTATGTGAATTTCATTATCAAATTCTCATAATTTCGGTACGGAAACCGCTCTCTGGCGATAGGAGACGAACTATGAACATCACTGTAGATCTTGAAATTAAGGTAGATATCGAAACAATGGTACACGACGCTGGCCGTAGTGACGCTCCAAATATTTTTTTCTCAGCTTTTTTCAAACTTTTTTTGTGTTTATACAGTTCAAATGACACATACAGTTATTGTGTAACCGGAATATTTTGTTTACCACATGGTCGAATTAGATCAGATGGGTCTTGCCAGTAAGCAGTGTCTTAATTTTGTTATTTTTTATTTCGGAACTGGGAGCAAATAGACACCTAGGGTTTGGTTTAAAATATATGTAAACTCTTCGTGAGATGGCAGCACTGTACGGCATACAGACCCTCTAGTGGTGGCGGCAAGAGTGAGAAGTGTTGTTGACGCTTAAAATGGCGACGTTTTCGTTCGATTAATCATTCGTTTTCTCCACTTGCGTGATGCGACACACATAGGTACCAAAAAAGTGTCAGCCTCATCCATTGTCACAATTGATGAAAAGAAAGTCTCATTCATAGCTCCATCACGTAGCACATTTATCACATTCATGTGACCATCACCATGTCTCAGTGAACTGGTGATAAATTTCAAGGTGTGTCGTACCACGCAAGTGGAGAAAATAAATTCTTGTTCGAAAACGTCACTATTTTAGTGTCAATAACACTTCTGACTCTTGTCACCACCACTAGAGGGCATGTGTGCCGCTGGAGTGCTGCCATCCCTGTCATGCATTTACAACGAGTTCACTCGTATTTTAAACCAAACTGCAGATGTCTATCTGCTCCCAGTTCCGGAGACCGGAGACCTTAGAACTTGAACGCATCTCGTAAGGAGTATAGGTAAACAAACATTAAATTGTATTCCTTTTAACTTTAAATATTTCAAATTTCATATGAAAACATGCCTAAAAATTATTCTATTCTATTCTTCTTCACGAAAAAGCTACGAAGATAATGCAGTGCAACTTATGTTTAAAATAAAAGAAAAATTGACAAGCGCCTTCTATCTAAAGGAAAACCCCAATTTCACACAATAATTACGTAGATGTTTAATTTATAAATTTTATTATTCAAATTTAAATGTGTACTAATTTCATTAGCTTTATTAGAATTTAGTAGTTTGACTTCTTTTATTGTGCCGCCTTGTAAAACTAAAAATTAAGCAATCTATAAACTCGATATTGAAAAGACTAATAAGATATCTACTTAATGCCTAGATATGTTATTTAGTTTTAAAAGTGCGTAGGTATTGTACCTTATGAATTCAAAATTTACTAAACTAAAAATCAAGAATAAATTCATTCACATTATAAATATATTATAAATATTGATTATACATCTTCTAATTCAACTGCTTTTGCTACTATCGTGATTAATTATAATTATATAATTAATTTGTGGTTTTAATTAATAAAATAGTTTGACATACCTGATATTATAACAACAAAATTTTGGATCCGTCTTACCCAGTTTCTATAAATTAACATATGTTTTTGCTTTTTGTCCATTTTGAACTCGTAAGTTGCTAGCAGCAACTATGATACGTTTGCATAAATCATCAATAGTGTCCACTTCGGTGCGATAATCTTTATTTTTTTAATATCCCCACAAACAGAAGTTCAAATAATTTTAGTCAAGAGATCATGGCGGCCATGGTGCCGGTCCTCCTCGTCCAATCCCTCGGTATTAATTCTTGGACACGCAAATTTCCTGTGTCACGCTCGCGTTGCATTATACTTGAACTCACTGCACACCGCGGTAAAAGTAGCTGCATTTGGCATATGTTTACCGGGAAATTGTTCGGCTAAAGCGTTTTCACCATAAATTGTTGGTAGCAATTTTTGACAATTGAAAAACTGATGTAAATACTCGCATTATAAAAACGTTAATACCTACTATAAGTAATCGGATTTTAATATTCAGAATCGCCTGGCTATATACTACAATAGTCCAGCGATGTAAACGTTGAAAATACTACAATTTCAATAATTTTTACTCGGAAACTGTAAAGAATTTACAAAAAAATTTTATACGATGTTGACCCAATTTGTAAATCACTCTGTGTTTTGCGTCCAAGAAATATGTTGCGCTCCATTGATTTTTGCCGTAAATTTCGCGTAGTATTCCAGAGTAAAGTAATAAATAATTTATCTTTACATTTTATCATCGTACTGGGACATTTAGACAATACGATATCTAAAGTTTGACTGTTTTGTTTTAGTGTCTCTAATAACATCTTCAATATTTTAATTTTCCATAATTGAAATAACAACCGCGATCCTAACGACACCGACGGCCCTTCTACGCTTCGTATTCTAAATCTAAACTAAATGATAGCGAGCTCAACCTAGTCAGGAGGCAGTGACGTCACAGGGCGGTTTACGTGAGTTCCTGTTCTCAAATTATTTTAAAGGCTAAATGTTAAATGCCTCAATTGTTTGAACCAGTAATTTGATGGTTTTGAGAAATTATGACAAATGTGAAATATTCTATTGAGGTGTATGTTTGTATTTATGTTAGATTTATTTTAAAAATTATAAATTAATATGCCTCTTAAAATATTGTGGCATTGTTTTTCACTTTTTCAAGGTATGTAGGCAGAAATACATGAATTGCAAAATCCTTTATTGAAATTCGACGAATTCGACAGACTAATATTACAAAGACGACTAGTTATAGATGATTATATTAGAGAATAAAAGGGTTTGCTAGTTTTTTCACAATCTGACTGATTTTGTATCTCTACTAATAAAGGAATTCATCAAGTGTGACTTAATTAGAAATATATTTTTTACATTGTTTTATTTTACTAAACTGAATTAGTTGTATTAGAATGTGCTTCTTGCTTTAATAAATGTTTTTAAATCTCATCAAGTTACGTAACTTATTTGTCTGTCAATTCCAATTTGTCACACCTTTTTGGGCATTGATACATCTACAACGGACAGGTCAGTTGTCTGAAAAATTGTTCGGTAATAATAAAACAGAAAATACTTTGTGTAAATGTCATCTCTCAGTGTAACACTTTATTTTTTTATAAACGGAAGCTGTTCCAAACGTGACAGTTCGTCCATAATGCTTATTCGCTCAAGTGAAAAGTAAAGAGCTTGCGATTTTTTATGTAAATAACAGAGGCATTGTACGTGTCTGTATTTATAATTTCTGCCTGAAGGACGACTTGAAAGCTACATTAACATCTACTTCTGTTTCCTGGCTGGAATATTAGCTAATGCGTTCTTTTTTGTTTCAGGTCAGTAGACATTTTTTAGCAGAGGTGTGAATGAGCTAAATTTGTGAGTATATAGTTTAATTTTACAATAATTCAATTGAAAATATATTTTTTTGTATTCACATTCTGAAACGTTATTAACAATCAAAATTTATTTCGATATAAGTAATAATAAAATACTATCAAATCTAAACAAGGTGTCGATGTACAGCTTAATTTCTAGATAAATTAACACAACATAATTTGGCAATATAGAAGTTTAGAGTGTTAATGTCGTTTTGAATATCTTCTAAATTAGTTGAGTTGAATGGGAAAACTCAGTCTGTACTTACATTTTGGGGACGCAATGATAAATACTGCTCAATAATAAAACGTCTTAGATAGTCGGATAGGAATAAGCAATACGCTTCCTTTTTCCTTGATGTCGCGTAGGTCGTACAATACACATCTTCTACAAGAGATCAAAAATTAATAGGTAATGTTCCGTGAATCTGCTAAAAACTTCGGCTTCCTTGAATACATTAGGCCTTCTTGGCTACATTATTGTTTCTAATTATCTTCATGAATGCATGCACTTTCGCAAGTGATTTTAAATTGACCCCTTTGTTTATCCTCAACATACTTTGCAATTTGGAATAACCCACGTAGTCGACGCCTTCTACTACTCCAACATTTTCTGAAGCTAAGCAAACACAACTCGTTCATCTGTATCTGTTACCTTTTGCTCTTCCATCCATTTAATGAACTTGTATTTTTTTGTAAGCGTTTTCCGATTTTTGCGGTATTAATCGCGATTCTACTTTACTATTTAAGTAATCATGTTAGAATTTATTTTTAAACAATATGCAATCAGTAACAACTGTTGTGACAAGAATGAATCCTATGTGTTCTCGTTTTCAAGACAACAAAAGGTATACTGATGTCACATTACGAATTCAACCATTCTACATTATTAGTTCTTACTTAATAATTCTGAAGTTAATTTTTATGTAAACAAATGTTATGAATTTTATGGTAGATTGGCAATTTGACAGTAGAATGGGTGAAAGTATTTTTACTCACTGCTTTTACCCACCCGTTTCTATAGAAACAACTTGAGTGAACAAAACAAAGAATTTCAAGTTTACATCTAAGTAAGAAACTGCATATTTCAAGAGCAAGATTAATAGTTATTTATTGTATAAGTAGTTTAATTAGCATTTTATCAACGCAGTTAAAACACGATAAAAGGCAATTAAAATACGAATGCAATACAACGTTTTATCCATAATCACAGATCAAATTTGTGGAGTGATAATTATATTTCTATAGTTATAATAATAATAATAATAATAATAATAATAATAGTAATAATAATAATAATAATAATAATAATAATAATAATAATAATAATAATAATAATAATAATAATAATAATAATAATAATAATAATAATAATAATATTTATTGGTCTGTAGGATCATGGTACATGATATTAGACAAGTCCAAAATTGTATAATAATAAAATAATTAATATTATTTGCCATTTATATACATACAATTCGTATGTGGTAGGTCATTCAAAAATATAATAAAGATAAACAAAAAGTGTATAGATAAAATAAGTATAGATAGAGAATAAAACCATGTAAAAACGAATTATAGGTTTACAACAACGTTTACAACATACTAGAAACTGGTTTCGTAAAATTCATTTAGAGTGTAAAAAGATTGACTAAAAAGGTAACTCTTTAAAGTCTTTGTAAATATATTATGCGATTTTGACTCAGTCACAGCTTTTGGGAGGTTATTATATATTTTTACGCATGAATAGTATGGTGATTTTTCATATAAAGCTGTCTTGTGTTTTGGTATGCATATTTTGTCAGCACCTCTAGTTGGATATACGTGGCTTTCACCATTTTTATAAATGACCTAAAGTTTTTATAGACGAAGGTGGCACATCTTAAAATGTATATGCTTGTAAGAGTTAATATTTTTTCTTTTTTAAAAACTGGTCGACAGGACTCTCTGTTTTTTAAGTTGAACATAAGCCTTATAATTCGCTTCTGCGCAATAAATATTCGGTTTATGTCCGCTGCCTTTCCCCATAGGATTATATTATAGCTCATGTGTGAATATGCCAGGGCATAATAGGAACATAGCAGACTTTTGGAACAAGCATTCTTCTTTAATTTTAAGACAGCATAGTAAGCACTGCTTAATTTGCTGCTTACATGGCTAATTTGTTTTACCCATGTAAGCTGTGATCCTAGGAATTTAGTACTTCCTGTTGGGTCTCCTACTTCAGGTCTACTTTTGTGAAATTGTATCGAGACTGTCTTCTGAGCATTTAGTATTAACTTATTTGCATGACACCAGTTTTCCATTTCCTGTATCACATTGTTGCACCGTACCTTTAGCTCGTCTATTGTATTTGCAGTAATAATGATAGATGTGTCATCAGCAAACTGGACTGTGAATCCAGACAGGAACAAATCATTGATATACAAGAGAAATATTAGTGGAGCTATAACAGAGCCTTGAGCATATCCTATATCAATATTATAATTATCCGAGAAAGTGTGGTTGACTTTTACTTGTAGTTTTCTTTCGGATAAAAACGAAATTAACCACTTTAAAACATTACCTCTCATGCCTAAGCTATATAACTTTTCCCTAAGAAATTCAATATCTACAGTGTCGAATGCTCGAGAAAGATCAAAGAACAAGCCTACTACATGGCGGTTGTCATCTAATTGTTTGTATATATATTCAACAAAGTAAAATGATGCTGATTCTGTTGATCTTTCTGAACGAAAGCCATATTGGCTTTCCGAGAGTACATTAAATTTATCTAATAATTTTACCAGCCTATTATATATGATACGTTCGAATATTTTCGAGAAGATACTCAGGATAGATATGGGCCTGTAGTTTTCCATGTTAGTGGGGTCTCCTTTTTTCAAGATGGGCACTACGGATGCAAGTTTCATGGCCGAAGGAAATTCACCAGTTGCGATAGATTTGTTGATCATAATGGCTAGCGGTTGTGCGATTTCCTCACATACACTTTTCACTACTTTAATAGACACACCATCTACGCCACTGCTATTTTTGTTTTTTAAACCTTTTATCACTGTGATTACTTCATTTTGGTCAACTGGCTCCAAAAATATGGAATTTGGGCAAATGGAGACGTTCTAGATATATTATTTCCAAAGTGTTCTTCAGTTTTTACCTTTGCAATTGTGGAATAATATTCTCCAAATGAATTTGCTACTTGTTTGGGATCGTCTGTGGTAATATCGTTGAATTTTAATGTAATATTGTTGATATTTTTTGTTTTTCCCAATTCGTTGTTAATTATTTTCCATATTTTCTTTGACTTGTTGGTAGAATTCTTAATGTGGTTTCTGTAATATAACTGTTTGGTTTCTTGTATTGTTTGTTTGTATTGTCTTTTCTTATTCTTATATAATATTTCCAGCTCTTCTGAATTTCTTTGTTTCATGATGGTATACAAATCTTTTAGTTCTCTACTTTCTCTCTTAATTTCGTCATTGATCCACGCAGCATTTTTTTTTTTTCTATTGTTACTGTAATTTTTTATTGGGCAGTGTTGATCGAGATGCCACATAAATGTCTGCAGGAATTATTCAAACGCCATATTTATGTCGTTGTTATCAATTCCATGCCATGTCTCATTCCCTAGGTTCATTTTCATATTATTAAGGTTTGTCTCTGACATCACTCTGAATTTATTGTTGTTATTGTTGTTAATTTTGACTGCTACTGTTGGTCTATTTAATATAAGAAGTTGAGAGTCTGATAAATTATGGTTCACTACATCGCACTGTAGGTCTATGTCTTGTAGGTTTGACATGATATAGTCTATCGAAGTTGCAGATGTGCCTTTTTTATTCGTGATTATTCTTGTTGGGGCATTACAATGATTTTTAATGTTGTATGAGGACATTAGATCATCTAGAAGTTTGTAGTTTGTACTGTAGTTTTTTTGGCTATCTATATTTAAATCGCCGCATACAATTATTTGTTGACATATGTTATTTAAGTAGGTTAGTAATGATGATAGGTTGTGAAGAAATACGTTCATGTCTCCTGTGGGGGGTCTGTACACCGAAATTATGGCATATTTTTTATTTTCGATCATAGTTTGAATTGCTGTACATTCGATGTGCATTTCAGCATTGAGATCCGTTATTTTTGGTATTGATTTAGCAGAGATGTTATTTCGAGTGTATATTGCCACTCCTCCATGTTAATCTGGCACCACCATACTGCTCATTCCATCTTCCGGGGTCCATGTTTCAGTGAAACATATTATTGATGGTTTTGTTTTCTTCATAGCTATTTCTATTTCGTCGAGTTTATTTCCTAGGTTTTGAATGTTGATATGGTACACAATGTATTTAAATTTTTTATTATTTTGAGTCGGAGACGCACGACTTTGACTATTTTTTGTCGTACATGTATTTACTAGCCTAGTAGTGGAATTTTTTATGTCACAGGTTCTAAGGGGCTATTTTCTTGAAAATTTTTTTGTTTGGGAAATTTGAATCTTCTAACTGCAGCGCCACATGGCCATATATTTGGATCATAGACTTTATCGACATTCTCAGTTGGAAACGCAACTTTAAAAGAGCACGAATTATCAGTTCTGTTCCACTCTTCACACTCAAACTTTATTGAAGGAGCAGTTTTATTCAAGATTGATGATAGTTCGGACGTTGTCATTTCATTGTCAAATCTGTACAAGTGTAGGTAACCTTTTTTTTTAACAACATGTGTCGTCGAGTCATTATTGTTACATCCTATAATAGGTTTGACTCGATTCATTATTTTGTTGTTGGTTTTTATATTGGGGATTCCCTTTATCCGTTTTTGTGGAAGTCTGTTTCTTGTCTTGAGTTTTTGTTGGGTTGTTCCTCGCTACAGTTGAGTAAGTTTTTTGTGGAATATTAATATTTGGTGTTTTATTTATTGTGATTGTAGAAGTAGAAGGCTGTATCGTATTAATTTGAGCGTTTGATTCTTGACTATTAGATGGCGTTTTACTTTCTAGCACGGGATTATTATTAATTTGTTTTAGCAATAATATTAGGTCTTCTTGTTCTTGTGTTCGCTTCTCAGATGAAACGTAAGTTTCCGCAAAGTGTTCATTTCATTTTCAAGCGAATCAAGGTACTTTTTTGTATTCATACAAACGGTTTTATTACACGGATCATTAGAGGTTATGCCACAAAACACATCATTTGTTGCACTCTGTTTCAGTTTTCCACCAATACTTTTTACATACTTTATAACGATTATGTCACTATTCACATTGTCTGGCAGATTTTGGTTCACTAATATGTCTACTAGTACGTCTTTTCTTAACTTATTAAGTTCTGCTGTAAGCAACGCGACATCACTCGTGGAAGCCATTCGTATATATGGAAGTCATTCGTATATATTTCTTAGTACTCAATGAAAGGTGATAGGTTTTGTTATATCTACTGGCTGCTATGAGACGTTATTTATTATCAGTTATTCAATAAATAGTTACATCAGAATTTTGGTAAAAATGCAAGAAATTAATTTTGTTCCTGGGACTGTTTTCGAAGAAGCTCAAGAAGCAATTTTCTATTTATTGCAGCGAAATCCAGGGAACATTACGAAAAAGTGTTCGCCGATTTTAACGAATGGAAGGAAAAACGGGGAGTAGTGACAATAAATGAGGTCATAATATCTCTACCCCACATTCTAATCATGAGGATTAGTCGAAGACTTGTGCGGAAGAGGGAGCGGCATATTATTATTAAGCAGGCCGCATATGCGCCCAGGAACGACTTACGTTGGTATCTGGAAAACCTCATTAATTAGGAGGTTAGTCAAATGTCAACCGGTATCAATCTCCCACATTGACCCAAGCTAACATTCTTCCACCCTACCCCCGCGGAGAGGGTGCCAATCTCTCCACGAATATAGCTTATATACGGTTTACCGGCTGCGGGGATCGAACCCACAGCGATCTAGTCACCTCGATTCAAGTACTAACGCCTTAAACCGCGCGACCACTGACCGATCATGCTATCGTATTTTGTAAATTTTAAATAAAACATGCAATTTCATCTATGTGGTCGAAATATTCGATGTTAAAGGCTACTATAAAGGTCTACAAAAATATAGATATTGGAAAATATAACAAGCTTACCGCTTAGTTGAAGAATGAATCGAGATGATAAAAAGAAAAAAAGCTCCAGTATTGGAAAGAGCACATATTGAAGATTTTTTTACAGAGGCTTCCTATAAAGAATATTTAATGATTAAGGTAATATCTCTTTACCTTTTACATGTTGTTAGGTATATAGTGAACTTTGAATTATTTTAGGTTGCACTAATAATGGGGGTTTCTGGTGTCTGCCGATGCTGCGAATTGACAAATTCGAAAATTACTGATGTGCAGGACATTAGCAGTTACCTACTTGTTTCAAAATCTGACACCACGACGGGTATTTCATTAAAATTTACAATTACTGAAGAAGGATGCTGTTGAAATATACAGAAAATACGATATACTTCTCTGCGCCCAATTCACTTAACACAGATTCTTTTATACATCAATCAAAAATGTACTTCTCAGCCTGTTGGGATGAACGCATTGGCGATACTTACTTCTTTCCTGAATATCGCAAATTCAGAAGCATATACTGGCTATTGTATGAGGCACATTTCAACAATTTTATTGGCCAATGAAGATGCTGATCTTACAACCATTTGACGACATGATGGATGGAAGAGCTCCTCTGTAGCAGAAAGTTATGTTGAGGAGTCCATATCTAACAAACTTAATGTTGCAAGGAAGATCCAAGGAAAATATAACTGTTCCTTACAAGAAGAGGCATCCGTAACTTGTTATGTTATGCGTTCCGAAAATAATTAAAATTAAATTTGATATATTATATGTTTATTACTTTTCTCATTATTTTACTAGTGTAATAAAGTTACTTTATTCAACTATTGGATAAAGTATCCCTTCAGACGGTTCATATGTGTGGATAAAAGTCCGATTATAAAGTGATTGTAGATATACAATTATTATTCGTATCTTCTGCTTATTACTCTACCCAGATAGCACAGATTGCGCCGAAATACAAATAGTGTGAAAAAAGTGGTCATAAATAAAGCATTATAATGAATGTACTTTAAAAATGTTTTCTGAGTACGCCACTTCCAGCATTTAAATTTAAGAATACATTTGAAATGCATTTATTGCACACAAATATTCTTATACTGGTTTACTATACTTACTAAATACAAAAAAAGCATTACCAATAGGTACAAATATTGAAGTACACAAAAGTTGTTTAAGAATTGCAATCTAAAAGCCATTAATCCCGGGTGCGCTAATTATGTGCAAAATTCCCGCTAGCAGTCGCCAATGTTGCGCAGAATGTAATCTGCGCAGTCGTGGCGCAGTCTTTCTCAAAACGGTAGCCAGCCGACATCCTGTCGTATTGTATTTTGCTTAGTTTGCACTAGTGCTAGTGTTTACATATTTAATTTTATGGTGCAGATGCAACGCCAAGTACTAGCTTCAGTTATATAAAATCTAAATCTAAAGTGGTCTGATGGCTGATGATCAACATGAGCCGAAGGTATGTATATTTAATTCTATTAATTCGCTAGAGGTGCATTATATATTTAAACAACGGCGTCTTCGGCCACTGGTTAGTGGCCATTGTAGTTGAGAGCATGGCGTCAGGCAGGGTGGTGTGACTGCTGTGTAGACACTGTCATTTTGTATTGTCCCAAGTTTCTGAGTATATACATTTTTTACATTTGATAATTATTTACAACGGCGTAAAATTCTCCAATATTAACAAAGAATATTCTATCCCCCTATTTTCGAGAGTACTGATCCCGAATCTAAAGTCAGATTTCGGCGGTCGCATGTAGTTTTCGAAAAAAAATTTTCAAAATTGTAACCTCGTAATTAATTTTTTTTTCAGTTATTTCTTACCAAAAAGACAATGTCATGAAATTGTTTTTTGGCTATCTATAAGTGATACATATTTGATCTGCCAAAATATCTCTGCCATACACTTTCTGACGATGGTCACTGCTCATAAAATTTATATATATTTTTTCCAGTGTGCAATGTTTCAAGTGATTAGGGACAAGGATATGGATTTGAAAAATGAATGAATTAATATAAATTGGACAGGATAAAACATTAAAGAAATTTTTTTGACATATAGTAATACAAAAAATTTAATACTGGGTGAGTATAACTTCTTTTTATCTTGTTTGAACTAGAAAATAATTTGGCTATACCTATATAGTTTTATAAAAAAAAATACTTGTTTGTACAGTAAAATTGTAGTTGATTATAAGGAATTAAAACACCTTTCTTTTATATTTAGTTGCTGTTCGAAGAAATCCATTAACTAGAAATGCAACAGAGGAGATTGAAAATGTTATAAAAGTATATAAGAAATATTTGTAAATAAATAGGAAAATATATTTTGTTTGCTTTATTTTTGTCCTGATACTTATATATATATATATATATATATATATATATATATATATATATATATTGAGACAATATGAAATATCAGCTTCAATACTTATGGGGATTTACATGTTTATTTTAAAAAACCATAAAATAGAATAGAAATTATTATTGTTATTAAAATTAAAATATAGTTAAATTTCATTAAATATTGGGACATGATCTCATATTTATCAATAGTTCATAAACAAAAAAGGAGTTAAATCCAGATCAAAGTATATAGAAAGAAAAAGAAAAGATCATTTAATAATATCATACACATATCGACAGAAGTCAAGCGAAGATAATTAAAATATTAGCAATTTAAATAAATAAAAAGGTATAAAATGTTGCGAAATGTCAAATAAATATCATAGACATGGACAAATGTCAAGTCTAAAGTTGGCTTCACAAGAGATATAACAATGTACTTAAAAAGAGTAATATTGAAGAATATTTAATAATTAGATATAAGTAAAATTGTAATTACATAAAAAAATTTTGTAGTAGATTTAAGTAGTTCAGTGAAAACATAAAAAAACAGTGCATCGAAAAACTAAATAAGATCATATGTATGAACCATAATATGTATGCAAATTTTACAACAAGGAATCAAGATATCAAATTGATAGAAAAATATTAAAGAAAACAAAAGTTTGTTGATGAGAGACGAAAGGATAAAAAGAAAAGCAGCGTGGGTTTTTGAAGAAAGGTCCTAGAAAAATAAGAAATTGAGCAAGAAAAAGTAAAGTAATAGTTAAAAGTAATACTTACGTCATAAGAAAAGTGTCGAGTAACAATATAAACAGAGATCCAGGTCCAAGCTAGGAATTTGGCAGTACCATATAGTGGGAAAACCAGCCATCAATATCAGCAGCCCAATCACAAGTTAAGAGGGATTTCTAGTAGAAGTCTTATAAAAAGAAAATTAACATCAGAAAGGTATTTTATGTGCACATAAATTCACAGAAATTTACGTAAATTTAATAAGAGACAAGAAACGCTAGCTAGCCATAAAATTCACAAAATAGACAGTCACAGACTCTAAGACTCATTAAAATAATAAGTTACTTACCTTAGTATAGTTAATAATATTTACTTTTCTATTTAATATATTAAAACTCGTTATTTAGTGGACCATCTGTCAAATAAAGTATGATTGGCAAATATAATACATCACCAACAATGAACATCCATTAGAAGAATGCCACTGAATCACGAATTTTAAGAATTAAAAATATTAAAGATAGACAACTTTTAATACGCAACAGCCTTTAAAGAAATTTTATCTGTTACCTATAAATTATGTTCATAAAACTTTAAATAATTTTGAATAAGTAGTAAACAAATCTCTTATGAAATAAAAATTGTCCATTTTGAATTGATATTTATTTGATGAAGTAAGGTACAGTGTGTTAAAAAAAAAAAAAAGGAATTGACGTGATGAGCGAACCGACTACCAGAGTCTATGTTCTACAAGCAGCCAGGGTAATTGAATAAGAATAAAAAAAATATATATAAGATACAGGTTTGTAGTCCAATAAATACAATGTTCTTTTACACACAGAAGACATAAACACAAATCATTAAAGAAACACAAATACAATTCAAACATAAATATTATTTGGCGCCCAACAAAATTACATAACATAACAAATTGGCGTGCCCAACGTGAGGCAAGCTCGAAAATAGTATAGGGTTAAAAAAAAAAAAAAAAGAAGCAAAATGGATTTACGAAGTGGGAAACAACTTGGAGAGGAGTCGACGGAGACACAATCGGAACAAGAAAGTGTAGAGGAACAGGGAACGAGTGTAGGAGAAGCAAGCGAGACAGAAGTAAGAAGTATGTTAGAAGAGATGATGAGGACAATTATGGAGGACAGAAAACGACTGGAAGAAACCATTAAAGATGGGAGAATGGAAGATAGGAAACGACTGGAAGAAACCATTAAAGATGGACGAAAAGAAGATATGGAAAAATTGGAAAAAGGAAGAAAACAAGATATAGAGAAAATTGGAGAAGAATTAAAGCAAATGGAACAGAACAGGAAAAAAGATATGGAAAATATGGCCAAAATAATAGAGAAAAAAGTAGAAGATTTAAAAGAAATAAAAACGGATATCCAATCTTGGAAGAAGGATGTAGAGAAAAATGTTGAGAAGGTGGAACAGGAGATGACAACTGTGGTAAAGAAGACTATAGAAATTGCAGATATGGTTAAGAAACAAGAACATGAAATAGGAAATATGGAAAAGAATATAACGAAGAACACACAAGAAATTGAAAAAGTTAAAAGACAGGTACAGGATGGAACGGTTATAAGTGAAGATGTAATGGAAATAGAAAGGAGAAGAACAGAGGAACAAATAGAAGAACTTAAGAAGGAGATAGAGCATGTCCGAGAGATGAAGCATAGAGAAGGAGAAGTAATAACGAAAATAATATGCCATGAAGACAACAAAATTCATAAATTTTCAGGTAACATCAACAAACTACACCCTGTAGTGTTTTTAAAATCATTAACCAGGAAAATACAAGAAATTCAGGATAGGACAAGGTCGGAAGAAACAAGAATGGACAGAATAAAGGAAACTATTAGGGAAAACCTGGAAAATGAGGCGTTACTATGGTTCAATGGTATTGAAAATAATATAAACGACTTTACACAATTTACACAACGCTTCACACAACATTTTTGGGGGGATAATGCACAACTAGCAGCAAGAGAAAAATTGTATTTTGGAAAGTATAACCCTAATTTATCAAGCAGCTTAACAAACTATGCATTACGATTGTACTCATCTGCACAATATCTTACTCCAAAGCTAAATGAACAAGACTTGGTGCTATACATTTCGCGACAATTTAAACCTGAAATTGCAGAAACTATTGCAATGCAAAATATTGAGACAATGGAGCAAATGTACAGTTATTTAAATCGGATAGAGAGAAATGTAACAAATAATCCTCAAAATTACAGTAACAATATGAATAATAGTAGTAGAAATAATTCACAAAATTTTCGTAACAATCAAAGTAATAATAATCATGATTTCAGAAATAATAACAATTTTAATAACAGATTCAATAACTTTAGGCCTAATAATAATAATAATACTAGTTATCCACGAAACAATTTTAACAATAATTTTAATACTAATGATAGATACAACAATAATGGTAATAATTTTAGATATAATAACAGATATAATAACAGAGACAATTATGGTAATAATAATAACAGTAGAAATCAACCAAATCAATATAACAATAACAGAAATTATAACAACACTAATAACAATGATAATTTTAATAACGGATTTCACAACAATAACCAAAATTATCAGATAAATCAAAATCAGCCATCGAGACGAGAAGATGGAAATCAAAATAGACAGGTAAATTTTCAGAGTATAAGAAACTCGAGCAGATCAGTAGAACGTGTCCAAAATCCACAATGTGACGAAAGACCAGTCGAACAGCGCAGATCTGTATCAATGGATAGGGAACCTGCAATACAAAATGTAGATAATAATCAAAATTTTCATTAAAAAGCAAGTCAAACAACATAGTCAAAAATTTTATAAGTAACTATACCCATCCTCGTGAATTTATTAAGTTAGATGAAAATGTAATTATAAATCAAAATAATATTTTAGTATATGTAAATTCAAAATTTCAAAAGTCAAATCTAGAGATATTGATAGATTCTGGTTCTGAAGCTTCATTAATTAGTCAAAATATTATAGATAAATTTCCTCAATTGAATAAACATATTATAAAGGTGAATAGAGTAACGTTAATAGGTCCTAACCAAAAGAAACTATATGATGTAAATAAAATGCTAAATATCAATCTAGAATTTAATGAAAAAAATGTATTATTTCAACTTTTAATCGTGCCAAACATGCCAATGGATATAGTGATAGGTTCTGATTATTTAAACAAATACAAAGCTAAAATAGATTATGAGATAAGAAAATTATGCATAGATGATATATGGGTTGAATTTAAAAAAGATATGGATGAATTTATGTACATAAAAGGAAGTGAACAAAGTAAAGTAGGTTTTGATGAAGGTAGGAATGAAAAGGAAATTTATTTTTGTGGGAAAGATAATTATTATGATGATGAGGTAGATGAGGAAATATTTGATATTAATAAAATAAAAATAAATGTAAATGATAATTATGAAAGTGAGGTTAGAGCAGCGTTAATAAAATATGAAAAAGGAGATTTGGTTATTGTGAAAACACTAAGGGTTCCAAATAGAAAAGACCAACGATGTGCAAAGTTAATGCTACCATATGACGGACCTTATATGATAAACACGACAAGCGGGACTAACAGCTACGAACTAAAATACATACACTCAGACAGAACAAAAGGAATATATAACGTGACACAACTACACCCATACTACAAAGACAAAATATAATTTAGGACAAATAAAATTCAAATATCATACTAATAATATAAAAAAAAAAAATAAATTCTAAAAAAAAAAAAAAAATTCCAATTGAATTTTGGGAAAATTGAGACAATATGAAATATCAGCTTCAATACTTATGGGGATTTACATGTTTATTTTAAAAAACCATAAAATAGAATAGAAATTATTATTGTTATTAAAATTAAAATATAGTAGAATTAAACAAAATAATATAAAAAGTGACAATGCAGAACATATAAGTAGTTATTATAGTGTAAATTAAATAAATTAACATTCTTGAAATTAAAATATAGTTAAATTTCATTAAATATTGGGACATGATCTCATATTTATCAATAGTTCATAAACAAAAAAGGAGTTAAACCCAGATCAAAGTATATAGAAAGAAAAAGAAAAGATCATTTAATAATATCATACACATATCGACAGAAGTCAAGCGAAGATAATTAAAATATTAGCAATTTAAATAAATAAAAAGGTATAAAATGTTGCGAAATGTCAAATAAATATCATAGACATGGACAAATGTCAAGTCTAAAGTTGGCTTCACAAGAGATATAACAATGTACATAAAAAGAGTAATATTGAAGAATATTTAATAATTAGATATAAGTAAAATTGTAATTACATAAAAAAATTTTGTAGTAGATTTAAGTAGTTCAGTGAAAACATAAAAAAACAGTGCATCGAAAAACTAAATAAGATCATATGTATGAACCATAATATGTATGCAAATTTTACAACAAGGAATCAAGATATCAAATTGATAGAAAAATATTAAAGAAAACAAAAGTTTGTTGATGAGAGACGAAAGGATAAAAAGAAAAGCAGCGTGGGTTTTTGAAGAAAGGTCCTAGAAAAATAAGAAATTGAGCAAGAAAAAGTAAAGTAATAGTTAAAAGTAATACTTACGTCATAAGAAAAGTGTCGAGTAACAATATAAACAGAGATCCAGGTCCAAGCTAGGAATTTGGCAGTACCATATAGTGGGAAAACCAGCCGTCAATATCAGCAGCCCAATCACAAGTTAAGAGGGATTTCTAGTAGAAGTCTTATAAAAAGAAAATTAACATCAGAAAGGTATTTTATGTGCACATAAATTCACAGAAATTTACGTAAATTTAATAAGAGACAAGAAACGCTAGCTAGCCATAAAATTCACAAAATAGACAGTCACAGACTCTAAGACTCATTAAAATAATAAGTTACTTACCTTAGTATAGTTAATAATATTTACTTTTCTATTTAATATATTAAAACTCGTTATTTAGTGGACCATCTGTCAAATAAAGTATGATTGGCAAATATAATACATCACCAGCAATGAACATCCATTAGAAGAATGCCACTGAATCACGAATTTTAAGAATTAAAAATATTAAAGATAGGCAACTTTTAATACGCAACTGCCTTTAAAGAAATTTTATCTGTTACCTATAAATTATGTTCATAAAACTTTAAATAATTTTGAATAAGTAGTAAACAAATCTCTTATGAAATAAAAATTGTCCATTTTGAATTGATATTTATTTGATGAAGTAAGGTACAGTGTGTTAAAAAAAAAAAAAGGAATTGACGTGATGAGCGAACCGACTACCAGAGTCTATGTTCTACAAGCAGCCAGGGAATTGAATAAGAATAAAAAAAAGTGCTTCACATGCACTTAATTTCAGCCAGATACGCGCGCATACAGCTTGTGAACCACCACTTAAGGAGTACTTTCTAGGCTGACACTGGGGTACTTGCCAAATGAATTTTGCCTGTACTTTACAAGTATTTGGATAATATTAATAAGTGCTTTATTGGTACTTCTGAAGCTATTTTGGCTGTCTGGGTATACACTCATAAAAAATAATAAGGTTTCTTAACTGTAGTGGACCAACAGTAACTAACTGGATTCTTTCCGTCACACAAAAATTTAAACTGCAGCGGAAAGAAATTGGTCGCACCCGCCCATTAGTGTAGGAACATAAGTTATATAGCATCTTAAGTTCGCCCAAATTGGGTAGATATAAAGGCAGCCGTAATGGAAAATAGGAATACGTGCCATTTCACTTGGAAATACATGGCCTGCTGCCGGGGCAGTTCACTTACAACGGGGTCAGCCGCAGCGAAGTCCTTACTGAAATTACGTGCAACTCCGCCCTCGGTAGTCTTTGAACCTTCAGTGGAGAGCTACTCCGAAGCAGTTTAACTTATAAACTGTATCTTAGCGGAGATTAAGCTGCTATAGCTACAGATTCAATTGCAATATAATATACAGGAAGTAAATGATAGGAAATCTCTGATAACAAAAATGGAAGTTTCTGAACTTTGACATACAAAAATGGTTAAATTGTCGCAAAGTTGCCCAATTTGGTGGTCAGACAAATGCCGTTTAAAAATTAAAAATATTCTTAACATTTCCAGAGATATTCAGAAAGAATTGGTTTTTGTTTTCTCCTCACTCCATTTGAAGATATTTCTTAAAAGTGTACAGGATGTCCCATAATTAGTATGCAGTACTTTAGCAGTGGATTCCGCAATCAAAAATAAGATTTGTTTTTATAAATAGTGGTCCTAAGGGCTCACAGATAAATTGCCTCTCCAATTTTTTGCGCGTCAATATTAACAAATTAACATACTCTTGATTTACTTCGATAAAGTGCTTCGTTTTAAAGAAAAATCGATTTGGAGGTTTTATTGCATAACTTAAAGAATGGAAAAAAAAGATTACATGGATAGGTAGCTAGACCATGAAAACAAACGTTTGTTACTTGAATTAATTTAACAGTTTATTAAATTCAAATTTTTTACTTTTACTTTACGGTGTCATACAGTATGCGCCAAAAGTATGGAATAAATTCAATAAAAACGAAACAATTATTTTTTGGAAACAGCTCGATTTTTAATTTAAAAAATACATATTTTAGCGTAAAATGCGATTTTCAAATGTCATTTGTTTTCGAGTAATGACGTCATCGATTTTTTTAAATGGCAACACCATATTTTTTTCCTTGATTCTGAAAGATCCTTTAATTCTCTATCAGACAGTACTAAAATTTTGCCCCCCTACATAGGAAAGTTTTCGAGTAAATGACGATTGAATATTAGAAAACGTAAATTTTATCCATAAAAAAGTAACAATTCTGAGGTATGTATAATAAAATACAATTGATTAAATTTTATACTTAAATTAAATGTTCGAATTGCCATCCACCAACTTCTTGACAATGCGCAAGTCTGTGAAGATATTCTCCTTGCACATTATGAATGATTTCTGGGGTAACTCTGCGTATTTCGTCCCGAATGCGATTTTGAAGTTCTTCTAAATTACGTGATTTATTAATGTACACTTTTGACTTCAAGTATCCCCATAAAAAATAGTCAAGAGGTGTAAGATCTGGCGATCTTGCAGGCCATTCTATCGGTCCGCGTCTGCCGATCCACCTCCCAGGAAAACAGTTGTCCAAAAAATCTCGTACAGGGCGCGCATAGTGCGGAGGTACACCGTCTTGCTAAAACCATATGGTATCGTCAGGAATGTCAGGATCATTATCGTTAGTAAAAATTACTGCAAGGGCTGGAACAAGGTCATTTTCTAGAAACTCTAAATATCTTTGTCCTGTAAGGGTTCCCTCAAAGAAGAAAGGCCCTACTATTCTGTCGTCAACTATTCCAGCCCACACATTTAATTTCTGAGGGTGTTGGGTATGTGCCTCTGCCATTCAATGAGGATTTTCCCGACTCCAATATCTGCAAGTTTGACGGTTTACTGTACCATTCAGACAAAATGTGGCCTCATCTGAAAAAAGTATTTGCCGGTGTAAATTTCTATTTCCTTGATATAAATCGACTAGAATTTCGCAAAAGTGTAAGCGGCGATCGGGATCATCTTCATTGAGTTCCTGCACAAGTTGAATTTTGTAGGGATGATATTTTTCCATCCTCAAGATACGTAGCACTGTGCTCTGACTAGTGTCATTGTTTAATGCAACCAATCGTGAAGAATTATGAGGATTATCCACCATACTTATCAAAATGTTCTGTTTCTGATTTTCATTAATACTTGGACGTCCAGGTTTTGGAATATTTACAACATTGCCAGTTTCTCTAAATTTAGACTCTACCTTACTGGCTGTTGATTGGCTGATAGGGCGATCTTTATATTTTTCATTAAATAAATCGCAAACTTCCTGCTGAGTTCTAGTCATATTTCCGCATCCGATAAGAATTAAAATTTCAATTTTTTGAGTAACAGTTAAATGTACCATAATACTTTAAATTGAATAATAATTTCTATGTCGCTTACAATACTTATTAGAAAGTCGGTGTGACAATGACACTTTGCGAAGATTTTCACCTTCGTGATCCATAAAAGAACTATGGAATTCGAAAAACTAAACTTGATAACGTTTTTGCTTTATTTTAATTGATATACGTTTTCTAACATTCAATCGTCATTTACTCGAAAACTTTCCTATGTAAGAGGGCAAAATTTTAGTACTGTCTGATAGAGAATGAAACGATCTTTCAGAATCAAGGAAAAAATATGGTGTTGCCATTTAAAAAAAAATCGATGTCATTATTCGAAAACAAATGACATTTGAAAATCGCATTTTACGCTAAAATATGTATTTTTTAAATTAAAAATCGGCCTGTTCGAGGATTTTTCCCAAAAAATAATTGTTTCGTTTTTATTGAATTTTTTCCATACTTTTGGCGCATACTGTATTGGATATTAAGTAAACTCCAAAGAAAAAATGCAAAATTTTAATCGCGGGGTAGACGACATTTATATCAAATAAGATGAATTAATTTGATAGTTTAGAGCGCATTTTACCCGTGAGCCCTCTTGTCTGAGACGTCCCTGACCAAAATTTTTAAACAGTTTTTATGCAGTTTGTTAGAACATTTAACAAGTGTCTTAATAATGAGACACCCTGTATAGTGATTTTCCGTGATCTCGGTAACCGGTCGCTGCCAGTAACCGACTTAAAGCGCACATCCTTCCCTTTCTAAAATCAGACCTGTATGACACTTCTTATGTTTTTGAACAGGACTATTATTATAAGAAAACACAAGAAATATGCATAAACGGTTCTGAGTAGTTACGTTATTTTTCTATACAAAGTGTTCAGTAAAAAATGGGCGATACTTTAAGGCTAGCTTCCTTGAATAAAAATAATGTGATTTAAATCAAGTTAGGACAATGTTGCTTCCTTAAAAGTTATAGGCCTGAGAAAAAAATATATATTTAATTTTTTTACGATAATATTTTTATTTGTTGGGTAATTGTACTCGAATTTTATAGAAGAAGCTTTTTTTCTGTGATAAACACAAATCTCTTATTGATCTTTGTATTAAATGTTGTCAGGGCGTTCTGAACGCCTGCGCCGTTATATTAGGAGTATTCCTTTCAGATTTTTTCTAAGGATAGAAGTTCATAGAAAATGATTAGTTATTTTGAAACAGCCTTCGATTAATTTAAAAAAAGATATATTTCTTTTGCGCACTTATTGCATGCCACTAAAATGCACCATTTTAGAGAAAACTGTGTTTGTTAAGCTTGGAAAGCAAGACATAAATTGTAACAAATTATTAATTCAAAAAGTTATAACAGTTAATAATATCGTAAGTAAATGACTGGTTATGACTGAACTTAAAAAGTTTAAAATAAAGGTTTTGTTTTTGATACTGGGTTTTGGTTTAAGTAGATTTTTTTTATTTATTTTTTAAATCTTGTATTTATTTCGTGTCATATTTCGCTGTGTTGTGTTTCATACTATTTAGAAAAACCGCGCAGAACTAACCGCAAGGATTTAAAAATGAAGTAATCATTAAACCTCGCCGATCTTACTAAAATTTTACACGTCTCCATAATTTACGATTCTGAATAACTTTTTCAAGTAACATTTTGCTGTATTTTCAGCAGAAAAGGCACTTTACCTGAAACCAAAACAGTTTTTACTCGGTGAACTGAGCATTTCAAATAGGATTATTTCAAAAATGGTTACGCCTACCGATTTCCGCAAGGTTTTTCGAATAAAAGAGGTAGGAGAATCTATTGTTTCGATAGTCAGATGGATACATTAAGATGCAAAAAAGTTCTGCCATTTAAAAGAAACATGGTGCGCCACAAGTGGCCCCCTCCACTAGTGACGTCAAAATTAGAAACATATTTGAATTTCTCGCCCGCAAAAACCCCCGATTTACAAATTTTATGTAAATATTTGGATTTTTTAAGAAGTTATTTACAAATATCGAAAATAAAATTTTAACTTTAACACCCTGTAACTCCGTTAATAATTAGTTATGGAAAAAATGTTAAACAAAGAGGTAGCATTTATTTTCGGTCTAGAATTATCCTCTGAATTTTTTGCTCATCATTTCCCGACACCCTGATAGGTATTTGATCATATGCCAATGGTGACAATTTTAACAGCACGGAAACCAAGAATATTTCATTACTACAATATTTTAGATATGACATTGTTGTGTTGATGGTTGCATAACTGAGATAGCAAAATTTAAATTTCTTTCTGACAAACGGCCATGAGCGCCTATAAACAGGGGTTTAATATACTTTAGAAAAAAAAAATGTTCTGCCTTGTAAATAATTTTGGAAGGAATCCGTTATTTCTTAATTTTCTCTATCCTCCCTTAAAATATGTATTCATATTCGTAGTTAACCCTATATATACATTTATGCACTGGTAACTATAAGCGATTTTGGTACTCTCAAATGCTACTTTAATGTATGGACATATTTGAAATTAATAGGCCGAAATTTCTAAACTTGTTTAAAAATATTTAATTTCATGACGTCATCATCAAATGCATGATACGCATCATATAAATATTTTAAGGGATGTCAAAAAATCTGTTCAAAATATAAAAATATTTATTCTTGCTGCATTGGTTGAGTCTTACATAGTAATTTAATAATTCGTTCACTGCTCAGGTAACCCACACATCATTGTTTTAATTTGCTGTTCACTCTTTCCGTTTCTGAAACAAAAAGTACAATACACATAGCGGAAAGATATTGTTGTTTTATCTAAAATAGTAAAAGTAATATTTCTAAGACCTTCTAATTCTGATGTCACTGACTACTATGAGCAAACTAGACCATCTCGAAGTCTTACCTTCAATAATTCTTGAAATAATAATAATATAATAATAATGCGTAAGCCTAAGTCGTTAAGGTTCATCTTTCTTTTATTTTTATATTCGTGTCGACATCAGGAAACCAACCCTGAAGAAATTCAGTTCATCGTTACTGTTACCTGTATATTTGATTTCAAAAGAGTTTTAAACATATTTGAATTTATATACCTCCCTTTGAATCAATGTTGCATTTTAATTTTACATTACCTAATACAAAAATTGATAATAGAAAATGTATACTTACGTAATATAAAAATATGTAAAATATTCCTATTTTTTCAAATCAAAACAACGCTTATTGTGAAAAATAAAGTAATATATATCACGTATCCTTCAAATTTAAATTTTACGAATTTTATGGATATCCGCTACATTAAATCCACCATATTTCCCTGTAAAAGGTTTTAACATATATTTACGTGTTTAAACTTTTAAAAATAGAATACAGATGCGTACTAACAACGAAAAAGACTCCAAGCTGTAGTGTTACATAATACTTTAAAAGGCAGCGTAAAGGAAATTATAAAATCACATTAACAGAGTAAACGTATAAAAGCATTCTAAAAATATTTTCAGTTTTATAAACAACACGAGGAATATAATATAGTTTTAATTTTGTACACATGAAACATTTTTGTTAAAATACAGGTTGAGTCAGTCATAATGCCAATGATTTTAACCACGTATTCGGAAGGCCTTATAAAGGCAGAAAATAGAAAATGCTCGACCTTTAAAAAATAAACAAATCACCCTATAAAATACAGTAACACGGCACTCCTGGTATGCTACAAACTTTCTGATGACGCAGTCATACGACAATCGAATGCCGGAGGAAACATCGTTGCCACATCATGTTTACATACATAACATCGTCTTAATACGTCAGCGTGTTATTTAAATTTACTACCATTTATTCGCACTTTCTGCATTTCTCACATTTCTTTCCCCCTAAATTTGGAGATCACACCACATATTTGGAGGGGGGATGGAGAGAATACAAGCGCAAGCAGTAGTTTGTTTACTTCGGTCTCGTGTATTGGTTGTAAATTCACAATGCCTAATTTAACAAATTTCGAGTATGCGGAAATTGTAGTTTTATACGGAGAATATTTACGAAATGCATGCCGCAGCTGCTGAATATCGGACGCTTCCCTAGCAGTGTACAAGTGCTTCAACGCCTTCGCAATACGGGTTCTGCGCAACCGTGTCGGGAACTTAATGACTTAAATGTGATAGAAGCTGTTTTAAATTTAGTTGAGGAGCAGCGTACTATTTCTATAAGAATCATTTCAAGGCGATTGGAGATATCCCATAGCAAGGTCTGCAGAATATTACGTGAAAACTCACTGAACCCGTATCATTTTCAGAAAGTTCAGGCTTTAGAACCTGCTGATTGCCCCAGCCGTCTTGAATTTTGCAATTGGCTGGCCCTAATTTTATTAATAAAGTGCTATGGATGGATGAGTGCAACTGTACTCGAACTGGCATTTTAAACAGGTTAGTACCATACTACTTAAAAAACAATACATTTCTAGGCTAGATGTACGTAACTACAAACTAAATAATTAATTGTACTTAAGTACGAGTAATACTAAAAATTCATATTCATTTGTAAAACGTAGGGAAAACGTAATATCAAAATTATTAAACTGTAACAACCTAACATTCAAAAATAATAATTTATTATCTAAATTTGTTTTTATTAATTATTAATATTTAAGGAAAATTCATTCATGTATCTAGATAAAAATGTTAACTTTACACCTTGTCGTTAAGTAACTGTACAAACTATACACTTTTGATAACTTTTATGAGCATCAGATCATAGGCGTGCGGTTTCGGTTTTGGACAGTGTTTTTGCCGACAACACGAAGGTTTTTTATTACTTAATATTTAAACACAAAACACTTTTCATCTTCTCTTAATAATTTACTCATTGGGTACATGTGTTTCATGTAATGTACCTAAATGGTTTATTACTCGGTTTATTATTAGATACGTTGGAGTTTTGTAATTTCAATGTAAAATATTTTTTAAACTGTGACCAAGCTAATTTGTTTGCAGTCATAGCAGCCACATTTGGTCGGACAAGAATCCACACGCTAGTCGTCGGTTTAGTTTCAGAGGCGATTTGTTGTCAACTTATGGGCAGGAGTGTACGGGGATCGCTTGATTGGGCCGTATTTTCTACCGGAAAACCTGAATGGACCAGTTACTTGCAATTTTTAATAGAATTATTTGATTACTATTATTTGTTTTCATTGGAAATTAACATTTTAAATTATTATTGGCTGAACTGAGCAAGAAAAAATATGAGATTCTAAAATAGTACTAGGAAAACATTTCATTTTGGCAACGTAGCATAAGTCGACATCGAGTTGAACTGTAAGCTGTAAACGATCAAGGCTGTGAGCGGTCAGTGACAGTCTGAAAATGGGGTTTGAAAATATATATTTTCGGCGTAAATATGCATTTAATTTTTTTGTTAATCGCGTATTCGTATTATACTTATTATTCCCTATCTCCTCTTAAAATTAATGACATTATGACTGACTCAACCAGTATAATAGGTAGATATGCAAAACAGAACAGATTTATTTTATATACCTCCCTCTAAATCCTTAAGAGTAGAAATACAGTGGAAGCATAGAAATCATAACATATATAGAACGGCAGAAGCAGTCATCTAGGGAAAACTTAATGTAAGCAGTTGGTTATACTGCATTTTAATCGCAGCATGCAATTGAAACCAAAACGTAATGTGGATAACTGGATCATAGAAATCATATGTTACTACGAATTGGACGTAAAATGTTCAAATTTTGAATTTTCCGCTCATTAGTGTGAAGTTACCCTAGTGCAACCAACTCATAAAAGCTAAGTTACTGCAATATTATCAAACTCACGTTTTCTCCAGAGGTTGACTATTTTCGGTACCTCTTTTGGAGTTCTATACAGGGTGTTAAAAAAAGAGTGTAAAATATTTCAGGAGGTAATATTATGAACCAAAATAAGCAGAAAAGTCTTAACAAATATGGGTCCGCAAAGTAACGGTTGCGGAGATATGGACCACTATTCGTTTTTCAAACATTTTATTTTATTAGGAATAAACCGACAAAGGAAGCTTTTAACAAACAAAAAACAAAGTTACAGAAGATGTTCAAAGTGCCCTGCGTCCATTTCCAAGCAGACACGACATCTTCGTCTCAACGATATTCGAACTCTTTTGAAAACACCCTCCTTGGTTTGGATTTCTTGACACTATTGATTAATCCGTAGCTGTAGCTCTTCCAGGCTATTTACGGGATTACCATACACTAATGTCTTCAAATATCCCCAAACAAAGACATGTAGAGGGTTCAGATCAGGAGATCTTGGAAGCCATAAAACAGTTCCGGCCCTTCCTACCCATCTATGTGGAAAAGTTTGGTGTAAATGCTCTCTAACGGCCATGGAAAAATGAGCTGGAGCACCATCATGCTGGAACCACATTTGTTGCCTCTGATTCAAAGTAATGTCTTCCAAAAACTCATACAGTGTATTCTGCAGAAAGTTGAGATAAGCAGCGCCTGCTAATCGGTTTGGTAAAATAACAGGACCAAGAAACCTGTCACCTACAATACCCATCCAAATGTTTAATGAAAAACGTACCTGATGTCCAGATTCTATTAGAGCATGAGGATTTTCGTCGGCCCAAATATACGTATTGTGAAAATTAAACACTCCATTTCTTGTGAACCCGGCTTCATCAGTAAAAAGAATGTTTGCAAGAAAACGAGGGTCTTCAGCATCATGACGACACCAAACAAGACGACCACTAATTCCTACCTCGGCTGATATTTTCCGCACACTTGTACCGCAAAATAAAAAAGAGGCTAAAAAACATAAAACATTCCATACCTCCGCAACCGTTACTTTGCGGACCCATGTTTATTCAGACTTTTCTGTTTATTTTGGTTCATACTATTACCTCCTTAAATATCTTACACTCTTTTTTTAACACCCTGTATATTTCGTGATTTCTATGCATTCATTGCAAGTTTTCTGCTTACTGGCAGCCAACACGTACTTATTATATGCTTTGAAAATTATAGCAGGTACTTTTAAATTGACACGTACACAGTGAAAGCAGGTTGAAGCAGGTCAAATACCACCTTTTATATATTTGCACTACGTACCCTGTCATCTCTACATACAAATTTACGACCTGTCTTATGTCTTGCAAAATTTAGACTTGGCAGGACTTCAGCACCTGAATTAAAATTTTAAATTTTCCCAATTAATGGTTAAAGACAGTTGTATACAGGGAATATGTGAAACAACTATTTTATTTATTGAAATTGTAAAATGTAAATGTATGAATTGGATACCTGTGCTATTCTAATGATACTCGTAGGTCGTAGGTCGTATGTTGATCTATATGATTTTAAAGTTCTGGATCTAGCTTTAGCCTTCTAATTAGGCTTCACAGTTTTGTCTTATTCACATAGTTATCAACCTCCAATTTTTTCATTCCGAATCACACCATGACGATCTTTTCTTCGTACTGGCAGAATCTGCGTAGGCTATCCTCTACCAGACAAATGTTAGTCACATATTTTCTTAGTTTGTAATATCCAGTTAGCATCTTCCACTCATTTCAAATGTTTCAATGAGCCTGCTCTGTTGCTCATCAGTTTTCTCGTTGTCCTTATATCTTTCCTATGCTCCGACATCCAAATTAAGTTTATGTTCATGTTCTTTTGCGCTACCTGGCTGTCAGAATAAATAATAATTATTTGGTTTTAACCTTCCTCGCTACTATTTCTATAGCACCTCCTGGAAAACAATACCATACATTCCTAAACTGACTGAGACTTGAAGCCTATTATTATCTTTATATTCCTGTTGCATCTCCGTGTGCGTCCGTGTGTGTTTGTACGCCAAGCTTGATTGACTTTAACAGGAGACCCTTCTGGCACTCCTTACATGCTTATTTTATTGCATTTTTTTCATTTGTGCATAACTAATTGGCCAATTGGCATTCTTAAATTCAGATATACCTTTAACTTACCGTACATTATATACCACCTTAGCTCGAATCAATTTATAAATGTGTAATCTGTAACAAACAAACAGCTTATCTCTAAATGAAGATGTTTAATGCTATTAGGTCAACAAAACTTCTAAAGTTACAGTAGATGCGGCTGTCATGACTCCTTGATATGCAAGCAAATTCATTTTTGAATGTCACTTAGGCGTTTTTCAAGTCCACTGTACCGCCGCTCCATATATTAATATTGACCTTACATGTACAACCTTAAAATGATTTCTCATATAATTGTTTGCACTTTTCAAGAGCTATTTTGGGTCCATGTGAAATATGCGATTTCCATGTTTACAAAATTGTTTTAAGATATTTGATCTTTTTTTATATATATTTTAAGGTAATAATAATATTATGTGAAACTAATTACTCTGTGGACTAAATTAGATATTGTGAGTGTAATTCAACGCTAGTTGGGGCTTTAGTCCACAGAGTAGTTAGTTTCACACAATATTATTAATACCTAAACATATACAGTATGCGCCAAAAGTATGGAATAAATTCAATAAAAACGAAATAATTATTTTTTGGGAAAAATCCTCGAACAGGTCGATTTTTAATTTAAAAAATACATATTTTAGCGTAAAATGCGATTTTCAAACGTCATTTGTTTTCTAGTAATGACGTCATCGATTTTTTTTTTTAAATGGCAACACCATATTTTTTTCCTTGATTCTGAAAGATCGTTTAATTCTCTATCAGACAGTACTAAAATCTTGCCCTCTTACATAGGAAAGTTTTCGAGTAAATGACGATTGAATGTTAGAAAACGTAGATTTTATCCATAAAAAAGTAACAATTCTGAGGTATGTAAAATAAAATACAATTGATTAAATTTTATACTTAAATTAAATGTTCGAATTACCATCCACCAACTTCTTGACAATGCGCAAGTCTGTGAAGAAATTCTTCTTGCACATTATGAATGATTTCTGGGGTAACCTGCGTTTTTGGCCCGAATGCGATTTTGAAGTTCTTCTAAATTACGTGGTTTATTAATGTAAACTTTTGACTTCAAGTATCCCCATAAAAAATAGTCAAGAGGTGTAAGATCTGGCGATCTTGCAGGCCATTCTATCGGTCCGCGTCTGCCGATCCACCTCCCAGGAAAACAGTTGTCCAAAAAATCTCGTACAGGGCGCGCATAGAGCGGAGGTGCACCGTCTTGCTGAAACCATATGGTATCGTTAGGAATGTCAGGGTCATTATCGTTAGGAAAAATTACTGCAAGGGCTGGAACAAGGTCATTTTCTAGAAACTCTAAATATCTGTGTCCTGTAATGGTTCCTTCAAAGAAGAAAGGCCCTACTATTCTGTCGTCAACTATTCCAGCCCACACATTTAATTTCTGAGGGTGTTGGGTATGTGCCTCTACCATCCAATGAGGATTTTCCCGACTCCAATATCTACAAGTTTGACGGTTTACTGTACCGTTCAGACAAAATGTGGCCTCATCAGAAAAAAGTATTTGCCGGTGTAAATTTCTATTTCCTTGACATAAATCCATTAGAATTTCGCAAAAGTGTAAGCGGCGATCGGGATCATCTTCATTGAGTTCCTTCCTCAAGATACGTAGCACTGTGCTCTGACTAGTGTCATTGTTTAATGCAACCAATCGTGAAGAATTATGAGGATTATCCACCATACTTATCAAAATGTTCTGTTTCTGATTTTCATTCATGCTTGGACGTCCAGGTTTTGGAATATTTACAACATTGCCAGTTTCTTTAAATTTAGACTCTACCTTACTGACTGTTGATTGGCTGATAGGGCGATCTGGATATTTTTCATCAAATAAATCGCAAACTTCCTGCTGAGTTCTAGCCATATTCCCGCATCCGATAAGAATTAAAATTTCACTTCTTTGAGTAACAGTTAAATGTGCCATAATACTTTAAATTGAATAATAATTTCTATGTCTTATTAGAAAGTCGGTGTGACAATGACACTTTGCAAAGATTTTCACCTACGTGATCCATAAAAGAACTATGGAATTCCAAAAACTAAACTTGATAACGTTTTTGCTTTATTTTAATTGAATTACGTTTTCTAACATTCAATCGTCATTTACTCGAAAACTTTCCTATGTAAGAGGGCAAAATTTTAGTATTGTCTGATAGAGAATTAAACGATCTTTCAGAATTAAGGAAAAACATTTTTTTTTGAAAATCGCATTTTACGATAAAATATGTGTTTTTTAAATTAAAAATAGACCTGGTCGAGGATTTTTCCCCAAAAATAATTGTTTCGTTTTTATTGAATTTATTCCATACTTTTGGCGCATAAAAATGATAACAAAAGGTAAACATTATTTAAGTAGGTATATGTCATATTTAATTTAAAATTCATTGACAGGCAACACTTTTGACATTGTCAATATTTAATTTCAAATAATTTTAATTTATATAATAATTCTTATTGTTAGATATTTGACTTAACTTAAAGGAGATCACCTGAAGAAGCAATCCTAAAAATGCAGAAATAGGTCAGATCTCATCTATAGTGGTTGAATTGTCATCATGGGCCCTCAAAATTCTCAGAAATCGATCCCTTTTGATTTGCTCATTATGATGTTTCATTTAAAAAAATGAAAGCCTGTTTATTCGCCTTGTTCACAACGGAAAATATTGATTCACATTAATATCGTATTATACACGGGGACATACAATTTATTCTATGTCCCCACATTCGTTCAAATTTTAACAAGGTTGCATGGACATAAATATCGATTATACAAAACTACTAATAGTATGTGTATTTAGAATATATTGGCGCATAGCGTTTGGCACATAGAATAATTTCATATAAAAATGTCGATTTCAGGAAAGCATGGACATAGAATAGTTTGGTTGTCATGCGACGAGGTGCAAAGATGCAAAACTTTTATTTAAAATAAAAATGTGCACCTTTATTGCTCTCGCTGTCTTCTTGTTAATCAATTGAATGTTACGTTTATTATGCAAAGCTGGCTGTTTCAGAACAAACTTGTTCAGTATCTGCCATTATTAAACTTACCTCCAAATCCATTTTAATTTCCTAGGCGCAAGCAACAACTCGCTCACTAGCCAAAAGTTATTTAAATACGAGTAACTCAGTCTCTAAAGTTTCAGATGTACTTAATTAAATTGCAGTTAACAGCATTTTTTGTCGTATATTTTCTGAACGTCTGAATGGGAACGTTACACTCATGAACACAATTTAATTCTATTCTAAACGGTAATAGTGACCCGGGTGAAGATCACTCCGATAATTTGCGACAGTAATAATTACACCTTCCGCCACCCTATACAAATTTACCCTGTAGTGTTCTAGCCGCGATACTCCTAGCTGAAATGGAATGACCGTACTCACTGGAAAGTTGGAAACTATGTTCATGTTCACATACCCGGCAAAACAAAAAACAAATTAAATTTGACTTGCACGAGGGTGCTCGGACTTTCTAAATAGCCGGATCAAAGTTGGCTTTATACGCTGAAAATTAAATAAAATTAAATGCTTTGCAACTACTCTGCTATTTTACCTCACAGTTTTAAATGAGCCAGTATTGAAACTAAGTGATCTAGGCACGTAACTACAGCTAACTGTTGTAACTACAGGCCATGGTAGCTTAAGAAATGAGTGGTAATTAAATGCTTAGTATTTTAAGGTTTAAGGCAATAATTTCTATTGTAAATGTAGGGTGTTACCGATAAGTTTGGTCAACTGTCCTGACATATTTTATCGATGGAAATAATTAGGGTCTGATATACATGATACTTCAGGCATCATTAGAAACGGTGATTGTGCAGTCACAAAAAATGAGATTTATCTATCTATATCCAAAAGTTTCCGAGATACAGGATGCCAAAATTTCGAAATTTTTGTTATATTGTTTAATTAGGTACTTGGAATCCTTTCGTGAAACAATAATAGTTTGTAATGGAATATCTTTGGTCTAATTATTCAGTATGTTTAAATATTCCCATAGAAAACCTGCTCTACTTTTAGTTACAATAAAAATGATACGTCACTGTCTTAATTATGAAAAAACGTGAGATAATCGGTAATTTGCTCAGTAACTTTCCAACCATTTTGTTATGAGTGATAAGTGCGTTATCTATCACAACAACTGCTCTTGGTTCTACATAAGCTAATTCAAACAATTTTGAATCTATTTCAAGTATGTCACTGTTCATATCTTCGTGGGAATCTCCCATCCTACGTGAATGTAAAACATGTAAATCATTTTCTAAAAATCTCGTATCCCTTCTAATACGTAGTATCAATCTTCGTCCTTTTGCAGAAGGCGCATTTAATCCTGTAGAAAATATCATCTAAACGTGTTTCTCGTTTACTCAGAACTCTACCAACTCGTCAAACTTTTGATATAGTATGGCTTTCATTTACCCATATTTCTTCCATCTCATATGAGTATATCTTTTGCCAGTTGCATCAAGTTCTCTTAGTTGTTCTAAATATTCTCTTCCCACTTCCAATTTCGTCTTTTTTCACGCGCATACTTTTACCATTCTGTTTCAAATACCGGAAATTCATGTCATATATTATTCTTCTAAGAACTGTATCAGATAATTTAGGCATATCTTCATCTTCAGCTATTATAGCTTGAATTTTCTTACCATCGGTATCCCATTTCTGTAGAAGAATCCATGAATTTTTCTACAGATGACGTATTTCACGGCATCACCGACTGCTAATTTTTTCCTTCCTCCTATTTCCACTTTTTTCTTCTTTAGATTTACCTCTACATTTTTTTATAGTGCGATATACACTAGAAACTAGCACTTGTGTCGACGAACTACTCGTATCAACAGCTTCACTTACACCTATATTAAAATTATTTCATATACGTTTTTTTTTATTATTATCAGTTCTCCCACTTACATTAGACCCGGCATTCTGATACGTTTTTAATTGCTATTGTGTATGAAAACATTAGGGTTGTATTACTTTATTTTTTAATTTAATATAGCTGTAGAAATTACTAGTACCATCCCAGTCTGCGCTTATGCTATTGGTGTTTCTAACGTCGGCTAAATCAGTCGTATCGCTGTGTGTAGAGAGCGGCATATTATTAATGAGATGAATAATACTGAAGCTTTTATATAAATTATTTTATATTTTATTCGCTTTATAACTATGGTATTTTTATATTATACAGGATGGTCCATTTTCCGATGCGGAAACTTGATGAACCCATAGAAAATCAAAAAATAATATGAGTTTGCTATATAAACTATAATCGAGAAATGCCTCGTTAAGGATATAAAAGGTGTTCAAGATTGGTTTAAAAAATATGTATATTAATTGTTGCCAATCCGTTAAAAATATTTTCAATGAATATTATAGATGTTTACTGCCTTCGCTAGAGGACGCTTTGCAATGAAAAATATTATTTTTAGTTTTGACGTTGCGTCCGTACGCACGTTATTGGATGTTTCGAAAGAAAAAAATGCAACTTGACTGCTTTTCATAAAATAAAAATCAGTTTTGGATTCTTCATTCAATTTGGAAAAAAAAGCTTTCTCAATTTTTCGTACGACTCAGCGTTTTCGAGTAAAAAAAATCAAAAACCGTGTAACTGATGAATTTATTGCAGCAGATACTTTATTTGAATCTCGCCGCATATCATTGCAGAATTCTTAAAACTAACTCATCTCTTGTTAATACTGGAGTAGCGTAAACTTTGCCTTTTACATTTCTCCAAACGTGAATTAAGAACTGATGACATGAGTCCATTGGTCCAATAAAATTAATCAAGTCATGATTGATGTTATTCCTCCCTAGCCGACCAATCCAACTTTATGTATAATTAGTATTTAGCCATTATCTTACAGCTAGTCCAAAATGCGGAAGAACTCCATCCAGTTGTATCAAGATATCATGATTTAAATTAATGAGTATATCCTCGATGTAGTCCTGCAGGTTATTAGTAAGAAATTCAAGAAATAGTTCAGAGTTTAACTTTGGGGAGTAGAAAATGTGGACCACAAGCATTATTATCAAAAACTCCCAACCAAACATTTACGGAAAATTCATTTTGAAATGATCGTGACCGAATTTCTCGAGGATTTGCGTGTGTCCAAACATGGATATTATGGTAATTCTTTGTTTCATGTCTGGTAAATGAGATTTCATCCGTCCACAGAATTTTGAGCAAAAATTCAGGATTTTCTCGTGTCGAGTTTAAAATCCTGAGTGTAAATCCTGAACGATTGTAGATGTTATGCATGCATGTGGTAATCTTATAATGTAATATTTGAGATGTAGATATTTTAATTGCTGAACTGCCTTGCGAGAGATGAGCCTCGGATTGACATAAAAAATACGAAGAATGTGATTCCGATTGTTTATGACGACGGTTTATGTTATGTTTATTATTAATACGCAGTCCAAAGTTACGAAACTTTTGATGTGTTCCAATGAAGACATGCGCATCTGGAATTCTTCTATTTGTGTAACGTCTTCCGATATTCACCTACCGCTTCCGCATTTCCATCACATAATCCGTAACAAAAATGAATATCGGCATATTGGTTACTAAAAAACATTTTTCAGGTAACACTAATAATAACGATAACAACAATTACAAATAAAATTACTAGCGAGCTAACTAAGTGTGACACAGTTACCAATTAATTTGACAGATAAATTTATTTTGTCGTACCTGCTCAATTATTTTTCAGAGATCACTTGAAAATGCCGAGCAGTACATAAAAATTGAAAGAGAGCTTTTTTCTTCCAAATTGAATGAGGACTCCAAGTTTGATTTTTATTTTATGAAAAAACAGTGGTGTACTATTTTTTCCTTTAAAAATATCTAGTAACGTACCTATTTTCAAAACCTTGTATTTCCTTAAAGAAGCATTTATCTAATATAGTTTATATAGCAAACTCGTATTATATTTTTATTCACTATCGGTTCCTCAATTTTCCACATCGGAAACTGGACCACCCTGTATATCCATAAGTCTCTATCTATATTTCGAAGATTGGGTATTGAGTTCTAATAGTAATGTGGAATTATTTGTAATGGAAAATGAAGATATAAACACGTGTCATCTACCACTAAAGTTGAAATTGATAGTTATGAATGCACTGTCCAAATAACCCATTTTAATTTAGTAACATCTTGTTTTCCAAAACTGTTTTGACGTTCGTGTTATCATGGTCGAAAATATTTTAAAAGTACTCGTATTCAGTATTATTATATTGTACGAAAGTTGGTAGAATACACTGCAACTTTTAATGAGAAACATCTAATGTAAACTCTCTCCAAAATAATTTTACAACCAAAAATCTGAAACCTTTCATTAAATAATTATTGTGCTAAGTTTCCCCGAGCTCCGCATTTATAAAATGTAAGAAAACGCGAGCACTCCACTTCGATACGCCTCAGGTGTGTTGGTGTACTCGCGAAGTTAGAAACTGTTGATTTAATATATGAATATGTTTCAAGTTGTAGCTAAGCAACTTTTGTGAGTGGCATTTCAACTCGGCTACTGTAAACTTAGTAATAATGTATGAAACTTAGTTTTTATAGTGAATTGATGTGAACTTCGAAACCGAAATATTATAGCCATTTATGCGTCTTGTTTGAAATGTTTTTGCTAATGTGGCACTTATTTACCAAAAATCATCAGTAACGAAAGGCAGTGACCATTAATGATAAGTTATGTAAACAAAATTATTTGTCCCACATTTTAATAACCAATTACTATTGTATTTGTCAGTAATTTACTTACTACTTATCTACATATTGTTGGATTTTTCAAATTTTTTCTTAAATATATGTCACTTCAACAGTTTATTGTGGATTACTTGAAGATTAAGATTTTCACATTATATTTTATTTAGGTTTGTATCCACAACAAAAATGTCTAAGGTTTTTTCACACAATACCTAGTAAAAATGTATATAATAATATAAAGTAATATTATATAATATGATAATAAAAATGCTCAAAATCTGTATCTAAAATTTTCAAAACATCAAATAATAAAACTTAAAATGTATAATAAGTGCTAAAAACAGTAAAATATAGGTATATGTTATCCAATTGTGACAGATTAAAACGACTTTATTAACTACTATAACAACTGTAACAAATACTGTATTCACTTGTGAATTAAATTTTCTTTAAATCACTCTACTATTCTTACAGCACTGCAATTTGGTTAGGAAACTTTTATTATCAAAATACACTAACAAAATACATAATTCATTTTTATAATTAATATTAATATTGCAATTTTCTAAACCAGTGAAGTTGAAACTGACACCACTATCGACTGGAATGGATACTTGCTCCGAAACGTGGAAGCAATGTTTCTTATAACTTATCTTCTGACATTTGATTGATACTATTAGTCCGAACGTCTAAATATATCTAATACAGGGTTAACTATGACTAAGTACAAATATTTTAAGAGGGGATAGACAAAAATAAGAATGAACAGAATTTCCTTTCAAAAAATTACCAAACTTATAAAGCGAAAAAAAATTTTCCTTATTTAACGCCGCCAATGCGAGAATCAGAGTATGCAACTAGCAAGCAACCGTCATGCAACAGTCAGCCACAGTCGGCAGTCGATCCAGTCGAGTTGGTTCGCTGTCATGTTATGATTTAATTCCTGTGTATACGTTGTAGTTTTGTGTTCTTCTTCAGTTTTTAGTGCCTTATTTTAATTTTAAACGTTTTATAGTTAATAAATAAAGGAATATGTGTCGGGTACAGATATTTTCCCACAATATAGTTCGCCGGTTTGTTTTTCTAGGTTATAGGACAAGACTGCCGCGGGTATTAAATGTTTTCTTTATCTATTAGAACCTATACTCGCGACAAGAATTCAGACGACTTACGTCATACGAACAAATGAATAATTCATTATATTTTCGTCAAAATATTTAAGAAACGGCAACTGATAGTAATAAAACTCTATACTACACTAAAAGTTTGCATTACATATTGCACTAAATTGCAAAAAATTATTGTTTTTAACGCTACAAAATATCGAAAATTACGTTGACAATAAAAACAAATGTGTAACGTCAGCCGTGACGTAAGACGTCTGAATTCTTGACGCGAGTATACCTACTCATCCCTTTCTTCGATTTTGTTATAATATAGATAGACATTGTATCTAACTGTACTTACGGGAAGTGTGTTTATCGGTAGTCAGTGAAAATGTAGTTTTATCAGTTTGTAACCAAATAATGAAAAACGAATTCAAAATACTGGAGCTAACTGGATTAACTGTTATCTACCTATCAGGTATTATTACTAATAAGAATGTTATAATAATTTTTGTCGTTTCTGCATTTAAAAACACTGCAAACGACCGCATGGTAGTTGTTGACAGATGTCAACTATGGATCTAAGCCCTAAGCCATAAGCCATCTCAGTCGATACTCATCATAGGCGCCGACTTTCCGTAGGAAAAAAGGGTTTTATCCCATTTTTTAAATATCGAGCTAAAATTCTGGAATAACTTTTTTATTGTCTTTTAGGGCTCCCTGAGCACGTGGTTAAAATTTTTGTATTTAATCATAGTTAACCATGTATATATTTTTTTGAAATTTCAATTTTATTTTTAATCGACTATGTCGACTCCGCAACAGAATCAGAGCGACATCCATCATGTCTTTGTAATACTGACAAATAAGCACTGCTTCAGCAAGTAAAGTCGCCGAAGATCTACGAAAACTGTGTCCAGTATACTCATGTGCATTTTCAAGTCCATGAAACTCTATCTTTTGTGGCATCTTAGAGAATGTTTTCAAACCTACAGGCTGGTAAAAAAAAATGTCGAAAAAAATACGTCAATTGCACGGATCGCATTACTTCCATTGACAACAGTGAATTCTTTGTTTATAAGTCTCAATATCTGGAAGTGTCGAAACCAATACACTTGCTCTGTCTTCAATGTCATCGATAGACATAGCTATAAGTTCCTCAATTCTACAATCTCCAGAGACTCCCATAATTAGGATTACCTTAACAATTACATTAACAATAAATAATTGATATCAGGGGCCCATCTAAGATTTTTTCGAGGTTTTCTCTGGTAAACACACGTTCCACTCCAAATCCAAGAATGTTCAGAAATGTTTCTCCACTTCTTTCGGAGTCAAACCAATTTCAAGAAGGTCCAATTCCTGTAAGACCTTTGAGTGTTAGAACGCCTGAGCTGGAAGCTATTCTACACGAAATTGCAGAAGACCCATATACTAGGAAGATCGCTGCAAATCTTAATGTAAATCATAAATTAGTTTGGTTCGTTATGAGGCGTCAACAGTTATACCTGTATCACATATAAAGGGTTCAATCCTGCACCCCTCAATTTTATCACTGGATTCAACATCAGTCTTCTTTGAATATATGGGTGGAAGTTGATTTTTTTGTTAGCGAACATTTCAAAACATTAATTTACAAGGTTCATATTGAATTTGAGGAGCACTTACGTCAACAAATTATAGCTGGTTATGATGTGATAAGAGCTTCTCCTCGAATGTTTTGCACGTGTTCGAGCTGCAAGTTCAAGAAGAAGCATGTTTTTTTTTCTGAAGGTGGTCATTTTCAACATTTGTTGTAATAAATCATAAAGTAATTCCATTGTTACTTAATTATTTTAAATAATTAATGAGTATCGTAAAAATGCACGTAATCAAATAAATCAATTTTGTTGTTAATCGGTTTGGAATACAAAAAAGAGTAAATAAACAAAAAATGAATATAATACATTGGCTTATATGATGACCTAGTTTATTTGTAATATTATGCAGGGTGGCATATATTTTTTTGGCAAAGAATGATCGATGATGCCCTCACCTTTGCCACTGGTAAGTTTATAAATCTGGTTTTTTTTATTTCATATATACAGTCATACTAAATATGCACACCAAATTTATTTAAATTATCTCAAGCGGTTTAGAAATTAAAAACTAATTTTTCTTTTTAATCCTTGACACGTTGTAGCTGGACAAGGGCTGTCCTACGACCCCATATTTATATAACAAAAGACCCTTACTATTGCCTCAGAATATGTCCCTGGATTTTTAACTTTTACTTAAGAAACACCCTGTAAGTATATTTTTTTGTAAAAGAGCAGTAACAAGCAAATTACAAAAGTATCTCAGTCTTAGATAAAAAATTTTATCTACCCTCGTTGTTCTCAGGTTGGGCTTTGGGTTCTGTGAGAGCAGATCCACTATCACAATCCCTGAGCCAATCCATATCAAAGTTTACAGAATAAATATATATTGTTACAAGATAAGGCCAAAGGCTGCATCTTATGTATAGACGAAATGTCTATTAAATTCAATCTAGACTATGACATTCCAAAGGATACATTAATAGGTTTTCAAGAAGGTTTTAATGGTAAACCTCGAGATATCCTCTCCAGAAGAACTTGTTTATTTATTCGATGTACCGCATCTTTTAAAATCAACAAGAAATAACTTTTTTACTTATAAATTTATATTTAACAAATAAAAATTTCCTGCAGCAAATGTATCATTTTGACAAACAAAAACAATGTAGACTTGCACCAAAATTGTCCAATGATTATATTTTTCCTAACAGTTTCTACAAAATGAAGGTTAAATTAGCAACTCAGGTATTTAGTCATTCGGTGGCAGTGACAATGTCTAGATATATTCATTTGAAAGTTTTATCGAAAAAAGCAAAACCTACCACAGAACTCATAAAAATTAACGAATTTTTCGATGTTTTAAATTCAAACACTCTGGCTAATTTTGGGGTCTTTATGGAAACAGAGAAACAAATTTCAATTTTAAAAGAAATGGACGATCTATTTAAAGATTTGCAGGTAGTAAATTTTAATGGAAAAAATGTTACTAAACAACTGAAATTTATTTTCGGTTGACGATTAACTATTTAGTCTATTCTCATTTTATTTAATAAGTTACAAGCTAAAGGGTACAAATATATGTTCACTAGGAACTTGAATTAAGATTGTTTGGAACTTTTTTGGGCTTAGTAACTGTTGTGGAAATGTAAAAAATTCAACTCCATACAATTTTGTCGTTCATTTAAAAAAATGTTCACATTAAAATATTTTGACCAAACCGACGGCGCAAATTATATGGAAGACATAAGTGTTATTGCACATTACCTCAAATAATATTGTAAGTCAAGATATTCCTAAAGTTACACTCCTCTTAAAATCCATACAACCGATTACCGAACTCTTAAAATGCCTGAAGGCAATTCTTTAATATATGTAACTGGTTATTTGTTAAGGAAATGTCTTTTACAACATTTCTGTGACATTTGTAGTAATTTTAGTAAATCCAACCCTTTAAGTGACAGAGAAACCACGTTCTGTAATCTTATAGTAATACAACATCAGGCGGATTACTTGTGCTCTTTAGAAATATCGTAGAATTTGTCGTAGAGTTAGAATACATTTTTATTAGTAAATTTGAGGAATTAGTTTGTCATAAACATATTGGGCAAACACTAAAAATCATTTTGCCAATATAACTTTTAGTCATCCATATAAAGACTCTCCTTTGGACTATTTCATTAATTTGTATACTGGAGTTCGTATTTATTTTACCTAAAAATTTGCTAATCAGAACATAAAAACTGAAAGAGGATCCAGCAAAGCAAATACAAAACTTTCTATATTACAGCATTAGTGACTTGTAAATAATATTTATATATTATATTGTTATTTGTTATTTTCGTTTAAATTAATGCATGTAATGTTGTTTTTTACAATATTTAAATAAACATTTCACTGCAAATTTTTCTCATGAGTACTCTATTTGTTAATGAGAGTACTAAAATACGTATTTTTATTTATTACATTATAAATGTTTTATTTATACAACAAGCAGCCTTACATGACACTTTTGGAATATCCCTCGTATACAAATATTTTCCAGTGCTAATCCGATTACTTTTTTAAGTCCTCCGTAATAGGCCGTTTTTTGCGACAGTACACACGTGGATCTCGAACCATCAAAGTGCCGACAGAGAGTGGTATAACATATATGGGTCGGTCAGTGGTCGCGCGGTTTAAGGCGTCAGTACTTGAATCGAGGTGACTAGATCGGTGTTGGTTCGAGCCCAGCTGCCGGTAGACCGTATATAAGCTATATTCGTGGAGAGGTTTGACGCCCTCCCTGCGGGTATGGTAGGGTGGAAGAATGTTGGCTTGGGTCAATGTGAGAGATTGATACTGGTTGATATTTGACTAGCCCCCTAATTAATGAGGTTTTCCAGGTTTCCCTCATTCCTGCACTGAATAGTGGTTAGGGCCTACCAACGTAAGTCGTTCCTGGGCGCAAATGCGGCCTGCTTAAAAATAATATACCGCCCCCTCTCCTGCACAAGTCTCCGACTTCTGGGCTAATCCCTGTGATTAGAATGAGGGGTAGAGATATTATTATTATTATTATTATATATTCTGTAAACTTTGCCCATATGTTGATTTCAGATCCTTCAATTGCTTCTAAGACTGCGTCGCAGTTCGAAGCTCTCCTCAGACAACTGTGGTTCTCCCGAAAATGTTCGGTAGTAGCTTCTGCAACTGCATCGCATCTCATGCTTCTAAATATTTCAGTACTTTTCATTGAAGACATCTTCAGCGGTGATTCCACAAAAGCTTAATTTAATTTATTAAAATCAGTTTCCAAACATATCTTTACTATCGACAAATTATTTTAAAAATAAACATATTGATTCCATAAGTTATAATTAACTTATGGAATCAAATTTGTAGAACTATATCGAAATATGTGTTAAAGTTTCAACAAGCTAACAGAAAACTATTCATTTATATTCTCTTTACAAATAATTACCTTAATCTGATATCCGCTTTCTTGAAAGTTGCGCTGCGCTCCGGAGTCACTTTTGAAATTTTTAATGATATCCTTTGTCTGTACACTAAGAAAGTTACCAACTAGGTCCTAGATACTTGGCTTCATAACGATGCTGTATTCACTTCTCTAAAGAGAATCTCTAAAAGTTTGGTTAAAAGTTCAAGCTACGAGAACATATTAAGATTTATGAAAGTGAACGAAAAGGAAGGATGATAAAATTCTGTTAGCGTAACTAAGTGCCAAGAGTTTATAACATACAGTACTTTGTAACATTTATAAGAATTTTAATAGTGATGGAACGACAGAATGAGTTTATGTTGGGCTGCAGCAAAGTATCAATTGACATGTCTTGAATACTTGAAATAATGTTTTCTACTTCCATACTTTAATTCAATTATAAGACGTGTATATTTAAAAATTATATATTAAGAAGCCACACCATATTAGATTTTTAGACTATAGCCAATATAGATAGCGGCTTAAACAGATATTTATACACCAAGTGAGTTAATTGAATATTTATTCACCAGAAGAAAGTTTTCTATGTCTGTCGATGATATTGAAGACAGAGGAAGTGTATTGGTTGTCGCAATTCCAGATATTAAAACTTATAAATAAAGACTATTCACTGTTGTTAATGGAAGCATTATCCATCTAATTGGCGTATTTCGAAAATATATGGAATTGAGGCCAAGAAATGTACCACATCGGGAATTACTTTTAATATATAAAAATCACAAATGCACAGTGCAGCCTGCAGGTTTGAATACATTCTGTAAGTTATCGCAAAAGATATTCCAACTGAAAATGCACATGAGTGTACTGGGCATAATTTTCGAAGGTCTTTGGCAACTTCACTTGCTGAAGCAGATGCTGATTTGTCAGTATTAAGAAGACATGGTGGATGGCAGTCAATTAAAAATAAAACTGAAGGCTAAGGAGCTACATTTGATATATTTGGGCGTCCTGAGGTGGTAATAGCTAACAGAATTAATTAGATATCAAAAGATAAGTTACTTCTACTAAAAATGAAATTGTTAGAAACATTGTTTCTAACGTTTCGAAGCAAGTACCTATTGCAGTCGGCGGTGGTGTCTGCCTCAACGTCGTTGGTTTAAAAAAATAGAAAACTACAATTTGTATCGTTTCTTGGGCTAGCAAATACCTTTGAATACAATTACTGTAACAAACACGTACATATAGAATACATAGGTACTTATAGCAACATATTGGTGCCATAAGCAACATAAACTGTTGGAATGATATTTCCAGATCCATTAATTCATACATTTACACACGCGACACAATAAAAATATGTGTATTCACGTCATTTTCAAAGCTGATTACAGAATAAACATTTTTATTATCATACTATCTTTCCACAAAGACAGTTGGTGGAGAACAGTCCAGACGAATAAGTCACGAATAATATGTATAATTTGTTTTGTCCACGTCTATATTATAATATATAAACTGTTCGTCTGTTTTCTCAATTGTAATTTTCATTTTGTTAGAATGTTGGATGTTATTATGCAATTTTAAATTATTGCTTCCCAGCAGGGTGAGATTAGGATTGGGTAGGATAAGGGTACTTAAAAGGAACAAAAAATAACAGAGAAAAAGATAACTAATAAGTTAAAATATACCTCTTTAAAACGAAAACAAAATAAAAAAATAATAATGACAGAAAACAATTATACAAAAAAATATTTTTATATTTATATCGTAGCGATATATAGATACAAGATATAACAAAAATAATACCACTACACGTAGACTATACTACATAACGACACCATAAAAACACAAAACTAAATACTTATACATTATAATAAGTAAAAATCCCTAGTACTAACATTCGTCAGAGTCACTACCAACGTCACTTGTATCCGATCCTTCATCAACAGTTATGATAAAACCACTTTTATTCAGCCCAATCAATTGGTGCAGCTTTACATAGTGTCCCTTAATTTTTATGACATGTTCGATACATATTTTCCAATTAGCTGATGTAATTTTATTCACCTCAGTTCTTATAATATCTGTAACTGTTTTTTTGTCAAATTTTGGAAAAGTATTATCTTTTTAAATGTTTCTTTTTAATTGGCTCCATATTAATTCAATGGAGGGAAAAATACAGTAGTATGGATGCGTAGAATGTTATGTCCCTAACTCCGAAGTCACCTCATCAATAACGTATTTTTTTTTTGTAAAAATATTTCTCTTGACTCTAAGCAGCAACTCATCTTTCTTCAGACTAGCATCGTACGCAAAGGATTTAAGGATTTTAAGAAATTCTTGAATATTATTTTTTTTGTACCAGTATCTGGACCCTTTTTTGAAAGTTTTGAATGTTATGGAGCGTTGTCTAATACTATTATTAAGCCGTTTTCTTCTTATGTCCTCTGTTATCCCTCATTGTGTTTTACATTTTGATATACATTATATTATCTAATTAACTGAGCTTCTCTATCACCATTCGTTTAAATTTTATAAAGACAGGAACCCATTTCCGTGATGTACAGGAAGCGGATGCCTTGTTTTGTGAGATGGTGTAACGTTATACGTTACATTCAGACAGCTGCTTGTAGCCTTCGTTTCGATATAAGTTTTTATATTCGAACAGTGGAATCGATTGAGGCAAAATAATACTGATTTTTTGACGATACGTAAAATATTTAAACTTATTAACTCCCCGCTTTGAATAGTATCGAGTCAGGCGACTAAAATAGGCATCATGTATAGAATTATGATAATATATTATGCATATATCCACGTATTCTAATGATTTGTATGTCACTTGCCTGAAATTATATTGCACCACTCTATTCCACGTCTTAGCTTCGGCGTCTTTTAAACAATTTTATATCCTTATGTCGATGAGATGAAGTATACAACAGCCACATTCTTATAACGTCTCTGTTCGATTTCTTTCCATGTAAATTATTCGTTCCTTGTTCACTAAAAAAGTCATATTTCTCTTTGATACTTGTTAACGGAAAAATGCCAATAATTTCCCAGCCTTCAAATACGCGGTTTCGAAGGCAACAAATCACCGGCATTAAGTGCATGCGATAACCCGACGCTGTCGAACGCCATACCGGTTAATATCTGAAACAATGGTGCGTGATTTCGATGGAAATCTAAAAGAAAATGCAATTAATTCCGTTCTTAATAATGGCACACGCAAGCAGTAAACAGTGACATATATTAGATTGACATCCGGCGCAGTATCGATGAGACACGCCTACACGCCATTGCGGCATTGCCCCGTCGGTTATCAGCGTAAAACGCGTCGAACATGATTGCATACTACTTGTTTGTTAATTATAATTGATATCCCCCAATTTTCCGATGACGTTCTCTTCATGAACCATCAGAGCCGTTTGAACTAAATGCCCCTACTGTTAAATTTGCAATCCATTTTTCAAATGGGGTAACATTATGGTTCCAAGCTGAAATTGATTTAGACTTTGTTGAGTATACAGTGTGTCCCAAAGAACTGCTCACAAAACTTATGTAACTTATAAAATTTTGGAATTTGGTTGTTGTGAACATCCTGAGCAAAAGTCATCATGGGTACCAAGTCCAAAAAGCTCTACAAGCCGGTCAAAAGTAAAGTGCATCACTACCAAATGTCAATTTTTTTTTTTTCAACACCTTTAGGTTTATGACTCACCATATTTGCCAGATATTGAGAAAATGATCTTTACAATAGTTGTAGAGGATAGATAGAGTCAATTAATGCTGACTTTAGATTTGTTGTTGAACCTCTTGACCAAGGTTATTTGAAGGTGTTATTAGCAGTCCAGTATGATACGAAATTAATTGCAATATTACTCTAAGCCAATGAAGGGGTTACAGCGTACATAGAGAAATGAATTATTTCTCTGCGGGAATGTGTTTAAAAGTCCTCGTCCCTAGCCCGTCCGCTTTAGAGGGAGGGGGGTACAAAGGTGTTTTTTTTCTTCTTATAACTCGAAAACGAAACGAAACAAATTCTAGAGATTTTTTCGCTACAATGCACCGCTTCCGAGATCCCTGCAATTCAAAAAAATTTTTCACAGAGAGGGCACTACCTATTTCCTCTGGCAGTTCATCTATCAAGTTCTGCGATGAAAATGTTGTAGTAGATCCCATCTTGCTTTTCCAATGTATTTGCATCAGGAAAAAAATTGACATCGAGTTGAAGGATTATTTGCAGTACGAATGGTTTCAATTTACAAGGTGCTTAAACCAACCAGCGAAAGGATAAATCTATCAAAGTTTGATTTGGTGATTTATGGAGGCTTTCTCTTACATAGAGAATCTCCAATTTTCACAAACAACATAAAGCTGAAGATGTACCACTGTTTTTGATCGATATAGCAGCTGTAAAATGAAATTTCAGTACCAAAACCGTCCGGACATAAAAAAATCTGCTGCAGTGTTCCACAACCCCTTCTCCTCGCATGCTTATGTTGAGAAAGCTGGGCGAATATACATGGTAAAATGGTATCTCTGATACACTATGGTGGCTCTGAATACTTTCAGGTAAGATTCATTTTTGAAATCGACATCGAATATAAAACGAGATTTCACATTACTTCCACCCAGCTAGGGGGAGTGAAAGCTAGAACACGCATTACGCACTTTCCACCAGGTGCTGCTCTGGATAGGAAACCAACTATGGCCAGACCTGTGGGGTTCGTGGCAAAATGGGTAAGGATCCGCCTACAAAGCAAATGTCGCCCGGATGTCGCGAGATCGAATCCCACACGGATTATTTTATTTTACCCTATTTACTTATCTTTTTTATTAATTAACGACATGCTATTTGCTGCTATATACTTTGTGCTACATAAAATCCTAATACATTTATTGAGATAATTTAATAATAAAAATATATTTTATGTGAAATTTTGTACTTTCTAACCGGATGTTTCTAGAAGCGCCAGTGGAAACAACGCAGCGGTGCTTATAGCTATAACAATAATAATGCCGTTCTGAACCTTAACGTATGTTTCGCAGATTTGGATTAATCTTAAGTTAAGACTTTACTCTTTCTACTTTATTTATTGAAGAAATTGTTTATTAAAAAATATTTATATTTGCTAATTTACTAGCTTCTCTTTTGAGACTTTAACTAAATTTAGTCAGGTTCAGTCACTAATTGAGCCAGTTTTCTTTACTCTTTTCGATTCTATTTGTTTTGTGAAAAAAAAATTTATTAATCAGACAGTATTTGAGATAATATACATACACAGTCTATGTTTTGTGTTTTTAATGTTCAAAATAACAACGGACGAGATGACGATCATGATGATAACGGTGGTGATGACGACAGTGACGATAATAAAGACGAACATGCACACATAAGATTTTAATAATGATGATGAAAATGAGGGTGATGGTGATGGTGATGATGATGATGATGATGATGATGATCATGATGATGATGATGATGATAATGATGATGATGATGATGATGATGACGATGATGATGGTGATGATGATGAAGCTAATGGCTCAAATTTTTCAAGATTTATTTATTGAAATATTTTGTTGAAAAAAATATTTTTTAATTATTTACTATTTACTAATTTGTGTTTAACAAAATTAAATTAAGTTATTTCTTACTACGTCTTATTTACAGATTTTTTTTGCATAAACCATCCTTAAATTAATAATCTAAAATATCTGTAATAACAGTCGACAGCACAGTAAATGACAATCTGATTTAAGAACTTAACAATGTAAATTTCTCAACGATCATCTCACATTCTCGGTTGCATATAACACGTCTTTTTGATGTAAGTGTGTCAGCACATGGTTCTCCATCCTTACATTATTAAATGAAGGCTTTTGGCTGAATATTTTATATGGAATTGCAGTGCTTGAATCGATAGAGCGGAAAGAGACGCATATGGATTTAATTTTTGTGGGAGTATTTTCAACTTACGCCAGACGTGCCAGCAATATTAACAAAACTTTTTGGATATTTATGGAACTGGAAGGTTTTGATTTTCGTGACCGGCACCCTTCTATAATTATAAAAAATACCTTAATTGCGAAGAATGTAATACAATTTTATTATAAATTCTTAAGATCTGACGAATTGGGAAGAAAGAAGGAAAAATGTTAAACATTTATGTAATACATTATTGCCTTAGGCAAACGAACTAAAAATAATAGGAATGGTTCTATTTTATAGTCAATTTTGGTCATTTTTAGTGGCACTTGTTTTGATTCTAAATGTTGAAAGAAGAGCTTACTGCAGTTAAGTTTGTCTGGTTTTCTTTACTGAACTGAAAAATTGTTGACTATAAAACAAGTTTAAAATATTACCACAGCATATTTTTATTAAAAATTATAAATGTATGTTATTTATACAGAGAAAGAGCCATAAATTCAGGAGCTGAAATTAAAAAAAAATAGAGTTTTTGCTATGAATCATTATCTTCTTCTGGTATTAAGAAGTTAAATTTTTACCTTATTTTGTATATATTAACATTTAGTAATAAGATTTTTAAAAGTGCTATTATTAATAGTTTGTAAATAGGATGTCTGAAAAGCCAAACCGACGACGTGGCAACCAGTCCAGAAATTGTTCTACCAAGCTTAGAATAAATTAGTTAAATGTCTATTTTCTCACAAAAGGTTGCGTTCATGTTTTTATCTTCTATGAACGAAGTATATGAGGTTTGAATTTACCGTCAAAGCAATATGACAGCTATCATTCAATTGTTTTCAAAGTATACTTTGCTTAATCGTAAAAGAAATGAGATTCAGCGGTATGTCCAAAAAATTTGAATGTAGATTTTTTCGCAAACTGTAGGGTTTTTTAACTTCAAACAAGAGTATTAAATGTTTAAATAAACTTTCATTCTTTAAAGGAATGGCATCAAAATCTTAATCAAAATTGGTTTAAATAGGACATGTTAGCGTGCAGAATGTTTAACTGTGAAAGATATAAAAGATGCTGGGAAAATTTTGGTTAGGCTAGGCGCGCATGGACGATTATCGAATCGACCGATCACAGTCGCCAGATCACAGGTTTACGCGCGCATGAGGCGATTTTGCAGTCGGCCGATTAGTCCCAGCGCGGACGAACGATCGGCAGTCGGCCGATCAAAGTGGATTTCGTATTTTCTGCTCAGTTGTAAAATGGGTTTGAAAAAGGCTGCCTGTATTTCTGCCCTTCTTATTATTAGATTTCGCGAAAAGAAGCGATAAAAAGCGATATTGGGTACATCCTCTCATAAGTGCTGGTCTAGACCTTGATCTGTTTTTTCTTTTTGAGATAGCTGTCCCCAATCCTTAACCATAGCTTCGCAGACATCAAGCCACAGTTTTTGTTTTTTATTACGCCTTTTAATTGTTTATTATACAGTTCAGGTCGCATTTTTACCAATCTTATTAATGTTTCTGTGTCAATTTCCATATTCTAGCGAAACAACAGACATGCAGCTAGTATATCGTGAATCGATCGATTGAAAACATACATTCGCGCGCCCAGATTGAAATACATTGGGCTAATGCAATCGGGCGATCGCGATCGGGTCAGAAATCTGTGTCCAGACACAGATTTTCAAATCGGGCGATTTTGCGATCGTTCATGTGCGCTCCCCATATATAAAGTACAGGTCTAACTACCCGATTGATTAATCGGTCGATTGTAAAATCGTCCGTGCGCGCCTGGCCTTAAACTTTACATATTTACGATTGAAACCCAAACAAGTATTAACATAATAGATTTTTCATTTATCACGGTAAGTGCACAATACAATCAGTTGGCATCAACAGTTTTGCAAAAATTCTCCAAAAAGTTGCAGAATACTTCCAGATGCATCCAGTTACACTGGCCACTGCTTGAAAAGGACGTCTCCCAAGCAGCACAAACCACACCTAATTTAACTAACGACTAGTTTTATACCAAAATTATACAAATTATGACTACAAAATTGGTATAGCATTACGTCTATGGTCGAATTTTAAGTAATTTTGGTAGAAACCGCTTACGTTAGTATTGCCCACGTCACAACGACGTCGGCAATGTCGACGTCGGTATTTCGACCTGTTCTATGTTTTAAATAACAATAAATGAATAATAAAACAGGCCGGATAGGCCGACGTCGGTGTTTTTAACTGTCTCTAGCCAATGACATACGTCAGTTAAGGTCACCCACACCGACGTCGCTACTCCAAATTATTTTATTTACTCCAGTGTTTATACCATATTTTGACCTATACACCAACCACACGTATTTGAAACGTTTTGACGCTTGACATGATGTTACCTATATTGTTAGTGAAGTAATGAAAACTGTCAAGTATTAAGAAATCTGATAATGAATAATTCAAGTAAATCGAGACCCTTATCGGAGGATGGTTCTGACCGCACAGTCGTCATATTAACAATATGAGTCGAAAGCAATATATGGACGAACCCAGAGATCACGACAGCGGTCTATCCCCACAAAGCCTATCATGAGAATAGCCGAGGTCACAGTTACCGGAAAGTCATTATGTATCAAATATTTTAAATACATCAGTCATTTTATTGTCAATAATACGAAACTATTTATTTATTTAGAGTACACCACCTGAGAGTCAGTACTAATTACTGGGTGGGAAAAAACAGCTAATAATGTTACAGAGGTAATATATAAAAACATAATAAAAAAATATATCCACAAAGTTCTGCATCCGAAAAAGAGTACTCAACTATAACTGCACTAATACAATCTTAATTTTAACTGTACGAACACGCCTGAAAAACAATGGAAAGTTAGGTTAGTCGTAAGAGTTGTATGTTTATACCTCTTTTGTAGATCTACATGCATAAATGAATTTTTCTAATACGAAGTTGAATTAGATACGTACATTTATACCTACTGTACAGTAAGTATGTTGGAAGTGTACTTTTGTTTACCATTATTATATCTTGTTTTTTAAAGTACATAATTAGTACAACTTGGTGAAGCAATTTTGACTTCTTCAGTTAGTATATAGAAGTGGGAGTTTATTATACCAATTGTGAGGACTGGTATATAATTAAGGTAAATAAATAAACTTAATATGACCTGGTGGCTGGAGTAGTTATATTCGTTTACACCAAAAATAACTTTAAATCATAGGGATATAACGGATCGGTATTGCCGACGACGACATCTTTTTATAAAAATAATAGGAAGCCATTTTGGAAGAGTTGGGATCAATGCACAATAATTTTCTATTTTTAATACTTGAAGAGTGATTTTACAATTTTAAGATTATATATTGTATGAGAAGTTAGTTCTTACACTTGATCTTTTTATTCTTGACATTACTAATAAAAAAAATATTTTCTAAAAAATACAAAATAAAAATATATATTGCGAAAAATAGTGTTCATTTAATGGCGCTTAAATTTTAATGGTCTATTTTGTCCAATATAATCAATAAAATTGCATGCGTTTATAATTTCAGTGTTTGAAGGTCTCGAAACTTATATCCTTAAAATTATATTTTATTAATATACTGAATCCTATACGAGTAGACGCATACCTTCTATTAACATGAGCGGCAGGATTATTAGCTACAAAATTAGTATAAACGGAACAAAAATATAGTACTTGTCTGATTTATATAGAAAAATGTGTACGTAAATTATAGAAAATGTTATGTTAGGTAATATTTGTCGTATCTAATGTGACGTGGAAGTAGGTACACACATTTACACCTATCGCTACTTTATTAGTCAACAGGGTGACGTCGGGTCGACCGGAGTTTGTGTGACCATTTTCGTATAAAAACTGGTCGGAACGCCGTGGCGAGGACGTCGGCTACCGACTTCAGCTTAGACTGCCGACGTCGGCTCGACGTCAACCCGACCAGTCTGTGCTGCTTGGGCTGCCACCTTACTCGCTGACGGTGGAGCGGTTATTCAAACACATGGAGAACAACTAGTGTGGCTGATGATATGGTTAAGTCAGTTTCAAAATTTCCTTTTAAGTCAACTGGTTTCGTAGTTATTAAGATAAAATCATAAGTACAGTACTGGCATATCTTCGTTCTTCTTGAAATTTTGCACGTCGTCATAATGTATCATTCTGTATAACCTTTAGCATTTAGTAAATGATCTTGAATTTAGTAAAATAGCATATTATCAGTCAAATTGTGAAAAACATTTGTAAATTTTGTCAGTTAGTTCTCAAATTTCCTAAATTTAACTCAACTGATTTCGGGTTATTTAGAAAAAATCATCAGGGTGGCCTCTTTAAGAGCCTATAAACTGACTTAGCAAGAATTTTTGGTCATACGTTAATATGAAAAAATAGTAGTCATTTTCGACATAGAACACCTTTTTCAAATATTGCCCCCTAATTTCGGGATACCCTGCATAATGTCAAGATAATATGTGGAATGTGGCAAATAATATACAGTTCGTGGTATCAGTAATTTCATGTGCAAGTTCCATTTTAAACACCTCGCATAAAGTGTACGCATGTGTCTCGTGACGTGACTGCAGAGAATAAATATAATAATATTTATTTTACAACTATTTATGTGCAGCTATGTTCAGCTCGGTAATTTTAGATGTAATCGATGCACGCATACCCGTATACTATAAATTTCACCTAGCTTGGATTTTGTCGCATGGAATTTACATAATATAAATTTCAAAAGTGCTGGAAAATTAGATTGCCGTTTATAAGAAGCATTACGGTGAAGAATTGCTAAGTAGGTGGTATTATTTTTTGGGAGCTATAAAAAAACTTACTTCACTTTGCATGCATTGCCAGAACAACAATTTAAGCATTAGAATATTGAAATGTGTACTAAGCGCATACAAAATATAATTAGTTACAGTAATTAACCAAAGACGCCTTGGTAGGTGAAATAAAATAGCTGATAAACATTCCTCAATGATTATATTTCTTTTAAATTCTGAGTAGGTTTTTTGTGGGTTATATAAAACGTTAATTGGTTGTTTTTTTCTTCAGAAAAGCTTATCTTGAATCATAAATTTGCATGTGAACATACTAGAATTCTCTCGACTTTCAACTCGTCCTCAACGAAACACTTATGAAGAAATGAAGAAATTTTACTTTTAAAATTCTCTTGATTATTAATAACAGGTACAGGAGTATATATTTTTGTATATGGGTACCGTGATTTTTTAAATCTATTAATTTAAAAAATATGTATGTCATATATCTGCCCCCATCGTGCACAGCAGCAGGTTAAAGATTACTCGATGTTCATTTATTTTTAAATGTTCTTTAGAAAATCGAAAAAATATATGTAACTTTTATATTTACCATAATTTTCTGTAAACAATAAATAATGTACAGGGTGTCCAGAAATTCATGGCCAAACCAATCGTCGACAAAGGTTGATGGTTTGACGAGTGTCAATGTTAAAATTTTATTTTCTATATTTATAATAACTTATTGAGACATCCTAATATTTGCATATATTTTAGAGATCGGGTTTTCTTGGGGGTCGAGAAGTTCAAATTTGTTTCTAATTTTGACGTCACTAGTAGAGGGCGCCCACTTAAGACAGTCACACTTTTTTAACTTTCATATTTCTTTACGGCTTAATGTATTCATCTGACTATTGAAATAATCTATTCTTCTAGCCTTCTTATTTGAAAAAGGCACACCTTACTGAAGTCGTTAGGAATAACCGTTGTCGAAATAATCCTATTTAAAATATTCAGTGCACCGAGTAAAAACTGTTTTGGTTTCAGGTAAAATGCTTTTCTTACGATTATATGGAAAGTGTACTTTTCCACACGATTTTTCGTGGCAAAAGTAGTACTTTTCCGCACTAGTGCGGTAAAGTGCATTTTCCGCACGCTTTTTGTTACATTATATATATAGTAGGCGTATCTTCGTATCAGATAGCATTAAGCGAAAAAGTTTGCGCTAATTTTTTCTCAAGGTGCTTATGAGTATCGCTCGATACAGCATACCGCCTAACAGTAAATAACAGTAAAGCTGCTGCGACGCTGAATTACGCTGGATACAAGTAATGATCGATAAAAATTCCTGTCGTTCTCATAGCTACATGCAGTTTTGATTGTTAATATTTTTTTACATAAGCTTTCAAATTTTCAATCAGTTTGAAGATTGGGTTTGATTTATTTTTCATTTCTCTTCATCGTAAAATCAAAAGCAAAAATGAGTGCGTAGTCTCTCAATAATATTCCGACAGTGATATTGGAGGTCGCTGCAAAAACAAGAATTCTCTATGAAAAGGAGCTTGTTGTCTTCTACCAATGGTGCATGGAGAAGAACACTTTATCTTTAAAAGAATAGGTATTTTTAGCCTATTTCCACGATATTGCAAAACGAAACTCTCCGTCAATTCTATGGTGGAAGTATTCGATGTTGAAATTATGCTTCAAAATAGAGAAGGACATTGATGTTGGAAAATACCTCAAGCTAACGGCATATTTGAAGAAATCAAATATTGTTTACAAGCCAAAAAAAACAAAGGAAATAGAAAATTCTCTCTTAAATACCCCAGACAACTTATATCTTATGACCAAAGTAGCCACGACATTTGGAATTACCAGTGCTTCTTGCTGGGAATAACTAGCAAATATGACGATCCACGATATATAAGACAAAGGGAATGTGCTTACTATTACCATACCAAACATGAAATGTTTCAAAACACAAATGCTGAACAACGAATAAACAATTAAATATGTCGATATCTATCGAAGTTATGCTACTTTGCTCCTAGAGATACCCCTCACGATCCTGCCAACCCCGAAGAGGTTATTAGACAACCCCGGATCCACTATTACACACATAAACAGGCATCATCGGTGGAAGTCCACATCGGTAGCTGAGTCATACATTGAGGATTGTTTGGATAACAAAAAGAAAATGGACCACAGCATTCTCAAAGCGTCAAATTCCTTATCAGAACTTGAAGAGAACCGTGCTGAATCACATAGTACATTAATAGTAACAGTATGTTCCGTGACCGCGTGACCGAAGAGCAGGATCTAGCAGTTATTCCCTCATCATTGAAGTTACAAGCTAATCCTGTGGCACAATCATAAGTACTTTGTCAACAACGAATTCCACGACTAAAGAACATCCTCAAGCCGCTATTGCCTCAGCACTGAATTTACAAAATGCCGCAAGTTGTACACTTAATTTCAATATTTTTCGTTAACATATTCTATTAGTTTAAATAACTACTTAATATTTACTTGTTATTGTTCCAAATGTGTCATTAAAATATACTGATTCACCTGATTAGAATTGTCATGATCGTGGGAAAAATATTGTACTTTACACGTGCGAGAAGTGTCTTTTCCGCACTCGATTGCCGACAACTGCAATCAGCGTGCGGAAAAATATGACTTGTTAGGTAAATAATTATTTCCGCTGAAAATACAGCAAAATGCTACTTGAAGCGGCTACTCAGAACAATAAATTATGACGACGTGCAAAATTTCAAGAAGACCGAAGATAGGAAGTATATTCTGAAGTGATTTCAGTGTTTTACTTATAAAGCAGTTATCCTTGTTCTTGTACATATTTTAGGCAACTTACGTTGAATTTATTCTTGGTTTCAGTTATTATAAGTATTCTTTTGCAGTAAAACCAATATCTTCCGAATAACAAATGAATGTATCGATAACATTTACATTCTATAATGAAAATATTTGAGTATCATATTTTATATTGTAGAAGAAAAATATATAAGTTTTTCGTACCTCATGTCATAAAAAATCGATCTCGTCCTTAAAGCGACGTCGAAACAAATATTACTCAGAAACATAAAATTCAAGCATATGAGGACCCATCGTTGCGGAAATGTGTGTTCGCGAGACTTATACTTTTATATCAAAACTTTCGGATTTGTTACAATTTCATTTTAAAAGCGATTTCCTGATTTTAAACAGTCTTGTCCTTCTCCAAAGCTATATTTTATTTCTAGAAGACATTTTAGTATTCTGAAACAATAGTACGTTTTTAAAATAAAAAAATTACCTACGAGTACATTATTTGTACTGTAATATCTGAGATATTATAGAATTACTGCAAATCCCTTTAATACTGCCGAACAGCATTTAGCTTAAATTAATAGTAATTACACAGAAAAGAAGAGAACAAAATTATTTAAGAAAATCACAAAACCTGCGTTTAAAGAGATTTACAGATTTACACTTTTTTATATCTTCTGGAAGAGAATTATACTCCTTAAAACCTTTATAAAATAATGTTTTCTGTGTCTTTGAACTGTTTGTTCTTGGCAAATATAAACAATCTGCATTTCTAGTACCATGGTTATGAATTTGATTATTATACACTACAAATGAGTCGAAATATGAAGGCAATTGCTTATTGATAATTTTATGTATAAAAATTAATGCAAAATATTTCAGTCTTATTTCCACTGACATCCACTGTAATGTATCAAGCATCAAATAACTATGTGTGTACCTGTTACAACGTAATATAATTCTCATCGCACGGTTCTGCAAAACTTGTAGCTGACTCTTCATATTATTGTCCAATAAATGCAAGATACTGGAACAATATTCAAAATGTGGTTGAACAATTGATCTGTATACGGTAATATTCGTCATAATCGATAGGCATCTTGATATTCTTGAAAAAAGTATAGTCTTTTTAATATCTTATTTTTTATGTATATAAAGTGTTTTTTGAAGTTTAGAGTATTATCCAAGTAAAATCCTTTAAGACTTTAAATTAATTTTAGAATATTTATATTTAGTTGTAAAAATCATTTATTTAGTTTTTTGGATATTTAGTTTTAATTTATTAGTACTTCAGCATTCATTTTATCTACAGCTGCATACAGATCAGTGTCCACCGTCGCAATCAAGGTATCATCAGCAAAAAGGTGTACATAAATCTGACTTAGTATAATTCACAAAGTCATTTAAATATATTATGAATAAAATGGGTCTTAGAACACTACCCTGTGCGAATACAAAGTTGTTAACAATAGGTTCAGAAAAGGTATAATTAATTTTTGTTATTTGTTTTCAATTATTTAAATAATTTTCAAACCAGGAAAGTGCAAGGCCATGCAATCCATATGATTCAAGCTTTTTCAACACTATCTCTATCAATGGTTTCGAATGCCCTTTTAAAATCAAGGAAAGTAGCAACAATATACTTATCTTCATCTATGTTTTGAATCCAGTTTGATATAGTTATCTGTAAAGACGTTTCACACGAATAACTTTTTCTAAAGCCTTATTGATAAGGGATAAATAGATTGATTTATTAAATTATTTAGTCAACTGATCACGCACAGCCATTTCAAGAATTTTTTCAATTGAAAGAAGTGTATTTATCGGTCTAAAATTAGTGCAATCATTTGTGTTTTTTATTTTTTCAACTGGGATAATTAACAGCATTATAAATCCCAATAACAGGGTAACATTAAACAATTAAATAACAAGGTATGAAGTATAATAAAAGCATAACCATACTTATAACATACACAAAAAGTATATACATACAGAAAAGCTATCAAATGGTACAAAACTTTTACCTTTTTGATATTAGAAATTTCCTCACAGAGCTTTTATATTTATCCAAAGAAACATTAAAAATATCAACGAGTTGTCATAGATTGTTATTAAAATATCGTGGTATTCTATGGAAACGTGAATTTAAATTATAATTACTATGTGAAAATTGGATATAGAACAACGAAAACTGACGGTTAACCGGAACTAGAAAATTTATAAGAGACAATACTGATAGTATCAAAATACCCATGAACAATTTTATACAACAAAACTCAGTTGCAGGGCTACTCTAGGAACTCTTTAGCAAATTGACAGCTATTTGTTCCATCCCACCGTTTCCTAAACTCTTTGTACCCACAAAGAGGATACCCATCCTCTTTGATACTTTCAATAAATGTTTACAACGAGAGCATGCTGGAGGTACCAAGTCCAAACATAATGAGACCCGATGCACTCCTAGCCAGCTTGTTATCCATTTTATTGCCATTGCACCGGTCGTGTTCTTTTACCCATCATACAAATATGCTGTTGTTGATTGAGGCCACTACCAATGCCTGATAGCATTCCCATGCTGATCTAGTTGTTATCTATTATTACGTAAGATTAGTAGTGATTGTCTACTATCTGTGTGATGGTTTTGCCCGTTGTATGTCTACGAGCAATTTCTTTGGCGGCTATGGTTATACCTGCTAATTTCGTTTGTACCACCATACCATGCCTATCCATTGCGCACTGGAATAAATCCCACATCCTGCACTTTCCTTAATTTTTTATCCATCTGTCAAGATGTTGATGTTATCAAGATGTTTTATCAGCGAACACCATTGTTGACAACTAACTGTGGCTGTTTGTTATAGGTTTTTCAGGATATGTAGGGAATAGTCCAGTATTTAAATAGATACATTTAGTTTTAGTGGGATGATAATCTCACTAATTGGAAAAACGGAATTTATGCAATGAAAAAGAATAGCAATATTTTGTAATTTAAAATTTTTCTTAGTTTTAAATGAACGTTTATAAATTTTTAATTTTATTTACACGAGTAATCAAGTGAATGTTAAAATTGGTTAGTCCAACAAAATAATTGTTACAATAACAAAATATTGCCTTGCTGTGAGTAACGAATATTCTAGATGTCTTGATTTGAATAAAATATATTTCTTTGTTAACAGCATTTGTATTATTTTAACTAAATAAAATAGTCATATTGACTTACTCATTCTAAAATAAAACCAAATATTTTGTTAGTTTGACTAAATACGCCAATCAAAGAGAACCATGTATAATTGTCTTAAGGTGGCCATATCTCTTGCCGTAAAAAAATCAAATTTGTGGTATTTTTAAGTACTGAAATATCACAAAATAAAACACATAGAACCAAAGTGATATCAAAAATAATATTCTTGATGTTTTGTTTATCCACTTTTACTATTTAAATAATGATTAAATAAAATAATAACTCTTAAAAAGTGTTTGTAAGCCACACATTATTTTGTTATTGTGATCCCACATTTTATCAATTATTTTCATATATTTATAAATAAAAGTCAACAATATTATATGCAGAACTGTGTAAGTTTATTTTATAACAATATATACACCTACTGTTAAATTTAAAAACACGTATTTTAAAAGATTTCTGTACCTAAAGATTTGTTGATTAGACCGCTTTCTATCGTTATGTTTCCTGTTATTTGGTGAGCTCATATTATTCTGTTGTCAAATGTCTAAAATTATTTGTATTTGCAGAAAACACTATTTCAAGAATACGGCGCCCTTAACTAAAGATGTATTTAGAAATCAACAAAAATAATCAATTGGCTGAAACATATATTTTGTTGTTGGTTAAAAATTTTTTGGTAGAAAATGGGATGTAGGGTGATAAAAAAACCCTTCCATTCTCTGGACTTTTTTTATAATTACATTATTTATTGACTCTAAAGCCTAAAAATTTCGTTGTTTTCATTTTCTAACGAAGAGTTACGTTATTATGTTAAAGTTTTTAGTCGTATTTTTTCTATGTACTATCAGCACCTAAAGTTTGTAACATATTTTACGAGACATCTTGTATAAATTTTATTTTATTTTACAAAAAATGAAAAAGTAAATTTCCATAGCTGGTTATAATAACTTTCTGAATCAATTAATATTTCCGCAAATATATTGAAGCTACCTACAAACTGCGGTCTTCACATAATTTTTTATGTAATGATTTACTCAACAGTTTTTTAAGACCTCTTTTATGAAGTGAATAAATATACACAAAATTTCTATTCCCCTGTAAGTAAACTTTTGCCAAGTTTAAGATAAATGCGAGGACATTAAAACTTTTTTATTTGGATGAAATATTTTAAAACGTCCGAAGTAACAACTTACTTTGTTCACAGACGTGCACATCTGCGAAACTGCTTAGAGAAACTTAAAGATATAGTACCGTTGGGCCCCGAAGCATCGAGACACACAACCTTAGGACTTTTAACCAAGGCGAAACGGTTTATAAAGGTAAGTTGCTTGCACCATTCTTGCATTTTATTGCCACTCGGCTTGATCGTCTCTTGTCAATTGAGTAAAAAATAGTAGTTTACTCAATGGTTATAGTTAAGTTTCAATGGATCACCTTAGTATGACGTCACAAGCTATGCAACCAGCAGTACAATGTGTTATAAATTACATTTCACTCGAGTGTTCTTGATAATGATCCTTATAGTTCCTATATTTAAGAGTCAAGTTATTTTTTTGAAAATGAAACATTCGAATTTTGAAAAAACAAGTGTAACCCTAACTCTTGTATGCAGGGAAAATTCATTCAAACCTTCATCTTCTCAAACATCTGAAAACATAATGTGACCAACGCCATTTCGAATACAAAAATTATTAGAAATAGATCCAAATTCCAATTGGTGGAACGTGTCCCAGCCGTCTTAACCTTTGACCTTTCACCACTCCTATAATGTACGGTTCTTTAAATAGCTCCATCAGCTCTTTGTTACTTGTCCTCCCAAATTCCCTGTACCTGTTTACCATTATATATTTTTCTTTCACACACTCTTAACATTGTTTGCTCGGCTGTTCCAAGGGTCCATACCTGACTAGCAAATGTTGCTATTGGCCTAATGATTGTTTTATAAACTTTTACTTTGAGTCGTTTTGATACACTTGCATTTTTCATAAATCTGTTTAGAGCATGTACACATCTATTCCCAGCCATAATTCTTTGTCGAATTTCCTTCCTTATTTCAGGTTTTCTACTGAAATGCACCTCCAAGTATGTGAAATACTCGACCTTCTGAAATACATATGTTTTACCATTCTCTTCTGTTATTCTTAGCTTTCCCTGTTGATTATAATCCTTATACGTCCATTTCATATATTTCGTTTTATTTTCATTTATCTGTAAATGTTTAGTGCTTGTTCTTCTAACTTTAAAATACATTCTTGTATCTCCTTACTTCTGGTGAATATTGCCACATCATCTGCAAAAGCTAAACACTGATGCCTTTTGTGATATACTAAAATAGCTCTATTTAAATTTGCCTTTCTCATTACATATTCTGACATACAGCTAAATAATGTTGTTGATAGGGGATCTCCTTGCCTTAGTCCTTCCTTTACTTTAAAAACATCACTTACTTTATATCTTACTCTGTTATTGGTCTCTTTCAGTGTTAGTTGAATCATTTTCATAAGTTTATCATTCACTCCCAGATCTTTCAGTGCTGTATACAGCTGTTTTCTTTTTATCTGATCGTAAGCCTGCTGGAAATCTATAAATACTATGTGTGTCTCTTTCTTATGTTCATAACTCTCTGCTTGGATTTCCCTAAGTACAACAATTTAATCTACTACTGATCTAGTTTGTCTAAATCCGCACTGATACTCTATTTCTTTTTCCACTACATCTGTTAATTTCTTCTTTATATGTGAAGACAAAATTTTATAAGCAACATTCAGCAAGGCTATTCCGCGGTAATTAGAGCATTGCATTTTATCACCATTCTAGAACACTGGCAAGAGTATAGCTTCATTTCAGTTCTTTGGCATTTTCTCCTATACCCAAATTTGTTGGACTAATTTATGAATTCATTTGGATAATTCTTCTTCACCACATTTTAACCATTCCGCTGCTATTTAATCCTCTCCAGTACTCTTGTTGTTTTTGAGTTTATGTATAATGTCTTTTACTTCAGTTAATGTTGGGATACCTTCTGTTTACACCTGTATGTTGCTCGTCTGAACTTCCCAATTTATTTCTCATTCTCCGCTGTCATTTTCGTATCCATTCAAGAATTTCTTAAAATATTCTTTTCAGCGTTCCAATATGGTGTCTTCGTCCCCTATTAAATCCCCTTTACTGGTATTGGTTTGTATCCTTGTCTTCTTATTTCCTTATTTTTGTAATTTTCTTGGATTTCCTCTAGTAGTCCCGCTGTATAGGTTCTTTTTAGAAATAGATACATATAAAAATATTTTCTAAATATTAAATAATGTGTAACATTTTTCAAAAGTACTGTCAACCCACTAAATGACGCTTTACTGCCTTTATAAGCTTTTAGTTTAGAAAATAATATAAAGTGATTAGATTAGATGCATTACAGTACTCTAAACAAGTATCACAGTTTAAATATACTAACAGTTGGATCTCTCTCCATCACTCGTTCTCCCATTTGCCAACCCACTTCTCTTGCTCCATCTACTGAACATTGACGGCTGATTATAGGCTATTTATTGGGTCTGTTTGATACTCAGTGTCCTGTTAAACGATTATACTAGGTGCGTCTGATAAATTTCGAGTGAGTTAATTTTATTAATTATATTGATAATGTCTTGCCATGGATATTGTTCAGCAGTATAGTATTTCGTTTTTTCAATTCTATAAGCATTCTGACATACAGTACGTTTATAATAGATGTATTAACAGGGATTCAAATTTATTAATTACAGTTACCAGTATCTGTAATCATAAATTAGTGTGCTGTGTTAGGTAAAATGTTTATACTGCTTTATAAGTTCAACATTTTGAAGGTGAAGTAATGAAAAGATAATTTAAGCTTTGAGATATAAGTGGTCTGCTTACTCTCACTCAGTTTATACAGGGTATCCCAATGAAAATTTGACCCCCCTTATAATTGGAAAACCGAATAATATTTCAAAATTCGCCGAGACCCGTCGATTTTTGTTCTTGGGGGGGAGCTTTTTTGACAGTCAAGCCAACTCGATATATTCATCCCCCTAATGCCTAGCAACCCTAACTTAAAAATTTCAAATGCAACTACCCCACTTGTGGCACATTATTTTAAAGCCCTTTTCATTGCGAATACAGTGACGTACCGTTTTTAGAAATCGGTTGAGATTTGACAGAATTAATGGTTACAAACGAAAAGATGACAAACCAACTTACACGTAGTAATTTCTACACAAATGTCCACCACTAATAAGTTTTTCATCTACTACACATGACCGCATTACCTAATTGTTATTGATGTGTCTATCAGTTTACAAAAAAGTCAGAAATGAAATAAAAAAGCTTATGAAAGCAGTAAAAGGTTTTTTGTTGATTTAACAATGCCACCGAAAAATTTGACAATCTATGTAATATTTTTACAAAATATGTTTGTATTTATTTTTATATTAATTTATTTGCCATGACGTCGTTCACAATATATTAAAAAATCTTCAGATCTAAGGTTTAAACGCCCATGCCCAATCTTCCCATATGCTCGTAAATATTTACCTTCCTTATATACAAGTTAGGATTTATTATACGCTTAATTTTGCAAATTGTAAAAAAGAAACTCCTAAATTAAAAATTGAATTGAACAGTATTTGTAATTAAAAAATGTTAACAGAATTTAATTACTTATATTTTTCTTAATGTACTCGATATAACTTGTACAAAATCCCAATTTGCCTAATGTTATATTTCAACTATAATAAATGTATGTAATATTGTATACCTATAAATAAGTTATTAGTTTACAGAGAGCATGACTAGTAGAATAGCCACTTCTGCAACCAAATTGACATACATTTATCAAATTATAATTTTCAAAAATACGTAAGAGCAGTTGCTTCACAATAATTTCCATTATTTTTCCAAAAATAGGGATAGTGGAGACAGGACGATAATTTTCCACCTTATTATTGTTACCCTTTTTAAACAATTGTACCACTCGTGCAATTTTAAAAATATCAGGATAATATCTGGTACAGAAACAAGTTAACTGAACATGTCAATAGCAGCAATAATAGATGAGTTACTTATGAATTTTTATATTAACATTGGGACATTTTTTGTTCTTTGACGAAGTAAGCATATACTAAAATTACCCCTCTTTCTAAATCACCCGAATTTAATACTTATTACGTATCAAATTTACACTAAGGCACTTACTCATCTATTTCATCTACTAGCCATCACTGGCTTCCTTGATCTCATGTGATATACCATGTTAATTTTTTTTAAATAATAGACTTGACAGTCAAGCCAACTCGATATGTTCAAATGCATCTACCCCACTTGTGGCACATCATTTTAAAGCACTTTTCATTGCGAATACAGTAACGTACCGTTTTTAGAAATCGATTGAGATTTGACAGAATTAGTTTAGAAGTTTTTCATCTACTACACATGACCGCATTACCTAATGTTATTTTTTTTTAAATAATAGCTTTTTAATACAATTAATCCTGAACTGTAGTAATGGAGAAACCCCGATCCGATTCAGTCAAAGTTTGATGAACTCGGTAACGAGTGCAGTTCGCAAGACAAAATATCTGCTATGGAAAGCAGGGGGATCGATTTACGTCCGATATTTAGTCATTGTCGTCTGCATGGCGCTCTAAACAATCTAATTATCAACGCGAAACCAGCGTGCATCTTTGTTAACTGAGTTACGCGCCAGCAATGAATAATGGCCCTCTTAACGACCGTCTAATCATTCATTAACATCCTCTTTTTATGCGGGCAAACCATTCATTTACTTCATATTGACTTTTTACTCGATGCAAACACTGGTTTGTTGCATACACTATATTCATTACGTAGTCGTCCGCTGAATTATAAATGTATTTCCCAAGCGCTTGTTTCGTTACTTCTGTGACAATTACTTCGGTTTTTATAGTAATAGAGATGCTGTACAAATGCAAATATAAATGTTTTTATATATATTTTTTTTCAGATTGGCATATAAAATGTTTTACATTAGTAATAGAGCCTGCATATTGCTACTACTTAGGTCATACAAGAAGCATAAACTCGAAGATAAAGAATAGAATAGATTGTATATTTAAAAATTACAAATAAAATAGCTAATAGTGTTTTGGACACGCGACGTTTGGCGTTAAGTGCCTAAAACACCTATTTCCCAACATGCATCGAAGATTTTTCGTAAAATCGTCAAGTAAATATTCAAAATAGTTTCTACATAATCTTCGATTGCATTTCCTAATATGTTTGTAAACATTAAACTCCAATAATTAAACTCGGTATTAATTTTTCATAAAACTGCTGCCTTACGTACATTGATTCCTCAGAAATCGAAGAAATTATACCAAGAAACTTGCAAAATTTGATATTTGTTGTGCCGAAAAAAGGTAATATTTCGGAGAGTTAGTTATTCTAGCGTTCTTGTCCCAGTTATCTTTAAAATATGCACCCTCTACATTATGGAGTAAATATGGATGTCAGTAAATATACCAATGTTACTGCTTTCATCAAGGGCAAGTGTTGTAGACCCACAAAATCCAGAATATTTTTGAAGGAACAGGTTGAATGGTTTATGAAAGAGGCAGATGATGAAAAGTACTTAATCCAAAAAGTTGTCTTGATTTTTGGTATATCTGGAGCCTGTACGACAGAAGAATGAACTTATTTGCGTACAGGAAACCTTGAAGATGTTAAGTCGTTCATTAAAGTGACTATTTTCAATACCAAAACTAATGTTCCTAGATTATTTACAATACCAGAGGGAGATATAGTAGGAGTCAATGTTTTGGAAACTTTCCGCAAATATGCAAGTTTACGTCCATCCACCATTGATCACAACCGATTTTTTTTATCACGTACAGGAATTCAAAATGTACTACACAAGCAGTGGGTATAAATAACAGGTTCAATTCCTAAAAAGATCGAATTTCTTAGATTACCCTATGTTACTTAGTATACTGGGCACTGCTTTAGACGATGTCTTGCAACCTTCCTTGCAGATGCAGGAGCCAACATATCGATGCTCAAGAGGCACAGAGATTGGCGTTCGACTTCTGTGGCAGAGGGGTACATAGAAAATTCCATGTAAAATAAGCAGTGGTCGCGCGGTTCGACCCCCGCAGCCGGTAGACCGTATATAAGCTATATTCGTGGAGAGGACTGGCACCCCCTCTGCAGGTATGGTAGGGTGGAAGAATGATAGCTTGTATCAATGTGAGAGATTGATACCGGTTGACATTTGACTACCCCCCTAATTAATGAGGTTTTCCATGTTTCCCTCATTCCTGCACTGAATGGTGGTTAGGGCCTACCAACGTAAGGCGCAAATGCGGCCTGCTTAATAATAATTCTGGGCTAATCCTCGTGATTAGAATTAGGAGTAGAGATATTATTATTATTATTAATAGCAAGGAAAATTCTCGGGGAGAGGAAATACCACTTTCATTCCCAAAAATTAGTGCACCAGCAGTACCGGGATGCAAGTGTTATCTTCTTCCAATATTGAAGTTATACGAAGTGAAGAAAAAAATATATGTTCACCTAATGTCCAATTATCTATACAGTTTTACGCCTATAATAATTAGAGATTAATTACGTTAGTATCAGTATCACTGATAAAAAAATGTATGGTAATTAATCAAGTTGTATTTATCTGTGCTGTATTTACTTCAGATTGGTTGCCTGAAGAATTTTTGAATAAATAAATAAAACTTAATTTACAAGATTTAAATAGGACAACAAATTATTATATTTTACGTAATATTGCAGACCTTTCAATTTTAAACAATAGCAAAAGAATTATCTTCTAATATCAAAGGTAATATAGCTATTGTTAAATTTTCACATAACATGTTTTAGTCATGTCATCTAACAAAACTATATTATGTATTAGATACATAATCAAAGCATTAGGAAGTAAAGCAGCAACAAAAACGTACAATATCCTATACAAAAAATCTGTTAGAACTGAATTCACACGATACGATCTACACACCGATGTAAATACATATACTCGTAGGTCTGATAATTAAATACCGACAATCAAGAGGTACCAGAACCAGAATAGTTAATAGTGTAATTGAAACACTGAAAAAAGAAAAACATGAGGGGATCGTAACTGTATTTAATTAAAGGCTGTGAAGAATGGCTACAAAAACCTTTGTTACATATTTTTAATTTGGCTTTAAAACTCATATATTTCCATCTGTATGGAAAGAGGCGCTGTGATCTCAATTTTTAAGAATTTAGATAAAAGCTTGATTGAAAATTATCGTCCTATTTCTGTTTCATGTGTACCAGTTAACCTTTTTGAGCACATGGTACAATAAAAAATTTGGAATAACATAAAATTAAGTATCACTGAAAAAACAGCTTGGTTATGTACCAAATAAGTTTATTATTACAAACTTACTGGAATTCAGTAGTGATATAAATTTAGCATTTGAGAAGGATACTCGAATCTACAGAATTTACACAGATTTCAGAAAAACATTTGATAAAGTTGATATTTTATTGATTCAGCTGCTTCGTTTTGGTTTCACTAAGAATATATTACAGTTCTTTGCTTCGTATCTTTGTAATCGTCAGTGTACAGTTAAGTATAAGAATAACACTACTAACAAATTCACGGCCGTCTCAGGTATCCCATTAGGTTCTAATTTAGGGTCTTTGTTATTTATACTCTTTATAAATGGTTTACCAGATAATTTAACCAGTACTTGCTAACTCTTTGCTGATGAGATAAAATTATATAGGCTAACCATAACACAAGCCTACTATGTCTAATTGCAAAATGATATTAACGAGCTATATAGTTGGATTTATCGTAACAATCTACCTTTAAATATAAGAAAAATATTGTATTCTGACCTTAAGGAGAAATACAAAATCAATTTAGAATATTATATTAATGGAGAAGTTTTAAAAAATAATACACAAGTACCTAACTGATCTTGGAATATCATACGACAGTGAATTGAACTATAAATCACATATTGATAAAATTGATACATTCAAGATGTATATAGGATATTAGGTTTTATTATTAGACATAGTAAATATTTTAGTAATATTTATGTAAGTTATAAAGAAACTCTACTTTACGCTAGTTAACCTTAAACTAAATTACGGCTTACGGTTTGCGCAACCACTTATGCATAATAACAATATAGGAAAGGTACAAAATAATTTCTTGTGTAAAAAATTTAAAAGTCATACTCTGTATAATAATAATATCTCAGAAGTCGGAGACGTACGGGAGAAGGGGCAGCATATTATTATTTACCAGGCCGCATTTGCGCCCAGGAACGACTCAACGTTGGTAGGCCGTAACCATCATTCAGTGCAGGAATGAGGAAAACCTGAAAAAACTCATTAATTAGGTGGGTGGTTAAACGTCGACCGATATCAATCTCTCACATTGACCCAAGCCAACATTCTTCCACCCTACCATACCCGAAGAGAGGGTGCTAATCTTCTCGACAAATATAGCTGATATACGGTTTACCGGCGGCGGGGTATGACCTTAAACTGCTCGACCACTGATCGAGTCTATGATAGAAGAAATCTAACTGCTACGATTTTTTGTTACAGACTTACCTTTTTCATGTCTGTTTTCAGTCTAGCATTGGTACCTCATACAACGCCATCGTTAGCTATTATAACATTAATTAATGAATTCTATCACCTACTTGACCTGGACTTATTTAGTAAATTGTTTTATGTCTACTTGTTTATACGCTTGTATATCTTGTAATTAGGCATATTGCCTGTTAGAGCACATTCAATGAATAAATAATAATAATTTGTCTTATTGGATATACATAATATATAATAATAACAAACAGCCTCAAACAATAGTTGGCTCCGTTCAGCTCTTCAGCCGCTTTTCCACGTAACCAACAAATATAGAAAACAAATACATAGCATAAACGCACCGAGTATATAGTAAAAAAGTATATAAGCAAATATAGAGACAAGATACAAAATGAAAACAGCTATGAACATTTATCTTTTACTCAATAGTAAAGCCTTGACGTGCTTACGAAATGTGGTTATTGTATTGATCGATTTAGTGTCTGATGGTAGTTCATTGAAAATCTTAGTTGCATTATATGTAAACGAGTCACAGAATTGAGCAGTATTATGTTTAGGCACTGTGTATAACCTTCGCCTTTTGTTAGCTTGTTAAAAAGATATTTAGACAACTGAAATTGAGTAAGTTTAAACAAAAGACAAGCCATATGGTATTTAAATCTTTCAGACAAATTTAGCTACCTGGTTTCCTGAAATTTGATGGAGATGTGACCATATTTACGAAGGTCATAAATAAATCTAACGCAAGAATTTTGAATTTTCTGTAATGACATTTTATCCGAACCAATTAAAGCAAGCCAGTAAACAACATCACAATAAGCGAGATGGGAAAGCACTAATGACTCACACAGTAATGCCTTAACATCCCTGTCCAGACCATCTTTATGGAGATAGAGCTGTTTTAGTTCACCAAAGCTTATTTTTATCATATGCTGAACATGCGATCTAAATCTTAAATCAGAGTCAATGTCCCAAAATTCTACAATTATCTGTGGGTGGCACAATATTGTTATTTAGTGTAATTATTTTAAAGTAAAGATTGTCAATGATACTTTGCCTATCTTTACCAAATACTGAAAGTTCAGTTTTAGTTTCATCAGGAAATAATGTAAACGTTGAGGCTAAGGGCAAATGAATACAAGATATTGATTCAGTGTGACATATTAAATATCAACCATAGAACTTAATGATTTACAGTTAATATAAATATTATAATTTCTGCAGTATATTTGTGATATAACACATAACACATAATGCATTAAAGTTATATCACTTTGTATCCAAGTTTGTACCAATGTACATAAATTCAAAATTATCATACTGGTGTTGAATTGATGACCTCAATCACTCTGTACTTACTCCTCTAACAACTTATAACTCAACGCTGAGAGCAGTAATGAAATACTAGTTTGGCGAGAGCGTGAAAAATTTCGAGTTTCTCACATATAAATAAACACATTCTCAGACAGACAGTTTCAGTGATTTCCTTTCAAAGTAAAAACTTACTCGCATAACGCCGGTCTCCGGCATCGAATTTGTGATGCATGGCTTATTGTATGTTGTATAAAATAAATAATGCCTCGCATTACAAATTTGACACAAGTAATAAATAATATAAATGTAGCGGAACGCGGTAATCTGCAGCTAGCTGTCATATAAACATGATTAAAGCGTAGCTGGATGTTTTCGCCATCAAAAACCAGTTACCATAAAAATCAAATATACATAAATCGGAAAATATTTGATGAAATGCAAATGGCGACGCAGGATGTCATATCCGGCGGTGGAAGATGTGTTTACCAGACCCCGTGTAAATCAATAATGGTGGTGATCCTGATGGGTATTAGTGTCGAGGACCAGTCAACCTCATCTGCCTTTCAGCTACTTCCTAATAATCCAATTTCACGTTTCCAGGGCTACCACTCGACAAAGTTAGCAATAATTATTTCGCGGTGCCGAACGGCTTCTTGCTTATTGTAAAAAGTAAATGGATTTCTACACAGCCACTTAATTATTCGGAGTGGTGGAGCTCTATTGCAAGCGGCTTTATTTAATTTGGTGATAAATGGAAAAATTTAAATAAGGGATTGGAAAAATGAGGCTATAATTATTGAAAACGTTTCAGAGGATCTTATGATAACGATCAACAATATTAAAGAAATAAATGTATTAAAGGCATTAAGATAAATATAATTGATTCTAAAACTTTTTCTTAAACGTCTCATAGAACTAATTTTCAATTATTGAAGTAAAAGTACAGGAGTTAGTAATGAGAAAAATATGAAAAGGATTATGGTAAAAGAAGAAGGTGGAGGCCACAGCATGCTGTGACGTCAGACGCCGTTGGTACTTGTATACCTAAATACAGCAGTGTGCTTTAATTCATATCTGTCTGACTCGTAAAATGAACGCAGAAAGTGCATCTCACCGGGTAAATGGAAGAAATATGGCATTATGTACGAATACAGCGCCAAAGAAAAAATATTTCACCGTGCCAAAAAATAAATGTGCGACGAAAAGAAGTATTGCAAAATTGTTTGTGAAGGTCATTTTAATATAAGTCTAATTGTAAATACAGTTAAGTACCAGACAGGGCGTTTAGAACATCATTGTTAAAGCAAACTTACATTTGTTTCTCATTTATTGCATTTAGCTCTTCATTCCGATTCCAAATAACATGTTCTGTATTTGCTCCTACTATTTATGTGATGTAGAATGTTATTTAAGATAGGTATTTTCCTATCGGACTTCACTGCATTAAATTACCTGTTTTATTTTGAAAACATAATAAACAAAAGTAATAAATAAGGATTTTTTAAAAATGTTTAAGGAGAAATGAAATTAGTATTAATTAATTTTATGGAAATGATAAATGTTATTATTATTCATTATTTTTACTTATTATTAATTAGAACAAGCAGTTTAATGTGAAATCAAATGGCATAATTTTATAAATACCTCAAATAAAAACGTTGGACTTACCCAACAGCATTGTCTCCATAATTATCACGAACGGATCTATACTGTAGACAAAGGAATAAGTTACTTTTAACAATCCCATAAGTTCACTACATCACTATTAATAATTATGGCATTATCTACACAGTATTTACACGATATATCTATGACAAATACCACAAAAATACAAAAAATAAAAGAAACAAATGCCTGTTTACATCACCAGCAACAAATCGCGTTTTTGGCCACGTGGTTTTATTTACCTTCAATAACAATTTATCAATGTTAATATTTTAACCTTTCGCCAGACCTTTCAATATGTTTGAAATATTACCTTGTACTACACTTCAAGCCAATATAAAATTCATGCAACTTCCCTATGACTGAAAGAAATGATAAGAAACAGCTAGGTACTACATGGACTAGTCCCTTGTCCAATATTGAATTGCACCCTCACAAGCTACACAGTTAAAACTAGTTGATTGAGTCAAAGTAAGATTGATTCCATTAACCAAATTATTTGATCATATACAGTATGCGCCAAAAGTATGAAATAAATTCAATAAAAACGAAACAATTATTTTTTGGGAAAAATCCTCGAACAGGTCGATTTTTAATTTAAAAACTACATATTTAACCGTAAAATGCGATTGTCAAATGTCATTTGTTTTCGAGTAATGACGTCATCGATTTTTTTTAAATGGCAACACCATATTTTTTTCCTTGATTCTGAAAGATCGTTTAATTCTCTATCAGACAGTACTAAAATTTTTCGTTTTCGAGTAAATGACGATTGAATGTTAGAAAACATAAATCAATTAAAATAAAGCAAAAACGTTATTAAGTTTAGTTTTTCGAATTCCATAGTTCTTTTATGGATCACGTAGGTGAAAATCTTTGCAAAGTTTCATTGTCACACCGACTTTCTAATAAGTATTGTAAGCGACATAGAAATTATTATTCAATTTATTTTATTTAAGTATTATGGCACATTTAAATGTTACTCAAAGAATTGAAATTTTAATTCTTATCGGATGCGGGAATATGACTAGAACTCAACAGGAAGTTTGCGATTTATTTAATGAAAAATATCCAGATCGCCCTATCAGCCAATCAACAGTCAGTAAGGTAGAGTCTAAATTTAGAGAAACTGGCAATGTTGTAAATGTTCCAAAACCTGGACGTCCAAGCATTAATGAAAATCAGAAACAGAACATTTTGATAAGTATGGTGGATAATCCTCATAATTCTTCACGATTGGTTGCATTGAACAATGACACTAGTCAGAGCACAGTGCTACGTATCTTGAGGAAGGAAAAATATCATCCCTACAAAATTCAACTTGTACAAAAACTCAATGAAGATGATCCCGATCACCGCTTACAATTTTGCAAAATTCTAATGGATTCATGTCAAGGAAATAGAAATTTACACCGGCAAATACTTTTTTCAGATGAGGCCACATTTTGTCTGAATGGTACAGTAAACCGTCAAACTTGCAGATATTGGAGTCGGAAAAATCCTCATTGGATGACAGAGGCACATACCCAACACCCTCGGAAATTAAATGTGTGGGCTGGAATAGTTGACGACAGAATAGTAGGGCCTTTCTTCGTTGAAGGAACCATTACAGAAAAAAGATATTTAGAGTTTCTAGAAAATGATCTTGTTCCAGCCTTTGCAGTAATTTTTCCTAACGATAATGACCCTGACATTCCTGACGATACCATATGGTTTCAGCAAGACGGTGCACCTCCGCACTATGCGCGCCCTGTACGAGCTTTTTTTGGACAAATGTTTTCCTGGGAGGTGGATCGGCAGACGCGGACCGATAGAATGACCTGCAGTATCGCTAGATCTTACACCTCTTGACTATTTTTTATGGGGATACTTAAAGTCAAAAGTGTACATTAATAAACCACGTAATTTAGAAGAACTTCAAAATCGCATTCGGGACGAAATACGCAGAGTTACTCCAGAAATCAATCATAATGTGCAAGAAGAATTTCTTCACAGACTTGCGCATTGTCAAGAAGTTGGTGGATGGCAATTCGAACATTTAATTTAAGTATAAAATTTAATCAATTGTATTTTATTTTACATACCTCAGAATTGTTACTTTTTTTATGGATAAAATTTACGTTTTCTAGCATTCAATCGTCATTTACTCGAAAACTTTCCTATGTAAGAGGGCAAAATTTTAGTACTGTCTGATAGAGAATTAAACGATCTTTAAGAATCAAGGAAAAAAATATGGTGTTGCCATTTAAAAAAAATCGATGGCGTCATTAGTCGAAAACTAATGACTTTTGAAAATAGCATTTTACGCTAAAATATGTATTTTTTAAGTTAAAAATCGCCCTGTTCCAGAATTTTTCCCAAAAAATAATTGTTTCGTTTTTATTGAATTTATTCCATACTTTTGGCGCATACTGTATGCACAACAACACATGTTTCAGCCAAGTAATTATATCTGTTGATTTCTAAATTCATTTTTAGTTAAGACAATTATACATATGGTTCTCTTTGATTGGACATTTATTCAAACTAACAAAATATTTAGTTCTGTTTCGAAATCAGTAAGTCATTCTGAGCATTTTATTTAGTTAATACAAATGGTGTTAATATCAAGACTATTCGTTACTCACATCAAGGCAATATTTTGTTATTTTGAACAAATTATTTTGTTGGACTAATCAACAATTTAACATTCACTTGATTACTCTTATAAATTATATTAACAATTTATCACTTTTAATTTCAAAACAAGAAAACCATTTTAAATTACAAAATATTATTTGTTGTTTAGCATAGCATATTTTACGTTTTTCCAATTAGTGAAATTACCATCTCACTAAAACTAAACGTAATTTGTACACTATGCAAGTACTGGGCTGTTCCCTACATCTTGAAAAACTTATAGCATACAGCCACAGTTAATTGTAAACGGTGCAACCAGGCATTTATCGGCTTCTAGTTAACTAGTTGTTCGCTGTTTACTGATGTGTCATAATCGGTGGATGGACAAGAATGTGCGAAATATAAAGTGTAACACGTTGTACAATAATTGTGCATTTAAATAATTTATTTGTGCATACAAGTAAAAAATCACATGTTAATATTTTGTTCTATGAAATTGCTCAAATGTGTATAATATTCAAAGTAAATTTTCAATTATAGTGATTAAGTGACATAATACACACACAAAATTTAAAAATACTCCTATTAAATGGATGCATAACGTATGTTGAAAACATGTATAGCGACTTTTTTCCATGATAATAGTTGATATTACAGTGAATACAACAGAGAAAGTAACATGATATTCTCAAATAAAAAACTAGTAACTTTCATTGAACAGAAAATTGTGCTTTTTTTCTTATTCTAAATAGCTTGTCAACCTGGAAACACCCTGAAGAAAATTTGTACAATTATTGACACAGTGAAGAGACATTATTTTTAACTTACTTAGATTTTTTTAGACTGTCTCAACAAAATTTGCTTATAAAAATGACCTTAATGCAGTAATATATTCATTAATTAGTTACTACCGTCTCAATAACGAAATGAGATGTATTAATTGCAGATCTCGTCTTCATCTCCTCGTTTAGTTGTAGGTACAATACTTAAGTGTACTCAATTTTAGCAAAAACTGGTTGCACTAGTATTATATACTGCAATACATTATCAATAAAATAGTTACTTAGTACAGGTGCATGACCTGCTACATAAAGGATTTCCCCCATACTCTATTCGAAATTTGAACCATTATTCCCGATAGTATCGAAGGCAGGAGAATGGTTTTACGATGCCCTTTGTACAAACTTCATTATGTACCCGTGCAATTTTATTAATTAATAAAACTTGCCGTTGGTAAATAATTTAACAATATGTGTAGACCGCTGCTATTCCAATCTAGCCGATCGATATTTTATAGCTAAAATATGAAATACTGGAATTCATGAACTAGAATATTTGATTGGAGCTACAGTTTATAATTAATTACATATAAATTAATATTTATTTATTAAAATAAATAACGGTGGCCATTGTATTGTAATGTAATAAATATAGAAAAAAATATTAATTGTAACTAAATTTGATAATTAACTATATAGAATCTTTTTTAAAAAAGTTAGAACTGATTCAGAACTTTTCCAAAAAAAATTTGATTCTACAGAGGACTTCTACTAATAAAATTCTGTAAAATCAAAAAAGAACAGTTCGAAAATGACTTTTGCACGGCACTGGAAACTAGTTCATCTGATCTTACGCAAGGCAAAGCATGAAGTCGGTCACCAGCACAGCGGCAAAGAATTTCCCAAGGAAACAAATAAACACAATTTTATTAACACCTATTTTATATCAGAAAATGTATCCGTCTTTGTCTGTGCCGCTTCAATTTCTCGGTCCACTTCTCTTATAAGTAAACAATATAAAAACAGCATTTCGAAACTAGAGACTACTTTAAGCATCATAACCGGGTTACGAGGGTTTTTAGTAATTCAAATAAAATTATTCAATATTATTATCAAAATATTTATTTAAATTTAATGAATAGACTTTTATTCCACGCAAAAATATATGTATTTTGAAAATTCAAATTATGGTGAGTAAATGTAGTGTTGTATAAATGTACAATAAAAAAAAATAAAAAAGTAGGTATATTAAAATTCATCCTCTGAATATTCTGATGAATTATCTTCGTCTCCTAGATTGATAACGATAGATTCCACAGTAACGTCAATTAAATTATGGAGTTCCCACATTTTCTCCTCTTCTTTTTGTACATGATGTATACATCTTTGCCAGTAATCTGCAGTTACTCGTTCCAAGGATTTTCACGTCACATAATTTAAACGTCGTATTATTTCGTGCTACATCTCCTTTTACCTACGCCCAGATGCGCCCAGAATTCGATTGGGTTAAGTTCACAGTGATAAGGTGGTAACCGTAGTACCGTTATTTGGCGATTTGTTGCCATTTCATCGATAACATATTTTTTCTGATCTTTATTAAGATTGACAAGTGTCAAAAGTTCCTTTTTCACCATATTCGTTTAAGAAATGTTTTTTTCCGGATAACTATTGAATTATATCGGCTCTCCTCCAAGCAGTCGTAGGCGTCCACTCGATCTGCCGTGAATGGTAACTGGCATTATCCATGACAATTACAGACCCCGGAGGAATAACATCCAACATCTGTGTAAAATACTCTTTCTGCGTTCATGTCTTCGTGTATTTTTAGATTCAAATAAAAGTAAACCGCCATCTACAAAACCACTGGCACTACCTATATGTGTCACTATTAATCTTCGCCCTTTACCTGAAGGTGCCTTGAACCCTGATGAAAGTCCATCCAAAAATGCTTGTGGAAAACTTTTTATATTTTTATCTTGCCGTACTTTTGTTAGAGTATATCCCTCGTTGACCCAAGTTTCGTCTAGATAATAAATATTCCTCTCTTCGTCACGGAATTTTCTAATTGATCTTAAGTAGGATCTTCGCCAACAAATAATTTCATCTTCATCGATAAAAACTGACTTCCTGTTCTGCTTTTCCCAGCAAAAATTCAACTCTCGTAAGACGGCCCATAATTTGCTTCTACTGATTCTTGGCAAATCGTTGTCCTCTGAAAGTTGACTTAAAATTTTGTTTAGCGTTGGTATTTCTTTTTTTAAATAAAATTACGATAATTATCTGAAACAAAATATTACCACGCCCATGGCCAGTTCTTATCTCGGGGTTTTATTATTCTCTTTCATTTCCAAACAGACTATAGTGCGATTTTTTAAATATTTCCACAATAAGAAATCCAAAAGAAATCCAATTTAAGTCAGATGACAGCGATGTCCTTCCCGTCCAATCCATCGTATCCTTTGAATTTCATTAAAGTACTCCCGAACATTTTGTCGTAAATGAGAGGGAGCACCATCGTGCATGAATCACATTCGAGGTCGAAGAGATAAGGGTACATCTTTCAGAGATCCAGAGAGATACTGACCCCATTTATTTGATTTGATAATATAAACGGCCCAATCAAGAAATACTTCTCTTCAATAGGCAATAGAGAAACTGAAGAGAAAACGAGCTATTTTCATTAATTAAATGCAGTAATCCTTAATCAGCGTTTTGCATTCTGAGATTCAGGTGTTGTCTTTGAGGATAACGATTTTTCCAATCGATAACTCATATTAAAATAATGTTTTGCACTTCCCTGACATTAATACTGTATTTACTAATTATTTATTTGAATAAGATATTTTGAAACAAAACAACGCAAGACACAAGTCGTGCTACATACTGAACTTCACCCACTTACTTCACTGTAGACACTAGTTGGCTGGGTGAACAACCATCAGGGTTAGCTTTTAAATTTTGCGTAATAATTCTTAATTAATTTACCTCTTTGAAGGAATTTCAAAAACACCCTGTATGCGCAAATTTCATTAAATATTAAAATTCCCTATTAGCATATAATTAAACAATACGTGCAACGATACACTTTCGTGTTTCAATGTAAGCAATTAATATTTTATAGAGATTTGGTCAGCTCAAATGCGAAATGTTCAAATTCATAAAGTTTAATATTTGATTAGTGCTTCAGTTTGCAATTAATTATACGTAAATCAATATTTACTAGAGCCACTAACATTGTAGGCAGCGCTTAAGTGTAAATAGCCAAAATTTAATGTTTAAATTTTAACCGCAGTCATTATGTCTATTTTAAAAAAAGCTTTTTTAATATATAGAATACTGCGTTTGTAGTTAAAAGAGAGAGGAGTAAGTAAATTTCTTTAAGTACAATAGTGGAAGTAGTTTATATATATTTTTTAATGTTCCCAGATGTTGTTGTTGTTGAGTTACTGCTTTGAAAAGGGTTTTTGTTAAAACAAAAACATAAATTGTACACTAGTTAATCTCACCTGTGTCTTGAAAAAAACGTTTGAACTCTTTTATTAAGAAAATAATACATTAAGTCAAAATTTCTTAAATATCTGATCGACTTTGTAAACCTCTAAAAGTAATACAAAAAAGAGGTGTACTAGTTGAAATTAATAAAACGTACATATTTCGAGAAAAATGAAGATAAAGTGTTTTGTTCACATAAGATGGCAAAAATAAATTTTGAAATCTCGACATGAAATAAATATTTACAATATAAATATTATAAAGTTGTTGTTAAACATCGAGTGTAGTAATATGAATTTACAGCTAGAATATTGTACAAAATTGTATCTACTTGCATTTAATGATACGGAAAAAATATATATTTTTCAAAAAGTGTCAAAGGACGCGACAAGAAGCTGGTGTATTTTCTATGAACAGAAAAAGTACCTGTTATTAAATTTACGGATCAAGTTGTCTTGTGTTACCATTCGCATGGTTACTGTCAAAACCTTAACCAACAAATAAATATAAAAAGCGCTTTTTAAAATGAGTGATTTTGATAAAAGTTTACCCTCTTATATAAGACTTGTTCTCATAAGGGTCAGGGATGATTGGTTTCAGTCTGTTAAAAATACCGACCAGTTGAGTTGTGTATGTATTTTCAGTGTATGTGTGTGTATGTGACACAAGAAATAGTTGGACGAACATTTCTGACAGTTTTAAAATAGTCTGATCTGCACCATGGGCTCACTACTCATTGTTTAGAACTATGATTTTCTCAACCGATCAGCTAAGATTTTCTCAACTAATCGCATTTTTCAAATAATGTTCAGAAGGTTAGGTACAAAGTCCAAAGTCAACAAATGAATTATATAAAATTTTTGGACAATCAATACTAGAGAACTGTTTAGTGTTTCTAATTATAAACCCAAGCATTTTAATACTCTGATTGTTAATGTATTCATAATAAAGTGAAAAGGATCATCGAGGATTAAGTATTATGCAAAGATCTTTTTTTGGCAGGTTCGTTCAATAGAGGCACCATTTATATTATATTATAGTGTATAGTATATATAAGATTCTTTTCCATTGAGAAAATCATTGCTTCACATTTACTAATATTTAATTTTAAGTTATTTGCCAAACACCAAGAATACAATAGGAACAATCATCTTCATTATTTATAATACTCCACTAATTATCATTTTTAAATCATCTGCATATAGAAATACTTCATAGTTTTTACAATATCATCGACAAACATGAGGAATATAATTGGACCCAAGGTAGAACCTTGGGTAACTCAACTTATTGAAGTATATAACTGTAATTTGAAACTTTTATATTCAACATAACTGGTTCTATTCTATAATAGACATAAATAATTTAATCAATTAATCATTTAATTGCCACAATTTACTTATCAAGACACGACTGTCTACCTGACCAATTGCTTTAGTAAAATATGTAAAAACTACATCAACTTGAGATTTATTATTAAGAGTTTCAGAAATATACTGAGTGAAATTACAAACATTTGTCGATGTTGCACGACCTTTAATAAAACCATGTTAGTTGTTACAGATTTGTCTACAGAGATGACTAGACACAACAGATGATATAATCGGTTCAAAGAGTTTTGTAATGTTAGGGATGTTTGCTATGGGTCTGTAATTTATAATTATATTTTTAGATCAGATTTATTGGGCATTTGGATTACTTCCAGCACTTGGAAATATGCACTTTTTAATATTAAGTAATTGGCATAAAGATTTATCAAGGCAACTTAAACAGTCCTTTCATTTTCTTAGCAGCATTTTTGATATCACAAATGTCAATTGTAAAAGGCCTTACAACATTAACATCCACATAAGTATGTTCATTGGTGTGAAGCACTTGATTACCATTTAAAAATACACTCTTGAAGTGAGATGCAAAGCTTTCAACGATGTCTTGACAAGTGGTAAGTAAATCATTTTCGTAAGACATTACTTCAGGAACCCTTGATAAATTCTTTTGGAATTTATAAAATTCCACAATTGATTGGGATTCGACCGATTTTACAACTTTGTTATAGTTAATTTTTAAATATTTAACTCTTTAACTACCACCATATTCAAATAAGTTGTGTTTTAGTAATGATGATCTTAAAGTTTTATTTTTTTAATTAGTTCTTTGGTAAAGCAATGTGGAAAAGTAGATGTTCTGGGAAAAGATTTAGGATCAAATACGTTGAAGATTTCACTTAACTTTTCATAGAATGTACTGCAAGCACCGTCAACTACTACTGCAAGACACAAACTAACGTATCGCAATCGGCTACAATAAAATACAGAGGACGTAAGAATAATAAATTATAATTGCATTGAGCGGCAATTGCAAGTTTAAAAGAATAAGAGTAATTAATAATCAAGTGAGGCTTCGTCGAAACATAAATGGAATGCAGATTGGTGGCACATTCCTGCGAGAGTCAACATCAATTTAATTAAGCGCAGTCACAATCTATAATTAAATAAACACTTTGATGAATCGCTTTTCAGTTTTCGAATTAAGCAAAACTCCATTCAATAAATAAAAATATGTATAACAAGATGTTCCAATATTTTGTAAATGTGGAAATACCACACGTTATTGGGATAAAAAAATAACAAAATTCTCTTAGCCGCTAGAGGAATCAGAGTTGACTGAAAAGGTGCTCCGAATAAGTGGTAGAGGATTGAGTGCCATTATTTTAATCTGTGACAGGTTAAATTCAAACAAACAAAACGTTTCTAATTGGTTTTTGAGTAAATAAAATAAAATAGTTTTATCCACAATCACCTTATAATCAGACTTTTATCCACACATATGAACCGTCTAAAGGCAATAAAGTAACTTTATTTCACTAGTAGAATAATGAAAATAATAAATAAATCGAATTTAATTTATTTACTTATTAACATTTACATTTATAGTAATAGACATTTCGTTTTTTGTTTTATGACATTTAACTTCCTTTCCGTTAATAACAACCCTTGTAGCATTATTGCAATCATTTTCGGAACGCATAACATTTGCCGCAGTTTGTGAAGAATTTGCACAAGTTCCGGATGTCTCTCCTTGTAAGGAACAACTATATTTTCCTTGGATTTTTCTTGCAATGTCAAATTTGTTAGATATGGACTCCTCTTCACAACTTTCTGCTACAGAGGAACTCTTCCATCCACTATGCCGTTTAATGGTTGTAAGATCAGCACCTTTACTGGGCAATAAAGTTGTTGAAGTGCGCCTCATGCAATGGCCAGTATATGTTTCTGGATTTGCGATATGCAGGAATGAAGCAACTCTTGAAAGTACCTTCGCCAATGTGTTGATTCCAACGGGCAGAGAAGTATATTACTGATTGATGTATTTTAAAAATAATCTGTCTTATGTTCAGCGAATTGGACGCAGAGAAATATATTTTCTGCATATTTCAACAACATTCACGTAAAATCCTTCTTCTATAATTGTAAATTTTCTTAAAATGCCCGTCTTGGTGTCAGTACTGAGACAATTAAGTAACTGCCAACGTCCTGTACCTCAGTAAATTTCAAATTTGTCAATTCGCAGCATCGACCGGCACGAGATTATTAGTGCAACCTAAAATAATTCAGGTAAAGAGATATAACCTTAATAATTAAATATGCTTTATTGGAAGCCTCAGTCAAAAATTCTTCAATACGTGTTCTTTCCAATACTGCAGATTTTTTTGCTTTGTATAATCTCGGTTCAGTCTTCAAAGATGCAGTAAGCTTATTATATTTTCCAATGTCTGTATTTTTGTAGACTAGTAGCCTTCAACATCGAATACTTCGATATTGCATAATTTTTCTTAAAATTTTTATTTTCTTTCAAAAATACGATAGCATAACTTATTCATTTATTGTCATTATTTTCCGTTTTTTTCTTCATTCGTTGAATTCGGCGAACACTTTTTCGTAATGTTTCCTGGATTTCGCTGGCAATAAATAATTTATAATAAACAACTACAGGAACCAGTAGGTATAACAAAACCTATCACGTTTCATTGAGTACTAAGAAATATCAAGTCGTGCGGATATTTTTTTATTAAATTCGAATAATTCCACTCACTCACAAATATGTTTGTGATGTGATTATGGACAAAGCATTGTATTGCATTCGTGTTTTTATTGCCTTTTATCCACTTTGCGTGGATAAAATGCTACTTAAAACACATACAATAAATAATTATTATATTTACAACTGTTTAATAAATGATAAGGTACTGTAAAATAGAAATAATGGAGGCAAAGATCTATTAGCAACACTGAATATTTCGTTATGTTATTAAACAGCAAATTTAATATTTTTTATACATACCAATATAGTAAACAATTATGACAAATTTATTAAAAATATCTCAAGGGGTTTAGAAGTTATCAATTTTATTTTTTATCAACTTTGTAAACCCTATACTTATGCCCTTGGAACCCTATGCTTAAATAACAAAATTGACTTAATTTTATCCCTGGCTTTTCTGCATGAAATTAGGAAACATCCTGTACAAGGTATCCTAAAATTAATGCAACGTAAAGCAAGAGTAGATTCATGATGGCAAAATAATACGATGTAGCCAAACTTACTTTAATCTAAAAGTTGATGAATAAAAAGATACAGGGTGTCAACGTTAAAATTTTATTTTCGGTATTTGTAAATATTTTTCCAAAACATTCAAATATTTAACATAGCATAATTAACAAAGATTTTACAGGATGACTGGCAAACGAATGCGTCACACTGTATATTACTTTTTTTTATTGATTTTTCCTTTTCTCTCATCAGTGATTTTCATATTGCAAAAATACGCGTATGTATGAATGTGAAACAAAGTTTTCCTAATAGTTTCCACATAGATATTGGTTTTGTTAGAAACAGGACAGATATCTTAAAAATATACAAAACTGATACATTTCAGATGCGCTGCTCACTCACTTAATCGAGTAGCTGAGAAAATAAGGGAAAGTTTCCCTTTAGTAAATACTTTTATAATAAACTGTCAAAAAAGTTTTCATTAAGACACCTATAAGAAGTGGAATTTTTAGGGAGGAATTTACCAGGCATATCTCTGCCTCCTGAACTAGTTATAGCTAGATGAGTACTTGGTTAAAACGGTAACGTATAAAATTCCGATGGTATAAAATATGTTATTTGTAAATTTAATCCTAATGACATCAGCACCATACACACACTGCAGAAATTACTGAAGGACTAAAATATCAGAAATGGCATACGTTACATTAATAGATACTATAGTTTCTTAGTGCAATAAGAAAATTGGAATCACATGAACTATCCTTAAATGAACAATTTAACATAATGTTATACAAAAAATATACAGGGTTAACTATGACTGAGTACAAAAAATTTAACCACGTGCTTAGGGAGGCCTAAAAGGCAATAAAAAAAATTATTCCAGAATTTTAGCTCGATATTTAAAAAATGGGGCAAAACCCCTTTTTCCTACGCAAAGTCGGCGCCTATGATAAGAATCGACTGAGATGGCTTAGATTCATAGATAAAGCTTACATCTGTCAACAATGTCAACTACCATGCGGTCGTCTTTTTGTAGCGTTTCTTAATATAGAAAGGACAAAAATTAACATTCTTATTAGTAATAATACCTGATATATAGGTAACAGTTAATCCAGTTAGCTCCAGTATTTTGCATTCGTTTTTCATTATTTCGTTATAAACTGATAAAACTACATATCCGCGGATATGTAGTTTTATTACACTCACTACCGATAAAAGACACTTCCCGTAGGTACAATTCGATAAAATGCTATTTATCGAATGAAAGGAATAGATAACCAAACCGGCGAACTATTTTGTGGGAAAGTATCTGCACCCAACACAAATCTCTTTATTTAATAACTATAAAACGTTTAAAAATTAAAAAAGGCACTAAAAACTGAAGAAGAACACAAAATTACAACGTAAACACAGGAATTGAATTATGACATGACTCTGTCATGACAGCGATACCGACTGAGCGACTGTTGCATGCTTGTAGAGTAGGCAACCAACTTGCTTGTTGGTTGCCTACTCTACATTGGCGGTGTTAAATAATGATTTAAAATAATATCGAAAACTTTTTTTTTGCTTTATAAATAAGTTTGGAATTTTTTTGAAGGGTGATTCCGTTAATTCTTATTTTTCCCTAACCCCTCTTAAAATATTTGTACTAAGTCATAGTTAACCCTGTATATGGTGCCAATAATATACGTCGAAGCAGTAGTACGATAAAAGAAAAAATGCACAGCGTGTTGAAATAAAATCCAGGATACACCATTTTGGAAAACATGTAAAGTTTTACATGGTACATATCAGGAGTTACCAGCAAATATACAGTATGCGTCAAAAGTATGGAATAAATTCAATAAAAACGAAACAATTATTTTTTAGGAAAAATCCTCGAACAGGTCGATTTTTAATTTAAAAAATACATATTTTAGCGTAAAATGCGATTTTCAAATGTCATTTGTTTTCGAGTAATGACGTAATCGATTTTTTTTAAATGGAACACCATTTTTTTTTCCTTGATTCTGAAAGATCGTTTAATTCTCTATCAGACAGTACTAAAATTTTGCCCTCTTACATAGGAAAGTTTTCGAGTAAATGACGATGAGAGAACGTAAATCAATTAAAATAAAGCAAAAACGTTATCAAGTTTAGTTTTTCGAATTCCATAGTTCTTTTATGGATCACGTAGGTGAAAATCTTTGCAAAGTGTCATTGTCACACCGACTTTCTAATAAGTATTGTAAGCGACATAGAAATTATTATTCAATTTAAAGTATTATGGCACATTTAACTGTTACTCAAAGAATTGAAATTTTAATTCTTATCGGATGCGGAAATATGACTAGAACTCAGCAGGAAGTTTGCGATTTATTTAATGAAAAATATCCAGATCGCCCTATCAACCAATCAACAGTCAGTAAGAAAGAGTCTAAATTTAGAGAAACTGGCAATGTTGTAAATATTCCAAAACCTGGACGTCCAAGCATTAATGAAAATCAGAAACTGAACATTTTGATAATTATTGTGGATAATCCTCATAATTCTTCACGATTGGTTGCATTAAACAATGACGCTAGTCAGAGCACAGTGCTACGTATCTTGAGGAAGGGAAAATATCATCCCTACAAAATTCAGCTTGTGCAGGAACTCAATGAAGATGATCCCGATCGCCACTTACACTTTTGCGAAATTCTAATGGATTTATGTCAAGGAAATAGAAATTTGCACCGGCAAATACTTTTTTCAGATGAGGCCACATTTTGTCTGAATTGTACAGTAAACCGTCAAACTTGCAGATATTGGAATCGGGAAAATCCTCATTGGATGGCAGAGGCACATACCCAACACCTTCAGAAATTAAATGTGTGGGCTGGAATAGTTGACGACAGAATAGTAGGGCCTTTCTTCTTTGAAGGATCCCTTACAGGACAAAGATATTTAGAGTTTCTAGAAAATGACCTTGTTCCAGCCCTTGCAGTAATATTTCATAACGATAATGACCCTAACATTGCTGACGATACCATATGGTTTCAGCAAGACGGTACACCTCCGCACTATGCGCGCCCTGTACGAGATTTTTTGGACAACTGTTTTCCTGGGAGGTGGATCGGCAGACGCGGACCGATAGAATGGCCTGCAAGATCGCCAGATCTTACACCTCTTGACTATTTTTTATGGGGATACTTGAAGTCAAAAGTGTACATTAATAAACGTAATTTAGAAGAACTTCAAAATCGCATTCGGGACGAAATACGCAGAGTTACCCCAGAAATCATTCATAATGTGCAAGAAGAATTTCTTCACAGACTTGCGCATTGTCAACAAGTTGGTGGATGGCAATTCAAACATTTAATTTAAGTATAAAATTTAATCAATTGTATTTTATTTTACATACCTCAGAATTGTTACTTTTTTATGGATAAAATTTACGTTTTCTAACATTCAATCGTCATTTACTCGAAAACTTTCCTATGTAAGAGGGTAAAATTTTAGTACTGTCTGATAGAGAATTAAACGATCTTTCAGAATCAAGGAAAAAAATATGGTGTTGCCATTTAAAAAAAAATCTATGACATCATTACTCGAAAACAAATGACATTTGAAAATCGCATTTTACGCTAAAATATGTATTTTTTAAATTAAAAATCGACTTGTTTGAGGATTTTTCCCAAAAAATAATTGTTTCGTTTTTATTGAATTTATTCCATACTTTTGGCGCATACTGTATACGAATAAACAGTTCATGTCTCAACTCCGTTGTTAACATTAAACGTTGAACGGTACACAAGTTAATATTAAGTGGTAAACATGACCGTTTAAGTACGGAAAACGTATAAAAGCACGTAATAATATGTTTTAACCACTTCCAATATGCCCCGGAAACCTTGTCTCTCAAACTAAGGTTTGTCGGGTAAGTGTTGTCTTCTTAATTATTGCTTATATAGGTATTTTATCCTCGACTTAACCTTAGTATTTAGTAATAGTACATATTTGATATGTATATATATTCGTGTACTGACTACGGACCTGTTAAACTCCGTGCTCCACTATACTCGCGTCAAGAATTCAGACAATTTACGTCATTCGAACAAATGAATAATTCATTATATTTTTATCAAAATATTTAAGAAACTGCAGCTGAGTAACAAAACTATATACTACACTAAATGTTTGCATTATATATTGCACTAAATTACAAAAAAATGTTGCTTTTAACGCGACCTAATATCGAAAATTACGTTGGCAATAAAGACAATTGCCTAATGTGAACCATGACGTAATACATCTAAATTCTTGACGCAAGTATATCTCTAGTCATTACTTATTCAATTTATTACTGCCTAATGAGTGAATAATGACTGTTTCAAGTCATTCATTGAATAATATATAATTTTCTGTTTCATAGATATTGATTAAATGAACATGTGTATGCTACACAACAGATCTGTTACTTTTTATTCGGGTAGTTTCCTGTTTGGCTGAAAGAGATGATACAATTCAATAAAAGAAAGTAGGAAATAGATTTTTTGCTAAACATTGAAGCCTAAAGGACTTTTATTGTAAACATAAATCTAGTGACAAGTAAAAAATGCGTGGCATGTTATTATTCTGTCAGCCATCTCATAAGAAAATATATGTATATATAAAGTCCAAGGCATCTAGATTAGAAATGTGTCCTTTCAGCATCATTCGTCCTATCCCTTTATTCCACATAGTCATTGAGTAATCCTCCTTTTCTACTTCCAATAAGTAGTTCCATTTGAAACGGTACTTTGCCCGTTCTATATTTTCCGCATTTTATACAATATAGAACTGGGGGGGTGCTTGTACGATTATGTAAACATGTACACCTCGTTTCTGATATACAGGGTATTAAACGTAGACAAATTAATGAAATTTGTCACAGTCCTATAAGTTTTTATGTTCTTTTTAAAATCTAAAAAGAAATTAACACAGTTTGTCCAGGGGCGAATGACACAAGCTTCAAAAATAACCAAACTTTGTGTGCATATTTTTCGGTAATTTTTATTTAGCCATGCTTTGAAAGCCTGTGACTCTATATGCAACTTTGTATAGATATATAGGTATAGTTTAGTTAAATTGCAATATTTTGGGACTCTCTATGCACCTGTTCTGTGTCGATTCTTCTACGGAACATCCTATATAGGTACATGAGACTGCCAAATACTCAGCAAGTATAACATGAAATCATTTTGAACCGAAGAAAACAATGGTCTACAAAAATTTAGTATAATAGACCCGGCATTTAATAACACTCAAGAACCACTACCCTTTTTGACTTTTTGGTTTTTTACTTATAATTGATTTATGTAGGTATAATAGGTTACTTGTAACACTCAATTTACTGCACGTTTTATGTTTTCAAAAATAATTACCAATAAATAAATAAAAACTTATATTAGATACCTTGATTTGGTCTTCCAAGGCCTTGTAGATGACATTATATATTTCAGGGATAATATTCGAAATAGCCGCCATAGCTGGTCTCAAGCTTCTTTGTAACAATCTAAAGCTGCATTCATAGACTAAATGGGTGATGGTCAACTCTAATTTTACTCGAGTATGGATAGCATCTCGCATCATCGTATTGGATTTTTGTGTACTAGGAGCAATTAAGCCAAGAAGAGTTTCTGACATCTCCAGTGTCCCTCTTATACACAATTTGTATTGTTTGACGCTATTTATTTGTGGCATAATTTTAGTTTTTCTTTAGTTTGATTGGGTTTTTGGCACACACTGAAAAATGAAGATTAATTAAATAAGCCCTTGCGCCAAACGGATCAGTCAAGGATTATTTTTGAAACTAAGTTTGCCTAACCAAAAAATCTCACTTGACATACTTTTAATACATTTACTATTTTGAGAACGAAAACAGAGAGATTTTCGAAACGTCAAAAATATGGAAGTGCGCGATGGTGATGTGATATTTGTTATTTTACTTATCTGCTTTTTTCAGTGTGAGATTTTTTGGTTAGGCAAACTTAGTTTCAAAAATAACCCTTGACTGATCCGTTAGGCGCAAGGGCTTATTTAATTAATCTTTATTTTTGTCATGGCAAAAACCCAATTAAACTAAAGAAAAACAATTTGTATTCTTGAGGATCTATTGCTTCTAACTCGCTAAGATAAGACTTGACTGACCCACTGTAATCTTCTGGTCATTCATGATCTGCTCCACCATATTCTTTTAATATTGTTTTCTTCATCTACTATTGCAAGTATTTATATCTTTTTGCATTAAAATGCGCGGTTGAAACTATCTCTTAAAACAATTATATAGATAACAGAGAAACACATAAAAAATGAAAGTACCTCTACGTATTTCTGTACACTGTACATAACCGTAGATAGTTTTATCACTAGTCTATGTGTTCTACATTTGTCATTTGAACGTCTTCAGTCTTGGCTTATTAGAATGTCCTATGGATGGCCTTATGTAAATGGACCATTAGTATGAGTTATTTTAATTGACCAAATTTCATTCGACATGGAAGCATCTTAAAAATTTCAATTGAAATTTATTTTTCATTTGTGTCTAGTTTGAACTCATAAGTTATTGGCAGCAGCTATGATACGTTCACATAAATCATCAATAATGTCCACTTTGGTGCAATACACTTCACTTTTTAAATATCCCCAGAAAAAGAAGTCCAAAAGATTTAATTCAGGGGATCGAGGTGGTTATGGTACGGGCCCCCCTCTTCTAATCCATCGTACCCCTTGAACTTCATTAAGGTACTCCAGAACATTTTATCGAAAATGGGGGGAACACCATCGTGCAAGAACCACATTCAGAGTCAGACAACTAACGGCACATCTTCCAGAAGTCCAGGCAGATCATTTCGAAGCAACTCGAACCCCATTCATTCGATTTGGTAATGTGAATGGTCCAATCAATCGATCATCGACAATACCTGCCCAAATATTTCAAAGCCCTGTTAGAAATGATCCCATTGAATCGCGTATGGATTTTCAAAATCCAAAAGATGAGTGTTATGAACATTATACATTTCATTCCGTAGAAAATAGCTTCATATGTAACTAGCACGTCAGCTGTAAATATGAGATATTAAGCATTTTGTCGCAGCAACCATTCACAAAATCTAATTCGTAAAGGATAATTCCTTGGTACGGACACGCTGTACAAGGTAGGTACGGATATAATTGGACCGCAACACTGCTGATTGAGCCATTCCTTGCTGATCGATTTGCCTAGTACTTATTCGAGGATTCTCTTCGATAATCCCTAAAATATGCACGATTCGATTGCAAATTTCCTGTGTCACGCCCGCGTTGTACTATAACAGTAAAATTAGTTGCATTTGGCACATGTCTACCGGGAAATTATTCTACGTAGACGACAAGCTGTTAAAGCATTTTGTTTTACTTCATCATAAATTAAAAGAATCCCAGGAACGACTTATGTTGGTAGGCCCTAACCACTATACAGTACAGGAATGAGGAAAACCTGAAAAACCTCATTAATTAAGGGGGTAGTCAAATGTTGACCGGTATCAATCTCTTACAATGATCCAAGCTAACATTCTTCCGCCCTACCATATCCGCAGAGAGGGTGCAAATCCTCTCCACGAATATAGCTGATATACGGTCTACCGGCTGCAGGACTCGAACCCACATCGGTCTAGTCACATCGATTCAAGTACTGACCCCTTAGACCGCGCGACCATTGACTGACCCAAAAAACGGACCAAATTACCTTAATTGCTGGAAAGAGTTCATTGCCGACCTTCCTGCAAAACATCCAATTTCGTTACAGCTTCAGTATAACATAGCATCGTTGCAATTCCAATATATGGGTTTTACGATTACACTTCCTTGAGTTAGAACTTCCTAATGCTCATAAATAGGATGTATATATGATTCTTATCTTATAGAAATATATTATTCCGGCAGTAAAGTTTAGTCATCATGGAATGGCGTTACGGTAATACGGTTCTGTCTATGCAGATACAAATATATATATCAGGATTTTAAATACACATAAAACTGGGTATTATATCTTTCATAATATGAATTTATACACGATAAATAAATTTTATTTGCTCATGTCGTTTCGTATGGATATCTACGCGTATTAAAAAATATATATTTCCGTAATGGTTTTATTTGGGATATTCGTCTCTAATATGGACGTTAATTAATATCAGTTATTAATACAGTGACAATGGTATTCGTAAATGGAAGATATTTTGAAAGAAGTAAAACTAAGCTACATGTTTCGATTTATACAGTATGCGCCAAAAGTATGGAATAAATTCAATAAAAACGAAACAATTATTTTTTGGGAAAAATCCTCAAACAGGTCGATTTTTAATTTAAAAAATACATATTTTAGCGTAAAATGCGATTTTCAAATGTCATTTGTTTTCGAGTAATGACGTCATCGATTTTCTTTTAAATGGCAACATCATATTTTTTTCCTTGATTCTGAAAGATCGTTTAATTCTCTATCAGACAGTACTAAAATTTTGCCCTCTTACATAGGAAAGTTTTCGAGTAAATGACGATTGAATGTTAGAAAACGTAAATCAATTAAAATAAAGCAAAAACGTTATCAAGTTTAGTTTTTCGAATTCCATAGTTCTTTTATGGATCACGTAGGTGAAAATCTTTGCAAAGTGTCATTGACACACCGACTTTCCAATAAGTATTGTAAGCGACATAGAAATTATTATCCAATTTAAAGTATTATGGCACATTTAACTGTTACTCAAAGAATTGAAATTTTAATTCTTATCGGATGCGAGAATATGACTAGAACTCAGCAGGAAGTTTGCGATTTATTTAATGAAAAATATCCAGATCGCCCTATCAGCCAATCAACAGTTAGTAAGGTAGAGTCTAAATTTAGAGAAACTGGCAATGTTGTAAATATTCCAAAACCTGGACGTCCAAGCATTAATGAAAATCAGAAACAGAACATTTTGATAAGTATGGTGGATAATCCTCATAATTCTTCATGATTGGTTGCATTAAACAATGACACTAGTCAGAGCACAGTGCTACGTATCTTGAGGAAGGAAAAATATCATCCCTACAAAATTCAACTTGTGCAGGAACTCAATGAAGATGATCCCGATCGCCGCTTAACACTTTTCCGAAATTCTAATGGATTTATGTCAAGGAAATAGAAATTTACACCGGCAAATGCTTTTTTCAGATGAGGCCACATTTTATCTGAATGGTACAGTAAACCGTCAAACTTGCAGATATTGGTGTCGGGAAAATCTTCATTGGATGGCAGAGGCACATACCCAACACCCTCAGAAATTAAATGTGTGGGCTGGAATAGTTGACGACAGAATAGTAGGGGTTTTCTTCTTCGAAGGAACCCTTGCAGGACAAAGATATTTAGAGTTTCTAGAAAATGACCTTGTTCCAGCCCTTGCATTAATTTTTCCTAACGATAATGACCCTGACATTCCTGACGATACCATATGGTTTCAGCAAGACGGTGCACCTCTGCACTATGCGCGCCCTGTACGAGATTTTTTGGACTGTTTTCCTGGAAGGTGGATCTGCAGACGCGGACCGATAGAATGGCCTGCATCATCGCCAGATCTTACACCTCTTGACTATTTTTTATGGGGATACTTGAAGTCAAAAGTGTACATTAATAAACCACGTAATTTAGAACTTCAAAATCGCATTCGGGACGAAATACGCAGAGTTACTTCAGAAATCATTCATAATGTGCAAGAAGAATTTCTTCACAGACTTGCGTATTGTCAAGAAGTTGGTGGATGGCAATTCGAACATTTAATTTGAGTATAAAATTTAATCAAATGTATTTTATTTTACATACCTCAGAATTGTTACTTTTTTATGGATAAAATTTACGTTTTCTAACATTCAATCGGCATTTACTCGAAAACTTTCCTATGTAAGAGGGCAACATTTTAGTACTGTCTGATAGAGAATTAAACGATATTTCAGAATCAAGGAAAAAAATATGGTGTTGCCATTTAAAAAAAAATCGATGACGTCATTACTGGAAAACAAATCACATTTGAAAATCGCATTTTACGCTAAAATAAGTATTTTTTAAATTAAAAATCGACCTGTTCGAGGATTTTTCCCAAAAAATAATTGTTTCGTTTTTATTGAATTTATTCCATACTTTTGGCGCATACTGTATATAGGCTCAATCTGGAGCAGGAACAGAACATTTTATATTTAATCTTTCATAATAATTTATATAAAGTAAGATACATTACAAAATATTTCGAATTTCATAATATTTTCAATGTTGTTCTTCTTTCCTAAGCTCACTAAGGTGGCGGCATAAACTATTTGAGTTATTAATATACCCACTTTCGTTGTTTTTTTTTTCTAATCACGGAATAAATGGATGTTAAACTGGCATGCATTTATTTACAACGGAAGAGTATGCAGATATAATTGTATATGGATATTCCAATGGAAACAACAGACAAGCATCTTGAGGATACCGACAAAGATAGCCAAAATAGACATCAACCTGCAGACACAGGTGCATCATTTCGTAGACTTCGAGGAGGTAACCCCGCTCCAAAAAAGGTCGTTTGTCGTGCTGAAGTGAATGCACAAAATTAAAAAGGTATAATATATGCTGTCATTGACAACGCATGACATAGCACAGCATTGCTTCGAATATAGTGTGAATGTGTACTTCTAACACAGCAGAGAACACACATTTTTTTTATCAGATTGATAACTTGTAAACATTGTGACTTGAATTATTTATGACATCACTAACGGCTGCCGAATGATGTGCAACTTGTAAACATTTGTTCGACGATATCAAAAGTAATAGAAATGGTGACTATGTAGAAAAATAACTTACTATTTCGAATCATTTATACATTTTTCATTTTCATTTATTTTTTGTCAACCCTTACCTTTGAAATGTGCTTTATATTGCGCAAGGATCAGTTCTAGACCCTCTTTTGTCTATTATACAGGGTTAACTATGACTTATGCATGAAATATTTTAGGAGGAGATAGGGAAAAATAAGAATTAACGGAATAACCCTTCAAAAAAATTCCAAACTTATTTATAAAGCCAAAAAAAATTTTTTCCATATTATTTTAAATCCTTATTTAACGCCGCCAATGTTAACTTGCTTGTTGGTTGCATACTCTGCAAGCATGCAACAGTCGCTCATCAGTCAGTATCGCTGTCATGTCATAATTGAATTCCTGTGTTTACGTCGTAATTTTGTGTTCTTCTTCAGTTTTTAGTGCCTTATTTTAATTTTTAAACGTGTTATAGTTATTAAATAAAGACATATGTGTTGGGTGCAGATACTTTCCCACAATATAGTTCGCCAGTTTGGTTTTCTAGGTTATGGGACAAGACTGTCGCGTACCGCGGTTACATTAAAACGTCTATTATCTATTCCTCTCATTCGATTTTGTTATAATAAATAGGCATTTTATCAAATTGTACCTACGGGAAGTGTCTTTTATCGGTAGTGAGTGGCTGTAATGAGCGAATATGTAGTTCTACCAGTTTATAACGAAATAATGGAAAAGAATGCAAAATACTGGAGCTAAGAGGATTAACTGTTACCTATCTATCAGGTATTATTACTAATAAGAATGTTAATTTTCGTTTCTATATTTAGAAATGCTGCAAAAAAACGACGATGGTAGTAGATATTGTTGACAGCTGTAAATTTTATATATGGATCTAAGTCATCTCAGTCGGTTCTTATCATAGGCGCCGACTTTCCGTAGGAAAAAAGGGTTTTGCCCCATTTTTTAAATATCGAGCTAAAATTCTGGAATAATTTTTTTATTGTCTTTTAGGCTTGCCTGAGCACGTGGTTAAATTTTTTGTACTTAGTCATAATTAACCCTGTATTTATCATTATGCATCATTATGTACTCACTAATATTCAAGCAAATGTTTTGTTGTATGGTTATGACGTGAAGTTATTTGCAATTATCGATTGTATTTCTGACTGTCATTTTTTGCAGCAACAGCTTTCAAAAATTAATCTCTGGTGTCAAAACAATAAATTGCCGCTAAATTTATCGAAATGTAATGTCATGAGCTTTACAAGGAAAATCTCCCGTATTCAATACCATTATAATGTTGATAATATTGTTCTAAATAGATTCATTCAGTTTAAAGACTTGGGTGTTATATTTGACTCACGATTAACCTTTGTACCGCATATTAATCATATAACATCTGCTGCTTATAAAAATTTAGGTTTCATTATAAGAAATGCTCAACACTTTTCTGATATATCTACGCTGACTTTACTTTATAATATAATGTTAGACCTAAATTGGAGTATGCAGCAGTTGTTTGGGACCCTCAATATGATATCCATATTACCAGTTTGAAAAATGTTTAGAGGAAATTTGTTAAATATTTTAGTTTTAGAGTAAATGGTGTTTATCCACCTCGTCGCATTACACAATCTGATCTATTAGCTAGGTTTAACCTTAAGGACTTAGCCTCTCGCGTGTTTATTTTTCTATTCTTTTTTTGTATAAACTTTTATCTAGCATAGTAGATTGCCCGGACATTTTGAGTAATATTTACTTTAACATTCCTCATGTTCAGACTCGCACCTATTCATTGTTCTATTTGCCTATTTCTAGAACAAATGTTCTTAAAAATTCATCTATTCATGGTATGTGTACTAATTATATGAAATATCACTCTCAGCTTGATATTTTTAATTGTTGTGTTAATGCTATATGACGATGTATTTGGAGATGAATCTTATGTTTATCGCACACTGATACAGTTTGTATTATTTATAGTTGATTTTTTTTCAATTTCACTTTTTACTGTATTTTTGTACTTTTTATTTTTTATATATGTATATTTTTTCTCTTTTGCCGTAATTCCTGCCCTATAATTAGATATTTTTTTGTCTGGGCAGTTGTAATCCTAAATAAATAAATATTTTAAGACACAATGTATCTTTTACACCCATGTGTTCATTTATACACATGGGTACAAAGGATCATCCAAGTGTAGCGTTTCATTTTTCTTTAAAAACATTTCTCCGTTATTTATATGCCGTATATTTCTCTCCCGCCATTTTTTCCTTCTAAACTCCGCTTTGTCACTGCTAAACCCGATAATAAGGAAACAAGTTGCACGCCTCGTGTCGTACGTCTCTATTCCGGGCACGCCGTCGTAAAATAAAACGCAGGACGTCTTGTCGCGAATTGAGCATTAATATCTGACCGGAGCAGATTTAAGATAATGGATATCTCCCAGCGGGCCGCCTCCAGTGCACAAAAGTTATGCATTTGCAACGGTATCTGTCTCCATTTGGGGAAATAAATCCAGAGGATGCACTTATTGTTCAAGTTGGCCGTTCATCCCCCGGGTGGAATAAGGCACGTCCGAATTAGTTGTATCGGCCGATGTACAGGGTATTCCAAGGTTCTCTCTCCAGAGGGCACGGAGAAATATTTTTAATAAATGAAAAAAAATGACAATATCTTTTAGGCATAAACCTAAGCTTTGGTTGTGTCTAATTTGGCAAGTTATACAGGGTGTAAAATATTTAAGGAGGTAATAGTATGAAGCAAAATAAGCAGAATTTTTTCTGTTTTTTAACCCCTTTTTTATTTTGCAAAAACGTTGTGTATGTTCTTATAATAGTTGGTTGATGTTTACTGAAATAACAGTACGTATTAGACAGTTGTTCTCAGTGCACAAGTTTTCTTTCGCTATGGCTGGTTACTCTAACGCAGAATTAACAGACATGCATTTCATGTATGGTTGTGCTAATGGGAACGCCACCGAAGCGCGACGGTTTTATATTGACGCTTATCCAAATCGCCAGATTCCTTCACAACGCATGTTTGGAATAATTCACCAAAGATTGCGTGGTACCGGTTCCTTCAGCAAACAGTGCCATTTATCCGGAAGGCCAAGGTCGGTGTCCACTCCTAGAGCAGAAGAAGAAATTCTAGCACTGGTAGAGCAGAATCTAGGTACGAGTATGCGGAGAATATCAGCCGAGGTAGGAATTAGTGGTCCTCTTGTTTGGAGAATCCCTCATGAGCAACTGCTTTATCCATACCATGTGCAACGAGTACAGGCCTTAAATCCAATAAATGACCATCAAGCACGTTTGGTTTTTTGCCGCTGGTTTCTACGTCATGATGCTGAAGACCCTCGTTTTCTTGCAAATATTCTTTGTACTGATGAGGCCGGGTTCACAAGAAATGGAGTGTTTAATTTTCACAATACGCATATTTGGGCCGACGAAAATCCTCATGCTCTAATAGAATCTGGATATCAGGCACGTTTTTCATTAAACATTTGGATGGGTATTGTAGATGACAGGTTTCTAGGTCCTGTTGTTTTACCAAACCGATTAACAGGCGCTGCTTACCACAACTTTCTACAGAACACACTGTATAAGTTTTTGGAAGACATTCCTTTGAATCAGAGGCAACAAATGTGGTTCCAGCATGATGGTGCTCCAGCTCATTTTTCCATGGTCTTTAGAGAGCATTTATACCAAACTTTTTCACATAGATGGATAGGAAGGGCCGGACCTGTTTTATGGCCTCCAAGATCGCCTGATCTGAACCCTCTAGATTTATTTGTTTGGGGGTATTTGAAGACATTAGTGTATGGTACTCCTGTAAATAGCCTGGAAGAGCTGTAGCTACGGATTAATCAAAAGTGTCAATAAATCCAAATCAAGGAGGGTGTCTTCTAAAGAGTTCAAATATCGTTGAGACGAAGATGTCGTGCCTGCTTGAAAATGGACGGAGGGCACTTTGAACATCTTGTGTAACTTTGTTTTTTGTTTGTTAAAAGCTTCCTTTGTCGGTTTATTCCTAATAAAATAAAATGTTTGAAAAACGAATAGTGGTTCAGTGAATAACAGTGAAATCTTGAGTCATATTTTGTAGCAGCATCGAAAACACTTGGCGTACCTAACTATTACACAATAAACTGTCTGTTTGAGATTCTTTTTTATATGTTTTAAATTGTCAATAATATGGTAATAGCAACATATATGCACACAGAAATTATTAAATACGACTGAAAATTCAAATGCAACTAACACTGAGTTGGATTTTTAAAATCAAATTAAATACCATCGACGTCATCCTGTCTTAAAAATACTACAATGCTATTGGACGAAAGTTTGTAGGCAACCTTATCTAATAAGGGATCTTGAGTTTTGTATTTAATATTTGAAATATCTAATCTTTCATTAAAAAATTACAATGTTTACTCATAATAAAAAAGTGAATATTCTACTTGTATTTGGAGAAGCAAGCAGAAACTCCTATTTTGCAAGAAGACTCTGCGCTGGCCGATATCTAAAAAGGGTAATGCCATATCATAAATGCTTTTTCTTCAAGAAAGTATAAAAACATAAAAGGGAGTGTAGCAAATGATGAGAATATTACCAATATTATTGGCTATTTTGAGGAAAATCTGCAAAGTTCAATTCGACAGGCTTCGACTGCTCTTCATATTTCTAAATCGACAATTCAGAGGGTATTAAAAAGTGTTTCATGGTTACAAAATATACAAATATTAACAAATGATAACTTTCATCGAAGCTTAAATATTACTCAAATGATGGTAACTACTGATTATGAAAACAACTTCTATAGTCATATCCTTCGGACCGCCGGAAATAAATTCTTAAGTAATGGTATACCAAATCGCTGAAATATCCATTTCTGAGCTGATGAGAATCCATATAGCTCAATTTAAAAAAAAATCAAGGGTATTTTGGAATAAATATGTAGTGCGGCAAATATGTAGTTGTTCTTATTGTTTTGAACAAATTCTCACAGGTCAAAGGTTTCTACAGTTTTTAGACAGAAAACTTGCAGATGTGTTGGAGAATATTTAATTATAAATTAAATAATTTATAGATACAATTAGATGGTGCATAGTTCTGTGAGAAATTATTTGAACCAGCACGTTCCAAATGGTAGAATAGGACCTAATGGTCCAATATAGTGGCCACTCAGATCACAGGTCTTAACCCCTCTGGATTATTTTCTGTAAAGGGGGGGGGGGGAGGCGCTTAGGAACATTATCTATAAACAAAAGTCAAATGATATAGACATATAGTCTAGTTGAAACAAAAGATTAGCGTGACAAGACAGGACATTGACAGGAGATGTAATATAAAAGCCACAAAACGTAACCTTTTTAAAAAATTTAATTGTTGTTTGAATAACAATGGAAGGCAAACTGAAAATTATGTATAATTATTCTTAAGGATATGTTTGTTCTTTATGTTTATTGCACTACACTAAATATTATTTAATCAATTATATATATCTATTTTGCAATAATTTATTTTTCATATATCTGAACAGAACTGTTCAGCCAGTGCAAATAGGTGAACATTTTGTAAGAATGCAATGTATTTTTCAATAAACCACAAATAAATATGTTCCTGAGAAAAAAAATTATAAATGGCGCCGCGACGCTTAGCGTCGCCCATTGTCAACCTCACGAAAAGCTTAGGTTTACGCCTAGAAGATTTGTTTTCGCCTACTAAAAATATTTCTTTGTGAATATGCCTGGGGAGGGAACTTTAAGACACCCTGTACAGGGTAGACTATGAGGAGCTTACTATATTCAGATCCCAGATATAGGCATAGGACGTAATGGATATTTCAAAGATCATATCTTATCCAATCATGTTTTCACGATCACATGCAATGCGTAATAAAGGTAGATGATGTGGGAAAATTAATAAAATAAGAAACGTTAACGGATATGTTAATACAGAAAAGTGTACCTCGAAGATCAATATTAGGAACATTGTTATGCATTAACTATACTAATGATTTACCGTTAAGAACAAATCAGTGGCGGCTGGTGAAATTTCAGGTATGTCATATCTTAATAACCAGACATGGGACCCAAACCAAATTTTAATATATATGTACTGTGGCTATATAGAGAACTTCAGTAGAAGGAGAACGATTTTGCAGTTTGCGGAAAAAAGTTATAAAAAAACGTGGGCCTCATCTAAGATTTCCAAATTGGCTTGTTTAAATTTTGAGAAATTTTTTTTTCATAAACTAGACATAATTCTACCGATAGGTTTCAGATTTTATTAAAAAATTTGAATTTTTGTTAAAGTTACAGGAGTTTGAAATTTAACATTGTATTTGTGATACATTATAAAAATTTCAAAATGTTATAAATTCTGCAAATATAGTCATTTTTGAATAAAACTTGAAACCTATCCGTAAAATTACATCTAGTTTATGGGAAAAAATGGTTCTCGAAATTTAAAGAAGCCATTTTGAAAATTTGAGGTGAGGCCCACGTTTTTTCAACTTTTTTTCGCAAACTGTAAAATCTTTCTTCTTCTACCAAAGTTCTCTATATGACCACAATACATATACCCTAAAGTTTGGTTTAGGTCCCATGTCTGGTTATTGAGATATGACATACCTGAAATCTCACCAGCCGCCACTGGAACAAATGAGCTTGTGGTAGGTACAGTACGCTGAAGATAGTACTATCATTTTTTTTTACCTAATCCTAATAAAAATTAGATTATAAACCTCTCTCATATTGATTCATTGAAGCAGAAAATTACCTAATATTGGTATGCCCTAAAAATGTCAGATAATATGTCGGAATAATTTTGCGTTGAGTTCTGACCAATTTTAGCTCTAACTTAAATTGCATAAGAATGAAATTAAGAAATTTGCTCGAAATCGGTTCATCGTATCAAAAATTACCAAGAGATAATTTTTGTGTAATTTCAATTGGTTCAATCGACAGAGCTTTCGAATTTTGAAAAAATCCTTGGAGTGTCATTTTTTTCTTAAAAAACTCTGTGAAAGTTAGCCATATCTGCGCTCACGGCTAAATTAAAAATAATTTAATACTCGCAAAATGTAGTCTCTAAATATCTATTAGGGTGTGCCAAGTTTCAACTAAGTAGCTCTTACACTCAGAAAATTTGATTTTTTTCAAACTTTAACACCCTGTATCTGTAAAACAAAGCCGTTGCGGACTCATGTTTATATGAACTTTTTGTCTTAAAATCAATCATAGATTAACCCCTTAAAGTTTGTTCCCACTTAATTAACAACCTGTATAATTTCTATTTTATAATATAAAAATTACCTTTCATATGACTCTAATGTTCAATAATACTTTTTTCCCTGATTAATTTTTTTATTTAATGTCTTATTTGTCTTAAGTTAAATTTTTCTATTAACTTATTTTAATACTTATACCACTACTATTACTTAATAATTGTTACTGTTTTTGTTAGTACTTTTTGACCTCTGCGGGACGTAGCATATTGCATCTATTGGTCACAAGTTGCTGGACGGCCACAACAGAAAGCGGAAAGCGGCTTACTATACTGTGCAAACCCCGACTTGTGTGGCCAACGATGATTGTGATAATTGGAAAAACAGAATTTCAGGAAACAACTGCTCTGGGTAATACCCCGATCAGCATTGAATTACTCCTGAAAAACCTATGCCATAGGTGAGGCAACCGAATATCACCTCTAGTTATTCTGTTGCATCTGTTATAACCGACAGAATGACATGTGCACGCGAGACGCTCTATGTATTGAATTTTTATCTGAAAGATAAAACAATGTTTAATTCAAGATCTAGCGTTGCACGTAGACTAATCCGCAAGTGGATGTTTCTTTAAAATAAAAAAATATGTATCATAGATAATGACAGGTATTACATTTGGAATTAAACATGGTGGCCCCTTTCCTTGAAATAGAAGTGTACTTCCATTTCAACATGAAACATTATACAAAAACAAATTTTAAACATCTTCTACGTCTATGCATTGTGCATACGAAATTGTTTCGCATAATCTTTCTAGATTTGCATTCTAGGAATAGTATTTCTGAAGTAAGTGTATAAGTTCTTCATTAAATTTTCTCACACGAGCACGTAACTTCGCCGAATTTCTCTGAAGACTGGCGTTAATTTAACATTTATACATATCTCATGAAAGTTTCCGCGAAATAACCAAAAGTTGAACCAGTTCCTGACGGAAGTTGCTCAGAATCTTTAACATTTATTAAATATACGCCCAGCTTCTGTCAAGAATGTATTGTGTTTCCACAGCCAAATTAATCTCTGGAAAGATTTCTTGGTATTACGTACTATTAATTTAATCTTATATGTAATACTTTCATTAACTTTTCCTTTATTGATTAGATGCTTATTAAAGAAACTTTATTATTTAAAAAAATAATTTGTTAGATAATGGATTCATAAATCCTCTATTAAATTTCTGAAAAATTTGTATACCTGTATGCATTGTGAACTTTTCTTCCTAATAATGATAAAATTAATGTGTTTATTATAATTTAATATCTACGAAACCTATCTAAATAGGTTTGTTCCTGCAGCAGTTGGAAACGGTTTGAAACGTCAAATATGTTTTTAACTTAACTGGTCCAATATTTCCTGCCATATAGAATTTCGTGGATTTTGTTCGAAATACTGGAACAGTCTAGCTGTATTAACATTGTTTTTTATTCTTCAGTCAATTATTTGATTCTTCCGAACAGAAAATGAATCTTCATTTCGTCACAAGGTCGCCTCCAATCTTGTAAAGGTTCTATGATCAGGAATGAGGCGCTCTGGATACTTTTCTCGATATAACAGTTGTTCTTGAATTTTTTTGTAACTTGCCGTAAATTAGCCACATATCAACTTTTTGTGATTGCAAAGTCATTTTGTAAGCAGAAAAGTTTCGAGCGTTGAATTATTTTCCAACGATTACATGATCACCGCTAATGTGATTTTTAGGTGGTATTCCTTTTGAGACTTTAGGACGATATTGCTTATAACTTTTTAACGAGAGTAATGCAGAAAAATTTTACAAATAAAAGTTTATTAGAACAAAGAGAGTTTTTTAACAGGAAAAAAAATTGGGTATGTTTCTGGAAAAAATATAATTGATAACGTCATTAGTCGTTTCTGTCAAATCCCAAAGATAATACTTTTGATTGAAAATGATGCTTACACCACGTGTCCCAAATTTTATTTGAATTTTTTATATCCTCACATTAGGCCATACTGTAGAGTTTGAGACACCCTGTACTGTATATTTTTCAGTCAACACTGATATAAAATGCTAATTGATAGCGTATATGTCACCTATTTTACGACATCGAAAGCTTCATAAACTCCACAAATAGACGGAGCCTAGCATGCAAAATAGAAAGCCGAATGGTTGCATGCACTCAAGCAGCTCATCATTTATTAAGTGCAAATGCGAACGGTCAAAGTTGCCTCTGGGCGGACAATTACCGCCCCAATTTCGTAAAATATATTGCTGTGGGACTCCTTAATATTTAAATAAGCCATACATTTTTATTTAACATGTATGAAACTGGTAGGTATTATTATTAAAATAAATATTCAGGGGTAAAAAATATTATACCGGATTTTAGAAGGTAAAAAATATGAAAAAAATGTTTATATGAATATATGTTTTAAAATGCTTCTTAAGATTGCCGTATTCTCGCCATAAAATGATTAAATTTATGGTAATTTTTAGGTACAGAAATCTCGAAAAATAAAACACGTAGAGCAATAGTAATATTAAAAATAAAATTATTCATGTTTTGTTTATCCACTTTCGCCATTTAAATTCTCCTCAAATAATATAACTTTATCCTAACCTCACATTTTAACAATTATTTTCACATACTTATATACAAAAGTGAACACTATAATATGCAAAACTATGTAAGTTTATATTATAACTAAAAATTTGTTGGTTAGACCGCTTTCCTGTCTTTATATATTCGTTTTACTTCGGTACCTTTGAATATTCGTAGGTGGCATGAGATAACATTGCTCTTATTTGCTAACCTCTATATTATTCGGTTCTTAAATGTCTAAAATTACTTGTATTTGTATAAAATACTATTTCAAGAATACAGCGCCCTTAAAGAACAGAAGACAAAAATTTTATGAATGATCATTTTTTAAATTTGATAATACGCCATAAATTTTTATGCTGAAGCGTTGTTTATTAAAAATAGATGTGTCTGTTTAGAAGACAGCATTAACATCAGATATGAAAATTAGTACCTTTTCAAAAATTTGCCTAGTTTATCAAAAAGAAGTCAGTTTTCGAGAAATGTTAAACATTCTTAAACTTTTTGTTAACATATAAATAAGTATTTCTCCAAAACTGGCTCGGTCAGTGGTCGCGCGGTTTAAGGCGGCAGTACTTGAATCGAGGTGACTAGATCGGAGTTAGTTCGAGCCCAGCTGTCGGTAGACCGTATATAAGCTATATTCGTGGAGAGGTTTGGCGCCCTCTCTGCGGGTATGGTAGGGTGGATGAATGTTGGCTTGGGTCAATGTGAGAGATTGATACCGGTTGATATTTGACTACCCCCCTAATTAATGAGGTTTTCCAGGTTTCCCTCATTCCTGCACTGAATAGTGGTTAGGGCCTACCAACGTAAGTCGTTCCTGGGCGCAAATGCGGCCTTCTTAATAATAATATGCCGCCCCCTCTCCCGCACAAGTCTCCGACTTCTGGGCTAATCCCTGTGATTAGAATGAGAGGTAGAGATATTATTATTATTATTTTTATTATTGACAAACAAACTTAAAATGCAAATCTATCTTATATTGTTCACTTGTGGCATGTTAAAAGGAGTGCGTAAAAAAAGTTTTTCATAGCTGATATTAAAAGTGCCATCTCTACTTATACGAGGTGATTGATTGCTGACCTCAAAATCCAGATCCAGATATTGCGTCTGTGAATGTCAAAGTAAAAATTTTATTTTTGACATTTGCAAAAAATATTTTTTTTATATCCAAATATTTGCATACATTTTGGACATGGAGGTTTTTTAAAGGCGAGGAATTCAAATTTGTTCTAATTTTGACGTCACTAGTATGCTTGTTTTAAATGGCAGAACTTTTTTGCGGCATAGTGTATCAATCTGACTATTTAAAGAAACGATTCTCCTATTCTTATTTATGTTGAAAAGGTATACCTTGTTGAAGTCGTTAGGAGTAACCGTTTTCAAAATAATCCCATTTGAAATATTTAGCGCACCGAGTAAAAACTGTTGTAATTCTTTTTCCGCTAAAAAAAACCAACAAAATGTTAGTTGACAAAGTTATTCGAAATGGTAAATAATGGAAAAGTACAAAATTTCAAGAATATCGGCTTGCTTTGATGAAGCTATTATTGAACATCTTAAAGTAACGGTTTCATCAAGTCTTACTGATCTTCTTGTAATTTTGCACGTCCCGATAGTTTATAATTCTGAATAAATTTTTCAAGTAATATTTTGCTGATTTTCAGCTGAAAAGGCACTTTACCTGATACCAAAACAGTCGACGCTCTTTACTAGTAACCTCAAAATTAGAAACAAATTTGAACTTCTCGCGCCCAAACGATCCCGACTTGTAAAATGTATTTGAATTTTTAAAGAGTTTTGAACTAAGGTGAATTTGGTTACATTGCACAACGAAAATAGCTTTTTTCAATGTTGCCATCGACTTGATATTAAAAATTTATAGCAAAGTACCCAGTTTTCAAAACACTCATATCTCACTATTTTTTTAAAAATATAATACCCTTTAAAGCAATACAGATCTCTTAAGTAATGCTACTTAAGACATAATTTCCATACAAACTTGTTTTCCTATTTTGATGCGCCATTTTTTTGCACTCCATATAGAAAGGTTGCCTCGAACTATGAACTGTCATGAACTGTTATAAAATGCAAAATGATGAAATCCTGCTAGATATCGATGTGTAAATTAGATATTGGAAAGGAAACTATGTGCGTGTAGGTCATAAACTTTACTCAAACTCTGTACTACTACTAAAAGTAAGAGTCATTAATATTTTAATTCAACAGGCATTCAGAAAGATTTTTTTTTCAATCGAAAAGTTTACTCTACAAAGAAATTGAATCAATAATATACAGGGAGTATTTTATTTCATTGCCTTATAATATAAAATATAAAATTAAAATAAATGCATTTATTGCCAGTTAAGTGATTATATACAAATTGAACCAAATACAATCATGACAGACACATGTTAAGTTTAACAGAATTGGAAACATAATTATAGGTATGCTTTATATTTATGTTTTAACTCAACAATACTGCAACAGAAAATATCGCAAACAGAAGCAATTATATTTACATTAACACACATTACATTTACTGGTGCTTTTAACAATAAATTTGCTTGAGCTCTTTTACAATAAAATATATTATTTTGTTTAGTTTCAAGTCTATAACTAATATATCAATCTGTGATAATAAAGCAGGACAGTCAATTTTACCCAGTAATAATTTACATAAAAATAAAACAGATGCTAGTTTTCTCCTTCTCCGAGTACATAAGTTTAAAACTACTCAATAGATCACTACGAGCCCTAACAACTAAATGTTCGGACGACAGTTTATTTTTTCCAAATATATTCAGTTTCCATTTTGAATTCAATTAGAATTTTTTCTGCTGAAACTATACCAATTATTGTCATAAAACAAAAGTTATAATCTTTTCAGAACAATGTTTACTCCAAACATAAATTATTTCTTTAAATATCTAACAACAAACTACAAAATAAAGTGACAAGTAAATGTTCGGACAATCTTAATTAAAGAACGTTCTTAGGGAAATTAATAGGATGTAACGTCCCCTTTGGCATCTATTACCGCCTTGATCCTCTTTGGCATAGTATCCACCAAAGATTTACAATATTGTGGGGTAAATGCATTCCAAATTTCTTGGATTTTGGCCTTAAGTGCTGGAATTGATCGCTGGGGGCTATTTCTTAAGGATCTTTTCATGTGACGCCATAGTGTTTTCCGAAAATCGGCAACACAAACATCAAATTTGGATTCATCACTAAAAATAATTTTAGCCCAGTCTTCTTTGGTCCATTGTACTTTAGATTTTGCCCAAATAAGACGTTTTCTCTTTTGTATGTCAGTGAGCAGTGGCTTTTCTTTGGCCTAAAAATGTGAATTGCTTTAAAGTGCGCTTAGCTAATTATTACAATTTTTTGTATTTCAATCACAAATAATATTTACTTTATAAAATCCATATCCAGCTTTGTGTATCCACTGTCTGCAACATTCCCTTGAAACATTTAAATCTGCTTCTTCATTCCATCGTGTTTGAATATCCCGTACCGTACCCCTTCTTTGTTGCTTGCAAATTTTAACAAGAACCCTTTTTTTCCTTTCTGTTAACAATCCTTGGTCGCCCAGAACTTTTGCCGCGGACATCAAAGGATCCCGTTTCCCCATACGCTTTTATTACCTCTCCCACGGTCGATTTGGCAATATTGAGGTCTTTTGCTATTTTTCCCATAGTTTTTCCGTTGGCATATTGTCTTATTATGATTTCACGCACTTTTTTATCAGTAGCAACTCCGCGAGCCATTTTGTTCGCGAATGCACTATTGCTAATGTCATAAAAATATATTAATTTTGCCATGATGACAGATGGCATTTTTTTTTCAGAGCTTGCTTGTATTTCATTGATGAAAAGAATCTTTGTCCGAACATTAAGTTGTCAGCAAATTTCGTTAAATAAACATTTAAACTATTTGCCAAAGCCAGCAAATCGATAATTATTAAAATAATGAATGATTTATTGGTCAAAACACTTGATTTAATAATTAAGTTTATGTAGATTTTTTAAATTCCAGATGTAGTACTCAAAAACAATATTTAATTATAAATATAATAGTCCGTCCGAACATTTAGTTGTTAGGGCTCGTATAATCACACCCTCTTTGGGTATACACCCCACTAGTTCTAAAACTTAAATATTTTTAAAAGTGTTTTGGATTCTTTCAATAGCAGAAGAATACTGCAGATATATAGGATCTCATATTAAAGAGGCACACTCTAATTAGTTCTATAACAAAAGCTTGTGTATTATACGTCAACTTTATAATATTACTTATATGTTGATTAAATGTCAATTAATGGTCAAAGTAAACTCCTAAGTCTCTTATATCTGTACCACTAAATATACTGAATTCTATAGAATGGAAATTTAATTCTGTTATTCGTTGGCTTGTTAATATAAAAACGCAGAGGTCGTGAACCGAGTCGTGTCTAGATAGCATGGAAGTATCTGACTTTTAATTAACTGTATGATTTTATTTAATAAAAGGCTTGTGTGTGTACAACACTTGTTTACATTCAGCTGGGCGTTGTTGTGTGACAGCAGGCGTTTATTTTCTCTAGACAAAAGGTTGGAACAGTCGCCTAATCAATCTGCGTTTAGCATTACACATTGTATGCATTAAGATATAATCAGAATGAATATTAACAATAGTATAGCTAATAGAAAACCTGAAAATCAATGAATACGAATATCTGTGCACTCAACATGCAAATAAAGAAATAGTAGTTCTTATAATAGCGAAGCTTGCATAACCAATGTCTAAACGTCCTAACTGATATTTTAGCATTAAGGGCGCCGTATCTTTGAAAAAGTGTTTTCTGCAGACAATTTTTGTTTATTATTTTTTTTTTAACATTTAATAACTGAACTGTACAGAGAATTTGCTTATTAAGGTTAGTAAAGCTTACCGTTAACTGTAGGAACATCTGCATTAAATAGGCGCCAAGTAGGTTACCTTTTTACCACAAGAAAATATGTTTTACTGGAAGAAACTCACTTGTAGTGCATAGAAAACTGGCTAGATTTTTTTTGATACCCCATGCGAGTATATTCATTATCCTCAATTTGGTACTACAACCTACAGCCAGAAGGTCACTTACAGGTTGAGAAAACAAAACAGTTAAATTTGATTAAGTTAGAAATAGATAACAAACCAAACAAAAAAAACGGGGCTGAAAGTTCATGTTAAATTAAGACATTCGTTAAAGTTAGTTAAGCTATACAATGTTAAGAAAACACTCGTCTAATATCATTTTCAGTACAAGCAAATATATCAATGCTATTCTACAATTTATTATAGTTGGTGCACATAATAAAAATTGGAAATTTTTTTAATAAATTCATAGGCGGGATCGGAAGGTAAAATGTCATGTTAGACCTTGCTTCAATTCTGGGCACAAGAATTTTCAGATCTGACAAAATCTCGGGACAGTCATATTTGTTGTTAATAATTTTATATAAAAATAACACACATTGCTGCTTACGATGATCGACCAAACTACGTAGAGAAATCTTCTAAGAAAATCGTTCTGAGGTACACCAATGGGAAGGTAGTATAAGAGAGAAATTTCAAAAATCCTCTCAGTATATTTTCAATACACTGGTTTTAGATCTTATAACCTGGATACCAAACTAAACTACCATTTCCAAGTTTAGACTTTATAAAAGAGTTAAAAAAAAGAGAAAGCAAAACATGCTGATTGGTGAAGCCTCGCGAGTTTCTTATGACAAAACCTACATTTTTAGAAGATACCACTTTTCCGACATGCTCTGGAAATGTTAACTTATGCTCAAAGGTTACGCCCAGATCGCAAAAGTATTCAGGACGAGCAAGACTTGATCCGTCCAGTTTATAATCGAATTTAAGGGCATGATCTCTTCTATGATAAGAAACAATATGGCATTTATCTATATTCAGCGAAAGTTTGTTATTAAGACACCATCCATGGACTTTATTTGAGCTGCTCTGAACTTTTAAACAATCAGTTGCAGATTTTATTTTCCAATAAAGTTTCATTTCATCTGTAAACAGCAAAAAATGTACATCCAAATCAGCAATAATATCATTCATAAATAATATAAATAAGAGGGGACCTAGTATGGAGCATTGAGGAACCCCAGAATTGCAGAAATTTGAGACTTTCATCCTAGGATGATTAATGACTATAGCAATATGTACTAGCAAATATTTCTTTTTATTTCAAATAAGTGACTTTATAGCCACTATTAAATGTTTTTCTTACCATTACTATGTCCACTTAGATTGGTTCAATTATGAACTCTGTTTAAACAAGTAAAATTTAAGATAAGTACAATCTATTATAATAATAATGGCATTCTTTAAATTGAATTTGGTGGCATAAAATCGACCAACACTCGTTTTTCACTTTTAACTGCTTTAATATGACAAAAATTTTAAGTTGATAACTATTGAACACTATAGGCAATAGCACTACACACACTCTATCATGCATTATGTATTTTTTATATAACATTATTTTTCTTCACATATGTATACATATCACAAGGCCTTGCTGGTTATTATTATCTATATTAGGTACTAATACCTGTATGTTAATGTATGAAAATTGGACAGTCCTTCCTTCCTGTTGTAATGTTGGGTACAAAATGGCAGTACTTTGTGCGTTTGCATAGATTAGCCATGATTAGTACGCGCTAGCAAAATATCTAGCTGTTATACAATTCTCAGTTTCAAACCTTATAGCCATAGCGTAAATTATTTTTAACAGTTACCTATTGCAATAATGTAGAGATGCATTTTCGTGTTCTGTTAAAGATGTAAGACGTTGTGTTTTAAATTAATTTACTGTCTAATTAATTAGTAATTCTGCGTGTTTTAAATTATGCAACTACATACGGTCTGTTATTGCTTTGTTGTGACATAGTCTTGTACTGTAGGTTGGTTTGTTTGTTTATTTAGTTATTTAAGTACATATATTATTATATTTCCTCCTGCTCTATAATTGAATTAATATATCTGGGCAGTGTATCCTTTAAAATAAAATAAATGAAAATAAATTATTCTAGTTACCTTTAGTAGAAGAAGTCAAAGAAAAAATGTCAATAAAATAAATTTTATTATGCTTGGTACGTGATATTGCAATACTAATAAGAAATATTTCAACGATAATGCAGATTATTAGCAAAACTATTTTATTGATCGATGTATACAATCGAAAACAGCACATAAGTTTCGCAAACACAATACACAATAACACATGGCATAACACAGAGAGTAATGGTGGAGATGAGGCATTTTTAAGTTCGGCCCCAGTTACACCCTAATACTACAGCCCTAATTTAGTACAAATAAGAACTCACGGACGAATTCTAGCAAACTGCATTCACTTACTCAAGCAAGCGACTCACTTGGGACAGATAGACAGTCCAAAAAAAAAATCCAACTGAGCTATCAATGCTTATAGCCATAAGACTTTTTTTGTTGTAATAGTAAACACGTTTTAGCAAAATGTATTTACTTATAGCGGCAGTGAAAATATCCTAGCAAAGCTCCTCACTTGCTAGATTTATTTCAGTGTAGAGATTGTAACAAAAAAGCAGATTGTCCCATTAACTGCGTTATGTCCATTTTTCGGCCACAAAATATGATGATTTGACACTATACTCGTACATATAAAAATGCATACATACTAGGTATTTCAAAGATACCGACGATATAAGAATAAATAGCAACAAAAAAACTGGTTAACGAACGAAATTTTAGGTACCGGAATCTATGAAAATATAATATACAGAGTGTCACGTAAAGTATGTTAGAAACATTATGTGATGATAATACATAAAAAATATAACTAAAATGTCTAATAAATATAATCTCTTAAACGCACATTTTGCAATTAGAGACCTTAAAAGGTCTTCAAAAGTAGTTTCCATGACTTAAAACTTGGAAAAATTAATAAAATTAAAGAGATCGGAAGGGTATTTTTTATCACCTATTTTCAGCTAAAATAAAAATCTGCAAAGGTACAGCAAATATTTGGCTATTTAATTGAGAAATTTGTGGTTTGCATTTAAAATATTTAATTCTAGTAAATTTATACCCGAGCTTCAAAATAGTAGAAAATGACTAATTTACAGCATTTAGATGAGGTAAGGGTTGCGGGGACAAAATTCCATAGGCGTACCACTTGTGATTGTAGATAAAACGTTGTAGTACATTCGTATTCTAGTCGTATTTTATCCACTTAAGAAAATTAAACATTATTGGGTACAAAAAGGCTGTTTCAGACACTAAGACAATAAATAACTATTACTTTTATCTATAGATATGTGGAAATAATTACTAAAATGTGACGTAGCCACTTCTACATGTTTTATTTTTCCAGATTTGGAATTCTAAATTTAACCACTTCACTGCGAGAAATAGTAGTTCTATTTGACTTCAAATGATTTATTGAATTTTGTTTAAACCAAAACATTGATTCGAATAAAAGATGCTACGCAAAATCTTTAGGTATTACAGAATCATGAAATATGAACACTAATTTGTTTTACATTAATTTAAAAATATAACCAAACTTCCTGAATTTATCTTTTACAGTACACCATATTACTTAAATATGTGTTTTACTTACACTAGGAAACTGTAAAGAAACGGTATAGAAACCCACTGAATAGAATTATGTAAAGAGGCGATATAAAACTGAAAACAATTAATTTCCTTTCTTGTAATTCGGTTTGGTTGGTAGATTTTTGTCTTTAAGCCAGGGGTATTATCCAAGCCGAATGTTTGTTCAAGCTCTGTATAGTAAATAAGGTTTTTGCGAAATAGAAAGGAATATAACGGCACTGGCAATGTAAATAGCTTTTACGTCAATTTAAATATTCAAGCAACTTTATAGGCAACCATCAAATGGAAGCGACCAGGGCATACAAATTTGTTTTCATTCAATGAATATATCATTCAGGTTGTGTTCAGCTTTCGAAGTTTTTGCATGGTGGTTTGCTTTGATATTTTAAATATTCAATGAATGTATAAAAATCTTTCTAGAGTTTTAGCCTAACACAGTATTTATGTTATATTTCAGAGTATTTCCTTTCTTATTGAGATATATCGAACCATGTCAATGTATTAGTGAGGTACACTCGCCCCATATAAAAGTTTCTAACCTGAATTATATTTTATGGAAATTTTAAAAGGTATAATTGCTTGCCCATATGAGTTATCACGTGTCCAATGTACCCGTTTAATAGTGTTAATATACCGAATAATAGGTAATTTCTCATTTATTTACTCGATAGATTTTCGGCCTTGCATACATTGGACATATTCTGGCACTATCAGAAATATTTAAGAAGTTTATAACTTCTAGTGACAAGCTAAAAGAATTATTTTATTAGAAAAATAGAAATTTTATATTTAAATTTGTAGAACCGTATATAATTAATAAAATAACATCTAGTGTTACTGAGTATTGAATATAATTTCATGTAAGCGAAGTACCCAACAGGATATCATTCAAGGAAAGTGTGGTTATATGTCGACATTGTGATTTCTGTAGTGTACTTTCTTTCACACAAATTTTTAACATATTATCATGTCTAAATTACACTAGCAGAAAATGCCAAGATTAAACAAGAGCACTCAAATGCATTAAGATCTCACCTGTGTATAAGGCTCATTAGGATTAACACGATAAATGTTAAATTTTTACTTTATTTAAATTTAGGAATAATATTTGATATGGTTTTAAACACATTAATGTATATATTTTACGAAACAAATGTTGGTTGTTCTTAAATACTCCTAAATCCTCTTAAAAATAAACTAATTTGAAGTTGTTCATTTTTATAGTATCTATATAAATGGTACATAAGGGTCAGATTCGGTCTGTACAATTTCAACTAGGTATGACAATTTCTTACGTGTTGCCTAATATTTGATACGGTATGCCACAAAAAGTTATTGAAAACGCTTGAAAATATAGGGTTTCGAGATAAAGCCTATGACATATTAAAAAGTTATTTGCAAGATTGAAAGCAGCGTGTTAAAATAGGTAATACACTGAGTGTAGAAGAAACTGTCACCTATGGAGAACAACAAGAAACTGTTCTGGGCCCGCTGTTGTATGTTAATGATCTTTTTAATCTTCAAACGTCTGGTGAAATTGTTAGCTTTGTGGACGACACCGTTATATTTTATAAAAAATCAAACTGGGAATCTCTTAAAACTAAGGTTGAATCGGATTTTAAAAAAGTCATAATTTTTTTTAATATAAGTTACTCACTATAAATGAAAAAAAGACTGTATTTCTGCCTTTTACTTCATTAGTTAATAACTTGCCAGCGTTTAATAAAATATATATTAATAAGTGGAGAACAGATGGAAATCTCGTCTGCAAATGAAATAAAATATTTAGGACTATTTAAAATTATATATAATAAACCCCGAAACTATCCAAGCGACAACATTTTTAGAGACACAAAATTATTTGGTATTAGACAGTGATATTGTCGAACTCTGTTAATACATTTAAAAATAGAGCTGCCTCTCCTAATATTGAGCATACTCACTCAACACGAATCATAAATGATTCATTACAATGTCCATCTGTTACTAAGTCTATAGGCCAAAAAAGTTTTTGTTATCTTTTTCGTAGGGTAATTAACAGGGTACCAGCTGAAATAAAGAAAATAAATTATTTCAAAAAATTCAACAAAATAAATTAACCAGTGAATAAATGATCAATCGCGTATGATTATTCATATGATCAACGGAAAATTTTATTAGTGCCTAATTAAAACAAAATAGAAAAAAGAATTAACAAATAAAAATAAGGAATAATGGCGTCCTATTATACTCACATTAGACCATTTTCCTTTCTTTCAATTTTCTATTTGTAGTTGTATTGATAGATACTGGCTTTATATTCATTCCTGCGCACAAGGATCAATAAGTTCTTTTGCAGGAGGGTACTGTTATTGTATCTGATCTACGCCTGGCGGGGATAACTGATCTAATGATAATCGATCAGTTATCTAGCAGGGTTAAAAATGATTAAATTACTAAAATGGCTATTAAAAAATAGGGGTTTGTGATAAAGGGTGAAAATTAAGGGTTGTATGTATTTTTCAATTTTAATAAATAAAAAAAGTTATTTTTTTCTGATAATAGTTACATGGATATCCTTAGCTACCCAAGCAAAGTTCATAATTAAGATGAAACAAGCTTTTACGTACTTATTTTTCACAAGGAATAAAAAAGTGTACAGTAGAATTCAAATTATTTTAATACTATATATAACTGGTTTCAAACCTGTCAAATAATCATGAAGGAACATGTTCATAAGTGGCGGTTAAATAAATAAACAATCGAGGCAAAAAAATTAGGAAGAAGGTTTTGCTTCTTTTTTAAATGATTGCCTAGATTATTCCTGTACAGAATCCTGTTTGCATCCTTTCAAGGATAGTGTCAATTAGTCAAACGGAAAAATTCAGAAAATTTTAAGAAATAAACATATCAGATTTATTTATACGTATGTTTATTTCAACATATATTTTTTTTTATTAATTTATTATTATTATCTTCTCTACAGATCGGATTTTTGGACAACACAGTCGGTAATACCTACATCAAATCGTAATTCGGTACATGTAGGGTTATAATTAGGTTCATATAACATTTTTTAGTTGTAATTTGGTACACGGATGCATATAAGTTGATACAGTTTTATTTCGTAGTAGATATATATTATAACCTATTTGAAGGCATTAAATTACTTTAAATTTTAAGTCAACGTATAATATTAAACGTACGAAAACACTATGAATATAAAAACAGACCACCTATTTCTTAAATTTCTCATATAAAATTTCTTTTCTTTTACCACACTTCAATGTAGGAACTACTGCACTACTACAACATTTTTTTTTTAAATATACTTGGTATGTCATTAATGTCCGTTTGCACCGACATTTTACTAAGAACTACTTAATAAAGTTGTTCTTAAAGTTAAGTTATGCTTATTTATTTATAGTATTGCACCGACGTCTTCTAAACCATACTTAGCAAAGTACGTCTTTGTATTGGCAACAACGCACAAATCTAGTAACTTTCGTTACTTTATAGGTATTTTAGTTCTTTCTGTTTTTCTTCAGTTTGTTACATGGAAGTAAGGTTAGATTTCGGTGTAATGTTATGTTTGTGGTGTTTGTTTTTGTTGTTGTCATAAAGCTTCATTCACATAAGATTAATACGGTTGCATTGGTACTGCAGAAAAGTTATTAAAAAGGGCGCCGTATTCTTGAAATAGTGTTTTCTACAAAATACAAATAATTTTAGACATTTAATAACTGAATAATCTAGAGTTTAGCAAATAATAGGAATGTTAACTCATCCCACCTGCAAATATTCAAAGATACTGAAGTAAAACGGCGAGAAATACGGGTGACTTTTGTAACGTTCAGATAAACTTAACAGTAACGCCTTTGTACTGCAGTTGTATGGCAGAAGCTAAAAGTATTTTAGCTTTTACCAATCCTTTTCTAACAATCATACAAGGACCAATCAGAAAACTGCTTTTTTGACAGTAAACAGAAGATTCACATTTTTGCAGGTTAAGTTTGTAAATTAGATTCTAATTTAGATATTTAGTTTAGAATTGATTTGTTTCTAAAAAAAAATGGATGAAGAGGACTGTTTGGTTTAGAAACAGTTACTTTTGCTGCTCTTATTCGCAGCGACGTCAATATGTATAAAAACTATACATGCAAAAAAAATGAAAAGAAGAACTCAGAGATGGTGGGTGCGACCTATTAACCGCAGATAGCACATGCAAGGTGATTTTTATAATTTATATAAAGAAATGCGAAATGAGAATGACGATTATTTTTTCATGTCACCCGAATGACAGTGGCAGTGTTTGCTGACTTGCTGAAATTAGTGGGGCCTCATTTAACCCACAGTATACTAGTATACTGTGATTTAACCAAACATTCAAATAGACCATCTATTCCTGCAGATTGTAGACTTATATTTTATCTAGGGTAGGCTTTTAATTACTATTCGGCAAATGATAAAAACCAACAATTTCCGTAGATAGGGACGTAGTTGACAAAACATAAACATAACCTCTGTGAAGGTCAAGAATCTTGAGTTTTTGCATGTCGCTAACTTACAGCGGAAAAATTCTCCAATTTCTTAAATTTACAGTAATTTTATATAAACAGAGTAAATAATATTTAACGCCATACAATTACAATACAACAGTACAACTGCAGTGCCATTGCACTAATGTTTATCTGAACGTTACTTAATATAGGTATAGTTGTTGTTGATGTTCATCAAGACTAGTTAATATCAGAGACAACCTAATAATAATAATAATTTACTTTATTTTCTCTGTAGTTAGTATTAGTGTCCAAATCATCTTCATTGAATTCATCCATTGTATGGAAATGATCAGATCTTGTATAATTTAATTTAAGAAATGCAAAATCTATAATTTTCAAAGTATCCAAATCATTAAATATAATTTAATATCCATTATAGGTACTTTTTTACTACTTTAATACTCCACTCATTACCATTGACCACTATATTTGCACTTTCCGCGTTTTTTAATTTTTTATGCTTGTTTCTCGCACATTCTAACTCTGTTTGAATTAAAGAATGTCATAAGTCACTGTCAAACAGGGGCTTAAATTTAAGTATCTGTTTTCATACTTAAGAAGATCTTACCGTATGGCGCAATAGGAAAAGCATGTCTTATTTTTAAGTAATGCTTATTAACTTCGGTGCAAACGGGCATTAGACCAGAAGGCTTCATTGGGACCACATGAAAATCATACAATACGTCCTTCTCAGACTCAGATATGGAACTCCAGCAATCTTGTGGATATGAGTTAATGGATTGTAAATTGATCCTAAGAGGATTGTTACGAACAAAAACACTTTCAAAAAATGTTGAAAATAGATTACAAACTTCTTGCGATTGTTTGGCTACCGTATCGGCTAAATACGTTCCAATTTTGCTTTTGCTAAGAAAGTAGTAGACACGCTTGGGATTTAATTGTATTTCATTTTCTATATGTGCAATATAATAATTATAATCATTTATTATATAGGGTGTTTCTAAACTATGGTGCCAAATGAATATGACAGATAGAAAATGTCATTTTGAGCAAAAAGTTTCATGTAAACATAGGTCCGAAAATGCATAATAAAAAAGTTACAGGGTGATAAAGGTACAGTTTGAGAAACAATTTTTCGCAATAACTTCTACAAAAGTTAGGCAATTTAAATGAATCTTGGTGCAGTTTCTTAGACACTAAAGTGCAACAATTTCGTGCAAAAACAATTTATTCCCATCGCCCAGGAGCGGAGAGCCGGGGTAGCACATAGGATTTTATAATGAAAAAAAATTGTCTTTTGCATTTTATTATATATCACAAAAAAGGTATTCTTGTTCAATGTCGCCAACATGAACCGTTCTCTTTAAAATTTGCAAAATTTATTGTCGTGCACCCTACAACAAGAATGCTGTAATCAAGAAGGCTATGTTTTATGTGGTAACTGGGTATGGATTTGGTTTGTAAATCTGTTATAACAAATAACATTTATTTTTAAATTACAACATAACAAAACTACTTACTACAAAAAAAAAAGTTATTTAAGCATATGTTGAAAGTGATCACCGTTAGCTCTAATACATGCTTTAACTTTTTTTAAGAAATGAAAGGGGAGCTTATTCAAAACTTCTTCATTCGTCTTTATTTCATTGAAAGTGTCGGTTATTCTTTGCCTTAAATGATCCTCGTCTTCCATTGGAATTTCACACACTTCAGAATTTGCGTATCCCCATACAAAAAATCTAAAGGAGTTAGATCTGGGCTTCTTGGTGGCCATGGCTGAGGAGCATCCCATGCACGACCAATCCATCTATTTGCAAAAATATTATTTAAATGTCGCCTTACTTGTCGAGAGTAGTGAGGAGGGGCCCCGTCTTGCATTAGCCACATATTTCTTCTGGTTTCCAAATCAAGGTCTTCCAAAACTTCAACAAAGTCGTTGTTCAAAAAATGTAAGTAATTTTCCCCATTCACATTTAGAGGAAGTTCAATTGGACCCAAAAGTTTATTGCCAATTATTCCCGCCCATAAATTGATTTTAATTTTGTATTGTGAATGTCGCACAACTGTTGCATTTGGATTTTCATCATTCCAGTGATGACTATTTCTTAAATTGAAAATGCCATTTTTCGTGAAACAACACGCGTCAGTAAACAAAATAAGTTTGGCGAACATCGCATCAACACGAACCCTTTCTGACATCCAGTTGTAAAATTATAGTCGTTTTGGCAAATCTTCAGCAAGCAATTCTTGTACTTTAGTCATATGATATGGATGCAGTTGTTGTTCCCTAGCAATCCTCCATACCAAGGAATGTGGCATATTTTCGGCGAAAGCAATTCTTCTGGTGCTTAAAGTATCATCTTCTTCAAAACGTTGGAGAACACGCTCTTCAGCCCCTGGAGTTCGGATCGTTCTGGGACGGCCAATGTCATAATGACTTTTTTTAAAAGTACCTGTTTCTCTAAGGCGCCGGTCGATGGACATAAATAATTTTCGAGAAAGTATTGGTTTGTTCATATAATCTACTTGCCATTCTTGTATTACAGCCACATTTTCCGTAAATTAAATGCATATCTGCAAGTTCTCCAAAGGTGTATTATTCTGCCATAACAACTTTTAATGAGTAACGCCAGTAACAAATTTTATGCTATCAAAACAGGAAAACTGAAAGGTTATTTTAAATTTCATGTCTACTATGATGGCGAAGTTCCATTGCTACCTCTATCTTGTCGGGTGCACCACAATAAATTTTGCAAATTTTAAAGAGAACGGCTCATGTTGGCGACATTGAAGAAGAGTACCTTTTTGTGACATATTAGTTTATTTTTCAGAAAATATTATCAATTTTCCGAAAATGCAAAGGACAATTTTTTTTCATTATAAAATCCTATGTGCTACCCCGGCTCTCCGCTCCTGGGCGATGGGAATAAATTGTTTTTGCACGAAATTGTTGCATTTTAGTGTCTAAGAAACTGCACCAAGATTCATTTAAATTGCCTAACTTTTGTAGAAGTTATTGCGAAAAATTGTTTCTCAAACTGTACCTTTATCACCCTGTAACTTTTTTATTATGCATTTTCGGACCTATGTTTACATAAAACTTTTTGCTCAAAATGACATTTTCTATCTAGCAACCATGACACCATAGTTTAGAAACACCCTGTATAATATTGTAATTGTTTAAATTGCTTCCACTTCATCGTTGTTCATTTTTTCATCACTTCATTCCATCTAAAGCGAACCTCTGCAAGTAAGAATAAAGAATGTGACGCCATTTCCCCGCTATCCTGAAGCTGTCTGTTACAGCAGGCGACTGCATTTATAAGTTAACATATAATTAAAAGAATTTTCTTCTCCTAAATGCTTACCTTATTTTCACAATGGAGCAAAAGAACATTAGAAGCTTAATCTACAATTACATTTTTACTAAAAAAATCGCTACAATAAGTTTTATAATATCTCCTACTTTAACTTGAAAAAGTTCACATTTTCAAGTTGTTCCTAATGATCCTATTCCATGACAAAGGTAATTAAGAAAATCGTATCGAATTGCTTGCCCACGTCGTGTTTCCTCCTTTCGAATGTATTTAATGTAATTGCAAGCAAACATTTTAAGTAGGTTAGATTGCTGTGCTGCAGTCGAACCATCAATTGTTATTTATGACTATTTTGCCGGCAATAAAATATACTTTACTGTTTAGAATCCGCCGTCCGCTTAGCATTTGGCGCGGTGCAATGGCGCTCTTGCACATAATAGTCGGGAAAAGTGTAGAGCCCCCGTTCGCAGTCGAATCGAATGAGGTCACAATTTATTGCGCGATAAAAAATACATTATAATTTTATACGGGCACTTTGTAGGGTTGCTTAAAAGTAACAATATGTGTTAAAATAAAAACAGTACCGGGAAGAGGTTCTCTTTACTGCAAAAATTCTCTCAGCCGGCATATTACAGACACTGTTTTCATTTTTATGGTTAATTCACTGTGATATTCATTTGTCAGTGATAATAACACTTGTCGCCTCTACTTTTAGTTGTATATGGTGTTCTTAAATGCCTAAAATATTGATAGAGGTGTTCCTCGGGTATTTTAAGGTTATAACGATCAACTAAGAAATGTGACACTTTAGATAACTTTTACCGATATAAGGACGTTTTCAGGTATTATTCTTATTAACACCCTGTGTACACAAGGTCTTGATACGAATAACCGCTGTGTTGTATATACATGTTTCTGTATTTTTTTTCCTTAAATCGAAACATAAGTGGATGGACTTCATTGATCAATATTATCAATTTATGTCATTGAATACAGAATTGAATATAAAATTTATTCAAGATATCGTATATTCACATTAAACTATTTTATTTCAGTGGAATATATTCAACGATATTGGTCAATGAAATCGACTATAGTCTGTTTGGAAATGAAAGAGAGTAATAAAACCCCGAGATAAGAACCGGGCATGGGCGTGGTAATATTTCGTTTCAGGTAATTATCGGGTAACACTAATGCTAACAGGTAATGAGTGTACATTAGTATATTTTACTGTATACATCATAGGGCAGGAGCCAGTGTATTGTGACAGATCAATCCAGTCTTAGAGTTGAATATACGAAGACGTGCTAGTGCAGTAGAGTAAAACTCGACTTGTGTTTAGTAACTATTGTGCCAGTGGGTATAATATTGTTTGGGTAAAATGTCGAGCTTATCAGATTACGTACCTGCTAAACGCATGATGTGCGCTGTCTCAGAATGAGAAGATTATTATATTAAATGTATTTAATGCATTGAAACACCAAAATTCTACCAACAGTGTTGACGACATCGTGGAAAAGTGTTCCAAAATGACAGGGATTGGAAAATCGACTATCTAAAGACTTTTAAAGGGAACAAAAAATGAACAAGATAATGTAAATCCCCCAAAATCATCTACAGGGAGGTCAAAAGTCGTTATAGATGATTTCTTCAAAAATTCGCAGAAAAGTACCCTCATTTTATTTTAAGAAAGAAATACCAACGCTAAACAAAATTTTAAGTGAACTTTCAGAGGACAAAGATTTACCAAAAATTAGTAGAAGCAAATTATGATCCGTCTTACTAGAGTTGAATTTTTGCTGGGAAAGGCAGAACAGTAAGTCAGTTCTTATCGATAAAGATGAAATTATTTGTTGGCGAAACATTTCTTTTGAAATAAATATGATAAAAAAAGGAACTTTTGACACTTGTCAATGTTAATTAAGATCAGAAAAATATGACAACAAATCGCCAAATAACGGTACTACGGTTACCACCTTATCACTGTGAACTTAACCCAATCGAATTAGTCTGGGCGCAGGTAAAAGGAGATCTAGCGCGAAATAATACGACGTTTAAATTAAGTGACGTGAAAATTTTGTTAAAAGGGCCCTTGGAACGAGTAACTGCAGATAACTGACAAAGATGTATACATCATGTATAAAAAGAAGAGGAGAAAATGTAGGAACTCGATAATTTAATTGACGTTACTGTGGAACCTATCGTTATCAATCTCGGAGGCGAAGATAATTCATCAGAATATTCAGAGGATGAATTTTAATATACCTACTTTTTTATTTTCTTTATTGTACATTTATACAACACTACATGTCCTCACCACAATTTGAATTTTCATAATACATATATATTTTCGTGTGGAATAAAAGTCTATTCATTACATTTAAATAAATATTTTGATAATAATATTGAACAATTTTATATGAATTACTAAAAACCCTCTTAACTCGGTTATTATGCTTAAAGTAGCCTCTAGTTTTGAAATGCTGTTTTTATGTTGTATACTTCTAAGAGAAATGGACCGAGAAATTGAAGCGACATAGACAAAGACGGATTGTCGGGGATTAAAATTTAGCTACCTCCTACAATTTAGTACGGTTCGATCACACAAAGTTTTTTTAAAAGTACACCTCCTCTATAAAGATAATACATAATATAAAAATATTGAATATAAGCACCAGTACTACATTTATTTACGATTTGCATACATAATAAGCTTTTATTACTCTTTTTCATTTCTAAACAGACTATAGTTTATTATAACATATCAGTGGAAATGATAAAGAGTATGGGTGTACAAGGAACAGAAAAATAGAACAAATTCCTCAAGATTTGCAAACAGCATTAATAGTGCCTATATTATAGAGGAATAACTATTTTGTGTGGCAATACAAATTTTTGAAAAATTGTAAAAAAGTTGAAAATAAATATATATAAATCGACTAATGAGAACCCGTTACGTTATTAACTCGATGACTTAAAAACTCGTTTCCTATTCAATTTTTTTCGTAAATCAAGTGATTTGCAAGAAAAAAATGGAATGGACAGTACATATTTAGTAGGCCTAGGAACAGTTTACATATAGGTAACAATAGTAACAGTTGGACCTCATCCATCTCCTCTGCTCACCCATTGCCCCTGCTTCACCAACTGAACGTCGACCGTCGACCATCGGGTATTCTATATGTTCTGTTTAATACCCGTAAAACGGTTGTACTGAATGCACCCGATAAATTTCGATTGATCAGTAATATAATGGCTTGTCATGGATGTTACTGTTCTGTCGATGATTGTAAAGCTAACGCGGGAAATATATCGTTTTTTCATTTCCCCAAGGATCCTGAAATGTAATACATTTATAATAGATGTATCAACAGGAATTCAAATTTGTGAATCAGACTTACCAATATCTGTAACTTTTTTAAATCATAAAGTATTGTGCTGTGGTAGTTAAAAAGTTTATATTGACATAAGTTCAATATACATTTTGAAGGTGTAAGCAATGGAAAGATAGTTTAGGCTTTGTCGGAGAGCGTAATTTTCCCAAACTAACACCTGCAGAGGCCCATAGGATTATATGAATATGGGCTGCGCGTTTCAATTCTGAATCATTCACTTTGTCAGGGAAACGTTTGACGAATTGAATGGTAAGATATTATTACACTATTAATTAATATATTAATTTAGGAGTAAAATTTAAGAAATACCATATCATACCAAAATTTTATAAGAGAAGAAGGGAATGCTCTAGTATATGTGAGTGGATATTTTTTGTGTAAATTGCGTAAAAACAGTCATGTGAAACTTGTTCAGAGTAGTGTAATGCACATAATTCGAATCACTCTACATTATTTTCATAACTAAAAGCTTACAAAGGCCAATTAGTGGTTTAACAGCGCTTGCGAACAATTTTAGTATTTAATATTTCTAGAAAATATACTCCAAAATTACAAAAATGTCATTATACCTGAACAACATGGTTTTTATCCTGGTCATAGTACTAAAACTAATTTATTTTTGTACACGAATTTCTTAATAAATCACATTGAACTTGGCGGTCAAGTAGATGCAATATATACCGATTTTCGGAAAGCTTTCGATCGGGTTGACCACTACCTTCTCTTAACTAAATTAGCCTTGTATGGTGACTCAAATCATGTTTATATGGAATAACCCAAATTATTAAAATTAATAATTTTGCATGCAAATTAAATTAATATGACATTAGGGGTGCCTCAAGATAGTCACTTGGGACCAATTTTATTCTTGTTATTTGTAAATGATATTTCAACCAGCATAGACAACTGCAAATGTGTATTATTTGCAGACGATTTAAACAATTTTTTGAACGTAAATAGTAGTGATGATTGTTGTAAAATGCAGACCGATTTGAATTCCTTGATGTTATGGTGCTCATTGAATAACATGGAATTGAATTGTTCGAAATGTAAAGTTATTACATTTTCTCGTCAGAAAAACAAAATTATATTTGGTTATTCCATTAATAACTCAATATTAGAAAGGGTTAATTATATTACTGATCTGGGACAATAAGTTAGATTACATGCTGCGTTTTGACCTTCATATTTAAGATATATTAAGGAAATCTTTCTCTATGAGCGGCTTTTTCAGAAGGCAAACCAGTGAATTTACTGACACACATTCTATTGTTTTATTGTATAATTCCCTAGTCAGATCGTCATTAGAATATTGTTGTACAATTTGGAGTTTCTACTATGAAGTACATAATATTAATCGTACCGAGAGAATACAGACATTATATCCCGTTTATACTTAACATACTTAACATAATTATAAAAATGATTATAATTACAATGAAAGCCTTCATCTACTTGGATTTACATTCTTACAATATAGACGAACATGTAATTATATTAAATTTACTCACAAATTGTTTAATAAAAAAGTAGATTGTAGTGAATTGATGTCCTTATTTTTTTGCATATTCCAAATTATGGTACAAGACTAGCTACTCTTTTACCATCGTACTAATTATGGTTTTCATAGTCATATAAATAATATTGTTAACTGCATTAACAGTCTTCCTTATGATTTTGTTATTTTTACAGCTTCTTGGACTGTAATTAAGAGTAACATGCAAGACTTAGTTAATCTATATTGTTATTATATATTAGTATATCTTGTGTATAATAATAATAATATATCTTTATTTCCAATTAGAAAAAAAAAACAAGATACAATACTTTAATAAATAACAAATTAATTTGGAAAACCCAAGGGGAAGTTCACACTAAGTGTGCTCTACCTCTTAACCCTTGTATGTGAAGTTGAGAAAAGTAAATTTTGAATCTATGACAAAATGAAAAAGGACAAACAAACACTCATAGCTATTGTAAAAAAATATTTGAAATAGAGAAAAACAAAATAAATTTTAAAAAATGGCCAGGGGCATTTATTTCATGCCAAGAAAAACATCAAAAAAACTAAACAGTGAACAGGGGTAGAATAACAAATATTTTATATCAAATTCTGCTCAATAAATAACATATCTCTAATAAAACTTTTAAATTTGTTTATGCTAAACGATGTTACTTGAGACGAAAATCTATTATAAGTTTTATATATTTTATGTTATATTTAAAACATCTTTCAAATAATGCAGTTTTGTGATAGTGTGGAGTAAGTAGTCCTTTAGTTCGAATATTAAGAGTATGTACATCATTTCGAAATTTTATTATACAAGAGAGGAGGAGTTTTAGTCAACACAAGTTTATGGTAAAAGCACAATAAATAAAATTGTCTACGATTTGCCATATTTAACCATTGCAAATCTATTAATTTATGAGAAACATGTTCAAACTTTCTTATGCCATACACGAAACGCATACATGAATTTTGAACACGCTGAATACGGCATTTAGAAGTCTGGTCCAAACAAGGTCCGTAGACAGTGCACAGTAGTTGAAGTGACTTAACATTACAGTTTCGCAGAGCATTTTCTTTGTACTGTAGTCAATATAAGCTATTAATCTGAATCTGAATATCATCAGCATACATATGAGTAGAACAATATTTTATAAATTTAACAAACCGGCTGGTTAAATACTAAATAATACAGGGTCTAAAACGGAACCTTGTGGAACTCCAGAAGAAATTGATCTAGGTTTAGATAATTTGTGCCACAACCTTACAACCTGCATACGATCCTGTAAATATGATTGAAGGAGTGAAGTAGCTTCATTTTGAAAACCACATGATTTAAGAATGGATGAAAGTACTTGATAGTTAATAGTATCAAAAGCTTTGCTAAAATCAAATAATACCGGTGCAGTATTTTTCCTTTCATCCATTGCTTGAATAATGTCATCAGTGATATTAATTAAAGCTGTAGCACAACTGTAACCTGAACGAAATCCTGACTAAGCAGATGGAAGGATATAATTAATTTCTAAAAAATTACGAATTTGATTTTCCATTATTTTTTCAGCGACTTTAGACAAACAAGGTAAAATGCTAATAGGTCTTAAATCCGATAACTGTTTAGGGTAATTATTTTTAGGTATTGGAATCACAACAGCATTTTTCCATAATTTAGGAAATTTAGAATCCAAAAACATACTATTAACTATGTGTACCAAATACTTTAAGATATAGGGACAGCACAGCTTAATTATACTTAAGGTATCAGCACCAGGAGATGATTTTTTTAAATTTACCAGAATTTTATGAATATCTTCCATGGACGCTAGACTAAAATTAAATGAATTATCACATATTTTATTTTCACTGTAATATCGAATTATATTATCAGGAGAGACGTTTTGATGAGGAATATTATCTAAGAAAAAATTATTGATTTCATCCGGATTGGATAAGTAACACGACAGCGTAGGTTTTTATTTATTACGTCAAGATCTCTTAGTTCAGCCCATAATAGTTTAGAAATATATATTTCGAACACTATTTCGCGGACAGTGTCATGGTAATGTAAGAAAATCAAAAAAGTGTAATTTCGCATATTGTTATCAAAGCGCGAACCTCTTCATTTTTTGACGTTTGTAGAAAAAGCATATTTATTCCAAAAGATAATAAAATTGCATAGGAAACGTCATAAATTACATACAAGTATATAAAAAAGTAAGACATATAAAACTAGACATATCCTACATAGGTATGTAAATTATTCTCATAGAAATCTTGCATTGAATATGGACACATTTCTACAAGAAAATCTTTTACTTGTTGCTTAAAATCATTTAAACTATTAATGATTTTGAAATGTTGTGGAAGGCTGTTAAATAATTTTCTACCAACTATGTAAGGAGATTTTCTCGATACATTTACGCGACGATAAGGTAATAAGAAATCTGATTTATATCTGGTATCATAATAATGAATATCACCATTAATTACATATTTATGTTTATCTTTCAAAACTACACATTAAGAATGTTGAGGAGCAGTCATAATACATCTAATAATCCATTTTTTAAGGAGAACTTCCCCAAACAGTTATTCCGTCGGCAATTCTAGACTGTATTTCGCTAACGTAAAACAAGCGAAGATCAAAGAATTTAATAATTTACAAATACTGAAACAGTGACTCATAAATGGCAAATCAGAATCAAAAATGACTCCAAAGAATTTAACATTATCATTATTTTGTATATTACAGTTATTAATAGATATGTTTAAATGTGGCATAGTAATTTTTGATCTAATATGAAAAGAGACATAATTAGTTTTATTTGTATTAAATAATAGTGACAGATCACTAGACTAAGTGGAGAATTTAGAAAGTGCACTTGAAATTATTTTATTAAGAACATTTGGATTCTTGTCACTAAACAATAATGTAGTCATCTGCATAAAGAGAAGTAAATGTATCAGACAAAATAAGAGGAAGATCATTAATGTATAATAAAAACAAAATTGGGCCTAATATTGATCTATGTGGCATTCCATTTCTATTAATATCTGAGTTGGACACAGCTGTGTTTTCTTCATTCACAATTTTAACAAATTGCTTTCTATTAAGTAGGAAGTAAACCAATATTGTATCTTATCTCTCACACCATATTTATCTTTCAAAATACCATGTCGGACGCAGTCGAAAGCCCGACTTAAGTCACAAAATATTCCAATCGGGCCTTCGCCTCGTTCTATTAAATCTAATATATCACCATAAAAGGAATTCAAGACTGTAGAAGTGTAGAAGTTGAAAGATTTGGTCTGAAACCATGTTGTTTTTTTGACAATATATTATTTCTTTCAAGAAATGTTAAATGTTTTAGCATCGGGTATTCAAACATTTTAGATATAACAGATGGCACAGAAATAGGTCGATAGTTTGACATCATATGAGAACTGCCTTTCTTTAGAATAGGAGAACCCACAGAAGATTTTAATATGGTAAAAACTTCTTCCTGGAACGACGTATTAATAATATGGGTAACAGGATCTACAATACTAGTAAATCTAACAATTTTCACCAAAATACTAGATATACCATCAAAATTGCGTGATGACTTACTTTTTAAATTATGAGTAATAATATGAAACCCGTCATCAGATGTACTATTAGAAATAAAAAGACTATTTATTACAAAATCATTAGTAGGATATGATACATTTATATTTGGTTTAGGTATTTATTTTAGTATTTATTGGATAGTATCGCAACCTAAACTTTCTTGATTAAATCGGTCACTATTAACAAAAATTTAATTAAAATATTTCAGAATTTTCACAGAATCTGACGATGCCAACACGTCTAATGTGAAATAATTCTGTAAGAGCTATAGACTGGCAATTTGAATAAGAAGTATGCGCCCGATAGAGTTTTATTTCGAGTGAAATACACGAACAAAGGGCCTTTCTAAATCCCCATCCACTGAAAGCAACTAGCCGCGATTTGTACGATTGCAATCTTCGCAGCAAATGGCAGCATTTAAATGTCAAATACATTATTGACGGGTTTGAAGAGCCCGCTGCGCCATGTCACTGCTAAATTGCGGAGCACACTGCAAAATGTTGCCTGTGGCGCTCCAGTACGGTCCAATGCCCTTATCCGTGTACCCTTGATGGAAATCCGTTCGGATTTTTCATTTTAGTTCGCCTATATTGTCTGACTTTATGCAGATTCCCTGACATACTCTAATTTAAGTGCACATTTATTTCGCCAGATAAAATTTATAACTACTAAAGTGGATTTGCCTTTTACATTAGATTTATGTAGAAGAATATTACATGAAGGTTCAATAAGATAGGATCAGATCAGCCTAATTGCGCTGTTGCATTACCCATTTTCAATTAAAGCGAAACATGCACTGCATTTAGTTTCAGCGGGACTTACCGATATATTTCAAGTTGGAATCGCTACATTGTTAAATGTCAAACGTAGAGGAATAATGAAAGATAGAAACAGTAGTGCAGTTTAGTGAAAATACTCAGTGACATATTTAAAAAAAAATGTACCAATAGGGACTCGTCGACTTAATAATACGTGACGCGGAACAATAAATACATATTTCGTGGTAAATTATTTTATATTAGAAACAGTATCTAACAAAAACAAACCCATTTACTTTTTAAATATAAAGTCTATTCTTCGACCTTTTAAAGCTGCAAAATTATTTATTTATTTATTTCAATATTTCAATCTACAGAACTACTCCAATTTTCAAGTAGAATTATTTTTAACTGCATATAAAGCTTGCATTATATCTCTACAGGGTGTTAAAAAAAGAGTGTAAAATATTTAAGGTGGTAATAGTATGAACTAAAAAATGCACAAAAGTCTCAAGTCCGCAAAGTAACGGTTGAGGATATATGGAATGTTTTATGTTTTTTAGCCCCTTTTTATTTTGCAAAAACGTTGTGTATTTTCTTATAATAGTTGGTTGATGTTTAGTGAAACAGTACGTATTTGACAGTTGTTCTCAGTGCACAAGTTTTCTTTCGCTATGGCTGGTTACTCTAACGCAGAATTAAGAGACATGCATTTCATGTATGGTCGTGCTAATGGGAACGCCACCGAAGCGCGACGTCTTTATGTTGACGCTTATCCAAATCGCCAGATTCCTTCACAACGCATGTTTGAAAGAATTCACCGAAGATTGCGTGATACCGGTTCCTTGAGCAAACAATGCCATTTATCCGGAGACCAAGGTCGGTATACACTCCTAGAGCAGAAGAAATTCTAGCACTGGTAGAGCAGAATCCAGGTACGAGTGTGCGGAGAATATCCGCCGAGGTAGGAATTAGTGGTTCTCTTGTTTGGAGAATCCTTCACGAGCAACTGCTTTATCCATACCATGTGCAACGAGTACCTACAGGCCGTAAATCCAATAAATGATCATCAAGCACGTTTGGTTTTTTGCCGCTGGTTTTTACGTCATGATGCTAAAGACCCTCGTTTTCTTGCAAACATTCTTTTTACTAATGAGGCCGGGTTCATAAGAAATGGAGTGTTTAATTTTCACAATACGCATATTTGGGCCGATGAAAATCCATATGCTCTAATAGAATCTGGACATCAGGCACGTTTTTCATTAAACATTTGAATAGTTATTGTAGGTGACAGGTTTCTAGGTTCTGTGTTTTACCAAACCGATTAACAGGCGCTGCTTACCTCAACTTTCTGCAGAACACACTGTATGAGTTTTTGGAAGACATTCCTTTCAATCAGAGGCAACACATGTGGTTCCAGCATGATGGTGCTCCAGCTCATTTTTCCATGGCCGTTAGAGAGCATTTACACCAAACTTTTCCACATAGATGGGTAGGAAGGACAGGACCTGTTTTATGGCCTCCAAGATCGCCTGATCTGAACCCTCTAGATTTCTTTGTTTGGAGATATTTGAAGACATTAGTGTATGGTACTCCTGTAAATAGCCTGGAAGAGCTGTAGCTACGGATTAATCAAAAGTGTCAAGAAATCCAAACCAAGAAGGGTGTTTTCGAGAGAGTTCGAATATCGTTGAGACGAAGATGTCGTGCCTGCTTGGAAATGGACGGAGGGCACTTTGAACATCTGCTTATTTTGGTTCATACTATTCATACCTCCTGAAATATTTTACACTCTTTTTTTAACACACTGTATACCTATATTTGAGTAGATATACTCTACTATTTTGGGTATTCATTAAACAGTTGGCCATATTTTGAGGCTACCTTCTTGGGTGAAAATAAGGTGAATTAAGTCGTACATCTTTTAAGGAAGTTGACTTAAATCACCTTATTTTCGTCTAAGGAAGCTATCCTTAAAATATGGCCCACTGTTTAATGAATACCCGAGATTGTAGAGTAACTGATACATTTACGTCTCAAACTTGAAATGCAGTTTTCTCTAAAATGGTATATTTTAGCGACATGTAACAAATATAGCTTTTTAAACAGAATGTTGTTTCAAAATAACTAATCACGTTCCAAAAATCTCCCTCCCTAAAAAAAAATCGGAAAGCAAAAATATAGTGGCATAGGCGCTCAGAACGTCCTGAACGCCCTGTACATTTAACACAAAATATATTTGTGAGTATAATTTGAATACCATTACCCAAGAGATAAAATTAAGGTAAAAATATGAAATAAATAAACTACCTTGTCGAGTCTATAACTTCTTAAAGAAATAAAATGGTACTAATTTAAATCACCTTATTTTCGTTCAAAGTATGGCCCATTCTTTAATAAACACCCCCAATATTAAAAACATCATTCCAATTACTTGCACACAAAACTATCAATAATTGAAAAATTAAAAGAGATAAGTATAGGGATGTGTAGTATAGATAGATAGAAGGTAACATTTTACAACAGTTGTTGATTAAATATTCGGAATGTCCTTTTAGAAAAACCATGTTTTTGAATTAGGTTATCTAAAAATTTTTTGAAAATATTTATACAGCTCGTAGACCATACATAGATAGAAGCAAGTTTGATAAAAGTCCACCTAAAATTGCGCGTAGAATTCAAATATAGAAAAATATACAGGGTGTTCCATTTAAAATATAATAAAAAATATAATGATGAAAAATATCCTTAAATGGTAACAACATTAATAAGGACGCTAGTCACTTTATACAATCGGTTCAATATTATCGACTCAAAAAGTGATAAAGTATCAATATCAATTTAGATAGTGATAGAAATATATACGTATTTATATAGGGAGATTGATAAATTCTAAATTGTTGATAGGAGAATGAAATTTGCATTTAAAAATAGTTTTATTAGAAACTATTCAAACTGTGTATAAAAAAGGACAATTGTAAAGAACATGCATAAAAATATTAAAATCAACTACTCAAATGTTAATGATAAATGATATAAATTTAAGAGAGATACCTTAAAAATACTAATAATAAGACATACAATATAGGTAATAATACCTGTAAGTATAATACTGCAAACTTATATTGTTATAAATAAATAATTACATATATGTATCCTGCAGTAATGTGGGATATTTGTGATCACAAGTTCCGTACAGCTATTTAAGCATACATATAAAGTAGAATATTTGTAATAAGTATAATAAGTAATGTAATGATAAGTAATAAGTATAGAGTATTACTAAAATAATAATTAAAATGAAATATTTACAAAATATTAATTAATAGAGTCTCCAATGAATATAAATAATAAATGAAAAAGTTAATAATAATAATCGTGTAATAAAAAACGGTTAATCAAAAATGCTGGTGTAATACAAAAATATTTTAAATAGCATTTTAAAATATGGAGTTGAATTTAAAATGTTTTTGTCTCTTGCAATTTTGTTATGAATAATACAGTTATTAAGTAAGCAAATAAAGTTCAAGACCCTACACGCACATAACTTCCTTTCCAATCTAAATTACATATCAATATCTAATAGGTTTCCATCATTTTGCATTTAATTATGACAGTTGAAACTAAATAACAATAATAATAGTTATCACATAATAACTTCCCCAGGGTGGCTTAGATAAAAAAAATATTATATGAAGGACTCCTCTTATAATCGGTCGTACAATCTACCTTCATATTTTTGCACATTATTCGGAATCACCCTATATAAACAATAGAGACGATAGCAACCAATTAACAATGACAAACAGAGACAGATCTAGTCATTCGACCAAGCGAGTCTCATTTACCCAGCAATCCAATGCTCTCTCAACCTAATCGGCGACATAATAGGACTTGTGCGTTAATAGAGATATGACGGCAAAAAACTTGGTTTGATACTAGCAGACTATGTTAGTTATATTAATTAATTAAGAACGAATTTTACAAATTTATTTCTTTCCTGTTTTACGCAATATTTAGCTAATAATATACGGAGCACTTAAGTGACTGCTATAAAGAATGTGTGCATGGAAACAATACCGACACTAACATGTATGTCTGACAATCCACTTATAATGCACTTTTGCGATGTAAACAACGAGCGCTATGAAGTTGCATCAATATCTCTTACTTGAGCATTTCTGTCTCACGAGTAAACAATATTGACATAAAAACTGATTAAAAAACAATAACAAATTGTTATTATTTAATCTATCTCTGAAGAGTTCTAAATTTCCTTCTTTGTGGAAGAGGGCTAGTGCGTGCCTGATATTGAAGTCGGGGGGGTCCTCCCGATGTAGCAAAGTATCATCTTATTACCATATTAAATAATTTTGCGGATGTCTTTGAAATTTCACTGTACAAATCACATCTACTTTTCCGTAAAGAATTTCCTTTAATAAATTAACATGACTTTATATTTCACAGATACACCTTGCTTGCCTTACACAATATATTTATAATATTCTAGATAACCATGGTCAAGTTGATATAGTGTCACTGACATCTCTAAGGCTTTCGACAGGATACATTACTGATGTAAAAACTCAACACATTTGGTTTTAGTGACGAATTGCTTATATTTTTTCATTCCTTCCTTCACAATATGCAAAATGTTACATTCAGTGGTTTTAAATTCCTCAGGGTTCGAATTTGGGTCCCCTACTGTTTCTTCTATTCATAAATGATCTTGACTGTGTATTTATTTGTGGGAAGCTTTTGTATGCTGATGACGTTAAAGTTTTTACTTGCACTTCTTCATCAAACGAAGCCCATAATCTTCAGGTAGAGTTAATTAAACTTGCAGCTTGGTTTATTAACAATAAGCAAGCCTAAATGTTAATAAGTGCAAAGTTACAACCTACACTCATAAACCCAATCCTGTTGTATATAATTACCATATTAATTCGCATTTGATAGTAGTTTAAGCTTCTCACAACATATTGAATATATTGTCAAGAGAGCCTCAAATGAGTTTTTATTAGAAATAGTAAATCATTTAAAGACGCGAACACATTAAAATTATTATATTATGCTTTCGTTAGATGCAAGTTGGAATACTGGTCTTTAATTTGAAATCCTTAATATACCTGTTACATGAATAGTATTGAATCTGTTCAGAGGACAAGAACAAGATTTTGACAACAACTTATTAATATTTAGGTTTAACATTCATTCTTTAAAGAAGAGAACATTCATATACTCCATCAGATTTCTACACAATCTTTTGCCCAATACAATTGACTCCCTCTATATTTTATCGCAACTTCGGTACCACATCCTTCGATTAGATCGATTAGATCTCATGTGACATTTTACTACCAATCTGCTATAATTAATCTCATGTTAAAGTCCCCTGTATACAATTGACATCTAATTTTAACTTATTATGTAATACGTGTGATATCAATAATATCAGTCTAAAGCAGCTGCTAAGGATTGGCCATGACGTGCAGTTATAATTTTTTCTGATGTGTATTTTAGTATAGTTTTTAATTTTAATATTTTTGGCAGTTACTTGATACAGTACTTTTTATGCTTTTATATTTTTTACTTATCTATTTCATCTATATATTTAATTATTATTTTTTGTCTTAAGATTGGTTTGATTATTTTAACGTTATTTTAGGAACTATTATGCACAAGAACAATTTCTATTATGGCCCTGTTAATTGGGTTTTGGACTAATAGTCCACCAGGATATTTTATGATTATCATCTCAATAAATTGCGGATGGACACGTAAAACCTTCCACAAGTAAATAATTTCAAACAACAATGTAATGTTCACATGCAGTTTTGCAGTCGGTTTGTTGGTAATGCAATTACGACTTCGGCGACATAGCTGGTAACCCCTACAGTTTCTTAGTTCTTTGAAGCACCAAGTTGAGGAATGGTATCTTTGATCTAAAGCCGGCGAGATCTGCATGTTCGATTATTGCAAATGTTGAGAAGGTATTTGCAATTTGAATTCCAAGCATTATTTCGGCATGGTAGCGAACATCAAAGCATGTATATATCGAGGTAGTATCGTGTTATAACCTGATCACAAGTATAGTATTATAAAACGAAGTGATTTCAAATAACATTTCGTGACCGGAATTGTATATTTTTAGACTCAAAGAAGTAGTTGGTACGTACATACAAATACAACATGGAATGACTGTTAGATTGCCCTAAGTCGGAAACGAACAAGGTATTAGCTCAGCATTAAAAATATATTTACGTTGATGGGTTAATAACAGGAAATTAGAATTTAATATTGCAAGGATATTACTAAGAAATATCTTACAGGATTATCGAAAAGTGCATGGAAAATACATCTACCTCTAAACTGTTTTTGTTGTTTGTCTCCACGTATAAGCATAATACTTTCATATTCCTCATCAGACTTTCTTAAAATAAGATATAGCAAAGAAGATTTAAAGTTGGTGTTGCTGAAGTTTGAAGAGCAGATTTTGTCAAAGTATATTACTTATATATGAAAATATGTCTCCTTGGAAATGACAGCGGAGAATGCGGAGTTCATGCTGCCATCAAATATTACTTTAGAAAATGTTTCCATACGAAAAATGTTTATAATAAAATCCCATAAATATTTAAGTACTTAATAAATAAAAAATATAAAAATTAATCCAGTAATACATTGTTTTAATGTATTTAGTATGTTTAGTTATAATAAATAAGCATCACATATAGGGTGTCCGGAAATGATGAGCAAAAAATTCAGGGGATAATTCTAGACCGAAAATAAATGCTACCTCTTTCTATAACATTTTTTCCAAATCTGATTATTAACGGAGTTAGAGGGCGTTAAAGTTAAAATTTAATTTTCGATATTTGTAAATAACTTCTTAAGAAATTCAAATATTTACATAAAATTTGTAAGTCTGAGGTTTTTGCGGACGAAAAATTCAAATATGCTTCTAATTTTGACGTCACTAGTAGAGGGCGCCACTTATGGCACGTCATGTTTTTTTTAAATCCTCTTGTTCTGGAGTAACAGTTGTTGGACGACCAGCATCTCGTCTTTTAGGAGTATCTCCTAACCGGTCATAAAGATTTTTAAATAATTTGTTATTTGGTAACTATTTGGGTAACTTTCTAAATACCTGCGACACACACGACGTCCATTAAAATTTTCTTTTGCCTAAATACTATATCTCGCATTTCTTCATTAGAAAATAAATTATGGCGAGGCATATTTCACGCGATATTATTAATTGTAAACAAAAACTTAAAGGAATACACTACTTAACATAAGTTACTTATCAATCAGCTAATTTCAATAGTAAATTTTTTTTTCAAATAACCAAAGCTTACTATGACAGTTTTACGTAAGAAACTACAAAGTTTTATTTTATTTTATTGCATCCAATAGAAAAACAAGAAATATATTGAAATTTATCGACATAAAACAAGTATACCTTATTTGTGAAAAATAGATAGGAGAACAATATTTCTCTAACACGATTTTAGAAAGTACACGTTCCAGCATACTGTGTTAGAATGACATTCCATCACACTGTGTTAGAATGTTATTCTAACATACTGTGATGGAATATGTACAAATAAACAACTTTGTTGTATGATTTCTAAAATCTTCTTAAAGAAAGTATAGTCTAAAACACGTTTAGAATGGCATATTCCACACGCAAATCATACAAACTTTTCGCTCGTGTGGAATATATGACATTCTACAACTTGTTGTAGAATATACTATTTTCTATTAAAATTTTCGTACACACACTAATAAAAAAGTTATGACCAGTTTTTATCAACCAAGAGTACATTTTATAGTGCCCTCTAACATCTACAGCAAAATTAAGTACGGATTCGGTTTTATTGTCCCAGAAAAGCCCCTAATCCAAATTTTCAAAAGAATCTTTGGAAAGCTTTCTAAGAATTTTAAGAATTTCGAATTCAAAATTTGAACTTTAACGCCCTGTAACTTTTTTATTAGCCACAAATGGACCAAGGTAAGTTTGGCTTAATCACATTATTTCGATGTAAAGAATCTATTTTTGCTCTGTGTCCCATTAATTTCGGGACACCCTGTATAACTATTATTCAAATATTCATAACTTATCTAACATTATATGGTGGAGTTCCGTCTTGCTGCCATCATCCTGGCGACATTATCTAAATGGATAATAAGATAATTATTTCGCGACGTAAAAGATCTAAATAGTGTTGGCCGTTCCAATTTTCCTGTAAAAATATTGGCTTGGCCCAATTACTCTATATACACTCTACGTATACTCTATATACACCACACCAAACATGTAATGTTATCTTGTTCTTGTCTTACCTTCTGGTCTCTTAATTTCTTTAATCCTTCGTAGGTTCTCCACTGATCAAAACATGGTGCTTTGCCTATTAAAGATAAAGCTGTGATAAAGATACCAAAATCTGTCCCTTATATATATATACAGTATGCGCCAAAAGTATGGAATAAATTCAATAAAAACGAAACAATTATTTTTTGGGAAAAATCCTCGAACAGGTCGATTTTTAATTTAAAAAATACATATTTTAGCGTAAAAAGCGATTTTCAAATGTCATTTGTTTTCGAATAATGACGTCATCGATTTTTTTTTAAATGGCAACACCATATTTTTTTCCTTGATTCTGAAAGATCGTTTAATTCTCTATCAGAGAGTACTAAAATTTTGCCCTCTTACATAGGAAAGTTTTCGAGTAAATGACGATTGAATGTTAGAAAACGTAAATCAATTAAAATAAAGCAAAAACGTTATCAAGTTTAGTTTTTCGAATTCCATAGTTCTTTTATGGATCACGTAGGTGAAAATCTTTGCAAAGTGTCATTGTCACACCGACTTTCTAATAAGTATTGTAAGCGACATAGAAATTATTATTCAATTTAAAGTATTATGGCACATTTAACTGTTACTCAAAGAATTGAAATTTTAATTCTTATCGGATGCGGGAATATAACTAGAACTCAGCAGGAAGTTTGCGATTTATTTAATGAAAAATATCCAGATCGCCCTATCAGCCAATCAACAGTCAGTAAGGTAGAGTTTAAATTTAGAGAAACTGGCAATGTTGTAAATGTTCCAAAACCTGGACGTCCAAGCATTAATGAAAATCAGAAACAGAACATTTTGATAAGTATGGTGGATAATCCTCATAATTCTTCACGATTGATTGCATTAAACAATGACACTAGTCAGAGCACAGTGCTACGTATCTTGAGGAAGGAAAAATATCATCTCTACAAAATTCAACTTGTGCAGGAACTCAATGAAGATGATCCCGATCGCCGCTTACACTTTTCCGAAATTCTAATGGATTTATGTCAAGGAAATAGAAATTTACACCGACAAATACTTTTTTCAGATGAGGCCACATTTTGTCTGAATGGTACAGTAAACCGTCAAACTTGCAGATATTGGAGTCGGGAAAATCCTCATTGGATGGCAGAGGCACATACCCAACACCCTCAGAAATTAAATGTGTGGGCTGGAATAGTTGACGACAGAATAGTAGGGCCTTTCTTCTTTGAAGGAACCCTTACAGGGCAAAGATATTTAAAGTTTCTAGAAAATGACCTTGTTCCAGCCCTTGCAGTAATTTTTCCTAACTATAATGACCCTGACATTCCTGACGATACCATATGGTTTCAGCAAGACGGTGCACCTCCGCACTATGCGCGCTCTGTACGAGATTTTTTGGACAACTGTTTTCCTGGGAGGTGGATCGGCAGACGCGGACCGATAGAATGGCCTGCAAGATCGCCAGATCTTACACCTCTTGACTATTTTTGATGGGGATACTTGAAGTCAAAAGTGTACATTAATAAACCCTGTAATTTAGAAGAACTTCAAAATCGCATTCGGGACGAAATACGCAGAGTTACCCCAGAAATTATTCATAATGTGCAAGAAGAATTTCTTCACAGACTTGCGCATTGTCAAGAAGTTGGTGGATGACAATTCGAACATTTAATTTAAGTATAAAATTTAATCAATTGTATTTTATTTTACATACCTCAAAATACTGACTGTTGATTGGCTGATAGGGCGATCTGGATATTTTTGATTAAATAAATCGCAAACTTCCTGCTGAGTTCTAGTTACATTCCCGCATCCGATAAGAATTAAAATTTCAATTCTTTGAGTAACAGTTAAATGTGCCATTTTCACCTACGTGATCCATAAAAGAACTATGGAATTCGAAAAACTAAACTTGATAACGTTTATGCTTTATTTTAATTGATTTACGTTTTCTAACATTCAATCGTCATTTACTCGAAAACTTTCCTATGTAAGAGGGCAAAATTTTAGTACTGTCTGATAGAGAATTAAACGATCTTTCAGAATCAAGGAAAAAAATATGGTGTTGCCATTTAAAAAAAAATCGATGACGTCATTACTCGAAAACAAATGACATTTGAAAATCGCATTTTACGCTAAAATATGTATTTTTAAATTAAAAATCGACCTGTTCGAGGATTTTTCCCAAAAAATAATTGTTTCGTTTTTATTGAATTTATTCCATACTTTTGGCGCATACTGTATAATATAAGGTGAGTCGCCGAATCATATTTTTACAGGAAAATTTAAAAGGCCAACGTTATTTAGATCTTCTGGGTCACGAAATAAACGATCTTATTACCCAATTTGATATGTCGACGGCATGATATGACAGTAAGAGGATCTCCACCACATAATGAAAGACAAGTTACGGAATATTTGAATAATGGTTATATAGAATGGTTAGGAAAATATGATGGCCGGCAAATAGTTCAGAGTTGACACCACTTGATACATTTTTGTGAGGATATTTAAAGAATAGTGTTTATAAAACAGAACTAACTACTATTTTAGAAATTCAAGATAGAATGCAAGAATCTGTACATTACATGAGCCAACACCTAGAAATTACCCATTTTTGTATCTAAATGTTTGCTTTTCAATAAATAAATTATCTTATAACAGATTTCCTAAACCTAATCTATGACATAGGAACACATTTTTCAAGGGAGTGCGATAATTATTTTTAGATTTAGAATGTGCGGATTAAAAAGGTTTACAACGTATTCGTATTTTTTGTCCTAAAAAATCGTAACTCTTAATTTATCCTTTAAACTACTTCGCTTCTTGAATGTACTGTATCAAGGCAGAAGTGGTCGTTAATTTTAATCAAAGTGCTGTTAAGAAATTGCACTAAATTTTTAATGTGATGTTTACTAGTAAAGTTCAATGCAATAAACTTGTCGTTGGATTGATTTATTTGCAAAAATGAAGTACTTAAGAGGTACATGAAGCATAAAATAGTGTGTTAGAAAGTTTTAATGGATCATTTTCATAAATTCTTTCATACGTTGTGGTTTAAAATTTTGTGGCTTTTATATGAAGACAAAGTATTCGATTCTATTGTAATTGCTTTTAGAACTACAGAGTACCTATATGTCTCTGAAATAAGTGCGATCTTTCAAAGGAGTTATAGAAGACGTAGAAATAAACATTTTTTATCAAGCTACATGTGGTCTAAAATGTAAATTTGTTCCAGAAAACTCATCTCTACATCGCCTCATATTTAATTGATTTAAGATGTCTTATTCAAATTAAGAATAAGCAGATATGGTATGAATGACACTATTTTTTTACAAAACATATTTTTATTCCATAAGTTTTCAAATTAGCAAGAACAGCTTGATCTGGCCATCAGAAAAAATGAATGAAAGTGGAAAAATCAATGATACAGGAAATTCTAAAGAGTGATGAAAAATAAATAATATTTTTTAAGCTAATAAAAAAATGGGTATATGAATAGGACATCAGACAAAATAGGGTGTGAGGCAGGCCAAGATATAGAATTGTAAATCTAACAGGAAGAAAACGAAATAAAGTGCTCTTTTTTAACTGTTCTTCAACAATATATTTAACTCACTGAATCTCAAAATGCAATTATTTCAGGTGAGGCGTGTATAGAATGATTTTTTAAAGTTTCAATAAAATCATAATGCATTATTTTATTCTTAACACTGAACTGGTATTCGAATATATCAACCTATGGTGAATACACTGAGGAACACCGTCATTTAGAATTCCAGATTGGAACTTAAGAAAGTTCATTATTGCATTTAGTTGATATTTTTAGGAAGGCAAGGAACCATTTCAAGCTCACCCAGTTATCTAGATGTAAAGGTAAAGTAATACTTCCATTAAAGCCACATTGTAAATTGGCTCTTATTTTTAATAAAGTAAGGAATATCTTGTTTTCTAGAAATATTATTATGAATTTAAATCGACTTGTACAAGATGCACGCCTGGTAACATCGTACTATGGTACTTAAGGTGTGTTGGTTTTTTTAGAAATTTTTCTCACCGACAAACCTGCTTCGCGGAACTCAACAATCCGCCCCCTTTGAAAGTCACTAAACTGTGGAATTTGTGCAAATCTAGGTATTCCAGGCATAATAAAAAAATCTCGTTTGCAACAAGCTTCACAATACTTGCATCACAAATGTGAGCAGACATTTTGAAAACAGAATGCTACGTTATCAAAGTACAACCTCAAACTCCAAATAAACTTTACAGATAAACCTGGAAATTTAATCATCTTTACGTTCACCGAGAGAAGTAAACTTGCAAAAAGTTATCAAAATAAAATGACATTTAATACCTTTTACCTTTACCTTTTTTGCCAGGTAGTATATGTAAAATAGCTATTTTCGATAGTTAAGGTCGCGTACCTAAAATACCTATTTCGCAACTTGTATGAGCTTTGTCTGTGGAATTGTTCATTAGCATACCTAGATGTTTGGTATCAGAGAACATACATATGACTTCATTGATAGGAATTGTAGGAGATTTGATTTATATTAGCTTAAAATACCTTTCTAAAACAGTAAAAAAATGTTACAAAAGCTAATAATAAGAAATATATGGGTGTAATTCAACGCAGATTGGGGCTTTTGTCCACTGAGTAGTTAGTTTCACACAATATTATTAATACCTAAAAATATATAAAAACTTTTACATAAAAGGTGAACATTTTTCAAGTAGATATTGTCATATTTAATTCATTGATAGGATGTCACTTTTTGTCATTGTCGATATTTAACTTCAAATAATTTTAATTTTTATAATAATTTTTATAGTTAGATATTTGATTCAACTTAAAGGAGACCACCTGAAGAAGCAATCCTAAAAATGCAGAAATAGGTCAGATCTCATCTATTGTGGTTGAATTTGTCGTGTTCCCACTGCCAAAAAGTGAAGTTAGATATTTATAGAATGTTTCATTAGCAGGTCAGTAAATTAAATTATTTTCTTTAGATAATTATTGATTAGAGCTTTGTCTGTGGAATTGTTCATTAGCATACCTAGATGTTTGGTATCAGAGAACATACATATGACTTCATTGATAGGAATTGTAGGAGATTGGATTTATATTAGCTTAAAATACCTTTCTAAAACAGTAAAAAATGTATTAAATAAGATTTTGCGTAAAATCTTCAAATAAATATTCAAAATAGTTACGACATAATCTTCAATTGCATTTGCTAATATGATCGCCAGACTATTTTATTTAAACAACTTTAGTTAAGTTGCGCATAGGGTTGTTGCTATGCTGCAGTTGCTATGGTACGATGTTTACAAACTATACAAAACAATTTTTTTAAAAAGCTTAAATCTGTGAACGTGTGCGAACATTAAACCCCAAAACTCAGTATTAATTCGTCATATAACTTCAGTATGTGTGACGCAGATTCTAGTGATATTGAATATTTTTAAATAGAAAATGCTGGAAGCTGCCTTATGTACATTAATTCCTCAGAAGGGTGCAGCCCAGACTAATTCGATTAGGTTAAGTTCACAGTGATAAGGTGGCAACCGTAGTACCGTTATTTGGCGATTTGTTGCCATTTGAACCATTGAATTATATCGGCTTTCCTCCAAGCAGTAGTAGGCGTCCGCTCGGTCTACCGTGAATGGTAACTGACATTATCCATGACAATTACAGACCCCGTGGAAATAAGATCCAACACCTGTGTAAAATACTCTTCGAAAATATCTGCGTTCATGTCTTCGTGATAGTCACCTGTATTTTTAGATTCAAATAAAAGTAAACCGCCATCTACAAAACCACTGACACTACCTATATGTGTCACTATTAATCTTCGCCCTTTACCTGAAGGTGCCTTGAACCCTGTTGAAAGTCCATCCAAAAATGCTTGTCGAAAACTTTTTACATTTTTATCTTGCCATACTTTTGTTACAGTATATCCCTCGTTGACCCAAGTTTCGTCTAGATAATAAATATTCCTCCCTTCGTCACGGAATTTTCTAATTGATCTTAAGTAGGATCTTCGCCAACAAATAATTTCATCTTTATCGATAAGAACTGACTTCCTGTTCTGCTTTTCCCAGCAAAAATTCAACTCTTGTAAGACGGCCCATAATTTGCTTCTACTGATTTTTGGCAAATCGTTGTCCTCTGAGAGTTCACTTAAAATTTTGTTTAGCGTTGGTATTTCTTTTTTAAAATAAAATGAGTGTACTTTTCTGCGAATGATTTTTTTGAAGAAATCATCTATAGCGACTTTTGACTTCCCTGTAGATGATTTTGGGGGATTTATAGTATCTTGTTCATTTTTTATTTCCTTTAAAAGTCTGTAGATAGTCGATTTTCCAATCCCTGTCAGTTTGGAACACTTTTCCACGATGTCCTCAACACTGTTGGTAGGATTTTGGTGTTTCAATGCATTAAATACATTTAATATAATAATCTTCTCATTTTGAGACAGCGCACTTCTTTTCACGCGTTTAGCAGGTATGTAATCTGATAAGTTCGACATTTTGCCTAAACATTATTATATCCACTGGCACAATAGTCACTAAACACAAGTCGAATTTTACTCTACTGCTCTAGCACGTCTTCGTATATTCAGCTCTAAGACTGGATTGATCTGTCACAATATACTGGCTCCTGACCTATGATGTATCCAGTAAAATATACTAATGTAAACCCATTACCTGTTAGCTTTAGTGTTACCAGATTATTACCTGAAACGAAATATTACCACGCCCATGGTCGGTTCTTATCTCGGGGTTTTATTACTCTCTTTCATTTCCAAACAGACTATAATGTTATTGCTTTCCTCAAAAGGAAATCAAGTGGTTATCGACTCAGAAAATCCAGAATATTTTGCAAGGAACAGGTTGAAAGGTTAGTCAAAGAAGCAGATGATGAAAATTGCTTATTGCAAAAAGTCGTCTTGTCGATTGTTGGTATATTTGAAGCCCGTAGGAGAGAAGAATTAACTTAAGATGCTAAGTCGTTCATTAAAGTGACTATTTCCAATACCAAAACTAATGGTCCTAAATTATTTACAATACCAGAAGGAGATTTGGGAAATGTTTCGCAAATATGCAAGTCTACGTCCATCCACCATTGATCACAACCGATTTTTTTATCACATACAGGAATTCAAAATGTGCTACATAAGCAGTGGGTATAAAGAACATAGGTTCAATTCCTAAAAAGATTGCCGAATTTCTGAGATTACCCAATGTTACTGAGTATACTGGGTACTGCAGACGATGTTCTGCAACCTTCCTTTCAGATGCAGGAGCCAACATATCGATGCTCAAGAGACACGGAGGTTGACTTCTGTGGCAGAGTGATACATAGAAAATTACATACAAAATAAGCAGGCGATAGCAAGGAAAATTCTTGGGGAGAAAGGAAAGACCACTTTCATTCCAAAAAGTCAGTCCACCAACGGCAGCGGAATGCAGGTGTTATCTTCTTCGAATATTGAAGTTATACGAAGTTAAAAAAAATATGTGTTTACTTTATGTTCAATTATCCGATTTGAAAGATTGTGTTATTAATATTTATAATAAATAAATAATTTAAAACTCAGTTATTTTACATACATATGCGTAAGAAAGATTGTTTTAAGCACATGCACCTAAAAGACGATACTGAAATGACAACGATTTTATGAAAAGGTATTAATCGAACGCCGCCATCTCTTTGTATTAGCAAACTCTGTAGTTCAACAAATAATAAATATGTAATTTATCTATTTATATTTTAATCCCAGAAGCATGGGGTCAAGTATTAGTGCTAGCCTCTCTGCACTCTGTATTAATTAAAGGCCAAACTGATTAAAAAACAATAGTTTGCCGCTACTGCGGTCGCCCTGGTTTCGTCCAACTTAATCATTAGAATGTAATTTCTGTACGACTGCATTATGGAAGCTCTCGGTGGTCGCAATCAATTTTTACGTGAATGTGCTGTCTGCTCTCAATAGAGCAGTTATGCTGTTGGGCGCGATTTATGGGAGGCCGCAGCACGCAGCCACTGAATATAACCGACTGCCCCGGCGGCGGCAGCGTGCATGATTATGCAATCTAATATCATATCCGATTAATATGAAATTTCAAATGACCTTTCAATCTGCAGGAGGGATATTTATAACGTTTTCAGTCGCCGAGTGCGTGTTAAGTAGAATACAGATCAGTGGCGGCAGCGTTGCCAACCGTACGATCTTGATCGTACGATAATTTAGCGTCAGATACGATATACGATCTAAACCTTAAGATCGTACGCCAAAATACGATAATTTAGTCGTTAGCCAGTAATGTAGTATTTTGTTCTTCATTTAAAAAAAATTATCTAAATTTACATACATACTCATGAACCTACTAATAACCGAAAGATAAAAAAAGAGTGTCATATTGACACCCTGTATCTTTTTAACCATCAACTTTTGAACTAAGGATAATTCCAGGCGAAGGATCATTTTCTAAAAATTATCATGAACGAGGAAACAATTCCGGTTATTTATTTAAGCTCGTAGAATATTCGGTAAGAGAATGTCACACCAAACTATCTATTAATTTCAAGGCACAAATCGGGATCATGTCCCACATTTAGACTTTGTCTGAAAATAATTACATCTAGATTATAATAAAAACTTACTGTTTTTGTTTGCTTTAGCTTATATATGATGTTACGGCTAATATGTAAACTTGGTTAGTTTGTAAACTGAATGATTAGTATACAAACTAACTGAACCGTTGGTTATTTTGATAGAAGACGCATATTCCACAATATTAGCGGATACTTTATAAAATAACCCACTCCTTTGTATAATTTACTTGAAATAGTCAGATACTAAAATGGTTTTTTTTTCTTTGGTTAGTTAATAAACTATCGAATTTGGTCTAGCAAGAAAGAGAACAATGATTGTGGTAACACAAAATAGCCAATTCTTTGGATAGTATATAAACTAAATTATTTCTCAGTTCGAAATTGTTTTTTATTTAATCCGTTTCCAAATCGTATTTATGAAATTAATCACAAAAAATTAAGAAATAGGTTGCTAGTTTATATACTATCCAAAACAACTGGCTATTTTGTGTTACCAGAATGACTGTTTTCAATTATAGCTAGACCAAAACTCCAACATTCCTATAATGTATATTTGTCACAATGTGACTACCTATCACGTAATAATATTTGGATAAGTCAAGGAAGATCTGAAAGGACACAACTGGTTACAGACATGACCAACTTTTCGAATGTTGAATTGGAAAAACTTCCAATGCATTGGGAAAAATGTACTAATAAGATAAGTATATGTAGTAAAATTTTCTTTTACTGTGACAATAACGAATTACCGTTTATATTTGATACAGCCTCGTATAAATGTTATTAAAATAGTCACCCAGTAATTGCTAATTTTGTTAGATAAAATTAATGATTTTGCATGCATTTTTACTTTTTGGATAGGCACTGCCGACTTTATTTTTCCTGACCAGCCACCACTGGGGAAAAAATACGTGTTTTTTTACATATTATGTTTAGACTAACTCTGTTATTTCTTATTAATTCTTACGATTATTAGATCCAACCAAAATAGTTTGTTTTCATCAGTTCAATTCGAACGAATTGCATGACGTTTGTAACATTTGGTGCATAAGTACCTAATAATGCATGAAGGCAGTCATCATACATTCAAAAATGTAAGTAATATCATAGTATCGATTAAATTGAATCGATTTTATAGCGATGTAAAAAAAACATGAAGGTTCTTTACTACAAATTTCTATCCAATGTCACCTAAAAAGGTATACATGCTTCAATAAACTTAATGAAAAAATTTCCATATCATGTGATGTGACTAACAGAATTGATTATTGGGAGCATATATTTGGACAAAGCACTACAGATAAAATACATGTTTTGGAAACTTTTTTTTTTATTTTCAGGGTTATACGAGTAGGTGATACCAAAATAGTGTACTTTTTTCAGAAAATAGAATACAATTTTAATATTTGTACTGAAAAAACTTTTCACCATTGGCGTAAGGGGTTCAAAGGTGAACAAAACCTATACCTACGCTATTGACTTTAGTTCAAGAAAGTTATTCATGTCAAAATATTAACCTTTTATTATGATTACTGCATACCAAATTTGAAGGAATAATATTTATTTATTTAGCAGATAAAAAATAAAATCAAATATTTTTTTTTAATTTGACGCTCTGTACCTGAAAAACGGAGTGTCAGAGAAGAATGTCATACAGGGTGTTCCACATAAGAACTGACACAGAGCAGGTACATGTAGAGGGTCCCAAAATTTTATAATTTAACTAAACATACAAAGTGTACAAAGTTGTACACGGACGGTGTTACAGACTTTCAAAGTGGGGCTAAATATTTCAAAAAAAAAATATCTTTGAATTACTTTAATTTGGAATAACCAAATTTGGTCCATGATTTAGGTGCATTATTAGTTTTCTTTGACTATGAGTATGAAGTAACTTGAAATAGAATATGGTGTTGCATTGAGGGTGAGTCACCCCTAAAATTATACCAAACTTTTCCCATTGATATTAATTAAAACAAGATTTTAATAGTGTTTATTAGAAAAAAATCAAAGTCAGAGTAGTCTTTGTCTTTAAAATTTGACAGTCAATAATAAAACTATTTTATTTCTGCTAATGTTTGTTATTGACAATGGCTGGAAAATTTACATTCAACCAACAGGTTGGCACGTTACTTGTGCTAGGATTCTGTGAAGGAAACTGCAAATGTGCGGAAAAATATCGTAGAAAATTTTCAAATCGAGTGATTTCCCACATACATTTTCTAATGTTGAAAGACGGGTTCGAGAGACAAGAAAGTTATTCAATATTATCCGAGAATGTTCTAGTGTAATAAGGGTACAAGATGAAGAAAATATTATGCAAACAGTTGGAAGATGAACCGCAAATAAGTACCTAACCTACTAAACTTTTATCTCGAGAAGAAGGATAATCAAGAATGAAGACATTTAAAAATCCGATGTATCCACTTCTTAAACGTAATCTACTAAATTCTGCAAAATACTTTCCCTGATGTAATCGAAGATTTACCGTTGCAACTTAGACTAAAGTTTATGTTACTGCTAGAGACCTGGTTAGGACGAGGGAATAATTGTCCTCAAAATTGGCCACCACAATGGCCTTAACAAATGTAATTAATTTCTTTGGGGAATATTGAAGATTTCTGTGTGATTAGACAGAGTAGGGGAGACCGGATACGAAAGTAACACGGGTTGGTTGTATTGTCTTTCTAAAGAGGTTTGTCTATGATATTATATCATCATACAGTCGGCAGTGAAATCTACATTAACTGAACAACAATATCCGTGATGTGTTTTAGTTCGAGTTAAGACCTACACGGTGCAAAATTATATGCAAAGTAAGTTTTCATTTTTTATCTTAATCTATCATGATCCTAGAACTGAACGTTATTTTGAATTATTTTATTGGCTTGTTCAGTTCATATCAATATTGGCTATAACCTAAACATGGTATTTTAATTAAAAATAATCGTTAAAAAAAGTTTTAAGCAAGTATCCTGTCAATCGCGTGACAAATGCGTAATGGGACGATTGTAACAATGCCATAGGGGGACGATTGTAACATGTTACAACCGTCCCTCATATTTAATACCTATGATCATATTTGTCATATTTAAAATGATAATTCTGTAGATCTCCAGATAATTACTTCAGTATTTGTTATACTGTATGGTAATATACAAATTCATTCTCTTTATTTAGGATGTCTAACAAAAGACAACGAACAACAGATCGTGGAAAAGATTGTTATGGATTGGGAAAAACTTGGTCCATCCCAAATATGGAATATGGACGAGTCTGGCGTAACAACCTTGCAAAACTAGATAGGGATAGGATTCTTTGTTATTACCAAAAAAAATATATTATGTACCTGCACTACAACTTACTTTTATATAGGTATAATCAATAAACGAATACCTTGTAAATACTAACTTTCTATACCTAGTTATTACCTATTATTGATATGTTACAAACGTCCCCATGTTCTGTTACTTTTGACCCATACCATTGGGTAGGTTGTAACGACGTACACTTTCTATTTTTTTATTAATTGTACATCAATATGAACTTTAGTTACTTTCAATTCAATTCAAATTTAAATTTTCGGCGAAGAGTAAACTTCAGAGAAAATGAACAATGAATGAATTTTGAACAATTTTTTTTAGTTTTAATTGTATTTTCTTTATCTCATATTATAGTTTTTTACTGTCAAATTGTAAAGACAAAGCCTACTACTGATTTCTTGATTTTTTTAATAGATACTATTAAAATCTTATTTTAATGAATGCATTTTTTTTTTGAAAACCTTAAAAGCTTTTTAAAATTTAACAACAGTTAAATTATGCGCGGGAATTTATCATTCTATTTAAATTCGATCAATGAAAAAAAAAGTTTGGTATAATTTTAGATGTGATCTCCATTTGAAGGCCAGTAACTAAGCCTGTGTGCAACTTTATATACAGGGTGTCCGGAAATGATGAGCAAAAAATTCAGGAGATAATTCTAAACCGAAAATAAACGCTATCTCTTTATATAACATTTTTTCCAAAACTGATTATTAACGGAGTTACAGGGTGTTAAAGTTAAAATTTTATTTTCGATATTTGTATATAACTTCTTAAGAAATCCAAATATTTACATAAAATTTGTAAATCGGGGATTTTTGCGGACGAGAAATTCAAATATTTTTCTAATTTTGACGTCACTAGTAGAGGGCGCCACTTGTGGCACACCATGTTTCTTTCAAATGACAGAACTTTTTTGCATCTTAATGTATCCATCTGACTATCGAAACAATCGATTCTCCTTGCTTTCATTGAAAAAGGTGTTTATTCTCGGTCTAGAATTAGCCCCTGAATTTTTTGCTCATCATTTTCGGACACCCTGTATAAATATGTTTGGTTAAATTGTAATACTTTAGGACCCCATGCAGAAGCACCCTGTAGGTAGAAAAGACAAATATTATTTTTTCATGTTCCGTCAGGGGGCAATACACACATATAGTTATCCTGCTAAACCCTTCGTCATACCGACCCAATGAATTTTACTACGAGCCACCGCTGTTTTTCATATATTTCGTTCGAATTCGCAACTCATATAACCGCCGCCTTAGACGTTTTCTTTTTTATATATAGATATATAAAAATCCAACATAGCAGTTCGTTTTATAAAGCCCGAACACGCTGCTTCTATCGGCCAATAATGTCGTTTATTTTGACGACCGAAAGGAGGAAATATCACAGAAAAATATTTTCAAACACCGCAGTATCCCCTGATTAATTGTCAATATCTTCCTGTTGCAATAAATTGGACAAGATATAAAAGATGGAGTCCTAAGATAATTCTAGGTTTCGAATGCCGTCGGCGCTCCGGAATAGTCTAGAGACAGAGGAAACTCTTTATTGGTCTAATAAAGTAGATACGGCCGCATGGAACTGGTATGGATGCGTGACTGCTTTTGTTGTAACTATGCCCCGTTCCAGCAATTCTATAGATCAATATGCTCCATAAACGGACTTCCTACACTCGCTACTTGCAGGAAATTAACTTTTAGCCACCGTAGCCAAATCATTGATTTTGACTGGCATATTATCCACTTTGCCCGGGAATTTCCTTTGGAGCTAACGGCGTGCAGATGTTATTTTCTCCGTTTATTTCAGTGTTTCTGTTTCTAGACTGCTGTTAATAGTATATTAAAGTATAAGTGGGTATTAAGGTCTTTAAAACACGCTCGAAATAGAGCAAGTATTTTAAAGAACAGTTATCCACGAATGCTTTACGCTATTTTTTTTTTATTGGTACACTTTGAAATCATAAATACTGATATTAATACTACAAAAAATGGAAATAAGGACTAATAATGGAAAATGGTTGAATTCGTGACATCAGTATACCTGTTGTTGCATGAAAAGGAGAAAAACAAAAATTAATTTGTAATTTGTCACATAAGATTAATTCTTGTCACGACAATTGTTACCGGTTGTATATTGTTTAAAAATGAGTTCTAACATTGATTGCTTAAATAGTAAAGTAAAATCGCGATTAATACCGCAAAAATCGGAAAACGCTTATAAACAAGAATACGACAAGTTCATCAAATGGATGGAAGAGCAAAAGATAACAGATACAGGTGTACGAGTTGTGCTTGCTTACCTTCAGAAAATGTCGGAGCAGTACACGGCGTTGACTATGTGAGCTATCCATTCGAAACTGCAAGTATGTTGAGAACAAATAAAGGGGTTGATTTAAAATCATTTGTGAAAGTACATGCATTGATGAAGGCAATTCGCAAGAATAATATAGCCAAGAAGGCATGTGTATTCAAGGAAAACGATTTGCATAAGTTTTTCAGAGATGCACCGGACAATACGCATTTATTTTTGAAGGTGGTAACCATTTACGGTATCTTTGGCTCTTGTAGAGAATGTGAATTGTGGGACTTAGGGTACGTTTACATCTGACATTAATTGCTCGATATATATGTCGGATAGAAATGCAAACAGGGGCGAATTTCTATCAGACAGATATGCTTCAAGCTCCTGCGATATGTATCGACCATCTATACGGTTAGATGTAAACACCTATTCGGAATCGCCTGACAGAAATTACTGTAGCTGACGTAACCGTCTACTTTTGTGGTAGTGTCGGCTGCAAATTATTAATATTGAGTGATAAAAATAATGGATAAAAGGCGATATTGATGAATAGATTAATTTATATCACAGTAAACCTTAACGATATGACTATTTTACAAATAAGCATTTCAAATTAAGCTGATTACATCTCCAAAAAATTTTTAAATTACACTGGATCTTCCACACTGAGTTGGCATATTAATTGACTATAAGCAAGTCATTTTTTTTCGTCTCAAAATCAACTCTCAAATCCATACTGAACGATTTTCCATTCTGTGTCGGTCGAAATCGCATTTAATCTAAACAGCGTGAACATTTCTGTCAGAGTTACATGTATCAAGCGTCTACGATATGTATCGACACATGTGTGTGTTATGCGATTAGATGTAAAAACATATTATTTTCATATTCGCACTCGCCTGACAGAAATAGCTCTAGTTGACTAGTCGTCTACTTTTGTGAAAGTGTCAGCAGCAATTCAAAAACAATGATAAAAATGAGTCGGTAAAACGCGATATCGATGAACCGATTAATTTATACCACGAACCTGAACTCTGGGGTGTTAAAAGAAAATCAAATAAAGATAAAGTCCATAGAACAATTCTTAATTTAAGAAATTTTTAAGTATAAGAATGTTTGGAAAATAAACATGGAAGGGGTGGTTTATTTCACCACTTACAACAAACCAGGAACATGGGAAATATTCCAGTAAAATATCTTTTTTTAAGTAAATGTTCCTGCCAAAATTCATTTGTTTATATTCAACAGTTTGTGAGAAAATGTTTCTGGATAAAAAACTATAAATCTGAAAATTAAATCTGATTTAGTACCGTTCAAATTCAATATTATGCTCAACTTAAATTATAGATATACATATTTAAAACGAAAAAATATTTGTTGCATTATCTCGAAGAATAAATTTTTACGGAGATGTATACGAATGAAAACATTGTGTATAGTTTTTGCTAAAAATTCACACATAGGGGTTTGAGGGGTCCTGATTACACTACTTATTCAAAAAATATATCTAGGCGTTTATATTGAATTTCGCAGGTGTAAAAAATAGCATACCTTCGGTCGTCATCTTAAAATCCGTAATAGCATCAAAAGAAGCGATTTTTGATGCCATTTAAAACAAACAAATATTTGTTGAAATATCTCGAAGAAAACCATTTTTACAGATTTATACACTAATAAAACTTTAAGATCGTGTAGAAGAAAACACTATGTATAGTTTTATTCAAATTTCACATACTACATTTTGAGGGGTCCACCTGAATAACAACTTAAAAAATGCTAAACGTTTTTATTGAAATTCAAAAGTATAAAAAAATGGTAGCAGACCTTTCATCGCCATCTTAAAAACCATGGTAGGATCAGAAGAAGACATTTAAAAAAATATATTTATAAGATTATCGTGAAGGATTTGTACACAAATAAAACTAGATATACAGGATGTATCACAACAAGTGTGCATTAGACGTATTTAGAAAACCGTAAATGATAGAAATCTGAAATTTATTTTTTAGAGGATTTTGTTTTCCTGTCAACACTGAATTGATGCAAAATATTTACATTATACGTCAACTTACTTATTTTGAATGGAACATGTATTTTTTATTTAATTTTCAGGTTCTGTATGTCATGTTGTACATAAGTTATTTCACTCACAAAATTATTACTTTTTAAGTCCTTACCTGGGAGACTGAATAATTCAGTCATGATGAAAAAAAAAACAAATTCAGGAAACGAAATAATTCAAAAACTATTGATCTTGGACATATGGCATATTTAATAAAGTTGATTTAAAATTGCACGTAGAATCTGAAATTGAAATAAAAATATTATTTTTCGTTTAAAGATTTCTATCGTTTCCTAAATACGTCTAATGCACACTTATTGTGAGATACCCTGTATATATCTATATTATCAGTGTTTTTAACTGGGTATAGGTAGATACAGCTAATCTTTTTCTGCTACGCTAATAGTTTTTCTGAATTTGGTATCTTCCTTATTTATTTTACGAACAAGCTTTTCAAATTGAGTTGGTGTCATCCTCAAATAATTTGAGAATTGTTGCGGATTCTCGACACTTAGTTTCGAGATAAATTAATTCATAGACACCTAATTCATCATGTTTCAAAATTCATTCCCAAAACTACACTGAACGTTTTTTTTCCCTTAAGTAACCTATCCAGGGCAGTCACACGGGTAGCAATTTTTTGTTTCGATACTCATCGTGCCACGACTGAACTTACTCTTTCTACTATGAATTGATGTGTATTTACTTAATACATATGTATAAACGGTTCGTAAACATATAGCGACGAGAAGTGTCATACACATATCCATGATATAAATATATAGTAACTTCTGTCTGTAATGTAAACAGTCACTAGCGATATATATATCTGATGCTTGACACATATATCGGGACATAAGTGTCAGATGTAAACGTACCCTTACGCTTACATGACATCAAAGAAGAAGGGAAGACAGTGAAGATTTGACGTTTTACTGTTGCCGACAGTGATGGTATTAGTTTTGTGCGTTTGGTAACGCAGTATTTATCATTGCATCCCCAAAATGTAAGTATAGTTCGAGTTTTCATAAGGTATGATAAGAGGAAATGCATCAATCAAGTTGGTATTAATACATTAGGATCATGACCTTTGCAAATTGCACGTTATCTTAAATTGGACGATCCTGAGAAATACACTGGACATACGACGTTTCGGCGACTGGTTACGTTGAAGAAAGTATTATAGAAGAATGTTTCAAATATTATTGAGAGTGTCATTAATAGAAGTGCAACCTCATTGACTTGTTAGCAGTATTAATTTGAACAATATTTCCTCCGATTGAAAATACAATACCAACTGTACTTTTCACATTCATTTAAAAAATTAAGATTGTCGAATATTTAAATAAAGCTTTTGAAAGATTTGTTAGTAATATTTCATTTGACGCTACAAGGTACTCCTGTTAGATCAATAATTAAAAAGGTAACATTTAGACTTCACGAAAAAATATATATTTTTTAATTGATTATTTAATTTTGGAACTTCATAACATTGACAGCGAAGGCAAAAGCAAAAATAATTAAAACCTGATCTGATGAGATGTGAACCAAATAAAAAGAAGTGACGTCTTCCACGTTAGAATAAAATTTCCAATTTTGTACCGACCTTGTTATTAAGACTACAGTAGTTTATTTTTAATAAATAATACTGGTCTAATTTGATTTATAAAAAAGTTATGTATAGTTTATTTACTATGTCAAGACTTTACTGATCATTCTTGCTCCACACAAAGTGCTTCTGTCTAAATATGAGTATTTTACATTTTTAAAAGAACTAGGTACATACAATATTAACGGGTTGCTCTTCCTCTTTCATTACGGAAAATATAATGCAACATTGTTTTAAGATGTCGTATTAGTACGTAAGTCAAAATTCTTCAATTTTGAGACATTGTATAAAATTGATGGACAAAATACACAAACATAATGCAATATTACCACACATTTCAAGTGTCTTCCAAGCAAAAAAGAGATATGTTACTTTGCTTGTTTAAATTTTTATAAGAAATTAACATACTAAACATATTTTGTCTTGCATTAGTATTGCATTTCTAAAACATTTTCAGTTACAGTGGTACTGGGTACCATTGGCACGTTGTTTCAATCAATCGGTTTTATTTATGCCTATGCTTAAATCGTTTTATTTATGTATACAGGGTGTCCATAAACTAGTGTTCAAAAATGAAAGGGTATACAGGGGAGGTCAAAATAATGTCAGTACATAGCATCTGGAGTTTCAATACATTTTCAAAAATTGTCTAAACACCTTCGTTGCACACGAGACAACATGTTGCATATTGATTTCATCAATAATGACCCATTGCATTGTAGCATTGTAATTTTTTACTCTTTCACAGCCGGTGCTATTATTTGATATACAATAGCGATGTTCAAGATTGTTATGCCGTGACCTCGGTAACTGGTTGCTGGCAATAACAGAATTAAAGTGCACGTCCCTAGCTTTAGCTGGAATTCTTGGACCTGTCCCCGTTGTTCTTGGGCTAGACTCTGTGCAAACATTTCAGTTTGAAACCATTCGGATTCCTTGCTTGAATAGACCTATTACTTCCTTAACTAAGCAAACATTTTTTGCGTGTACTCACTCATTTTCCTAGAGTTGATTCTGTAATACTAAGTAAATTTTTGCACCACAAAATCCTAAAATTACTTTTGGTATTTTTTATATCGTAAATTAAATAAAAATATTTTCAACAACCAATGGAACAGACAAGATAATATACACAAGATACAGAACTATACACCGATTAACTTTAAGGTTGCCTTTTTAGAGACGAATAATCTCCCTTTCAGTAATATAACTATGTACAAAGAAAGCTCACACAGAAGGTGGCAGTTTTTTTTACTTTTGAGAAAAAATGCGTTAGAAAACATGTATGGCTTGCCATTCGAAGACTGTCAATTGTATCTTTTTACTTTATAATGTCGTATATAATTTTATATAATTTTCTGTGTGCAGTTGGCGTGTAAAATTTTGAAAATTTTTATAATGAAACAAAAAAAATTCAAAATCAAAAGGGGCAGTTTGAAAATGATTTTAAAATAGACTTCTGTACGATACTAGAAACTGGTCCACTGTAAAATCTGATAAGGCGGGATAGCATGCAATCGGCGATCGGACAGAAAATCGAAAGAACTTCTCAAGGAAATAAATAACACCTATTTTATACGTCAAATTCAACTGCTTTTGCCGCTATTGTTATTAATTATTAATAGAATTAATTTGTGACTTTAATAAAATAGTTTAACATACCTAATGTTACAACAAAATTTTTGGCCCGTCTTACCCAGTTTCTACTTACTAACACAAGTGTTTCTGTTTCTTGTCCATTTTGAACTCGTAAGTTGTTGAGAGTAATCATGATACGTTTGCGTAAAGCATCAATAGTAGATGCCCAGTTCAGTGCGATACACTTCATTTTTTAAATATCCCCACAAAAAGAAGTGAAAATGATTAAAAGTCAAGAGATCGTGACGGCCATGGTACCGGTTCTCTTGGTCCAATCCTACATCACACTGTTGCAATACACCATGGACGCCCTGGACCTCCATCTTTTCCACAATTCGGTTTCAAATTTCTCTCGCGTTATATTACACTTGAACTTATTGGCACAGCGCGGTAAAAGTAGCTGCATTTGGCATATGTTTACCGGAAAATCGTTCTGCTAACATACAGCTACTTAAGGGTGAAAATTTCCGGAAATTATTTGAATTACCATGGTAACCGAACAAAATACAAGCTTCCAATTGGTTAGAACACGTTGGTGTGGAATTTTAATAGAGATAATGAATAAAAATAATTTAATAAAATTTGGGATCTAGGATTTTTAAAGGTTACTACGTAGCCAGATTTTCAATAGAACTTCAATATTACTTTGAGTTATTTCAATAAAACATGTCACAACAAATTTAACGATGTCTTCTGGAGAGGATGTAGTAATTTATTTCATAAAAAATATGCTATCATAGTAAAAGAAACTTGTTCTTGATGGATATTGAAATACACTCTTATAAAAGAAAACTCCACATCATTAGAGAAGAATATTTTTAACAAGCAGATTTCCCACAATTCCCTCTATTTGATCATATTTTCAAAGGTATACTTACACATACAAAGTTATCTACAAAAGCCAATGCTTTGAAAGTGCATACAATAAGTTGGATAGTAAGAATATATATTTCTTATCAAAAAGACATGCAAGTATGAGCATAAATATAAAAGTCGCATTTAAATATTCTGTACATGCAACTTATTTTAACGTCGTGGTAATACAGCAGGTCTAAATTAAATAAAAAAGATTAAAGTGATTCCTTTAATAATCGGTTTACTTCTTTCACTTAACATTTGCAAATTAATTTAATTACCCATATGTCTTACCGTTATAAAATGACTACGATATATTTGTTTGTCATTGCATCAGAATCAATATGAATAATATTTAAAAACATTTTTTCTGCTAGATTAAGAATTAAAACCTTTATTATATTTCTGTTAGTAACTGTTGTTTTAGTATGTTAATTATAGTGCAAAGAATAATAATGTCACATATGAGTATTTATCCTTGAACAACCATTGAACTTGATATTTGCTATTGTCTTGAAATTTTCGTTTAACAATATTGTTAAATGTATCACATTGTGTATTCTGTCAATAAGAACAATATTTTTTGCAACGGGGGACCAACGTACATGCCGATACCGGTGGACGAAGCACACAGTCTCTGGAATTTTCAAAATTGGAGCCATTGTCTTTTTACCCATAAGTACAGATGACTGATGATCGAACAAACATTAATATGAAGGGAAAGATGATGGAAAGCGATGCAATGAACATTTAATGACCTCAACCACTCTTTTTGGCGATAGATCAGCTTGTGTATGGAAAGACATATGTTGTAATGGTCACACTGAGCTTCTGATATTAATTAATGACAGCTGTAAGATATCGGGATGAGTTATAGAATCGATAATTTTTTGGTACAATAGATGAAAGATTTGATTTAATATATGATAATGTTCGTCCTCATCGCGTGGGAAGTTTAAATTATCGGATAAAATATCATGGGATTACAAGAATGAAGTGGCCATCCTGTTCGCCAGACATGGATTGTATTGAGCACATTTCGACAGAAATGTCTAAACAATAAAATCGCCTTCAACTGTCTCACCAAATATTACAACAATTAACCAATTCACTGTAGGCAGCTTGGGAAGACATACCTCAGGATTTTATTAATAACTTGATATTCTAGGTTTTCCAAATAGAATAGCGGCACTGATACGAGTGGGAAGAGGTCCCACACGATATTTTTAAATGGTAATAATGGGATGGTAATTTCACAATAAAAGACTTTTATATTTTACGTCCATTTATAACTTTTTTGTAATTGTTAATTTCTTCTTTCAAGGAGTGTTTTTTTTTGTTTCTTTGTCCGTGTCAGAACGTGAATCAATAAACATTTATTAATTTAAGCAGTTTTTTTATTTTATTCTTGTAATATTCAGTTCAATTGTTGAGGAGAGTACTTTATGTAAGCGAATCAACAAAATAAAAACATAATTTTGTTTTAAATTATCTCTGTTTTTGTCGTCTTAATTTGTCATTTCCTTTGATCAATATATATATATATATATATATATATATATATATATATATATATATATATATATATATATATATATATATATGTTAATTCGTAGGCTTCCGCGGGTGCGCGGGTGTTATATGTGGTTGTAAAATTTCTCCGGGTTCCTCTCCGCGATGAATCTGCATGGTCTTCAAAAGAACCATTTGTTTGTCAAACAAATGGTTCTTTTGAAGACCATGCAGATTCATCGCGGAGAGGAACCCGGAGAAATTTTACAACCATATATATATATATATATATATATATATATATATATATATATATATAAAGGGTATTTCTTAAATACAGGTAAAAAATTCATACTCATATTCTACGGCCATAAAATTTTTGGTTTTATAATTTATAAACATGGTTTTATGGCAACCGCTGTAGAAATACATGTCAAAAAGTCAGTTTTTAGTTTCTAAACCGCAAATTTCACCATATTTGATGTAGGTATTTAGTGTGTCAGTGGGTATGAAACAAAAAATTACCAGTGACGATCATTATTTATCGGAAAAAATATATATCTTTCACTTTGTGTAATATTACCTACTACGTGAATTATGCGCTATTGTATTCATTTTCTATCTCTCCATATTGTGTCTTATTATGTTATTACTGAATTTTTAATTTAAAAATGCACAAGCAGTTGAACTAAATTGTGGGAGATTACTATAATACAAAAACCACATTCTTTCTCTTAGTATACGGAGAACAAACATCTTGAAGACTTAGTTCATGTATTAAAACGTATTCAAAAAAATGTCTGTAGGTGGCATCTGTAAAAAGTATCCAATAAGAAAATTTCCCCACCCACACATTCAAAGAAAACTGATGTTGGTTCGAGATTCCATTATAGCATGAGGGTTTTTATCAGAGCAAATATGATTATTGTGAAAATTCATTCTAGCATCTCTGGAAAATTTAGCTTTGTCGGTAAACAATATGCTATCGGTAAAGGCAACATTTTGTTAAAATTTTTGCAAAATCCAGTGGTAAAATTGTAATCGAGCAAGGTAGTCTTGCAGCAATAAGGTTTGCATTCTTTGTATGATATATACATGGGTGTAATTATTTATTGATGATGCTTCTGGACGGAGTTAAGGCTGGCGTTTCAAGGACAATGAATCGTATTTACAGATGCACAAACAAAATTCACCCAGTACGTGGAGGTTCTTATTAGCGTAGTACTAAAATATAACGCTCAAATTGAAAATGATGCCTTTTTTCGTATTCTAAATAACTTGTCAGCCTATAAACTGTTATACAACCTGAATGAAAACTTGTATAATTGACATAGTGAAGAGATATTCTTTCTAACTTACTCAGATTTAGGCTGTCCCAACAAACAGCTATGAAATACGTTTGAAAGTTGTGTACAAAAACGGCCTCCTTAACTAATTTATGACTCACATTCAGATTTGCAGCGTTTTTTTCCTCGTAGAAGAATTCGGATTTTCTTCAATTGCCTATCAAATGGCTTTCCCAACTCTGGGTTTCTATCAGTTAAACGTTTCTATCATTCGGACCTTTTTGAATTTAGCCTGTTTCTTAAAGATGTTCAAAATGTATTTCTGAATATTTAGGAAATTGTATTTGGATGATTTGAAAATCGTTCAATATTGCTTCACCTAGCCTTAGTACTATGCCATAAACGTAAACCATATTAGCTATTTCAACACATGAATAGGTATAATCCAATAACTTAATTTTATTAGAAAATAAGCTTCATTTGACAATACACAATAATTAAACAAGATGACGACTTCTTATTCTTATTGTTTTATGTTAAGTCAATTTTATCGCTAGCAGTTTGGAATACAAAAAAATATGAAGAAATAGAAAATAAATATAATAATAGTGCATATGATGCCTAATTTCTTTGTAATAGGTGCTATAAAATGCGATATACTTATCCTTTGTAATTTTAGTTTAAGTTTTTTAAGGTGCACTCAATGGGTTCTGGCCATACATCGGGTATGACATCATGTAATCAGCATGAATGGTAGGGCTGCTGTTATCAACCTTTGTGTGACAAACTAGATAATCGGGTCAAGTTGATGTCATATATACTTTACCAAAACATTCAACAGACTTTGTCATTATATCCTGCTTTCTAAGTTAGCTACATTTAGTATTTCTCAGAGTCTATTAAACCTGTTCAAATCATTCCTTCAGAGCACGCATCAATATGTGGATTGTCATGGTTTCAAGTCTGTTGAATTTTCACAAAAATCAGGCGTGTCACAAGGATCTATATTGAGGCATCTTCTCTTTCTGTTTTAATCTATTTCTGAATGATACCACATCTGGTTTTTGTGTTGACCACCTACTGTATGCCGACGACTTAAAAGTATTCTCTGATGTTAAAACGTTAGATGATTGTTATAACTTACAATAAGATCTGTTAAAAATGCAGTTATAGTGTCAAGTAAATAAACAACCCCTTAAGTAAAATTTGATATCATATCATTTACAAGAAAAAAAAACTATATTTTTTTTACTATATATTACATGATGTTATATTGCACAGACGTGATTATGTTAAAAATGTGGGAGTTTACTTATATCCTAAGTTGATCTTTTCATATTGACAATATAACTTCTAATGCCTCTAAAAGTTTGGGTTTTATTTTACGTAATGCTAAATGTTTTACTAATACGCATACCCTGCGGTTGTTGGACATTACATTTGTTAGATCAAGGTTGGAATATGCCTCAATTGTATGAACTTCACATTATAATACACATATGCAGGAAATTGAAAAGATTCAGAGTATATGTAAGTGAGGATGTGTATCCTTATAGAGGGTATCCCCATGATATGCTTCTTAAACGTGTAAACCTCTGCGAGCTAAAAAAATTATACTGACCTCGAGTATTAATTTCACAAATTATTTTATAAAACACCTCTTTTATTTATCTACACCGTTAACAAATATACTGAAAGCATTGTCATTTTATAATATGTGTCTGAACTCTAGTATAGAGCGCAGTTTAGATATTTTCTGTTCAAATTTAAACCAAATAAGAAATCTTGTTATGAGCTTACCTTAGGTAAGTACTACTGTTGCTGTGTTGTGTATATAATTTATATATTTTATGACTATTTTTCAATTATATTCTTTTACGTTAGTATGTTGTATATATATTTTTGTATTTTCGTTTTTATGGTTTCTAAGTGTTTTTAAGAATGAATAATAAATAAAATAAACAAATAAATATTTTGGTAAATAATGGTAATTTTTTGTTTCCTATCTACTGAAATACTAAAGACTTTAGTTGAATTTGGTTAAATTTTCTCAAACTATTTTTTTTTAATTTGTAACAGAATCTAACTTTACAATAGCTGTACTGAGACTACATGTCTATACGTATAACAAAAAAAAAATTGTATAAAGTATGGCTCTGAATTTTTATCTCTACCTAAGAAACAAACTATATAATATAATTTTGATGCACCTTTCAAATTTCAGGAAGGTAACATTGATAAAACGCGATTACTCTCATGATTTTTACGTATTAACACATTACATATATTATATTACATTAATATATTATGGAAATAGTTAGTATAGCTTCAAATTTTTGATAGGTACAGAGTTTGTAAAATATTAGTTTATATTGATTTTGCAAATAATTGATATGCTCCTCTTAACTTAAAGGCTTCAATATTAAAAAGTTTTTTAGCAAATATTATAAAAATGTAGAAGAAATGATTGTTTCTGGACATAATTCATAATATTTGTTTCAGAACCTTGAGGACAAAGAACGGAAACACTCACTATATAAGGATCAGTTAAGCCGAGAACAAAGGTACCTTAGGAGAAGACTGGACCAGCTTTCGATACATTTCGCCATGTCAAAAAGACGTTCCCTTTCGGAATGTTCCTCCTCAACAATAAGTAGTAACCATTCTACGACGTCCTTCTCGTCTGCGCCTTCGCCCATTTCCGAGTCAGGTAGGATTATTGTTTTTTATACAGGGTCCTCCATTTATTCCAAGCCCGTACCTCCTGTAATTTTAAGTTATTACAGGCAATCGGAGCATCTATCTATTTGTAGATATTTATTACAATAGCAAAATGGCACACTTTATGTAAATTTATTGGGTATATGGAAATACAATAATACAGTATGCGCCAAAAGTATGGAATAAATTCAATAAAAACGAAACAATTATTTTTTGGGAAAAATCCTCGAACAGGTCTATTTTTAATTTAAAAAATACATATTTTAGCGTAAAATGCGATTTTCAAATGTCATTTGTTTTCGAGTAATGACGTCATCGATTTTTTTTTAATGGCAACACCATATTTTTTTCCTTGATTCTGAAACATCGTTTAATTCTCTATCAGACAGTACTAAAATTTTGCCCTCTTACATAGGAAAGTTTTCGAGTAAATGACGATTGAATGTTAGAAAACGTAAATCAATTAAAATAAAGCAAAAACGTTATCAAGTTTAGTTTTTCGAATTCCATTATGGATCACGTAGGTGAAAATCTTTGCAAAGTGTCATTGTCACACGACTTTCTAATAAGTATTGTAAGCGACATAGAAATTATTATTCAATTTAAAGTATTATGGCACTGTTACTCAAAGAATTGAAATTTTAATTCTTATCGGATGCGGGAATATGACTAGAACTCAGCATGGAGTTTGCGATTTATGTAATGAAAAATATCCAGATCGCCCTATCAGCCAATCAACAGTCAGTAAGGTAGAGTCTAAATTTAGAGAAACTGGCAATGTTGTAAATATTCCAAAACCTGGACGTCCAAGCATTAATTAAAATCAGAAACAGAACATGTTGATAAGTATGGTGGATAATCCTCATAATTCTTGACGATTGGTTGCATTAAACAATGACACTAGTTAGAGCACAGTGCTACGTATCTTGAGGAAGGAAAAATATCATCCAAAATTCAACTTGTGCAGGAACTCAATGAAGATGATCCCAATCGCCCCTACACTTTTGCGAAATTCTAATGGATTTATGTCAAGGAAATAGAAATTTACACCGGCAAATACTTTTTTCAGATGATGCCACATTTTGTCTGAATGGTACAGTAAACCGTCAAACTTGCAGAGATTGGAGTCGGTAAATTCCTCATTGGATGGCAGAGGCACATATCCAACACCCACAGAAATTAAATGTGTGGGCTGGAATAGTTGACGACAGAATAGTAGCGCCTTGTTCCAGCCCTTGCAGTAATTTTTCCTAACGATAATGACCCTGACATTCTTGACGATACCATATGGTTTCAGCAAGACGGTGCACCTCCGCACTATGCGCGTTCTGTACGAGATTTTTTGGACAACTGTTTTCCTGGGAGGTGGATCGACAGACGCGGACCGATAGAATGGCCTGCAGGATCGCCAGATCTTACACCTCTTGACTATTTTTTATGGGGATACTTGAAGTCAAAAGTGTACGTTAATAAACCACGTAATTTAGAAGAACTTCAAAATCGCATTCGGGACGAAATACGCAGAGTTACCCCAGAAATCATTCATAATGTGCATGAAGAATTTCTTCACAGACTTGCGCATTGTCAAGAAGTTGGTGGATGGCAATTCGAACATTTAATTTAAGTATAAAATTTAATCAATTGTATTTTATTTTACATACCTCAGAATTGTTACTTTTTTATGGATAAAATTTACGTTTTCTAACATTCAATCGTCATTTACTCGAAAACTTTCCTATGTAAGAGGGCAAAATGTTAGTACTGTCCGATAGAGAATTAAACGATCTTTCAGGAAAAAAATATGGTGTTGCCATTTAAAAAAAAATCGAAGACGTCATTCCTCGAAAACAAATGACATTTGAAAATCGCATTTTACGCTAAAATATGTATTTTTTAAATTAAAAATCGACCTGTTCGAGGATTTTTCCCAAAAAATAATTGTTTCGTTTTTATTGAATTTATTCCATACTTTTGGCGCATACTGTATATTGCTGTATAGAATGATTATGATGCTATACGATAACATATCTACTTTGGTAATTTGGATAAAATTAATTTAAATCTCATATGTCTGTTTTTGAAATTAAACAATTTTTTACAATTTAGGTGCTAATATGGCAGATACACCTTTAATATAGTATAGATTATTTTGCTGATGTTTATTACACAATCTGGCGTCTAAATTCTTAACGTCGGCTGCGCATTTAGTCGTGCGCATTCGCACGCTCAAGGAAAACGGTGTTTTGTCAAGAGACATATTGTCTCCCACATCGTCGTGTCCAAATGAATTTCATTGGTGTTCATTGCGCCTTTAGCCGTAAGCGCTGGAAATTTTACTCGTCGAACTGTAGAAATAAACTGTGGTTAAATGGGGAAAGTTTCAGATGGTTCTGTTGCTAACTTAATGGTGCTTGCAGACCGGTTCTAGCTCTTTCAGTTTTCAAATCGTCTGCAGTTTTTTCATTCAGAGAAATTTTTTAAATCTTAAAACACTTTTCATCACAGGTTTTTTATAGAATTTCACTGTATATTTATGTTTTCTTTGCGATGTTTCGGTTGCGAGAAACCATCAACTTTATTTTTTTCTTATGGCTGTTTTTATATTTTAAAAATTCTTCTAAATAAAAAAAGTTACAGACGATTTTCAAAAACGCCACTTTTTTTTTTTTTTTCAAAATAACTTGAAGAACTAGGACCGGTCTGCAAGCGCCATTAAGTTAGCAACAGAATCGTCCCTACTTAACGATGTCTTATAATAACCAAAATAACAATATATCACCAAAATGATCCACATTGGTTGATTTTTTGTTGTTTTGTTTATTACTCGAAATAACTAATGTTTTTTCCAAATATTGAGGGTGTCTCGAATTGCAGGGATTAAACTTTTGCAGATGAAACTTTTTCAACTAAGATCAGATAAATATTCTTCAGGAAATGCTTAGTTCCAGAGATTTTTTAATTAATGGCATTAATTGTTGTAGTAAAAATAAAAATTTGAAAATTTACTCAAGTGTTTTCTCGCTGCTTGTGTAAAATATTATTTAGAACCCTATATATTTTTTAACGTACCCATATCATCTTGAAACTAATATACTATTAAAAAACATAAACAAGAAAGTTACACAATAAAATGTCACCAAAAGTGCGCAGCTACCGTCCTCTTCTTTGTAAAAAACTATTAACACCAGCGTGTTAGCAAAAACGTATTTTTGAATTTTGACTAAATACAGGGAGATTCAGAATTTTTCCAAAAAAAATGTACTCTTACAAATACAATTTTGTAAAAATAAAATCAAAAAGAGTAGTTCAAAAATGATTTAAAAATACACTTCCGCACGGTACTGGAAACTGGTCCACTGTAAAACCTGATAAAGCATATAATCGGCGACCGGACAAACAATAGAGAGAAATTCACAAGGCAAGAAATATATTACATTTTGCAACACCTATTTTTATACAGCAAATTCAACTGCTTTTGCCGATATTCTTATCAATTATCAATAGAATTAATTTGTGGTTTCAATTAGTAAAATAGTTTGACATACCTGTTACAACAAAATTTTGGACCCGTCTTACCCAGTTTCTACAAACGAACACAAATGTTTCTCCTTCTTGTCCGTTTTGAACTTGTAAGTTATTGACAGCAGCTATGATACGTTTGCATAAATCATCAATAGTATCCACTTCGATGTAATAGCCACACTACTTCAGCAAACGACCGGAAGTATACCCCCTTCCCAATCAAGAGACCACAACCATAGCAGAAGCGCTAGTCAACAACCTGTTCTGCAGATTTTGGTGTACCCCTGGAACTACATTCAAATCAGGGCAGAAATTTCGAATCAGGTGTGTTCCAAAAGGTCTGCGAGCTTATAAGAATCCGAAAAAACAGGACCACCCCACTGCATCCCCTGTCAGATGGTATAGTGGAACGCTTCAACGCCACACTAGAAACCAATCTGAGGATGTTTGTGAACGAGAACCAGACAGACTGGGACAAGCTCATTCCACTCTTCCTGTTAGCTTACCGCTCAGCTGTCCATGAAACTACTGGGAAGACTCCCGCAAGGATCATCTTTGGAAGAGAGCTTCGCCTGCTGCAGATTTGGTATTTGGTCGTCCTGCGAAACAGTCCACAGAGCCAGACACTTATACCCAGGAGCTAGAACGAAGACTAGCAGACGTACACGACCAAGTCAGATCTAGAATGTGACTAGAGAGCGATCGCGCGAGGACTGGAAACGACATCCGGGCCAATAGTGCTGTAATACGCCGTGGACGCCCTGGACCTCCATCTCTTCCACGAATCGGTTGCAAATTTCTACGCCAGCATTTGCACTAGACTTGCACTCACTGCACACCGTTGTAAAAGTATCTGCATTTGGCACATATTTACCGGGAAATCGTTCTGCTAAAGCATTTTCAGTTCACTATAAATTAAAACGGTATCCATCAACTGCGAGTTGCTATTACTGTAAGCCGTTTTTGATATTTCAAAAACTAATGTAAATAATCGGATATTTGAAATCGCCTGGCTAGAGACTACAGTAGCCCAGCGATGTAAAGACTGAAAGTACTAGAACTTTAATATTTTTTTTCTCGGAAACTATAAGGATTTTATGAAAAAAATGTTTATTAACTCAATTTTTCATAACGCATCTATTCCCAAATTTGTTAGATGAGTTCTGAATCACCATGTATATTGAGCTTTAAAATATTTTTCGCACAATCGTTCTGAAATATGCACTTACTGTCATTGTTGACACATTCTGTAAGTTGAATATACAACACTGTGGCTTGTTTCCATAGAAATCAAAAAAAAAATAGTGTTGTTTGAGCTCATAACAGCATTAATGCGGTAAGTAAAAATCAGTAATTCTTTTCACCAACAAATTCTGTGCTCATTTATTGTAAAAATTAAAGGTATAATTTGTACAATTTTTAAACGTAATAGTTTTTCCTTCATTTTTATCTATTGCTTTTACAGTAATTGAATTTTCTGTATTACTTATTGAGTTAGATATGTTAGGATTACAATAAAATTCAGTAGTTCTGTCTTCAAACACTGGAATGGAGTTAAATTCATCGTCACTGCCGCTGTTGGTATGTAAAATCTTATCAGCAAACTCTGTTTTTTTGTTAAAGACTCTGCAACATATCCTTCAGCGACACCAGAAGACCTAAAATTACATTTTCTGTTAGTCAAATAATACATTAATGTTATCACTAAAACCTACACCCCCATGACGTTTGAGTGCCATAACATCAACTCCAGTATTTGCTAACAAAGTCGCCGACGTCCTTCTAAAAGCATATCCAGTATAGGATTTTGGAGCTTGCAGTTTTAAATATTCGACAATTTTGGTATTTGTCCCAATGTATTTATACCCACAAGTTGATTCACATATTTTTCCTGACGAACTGAGTAGAAAAATCGACGAGCCTTAAGCCTGTATATTTTCGCAAAATCGTCAAAAAAGAGACTTTTTCATTGGCCTTGCCAGTGATTGTGAAAATTCGACTAATATGTGTTTTGGTATCAGGCACTTTAACAATTACAGCTAAACCTTCATCCGTAACGTCATCAACTGTCATCTTCATAAGTTCATCACGCCTAAGAGCCCCAGCGACTCCCATTATCATCACTGCTTTTCTAGCAGGAATTTGTCAATGTCCAATATTTTTCTTCTTTAGAAATGCTACTAACTTCTTAAATTGCGATATATCGACACCTTATTTAAGTTGATCGTACTTTTAAGCATAGAGTACTCTGCTCACAAGCTTCCCGGAGACTTCAATCTTAAATTTCTCTGAACAAAATAAGCCAGAAAAGTTTTTTTACAGATATCTCCGCTTTCTTCTCATTCAACCATTTCCTGAAGGCATCATAGACTTTTTCATACCTCACATTTGATTTTGTGGGAATTAATGACCCACAACCTATTTGATACGATTCTTCAATGTCCGAATCGTCTTTGTCAGCCATTATAAGCACAGTTTGGATAACAAAACACAAAATTGTTCAAACTTCAAATTGTTTTTTTGGTTTCCAACAAAATAAATTCAAAACACGCTAGATAGGCCACGCCATTTCAGCATAGTGTAATATACTATACATTTTCTAAAAATTATCTTACACGCCCTGTATCTCAAAACTTGGAGGCTTTAAAACATACGTCTAGTAAACTAACCCTACTTATTTTGCAATGTTTTATCAATTCTAGCAATATTATCATGCCTTTTTGAAACATATTCCGACAATAAAATTGAAATATTTCATTATTTTATCCATTTAAGTTAACGTAACGTAACTATACATTTCCCACTCTGGTTTCTATCAATGAAATAATTGTGTCCTTTATATCTATACAGTACTATACACCAAATAGGTAATTTAAATGCGGATGATAAGACCTGACTCGCTGGTCATTCCCATCCGCGACTAGACTATATCCATCCTGGCAGAGAAAATGAAAAGGGAATTCTCTCATGCCAAGATAAATAGCAATGCTGAAAGCAAAGCATAGTAGCATAATTTCGTCATTTCATCTCGCATCAGGCGTTGATAAAAATAAACGACTGTAGTAAAATCAGTTGAGCAAACGAAATGAGCCTAGATTTTCCCTTCAATCATTCTATAGAGTAACATCAATTTTCTGAAACGCTTTATATGGGGGATGCTAGCAAACTGTGAAAGTATATCCAACCATCCAAAGCATGCGGGTGTGTTTTTAAAAAAATGAGTATGATTGATTGCTGTATTCGACTAACACTCACGTTATCGGGCCAAGGAAGAAACCAAGAGTTTGACTGAACTTTTCTGCGGGGATTTGTGTAATTTTCCTGAAAAATGTGAGTAAAATTGAAAGAAAAAAAATGAGGGGTTGATCTGCAAAATGTTTATCTTTTATTGTCAATTTTATTTTATTTAAAAACGTAGTGTACAATAAAAATAAGAGAAACAGTAATCAAAATTGGATATTAAATGCACATATCAATAAACTTCGAAGAGTTTCATGAACCGAAAAAAATAAGCTAAACTTCATTTTGTATGTCTCAAGTGGACCGAAATCAATTTGTAAGTCCGATATTAATATTTTTATTATAGGATTAAAACAATTGTATCAGGAAACGACGAATACTTTATTTAGATATTAAAATGACTAGTTTCCATGTCAAAACATGCACTTCATCATCTGGCCATTATAAGGATATCATTTTATCTTTATCTGCATCATAAATTGTTACAATAAATAACTAGTTTCCAACTTTAAAATAAATAAACATCCACAAACGATCAGATATAAACTACGTTACATATATAATATATATACAGGATGAATGTCATAATGGCATTACTTTTACCACGTATTTGGAATGCCAACATTTCAAAAGCCTGATACGCTACAAATTTTCTGGTAATGTGTTCGAGTGTTGAAGCGAAATCGCGTTGCCACGTTAAAACCTGATACATAATAACAGCATGTACAGTACTGAAGTGATATATTTTTTTCCAATGATAAACAAACTTCTAATATGCAATCTAAAATAGCATTTTGTACAATTTTTGAGGTGCCTTTAAAAAGTTTGAAATGTTGAAAATTTTCGAACTCATCAGGCCCTTGCAGTGTAAGCTCAAAAGCTCCGCAAAATTTTATACATTAAATGAGTTTGAATAAAACACACCTATTTTTATCACGTATTCGTTTTTGAAAGCGGAATCAAGTTGTGCATGTACGTTGATATTTCTAAATAATGCAACTCACATTTGATTATGAATATGGGTTTTATAATGGTTTTCTAATTTCTCACTTAAATGTACATGTAAGTCCAGACTTTCTCGTAGTGGTCAGTACCGAATAACACACATTGTATTTTATAAATTTTTCCACGACCCTGTTCAGCAACTTCAATGTGTAAACGAGACGATCACGCTCTTTCAGTTTGTGAAATTTACTTTCACCTAATTTTGCATTTTTATTTAGGCAAATAGCAAATTTAATCAATAACTACACTGGCGACACAAACATTAAACACACGAAACGCACCTTCTTGAACAACGCGAAAATAGTAACTGATGGGAAAAAATGAGAAGGGAGAGAAGTCGGGCCACGCTGCTCAAGATGCAGTTCGACGGCGGGCTTTCGGTGGCATGGGAAAACGAACCCGAATGAGCTTCGGATTATTCCGTCGTTAACTTATTAAATGAGAATTGGAGCTACCAACTTTTCAGTTGTACCAAGTGTGCCGATTACAACCAATTTGATGTCGACGCGTAATCATACATTTATTATGACACTAACTTGTTAAATACTTATATTTATACTGATGTTAGATTCATGACACTGAATGTTTATAGAAATGCAAATTTAATTGTTTGTTTCCGTTATCTGCAACTCTGCAGCGCTTTAAAGATTCACTGTTTCCGGATTTTTTACCTCTTAATATGTCCCGGACTGTATTTTTGTTGACAACACGGGGCTTTTTTGTATTACTGTCGGTATTTAAATACGTAAAAATTTTCAGCCTCTCAAGAATTTACCTAGTGAGTATTGGTTTTATATAGCACTATTTACGTATTGAAATATAAATGGTTTATTATTTGATCCGTTGGAATTTTATAACTCCAATATTAAATATTTTTTAAACTGAAACTTAATATGTTAATTGCATAATTAAAAAAAATAATTTATAACATTCATTACATTTTTTACGGTATTAGAAAGGGATTTTAAGCTAATATATATCAAATCTCCTACAGTTCCTATCAATGAAGTCATATGTATGTTATCTGATACCAAACATCATGCTAATGAACAATTCCACAGACAAAGCTCTATTCAATAATCATCTAAAAAGCTAATCTAGCTAAATTTACTAACCTGGTTTTATGAAGACACTCTATAAATATCTAAGTTTACTCTAGAAAATGTGGGAACTCGAAAATGCAACCACTATACTAAGATCTGACCTATTTCTGCATTTTTAGGATTGGTTCTTCATTATATATTTTAACATTACGTTATGTACTAGGAAAATATTTAAATTTGGCAACGTCGTATCAGGCCGTCACCGAGTTAAACTGCCGATAGCGGTCAGTAACGGTCTGAAATGGATGTTTAAATAATGGTGAAAAAATATTTTTTTTGGCGTAAATATAGGTACATTTAAATTTTTTAATCGTGTATTCGTATTATATTAATTATTCCCTATCTTCTCTTAGTATCAATAACACTATGACTGAATCACCCTGTGTATACTTATACAGTGCATCCCTAAAGTCACTCACAAATTCATTATTAGGTAAATAAAACATTATTAAAAATTCCCGAAACTTTTCGATTTTTTACTTTAATTTACTTTTTTTTCAAATAATAAATTACAGGACCTACCTTCGAGTAATGACCTCAACACCTTTTGTCTAAATGGAACACCACATTTTTTCCAATTTCCGGATTACCCTAGTTGAGCTGTTTCCAAAAATTTATCACAAGTTGTTCCTAATTGTTACACGGTGGGCAACAATACCCAAATTATTTACAAATGCCAAAGGTATTTACAAATAAATAAACGTACTAAAAAATTGATTGAAATTACTACACGTCATTTTAAAGTGTCTACTAGAATGTACTCAATTAGAGAAATGTGATCGATCGTAGGAAATTTTATTGTTCGTTAATAAAACCTCTGGACACAAAAACCTAAATTAAATTTTCAAATTGTTGACCATTTACTGCCAAACAATAAGCCAGACGAGAAACAAATACTTGTTGTACATTTCCAATAACTTCAGACAGGATGGCACAAACTTCTTGTCGAATTTGTTCCTTGAGATCGTCAAGATTATTTGGCTTTTTACATATCTCCAAAGAAAAAAATCTAGCGGTGTGACCATTCCTTAGGTCCTCTTCTGCCAATCCACCGATGAGGAAACACGTAATCTAAGTAGCGGCCAAAAACAATGCCATAGTGCAGCGGTGAGCTGTCTTACTGTAACCAAATTATCTCATTGGGCAAATCTTCATTGGGGAACAGTACACCCAAGGAAGGAACTAAAACAAATGGAAGAAAATCTAAATATCTTGCACCATCTAAATCTCCTTCAAATAAATACAGCCCCAAAATTCGATTATGAACAATTCCGACCCAAACATTAACCTTCTGGGGACGCTGAGTGTGTGCTTCCATCGTCCAGTGTGGATTGTGATCTGACCAGTACCGACAATTCTGTTTATTAACGCTGCCACTCAGATAAAAAGACACCTCGCCCCAGAAAATTATACGCTTGAAAAAATCAGAATCTGCCTGACATTCTTCCATCATCATTTCGTAAAACTCTGTCTCTGTCGAAATCGTCATTGGATAATTATTGCACTAAGTGAACTTTGTAGAGATGGTACTTGCTTTTATGAAGACATCTACCCAATGTGATTTTACTCACACCTAAATCACCTGCTAAGACTCTCATAGTTAACTTTAGTATCACAAAATTAAAAACGAAATTAGTAGTTTATATAGTCCTTTTACTAATATTGGTATATCCAACACCAACACAAGTCAGTGACACTTTTTCAGAGCCGTTACCACTAACCTCTTCATCACTCACAAAATTTTCAAGCTTAAAGGTTACACCAAAAAATTCTTTTAAATGTCTTAAAAACCAAATCGAATACTCGGACAAAGGCCCCTTTACCAACTTAGATACGTCTTTTTGACCCAAAGCCATGCAAAGTATGGCTAAAGACTGGGATGTAGAATCTGTCATTCCACCCAAATATAGTATAGTGGAATGCGGGTTTTCATGAAGAGTCAAAAGGGCTGCACATCTTCATTTAGTATACTTGGTTGACCAGATCTGGGCAGATCTTTAACGTGACCATGGTTTCGAAACTTTGCTTCAGTTCGACTTACAGTGCATCGATTTATTGGTGGACGATTCGGATGTGTTTCATTAAACAAAACACAAACTTCCTCATGAGTTCGAATTATGTCACCATACCCGATCATCATGAGAATTTCAACCCGTTCCGATTCATTTAGATTCATGTTTTTACAAAAAGAAAACAATTAAATAAAAAATACTTAACATTTTAAGAAAGAACCAGTTAAAATGGAGTCACTCATACAATCTTAGCAAACTGTTTAAAATTGATTGCCTGTAAAAAATGCACGAGCAAGTTCTATCAGACGGACAATATTAAAAAAACCATCAAAGAAATTATGACAAAACTTTGGTATTTGTAAATAATTTGGGTATTGTTGCCCACCCTGTAAGAATTAGGAGCAACTTGTGATATATTTTTGAAAACAACTCAGCTAGGATAATCCCATAATTTGAAAAAAATATGATGCTCCATTTAAAAATTGTAGTTCCATTTAAAAAAAAATGGGATGACGTCATTACTCGAAGGTAGGTCACCCTGTATATTAAATTATTATTTGAAAGAAAAGTAAATTAAAATCAAAAGTCGTCCCGTTTCGGAAATTTTCAATAATGTCTTTTATTTATCTAATAATGAATTTATGCGTGATTTTAGGGACGCACTGTATATACATATTAATTGTTTATTGTAACAATTTATGAAACATAGATGGATATTATTTTCCTAAAATCACAAAATTTAGTACTTGCGGAAAGATATCCTTGTAATAACCAGAATTTTATAAACATGCAGGCTGAACCTGAACAATTATTATATTGCCGAACATAGGATACTATTATTTTCTTTAGAAACTGACTTTTAAGTTTCGAATGATTCTTATATTATTGCAGATAATCTGAAAAATAAGTTAAGCGAAGCATCTAGCAATTACTATTCTTAATAAAACAGTAGTATTAAATCCATCAAAATGGATCTCAAATATAGTTATTGCAACTATGTAAGTACAATTATTTTGAATGATATACATATTATTTATAATACTTACATAGGTACTTACATTTTCAATTTATATTTCATGTCGCGTGTGTATAGTCATTATAATTTTTATAACATGCATGTGGTATGGTAGTTAAAATGCGCTATGCATATTATCTAAATACCGACTAATGGCCTTTTAATGTTTCCGTTATTATATGAGCCGCTTAATTTGACGTAAATCGTTTCAGACTCTTTTCGGATATATTTTAATCAGCACGAGTTAATATATATTTTTAGGTATTAATAATATTGTGTGAAACTAACTACCCTGTGGACAAAAGCACCAACCAGCGTTGAATTACACTCACAATGTCTACCCATATATTCCTTATTATTAGCTTTTGTAACATTTTTTACTGTATTAGAAAGTTATTTTAAGCTAATATAAATCAAATCTCCTACAATTCCTATCAATGAAGTCATATGTATGTTCTCTGATACCAAACATCTAGGTATGGTAATGAACAATTCCACAGACAAAGCTCTATTCAATAATTATCTAAAGAAATTAATCTAAATTCACTAACCTTGCTTTAATGAAAACACTCTATAAATATTTAACTTCACTTTTGGCAGTTGGAACACGTTGTGGTTGAATTGTCGTGTGGCGCGAGAGCATAGGGTTGGCTATTACGCCAGTGGCGGTGGACCTTATTTACAGACGAAATCAGAATTGGAGTGGTTACTGATGACAATCGACAAAGAGTTTGGAGAGAACCAGGTCGTCAACAGCGTCTTCATTTTCCCCGTGAAGTTGCTCCGTATGAAGGGGGTACCGTATTGTTTTGGAGTGGAATAATGTTCAACCGCCTCACCCAATTAATTCGCATACCACACAATATGACCAGTCAAACATACATCGAACAAGTTATTACGCCCATTATCTACCCCCTACGTAATGAATTAGGTGAAAATTTTGTGTTTATGGACGACAACGCTCGACCATATCGCGCAACAAGAGTTCATCAGACACTCGACGCAGGACAATATATTAGATTGGCCAGCCAACTTTCTTGACATGAATCCTATTGAAAATATGTGGGATTTCGTTGATAGAGCCATTCATGATCATATTCCTCCACCTCAGACTACAGATGAGTGGCGGCAGAAGAGGAATGGAACAATATTTCGCAAGAGATCGTTAACCGCTTGATTATCTCAATGCACAGACGTGTCAATATCTATTGGAACATGGTGGAGGTCATACCGACTTTTCACAAAAAAAGATTCAAAAAACTTTTTATAAATGTATTTGGTTTGTCTGACAAAAAGATTGTTTTAACAAGAATGAGAGGGGGTCCAAGACTTTTGGCGTTTTATGTAATTAAAAATACAGTAATCATTACGTTGCTATGTTTATTTTATGTTACCATACTAATTGAATAATCCATTTTCCCATTTAGTTTGTTTTTTCAATGTTAAATGACCCTATTTTAGACATAAATTAACCATTTTTGTTTAAAATTATATAATCATTTTTTTTTATTATTTTTTCGGCTATAACTTTTTTAATACTGGAACGATTTTTTTGAAATTTGGCACACTTGGCTTTACGTTTATAGAGACGCAATTTCAGGTAAAATATTTCTAAAATGCAGTGCCCTAAAGGACGGAAAAGGCCGTGCTAGTTGAAGAAATGATTAGAACTTTATTAAGATTTTGATGACATTCCTTTGAAGAATGAAAGTTTATCTAAAAATTTTATACTCTTGTTTCAAGTCAAAAAACCAACCGTTCGCGAGAAAATTTACATCTAAATTTTTTCGGACAGAGATACTGATGAATCTCATTTTTTTTCCGATTAACTAAAGTAAACTTTGAAAACAATTGAATGATAGCTGTCATATTGCTTTGACGGTAATGTCAAACCTTATATGCTTCGTTCATGCAAGATAAAAGCAAAAGCGCAACCTTTTATGAGAAAATAGACATTTAACTAATTTATTCTAACCTTGCTAGAACAATTTTCGGACTGGTCGCCACGTCGTCGGTTTGAAATTACCGTGAAAGCAATATGACAACTACCATTCAATTGTTTTCAGCGTATACTTTGCTTAATCGTAAAAGAAATTAAATTCGTCAGTATGTCCAAAAAATTGAAATGACAATTTTCTTGCAAACGGTTGGTTTTTTTGACTTCAAACAAGAACATCAAATTTTTAGGAAAAGTTCTTTCTTTAAAGGAACACCATCAAAATCTTAATAAAACCAAAGACAAAAACGTTACGATCATTTCTTCACATAACAGGTGCTCTTTCTGCCCTTCAGGGCGCTGCAATTTAAGACATATTTTACCTGAAACTGCGTGTCTATAAGGCTTGCTACATACTATGCGTGAATTTGCGAACCGTTATGCGCGATTCGTGATATGCGAGGAAGTCGCGAATAGTGTGTAGGGTCTTGTTCGTTAAAAATCCATTCATAAAAACCCTACACACGATGCACGAATTCCATACAAACCACGCATTGCGCATCGCGAATTCACGCATAGTGTGTAGCGGGCGTAAGAGTGACACGTGTGAAGATGATAAATTTGAAAAAACTCGTTCCAGTACTAAAAATGCCAAAAAAAAACAAATTAAAAATAACTGTTAATATTCACTTTTCATTAATTAAAACAAGATTTTGGTAGTGTTTATTAGAAACAAAGAGTCAGTAGTACGCTTTGTCTTTAAAAATTAACAGTTAGTAATAAATCTATTTTATTTTTGCTTCTGTTTGTTGTTGAAAATGGCTGTAGAATTTACATTTAGCGAACAAGTTGACAAGTTACTTGTGTTACCCATAGAGAAACATTTTTTAATGTTGAAAGGCGGTCTGGAGAGACAGGGAAGTTTGTATAACAATAATATCCAAGAACGTCCTACTGCATAATAAGTGTACAAGATGCAGAAAATATTTTGCAAACAGTTGAAGATGAAGCGCAAATAAGTAGGGGAGACCGGGTACGAAAGTAACACGGGTTGGTTGTACCAGTAAGCCTATTGTCTTTCTAAAGAGGTTTGTCTATGATATTATATCATGATATAGTAGGCAGTGAAATCTACATTAACTTATTTGAACAACAATATCCGTAGTGTGTTTTAGTTCGAGTTAAGACCTGCACGGTACAAAATGATATGCAAAGTAAGTTTTCATTCTTTATCTTAATCTATCATAATCCTAGAACTGAACATTATTTTGAATTATTTTATTGGCTTGTTCAGTTAATACCAATATTGGCTATAACCTAAGCATGGTATTTTAATTAAAAATAATCGTTAAAAAAGTTTTAAGCAAGTATCCTGTCAATCGCGTGAAAAATGCGTAATGGGACGATTGTAACAATGCCATAGGGGATTGTAACATGTTACAACCGTCCCTCATATTTAATACCTATGATCGTATTTGTCATATTTAAAATGATAATTCTGTAGATATCCAGATAATTATTTCAGTATTTGTTATACTGTGTGGCAATATACAAATTCATTCTCTTTATTTAGGATGTCTAACAAAAGACAACGAACAACAAATCGTGGGAAAGATTGTTATGGATTGGGAAAAACTTGGTCCATCCCAAATATGGAATATGGACGAGTCTGGCGACAGACAACCGTGCAAAAGCCAGATAGGATACTTTGTTATTACCAAAAAAAATTATTATTATTTTATATCTTTGTTTCATTATTCTATGTTTTTATTTATCTATTTTTTTTTTTTTCAAATAAAAAAATATATTATGTACCTGCACTACAACTTACTTTTATATAAGTATAATCAATAAACAAATACCTTGTAAATACTAACTTTCTATACCTAGTTATTACCTATTATTCATATGTTACAAACGTCCCCACGTTCTGTTACTTTTGACCCATACCATTGGGTAGGTTGTAACGACGTACACTCTACTTTTTTATTAATTGTACATCAATATCAACTTTAATTACTTCAATATTATTTTTCTTCTATATATAAAATGCCAAGGAAACGACTTATAGTAAGTAAATTTATATAACTTTGTTAATTTTTTATTTATCCGGCTTTACAAAAATATGTTATACGACAGTCTGGTCTCCCCTACTAAACGTTTATCTCGAGAAACTAGATTATCAAGAACTTCTGTACGCCGAATTCTTAATACAATCTACTACATCTATCGTATCACATTCAGAAAGTGCAAGAGCTATTGGCTTCAGATTTGGATCGACGAGTGATTCTTTTGCGAGTTTACTTTGCATCAGGATATTAATTTTCACAATAGAGAAATTACAAATGTTCACAACTTTCAGGAGTATTCCGATGTAAACCCCTATGCTATAACTCCTAGACATTTTCAACGCGAGTTTAAGATAAATATTCAGGCCGGTATTATTGATCATTATTTCATTGGACCAGTTATTTTCCCAAATCGATTAAATGGCGAAAGTTAATTGGAATGTCTATAAATTACTCTATCTGATTGAATCGAAGATTTACCATTGCAACTTATACTAGGATTTTGGTTTATGCATGATGGGGTACCACCTCATTTGTATGCTACTGCTAGAGACTTTTTGAATTTTAAATTTCCAAATAAAATATTAGGACGAGGAAATAATTGTCCTCAAAATTGGTCATCATGATAGCCAGACCTCAACAAATATGATTATTTTCTTTGGGTAACATTGAAGGATTTTGTTTATTCCTCTTCAATTGAATCCCGACAATATTGGCGGAATCGTATTACTACACTGTAAAAAAATAATTACTCATTTGAACACAAAAGAACGCAATACTGTGTTAATCGAGGTCCACACGGAATTCTGTATATTTTTACACATTTCTCTGTATGTAGCAGTGTGTTAAAGGTTTAACACAATCCACTGCGTTAATATATCAAATATCATGTGTAACTTTTACACATTTCTGTGTTATTTCTATCATTGAAAATGTAGGCTTACACATTAACATGTTAATATTATTGTATAATAGGTATTGATATGGAAGACTCACCTACTAATACTTTTATTTTGACATTTTCTAGAGGTTCCTATCGCGGAAAATGCATTGAATATAGCCTGGAATGTTCTATTAAACGGAAGAATATATGTATTAAAAATTATAATTTCAAAAGCAAACATGAACATAATTAACAAGGTAGGTGAGCTTCCGTATCAATATAAAGAATTTTCTTAATTATGGTGTAATTATAAAATAAAAGATATTTTACTTTTTATGATTTTATTAAAAAAATAAAATTCTGTTCAAATGAACAACAACCAAGTCTGCTAACAAAATATGTATGTATTAAAATTAACAGTATAGTAATACATATTATAATAAGGGACTAATAATGTTATAGTAAATCATAAACAAGGAAACAACAAACGAAGATGTATTTAGGCAGTACATAATTGGAGTTTACGAAAATTAACTGGTAGTGATCTGAACATATAATTTTCTTTCTCTAAAGTTACAAAAAAGTTAGATTAATTAGTTTTAACTTTATTACAATTATCAGTAATATTTGTTATAGTTAGGTAAGTACTTACCATTAAACCTCAATTTAAATTTAAAAATTCTACATTTGAACACTGTGAACGAGAGGTAACTGTACACAACACCGCTAATGACCAATATGGCGTAGTGACGTGTTGAACACAATTAAGTTGTGTGCGTGTTAAGTTTACACAAAATGGTGTAGTTTTAACACGCAACTGGTAAATATTACACAAATTTAGTATATTTTATTATAATAATAGTAATTTTAACACATTTTGTGTAAAACGTACAAAAAAGCCATAGTGTGTAAAACTATTAACACGGAATTTTTACACATCCTAAATTACACACTGGAAAATCTCGCTTAGACCGCAATTTTTTTACAGTGTAATAAATGTAACTTTATAAGAAACGATCATTTATTAGACAGAGTAAATTTCAATTTTTGGCGAAGAGTACATTTATGTTTGACAGAAAATGGTGTCCATTTTGAACAATTTCTTTAGTTTTAATTTTTTTTTTATTTTTATTTAATTTTATATTTTTATTACTAACTGCCAAATTTTAAAGACAAAGCCTAGTACTGACTTTCATGTCTTCTAATAAACACTATTATAATCTAGTTTTAATTAATGCCTTTTTCTTGAAAACTTTAATTTTTTTAATTAAACAAGAATATAAAAGTGATTCAAATTAAATTCTGATCGGGATATTATCATTATTTCTAAGTTCGATCAAGGGACAAAAAAGTTTGGTATAATTTTAGGGGTGACTCATTCTCAATGAATACCATGTAGTTTCAATTTACTTGACCTCATAGTCATAGATGACCAATAATAAACCTAAATCGTGTACCTTATTTTGTTATTTTAAGTTAAAGTAATTCAGAGATATATTTTTCGAAATATTTAGCCCTATTTTGAAGGCTTGTGCAACATTGTATATAGATATGTTTTGTTATATTGCAATATTTTGGAGCCCATTACATACACCTGGTCTGGTCAGTTCTTATGCGGAATACTCTGTATAGTGCTATGTTGTACACGTACTGTTATAGGTGAAAGGCCCTTCATTTTCAGTGCCACTTGTTTTAGCGGCAATAAATTCATTTGATGAAATGTCATTTGCATTTATACCGGGTGCGCCATTTTAGTTGGCAAATGTGAATATCTTGAAAATTAAGCATCTGAGAGACAAATGTTTTGGACAAAAGTGTCATCGTTTTTATAAGCGGAATTAAATGGTTATACGTTTGATTCGTTTAGAATTTCAAGGTCATTTGAAGGGTAACTTTGATTTTTTAAGTAGAAACCCCTATCTTTGTTTAATGATTTGTATTGCTTATACAAAACTTAACAACTTTTATTATATGACTTTTCGTATTTACGAGTAATTACGCATTGACCGTAAAAGTACAAAACATTTTTTTGTGATATCTTCAACAAAAGTTTACCAAGAGGTGCCAACAACAACAGAAAATATGAAGGCATTGGAAATGCCTGCCGTGACATTGACAGAGGCATGTTAATACGGACGGTGGGCAGTTTTATAGAGCGCATTGAACAATGTATTGCAGTCGAAGGCCGTTACATCTGTTAAAACGATTAACTTTTAATTTCCGGATACAATAACTGGCAAGTAAATGTTACTTCCTTTTTCTGCAATAGAATTATGTTACTCTCATAAGTAACATTAGTTTTCCAGGGGGTTTCCAGGGGATTTCCACTTATCTCTAGTTTCCAATCAATGTTTGTCCACTTTTCAGAATTGTTCTGTACTTTTACGTTTAATGCGTAGTTACTCATAAACGCCAAAAGTAAACACGAATCAAACATATGACCATTAAATCCCGCTTATAAAACGATGATACTTTTATCTTTTTTCTTTTATTCATTTTTCTCTCAAATGTTTAATTATCAAAAGATTCACGTTTGCCAACTTAAGAGTCCGTCGCACGCTTGAAATAAACCGATTTTTTACACTCGGCCCATAACACTTATTTAGACAACGAATAAACATAGCGGTCCAAATAAAAAAGCAATCGAAAGACAAAGTTGTTTCCTAAGGCTGCTATGTAATATTTTTTTCAAAATTAGTTTTTAATTATTTAAATTTAATGAGTAAATTGTGCAAGAAATCGTCATATTTACAATTTATTTACTTAAAAATAAAGGCTTAAATCGAAAATTGGTTACACGAGGGAAGTAAGTCTGTCTTTTAGCTTTGCAACGAAACCAAAATTATATCGAATTGATAAAAATTACTCAAAATTCTATGCTAAATCTCGAACGTCTACAACTTCAGATACGAATATATTTTAAATGCTGCAACCACGTGTGTTTCACTCAGTGGGATGGGCTTAGAGATTGGTAAATGCGGGCAGGACCGGAGTTCAAAGAAATACACAGTCACTTATAATCTATACGTTCTCTGTTGAGAGTATTGAATTAATCGATCTTATGGAGTTCGACGCTGATTCTTTTGTTGGCGGTGGTGTCTAAACCTTTCTTATAGAGTACATTTTTTCGTTTAGACCACCAGTTCCGGAAATATAAGAAGTTCTACTAGAATTCCTTAGGTATGCAATTTTTACATTGCTTATTAAAACAATGTTATTTTTTCGTAAGTTACAAATTGAACAAAATTCTCCGCAAATTAAATACATATTTTCCATATTAAAATAATAAAGAACATAAAACACTGAAATAAATATAGTCACTATATTTATTTATTATATAAAAATTTACCTGTTGTCAAATCTCTGTTCTTCTAATTTTAAAGAGGGCAATGTCATAAATATATTAAGCAAAATCATAATATGTACAATAAAAATGTTTTTCTCATTACGGAAAATCTAGATATTTTTAACTCGTCGAATGAATGCGCTGTCCTATTTCTGAAAACATGTTCTGCATCTCAAGTATGCACACGGCGCACAAAGTTAATTTCTTGAAAAGTGTAACACCGTAAACTGTTTTTAAAAAACTACATATCAATAGTAAATAATTAATATTAATACTAAAATATGTTGTACAGACCATTTTGGATACTAAAAATGTCCTTCTACAAGATGGTTATATTTTCTTAAAAACAAAACGGCATAATTGCTAGCCGATTTTCTCCACTAAATCTAACTATTCTAAATACGTCCACCGTAAAGTCATTGTAGTGGAAGAGCGATAATCTCCGCCTCCAGCCGTAACACCCGTGCACCCGACACCGTAGCGCTACCCGAAGAGTGTACAGAGAACGGACTCTTAAATGGCGCACCCGGTATAGTTCAGTTCTGTATTACTGGCGCATTCGCCATTTATTGAAATTAGTATCGATATCACCGTGTGAAGTCTAAAAAAGTCCAACGCATTTCCCAATAACTCAAAATAGATATTGATTACGCAGTGTCCCACATAAATGTTATATACAGAGTGTATTTTAAGTTAATGTCAGAAATTACGGGGATAATTTCTGGGGTCATTTTAGGCCCAAGAACCTATATCGGTTAAATTATTACTCGAAAATGATCTATTCTATGAAGAAAATGGAATATACCCTCTTTATTAGAGAATGGGTATAGCAGGGAAGTAAATGTGCTTGTAAATTTATCTAAAAACGCAGTAGCGTAGTTTTTTCTGAGGGTTTTAACAAGGTTCCTCCAAATCTCCGCTACTGGTTGACAGATTTACATAGAGATATACCGAATTATTATATTCCCTTTAATTAGCTTCCGTTAATCTACACTGATAAAAATGATTGCAAATTTACACATTGGTCACATCATACATTAATGTAAAAAAAAACTAACATTTAAAAATATATAGTAACGTTGTAAAATTACATTTCATGTGTACAGAATCACGGTTTTACTATAAAATACTACATATTCATAAGTAGTAATTTTCTGTTACAGTTCTAACATTACATTATGGTGTGTTATTTCACACTATTGACCTGGGTAAGAATTGAAATATTGACTATTTTTCAAAAATATTACCATCCTTCCTTTTGAAAATCAGTAACCAGCTAAAATGATTCAAGGAATCACCTCCTTAATAAACGACATGGACCTAAATTTACTCCGTACATTAAATGCGTCCGATAAATTTAGATTGAAATTAATTTTATACTGATTAAGTAAGTCCTAGGACTCGTAAATTTTTACTCATACTTTAAAGCTTTACTTTTCGTTCTAGATACGTAAATAGGTATTATTGAACAGTGATAATGACTGCTCATGGATTTTATTGTCGTGTTAATTTATGCTTGTAATGCTAATGTGTAGAATAACGTCTCACATTGCTATACCACCAGAACAGAGTAAAAAATTTAATTGAGTAATTTGTAAGTGAAATTATTATGATGTTGAATTTTGAATAATTAATTTTAACAAAGAAATGAACTTATCAACACAATTTTTGAGTAGAGATATGGTTTGTGAAAGAAACAAAATATATATTGATAATTCAATTTTAAGTTTCCAGTAGCATATTGTCACGGATTTCCCAATCCGACTTTTCTTACTTCCAGAAAAACAATCCGTTAATTAATTACTTCTTTATTAACTATACTCAGTACACTACTGAACACTAATTAGAACTCAACTAAACACTTATTTAATTAATCGCTATCTAAATCACTTTGATATCTCCAACTGAACACTTCAATTCAACACTGTAATACAATACTAACTAACTCGGCCGTTTATTCTTCTTTTATAGACCCAACGAATATTCCAGGTATATTCTAGTATCTCTAGATTTATCTTCCCGAACGACTCGAATGCTTCTCGTCGATTCCCCAATTTTCCAGTCCCGTCTCGGTCCACGGCATTTTGTTTGTTTAACAGAATCGTGTAGGGGCGATCGGGGCAATTTTAGCAATTCGCGGTACCACAGTCGTCGATTTGGGTGTGAGTGGGGCAAATTCCGTGACAATATACTTGAGTAAGCTAATTCAAAGGTTGTTTTATGTTATTTATAAAAGATTTATTTAGCTAACAAACTAACTGAGTAAACATAACTCAACGAAATGTGTTATTATTTGAACACAATCTTCTCATTTTAGCCACCATTTGTGTTGATTTTGAGTGAAGTTGTATTCAAAATGGTTAAAAAGGTAAGATTTTTAATACAAAAAATATATACATTATGTTAATTGAAATAGTATATACAAACTTGATTACCAAAATTATAAAACAAAAAGAAGGGTTCAAAATTTATTACGTCTTTTTTTAATTTAGTATAAGTACTGCGTTATGGTTTGACTCTTTATTTATTTTAAAAGTATAAAAGTTTATTTATATGCCATGCCACAGCTTATTGCTTAGTAGAAAACAGCTCTTCCATCATCATGAAACAAAAGTACATGTTTATTCCTTTCAATAATCATCGGACTAAGCATAAATACCTTTTCTTTGAGTGCCTAGTCTTCTAAAACCTAAACTTCAATCGAAGAGTCAGTCCCCTTGAAAATTAGCTGTTTAGTTGCCTTATCACTGTTGTTTTACCAAGAAAAATATACCAGGAGTGCATCCAACAAATCATTCCATCTGCCCATCGCATGTCACCGTATAGAAATACCGAAAGATTTTTTATATATTTTTAAGTATTAATAATATTGTGTGAAACTAACTACTCTGTGGACATAAGTCCCAACCAGCGTTGAATTACATCTACAATATCTAGCCATATATTCCTTATTCAAATAGGTATTGTCATATTTAATTCATTGACAGGCTGTCACTTTTATCATTGTCGAAATTTAATTTCAAATAATTTTAATTTATATAATAATTTTTATAATTAGATATTTGACTCAACTTAAAGGAGGCCACCTGAAGAAGCAATCCTAAAAATGCAGAAATAGGTCAGATCTCATCTATTGTGGTTGAATTTTCGAGTTCCCACTGCCAAAAATGAAGTTAAATATTTATAGAGTGTTTTCATTAAAGCAGGTTAGTAAATTTAGATAGATTCATTTCTTTAGATAATTATTGAATAGAGCTTTGTCTGTGGAATTGTTCACTAGCATACCTAGATGTTTGGTATCAGAGAATATGCATATGACTTCATTGATAGGAATTGTAGGAGATTTGATTTATATTAGCTTAAAAGACCTTTCTAATACAGTAAAAAACCTAAAAATTTATCAAATTTACTAATATTAAAGTGAAAAACCCGTAAAATATCCTACCTTATAAGTAATATTTCTCATTTATAAACATCTACTTTACATTTTAAATCCGACGTTTTGATCGGACATTTAACATCCTATATATATTCTGTAAAATGTCACAAAAGCAGGGTGACAGTAATTTCCCTAGGCGCAATTTTTTATTTCCGGGGGCGGGCTTCCGGGAGTTTTTTTTTTATTTTTGCCCTGCCTGTGAAGAGGCCACGCTTTGGCGGATTTTTCGGGAAAAAATTTATATTGGCATTAAGTGCTGTGTTCACTGTCAGTGTGTAACTGGGTAACCCTTAATCTACGTTGGACACATATTTTCTACACTCGCACCATCCACGTATGTACTTTGGCTTTTTCGCTTCATCTGGGCCTGAACTGTTTCAAGTCAACCTCCACTTATCGACAATGACGATAGAGATTAGCCAGCACCACCGGCGACTCATCTGATTTAGCCGTACCTGATGAGAATCACTGTAAGCTCGACTTGGTACAGCGACGAAGCCTAGAATTTATTTTGCAATCTGTTTGCATGGCCTTTTTGCTTGACAGCTCCTGAAATATAAAATTTGGTTTTACAAAGATAAATCTTATAATTTTCTTTTAGTTTAAGCAACATTTTATAAATAGCGCATTTATGCATATACCTACCTTTTTTCTACCAATGCAACGTTGCAAACCGGCCAATAGCGCTACTGGTGGGGTCTCAAACAGGGTATACACATATAATAAACTTATTTTCTGTAATTTGATAACCATAACCAAAATAAATAAGTGTGGTTAAGCATACGACTATATATATTTTGACTATAAAGCACAATACTGTTATGGCAGGAGGTTCACTGCCGGGTCCAGTGGCTTGAGACGAGTCAGTTTTGTTTCCCAAAGCGGGAACATAGCAGAACTAATCAACAAATTTTTAGGTTCAGGAATCTTTGAAAATATATTTTTTTTTAATTTAACTGTAGATGTAAATATTGTTATAATATACTTATAGTACTACATATAAAATAAGGTTAGAATAGCAAAATAGTGTGTGTATTACAAACTCTTTTTAAAAACCATTATTTTATTAGCACAAAATTTAAATAGAAAACATCAAGAATTTTATTTTTGATGTTACTTTTATCTACGTGTTTTATTTTTCGAGATTACAGTACCTATATCACCACAATTTTGAACATTTTATAGCGAGAAATACGGCGACTGAAAATACCATTTTCTATCTTCTATTTCGACATTTGAAACGACAAAGTTAGTGCCAAAAATCAATTTAACGTAGTTACCTGTTCCACTGTATCATGTTTTATGTATATTTTACATAACGAGTATCTTTTTCGCCATGCAAAATATGTTAACAATCTCTAAAATGATTTAAACACGTGTTCTCGCTTTACTTGGTCGACTAATTTTATTCTCATAAGCGACGATAAAGCTAGTTAATATATTCTAGCGAGTTGAACGAGCAATGACGATTTATTGTTATGTGAACCGGCATAATACAAATATGTCTCAGAAATTATGCACCACAACCAGTCCGCATTAATATTCAGGGCACAAGTATACGATTTCATCCAGTAATTCAGTTTATAGTCCACGTGTATATTGTTTTAATAAACAGCAGTCTACTGTCAGCGTTGCACCTTCAAATGTACGTAAATGAAACCTGGACAATGAATCGTAGTGTCTACAATTAAATTTAATGTTAACGTATTCAAAATATGTAATCTGAAATTGGCTAAAATCATGTTGATGTTTATTTATCATTGGTCGTGTTCGGCTCACTGATCGTTAACTGATCAGCGATTATTTTAAATATCATAATAGCTATTTTCGATGCAAGTTGCGATATAATGGTGTTTTAGGCACGCGACCTATTTCGCAACATGCATCGAACAAGATTTTTCGTAAAAACGCCAAATAAATATTCAAAATAATTTCAACATAATCTTTAATTACATTTGCTATTATGATCGCTAGACTATTTTATTTAATAGTTATTTATGCAACAAGTACAAAAAGTAAGTAGCCGAGTAGGACAACACGTCGAGTGCAATAAACACTTTTTGTAAGAGTTGCATACAATATGTTTTCTACGTTCATGCAAAAACCAAAAAATGTTTTATTTAGATGACACTGAGTCTAGGAAAATATGACTAGTCGCGTCAAATTAGCATGAAAAAAGTAAAAATGGACAACTTCCGATTGAAATGCGGTTTTCTGCAAAATGTTCAGGGAATTGTTTATAACATAAGGTACATATAACCTCTGTACGCTCGCAAATTTTTAATTGTTTATTTAACAAATGACCCATTTTTGTTGAACATATGGCACATGTCACACACGATTCAACGAAAATGTCTGCAAAATATTCTCTCGGGGGTTTTCGAGGTCCCTCTTTATCACTTTGGTGTTAGCTTTATTATTTATTGCTAAATTGTTGTAACTGGGCTAATTAACCAATTAAAAACTCCACCCCCGAAATCACTAGAGAACCGGATTATTTTCCAAGATTTCTGGCTTATTAAGGCAAACCATCAGCACAAGATTTTTGCAAATATAATTGTTTACTGTTCGATTGTTGCCACCTCGCTAATTAACAAATTAATAACTCTTCTCCCGGAATCGTTAATAATTTTGGGATCAATTGAACAATAAACAATTATATTTGCAAACATTTTGTGCTGATGGTTCGCCTTAAAAAGACCGAAATCCCGGAAAAAAATTCGGGTCTCTAGTGATTCCGGGAGTAGAGTTATTAATTTGTTAATTAGCCAGGTTGCAAAAATAGAAAAATAAACAATTTCGTGCAACAACTTTGTGCCGATGGTTCTCCCCATGATCCCAGAATTATTGCAAAAAAAATCCGATTTTCTAACGATTCCGGGAGAAGAGTTATTAATTTGTTACTTAGCGAGGTTGCAACAATCGAACAATAAACAATTATATTTGCAAAAATCTTGTGTGATAGTGATTTTGGGGGTGGAGTTTTTAATTTGTTAATTAGCCCAGTTACAACTATTTAGCAATAAATAATAAAGCTAACACCAAAGTGATAAATAGGGACCTCGAAAACCCCCGAGAGAACATTTTCCAGACATTTTCGTTGAATCGCGTGTGACATTTGCCATATATTAAAAAAAATGGGTCATTTGTTAAATAAATAATTAAAAATTTGCTAGCGTACAGAAGTTAGATGTACCTTTTGTTATAAACAATTCCCTGATCATTTTGCAGAAAACCGCACCTTAATCGGACCTCTCTGCAAAAAGTTGCAAGTGAAATGCTAATTTGACGCGACTAGACATCGATTTGAACGTTTATGTTTGTCATGGTGACAAAACGCTGTAGTAGAATGACAGATGAATGCAATAAACATTTTATTGCACTAGTGCAATAAAGAATCGGCTTTTCCACTATATATAGTCAATAAAGTTTTGTTTTTTGCATGAACGTAGAAAAATAATTTAAAATACGTTGCCTACAAGGTTGTATGTGGAGCAGTTGCTATGGTACGATGTTTACAAACTGTACAAACATTTTAAAAAATTAAAAAAATCTGTGAACGTTTATGTACATTAAACTCCAGTAATTAAAATCGGTATTAATTATTCATAAAACTTCAGTATATGTAACGCAGATTTTAGTAATACTGAAAACTCTGAAATAGAAAATGAAACGGAAGCTGCCTTAGTAGGTTGAAATTGAATAAATTGTACCAACAAAATTTGATTGCATGTTTTGTTTTCATGGGTTGCTATAACGTTACGGCTAAAGCGCTACACTGTCACCAATTTCTTTGAATATCTCAGAAACAAGACCAAACGTCGAAAAAAAAACAAGAGACGAAAAAGATTCGAAATTAATCAGGTCAAAGTGGTTTGTAGATGTTTTATTGAAATAATTTTTTTTTTTTGTAGTTTTGAAATAAAGTAAGAGGTGGGTAGCATACAACTAAGAGGGGTAGGTAGTTCAAGCTTTTGTAAGATCATAAGGAGTGCTTGTGTTCCGAATTTCACTTAAATCGGATAAGTGGCTCAAAAGTTATGAGGGAAAAACTTGAAAAAAATTGGTACTTCAACGCCCTCTATCTCGGAAACGATGCGTTTTAGGAAATAAATTTATATCACAAATGAACATTAGTTTAACCTGTTCTATCGATATCTGAAACTATCAAGATTAAACCGGAATCACCCTGTATACTGGGCACTGCTTTGGACAATGTTTTGCAACCTTCCATGCAGATGCAGGAGCCAACATATCGATGCTCAAGAGGTTGACGTTCGAATTCTGTGGCAAAAATATATGTTCATCTAATGTCTAATTATCCGATTTGAAAGATTGTATTATTAATATTTATAATAAATAAATAATTTAAAATTCAGTTATTTTATTTTACTTTTACTCACATGTGCGTAAAGAAGATTGTTTTACTGAAATGACAATCAAAATGTCATGTTATGCAACTATTTTTCGAAATAATTTTTATGAAATCTTGACACGATGTCTCAATGTCAATCAGCACGATACTATTCATAGGTCATTCCATTTGAAATCGTCTAATTGGCAAAGCCGACCCATTTTAGATTTTGGTGTAACTTTGAAAATCTCTTCTCTACAAACAACAAAATTTACACGAGTTTGATTATTACAAGCGCTTGTTTCCGCCTATTTAAATAAAGACTCTTAAAAATTGCTATTTTTAAGCTTTATTAATTTTTGCTGTCAAATTTTTCTGTTTGAAGATATGTGAATGATCAAGACAGAATTCAGAGTGGGAAAGATAATAGTTTAAGTGTAAATGAAGATAATTGGCTCGGACGATCCCTTTGAATAATAGCAGCGTGCTGAAAATGCATGCATGCATTTTTCCTGAATTTCAATCGACTCTAGCGTCTTAACTGTTGAGAATTAAAAATTGATGCTCCGCGGGAATTAAGTATACATATCATAGACAAAATTCAGACACAAGTTGACCTGAGTAGCCCACTCTTTATAGAAGAAAACTTTGCTTATATATTTGTATGCATGCGTATAGAGGTAAGCTTATTTCCGTTATTTGACTGTATTGCATTTAAAAGTAAATACGAATATGCGTAAATTAAAAAGACATTAGCAATATTATTAATTATTCATTATATTATTAACAATATAAGTATATTCGAGAAGTAAATTCGAGTTCATAAGTATTAATAAAATTACTAATGATTTAATTTCTCTAATTTCCAATTTATATATTTTCTTGTAATTCGATGCCGTCGATTTGAAAAATTGAATAAAAAATAATTTTCTCGTTGAAAAATTGTATACAGTTACTGTCATTTTCGATGATAATTACTTCCAGAAACAATTTTACACCCTAAATATCCATAACTTTATTAAAACTTGAAATATTTTTCATATTTATAATTATTTTTGATGGTAAGTAATTTTAATTCATTAGTAAAAACGTCCAAATTTTTGCTGTAAAAAAACGGCTTGTACATGCACTAAACATGAAAATAACAAAATAAGTGATATAGTCATTTAAAGTTGAAGGTAAGAACAGTAGATTCTGTGAGTATCAGATTTTTATCTCCCAGTCAACACGCTCGTTTCATAGCCTGAATATTGGGATTTTTTTAAATTTCAAAACTTCAAGCAAAGTTTTCTTCTATAAAGAGTGGGCTACTCAGGTCAACTTGTGTCTGATTTTTGTCTATGATATGTATACTTAATTCCAGCGGAGCATGAATTTTTAACTCTCAACAGTTAAGACGCTAGAGTCGATTGAAATTCACGAAAAATGACTAAAAAACACTCATTTTCAGCACGCTGCTATTATTCAAAGGGATCGTCCGAGCCAATTATCTTCATTTACACTGAAACTATTACCTTTCCCGCTCTGAATTCCGTCTTGATCATTCAAATATCTTCAAACAGAAAAATTTGACAGCAAAAATTAATAAAGCTTAAAAATAGCAATTTTTAAGAGTCTTTATTTAAATAGGTGGAAACAAGCGCTTGTAAATATCAAACTCGTGTAAATTTTGTTGTTTTGGACCCTAGAGTAGAGTTTTTCAAAGTTACACCAAAATTTAAAATGGGTCGGCAACAATTTTTTTTATTTTCAGACTATTTTATATGGATATGCATATTGAATAATTCAGACGACTAAAACATTCCTCAACTTCGAACTAAGGTGGGCAAATAAATTTATTTTCTGCTGTTCAGTTTTTAACTTATTTTAATTATACTTAAGTTGGATAAACGGTTCAATTTTTTTTATTAAACTTTAAGAATCAGTAGATTATCAAAATTGTGATGGTATTGTGCGTCTCAGGTATTACTAGCCTCCTTGGAAGGGGTACAGTCAAAATAAGTGAGATTTGGCCATTAGGCTAGACTTCTACCCATTATAAATTTCTCTTTGTAGAACTTGCAATAAAAACGTTTTATTTACCCAAACATACCTGTATCCAACAGTTCACCCTTTCCGAGATACAGGGTGTCAAAGATTTCGAAACATTTACCATATTTTTTATTTACTTTGTGATAAAACAACAATAATTGTAGGTTTTAATGGGTTATATTAGGTCTAACTATTGAATGTGTAAATATTCTCATTATTTTAGTACTCCACTGTCTTAATTATAAATGTTCATTTAAAATATATCTGCATCTCGTAGTTTCTGCATATTAAGGCATATTTGTATCAAAAGAAAACTTGGAGATCCACTCTAATGATGACATGACAGTGCTAAAGTAATTTTTTAAAAGTACTTATAATACTTGTTTATGTCATCAGTCAGAAAATATTAATAAAGCAATTATTTAAATATGATGCATTTTGAGGAAAATTTTAAAGAATAATTATTTATCACCAATAATCAAAAATTAAAATATCTTACGTTTCTTTATCATTGAGATAGTAGTGTACCATTTTATTGTAAATAAGAGTGCCACATGGTTTCTCCGCCACTGATGATAATGGAATTATTTAAACATACTGAATAAGTAGAACACAGATATTCCATTATATCCTAAAACTATTGTTGTTTTATCGCGAAAGGTTTCGAAGTCTATAAAAAGTATAATAAAAATTTCGAATTCTTTGATTTGATTTTTCATACAAATTTTGCATGAGTGCAGTTGTAATAAATTAAATAAAATGATAATGACGGTTGACAGGAACCTACTATGACAATTTCGTTTAAATTATTGTTCGAAGAATCGTAGGGTAGATAAATTTTAATTTTTTGTACCAATATTAAAAGGTATTTTGGAATTTATGTAGAGAGAAAAAAGTATTGTTTTAAACACGGCAATTCAAAATAATATTTATTTCACATTTTTCAATTCATAAAGATTCTTATAATAATCGTACAAGGACTGTATTATTTAATCCCCTTTTTGTGAAATGGCAGCAATTTTACTACAACTGCATCCTTGCAAAAATTGGAGTTTTTAATTTCTGCCGGTTTTCAAATATCTATGGAAACTTGATCTTCAACATCGACTTTTAATGGGCTGTAATTTTTTAGAGCAGGCTAGAATATATTTTATATTGTAACATTCCTTTTATTATAAAATTAAGAATGTCACAATTTCAATATGAAACGTCTAGTAACAAGGTATTTTGCACATCCTGTATAATGTCGGTAGATTAAGTAAGTGTAAACCATATCCAGTGTACCATGTAACTTTAGATTTCTTCAAGTTAGCCTAAACACTTTGTACGATAAATATTTTATTATTTATTTACTTACCATTACTGTGAACCAGTTACATCGATGTATATCGTTATGTTATATTTTTCTACTCTGTATAACACTCTAGTAATTTGTTAACAGTTTATTATTTAATTAGTATCACTTATTGTAATAAGCTTTGTTTTGGCAAAAAGCAAGGTTAAGGTAACTGTCAGAATAACTCAATTCGATTCGAACTATTGGAACAATGTGCTGAGATCTCGAACGAACATTAGCCCGAAATTACATAGAAACCGAACCAATCAGATTTCAGTGAGTTTTTAGATCTTTGTAGCGTATAAAACCTACAGGAACCTAAATTCTAGTCCCTTTTCGTTCTGATTTTGGTCGATTGAAGTATTTCCATATTACAGATTTAGTTATAGTGCGAAGCCACATTTTAAAAATAAATCTGAAATTTTTGAAGTCATCAATAAGGATGGAGGTAATATATTTAATTAATTAAGATTATTATCGATAGTAGATTTCATTTTAAACAATATTTTATGTTATTTTTTGAAACTAAGGATATAAAATACCTGATCTGACCTTGATCTTTGCTAAAGCACATGCTAATTATTTTTTTTTTCTTTTCTTTTGTTATTTTTCTTAACTTTAGAGGCCAATAATTAATTAATTAATTAACAAACAATTTAAATAAACAATTAATTAAACAGATAATTAATTAAATGAACAATTAATTCAATAATCGATTGAATTTCGAGAATTTCTATTTCCTAAGTTGGAATATTTTGTTTAACCGTTGCTGGAAAGTTTATTTGTTGAAAAATCAAAATTGAAATAAGAAGGCCATTCTAAAGTTTAGAAATCTAGATTGTAAGCGGCACTATCCAGGTACGAGAGGAAAGCTGCCCATCTCGGAGTCATCTACAACGTTAACAACAACGGATGAACTTGTCAACTGGCTTCAATTCCACTTCTGTATGTCAACTTCTTCAATTCCACGTCTGTGTATCAACTGGTGGGCAAGTTAATAAACTGTGTTTATTTTTTTATGTATGTATTTTATTTCAAACTGTTTGACTTCAGCAAAATTTATCATCCTCCTACAGGGGTGAAAAGGCAAACCGAACAGATTATTCTGTAGGTGGCGCCCAATTATAACATCTTTTTAAACAGTTTGCTAGTCAAGAACCCACGACTATAAAAAAGTGCCCCGACTAAAAGAGCAGCCGTCCGCAACATTGTACATTTATTGTTTATAACAAACGATAGGTAACAATATATGTACACATTCCCTCTAAAATCGGCTGAATAATTCATTTTTCTGAACTATTTTCGAAACACCAAGTATAAATCTAATTATGTAAGTAGCATTGTCATATGAATGGAGTGATCATTTGCTAGGTAGGTACCTATTAAATATTACAAATTACTTAAACAATACATAACTTTTTTAACAATCGGAACAAATTAATTCTATTTTTTAACCTCAATTTTCACTTTTTAATGGACCTAAACGTCGACTGAAGCTTTTAACAAGCCATAAACATGAATGTGCTTATAAAATTCAATAAAATCTTGTTAAATTCTATATTTAAATTAGTTATGTTATGTCAAACTTTTTGTTGTGATCTCATTAGCGTACCTACTAACTTGCAGATAGACCCAAGTCTGCACAAGCCAACGAAGAGGTTGCTTGCGTAGTGTGTAGCCAGCTTAATTGGGTGCAAACAACGAAAACATTTATTTTTAGATTCCTCGTTTCAAACAAGACAAATGAGAGACAAAAAATTGTTTAAACAGGTGATTTCTATGTAATAAGTAAAACAAAATAAAATAGGTAAATACCAAAATAAAAATACCTCACAGGGCACATAGCTAAACAATTTGTGTATCTGCATGTAAGTAAATATTGAGGTTTTTATAACATATTCGCACGTTCAAACTTCAAATTCGAACAGTGTGTAGAAAAATTCGGGATAAATTATATTTTTCATATTTTGGCACCCTGTATCTTGCAAAGGAGGCTTTTGTAAACATGTGTTATCTAAAATTAATCGAAGAATACGCTATTCAATTCTTTACAAAAGTAGGTAGTTTGAAAACACCCTGTACATTTAGTCTATGTAAACATTTTAAAATAAAAATATTATTTTATCAAAAATAAAATGCAGCTTTGAAATTTTGTACTACAGGGTGTCTCAAACTCGATAAAATTGGGGACACGCGGTATTAAATGAGATGAAGTAGCTTTATTATCTTTGGGATTTGACAGAAACGACTAATGACGTCAATTATATTTTTTTAGAAACATACCCACAGTAGTGCATACATGTCAAAAAATACTTGTCATTACTCAATACGAACGTGAGACGTATAACTTTTGTGCTTACAAAATGTTTTCTCATTCAAGTTGATATGTTACTAATTTACGGGAAGTCACAAAAAATTTAAGAAGAGTTATATCGAGAAAGATATCCAAAGTGCCTCATTCCTAATCATAGAACCTTTACAAGATTGGAGGCGATTTTGCAACGAAATGTAGAGGCATTTTCTGTTGGAAAGAATCAAATAATTGACCGAAGGGTAAGAAACAATGTTAATGCAGCTAGACTGTTACAGTATTTCGAACAAATTCCACGAATTTGAATAAGTCAACCGTTTAACGAATTTTGAAGACCAATAGCTATCATGACTACAAAATTCACAATTTGGAGTATTTACATGAGCGGCATAGCTCAAATTGTAATAACTATAGAAACTGTTGATCAGAATGTTTTCGGCACGTTCTTTGGACGAATAAAAGTCGATTTGTCAGTAATAGTTTGCCAAATAGGCGCAACGAACAGTACTGGGCTATTGAAAATCCCCACATTGTAAATCCAGTCCAAACCCAAGGCATTTTGGAGTAAATGTATGGTACGGCATCATCCCTAGGCATTTAATTGAGCCTTATTTTTATGAACATACATTGAACAGCATGTGCTTGACCTAAATTTCCTAAAAGAAGAAATTCCTGCAGTTCTGGTGAATATGCCTTTGCAGCTAAAGAGAAACCTATGGTTTCAGCACGATGAAGTTCCACCTCACATGGTCAGGACTGTCCAGTAATATTTAGATAACACTTTTCTAGAAAAAAATAATACATTATACTATAAGGGAGAGAAATGCGTTATTTTGGCAGAGGTGCAATTTGAAGCCCGAGGGCTACAATGCACCGAGGACAAAATAGCATCTCTCCCGAATGGTATATACTATTTTTTCCATGGTCTCATTAACTTAAAAACACATATTTGTCATTATGAAGTAAGTAGCACCAGAATTATTGTATTCGGATTTGAGCATTTATTTAGTAGTCGTTGAGTTATTGTCATAACTACAAAATAAACAAACAAAAGGAATTGTCAAATTAAGGTGCTAGTTTGGTTTAGTTTAAAGTTTGTTTAGTGCACAATGAATAATTGTGAGTCGGAAGAGATTGTGGAGGCTGCAAATATTACAATAAGTAATTTGCTGCCTACGAAGTCAAGATCTTTGTACGATATAGCCTACAATCGGTTCAAAAAGTGGTGCGCCGGAGCTTGTCGAACTGATGAACTAGTTAATTTAACTGTAGATGATATTGAGGATGTAGACTCTTCCTTGATTGTAAAAATTCCAAACACTAAGACAAAGATTCCACGAACCTTTCTGGTTACCGATGTGGGAAATATGCTTGAATTGTTTCGAAAATACCTGTCCCTTCGTCCTCCCCACGTCAAGCATAAGCGCCTTTTTCTGTACTACAAAGCAGGAAAATGTAGTTCGCAGCCAGTTGGCAAGAATACCATCGGAAAAATTCCGAGTGTAGTAGCTTCGTATTTAAAATTACCTGATGCTACATGTTATACTAGTCACTGCTTACGAAGATCTTCAGCGACATTAACTGGCAGATGCTGGTGTGGATATGACAATAAAGCGTCATGCTGGTTGGAAATCAACAACAGTCGCTGAGGGTTATGTCGAGAACTCCATTGAAAATAAGACCAAAATTGCTAATCAGGTTTTAGTAGGTACCACTACTAGAGCAATCACAAAAACTGTAAATGTAAGCAAAAGTAATATTCCTTCTAATATTAATTTTGAAAATTGTACAAATGTAACATTTAATTTAAATGTCAATAAATAATTTCAATGTTATCTTTTTTTTTTGCATGAAAAACGTTATCCATAATGTAAACTCCCTTGGGAGCATTATACTCCCTTGGGAATAATCGACTACTTCTGTTTTAATTTTGATGTCATAGAAACTGATTTCTACTCCCGACCGTGGAAAAATTACCATTATTTTACTCATAACCATTATGGCATTTACCCAAATTATAAGATAAGTCAGTAAAAATACGAATTCTTAGACTAGAAAACAGAATTTCAAAAAATTATTCCTGTAGCTCCTTGATATTTGTACTTTTTTAAGTAACTATTTAATATTTATTATTAACAAGAACAAAACAGTAAAAATCCCAATAATAGATTTTATTCATGGGTCGGAGCCGAATTCTAATCATAGTAGACATTTCTCTCCTTTGTACATTAAACTTGACATGAATTTGTATTAAGCCCAGCGTTCCAGGAGAGCCATTATTTTTTATATAGAAATTTATTCTATTCGGCAGAAACCAATAAACTGGCAGCATAAGTTCTTCGGATTTACAAAGCGTTAAAAACGGCCAAGGCGAATGAATAAGAAGATCAAAGGAAACTTATTGAGGAAACGATGAGCTGGCTGCTTTTATCGCTTCTCGCAAATTTACGGTGCTAGGCCAGTCAAATAAGGTTTCAAATTACACTAGTATTAAAGCCATTACAGTCTTGACTAACTATTGTTCTGACCGATACATTCAAAATTATTTTCATATAATTTGGTTAATTATTTTACCTAACTTTTTTATTACAAAAAAAATAATAATAAAATTAAATGATGTGTCGACTGACTTTATAGTGTCCTGCTTGTCCCAAGTCCTGATCACTTATATAGGGTAATTCAAAGCAAAACTGAATGTACAGGGGACCCTTAAAAGTAAAATCAAAAAAGGCAGTTCTAAAATGATTTAAAAATACACTTCTGCACGGCACTGAAATATGATCCACTGTAAAACCTGACCTTGTACAAAGCAAGGCATGCAGTCGACGACCGGCATGGCGGTAAAGTATAATAAGACGAACGAACAAAAAATTTAAAGAATTTCCCAAATGTAAAATAAATAAAATTTTAAAACATCTATTTGATACAGGGTGTTCCTAAATAAGTGTCGCAACGGAAAACTGTAAATTCCTTTTGAAAAAAGAAACATTTTTTTGCTCTTCCATTTTTTTCTCTGGGGTTTGGTTTTCAAGATATATGGTGTCAAAACTTTAATTTTTTTTAGTTTTTTTTTCAATATCTTAGGAGCTGTTTGAACTACAGGACTAAGCTTTTGTAAACACATTTCCACTATTAATAGCTACTTTTTCGCACCCTTCTCGAATTCACTGGACGTGCCAGTGGTGGAGATTTTAAGGTATTGGAAGGGTTTTTTTCCCCCATAACTTTTACGCCACTGGAAAAATTGAGATTTGACATCAAATTCTGAAGGGCCAATGAATTTTACACAAAAATAGTTCTCTTGGTTTATTGCTCTAAAGTTAACCGTTTTCAATAAAAATTACTTTCTATGAACAAAAACAAACATTTTGCTAACGTTTCGAAAATCTTTTGTAATTCAAAAAATAGGTAGTATATAATTGAGCCTCGTGCATGACACATTGTTGATTGGGACATTCCTTGGACTTGTTGAGCTATTTGCCTGGTACTTATTCGCGGATTCTCTTCAACAATCTTTAAAATGTGTTCCTCAGATGCTGTAATATGCCGTGGACGCCTTTTATCCCTATCTTATTCCACGATTTGGTTGCAAATTTCCCGTGTCACGCCCACGTTGCGCTACCGCAGTAAAAGTATCTGCACGTCTGCCGAGAAATCATTCTGCGTCACCGTAAATGAAAACGATATCCATCAATTCCGAGTTTCTATACACGTAAACCATTTTTAACACAACTAAACTATGTAAACATTGTCACAAAAATATTAATACTAACATCGGATTTCAGTATTTGGAATAGCGTGCATTCTGATAACGCTAGAAACTACAGTAGCCCAGCGATGTAAAGGTTGAAAATACTATAACTTCAATAATGTTTCTCGGAAACTATAACAGCTGGATTCATGAAACGGGCGTGGCGTTAGTCGGATTAACCAACCTTGCGCCCGTGTAAAGCGCGTTCGTCGGACTAACCAGCTTTGCGCCCATTCGCGAAACATGCGCTGCTAGCTCGGCTGCTAGCTAGGCTGTTTATTTACGTCCATATATGCGCCAAAAGTTAGACCCAGTATTGTACCTGTCTAAAAATCGCGTAACTTCGGCCTCTAGTTCTTTGCGTTTCCCATTGTATATTTAGTATTTATATTCAAAAACAGTACTTTTCAGTGCTACGGATTAGTTAACATATTACAAAGTAAGTATTATACATAGTAGTGATAGAAGTATGCCTTTTATTTAAATTGGCGCAACAGAGGTGTAAATTTTTCGCGTAAACTCCGCTAGTCGGACTAACGTTACGCCTTGTTGATGAATCCGTATGTAAGGATTTATAGTAATATAGGAGTTGAAACATCGTCGATTAAATCCCAGCAACCGTGCTTTTTCTAGTCTGTTCCTTTACTCGTTTGCAGTGACTCACAGTGCGCGGCAGCACACTACAGGACAAATGACATAATCGAATATAGTCGTCAATGGTTTTCACCAGTAATTTGACGTTTCATATAAATTATGACAAGTGTCAAACATCTGTTAAGGTGTTACGTTTATGTTTAGGAATCATTTTTAAATTTATATATTCTTACAACCTAAAATAATAAATATTGTGTTTTATGGTGAAAGTGCAAGAGTAGTAGTTTATTATTAAATGCGTATATACCCAGTTTTATGATGTAAAATATTTAGACACAAAAGCGTTCTGTGAAGTATTGGAATGTTTTAAAATAGTAGATAAAAAATACGTACATTTTTGCAAATTAAATAAGAAGTTTCTATTAAAAGATAAGCCATTACAGAGTCAATACCAATGAATGTCAAATTCTGACATTTATGGCCTGATGTGTATGTTTCCAAATACTAACATTAGTGACGCCACACTACAGCACATTATAGAATTCTACAGTGCTTTCGAAAAGTAACGAATAAATTCATTATTTTTTAAATTGAGAGGTTTTCGAAAAAATCCCCTGGCACGTCGATTTTGTTTTTAAAAAAGGCACTTTTTGACATACAACCCATATTTATTACGTCATCGTTGTTCGAGATATGACGTCATCGACTATTTTTTTAAATAGCAACCCCCAATTTTGACCATGCCATTTCATGAAAATTGAATTGAATATTAAAATACGATTTCTCGTATATTATTATCCCTCTGTACCAAATTTGAGCTCTTTTGAGCTCTGTTGAGAAATAATGACGCTAGATGGCATTTTCTTACAATATTTCAGAAACGGCAGCAGATATCTTGAATCTGTTTGGTTTATGTTAATGACCATCAAAAGGCACAACTTTTTCCAATTTAAGCCACCTTGTATTTTACGGTTTCCAAGATGTCAATGGTGTGCTATTAAAAACAGACCACCCTGTATAGGTGTATAAAAAACTGAGGTAATGGCGATTCAAGCTAAGAACTACGTCCCAATGAGGCAAAAATTTAAACAGTATCAAAGCAGGTCGGCAGGAGGTGATTTTATTATAATAATATAATTATTAATTTCTTTATATCTAGTTCGATTGAACTTTGTAAACAGTACATTATTCTTTTTTTGTCCTCAAGTTCATTTATATAAAATTTCAACTTGAAGCAATGTCGAATAACCTCAAACACAGCCACTGCCGACTGCCTATCCTTGAAAAAACAGCTGACTGAAAGAGCGCGCGATAATTTATTTATCCTTTATCCCATGTTTTCATTGGTCTTCCCCTTTTCTTATTTTTTTTTAATTTTAGCTTCCCGAACTTCTGGGAACAGAACTTCTTACTGGTTCAGCTCTATTCATGCGCTGTAAATGTCCACACCACTGCCTACTTTCTATGTACTCTAATGTTGACTGTAATCCCAATTCTCTTCGTATATCTACATTTCTCATTCTATCTCTTTTTTACACCTATCGTTCGTCTTAAATATTTCATTTCAACAGCATGTATTTTACTTTTCTGTTTTTCTGTCAAATCATATGTTAATATGGGTCTGTACACTGACGTAAATATGTTAGTTTCTGTAGATCTTGATATTTTCTGTTTACTTATAAACTTGTTATTCATTGCATAGTATAGTTTGTTTGATAAATATTGAAATGTTTCTACTTAATCTATTGTTATGGCATCGATTTTTACATTCATAATCATAATTCATAATTTTACAAAAGTTCCTTTTTTTCTTCTCCTATCATCACTTTGGTTTTGTTTTTATTAATTTTCATTCTCTATTCTTCCAATACCTCGTTCCATGTATCTAAATTTACTTGTAGGTCATTTCCATTTCTTGTTAATATTACAATGTCGTCTGCAAATGCCCCTTCAGAGATTTCCACTCTTTGTGTTGGTGTAGCCATGCCTTTAACATAGGTTTTGTTAGAAATATAAAAAAAGGAAGAAAGCCACAAGTTCTCTCGCGCGACGCGAGAATGATATGGTTGTACCTACTAGTGGCAGTATTAACACAGAATATACCAGTCCATGGGGATTTGGTCAGTGAAAATTTATTACTATTTGCAGTTGTAGATTATAACCAACGATACAGTTCACTTTAGCTGCATCAGGTCTTAATGTGCATTTTTTTATTGCTTCATCCATGAAAATAATAAATAACAGTGAGCTCAAGCTTACTCCTTGTCTTCAACCTTCAGTGGTCACAAACATTTCTGATCTCATATTTATTACTAATACCTCTTTCTTGTAGAATGTTCCACAATTGTTGGTTGGTCGAGGTGACTAGATCGCTGTGGGTTCGACCCCCGCAGCCGGTAGACCGTATATAAGCTATATTCGTGGAAAGGATTGGCACCCTTTCTGCGAGTATGGTAGGCTAAAATAATGTTGGCTTGGATCAATGTAAGAGATTGATACCGTTTGACGTTTGACTACCCCCGTAATTAGTGAGACTTTCCAGATTTCCCTCACTCCTGCACTGAATGGTGATTAGGACCTACCAACGTAAGTCGTTCCTGGGCGCAAATGCGGCATGCTTAATAATAATAATATGCCGCCCCCTCACCCGCACAAGTGTTCGACTTCTGGGTTTATCCTCGTGATTAGAATGATGGGTAGAGATATTATTATTATTATTTTGTCTCGGTACCCTGTCAAATGCCTTTTCCATATCTATAAATGCTAAACATGTGTTTTTCCTATCTTGTATGGATTTATCTTTATCTGCTTTATTATCTTGAGTGCTTCTTCCATTTCTGAATCCGCTCTATCCTTCATGTAAGAAAATTCACTACTGCCAGCTAAAAACCAGATAAGTATAAATATTGAGTTTTTCAGAAACAGCAAAAAACTGTTTCAGAAGGTACTTAACATAAATTAGTCTTTCCAATAACGTAAAAATATAAAAAATGTATTTAGGAGTTGGTTAATAAAAGACAACTTCAGGTACATACAATATTTTTTTATTAAAATAGAAAAACTAATACTTATAGGGTTATTTTCATTGCAATAACGTACATGTCTGAATGGTATCAACATTCACTATATTGAAAAGAGTACTAAATAATAACAAAATAAGAGTTATTACTAAAATAACTAACTAATGAGAAATAACATAGGGACTAATTCTCTTCCTCGTCCGAAATATCAGCTAAGTCGGTATCTTTCGTCTGTTAATAAATTCATATAAAAATCATGAAACGTTCTGTCAATTAGATCAAGTTGACGAAGTTCAATTAAATTTTGTTTTTTTCTTTGCATTTATTGGCACATTGCCCTCACTGCATACCTTGATAGGAGGAAAATTAAAAGTAACTTCTTTCTTCTTTCTTCTGCAATTTATTACTTTAAAATTTTCCTTTTCCGATAAACTTTCTTTATAAAACAGCATTCCTTTTTGATCTTTCACAACCCATATCCATTTTATATTCCTCCAGTTCACTTTTTCATTCATTTCAGTAGACTTTCTCATGATTAGACTATTACCTTTAAGTAGTGAAGCAAAGTCAAAAAAATTTTGGAGTTCCATTTTTTCACGACAATTTTTTTTTTCCACAAGATTCGACTAATCTATGGTTTATTGCAAAGTTGGTCTTCGTTTTCTGTCTTTCAATAATTGAATGGTCCTGGTCACACTCCATGTGAGTGAACTAAAAATTTATGATAAATTTTTCTAAAGATGGTTTCCCATTAATGGCATGCATGAGCATTGTGGCAAAATGGTTATTTTTATTCTGCCCTCCACACGCATCGGAAAATAGAGACACAGATTTTACATTATCTAGTAATTCTAATAAATGCCTATAAACACAAGACGCTATCTGGTTACCTCCTCTACCTGATATAGCCTCATGCCACATGTAACAATAAGCAATGCCATGATTTTTTACAAAATCGTGGATTGTTAGGTTGAATGTCCATAGTTTTAATTTGTAAAACGATTTATCTGCCGTTAACATTGGCGTAGGGAGGCACTGCTGTAGATCAAATATTAGAGTTTTATGATTTTCAGAACTCTTTGCTAGCTCTACATCTTTTCTTTTAACATCATAGGCAAAATCTGCTTCTTCTTGGTGTTCTTTCTGCAATGTTTCAATATTTGACTTTTCTTCCCCTTCCACCACTTTAAGTCGCATAGCGAACGTTTCACATTTGGAACATGTGTCTAATTTCGGTTTTTTAAAGGAAAGGCTCATTTGATGGAAGATTTTTTCATAATATGTTCTACTATAAATAAATCACAAGACTATCACAAAAGTTCAGCAAAAACGCAGTATGTCTACACAACAGTAGAAATACACTGGAAACTACTCTGTTTAAAACTAAATAAGTAGACATATGTAGCTCATTCAATGCGACTTTTATATTTTCTTATTGATATAAATAAGATATGTGTACATATTTGGTACTTAACAATTGGAAAATCATTACTGATAACCAGGTATGTGTACTTATTGTTATTAAACGAAATAAAATTGTTTCCTAAAAAATGTATACATATATGAAAAACCACTGCCAATATATCAAACGAAATAAACACATATCTATACATACACGGTTGCATTTGAAAAATTCTACCAGATACGTAAACTTACGCTGTTAGTGACAGAAATTTTTGGACATATTTGAGTATTTTCATTAAGTTTTTTGTAATTTAGAGGATAAATATACTTATATGGCTTTTACCAAACGATAGATATTAATATTTACATTCTCAATATGTATTTACCTAAAATTAGCCAAAATTGGACATATCTGGTTTTTAGCTGGCGGTAGTGATATGTTCCACCATTCTTCTTATATTTTTTTTTTCAAATATTTTCATAGCAGTAGTTATATTCCGATAATAGTTTCCATAATCTCTTACATCACCTTTTTCGAAAATTGGTACGGTGCTATTCGCCATTCATCTGGAACTACATACTACTGTTGTTAACTCATGAATTATGAAATTTCACTCACATCGTTTGTGTATTTATCTTCAATTTCACGTTGCTCTAATTGACCGCTCATCTTGTCACCATTAAAAAAATCCTCATTTTTTTCATTTGTCGTCCAAATCTGGAAATTACAAGGATTACGCTTATTTTTAACACGTCCTGATAACCCACGTATAAAAATCGCCGGAGGGTGACTCCTTAAAGTAGCAGGATTTTACCGTTCTAATCAGAATGATCGGATTTTCCTGGCTCGTCAGCGGTCTAGGAACACAGGATCGATGTTGTCAAAGGCGACCTCGCCATGTGCGAGTGCAAACACGTCGCTAACTACCAGTAAATATTTGTCCTATCTGCGATCGACGGCCTCGGTGCGCCACCCCTTCTAATTAAGCCTCCCCTAAACACGGATAACTTAGGAAATAAAAATCCGCGTTGCTACCTGAAGCTTAACTAATGGTATTTGCGATTTTGTGATGTAATATAGTAATATACACAACGTCAAAAGTCTTGAACCTCCCTATTGTTTTCTGAATCATTTTTTTGTGAAAAGAATATGTTCAATAAACTGAGTACTTAGAAAATTAAAAACCAGCAAATGTGTGACATTTTAGACAAAATTTATTAAATCAAAAAGAACTAACAAAGCATGTTCTCTCTACTTGACTAATAGTCGGTATGACCTCCACCATGTTCCAATATTGGCACGTCTATGCATTGAGATATCAAGGGGTTAAAGATCTCTTGCGGAATATTCTATCCCCCTTCTGCCGTCACAACTAACTCATCTGCAGTCTGAGGTGGAACAATATGATTATGAATGGCTCTAGCAACAAAATCCCACATGTTTTTAATAGGATTCATGTCAGGAGAATTGGCTGGCCAATCTAATGTATTGATATGTCCTGCTTCTAGTATGTCTTGAACCCTTCTTGCGCGATGTGGTCGAGCGTTGCCGTCCATAAACACAAAATTTTCACCTAATTCATTACGTAGGGAGTAGATAATGGGAGTAATAATTTGTTCGATGTAATTTTGACTGGTCATATTCTGTCGTATGCGAATTAATGGGATGCGGCGGTTGAACATTATTCCACCCCAAAACATTACGGTACCCTCTTCATACGGAGCAACTTGGAAAATGAAGTCGCTGTTGACGACCTGGTTCTCTCCAAACTGCCGATTGTCATCAGTAACCAACCCAATTCTGTTTTCGTCTGTAAATAAGACCCACCGCCACTGGCGTAAAACACTATGCTCTCACGCCCACGGGGGACCCGTAATGGTCTTCTAGCACGTAAATTTGCGTTGTGGAATCGTCTTCGAATAGTAGGTGTCGATATAAACACGGCGAAACGTACCTTGAAAGTGGGCCCTGAGAGCTGAAGCTAAAGATGTGCGGTGTCTACGGGCATATTGCACCAAATACCGATCCTCCCTTTCATTAGATACTCGAGGACGTCCACTACGTGGTCTGTTTTCCACTGTGATAAATTCTTCATATCTGTGTGTATACTATTCGTACAACATGTTCGATATCTGATGATTAGAATGTCCTGCATCATATAAAGCAGTAATTTTTGCTCGGGTAAACGCAGAAATTTCACGTCCTGGCATTATAATGTACAAACATTCAAAGGAACACTTGGCTAAATACTGACCAGATTTGTAAAAACATTGGTAATAAAGTAAAGGTTCATGGTCTGCAATTTTTTATTGTCTTTTTTGTTCCCTAAGTACATGTACTTTTCTACCATATTAAAAAAAACAGCTAGGTTTAGTCGAATCATTTTATATACAGAGGGTCCAAGACTTTTTCCGCGTTGTGTGTATTTTATACAAATGCCCAGTAAAAAATTGAATGTTAAATTTCACAATAAGATAACACGCATAGCGATTCATTTTTACACACATTTATGAGTAAAGCTTGCACTTCGTTCGCAAATTACGTCATTATCAGGGGCTCACTTAGGACGCTAAGTTAATGTTTGTAGAAACCGTAGTACAAAAATGCAGGGTGTAACTTGGAGTCCCCTCTAGATTACTAATCTGAAATTAGTTTTTTTTTAATCAAATAACTAGCCGAGTTATAAATATTTTTTAAACTGTACCAAATTTTTATCCACGCCGCTCCTGAACAGCGTCCGAGTTTCACTGCAGGACACTGTTTACAGTGTTGCCAATTGTGGCTACGTATGTAAGTAACGGAACTGCGTACAAAAAGGGAAAAGCTGCAATGAATAATCTTTTAAATACACTGCTTCTTTATGACATTGCGACTCATACCTTTTTATGTCGATCCTTACGAAGGATGGAACATAAAAACAATTTTCGAGTGTTGTAAAAATGTACTGCAAAAAAAAATAACAAAATTTTACCGATGTATTAATTAATTATTATTATTAAATAATAATATTGGTAGTTTTAAAATATTTTTTGTTGTTTTATAAAACGTACATAATTAAAAATGAGTAAATTATTAATTTTATAGCTTTAAAATATGTTTTAAAATAACAGTTTTTAATACAAATTATTTGTTATTAGTTTTTAAGCACTGTGTCAATGTTTCTTAAATAACCCTGACATTGACCTCGTTTATAAAATACCTCATGAATACTGCACGCAATACATCAAACTAGACAAGGATGGATAATGGATATGATATGTTGGGTACCTCCTAAAGGGTCCCACAGACGGCACTTACGTTCCATCAAAATTGCTACAAGTTCTGTCAAGTTTTCAGTGTTTATTACTTTTAAAACTCTGTTCATTTCTTTTACACAAATTGTGCCCGACAATGGTTAAAATCAAATTTGCACCTCTGTTTCCCAGTCGAATGTGCAAAATTATTTGTATCCAATTTAATTACATTTAATTACAAAATAAACGTCATTTTATGTAAAAAAAATACAGATATGAGAAAGAGCGAAAGAAATATGAAATAAATTTTGAAATATAACTTTGAATATTCCCATACGTGCATGTGTCTCGTTTATGGAACCTTTAATACGAACTTGCTAGAATGATAACCGTCAACTGACAGTCCCAATGGGGCAAAATCGCAAAATGACAAATAGCCAGTGAGCCAAATATGTCACAGCTTCATTTTGATTTTAACTTCCCCTTTGTCGCATAAGGAGAACGTTTTAATAGAGTACACAAGTTTTCTGCATGAGAATTTGTTTAGTGCAGTGTTGTTTTTTGCCAAGTTTAATTTCGTAATAATTTATATGGTATTTATGTGGTATTTTGTGAAATGTGTTATTCTGTATAAGTGTACAATAACTTTATAAAGTCGTGTTTTCATTAGCAAGTGAAAAAAATATGTATACGAATTAAGAGCTAAAATATGGTTAAAGGTTCATTTACACACATCAGTGACGTATCAGGTCAGTGTCAGTTCAGTATCAGTGTTATTTGTGTCGATCACTGATGCCAGTTTACACATATCCGTCCGTAGTACGCAAAAGGAGTTAGTAGATGATCAAACAAAGTCATCTGAATATATTTATCATGTGGTTGATTAACATTTCGTACCAACTCGATAAGCTGTTCATCCATTGAACGGACACTGAAGCAGCACTTACAGCACTGATACGGTACTGTGACGGATGTGTATAAACACGCCAATTTAAAATTTAAGCAGCGATTTTTTACTTTTCACTGATACTGATACGGAACTGATACGGCACTGATGTGTGTAAATGGACCTTAAAGATTCCTTTTTATCAAAAGAAGACGGCGTCTGCAAGAAATTGCTATCAAATGAATTATCCCAGTCGATACGTACCGTATAAGAAAATGTTTGAAATATATACAGGGCTTCCAAGTAAGAAGTTAAATATTGAATTTCAGTCATAATTTCTAAACCATTATCTTGGCAACCTCGAAATTTCAGTGATAGTAGATTGCCTAAATTATTGCAATTTTGTTTTACCTCTAACACTTTTGATCTTAAATTATGAAAGAGGAGACAATTATGGTGTACTTTATTCACCTTAATATCTCAATTTGTTTTAGAAATATTTGAGATTAGCATGATTCTTGATGCGAAACCTGTCTCCTCCAGCATAAATAACCTTTGAAATATTTTATGATATGGAAGAATTCAATTCGGCTTAATTTAAATTAATTTTTCGTTACTATATACAGGCTGGTTCAGAACTTATCTAAAAAATTTTTTTTTAATTCACAAGGGACATGGCACTGGAAACTGGTCCACTGTAAAACCTGATAAGGCGTATCATCCGCGACCGGACAAAATATTGAAAGAAATTTTCAAAAAAAATATATTTTATAACACCTATTTTTATACAGCAAATTCAACTGCTTTTGCTGCTATTGTTATTAATTATTAATATAATTAATTTATGGTTTTAATTAGTAAAATAATTTGACATACCTGAAGTTACAACAAAATTTTGGGCCCAGTCTCTACAAACTAACCCAAATGTTTCTGCTTCTTATTCGTTTTGAACTTGTAAGTTATTGACAGCAGTTATGATACGTTTGCGTAAATCATCAATAGTGTCCCCTTCGATGCAATATACTTATTTTTTTAAATAACCCCACAAAATTAAGTCCAAATGATTTAAAGTTAAGTTATGCTTGGACACGCTGTACATGGTACGGATATAATTGAACGTCGTGTATGATACGCCACACTGCTGCAATACGCCGTGCATGCCCTGGACCTCCATCTCTTCCACGATCCAGATGTATATTTCTCGTGTCACACCAGTGTTTGCACTACACTTGCACTCGCTGCACAACGTTGTAAAAGTAGCTTCATTAGGCACATGTTTGCTGGGAAATCGTCCGGCTAAAGCATCTTCACTTTACCATAAATTAAAACGATATTCAACTGCGAGTTGCTATATCCGTAAGCCATTTTTGATATTTGAAAAACTAATGTAAATACTAGCATCTCAAAAATGTTAATACGATAAATAATCGGATATATGAAATCGCCTGGCTAGAGACTACAAAAGCCCAGCGATGTAAAGGTTGAAACTGCTAGAACCTCAATATTTTTTTTTCGGAAACTATAAAGATTTAACAAAAAAAATTTTTGCGATATTAATTCCATTTTCCATGACGCATTTATTCAATTTTTTTAGTTAAGTTCTGAATCACCCTGTATACAAGAAGCATTTCTGCCCTTTACTGATGCAGTTTACAAAACTGCTACGGTTTTGATGGCAAAATCTCTGGAAACCTATTGATTTAAATTATAAATAATTCAGGTTTTTAGTCTTATAACTTTTTTTAGTAATTTTTTTCGGTAAAATTTCTGGTTAAGCAAAACTATCTCTTCTTTTTCTCTTCTCTTTTTCATAAACATTTACTAGATCATTTTAATTTTTCCGTTTGCCACAAATAAATATTTTCAGACAGTACTGAAACCGTAGGCAAATAAATAAATAGCAAGTAACATGGAATCGATATGTGGGTTTTGATGAATGAAGCCACTTATTCGTATCTAGAAAATTAATGTAAAAGTCAGTTGTACAACTTATAGCCCTACCTATTTATCAATATTTACGACTGCCTGTATAGTATAACTCCCTAATTTATAACGGCACTGAACGGAACAATTAATTCCGGAAATGAATTCATGAATAATAGGCACCTCCTAGAGTAACTGCATTTTGTGCCTCCAGATATACTGAAAGTTTCCACATAGGGTGTGCTTTGTGATAACTACCGATTCTAGAGTGCGGAAGACTCATTAATATTCACAGCTAATCCAAAACGACGTTATATCGATACCAGTTAAATTAAAAGAGAATTATTAATAATTGGTGAAAATTCATTACCATGGCATGTATTCCAATTAACAAAATTACCAAAAGGGATTACGACCTTACCTATTAAGCGGACTTTGGTGACATTAAATTGATTTTAAATTCAATTAGTAAATACACGTTTTATACTGAAAATTATTCATTCCATACATAGAGTGGGTAATAATTTAAAATACAGGGTGTTCCAAAGACGTGACAATATCGCTAGAGCTTAGAACATTGCAAAATAAGTGAACAGATAAACCTAAAAATGTAAATCATCTTTTAGTTCCATCAAGAGAAGTAAACATGCAAAACATTATCAAAATAAAATTATATAATGTAGTAGTGTATCGTGTGCCCTTTAAATTATATAACAATAATAATATGTCTTTATTTACCAATCTATATAATATTATACAAAGAAATATTAATCACGGATGGCGATATCCAACGAAGTCGCTCATATAACCACCCCTCCGGAAACAATATTTATCAACTAATATTACAAAGGAAATAAGAAAAATCTTTATACGACAACACACTTTATAAGACAAAAAAAGCAAAAAATAAAAAAAAATTAAAACAAAGACATAAGATAGAATTGAAGACAGAAAACATTAATGAACACAATCGAGAGTTTTAATTATAAATGCCTTGACCTCTCTCTTAAAATACGCAAGACTGATGGTACCCTTAATATCCCTAGGCAAAAAACTAAAAAAATTAACAGAATTGTAGCTAAAGCTGCGTTGACATATAGCAGAATGATGTATTGGCATGGATAGTAAATCACGATGGGGAGTAGGTCTATGATGAATTGTGGAACCTTTAGTAATTCATTGTATAGATATACAAACTTTTCGAATTTTAAGACTTTAAAAACAAGACAAGCCAAGTGAATTTGAAAACGTTCATGCAAAGTGAGCCACCCAGAATCTTTAAAAGCCTCAGAGATATGGTCAAACTTCTTGAATTATAACAAAATCTGATACAGACATTTTGCAACTTCTGCATGCTATACTTGTCGTGTGCCAATAATGCGTTCCAGAAAACAAAATTACACTAAGTTAAAATAGATAAAATCAAGCTATCCGTAAGTTTAACATCCCTACTTAATATATCTTTATAATGTATTACCTTCAGCTTACGGAAACTATTAACATGACCTGAGGTCAGTTTCAATCAACAGTCCCAAATGTGTACATGTGTTGACGATTCAAGTAAGCAATTGGTTATACTAATTTGAAATATTAGATTAGTAATAATTAACTGTCTATGAGAACCAGACACTAGCAATCGAGTTTATTTCTCATTATGCACCAAACTATGTGCTGCAGAATACTCACTAATAATCTCGAGATCAACATCGATAAAATGAAAATTTTGTTTTCTTAGATCGACCTGAAGATCAACTTCTTTCGATATTTTACTAAGTATTGCTAATAAATTACCTAATACGAGTATATACCCAGTAGCAGTATCCTGTTAAAATATTTCGATGGCGTGGTCACCGAGAATTGTAAACTCTCACGAATTTACTTACTCTTGCTTAATTTAATGAGTGGGTGAATAAAATCATTACCAGCAGTTTTAATGTTAGGGTACATTATGACCCTCATTAAAGGGGAGTTATTTTCTTGATAATTTCCATGATAATAGTCGTTCTTAAATGTGACGTGACGATAATCTACCATTAATGTCTCTCGTGCCAACATTCATACAATCGGCCTAAACTGCAGACTGAATCTCTCATTTTACGACCAAATGCTACAATTGCTACTTAACGTATTTTAGATATGACGCTTACAACCTGATTACTCTCCGTTTGTCATTATACCGAGTGAGTTTGTCAACAACAACGAAATATGTTGTTAACTAAGTTTATTACATTTTTTTAATACTACGCGTATAGATATATAATTAGATATATAAAGTAGCACCTTACAAATTAATCAAACTTAGTTTTTCTCGAATAAGATTTAACATTTGCACAGAATAATTTAGAACTTATCTAAAAAAAAAATTCAAAAATGGTTTAAACACTTCCGCATGGCACTGGAAACTGGCCACTGATACCTGATAAAGATGTATCAGCGACCGGACAAAAAATTGAAAGAAATTCCCAAGTAAAGAAATAAATAACATTTTACAACGCCTATTTCAATGCAGCAAATTCAACTGTCTTTGCCGGTATTGTTATTAATTATTAATAGAATTAATTTATGGTTTTAATTAGTAAAATAGTTTGACATACCTTACTCGTTTTACCCAGTTTCTATAAATTAACACAAATGTTATTTCTGCTTTTTGTCCGTTTTGAACTTGTAAGTTACTGACAGCAGCTATGATACGTTTGCGTAAATTATTAATAGTGTTCACTTCGGTGCGATATCTCCACAAAAATAAGTCCAAATGATTTAAAGTCGGGAGATCGTGACAGCCATGGTGTCTGTCCTCCTCGTCCCATCCCTTGGTATTAACTAAATACTTTACGCCGAAAGTCGCAAAATTACCTAGCGCAGTACAAACTGAAAACTAAAATAAATGCAATAAAATGAACATATGACATATTCGACCATACTCATTTCGTCGAGTTGCCACCCTGTTGCCATATCATAGCAGTAAAGTCAATGTCAGTAATAATGAGACTACAATAATATGTTGTAAAGTGGAAAAGCAAATTATTTTAATAAAGTTATTGGATTTACGCTTCATTGTCACTCCCTTAATCTCGTACGACTGATTTAAAAAGGAAACAACAAGCAACACTGATCAGCGTGCTGATCCAACTGAGCAATGCGTAATGGTAGACAACCAATACAAGTGCACTGTAAAAAGCGAATTATAACAGAAATTTTTAGTAAGTGTCCCTATAACACATACTCGTACTTAAAAGTATTGTAAAATTTTATGTACAATGGCTTGCAATAATAATGGCACTTCTGAAAATTAATTTTTTAATTATTTTGAACTGCTGACGTATTCGTAATGAAATGTACTATCAACATTAGTTCTTATTTGTTTCACTCACCAATAGAGATTTAATGAAATTTCTACTCAGAATTTCAAAAACTGTTTTGAGAGAGTGTCATTATTATTGCAACAGAATGTGCATAAAGTAATAACACAATAACAATCAAAAGATACAAAACTTAGATATTGTAAATTGCCACTAAATGGTGAAGCAGATGAAAATATAGCATGTCTCAAATTTAAGGCAATTAAAAAAAATCGTTTGTTTTTTTTTAAATTTTCATCCACGCAAATCAATTTTTCTTCCACATCTTGCCCCAGATTAGACAATACGGAACTGAAATGAACTAATCCAACTACAATGGTCTATTGTTGCAACTATAATTTTAGAACCTAACTAGCATTATTGCCTTAAACTGCTTTATTCCAAATTAGAACGTGATTTTAATTTTAGAAAGTAAAAGCAATTTTGCCAAAGGTCTTAAAGTGTAACCTAGTTTAAAAATAGTATAACGTTAAGTACAGAAGTACAAACAGTAGTAAAGTAATAAATATTTTATGTGAAATTATAATATGTATATTGACCTCCTGTGGGATATTTTATCTACAATTGCATTCCTGAACTTTTCTTGCATTTGAGTTTGATTTTCGCGGATGTAGAGCCTTATACATGTGCTCTGTTGGATTTAAATGAGACGAATTAGGATATGGAAGCAGCTAAAGAAAGATGAATATTTATTTACACACTGTGATGTGTTCAATAAAAGATATACGAGTGTCATATTTTTATATGAAATAAAATGGAGAATGTAAATGAGTAAATGATATTATTGTAGTTCTTTTTTAGTTGTACCCGTAAATAGAATCGATACCATCATGTCTGAAAAAGGGTGTAGGACAAATGACCAATACAGCTTCTCATCATAAAGTCCGTGAAATTAATAATTGATTGTTCAGTAAATCTATAACTGTTTGAGGTTCACCGTCATATATGCTGACTTTCAGAAAACCTCTAAATAATAAGCTAACGCCGTTGGTGACTTTAACATCACCACGTAAAATTACGAAACATCTAACTCTTTTCCTTAATAAAGTGATTGTTTTATGTATACTATAGCACGTAATGTTTTATGGAAACCAAAAGTTAATGTGATCCAGTATGGGTCACAAGTATTTGGTTTGATCAATAGTTTTTGTCATTACCACTACGTTAGAGCAGTTTTATAATATATTTTTTCCACGGTCGGGAGTAGAAATCAGTTTCTATGACATCAAAATTAAAACAGAAGTAGTGGATTATTCCCAAGGGAGTATAAGGCTCCCAAGGGAGTTTATGGGACATTATGGAGAACGTTTTTCATGTAAAAAAAGATAACATTAAAATTATTTATTAACATTTAAATTAAACGTTACATTTGTACAATTTTCAAAATTAATATTAGAGGGAATATTATTTTCGCTTACATTTACAGTTTTTGTGATTGCGCTAGTAGTGGTACCTACTAAAACCTGATTAGCAATTTTGGTCTTTTTTTCAATGGAGTTCTCGACATAACCCTCAGCGACTGTCGTTGATTTCCAACCAGCATGACGCTTTATTGTCGTGATATCCACAGCAGCATCTGCCAGTAATGTCGCTGAAGATCTTCGTAAGCAGTGACCAGTATAACATGCAGCATCAGGTAATTTTAAATACGAAGCTACTACACTCGGAATTTTTCCCATGGTATTCTTGCCAACTGGCTGCGAACTACATTTTCCTGCTTTGTAGTATAAAAAAAGGCGCTTATGTTTGACGTGGGGAGGACGAAGAGACAGGTATTTTCGAAACAATTCAAGCATATTTCCCACATCGGTAACCAGAAAGGTTCGTGGAATCTTTGTCTTAGTGTTTGGAATTTTTACAATCAAGGAAGAGCCTACATCCTCAATATCATCTACAGTTAAATTGACTAGTTCATCACTTCAACAAGCTCCGGCAATCCCCAGAATTAATCCAACCTATAAAAAATCAAAATACTTAATAATTAAAATACCTAACAACAAAAGTAATCTTACCTTAATCATTAAGAATTCTTTGTCATCTGCACTTGATAGAAAACGGTCGATTTCACCCTTTCTCAATATTTTCGATTTTTTCGCTTGATATCCGTCACCGTTTCTTTTCAAAAATGCGATGAGCTTGGGGAATTTGCTTATATCTATGTTGTCGTAAATTATCAAGCATGACTTAACCATAGAATATTGCGCCCATAATGTGGAAGGCTTGTAATTCTTTGCATTTTCACTGAAGTATGCCAACAAAACATTCTCGCTGTATACTTGAACATTTTTCTCGGCGTACCACTTTTTGAACCGATTGTAGGCTATATCGTATAAAGATCTTGACTTCGTAGGCAGCAAATTGCTTATTGCAATATTTGCATCCTCCACAATCTCTTCCGACTCACAATTATTCATTGTGCACTAAACAAACTTTAAACTAAACCAAACTAGCACCCCAATTTGACAATTCTTTTTGTTCGTTTATTTTGTAGTTATGACAATAACTCAACGACTACTAAATAAATGCTCAAAATACAATAATTCTGGTGCTACTTACTTCATAATGACAAAATATGTGTTTTTAAGTTAATGAGACCGTGGAAAAAATAGTATATACCATTCGGGAGAGATGCTATTTTGTCCTCGGTGCATTATAGCCCTCGGACTTCAAATTGCACCTCTGCCAAAATAACGCATTCTCTCCCTTATAGTATAATGTACTATTAACAATTTCTACGCGCTGTATTATTCTCTATGAAAATTTAGTACAATTAACTGTAACACTGAAATAGGGTGTCTTTATTGGAAGACCTTTTATGTACGGTATAATCTACCTTAATACGAGGATTACTGTATATAGCGATATTTAGAAGGTGGTAGTATGGTGTTACTAGAAACATCTGTATCTTCTGGAATAGGATATAAAAGTACTAAATGAACAATAAAATTGGTACGTCATTTGTAAGATTGTATTTTTAAGCCATAAAATCCAAAGATATGTAGTATTACATTTTCATATTCTAAATGACTAATTATCGGTATGTAACTTTATTCCTGAAATCATATTAAAAGTTTTATTATCCCTGTTCGCACAATAGTTGGAAACCGTTTCCAATCGTCCGACGCACACGCAGTTTGTTTATAATGCATTGTTTTAGTTACGTATGCACCTGACGATTGGAAGGTGATTTGTGTATTGTGCGAACAAAGCTATTAATTACGGTACTTGAATAAATAGCGAGAAATAATTCTCGGGGAATATTCTTTTGGTTTTAAGAAAAAGCGAGCGATGTAGATAGGCGAGTGCGCGAGTTTACGTAGGCAGATATAAAACTTAGAATTTAACTGAGGTCTAGTGCAGAATAAATTGGTATAATTCGACGTTTGAAATGGTTGGTTCACTAGAATCTTACATAAGACGATATTTATGTGATTGAGATAATAGTAATATATCGTCATGCAATCTATTGGATGTATTTTATGGTGCAGAAAATGTCTCTTGGTGACTAGGGCTTCGATTCCAAGAGGTGAGTTCTAAATAATTATATGCTGTTCTTCAGTCATGGAAGTTACTGTTGATGTACTACGTGCTTCAGCATGGTTCGCTTGAAGTTCTGATGAGGGATTTGATGCTTTGTGAGTGTTGTGGGCTATTTTCTGTGGCCTTGTTATCCAAACAATCCTCAATGTATGACTCGGCTACCGCTATGGACTTCCACTCACCATGCCGTTTTATATTTGTAATATTGGATCCGGAGTTGGATAATGATGTGGCAGAAGAGTGCCGAAAGCAATGTCCTGTATACGCTCTAGAATGCAAAATAGCATAACTTCGCTAGATATCGACATATTTAATTGTTTCTTCGTTGTTCATTACAAATTTTCCTGAAACATTGATTTTCGTGTTTGGTATGGTAACAATAAGCACATCCCCTTTGTCTTCTATATGGTGGATCGTCATGTTTACTGATTCTTCACGGCGAGGGACACCGGCAATTTCAAATATCGTAGCTACTGTGGTCAGAAGATATACATTGTCTGGGCTTTTAAGAGAAAATTTTTTTTCTTTCTAATACTTTTAATGTTTTTGGATTGTAATCGACATTTGATTTTTTCAAATATCCGTTAGCTTTAGGCATTTTCCAACATCAATGTCCTTTACTTTGAAGCATAGTTTTAACATTAACCATAGAGTTGACGGAAAGTTACGTTTTGCAATATCGTGGAAATAGAACAAAAATACCTCTTCCTTTAAAGATGAAGTGTTCTTCTCCATGCACCATTGGTCGAAAGCAAGAAGCTCTTTTTCATAGCGAATTCTTACTTGCGGCCTCCAATATCTCTGTCAGAACATCACTGAGAGACTCTTCACTAATTTTAGGTAGTTTACGATGGAGAAAAATGAAAAATAAATCAAATTCTCCCTTCAAACTGAACTGATGGAAAATTTGAAAGCTTATGTCAAAAAATATTAACAATCAAAACTGTATGCAGTTATAGAAACGACAGAAATTCTTATCGGTGATTACTTGTGTCCAGCGTAATTCAACGTCGCATCACCTTTAACTACTATTTACTGTTAGTATTTGAATATCGAATATTCTCTTTGTTTGATGGTGCTAAAGGGGTATCACATGGCCTGATGGGATGATATACTTGTATTGTTCTACTAACTGAAAATTTTGAAAATAATTCATTTGTTGTATGTCCTGCGGACCAAATGTGCCTCTTAAATTAACAATTTTACCTTAAAAATCGTTAACTTTAATACTTATTGTTTCTTTCTCAAAATATCGATCATAAACAATATACTTGAACTTTTGTTACACAAAATTATAATAGAAATTATTTTCAAGATACAAAATATCTAGCAGCAAGTAATAATAAAAATATTTAATTTGAGACCACGCCATGCATTGTGAGTATGCAAAGTAGGTAGGTAGTATTTTGTATGATTAGGATTCGTTCTAATGTCGACGTTTAATTCCGGAAAAGGTCTCTGGAAAGTATTTTAGGGAAGTTGGTAGAAAAAGAGCGATTACATGTCCTACATTTTAAATTAATTAAGCCTTGTTTCAGCGAGGGTGGGCTCTAAAGTGGCAAACTGTGTGTAATTTCCTATTCCATGGAGCGCGCGTTTTATTTAAATAAACTATCTACCAACACAGAACAGCTTTAGTGCTGCCATATATTTCTTTTAAGAAGTAATAAATTACAATAAGGGTACATTCTTTTCTACTTCACCAGCATTATTAAGCCACACAAGAAGCCGAGATCTCGGGACGACTCTTTATTATTTTTAATAAGTGTTCACCTGGGAAACCAGCACAATTAAGGCCTGAAAGTCGGCTGCAATTACAAACTTACTGTACGCTAAAATTCTGCGACGTATTTCTTAATTGTTACCGTTCAAAATAAAAGCAAGCAATGTGCTGTACCTATATATTTTTTATTTGCTTTTTCCACAGTACTGGAAACGTTAAGTCTAGTTAGAGTTTTTTTCCGGAATTTTTTGGTGCCTGGAAAGTATTTTTAAAAATTAAAAGCGTATGACTAAATTTGACTACAGCAACCAATTAAAGAATATTTTAGTTATATAATCAAATTTAAAGCTAGGAGTATTAAAATTTTGTACTTTTTGTATAGTGTTGTATATTTTTTATGTATATTTGAATTGAATTTAACATTGTTTTATCGAACTGGCAATAGAAATACAAACATGTTTGATTTTTTATTGATCAAGTTACGGCCAGCAGTTTTTTACTATTCTATCTACAATGTGTCCCACTCTTCACTTACCCAAACTTGTAGTATTTTAACGAGCAGCCCGATTTGAATTATTTTTTATAACTAGATGTCCCCATAGACCTTATAAATCATGGACCGGCCCTAGAAAGAGAGGTCCGCTGCCCTGATGTGTGCAAGAGGGATGAAGCTAGTCCGGGCAAAAACAGATGTTCTATGACAGAAAAATATATAAACATAACCTGACAAAACTTTTCCTGTTACTATTGTTAATAATTTGTGTGCCTTTTGTGATTTAGTTGTGTTTAGTGTGTTTATTAGCAACAGTTTTTAAAGACTCATAAACTATGGTGGAGTCGGTCTGTCACCGTAAATATCATACGTCTGTCATTTACGGTTTTTGTTTTTTTCGGCCAATGATCTGTGGGCCTTTGCCCGGACTAGCTCTATCTCTGCCGCACACATCTGAGCATCAACGATTTGTATAGGCAGAAAACGGTTTTGGACGCGTCCATGATTTATAGGGTCTATGGATGTCCCATAGATGTATACTACGTGACAAAGAAAGATGAACATCCATCAAATATGTTATTTTGATAATTCTTTGCATATTCTTGGTGAGAGTAGAAAATGATTAAATTTTCAGGTTTATCTGTTCAGTTTTTTTAAGTTTACATAGGTTGTATTTTGATAATGTAGCATTCTGTTTTAAAAATGCTAATATTTTTTAAGGAACTTAGAAACTATGTTACCGGGGCCATTCGTAGAGAAAAAAAGGCATACTTAGAATGTGTGGTAAGAAATAAAAATAGTAGATCCACATGGACTCTGACATCTCTTGATATTTTACCTGATTCCAGAACATTCGACTTTCCCGATAACATGATATTGCTTTCAATAATTCTTTTAACAATATTTCACCACTATTGCCTTCACCTGAACAGAGTCAGCTTCTGGAAAAATATAATTCAGGCTCATCTTTTGCCAATACTTTTTGCTTTCATACTATTAGTACTGATGATGTTATCATGATCATGATCAAAAGTCACTCTGGATCCGACAATATTTCCCTAAATATGCTCAATTTTGACATCTACTTTTCCCTGTGCTTGGAAAAATGCTAATGTTCTTCCTTTACCTAATCCATTTCATCTGGGACAGTTTCGTCCAATAAGCATTTTGTCTATTATTTCCAAAGTAATAGAATTAGCATTAAAATCACAAATATCGCCAATATGTTCTGGATAATAAGATAATTCCCCCTCATCAGTTTGGTTTTAAACCTTTGCATAACACAACTACTCCCTTGGTGCATGTTACTGATGAGAAATCCTCAAAGCTACAGACAAAAATCTAGTTATACCTCTCATCCTTCTAGATTATAGCAAGGCATTTGATACTTTGAATCACAATATCATATGCGACAAACTTACTTTTTTTGGTTTTGACATCACCGCTTCTTCCTATATTTGTAGCTATTTAACCGGGAAGACCCAAGTTATTGTGAATTCAAATATATCTGACACCTTTCCGGTGGCTCACGGGGTACCCCAGTGATGTATATTAGGGCCTCTGCTGTTTTCTATATATATTGTGGATTTTTATGAATATTTAAACAAGTGCAGAGTGCAGATGTAACTCCTTCAAATGACGTTATCAATAACGATTTAAAAATATTACTTAATATTTCAGCTGCTCACAGATTACAACTAAATCCAAATAAGTCTAAGGTCTTAATATTTGGGCCCAAAAAGAAAAAATGTAAAGTAAAATCAGAGATCAATGTTAAATTAAGAGATACTTGTTACATATTATTGATAGTTGCAAAAATTTGGGGTTCTTACTTGATGATGAATTGAGATTTACTAAACACGTTAATATTTTAAGTCGCTCATCTTATAATACGTTAAAGAAAATCTATCCGCACAGAGGTATAATGAGCTCTCAATTAAAAATCAATTCATGCGTTTCTCTAATTTTTTCAAGACTATATCAATAAGCCTTACAGAACAGTTGCTTTAGGTTTGCTTACAGTGTCAGAAAATATGAGCGAGGTATAAATGAGTTAATTCGAACTACCGATTATCTTAACCTTGTAAATTCACGGAAATTACATCTGTTAAGTCTAACTCACAATATATTGATCAATTGTACTCCTGAATATATGCATAGAAAATTATATAGGCTCCATAAAGAAATTGCATCATTTAAACCTCGTTACTGGCGTCTTTTAAAAATTCCTCGTCCACTGACTTATATATTAGAAGTTTTATTTATCAAGCGTGCAAATTTTACAATAGTTTACCTGCAGAATTTAAAGACTATAATTTTGAATTTAAAAAAAAATAAAAGAATATCTTCTGCATGAGACTTAGTACCGGATACCGGATTAAATGTTATGCATGTATGATGCAGGTACTTAGGTATTATTATTAATAAAAATGTTTATTCCCCTCGTTTCTACATTTGACAACACTGTAAAAAACGACCACATGGTAGTTGACATTTCTAAGCCATCTCGGACGATGATTGGCATAGGCGCCGATTTTCCAGGGGGAAAAGAAGGTTTTCCCCATTTTTCAAACATCGAACTAGAATTCCGAAATAAATGTTTTATTGTATTTTAGGCTTCCCTGAATTAAAATTTCTACTTGTACATAGTCATGGTTAACTCTGTATTTACAGCAGAAAAACATACTGAGTTACGTTTTTTATTAAATTATGTCAAACTCAATTTTACGATGAGGTTTATATATTTGTAACAGTGTTATATTTTTTGTGATAGTATTTATTTAAAACTAGTGTTGGGATCACTCGAGTGAAAAATAACTGATTATTCGGTTATTGCAATAATCGAACTCACTCGGTTATCAGTTATATGAGTAACGAATTTTTTTTATTTTATTTTTTTTACTATTCTCTAAGGAAGCTTGCCATCTTTTCGTGTAGAAGTATTATATGAAGATTGAAAAAATGTAGCGAAACTATTTATTATATCTTGCGGATCAGATAATATGGAGTCATTATAAATCATTGAGTTAGGGATACTGGAAGAATTTCTTTTGCTATTGATGTAAGACCAAAATGTGTATGGGTTTTCTTTAATTTGTAATTCAGTATTTTTTATATATGTTTTATGAGCAATATCAATATCAGATTTGATTTTCTTTCTTAACAATTTAAATTGAGCTCGCTTGAACCTCAATATCACCAGTTTATTTAAAGCAACGTCTTTTGTTTAATATCTTTAATTATTTTGTGACCGAACCAAGAAGGATAGGAATTACTTATAGGGGAAGATTTTGGAACATTTTCTGCAAATACTGTATCTAATTAATCATACATATATATGCAAGCATCATTAGCCGTAGTAAATGAGATACGAGACCAGTCTTATATTTGCATTGTTTTATTTTAAATATATAAATATACCCATACAAAAAGTATATATTTAAAATAAAACATTTATATAAAGGTAAACTATAAAAATAGTATTATGTCAGCTGCTGTAAATTTAAGTAACCATCACTCGAGTTATCAATCGGTTTTTGAAATTACTTAAATACTCAGTATTCGGTTATTGAAATAACTCGGTTTTTCCCAACACTATTTAAAACTGTATTTACTTGGAAACAGAAAGCATTTTTAACATTACTCTGATTCAACAAAATTTAAAATAGAAAAAGAGAAAAGTAAAAAGTTCCTCCAGTCCGTAATTGAACACGGACTCTTCTGTGAAGTAAGTAAGCTTTTACACTTATCACTCCGGCTCCCTTATAAAAGTCTGAAATACGGAGCCGCATTTTTATTTCTCTTCTGATATGCTTGTGGAAATTTCCTTTATAAAGTTGAAATAACTTCATTACCCGATATTTCTCGACTTCGGTGCCTCATTAAATACAAAGTTAAAAAGAACTGAATAGTTTTGTTTACAACGCGTATCCCCGCAGAGAAATATGTTCTGCGCCACGGAACAAACGAAGCACTCTTAGAAAATAAAGGCTAAAAGATTATATTAAGCCGGGATTTGTCGAAACACTCCTGTGATTTCCGTTACTAATTTTAAGCTGCTTTTCTCTATCGATTTTGTTATGATACACTTTGGCGATATATCTTTTTCAGGATCGGATAACGGCGTCCAACGTATAATATCTGAAATATGGTTGATACGGTAACTAGATCTCGTATTTTACAGAATATTTACCGTGGGATATCTTTTTATCCCAGAAGAAAATACTGCAAGAATCCTGCGGGAGTAGTATTGACTGATGGAAAATGGTATATATGTCGCGTAACTGGGATAGACGTAATGCATGTCACAATTTGAAATTAATTATTCAAATTCCAACCTTTAATACTTGAAAGAAAATGCACAGACTCACCTCAGCAGGAACTTATTGAAGAAGAATGGAGACAGATTACAACAGTAATGGGAGAAGTTACAGAAATAATGTTAAGGAAACCAGGGAAACGACAAAAGAATGAATGGTTTAATAAGGAATGCAGGCAAAGTTTGGAACAGAGAAATAAAGCAAGAGTAATATTAATGGAGGTACAGAGTAAAGACAATAGGATAAACTACGAACAAGTAAGATAGGAAACAAAGAAGAAATGTAAAAGAAAGAAACTAAACCATTTAGAGAGATAGTTGAAAGAAATAGAAGAATCATACAAAAACAAGGAGCTGAGAAATTTGTATAAGGAAGTAAAGAAAAGTAAAGGACAGCATTAGGCGACCTCATTATTTGAAAGATAAAGAAGGACTGCTTATAGGTGAAATTAAGGGAAAGTTAAATAGATGTGCACAGTATTTTGAAGAATCATTAAACGAAATGGAAGAAGAGAATGAAGATGCTATGGGAAGAGAGGAACCGGAAGATAATGAAATGGTAGAAACACCAACTAGAGATGAAGTGAAAGAAAATATAAAACAACTGGGAAATAATAAGAGTGCAGGAGAAAATAATATACCAGCAGAAATTCTGAAACATGGAGGAGAAGAACTGATTATAAAAATATGGCAACTGATAGATAAGATGTGGAGTGAAGAAAGACTGTCAGCTGACTGGAACAAAGCGCTAATCATACCTATACACAAGGCAGGACCGAAGGAAGAATGCAATAATTACCGAGGTATTGCAATCTTAGATGTAACATACAAAGTGTTAGCAAGAATAGCAAAACATCGACTGAACAAGTACCACAACGAATAGGTGGAAGAGTACCAGGGGGGGTTTAAAGCAGGCAGATCGACTGTAGATCAAATCTTTATTATGCAGCAGCTACAACAGAATGCATACGAGCACAATCTAAGTTTGCATATGTTATTCATAGATTATAAACAGGCATATGACTCAATTAGAAGGAAAAGGCTGTATGAGGCAATGATAAAATTGGGGAGGAAATTGGTAGAAATGACTATTAGGGTAACCAAGAATAAAATAGCAATGGAAAGTGAGATATCTGAGGAATTTACGGTAAAGAGGGGTCTACAACAAGGTGACCCGTTGTCCACAGTTCTTTTCAAGCTAGTCCAGGAAATGATTCTGAGGGAAAGTAGTATAGGGATAAGAAGTCTGGTGTATGGTAATAGACATCGGTGTTTAGAAAGAAATAGAAAATATATTTAGACTACTAGAAAAAAGCAAATGAATATGGGAAACATCAACGAAAAGAAAACTAAATATATGGCAATGAACGATAGTAACGGAAATGGAACTACCAACTTGGTCATAAATTGTACAGGAAATACAAATACATAATGGAAAAAGTACAACAAATGGAAGAAGTAACACTAACATTGAAAATAGAAGAAAAAGAGATAGAAAAACGATTAGCAAAAGGGAGTAAGGCTGCAGGTTATCACGGATTTTAAAAGTAAAAACATACAAAGAGCTACAAAGGTAAGGATGTATCAAACAATAATAAGACCCCCAGTTCATGCCTCTGAAACAGGGACAATGAACAAAAAGAAGGAAGATCTATGGAGGAGTAAAAGAGAATAGTGAATTTAGAAGACAGACAAATAGAAGAGTTGTTCAAAGAACCGAATATTGTACATGTTGTAAAAATGCAAAGAGCCAATGGCTGGGTCATATAGCCAGAATATCTGAGGACAAATGGGTAAAAAAATATTAATGAGAGGAGGAGGGGGAGGAAGAAGAGAACGACCCAGAAAGAATCCATCTGACTATTGAAACAATCGATTCTCCTACCTGTTATATCTAAAAAAGGGGTACCTTGTTGAAGAAGTCGTCAGTTTTCGAAATAATCTTATTTGAAATATTCTGTGCATCGATTGAAAACATTTCAGTTAAAGTGCCTTTTCTACTGAAAATACAGCAAAATGTTACTTGAAAATGTTGTTCAGAACGGTAAATTATGGAGATGTGCAAAATTTTAAAAAAATCGGCCTGCTTTGATAAAATCTTTGTGCTTTGTTGAAAAATGGTTTCATCAAACCTCGCCGATTTTCTTGAAATTTTGCACGTCTCTATAATTTACGATTCTGAACAACTTATTCAAGTAACATTTTGCTGTATTTTCATCAGAAAAGGCACTACCTTAAACCAAAACAGTTTTTACTCGGTGCACTCAGCATTTTAAATAGGATTATTTCAAAAATGGTTACGCCTACCGACTTCAGCAAGGTATACCTTCTTCAAATAAAGCAGGTAGGAGAATCGATTGTTTCGATAGATGCAAAAGAGTTCTGCCATTTGAAAGAAACATGGTGTGCCACAAGTGGCGACCTCTACTAGTGACGTCAAAATTAGAAACATATTTGAATTTCTCGTCCGCAAAAACCTCTGATTTACAAATTTTATGTAAATATTTGGATTTTTAAAGATTTTGGATTTATTTACAAATATCGAAAATAAAATTTTAACTTTAAAACCCTATAACTCCGTTAATAATCAGTTTTGGAAAAAATGTTATAGACAGAGGTAGCATTTATTTTCGGTCTAGAATTATCCTCTGAATTTTTTGCTCATCATTTCCGAACACTCTGTATAGGTATGTTTGGTTAAATCGCAATATTTTGTGACCCCCTACATGCCCTGCTCTGTGTCGATTCTTATGCGGAACACCATGTATAGAATAATTTCCTTTTTTAGTTACAGACATCCTAATAACGTACAATCGTTTGCAATAAAAATGACTCTCTTTAACATGAATTTTGTGATTTCTTTTGAACTACTGACGTATTTATAATGAAATTTATACTCAGAACTTCCAAGAGTTCAAAAACTGTTTTGAAAGAGTGTCATTATTATTGCAAAAGCATGTATACGTAAAAAGTCCGATATTATCTATCCGTTGTTATAGCTAACGCAAACAATTGAATGCATTGCATTGTTTGCTCCTTCCCATCATAAATATGTCAAGTACAAGGGCAAATAAACCATTCTTTTATTTCGGTTCGGATCTAATGAGTGATTATGTACAGCCGAGCATACGCGCAGCCAATAATATGCCATTAAGTTGGCTCTCCTGACCTGTCGCTTCGGCCATTATACGCGGATTTATTACCCGGGTTCAGTACTAGGCCTCTCATTGTCTGTCTGCCTGTATTGATTGATCGGTAAATGAACATACATTTGTACTATTTGGGGACGTATATCATCTTGTTCTCCTTGTGGGAAGCCGTATATACAGTCAGTTGCAACCGAATAGCTCTTAAGACCTGTCATTCCTGCTTATACGAGGAAACTGAAAAAATCATAGAGCTATAGCTAGACACGACGCACAGTGGCGCAAATCGTCACTGTGCCACTCAAATTACTGTACAGCCCTTAGGGTTGGGCCGTTTGAGGTGATTTTTTTTTAAATGTTCGTCATAAAATTCCCTATCGATCCCTCTTTCTCAATTTTCGCTTTGGGTCTTCATTTTCGCGGAATTTGACTCCAAAAATGGGTTTGCATGGAAAAAACTAGATTTTTCGCACAAAAATGACCCTGCGGAACACGAGATTGAGATTTTGCCGGACTTATTTATGGAGGAATGCTCGTCTTGGACAAGACTGTCCACTTAGATTTCGGGAAGAAATTTTCCGTTGCCCTTAAAATGGATACAATTATTCAAAAATTTTCACATATCAGAAATCGTTCTACTGAAAACTGCGAAAGTATTGGAAAAAAAATCCCATCTCACAAAAATTATTTGTACACATTGGACGAAAATGGCCACATACATATTTTCCTAATTTTCCCATAATTCTGAAAAAAGTCAGAAAGGTTCCATAAAAAATTACTTTGAACATATTTTTGGGAATTCAATTTTTTGACAAAAGTGGCCATTTTGGATGCAATAGTTCATTGTTAATGAGAAATGATTGATTTGATTATTTTCTTCCCAACACACATAGATAACATAAAACAACGTCGAAATTTGCTTTTTTATATCTAGCGCTGTACAAAAAAAATAAAAGAAATAAAATATACAAAAACAATATCTGTTCTAGAAAAACATACACTATTCTACATTAATTTATATATAAGGTATTTATAAAATATATAACAATAACCCTTCAAAAGACTGAGCTTTTTGAGAATTTGTTTGGACAGCCAAAATATTTAAACGTTTTGGATCAAAATGAGCAAAAAGTGAAAGATCCACATAAAATCTTATGGTCTCGAAAGTTTAAAGCATCCAGTAGATGCTGAAGACTTTCACTATCATACATTTCCATCCAAACAGTTCCAGGAAAAATCAATCATTTACGGGAAAATTCGCGTTTTGCGCCACTGTGCGACGTGTAGATGGTTTAAGCGGCACCGTCGACTTGGCCATAAACATTTATCGCAAAATATCAACTTTATATCAACAAAAACTGATCTACCATTATTCGTCAAAATGAAAACCATTCTTTTTTGAAAGTTGTCATCGAAAGTCGGAATTTTCATTAAATTTTCAATTGACAAAGTGAATCTTTTTGTTTTCTAGCCGCGAAATACTTTTATGTTCTATATCGCCACGCAACGAAGTCTTTTTCGTTGTAGAACATAAAACAAATGTCGAAATAATTGGTCATTTTTTCGAAAACTTATTTATGATCTTATTAATTAAACAATAAACATTTTTTATAATATAACATTTCAATACAAAACACTATAATGATAACTATTATGAACAGGAGGATTGAAATTTATTTCACAAGGAGTCCCTGAAACAGTAAAAACACCGGAACTTGAAGAAGGAATTTTACATGAAACTGACGAGAACCCCGAAACTAGCACGAGGAAAATCGCGGCAACATTTAGTGTACGTTCCATGTACTTGTTTGGAAAATTCTTATCGAAAATTTGTTATATCCATATCATATTCAAAGAGTCCAGGCATTACTCCCTAGAGATTTTCCGTTGCGCATTAATTTCTGTGAGTGGTTTCTTCAAAAGCTGCTGGAAAATCCGTTATTTGACAAGTACATTCTTTTTACCGATGAAGCTAGTTTCTCTCGAAACTCAATACGAAATTTCCATAATAACCATTTGTGGGAGGATGAAAACCCTTTTGCAATTGTTGAATCAAATTATCAAGAACAGTTTTCATTAAATGTTTGGGCTGGTATTATTTATGATTATTTGATAGTCCCATTTTTTCTCCCAAGAAGATTAGATGGACAATCGTATTTACACTTTCTTGAAGAAGATCTGCCGCCAATGCTTGAAGACCTTCCTCTTTTATTAAGAAACCAGATGTGGCTAATGTACGATGGTGCGCCTCCACATTTTAGCTTACGGGTGCGTGAATTTTTAAATCACAACTATCACGATCGGTGGATAGGCCGCGGAGGAACGCAGTCATGTCCGCCCAGATCTCCCGACCTTAATAGTTTAGACTACTTTTTCTGGGGTCATCTGAAAAGCTATAGTGTACGCAGTGCCGATTCAAACCGAAGAAGAGTTATGAAATCGTATAATAGTATGCTGCCAAATCATAAGAGACACCCCAGGAATTTTTGAAAATGTACGTCAGTCTATGCGAAGAAGAGTAGATGCTTGCATACGTGTGGGTGGAGGACATTTTCGACAACTACTGTAAATACATAATTTGGGTTCTTTATTTTGTTTGTATTTTCTTGTCTTGTCATTTCGTTTTAGGTTTAAGATTTTGAATTTATCGTTTTACTAAATAAATCGCGATTTTTTAAATAAAATTTAAAAAATCAGAGGCGTACCGTTTTTTTCTATCCAAACATTTAATATTATGCCTACGTGGAGGTCACTGGTTAAAGTAGAAAATTAATTTTTGTCCTAAAAAAAGTGTTTCCACGCATGGGGGGTGTCTACAAAATGGCAACAAAATATCAAAAGCAGTCTCAATGAACTTGGGGAAAAAACTTTTTTGGTGGTAATTTTTTTACGTGAAAATGGTGCGTCGTACGAGAGTAAGTCTAGGGACCGAATTTGCTGTAAAATAAATGGAGATTTTAAAAAAAATTTAGTTTTTAGAAAAAGCAGTCGCGTACCATTTTTTTTTCTTAAAAAATGTTTAGTTCAAACCTCGTACGGACGTCATTGGCAAAGATTTTAAAACATTCTTTACATCAAAAAATGCTCATTAATGATTAATAGGTACAAAATTTCATAAAAATATCTGGAGTGATAAGAAAATTATAAAAAAAAGAGTACATTTTTTCTTAAACTGTAACACCCTGTAGCTCAAAAATTAAGAGGTTAATCACCGAAGGATTCACACCCTTAAGTATCGGCATTCAATTAATAAACACCCTGTATATGTCTCCGCTACCATACTAGAACGCTAGTCTCCATGTCGGGTAACAGAGTGGCGGAAGCCGAAGAACGTCTAAATCGGTGTCCTGTATAAGTTTCCGGATGATGCAAATTGAGACAAGTTGTTATTTCTTTTGGCACATTGCTTATTTTGTTGACGCCAACCACTTGGTTAACACATTTTTCCCCGACATACTTTTCAAAAAATCTTCGACAGGTAGTAACTGCCAGATGTAAAGCACAGTATGTGCGTCATATCTTCATTTGGTCTGAACTTGAAATCATTGAATATTTGTGTTCTATATCATCGATCGTTATAGTAGTTACTAGCTCAACTCTTCTGAAAGCTCCACAAACACCAATTATTAAAATGACTCAAAATTTATTTATATTAATTTGGATTTTAGGCCATTTTCGGCCCCTGGGGCCAATTCCAGACGTGTAGGCCCAATTCTGAGCTCGGGATCGGATTCATCGTCGAAAAATACATGGGAATACATATGTCACTCTCTTGTGTATGAACTTTTTTTTTGTGGGGCTGTGTTATCAGGTGCTTCTTGTAGAAATCTCTCGATTTCCTCTTTCGTTGCAATTCTGGACCTTTTCGGACGGTACTGATTTGCTTTTCAAATATGGTATTAGTTTTGGGAATTGTCTGATATTTACATTTTCTTTGGCATTCAGTGTACTTTTTAACATGGAATATATTCACCATAAAGTGGAAGGTGTCATTTTATGTTCGAAATATGCTAGTAATACCGGTTCAGACCCTTTTTGAATTTCCTTCGAACTACATCACCCTTGGAATTCGCTGTAGACAATCTGGTACTGTCTCGATGATTTTTTGGGGATTAATTGTGAAATTGCACTTTGTGCCACTTCCAATACTTTCCCTGATAAATGCACGTCATCACGTTCTGAGGATTCTATTAAACTGACTAAAATTATTAATTAATGTCCACATTTATACTGATTTTTAACTGCATTTCTTACGTAGTTTTACGCTTACTGAAACAAAACACTTGTTTACCAGTTCAAAATTAATTAGTGTATGAAAACCTTTATTTTTTTGTTCGTTTTCCATACTTTCGTAAAGTTATACCATCTGGCAACACATTCGGCTTTTAGATAAGAAACCGCTAGGTTTATAGGTAACATTTTGGCCAGGGCCGTACTAGAATTTATTTTTGCACAACACAATTGAATTTCAATTTTCTTCAACGTGAATAAGACTTTTTGATATGACTTTTTTTAATCCGAATATTCCAAAAAATCTATACCTATTTTATTTTTTATGCATTGAAGACGCCACACTCTGTATATTATTACATTTTTGGATTCTACGGAAAATTTTCGGGTCATTTTGTATAACATTCTACAGGGTGTTAAAAAAAGAGTGTAAAATATTTAAGGAGGTAATAGTATGAACCAAAATAAGCAGAAAAGTCTCAATAAACATGGGTCCGCAAAGTAACGGTTGCGGAGTTATGGAATGTTTTATGGTTTTTAGCCCCTTTTTGTATTTTGCAAAAACGTAGTGTATTTTCTTATAATAGTTGCTTGATGTTTAGTGAAATAAACAGTACTTATTTGACAGTTGTTCTCAGTGCACAAGTTTTCCTTCGCTATGGCTGGTTACTCTAACGCAGAATTAACAGACATGCATTTCATGTATGGTCGTGCTAATGGGAACGCCACCGAAGCGCGACGTCTTTATGTCGACGCTTATCGAAATCGCCAGATTCCTTCACAACGTATATTTGGAAGAATTCACCAAAGATTGCGTGATACTGGTTCCTTGTGCAAACAGCGCCATTTATCCGGAAGACCAAGGTCGGTATCTACTCTTAGAGCAGAAGAAGAAATTCTAGCACTGGTAGAGCAGAATCCAGGTACGAGTGTGCGGAGAATATCAGACGAGGTAGGAATTAGTGGTCCTCTTGTTTGGAGAATCCTTCACGAGCAACTGCTTTATCCATACCATGTGCAACGAGTACAGGCCTCAAATCCAATAATTGATCAACAAGCGCGTTTGGTTTTTTGCCGGTGGTTTCTACGTCATGATGCTGAAAACCCTCGTTTTCGACATCAAACACGTTTTTCATTAAACATTTGGATGGGTATTGTAGGTGACAGGTTTCTAAGTCCTGTTGTTTTACCAAACCGATTAACAGGCGCTGCTTACCTCAACATTCTGCAGAACACAATGTATGAGTTTTTGGAAGACATTCCTTTGAATCAGAGGCAACAAATGTGGTTCCAGCATGATGGTGCTCCAGCTCATTTTTCCATGGCCGTTAGAGAGCATTTACACCAAACTTTTCCACATAGATGGGTAGGAAGGGCCGGACTTGTTTTATGGCCTCCAAGATCGCCTGATTTGAACCCGTAGATTTCTTTGCTTGGGGATATTTGAAGACATTAGTGTATGGTACTCCTTTAAATAGTCTGGGAGAGCTGCAGCTACGGATTAATCAAAAGGGTCAAGAAATCCAAACCAAGGAGGGTGTCTTCGAAAGAGTTCGATTATCGTTGAGACGAAGATGTCGTGCCTGCTTAGAAATGGACGGAGGGCACTTTGAACATCTTCTGTAACTTTGTTTTTTGTTTGTTAAAAGCTTCCTTTGTCGGTTTATTCCTAATAAAATAAAATGTTTGAATAACGAATAATGGTCCATATCTCCGCAACCGTTACTTTACGGACCCATGTTTATTAAAACTTTTCTGCTTATTTTGGTTGATACCATTAGCTCCTGAAATATTTTACACTCTTTTTTAACACCCTGTATATAAGCTAGTAGTTACAGATTTTGTGATATTAATTTATTAAAAATAAAATATATCCAAAAATTTAAAAATCTATCAAGCGTTTTATTCTTGTATTTACATTTTGACATTATATTTATTTGCCCTGTCTTGTGCAGATTGTCTTTTATCAATCCAAATAAACATAGTTAGGGTTACGATTTTGAAGATATCTGAAAATTTCTACTATTTCGACAGTTTTCGTCATATCTGGAATGTGAATAAATTTGCCATGGATTAGGATTCCCTAATAGTTTCCTAAATATTCGCATTTTTTTGAGAAAAAAAAAACATTTTGCTTCATGTACTTTAAAATTAGTGCTCACAATTTAATGTTGTCAACTTCTGCTAAACTCAAACATATAAAGTTTTTTTTTTCAAATCAAACATATATTTTTGCACCACTAATCGATATGATTCTCTATATCTATTTCCTCCTGGTTTTGAATTATGGAGGAATTACTATTATATTAACTGGTAAAAACTTATACTGTGACAATTTTTGTCATTTCACAATAGTTTTTGTGTGTAATGGTGGTTGAAATTGCATAAAAATTTACTGAGAAATGAGAATATTATTTTTTTTAAAATATATAATTATTTATTTTACTTCAAAAGTTAATGTAATGATGTAAAAATAAATATTTCAGATTTGGTTTACAACGGTACAAGTTCTTATAGCAAAATATTAGCAAATGTGTCCATAAAAATTTACAACCGTAAATAAAGTATTTGTTTACCTCGGCTATTTTTCAGATATAACGTATATTATTCACCCCATAAAAGTTATTACCTACATCGAAAATAGACACCGTTAAATTTTTATTGAGTCGCTTTAGATATCACGACGGGTAACCTAAATCTGACCTATAGGGTATAAAATAAATCGTATTACGAATAAAAAGCAGAACATTTTTGCCAAAAGTAATTTGTTATGTAGATATCAAATGCATTGATTAATAGCTAGCAAAATCTACATGACTGAAATACCTAGTTTATACCCTTCGCAAACTGCCTTAAACCAAAGTTTAATAGTGAAATACTTTCGTGAATTTATCTTCATCGGAATTCGTCAATATTTGTCCAGATGAATAAGGTTTAATTCAACTAAATGTGAGACATATTTGTTTTCAACGATGGAGTATCTATGAATTGCGCTGGAAAAAAATTATTGTTCCTGTCACTTTTTTTGGCATAAATTAAATTCTTCAATCAACGATGTCTTAATGTTTCATTTTAAACATCTTATAAACTAAGTAATATGTTCGTTTTCAACTTGATATTAGACGCCAATTAAAAATATTTTATTTTTCACTTTTAGTAGGATCATAACTGTTTTAGAAGACATTTTTTCGAAATTGTTATGTAGATTATTTCTGCTTTAATTTCTGACTATTATATATATATATACAGAGTGGCGTAAATAATGGCCCATGAAGACATACTATAGTCTGTTTGGAAATGAAAGAGAGTAATAAAACCCCGAGATAAGAACCGGCCATGGGCGTGGTAATATTTCCTTTCAGGTAATTATCGGGTAACACTAATGCTAATTTTACTGGATACATCATAGGGCAGGAGCCAGTGTATTGTGACAGATCAATCCAGTCTTAGAGCTGAATATATGAAGACATGCTAGTGCAGTAAAGTAAAATTCGAGTTGTGTTTAGTGACTATTGTGCCAGTGGATATAATATTGTTTGGGTAAAATGTCGAGCTTATCAGATTACGTACCTGCTGAACGCATGAAAAGATGTGCGCTGTCTCAGAATGAGAAGATTATTATATTAAATGTATTTAATGAATTGAAACACCAAAATCCTACCAACAGTGTTGATGACATCGTGGAAAAGTGTTCCAAAATGACAGGGATTGGAAAATCGACTATCTACAGACTTTTAAAGGAAACAAAAAATGAACAACATACTGTAAATCCCCCAAAATCATCTACAGGGAGGTCAAAAGTCGTTATGGATGATTTCTTCAAAAATGTCATTAGCAGAAAAGTACACTCATTTTATTTTAAAAAAGAAATACCAACGCTAAACAAAATTTTAAGTGAACTTTCAGAGGACAACGATTTGCCAAAAATCAGTAGAAGCAAATTATGGGCCGTCTTACGAGAGTTGAATTTTTGCTGGGAAAAGCACAACAAGAAGTCAGTTCTTATCGATAAAGATGAAATTATTTGTTGGCGAAGATCCTACTTAAGATCAATTAGAAAATTCCGTGAAGAAGGGAGAAATATTTATTATCTAGACGAAACTTCGGTCAACGAGGGATATACTGTAACAAAAGTATGGCAAGATAAAAATGTAAAAAGTTTTCGACAAACATTTTTGAATGGACTTTCAACAGGGTTCAAGGCACCTTCAGGTAAAGGGCGAAGATTAATAGTGACACATATAGATAGTGCCAGTGGTTTTGTAGATGGCGGTTTACTTTTATTTGAATCTAAAAATACAGGTAACTATCACGAAGACATGAACGCAGATGTTTTCGAAGAGTATTTTACACAGATGTTGGATCTTATTCCTCCGGGGTCTGTAATTGTCATGGATAATGCCAGCTACTATTCACGGCAGACCAAGCGGACGCCTACGACTGCTGGGAGGAAAGCCGATATAATTCAATGGTTATCCGGAAAATACATTTCTTTTGAAACAAATACAGTGAAAAAGGAACTTTTGACACTTGTCAATAAAGATCAGAAAAAATATGTTATCGATGAAATCGCAACAAATCGCCAAATAACGGTACTACGGTTGCCACCTTATCACTGTGAACTTAACCCATGATATGTAACGCGAAATAATACGACGTTTAAATTAAGTGACATGAAAATTTTGTTAAAAAATTCCTTGGAACGAGTAACTGCAGATAACTGGCAAAGGTGTATACATCATGTACAAAAAGAAGAGGAGAAAATGCGGGAACTCGATAATTTAATTGACGTTACTGTGGAACCTATCGTTATCAACCTAGGAGACGAAGATAATTCATCAGAATATTCAGAGGATGAATTTTAATATACAACTGCCGCACGAAATCTTGTAAATCAAATCAACTTTATGAAAGTATACCTCGTACTTGTATTTACCTTTATTTTTTTATTTATTTTTTTACCTATCATGCTGTCCATCTAAGGGAATGATGATTTAAATTTGAACAATTAGTAATTTGTCAGTAAACAGTCGAAATCCAACTAAAGTATGCAAATAGAGTAGCGTCCGTGCAGCGCATGCATTTTGTAGGTATTTACCTTAAAAATCAATAGTACATTTTACCAGCAGTTATGTAAAATGTAATGCTTAAATATTTATCAAGGGATTTATTCAAATGGAGAAACCGTTGGCTCGTATAAAAGGATGGTGCATCCAATAGTCTAATGTTGGTTCGATGCCAGGATTCTGGAGTATGTAGATAGGAAACGGCCAAATGTAATAAGCCTGCATTAGAGCTCAGGCCAAAGTGTGATTTGGCCAGTTTTCTACATTTTATAGCCGGCACGTTGGTAAATTGCGCTCAATAAAATCGCTATCTATTAGTTTGATTATTTCTATTACCCAAGTACCTTAATTATTTCCGTGTACAGTGGCGGTCAATGAAAAATAAAATAGCTAAGTTTTGCTGCAAAAAGGGGCTGCTTTGCCCCCTCCTTGAAACTGGTAAACGCTTTATAGGATGTCTGGGAAAAACAGGTCGATTTTTATTTTCGAAATAACCTTTTAGGTAATCAACATTTATGTGGTACTTCCAGTTTTCCCAGAAATGACGTCACATCTCTAATTTTAAATGGAACACTAATATTTTTGTTACAGATATCGAATCTAAGGTAAATTCTGAGTCAGATGATATGGCACAATGCCTATCAAATCTTGACAGGCATCGTGCCATTGTTCAAATCAAATATTTAACAATACGTATGATTTAAAAAAAAATTGTATGACCAATAGTTTACCTGATAAATGCTAAAAACAATTTAACCCCCTTTTGCAAGATGGCGGACGAAGTTGGAGAGTTGTGACCACACAAACTTGAAGTTAAGCTTTTTTGACCCCCCCCCCTCACATCAAAACAATAAAATTGCGTCCTCTAAAAAATGCAACCCCAAATGTAACTTTTCAATGGACTACATATGTTATATGTTGACTATTTTCGGTGCCTCTTTTGGCGTTCTATATAGGTATTTTATGATTTCTATGCCTATTGTACAATAACGTAAAAATGCGCCATGCCGCTATACAAAATAAAACTTTCGCCCTTCCATACATTAGATGCTAGTTGCGTCAAATCCATATGCATACATAAATAAACAAGTGTAACACATTTCTGTTTTGTATTTGATGAATATTTTCTTTTGCCAGACGAAGTCGACGTGATTGGTTACACGAGTACTCAGAGCGACACCGATGACCACTCCAGCGTGCAGTCCGCGTCCAGCGACAGCGGGGTGGCCATGTCCACCAGCCGCCTTACCTTATCCGAGATGGACGTCCTGTAGGCAGACGAGCAGACCTGAAGAGGCCATGGCCGCGTCCCGAGCCAGTAACGCCCCTCCCGTGGCCCCCCAGGGGACGACGCGCCAGCCTAGTCAACGAACACAGTCTGTCTTCTTCAGATTATCATTGTATTCACAATTATAAATTATTATTTATGTATATTGTACATATTTTAAATCTAAATCAGATTATGAATAATGTATTATTGAGGCGACCTGACTGCCCCCGGGCCGCGGCGCAACTTTCCCTTAATTTTAGTTCACTTTCAATTCTTTATCACCCCCTTTATTAACCCCCACTGTTTACTACTTAGCTAACCATGTTCTACCTAAGAGGTGGATCACTCGAGACGCCAATGAGCAGAAATTCCAATAGGCACATATTTCTTCATCAAATACATTATTATTGTAAGAAATTATAAAATAAATTATTTTAATCAAATTATCTTCAATTGAATTTTAATTTATCATGTATAGCAACACTCACGCCGATTTATTTTTTCAAAGGAGTTTCGCCACCCGTCCTGTAAAAATTTTATTTTTTTTTTTTCTGGAATTGGTGTCAAAAATATAAAAATAATAAAAACAAAAAAACAGATAGGAAACCGATTGTCACGGCCCATAAATGGGACTCTATAGAAGTGTGTAAACACAAGCGCTCGCGAGCCCAATCATTGCTCTTTTATGAGCACAAAAAAATCAATCCTTTGAGGAGTAAAACTACAAAATAATTATAATATGAACAAATATGTAAAGGGTTTCCATTGAAGTTAAACATGTCATCATACTTTAGGATATGCTCACAGATACTTATAAAGTATGTCTACTCTTAGAGTGAATAAGAGGAAAAATTTTAATCTCCATTTTTCGAAAAAAATTATTCTTACATTCTACACATTTTATTTTCTTTTAAAATAAGGTTTCTATTATGAAAAATTTTAAATTTGTATGTACAGAATGTTCAGGAAAGAAAAAATTCTTAAACACGCTAAATGCTATTAAGTAAATATGTTTAGAATTAAATTAGTTATGACAATATTTCAATTTATAGCCAAATCACCCTATTTTAATAACTACTGATAATTTATTTTATAAAAAATTATCTTTGACAAAAAATTTTGCTTGTGACTAAATCAAGGCAGCAATGGGAAATTTTAATGATAAAGATGTTCAGAAAGAACTGAAAATCATTAAAAGTAACCTTGTATTGGAATGAGAAACTGGTAGGAATGAAAATTGTTTGTAATTAAAAGTTATGTCACAAATTTAATTTGTAGGCAATGATCTCATTAAACTTTTTCAGAATGAAAAATAATTCAACTTAAAGAACAAAAAAAAGGATTGTACAAATTGGACCAAATTTTAACTGTTTTGACGAGTTTTGCTATTCACTTAAGAGACCAAAACTAGATGGGTAGATAAAAAAGTGCCTAAATTATATCATGATTTTCAAGATGATTCGATAATTTGGGATCATGTTATACACAATGAAATGGTGAATCAAGGATAATTGTACCATTAGCTGTGTTTGGTGGGTCAGTGCAGAATATCCTGAACTAAAAGTTGCATGTAAAAGTTGTTTGTTCTAATTTAAGATTCGATGAATTATATGAACTGGATGTTTGGTGTACCAGTTTTTACAATATTGGGACTAAATGAACTAGTTCTTAGAGTTCCTCCTCTTGAGGTAGTATTCATGGGACTATTTACCCCCACTTTACCTCCTCCATTTGAAAATTTGACGTTTTTCACGTGATTTTTTTATGCAAATGGAATGGATAATTATTTACAACAGCGTAAAAATCTCCACTCTTAACAAAATAATTCTTACCTCCCTATATTCGAGGGTGCTGATCACACTACATTATATACACTACATTAATTTGAAACTGCAATATAACACTTCTGCCTTCTTCATCTCATGACATCACACTGTTGTCAAAATATATAGGGGTTATATTGCAACTTCAACCTAATGTAATGTATACGCCGAAATCTGACTTCAGATTCGTGATCAGCACCCTCGAAAATAGGGGGGTAAGAAATTTTTTGTAAACATTGGAGTTTTACGCTGTTGTAAATAATTACCTTTAGAACATATGACGCAACTTAATATAACCCTAAATTCTGTACTACCGTGTTCGTGTTTGGCAGAAAGTTTGTACAGTTCGTAATGATTCGAAGCAAGTTCCAAGGTTAAAATTTATACTAGTTCATATAATTTTCACTACTCTAACCGAACGTCCTGGACTATTCCACCAAACATAGCTATTGTCTCACCCAACGTATTGCTTTGCTAACAGTCAAAAACAATAGTTACTATTCAAAGAATGCGTAGGTTATATTATTCAACAATATTTTTCATTTTGGTACAATTAGAATAAGCCGATTTACCCACAAAACAAATTCTGACATAATTTCAGTGGCGTAGCCAAGGGGGTGTTTTGGGGGTCAGAACCCCCCTCCATGGGTTGGGTTGGTTGGGTCATATAGGTAATGTCTCACTACAAACCTCCAATCACTATTCGCCAAGATTTAGCAACGCAGTCAGTGAACTAGATCTCCTACGGCAACCTTACATTAGGGTTCACCTGCAACTAAGTTCTAATTTTATTTTTGTCATTTTTGTAACAAATATTGTTCGTACCTGTTTATTACTTACATGTTTATGACGAGATTGATTTTTTATTTACTTTTTATTGTTTCAGTTTATCAAAAATTATTTATTTATTTATTTAAAAAATCTAGTTTGAAATACTTTGTTCACTGAACCCCCCCCCCCATGTCAAATTTCTGGCTATGCCACTGCATAATTTATCCTAGACAACTTTCCTTAGGATTTTCATGTCAAAAATAACTTTGGTTTTCCTTACAGACATATATTTTTTTATTATTTTCTGAGCACCCTGTATATTCAAAGTTATATTTCTCCATGGCTACCTCATTTTATTAACAAGCAACATTTTTTATCAGGGTTGACTTTTTTCTGTAAAATGATTTTATACAACATAACACATAACTTTTAACATTACATAATTTTCCTAATTCGGTTTGCAGGTTTCCATGAACTTTTCAGTGTTATAAAGTAGTTACTATAGTTTACTCCATAACTCCATAACAAGCTCTTTTTCAAATAAATCAAAACATTTTCTATCTCCAATTTTTTTTTTTATTTCAAAATGAAGTAAAATGTTTCCTATTATTAGCTTTAACAGTGTACATACTGTATGTATATAACCACCACCTTGCAACAGCATATTTTCTTTTCACCACCATGTGAATAAACACCAGAAACAGAAATGTCTAATATTCTGAGCTTCGTAAATAGGAAGAATGGTGATATATTTATTTATTTATGGATCCCTTTAATGTACAGTGAGTTAGAATGAGAACGGTACGCACGATGGGCCAACCACTAAGACAGATCTCGGGTCCTTCGTCGTTCCCAACCATCGGATAGCATTCAAAGAGTACAAATTCTTATATGTCCCCAATGGGACCTTATATTTTATATGATGCGGATGGGTCGTATTAGATTTAGTGTAGTAGAACACATACTTTCTTAATATTTTTCAATAATACATGCATGGTGTCATACAGTGTGCCTCATTTAAGGATAATATGTCCCCCACTATCACCATTTAAATTTTCAGTCAGTTAATGTTTATCAAAAACGTTACAGAAAATCTAGCATTTTATTGGTTTCATTGTCATACTCTAGTATGCCGATTTGATAAATTACTGGTTTCTATTTTATGTACTATACAATTTCTTAACATAATTTAAGCTGCATATGATTTTAAAATACTTCTTTGAACATGTTTTACATTTACCACTTTTCGATACAATAAAATTACCAATATATACATATAATCATAACAGCAAACTGTAAATCGTAATAATCAATCACAATTTGTTAATAATAAAAATTATTCATAAAAATTGTTGCTTATCGAAATAATCGTGTTACACTGTGGAAAAATTTTTATTTTCATATACGACTGTATTGTCTGATTATAAAGACCCAGAGTTATAACTCAATTACCCATTTTTAGACACCCTTTTAAAGTATATATATTTTTAAGTGTTTTTTGTCACACTAGATGTCACGTCAGCGATATTTTGTTTAAATGGCATTGAATATTTTTTTGTGTACATTTTGGTACATTTTTGTTTTCTTTACGACCATATATATTTGTACCTTTGCATAAAGAATTTTTGAGAAATAAAAAAACTTTTAGCCTTTGACATGAGTTTTGCAGTGCTCGCTTTCTAAATCATATCCAACAGAAGGCACTGGAAAATCAATTTTGCATACTGCTATTTGTCATATATAGGTATGTTTGTAATTGTTTTTACCATTTAAGTTGACAGAATGAATGATTTTAATGAAGGTTTTGATCAACTTTGCCAATATAGCTGTAAAGTCGCTACATTTTTTACACTCATAATAAACCTGCTGCATATCAATTGAACGGTGACAATTGGCGACATCAATTACAAGCAAACCGATATGTCACAGATCAGTACGCAAAATTGTACGCCTTCTAATTGATATTATTTAGAAAGCGAACACCGCAAAGTAAAGTAGAATTTATTTATATGGTTGCAAACAGAATTAAAAAATCTGTCAAAACATGCAAGAAAATATATACCTAATACCATTTAAAAAAATATATATCACCAATCATCTACAGTGTGAAGGAAAAAAATTGTGTGTATGAGTATGAGAAAGAAAATAACATTTTCATTTAAAAATATATTCGAGTCATAGCTCAGGGCCTTTATAACCAAATTGTATAGGGTGCTCAGAAAATAAGAAAATGTGAAACATTTGATGAGTGAAGTGGATTTATATATTATTTTTCTCAAAAATTTCATACGAAATTGTAATTTTTGTAATTAAAATTAAGATAAAATGACCTTCATCATATTAATAATTTTAACTTTAAATAACACATTATAAAAACAAAACTAAAAAGTTATTCAAACACTCGATCAACATCTAGACATAGTCCAAAAGTTTCCTCAAAATCTCAATAAATGTTTTGTATTTTATTTAAATAGTTAAATAGACTACCGAACCTCTAATTTAATAATTTAACGTTATTTCCAAAATCATTGAGCAACTTCACTCTACCACTAATTCACATTTTCTTTTTTATGAACACCATTATATTATCTAAATTTGTTTATGACAAAATATAAATATTTTGTTTTGAAAACGTTTTTATAGACAATGATTTCTAAAAAATAAGAAATGTAGTAGGCTTTCACATCCGGTGCTGTTGTTTGACGTGTAGTGGTTTTTCGGGTTCTTATGCCATGACGTAAGTAACTAATAACAAAATTAAAGTACGTCTCATCCGGAATGTGCACTTTAATTGTGTTACTGGCAATGATCAGTTACCTAGGTCACAACATACCAACCCGAAAAACTAGTACATCAAACAAAAATAATTTCTTGATCAAATTATTTTATTAAAACTTAGTAATTGTTATGCAAGTCTTCTAGTACAAGTAACAAGTACAATGAACATTGAAAAACTTATTAGTTTAATTTGTTTCAAATTATTGATTACTTTCACTTGCATTGATGACGGTCAAGTACGTTCAAGTAAACATTGACATTTTTAAATGAGTCACATTGTATACTGTGTAGGTATACTAAGTGCCACCAAATCAATCAAAATATATGTTATTAATCCTAACTTTACAATTATATCTGAGGCTCCACTCTGCAGTATGTTACCGACTAAAAATAACTTGAAACTATAGAGATGTCATTAGCATCATGAGGTATTCATTCGTCAAATGAATATTACGTAAACGCAGTACTTTAAATGAAGCAGATTAGTTTGGTGACTTAACTGTATTTATGAAATTGACTATGCTACTATTACACTAAATTTGTTGTGAGTACAACATCGTTCCATTCGTGTAAGAACTGAGCCTCTTGATTAGGGTGTGACTGTTATGTATGCCTGAGAGATTGACAGGTGACTGCACGGGTACTGTAATTATGTAAGCCACAGAGTAACAGGGGCAACTTAAGGGTAACCTCCTCTAATGTAAGGAAGAGGCCCTCCATGACTAATCTTATTTTTATAACGGAATCTTAAGACCAAAGACTTCGTAAATGAGAACAATGATGCGGATGTTTTATTTTAGATATGTATTTAGCAACAAAAAGTATATTCCTCAAAATTTTACGGAAAAAGTTCAATTCATCTCGTAACCTCATTGGTCAAATTTGCAAAGTTTACTGGCCCAAAACACCCCTATAGTTGTACCTTGCTGCCCTGTCGTAACCATTTTCTATAAATGTCCGCTTCTCTTAGCCTACAGTTTGCAAATCTATAGGATTCTTGTCTGTTTACTTATACATAAGAAAGCTTTTTTTGCAAAACATAATAAATAATAAATGTATATTACCAATCACTTGTGTTTCCGAATACCCTGGCAGCAATATGAATTGATACAGTGTGTTGAATAATACCACATCCGATTGGAAACTTATGTATATTCATATGCGTGTCTCTTAGATAAGTTAGGGTGTAGGTGCAATTCCCACCTTCAAGACATTTTGCTGCTTTATGTTTAGAAATATTGCTTCCCTCCTTTGTAACAGTTTATAACAATTTCCGGTGACGTTTGGTCACATACTGGCACAAACTGATAAATTCACACTTTTTATTTTTCAACATCATATAAGATTGTACAGGGTAAGACCAAATAACTCACTCGGACTATTTTGCTTATTTAAACCGTTATAAAAAAAAATCTTCAATTCAGTACTCCTTAAAAGAAACTTGATTTCCAACAGTAGAGACCAATAGCCATGAAACCATATGGAGTGATTCATAAGTAATAGTTCAAGGAGACACTAGATTTCTCACTTTAAAATATTACGATTTAAGCCAACTTACCTTAATAAAATGTTGATAATAAAAAAGACACAGGGTGTCAAAGTTGTAATTTTTTGTAATACTGTAACACTACCTTTAAATGTATCAACTTAAAAATTTGGAAATAGATGTTTTTGGATATGAGAAATCATAATCTGTTTTCTAGTTTGACGTAATTCCTTGAGGACGCGACATCTGTCATATTTGTGACATAAATGTGAGCGTAACTTTTTTGGCCCTAACATTATCACATTTTTTATTAATAAATCTTAAGCCTACATTGTTTTTCAGGAAAAAATAAATTCTTGTCATTAGTCTCAGAAATTAGCTTTTCAATAATAGTATAGTTCGTTGTACAATATTTTTACCTAGTAGGCGCTAAAATTCGCTTGCAAATTGGATATATTGAAAGTAGATCGACAAGCAATAACATTTGCACTGGTGTGAAATGCTACGGATAGTATTTTTCAACATGCAATGTTTTTAAAATGGAAGTCATACCGATTCTTGCAACTCCGGATAGATGAATTATTGTGGATAATCCATAATGTGAACAAATTTTTCATCTTTTTTTCTCCAAATTCCTAAACAGATTTTTTGAAATTGTTGATTATCAGGTTATAATCTATTTCGAAATCCTTCTAAATGTTCTCGCTGCCCAACACGTACATTGAAACTTGATTATCAACAAATAACAATTATCTCTCATATCTGAATATAAAAAATTATTCTCAGAATTTTTCGATTTTGTAAAGTATGATTTTAACCAAAACTAGATAACCTTACATTTAAAAATAGTTATTAATTTTTACATAATTTTTTTCTAATAATTATTAAAATTTAAATTTAAACTATTGGTGCCTAGTGCGTTAAAATATTGTACAAGGAACTATTGCAGCTGATTGTTGTAAAGCTATTATCTAAAAAAATGCTCAATTTCTAAGACGAATCACAAGCCTTTCTTCCTTAAAAACAATGTAGGTTTAAGATTTTTTAATGAAAAATATGATTACATTAGGGTAAAATAGTTACGCTCACATTTACGTATTTTTTAAATTTCAACTTTGACATCTTATAATTTTTATTATCAACATTTTTTAAGACATATTGTCTTAAATATTTTGAAGTAAAAAATCTAGTATGTCTCCATGAGTCATTACTTACGAACCATACCCTGCTATGACACATGATTAAATACTAGAAGACAATTTTTTTTTGACCAAAAACTAAACAATTTATGAAAATTTTGGTAGAAATTAAAAATTCCTAAATGAAATACTATAGTTAGGTTTTTCTCACTTCAGTAATGTTGAATAAAAAAAAATTAAAGCACATTGTACCCTTTGACCAAATACATAACTTTGTTGGTACCACTTCAAACAAAAATTTGTTAAATAGTTCAACGTTTAATCTTTTGCCTTTATTTATGTTTATGAAATATGAAAATTGTAATAAAATATTTGCCTGTTAAGAAGTTATTTATTTATTTATTTTTTAATTAAACAAGGCAAACAAAATACAGTTATTTTGGCTCATCTTGTATAATAGACAAAAAAATATAGGCTACAAGTAACATCTCTGTTAAAATGAGTGACCCACGTTTATCTCCTCACTGGGACCAATAATTATTTTCTTAAATACCAAATATGCTTGGAAAAGGTATAAAATATTTTGCTTGTCACTACCTATAGGTATGATTTTGTTCGATCCATAGTCATTATTGACAAGAATGAATGAACACCACATTTTGTAGTGGCCAGCTTTTAAACACGGAAAAGAAATAATAAAAAGTGTATGTTTGTCGACGAATTTAATATATTTGCACAATTATTGAAAACCATTCCATTAGTCACCAAGTCACTGAAAATTTGTTAAACACTGAGACAATACTTAGATATTAGAAACCAGCACTCCACTCACCTGCATCAACTCTTCATTGGTTGTATGAGATAATTGTACATAAACTACTTGTAACTATTCATATTGCATTGTTCTGTTCTATTATTTTCAATTCTATTAAAATAAAACTGTGTATTATAAATATACTTTGTTATTTTAAATTTCACATTGTTTTCTTTTTGTTTCGGGCCTCAAAAAAAAAACATATTAGACTTAGCTGTTCAAATGTTCTGTTTATCGGTCTGTGCATTAATGGCCTACGATGGTTAAAGTCGATAGATAGAACTCTGTCTTCGACAGTCGACTGGCTTGACTACATAGGTTTTTATCGAGGATTTTTCACTGTAAACAATTGGAAATGGAATGAAGAAAGGATGCTGTACACGGACTTGGTCTGTTAAGGGTACATATTACTTAATAACCACTAATGTAAATATCTAATCCATTGTGATAGTGTTATTAACTGATTTGTTATGACATCGGTTAGTTAGTGGCAATATAACTTGAAAAGTGCAGGAATTGAATGGGTATTACACTCATATAAAATTCTTTGGAATTTTGTCAAAATGTTTTTATATATTTGACAGTTCATTTTTAAAATATTTACTTTTTAAAATAACGCCATAAGCTAGCCTCTTTATATTTTTATTTAAATAAGTTAATCTTTCAATACGTTTGTTTATATTATATAGTTTAATCTTCTCAGATACAACTTCTTTCATCCACTCCATTTTCAAAAATCTCTGTAAAAACCTATCTATTTTTAGAAGATAAAAGTTTGGTGGGTGAAGACCTAATTTTTCCAATGCCTGACGGTCGTAAGCTACTAACACACAGATAAGCAGAACAAATTTGTCTGTGCTAGATCAAATCTTTGAAAAATCTGTTTGGTATATGTCCAGCTATTAAATGTGTATGTTCCCTCACAGACCAGATCAGCAGACGCTGTATGGCACATCTGGATGAAGGGACAAATCCACCTTGTGTATGTAGGGTCATAGCCAGCTTTATCAGGAAGGGGGATGGGACAGTAAAACTTTGGAGGGCGTTGTTTTCTCATATAGACTGGCATATTTTAACAAAAAAAAAAAAAGAAAAAAATAAATATAACATTTCCCTGCAGGGGTCAGTCCACCTCTACTGACTTGATCAAATTATTATATTACATTTTTCTCCAGAAGGAGGAAAGGAGGCCTCACACCATTTCTAGGGAAGATACTACCCGTATTTTGCATAACTATATACGTAAGGATAAAATGCAAATTTAAATATTGTCCATTTTTTACATCTCCCTGTTAAAAAACAAGGTATTGGACATTTAAGAATATTTACTTGGAATGATCTTACTGTATGGATAAGTATTTCTGTACAATCACAAAAAAAAAATTACAAAACAAGGTATATGAAATTTCTGGTGAAATGGTATTTGAAATATTGACAAAATTAATTTTTTTTCTTACATATGCTCATAAATAAAGCAACTTTTATAAAGTATGCCTTTTCATGTAAGAGGAAAATAAGAATTTGAGATACCTAAAAGTATAAAAAAAGTTCTGTCGTTTTCAACACATCCAAACTGAACATATTTCAATTTCTATATATTATATATATATAAAGAAGCCCAAACCTCAAAATTTTGTAGGGATATTAGCATATACTAAGAACTAAGTTCAGTTAAATCGCAATATTTTTGCCTTAGAAATCTACCCAAGAATTTTGGACCATTTCCTCAGGACCACTCTTGGCTCAATCATCCTATTCTGAAATTTTCTAATTTCGATAATCTATAATAATCTATACAGTATACAGTTATAAAAAAACTGAAACATTGTAAGTATGTATGTGATACATATTACACTTACAGTATACAAAAAGGTAAGTGTTGTATTTTCAATATATAAACCATAACGATGGTCTACTAAAAAATATTCGGGAGCCACTTTGGAAAAATAAAAATGATGGAGGACCAAATTGCCTAAATTTGAAAACTATATTTTGTTTTATAACTTTGGAAAGATTGATTCAATTCGAATATGAAATTCATGTTATTTAACCTACATAGTGGTTCAACAGTTAGGTATATATCAAACGATTTTGAGCTTAAATTATTAACCCATTATAAGGGTTTTTTTTATTATATGTACCTATATAACGAGATTAACAAGCTTTCAAATATAATCAAGTCAAGTTGGCTTTAAAATTATCGATGTATGGTGTAGTTTGATGGATTATGCAAGTAAGTAAAGTTATGATTTATTTGAATGCTCGTTATTATTTGCTCATAACATTTTCTGACAACAATATGATTTCAAGAAGAATATTTAACTTTCTGTGTCTCGGAAAATACTGTTAAGAGTTGATGTTTAATTTCAACACCCTGTATAGAAACTTGGGGCTCATAATACTTCGACCTTTGGAACATTAAACTTGTATTTTTAAAACTATAACATATCAATTTAAAAACTTATTCATACATATGGGTAGGTATCCATCTGCCATCTGTGAAATCATAAAACCAGACAAGAAGTTTGAAAACCTTGGATTTTTACACTTGAAACCTGGTACTTTTTGTGTACTACCAAATGTACCAAATTATTAATAGCTTCAGAAATATAAATGTGTAGACAGGACAGCTTGCATATGTTTGATGGCCATCCCATTCCCCCGACCTCAACCCATTGGACTTTAGTTTCTGGGGTTTTATGAAAGATTTCATTTATATTGTTCTCATCCTACATGAGCAACAACTAACGGAACAAATTAAACAAGATTAAGAGCACCCTAGGCTGAAATCACATACATCCCAGAATATTCATTAACCTCAAATTGAAATAGCCAATAGGAGGGTGATGGTGGGACCCATATTAATCATTTAGTTTTGAATTAAATTTTTGTTTTATTTGCTGTTACTTGTGGCGATTATTTATTTCAATTTATTGAATATAATGGAAATGACCATTTAATACTTAGCGATATTTACTTTGTGTCACATCTATCAAATGCAAAAAAGTTACAATACCTATCTCGTGAAAAATAGAATAGAAGCACGCTCTATCTAAAAAAATATATTCTGAAATCACAGGTGTACTAAAAAAAAATTGGAGGAGGGTTCGTTGGTACTACATTCCCCCTTTTCTCCATTCATGCTTTGATATTTTAGACTAAAATTACATAAAAAGTATGTATGTAAAACCACCGGGGCTATCAATAAAACTCTGTTTTAAAATTTTTATTTTGACACTCTGTATTTTGAAAATAAAGCTCTAAAATGAAAAGTGACATAAGAGAAGTCCAATTATTTTGGTGCAAAGAATGTGTGGTTAACGGCTTGACCTACTGAATTGTAACACCCTGTATAATAATTTGTTATTCAAATAATGTGAAAAAAGTATTTCACATAAAACGCAATATCTACAAAAAGAATAAAAACAGGACGACTTTTTAGGAAACTAAAAAAGTGCATAAGATAATAATTACTTAATTTTTTAGTATGAAAGCACAAATCAACAATGAAATTATTCAGACGAAATCGATTTGTTTATACAAAACAAGAAAATTTATATATGATCCACTGGCTTAAGAGTCCCAAAAATATTATGTAGCTAAATACAAAAATTTTATAATGATTTATAAAATGGACTTACCCTAATCCATGAACAAATGATACTGGCCTAATTTCCCACTGTTCTGGCAACTTCATGACCTACACCTCCTATCTAAACACTTTATATTTCAAAAAACACAATTGTCGGATTTTAAGAAAAAAATGATACACAATTGTTATTAACGAATAACGAACGTTAATTAATAAAACGTCTATATAGCCGCGTGTCAACTAGAACCGTTTCACCGCGCATCTCCGATTTAAACAGGACGACATCGTGACGACACGAAAAACATATTGCTTACAAAAAAAGTAAGTAAAACAAGGAAAAGAAATCAATAATAAAGAATTACAGTATTGCAGCGTATTTTCTTTAAATTTATAAAAAACTGGACTGATTTGTTTTTCATCTAATGAGTATAGTAAAGTCAAATTAGAAACAAATTTACAAATACCACTGTTTCATTTATTATGAGCTACACTTTCATCTCATTTTGGAATTGAAGGTTTAATTAACATTTTATATGAAATAATTAATAATAAGAAATGATTATTGATTTGTTATTTGGAACTGAAATGTTTTAGCTTTTTAGTATGAAATAAATAAGTAACAATTCAAGATGTTCCCGATTTTTCGTTCTTAACTTTGAGATGCTATGATAGAGCATGAAAAAATAATAGGCGTATCCTACAAAATTTTTCTCTAAGGGCGAAATTCATAGAGTCAGCACTTCACCATCTGCTATACAGGGTGTTCCAGAATGATGGTCAAATATTTAACCAGTGTGTTCCCTAAGCCATTTAGGGGGGATCTTCATATAAAATTTTTCAATTTGGGTCCTCCCTGTTGAGATATTCGAGTCTCAAAATGGCGGAAAAAAATAGTTTTTTTATTTTTCCTTAAAAACGGTTGCACTTAGATATTTCAATTTTGCTACACATTATCAGCTAGTCAAAAGCTATTTTGTGGTGGTGTCTATTCCTTAGCTAATGTTTCTGGAAGGCGGGAATAAGCAACCCCTAAATTTATTTCTTTCAGAACTTTTGCCTGCAATGACCGATTTCAACAAAACTTTTTTTTTAAATACTTCACCTAATTTTACTACTTTTTTCTTTCTTGTAATTTTTTCATACAACCAACAGTTTGCGGGGAACCAAATAAAAATAATTTTCCTTACTCTAAACATCTTTTCGTCACCGGTCACTGATAACCGCAGTAGACGGTTGCTATGATGATGTTTCCAGTTGTCTTATGAAACAAATCAGTCTTGACAGTTTTTGCAAATATTTGTAAACAACTGACTCTTCCGTACAAATATTAGCGAATAAATTGATGGAATATGCATACGGCAGGATTGGCAACAGTTATAGAAATACCTTTGTTTAGAAATATTTGCAAAAACTGTCAATTATAGACCTAATAGCGATTTATTTGACAAGACAACAGATAAACATCAACATAGCAACCGCCTACTGCGGTTATCAGTAACCGGTGATGATAAGATGTTTAGAGTAAGGAAAAGTATTTTTATTTTTTTCCGCGTAAACTGTTGGTTGTAGGAAAAAATTACAAGAGGGAAAAAAGTAGTCAAATTAGGTATAGTATTTAAAAAATATTTTTTGTTGAAATCGGGTATTGCAGGAAAAAGTTCTGGAAGAAACAAATCTAGGGGTTGTTTATTCCCGCCTTCCAGAAACATGAGCCAAGGAGTAGATACCACTACAAAATAGCTTTTAACTAGCTGATATTGTGTACCAAAATTGAAATTTCTAAATGTAACCTTTTTTAAGGAAAAATAAAAAAACTATTTTTTTCCGTCATTTTGAGACTCGAATATCTCAACAGAAAGGACCCAAATTGAAAAATTTCATATGAAGATCCCTCCTTAAAATCGCTTGTGGAATACAGTGGTAAAATATTTGACCATCATTCTGGAACACCCTGTATATTACAAAAATATCGTTTGTGATTAAAATGCATAGATCGTAACGCACTAACGCTATAATATACCTATATTTATATATATGCTGTTTACTTGTCTGTAGAAATATATTTCATTACAAAAAAATAAATATATATTATATTATCGCTCACCGTCTGTAACTAACTTTAAGGTTAAGTTATTAAATAAGATGCCCTTCAATATTTTATTTTATATCTAAACTAATATTTAAGTATGGTACGAAACTATTAGTTCCGACCCTGCATTTTTATCTTGTAAATTGCAAACCTAAGTGCACACTTAACCTTAAGTGTGATCTATGAATTCCACCCTTAAGTCTTGTTCGCATAGACGTGAAATTCGCGAAAATCCGAGTGAATTATTTAATGGCGGGAAAAGTCTCAACTTTTAGTGCATTTGGCCAACTGCAATATTTTCTATCATTTTCATAATAAAACTATCATTAACTGTCATGGTAGATTGTCAAAAGCTCCAGTCAAACTTGCTAACCAACCAACTAACATAATGATGAAAGCTTCGATAATATTCCTATTTTGCGAAATTCACGAAAAGTTGACACTTTCCCGCCATAAAAATTTGCGATATTCGCAAAAATTTTCGCGTCCATGAAGACAAGGCTTGCACTCTGTTTTCGTGGCAGGGCTTTCAACTTAAAAAAATATTTTATTTTCTTTTTTATTTACTAAACAAATAAGTATTTTTCCTTCAAACTTGGTATGCAGTAATCATAATAGAAGTTAATCTTTTCAAGTGAATAACATTTTCAACTAAATCTGGTAGCGTAGATATGGGGTCTCGATCACCCTTGTATCCCCTGAACTTCTGCGTCAATGGTGAAAAGTACAGCAAAAGAGCTTTTGTTCTTATCAGATAAATTTCTCTTTGCAACGAAATAATTTTGCCAACCAGCAATTTTATGGGAAAAACTACTCATTGGCAAAATTTTGCGTTATAAAGAAATTTATTTACAAAAAGAAAAGCTCAAGTGGTTTTTGGCAAGATACATTAACGATCAAATATGAGAATGAACAACAAAAATAAATATATTTATTAGTTTAGAGGAACAGGATTTTTTATCTATTTTCTGAATAAAGTGCTCTTGAGGAAATTCACTGAGCAGCTTTTTTTCAGATACATTTTCTAATCAGGGTTGTACTATGAGATTTTAAACATTGCAGGCAATCATTTATTAAACAAATAAAAGCAACGGTTTGTAAACAATTTAATCTAAATGGTACTCAAAATGATATCTTCATTAATGCAATGATAGCATCGATTTCTTAGGAGTGTCTTGTCAAATAGGCTGCAGGTTATAGATTTTTTTATTATACACCAGAGCTGCATACCTTTTTCTTTTAAAAAGCACCAAAGAAAAAAATCTGGTGGATTGAGATCCGGTGATTGAAGTGGCCAAATATTTAGCTAACCTCCACTACTTCTTTCCCCTTAGATCGTAATTAACCAACTTATAACTTCAACATACAGCAATGCCCGTTTAATCCTATAATATTTGTAAGATCTTTGCAATAACATAAGCTAACCCTTAATTGAAAAAATCACCATTGGCGTAGAAGTTTAGAGGGTTCAAGGTTGAAGAAGACCCCATATCTATGCCATTGGCTATAGTTCAGAAAAGTTATTTACATCAAAATATTAATATTTTATTATGATTACTGCCTGCCAAGTTTGAATGAAAAATATATATTTGTTAAGTAGATAATAAAGAAAATAACATATTTTTTTTAAATTGAACACTGTATCAGGAGAATGGAGTGCCATAGGGAAAAATATTATAGAAAAGCAAATCTTTTTAAACATCACATTTAAACAAATATGACGGAGAGTATTGTCAAAATACTCAGTGGTGTAGAAATTCTGCATTTCTTCGTTGCAATGTCTGCTAGCACCGCTGTCGATATACGACAATTTGCCTTTGCTCAATTAAATTGCTAACCCAAGTTTTATATAAGATTATACAGGGTGTTACCTAATTGTATGTGGAAAATGCAGGTTTATATTCTATAATAAAAATTAAAAAGTAAAGTATAATCGTGCAAACAATATTATGCTCCATTCCATTCTTATTATTTTATCTCTTTGCACATTTTGTTGTATCTCTATGTCTTTCATATAACAGTTTTAAAATCCATAAAAATAAAATAAATTTAAAGGTTTACTTAGTCTCTTCAAAAAAAAAAAATGTACGGCCAGTATAAAAGAGTAAATGAAGCTAAATATAAGGTTTGTTAAAATAGGTACCATAAGTCTGCCGGCCACTGATATTTAAACTACCTTCTCTTTAATGAGTTGTAACTTGTGGCTTAGACAAATAAAAATTATATGAAGGATCCCTCTTAAAATTACCTGTATATCGGGATATTCACTTGTAAGTTTAATGTAAAATGTTTCTACATTTGTTACTCTGCCTAGAATCACTATAAATTATAAATACATCCTTACTTGATTTGCATCCAAAACTCCAGAAATTTAAGGCCAATTCTCACTAAATGTGCCAGGCACGATCCAGTCACGGCCAAATCATCACCATTGGGATCCTTTCATTTTACTATAAAACTTTTGAGCCTGGATTAAGATGTTAAAATGACTGAACCGTACCCTGTACGTCTAGTGAGAACTGACGTTGATTTTCTGAAAATCACCGGCATTGAGCACACCCCCCAACCCAATTTCGCCTACAGGCCCCTACCCTTCTTCATCTAGGCCGGTTGCACACTTTGTATCTTGAAATCCAGTAGTTTGGGAAGATATTTGGTACAAAATAATCCAAATAAAAACCCCCTGAAAACATCCCGTATTATTAAGTATTACTTACATACTTTTGCGTGTAGAACATTTCTTCTATATTTTTCTATAGAACTAAAACCAGTGTTTCTACTATAAAAGTAGCTTTCAAATTGTATCTATTTAGAACGACTATAATTAATGAAATAACTACAGGGTGTCTGGAATATGAGTGCCATAATTTTAAGAGGCTTATCTGACCAAAAGCAACAAAAAAACTCTTATGAAAATGTCTGAAACAAATAGTTTATCTACAAATACATTTCAAAAATAAAAATGCAATACAACTGCAATAATATGCAAATCTAAGTTACAAAATTACAAACTAAGGTACAATTAAGATTAAGTAAAAGCTCCTGTAACGTAATTTGATTGTAATTTATTTTTTGTATCAGTATTAATGAAGTAAACAATTGAAGTTTCCTAGAATCTCGTTAAATGTTAGACAACATTGCAATTGATAACCTAAAAGTAATATTATCATAGTAGTATTGTAATACGGATCATTGTTCAATCAAATTGAACAATTTGTAGTAACCATGACCAGCTGCATAACCTAACCTAACCTAACCTAAAAGTAATATTATCACAGTAGTGTTGTAATGTGGATCATTGCTTTCTAGTTTTTCTTTGATACTTGTGAGTATACATAAACAAAAATTGAACAATTTGTAGTAACCATGACCAGCTGCATAACGTGTAAATTTATGGTGAATTTAGGCAAATCTCTAGCTACGAGACATTTGTAAAAAAAAGCTTCTTGCAAGCAACACAAGTCATTTTCAACACTACGTAGTAAGTATTATTCTTGTGAAAAGTACTTTAAGGAATTGGTAATTATTATGTATAAATACCTAACATACAAATATGGTATGTGAGCGACGTTGTCACATATTCAAAACCTGTTTGTTGTCATAATTATGTTACCGTTGGTCAGACAAAAAAATTCTTAAGTCAAATGTGTTTTATTTGCTACAATTTATCATACAACAAAATTAAGGCACTCATATTCTGGATACCCTGTATAAATTTAGTGCCAATATGACATTTTATAAAATTTCCTTATGAATTTACCTACTTGTCGAGAAAATGTAATGTAAGTTAAACACATTAGTTCTAAGGAAACGAAGAAAACACAATTAATGATTAAAATTTTAATTGAACAATTCCAATATTTAGTTAACACAGAATATAATTATAATTTAACATTAATAAATAGTATTATTTGTATAAAATAGTATAAGAAAATGTAAATACTGTTATCTTGCCTAAAATTAAGAAATTCCTGTGGCGCAATTATATAAAAATGAAAAGTTATGTCCATATTTCGTTTTTGATAAATATTTTACTCATAGGTAATATAATATATAATACTTTTGCTTTAAAACTAATAGTACATGGTCCTATTACCAGGAAGCGGTTCTGTCATTTAATAACTTTAGAACCACACTACCTAATTAACTGAAATATCGACAAATTTACAGCTGCACTGTTTAATATGCAAGTATACTTTGAAAAAATCATACAAATAATGACTAAACCATTAAAAAACAGAAAATTAACCAGTTAATTATCAGCAATAATTTTCATGCTGTTTAAGGGTCAGTATTATAAAACCCACATTGAACTTCCGGTTGTCCAACCATAGTTTGAATTTGAACCGATGTATTATAAAATTATTTCACGTCAAAGTTCGCCAACCTGACGTTGAGATATCCGCGAAATTCACGAACCACTTGATGGCACTGTAAAATTCAAGATGTCGGATGTAGAGGTGATCAACAATTTGTTTATAATTAATATTATAAAGCTCTAATTGCCAGGGGTGTCTTTGTATGCACGTAAGTGTTTAAGAGAAAGTGTATTTTAGGACTTATCAAAAGGATTTTAACTTTAATGCAAGACAAATTCCTAGTGCTTATATATAGTGAATTCCTAGTATCCTCGTAACCTTTCATATTCAGTTATAATCGTTCAGTTCGATATATCTATAACAGATATCTTGAACTATTTGTGGGATCGTGTGCAACTTCTAATTTTGTGTGACAAGTTGTCAAAAGCCCGTGTTTACAGATGTCTGTTTTAGTTTAGCCACCCCATGAAATATCTATTTTATTAATGGTGAAAATTGTAATACAGATTTTAAAATATCCTTAAATAACTCACAACATAACCTTGTTATAATTATCTGGCATAAAATCTTCTATAAGAAAATGTTTGCTACATACTTTCATATGTATATGCAAACTGCAGATACCTATAACTTTATGTAAACTCGTTGTTTAAAAATAAAATATTAGAGTATAATGTCTACAGTTTGATGGACAAAATAAAAATATATTTCATTATCAATACATCAATTTTGACATCCACTTTTCCCGGTGCTTGGAAAAATGCTAATGTCCCTCCTTTACCTAAATTATCTAATCCAACGGAACTAGGCCATTTTCGCCCTATAAGCATTTTGCCCACTATTTCAAAAGTGATAGAATTAGCGTTAAAATCACAAATGTCACCATATATTCTGGATAATAAAATAATCCCCTCTTTCCAGTCCGGTTTCAGGCCTCTACATAGTACAACTACTGCCTTAGGACATATCACTGACGAAATCTTTAAAGCTACAGACAAAGATCTAATCACATGTCTTATCCTTCTGGATTATAGCAAGGCGTTTGATACCTTGGACCACAATATTTTGTGCGACAAACTTATTTATTTTGGATTTGACATCACTGCTTCTTCCTATATTCGGAGCTACTTAACTGGGCGATCACAACAGATTATTGTAAATTCAAATTTGTTTGACACCTTGCCGGTAACTCAAGGGGTACCTCAGGGGTCTATTTTGGGGCCTCTGCTGTTTTCCATATACATTGCTGACTTTTATGAATATTTAAACAAATGTAGAGTGCATCATTATGCAGATGATTACCATGTTTACTTCAGTTTTCCGATAGAGAACGTAATTTCTTCAAATAATGCTGTGAACAACGATCTGAAATTATTGTTAAATATTTCAGCTGCTCACAGACTACAGTTGAATCCAAGTAAGTCCAAGGTCTTAATATTTGACCCCAAGAAGAAAAGATGCAGCGTGAAATCTGAGTTCAATATCAAATTGGCACAAATCTAGGGCTTGTATTCGATGATGAGTTGAGATTCACTAAAAATGTGAATAATTTATGTCGCTCATATTACAACACGTTGAAGCAGCTTTATCCTCACAGGAGTATAATGAGTTCTAACTTAAAAATTAATTTATGTGCTTCTCTAATTTTTTCAAGACTGTCATATTGTGATTGCATTTATGGGCCACCTCTGCTAAGTACTGATATAATACGCTTACAGAGAGTTCAAAACAGTTGCTTTAGATTTGTGTACGATGTTAGGAAATATGAACGAGGTGTAAGTGAGTTAATTCGAAGCAGCGGTTACCTTAACCTTGTAAATTCTCGGAAATTACATCATTTATTAAGTCTAACTCACAAAATATTGCTCAGCTGCGCTCCTGAATATCTGTATGGAAAGCTGCAGAGGCTCCATAAAGAATCAGCATCGTTCAAATCACGGTATTCGCGTCTTTTAGAAATTCCTCGCCATGCCACTGCTTTATACACTCGAAGCTTTGTCTATCACGCCTGTAAGGATTACAATGGCTTACCTGCAGAATTTAAAAACTACTCAATCTTGAATTTTAAGAAAAAATTAAAGCATTATCTCTTGGAAGACTCGTAGCATTCACTGACTGGGTTTCCGCCGCTTTATATATTTACGAGTAGCTCTGTTTAGTTTTGCTTTATTGGTTTTTCATGCATTCAGTTTATAATTATTTTGTATCTATGAATCTGTTAGGATGTTGAATTTTGTCTGTATTTTTTGCATGTACTTGGACATCGATTGTATTGTAAATGTATACATTGTGTTATTTTCTCTCAAGGGTTAAGTTGAAAAGCAGCTTCGGCTGACACTTCGCCCCTTCCTCATATGTATTCATTCATTATATCTTGTACAAATAATGTATCAATATATGAGGACTCAATAAAAACAATTTATTATTATATTATTATTATTATTATTATTATTATTATTATTATTATTATTATTATTTAGTTCTATGATAATTTCAATTTGTGTAGAATGATTTTTTCGTAAACTGAAAAATAAAAATATTTTTCTGCGTATTTCTTTAACATAATTTAATTGTAATTGTTGAGGTCAGAACAGTTACAAACGAAATTCTTATTTTCCTTTAAGTTTAAAAAATATAAAATTATGATTGTCAATAACAATATTCCGAAGAACTTCTTATCAAGATTTGGATGGGATCTTCCTCTTTCATATTGTTACATCATGAAATATTGCACATACTAGGATTACACATTTTCTTGTATCAAGAGATAATCTTATTCCAAGTCTCCATTTTCAAACAGTTATTAAATTACATTCTAATAAATTTAAAACAAATAGGTATATCTAATATAGTTGCCCTGCACACTTTTATTTATTTTTTACTTTCAGTTTAAAAAATTATTTTTCACCTCTACTCAACTTGACGTTATAATACTGACCCCAAATACGTCTAGACCATATTTAGAGATTTAAATTCCCAGCAAATTTTAGCAACGTACAAGAGGTTGAAATGGTTATATCAAATTACTTTGTAACAAAGTAAGCATATCTAAACATTTTACAGACCTCCCTACTATACTTCCACATTAAACATAAATATTTCTCATAATAATTATAATTTTATTACAGTGAACAAGCAGTATGTCACTATAAAGTATAACACCAACATGTACATTTTACATATTTTCTACTGATAAAAACTTAATGGGTTTGTATAGATGTATATTTGTATAGATTTGAACAGATAATAAAAATATATATATTAACTACACCAAATTTCAGAGATCATTTTCTTTGGTGTTATTAAACGTCCTGTGTTAACTTTAAATAAGTATTTACAATATTAAGTAATTATGTAGAATAAAAGAGTAGTACTAAACATTGCCCACAAATGCATTAAATGGAAAACTTACATTAGCCAACTCCGGCAGATACTACCAATATCATAATAATAAAAAAAAAATTGTGTATAACAGAAAACATTTGTCAAATTTGTATAGAGAAACATTAAATAGATACAAAAATTTTGATTTGTCGCTTTTAAAATATAGCAAAAATAATTGTTGGTACTCACAAATACAGATCGCAGTATTTAGTTTGTTTCTTAAATTGACTAAGTTTAAATATATGGCACAAAATAACCGAATACATTGGTAAAATGGCACAAAATTTTATAGGTAAGCTGCTAAATGCTATTTACTAATTTTCTTTAAAATATCATATCAGAATCAGTGGTGGTTGGTGAAAATTGAAGTGGTCCATTAGACTTCAAGTTTTAGGCAATGATTTTTAGACCATCATAAAGACAAAATGGCACAGCTGATATCTTGAAAAGCGCTTCACATACATTCGCAAAATATTTTTCTGCATAAACCACTAATAGATATAAACAAACATATCTTAAATTTTATTTTTTATTTTTTTTAAATTGCGGCATTATCAATTTGGAAAAATAAAATAACGGTAATCAAATTTATATATTATTATTTATACATTTAAATATAACCGTGAATAAACAATCCATTATTGAAAAACAAAATTTTGTAAATATTTGCAGCCCTTTTCGAGATCTTAGAGCAAGCAACCCCTATTTTTTACTTTGCAAATTTCAATTAAAAATATTTCAACACAAAAATTCTCTTATGATCTTAGAAATCATCCCCTAAATACTGAAACGGATTCCACGTTTCATCACTAAAATATCAACCGCCACTAATCAATTGTAGAATGAGATTAATTAATTGTCAAACATTTGAAAATAAGTTGCACTGGATGATTCTCCTAAGTTGTATACACAGGATTATCAACATATTTCCACATTAATTATGAAAATTAGATAAAACTATATTTTTTAGTCCTTTCTCCTGAAATATATTTTGATAAAGATATAGTGCACTACAATATGGAATTCATAAATTTACTCTCTTAAGAATATATTAAAATGATCACCCTGTGCATCTAGCTCATACTCATATAGTTTTTCTTTTACTACAACAATACAATCAGCATCAAATTTAATATGCCGAAGAACCACACACTATAATTTAGCTCAAAATGGACATATATTTGCTACAAAACACTTTTAATAAAATGTAGCAGAAGATACATTAAAAATTTCCACAAAATTTACGTTTATATATTAAATATGTTATCCTAGAACCCTATTCAATCGAGGCCTATAATTACACATAGGTGTATAATTCGAAAATATTAACATTTAGTCTATTCCTCTATTTTACAGATGATCTTCAAATCGATTGTTGTATTCTACTGGAATTTTTAAATGAAACATAACACATTCACTTTATGTTAAGAATACTTATCCAATTTATGAAGACATCTAGGTATATGTATATGTATGACTGTATGACTTGAATAAAATATATACAAGGCAACAAAAAATTATGCAATATCACGCTGTATAAATAACTTGAAAGAGTTTTTATAAGATTTAACACATGAAACAACTTGTATTAAATTTAACATCATATTATTAATTCGGATAATTTTCAATTCAATGCAAATATTTAAATATTATTTTTAGAGATTTTTTCATGTGATTCTATCTAAAAAATTCATCCCAATACAGAATGAGTTATAAATAAGTAACTATATATAGTGATATATTTTTCTTTTATACGAATTATCTAGCTATCAATTTTGGTATTAATCTAAATACAAGATAAAAATTATAGAGCCGTTTAAAAAAGATACTCTGTATACAAGTTAACAGCTGAATTAAATATTAAAATTTTAAACATTATAAATAAATTTTGAAAATTAGCTATTATAAAGCAGCCACTTTGTGATTTATTTTATAATTTTTGAAAAATTCACAAAAATGTTTTATCTGGTGACACGGTAAACCTAAAACACCGCACGCAATATATAACTTCAAATATATCTTTAAATTCGTAAAACATTCTGTACTTGCTATTATTAATTAGCATCACTATGAAAAATCAATACACTTGAATAAATTATTTTTAATAATCAATTCCAACTATATATTATCATAGATATCTTAATATAGTTAACATCGCATCAACGTATTACGAAAAAAAATGTATGACATTATAATTCTATAATTCAGATTAGACTTCCAAAAAATTAATTATTAACTAAAGAAATTTTATATATTTCAAATCACAAATAGTATAAATTTAAATATGTAACCAATAAAATTTTACTATCTACTAATTTCAACAAAAAACTAAAATTTAAAGTTGCAATTGTAATAATTCTGGCCCAATTCCACCATTTTGCAGAATCAGAAAATAATTATAATTCCCTGCCAAACTGAGTATAATAATATATAAATACCTACAACGTTTATATAAGTACATGATTTTCAACGATGAAACATTCAATATGTATATATATGTTTCACATTAGGAACATAAAACATCAAAAACTATAGTTGCATTTTACTTAATCTCTATGCAAAATCTAAGTCATTCCCCTCATGCCTACATATTTTTTGTGTACGTAAAAATGAATATAGGTACTATTATTGTTATTATAAAGTAAATATGCAAATTTTTTGCTTTAGTTTGATATTTTTTCCTCCTGATATGTATGGTATAACCAAATATTTTCAACCAAATATAGTATAATAGTAGAATTTGAAAAATAAAACTTATAGAAAATTTCTTCATGTGCAATAGTTGAGTGCTTTGGAGAAAATGTATATATACTCGCGTCAAGAATTCAGACGTCTTACGTCACGGCTGACGTTACACATTTGTTTTTATTGTCAACGTAATTTTCGATATTTGGTCGCGTTAAAAACAATCATTTTTGCAATTTAGTGCAAAATATAATGCAAACTTTTAGTGTAGTATATAGTTTTATTACTATCAGTTGCAGTTTCTTAAATATTTTGATGAAAATATAATGAATTATTCATTTGTTCGTATGACGTAAGTCGTCTGAATTCTTGTCGCGAGTATATATATGATATAGATAGATAACCAGTCAAACTTAAGAGTAAAAATAATAGATGGAACTACTCTTTTAAAATCCATGGCATCCTAAATGCGCAGTGAACACCAATGAAATTCATTTGTACATGACGAAGTAGGGGACTTTTAGGTTGAGCACCTGCCTGACTGTAAGACCTCGACATCAAAGAAACCGATTTTAAGATAGTGAACTATATAATAATCTGTGTTTATAGTATGGATGTGACTCGGAGTTTAAAAGAGTATCGCCATCTATTATGTTTACTCCTAAGTTCGACTGGTTGATGAACAAATTAACAAATTCAGAATGAAATCTATAGATTTCCAGTTATATACAGGGTGTTCCTAAATAAGTGTCGCAACGGAAAACTGTAAATTCCTCTTGAAAAAAGAAACATTTTTTTCCTCTTCCATTTTTCTCTCGAAGCTTTCGTTTTTGAGATACACGATGTCAAAACTTTAATTTTTTTCAGTTTTTTTCCAATATCTTAGCCGTTTGAACTACAGGACTGAGCTTTTGTAAACACATTACCACTATTAATAGCTACTTTTTCGCATCCTTCTCGAATTCATGGGATGTGCCAGTGGTGGAGAGTTTAAGGTATCTGAAGGGTTTTTTCTCCCATAACTTTTACGCTACTGGAAAAATTGACATTTGACAGCAAATTCTGAAGCGCCAAGAATTTTACACAAAAATAGTTCTCTTGGTTCATTGCTCTAAAGTCAACCATTTTCCATAAAAATGACTTTCTATGAACAAAAACAAGCATTTTGCTAACGTTTCGAAAATCTTTTGTAATTCAAAAAATAGGTAATAATTAACAATATGATGAGACACCCTCACATTTTGCAAGTGCAAGGCCTCAAGAGAACATCTGGAGAACGACGATTCGAACCGCCGGATGGGGACATCTGAAATGCATCGTTAAGGGGTTAAGCCGCAGCAGCAGAAAGAAACATGATTCGAAGATGTAATGCATGCATTGAAGTCCGCCAAATTGATAAAAAAAGTTAAAATCCTATCTGTTGTTAAATCTCGTTAATTATTACTATCTATTTTTTGAAAAGATTTTCAAAACGTTAGCAAAATGTTAGTTTTTGTTCATAGAAAGTCATTTTTATTGAAAACGATTGACTTTAGAGCAATGAACCAAGAGAACTATTTTTGTGAAAATTCATTGGCGATTCAGAATTTGCTGTCAAATGACAATTTTTCCAGTGGCGTATAAGTTATGATGGAAAAAACTCTTCTGATACCTTAAAATCTCCACCACTGGCATGTTCCATGAATACGAGAAGGGTGCGAAAAAGTAGTTATTAATAGTGGTTATATGTTTACAAAAGCTCAATCCTGTAGCTCAAACGGTTCCTAAGATATTGGCAAAAAACTAAAAAAAATAAAGTTTTGACACCGTGTATCCAGAGACAAAAATAGAAGAGGAAAAAATGTTTCTTTTTTCAAGAGAAATTTACAGTTTTCCGTTGCGACACTTATTTAGAAACACCCTGTATAACTGGAATATGAAATATAATTGCCTTATCATCATTTATAAGAAAAAAACTATTTACTATTAGCCACTAATATCATATAATAAGTAACTATTAACGCATTACTTAGTCAGACGTTATAAATAAATATGAACAGAATTTATGCCTAATTTTCACCAAAAAATTAACATATTTTATATAATGACAATGAATTAACAAGAATAGGAACAGATTAAATAAATATTGAAGTGTGGCAGTAATTTACTTTTCAGCATCAGCACCTAGTCGATAAAGAAAATAGAATTGATAAAAAATTTTGAGATTTTCCAGATATTTTCAGATTTATAGAATTCCTTCGTATATTCATATTTTTCAGATTTTCCATATTATTAATATACACCCTAAATAAATAATGTAATAAATATTTTAAGATTTCTTATGTCCCTACCTAACAAAAAAGAAATATATTACTTTTCTACTAGAGTTGTCAGATTTGATGTTGAAGTTTCTCATAGAGATAAAAAAAAGATTACTAATTTTATTACAGCAATGCATAAAATAAATTTATCTGAGATGATGTGAAAACATGAATTATTAAATTAATTAGTAGGTATTAATTTATTATTTTTTTAATAAGCAAATTTCGTTATTTAAATATTTTGCAAATTACATCTATAGCACATAAAGAAATCTTATTAAAATCTAAAGATTATGACAACTTGTAACAACTGAATATTTATTTTAATTACGTTTATACATTCATATTGACTGATCCCTAAGTTCGAATATGTTATTCAACATATTGAAGTTAATATATTTATATCTTGAAAATTGTTCCATAATAAATAAATTGATTACTTATAAAAACTAAATATATTATCAAAAAATAATTATCTGTTTGAAGTTGTATAGTCATTTACTATTTAATGTTAGATTTATATCTGATGACGATACCTCCAATATCAAAAACTGAGGGTAAAGTAAAATTCACAGTAAAAGTGCCTGACCCAATTTAACTGACTGATTTTTTGCTTAAAATTTTATAAAACTGATTATAAATAAATTCCAGATTTTTACGATACTTCCTCAATAATATACAGGATGTTTCCTAATCTTTCTGACAAAATGAAGGAGGTAAATCCTCACCTAACTTTAAAACAAAAATGTGGTATACACATTTCTTGAATGTTGCTTCCTTTTCAAAATACATGGTGTGTGTTTTGTTTTAATATTTTATCTAGTTATATTTACGTTTGCGTGGAAAATACATTTGTCTTCCTCATAAGAAAAAAAATACAAATAAAAATTTTTTTAACTCTATTTCAAAAACGAATCGTTCGAAAAACGTTTATACCACATTTTCGTCTCAAAATTAGGTGAGAACTTCCTTTATTTTGTCAAAAAGGTTAAGAAACACCCTGTACATTTTTTAAATAAAAAGAATCAATATTTTGTAAATATTTTGTTATTGTTAAATAAATACTTGTTTAAAAAAATGTATTAAATCCTAAAGCAAAATTGACTAATATCTTCTTATTTTTTAAATATAGCATAATTCAATAATGAACTAAAATAATATACAGTGTGTCCATAGATGGAATTGGAATGAGTGTAAAAGTTTTTATTTATATATAAATATTCCCGATAAAAAAAAGATAAATTAAGTAAATTTAAATTCTGAATTAGTTTTTCTAATATTTTCTTTATAACTTATATGTATGTGTATGTCTTTAGGTATACATAAAATATTAATTTTTGTTCATCACATCACTTTTTATCATTTCATCATCATGGTCAAGATGAATGAAAAAAGATGAGTTATTGTGTTTCAAACTGGCATTGAAATATAGGCATAAAATCAGCTGCAATATTTCAAATAATTTCTTAGTAAGGAACACCCTGTACATGTTTGCTTACTTAATATAATCAAATATAAAAATAGTAAATGGTTAAACAAAAATGCAAACTGACAGACATAATTATTTATAATCAGTTTAATGTAATATTATTAGTCTTTGGACGGAACCTGTTGAATATTTAACTGTCTTATTTTTTTATATATATAAACAATACAATAAATTAAATCAGGCACTCAAATCTTGCCGCAAAAATTTACTGAAACTGAAAAAAAATATCTAATTGAAATTAAGTAAAACCAACTAATAACGTAGAAATATGTATTACCTAATCTAGTGACTAATTCATTAGATTTACACTTAAAAAAAGTAACAAAACTCAACCATACCTACATTAGAAAAAATAACATTCAACATGAAATAATATTAGAAATATACATTGGTAAATATTTACCATAACAGATCGTGTACTTAAAATTTAAAGTACATTGGACTACTTGACTAGACAGTACAATTATATCACCTCTTTTGGAATGTTTTGTAAATTTAAAGGAATAATTTTAGTCTTCAGCCATTAAGCGAATACTGTCTTCGCCTGATGGCCGAAGTGTACCTGGTGTAAGTAATGAAAATCTATCTTGATGGAAATGGGGCTTAGGAAGTGCTCTTAAAGGAGATGTGTCTGTTCCATCCCAACTAGAATGTTTTGGTTTCAATTCAGAAGTCTTCGAATCTTTGGCCTAAAAAATATTATAGCATAATATCGAAAAAAAATTATTACAAATTCCCAACCAAAAATACTAAAACAAGAATCACTTATGTGAATTCAAAGCAACAGCAATTTTGCACTCAGCGTGAACTGAGAATAGCTTGATTTTTATTTATTAATAGTAGTATAGTTATTATTTTCTGTATTTAATGATGAACATCTGAAGCAATGTCTTCAAATATTTCAATTCTTACAACAGTGACCATCTATTTTTTGGAAAAGTACCTCGTTAAATTTGTTGTGTAGAAACAGATAATAATTCAGAAAAAATATTTTCGTTAAAACTTCAACACCCTGTAACTTTCGAGGTAAAGTAAGTTGATTGATTGTTTGTGTCCACCATCCAAAAAATATTTTTATAGATTTGTTTTGTGTTAATATTTTTACATGTTCATGTTTTCCTTTTAAAGAGGTATGTTTTAACTAATGACAGGAATGTTAAAGACTGGAAGTGAATCAAAATACGTCGTCAATAACTGGTCTTGTCTACTACATGCAAAGAAAAAAATATATAATTTAGAATTGCCAAGATATAATAATTTTAAATACAAAATTTAAATGTCCAAGGTGTATTTGTTCTATTGATATCAAGTAAATAAAGTAAAAGTAAAAAGTACTTATTAATTTAATAAATTGTGGCATATCTAACTGTATCAATAACTGGTCTGGTCGTTTTAAACATATTTTCATAAGTCCTTTTAGTTTCGGCAATTACATTATTATATTATTTCTTAAATTGACACTGTATAAAAATATTTGGTTTTAAGTAATTTTTTTAAAGCATATAACTATCTCAAAAATATTTTGTACGCTCGTATAAAACATTTCATTTTACTTGTTTACATTGTACTTATAATTTGTTTTAACATAGTTTTCTGATTAAAACAATGTACCAAACTAATTTTCAATACAATTTTTGAATAGCGAAAAAACTTACAGTAAACTTCCTGCTGATTATTTATTTTTAAAATTCAAATTAAAATTAATACTCCATTTTTTATTAAAAAATAATTTCCTTTGTCAAGTAAAATATAAAAGGTTTTCCGCTGCAAAGTTAGGGTACAGTCGCTGTTCACTTTAGCTTAACTTTGAACAGACAGCTCTGACTTTAATATATATACTTCTTTTAGATTTAGGGATTTTATATCTGCCTGTGATGTGAATAATACCGTAATAATAAATGAATTATCGTTACAGTACAATGCACAACGAGAATAAAATTATGAAATAAATATAAACCATGTATTTTAATCTAAAGACGCAAATTACAAAATTTATATTAGACTAGGTAATAACAATTTTAAGAGACACGCACAACTGATTGTTATATATGTTATAGGTGTATACTGTATAGGTGGGAATTGATTCTGATTGGATCGTTATGTTATAATTTTAGGACAGTAAATTACGTGGTTGTCAAAAAACATTATACTCATTCGGCAATTGCAACAAGATTACATACCTATTTATTTAAAATGAGGAAAATCCTTTAAGGCCCTTTCCAAAGATGCCATATTTTTATCTTACCCTCTATGGATATTGATATTTGAATTAATATGAATGATACCTTAATTTATCAGTGTTTTACCATACAAACAAGTGCTCTGTATCATATATTTTGTATTTTTTCTCATTAGTATAACATTTCCTATGAAGTGCTAACTGATTTTCTAAGTACCTATTTTTGCCCTAAAACAAGCGACAAAAGTGATAGCAATAGCATCGATATGACAACATTAGTTATTTTTGTTCCCCTTATGTGGGGTGCCCACCATACCCAGTTCTAATCCCACCCTCTTGACGGCTCGTACCTCCTCGTGGTCCTTGCTGGGCAATAATAATTTAAAATTACATAAAATAACATTGAACATTAATAAAAATAGGTATTTGGCATGTTTTTTTTTCAAACTGAGGAAATACTGGTATATGACGTAAATACGGTCCTTACTACGGTTAACAAGGGTACATGCGGAAACCTTAGATATTTTTATGGCATTCTTATGTTGTTTTTTGTATTCCTTTATATCGATGAGATTAACTATACCTTGAAAACTAGCCTGTTTGGGAGGTTAAGACTTTTTTAAATAGTCAAAAAATTACGTACATTACTGGAACATATTGAAGATCTAAACAAAAAAATCTCAAAAAGCAAATTAATCAGAAAACGTGAATCATCTACATTACTATAGAAAAAAATTATTACTTTTACTTGGGAATTTGTATTATATTTGTCGTGCGTCAAGAAAAGCAGATAATTTTCTTACATTAAGTTCAATCGAGATTGTTTCCTCTTCTCCATGGGGAAATTGAAAGACTTTGAAGTTTGGAGATTTTGGCCAGCTCGTAGGCGGTGGGCTGCGTATCATATGCTCGTGCATTTCAGGAAGAGACAATGGGTCAATATCTAAGTCTAGAGATAATTCCTTTAAGAAAACAAGTCAATTAGCATATTTTATTTATTTTATTTTGAGGTAAAATTTTAAATGCCTCAAAAATTAAAACATTTTACATATTTAAATTTATGACTTCAAATTATTAAAAAATTATTTCAAAATTATTTTTAAACTGATGTGTTTGAAAAATTAAGAAATAACTGAAGGTCGACTTGTTCAATTTATTGATCAATAAATGTTTTGTGTAAAACAGCTATAAGTGAACTGTTTTTTTCTATAATTTTTAAACAATCAATCAAAAACCAATTCAAATTAGTATTTGCGTTTATATTGATTTAGTATCTACATATTTATGATTTTGTATACATGGTGTTCCCTTTTTTTCATTATTAACTTTAGAACATGATAGAGCATGAAAAAATACTAGGGGTCTTAGCTATGACATTTTTCTCTATAACATTCCATTTTCTTTATTATCTGCTAAACGAATACATATTTTTTATTCGAACTTGGTATACAGTGATCGTAAATGACTCTTTTGAACTAAAGCCAGTGGCGTAAGTATGAACGTTTTGTTCACCCTTGAAACCCTTAAACTTCTACATTAATGGTAAAAATTATTTTTTCAGTGCAAATATTAAAATGTTATTCTATTTTCTGGAAAAATGTGCGCTTGATGAAATTCACTATGAAGTTTTGTTTTTCAGATATTTTTACTTTTTCTAATCAGGATTATCTGTTATGAAATTATAGGATTAAGTAGGCATTGCTTGTTTTTAAGTTTGTAACAATAGCACAGAATACCTATGCATCAACTTCTGGTTGCCGCAAAAAACAATAGGTAACCTCAATTTTGGAATAGAACCTGTTAATATATTGGCACACGCTGTTCTTATCTGTTTCTATTTTAGTCCGAGTCAGTAGGCCTACAAAACATTTCAGTGGTATATTATATATTCATTTGTGTTTTGTAACATTTATTTTGTTTATATTTGTGTTTGAGAAATATTTGCAGGATTAATGCTACAATTCTAAGGAGAGGTTTTATAGAAATTCTAAAGATTCTGCAAAGTTATATTAAATCATAACTGTGTGTCAATATAAATTTAAGAAAAAATCTTATATATTCCTCGTATTTTTGAAAATGTGATATAAATTTGTTTACAAAATAATTCAAGCCATTGCTTATACAACAAACCGAAAAGTGTGGTCTTCTGTTTTACAGATATGAGCAGTTACTTGTAACAGAGAAAATTTGCTGGAAAAGTGTGGATAAACTATAAACAGTCGCAGCCTTTGTAGGTTGCATTTAAAAAATAGAATGTTTCCCATAGCATTTCCTCCATTAACATATATGATCATAATTACGTCAAATTATTGAATTTTATTATGATTACTGCAAGTTTGGAGGAAAGAAAATTGTTTAGTAGATAAAAAGAAAATGAAATATTTTTTGTTAAGTTGAACACCCTGTATCAGGAAAACGGAGCGTAATAGAGAAAAATATTATAGGAGAGAGAGAGAGATTCCTATTATTTTTTCATGCTTTATCATTTCCCAATGTTAAGAACGAAAAATAAGGACACCCTGTATATAGAACAAAACATATGACAAAATGTGAAATTAATAGTTACTTATGTAACAAGTACAAAAAGTAAGTGTTTATTGCACGCGACGCGAAATTGTCTAACAAGACCGTCAGGCCGAGTAGGACAACACGTCGAGTGCAATCAGCACTTTTTGCACGAGTTGCATACAATATTTTTTCTACGTTCATGCAAAAACCAAAAAATTATATTTAGATGACACTAAGTCTAGGAAAATGTGACGTCGATTTGAACGTTTATGTTTGTCATGATGATAAATGCAGTAGTAGAATGACAGATGAATACAATAAACATTTTATTGCATTAGTGCAATAAATAACCACTTTTTTCACTAAATATAGTTCAATAAAGTTTTGTTTTTTGCATGAACGTAGAAAAAGAATTAAAAAGGGCAATAAATGCATCATGCACTCAAAACGGAAAAATCTAGTCATGATATATTACAACAGCAGAGCCGCATACTGTGGCCAATGGCTAAATAAACTAGATTACAAATTACAATAATATTGTATAAATCAGCAATATAATATACATAAAAAAACATGACAATTAGAATGATTATGTTCTATAAAAAATTATTCTCAAATAAAATTGGTTAAAGTACTAAATTTCTCCTTACAAAAAATTCTTACGAATTTTTCATGCCAAAATTGAGGTCAAAATAGATTTGTAAATTTTTTTAAATTATTATCAAACCAAACCAGTCATGTTAATATTTGTATCATAGTTTTATGTTCACTCTATAGATTAATTTTATTACCTTTTATCGTTTACACACATTAAAACAAATTGTATTAAGTAAAATTCATAATTTAAAAATGTCTAAAAAACGATCCATTAATTATTAATTGTTTATTAATCAAAAATAATTTTTCTATAAATATAGAAATTAAATGAATCATCTTGAAACTGGACTAGACTTGATTGTCATAATACAAATTATATTATTAAAATAAATCAATTAGCACTCTTGGTCAATATAAAGAAGTTCACACAAACCTAGACAAAAAATATTTAGAATGCAGTTACTTTTTCTTACCTTAGACATTAAATTTGCATGATCAGATTCTTCCTCCGTATCTAAGCTATCTATTAAACTTTCTCTACTGGCAATAACTTGCTACAAAAATAAAGAATATATAATGTAAAACAAAATAAGAAATGGTTTAAAATGAATAAATTAAATATAAACAAAGATGTACTAAAATTTAACGCATTTAATGTTATAAAATTATGATTGCTTTAACATATTATTTGATTCACATATTTGCAATAGACATGATGATTGGCATCTAACTATAAACTTTGAGAGCTAAAATATATACTACTCTATATTTCAAGTCTCTATTCATGCGCTAAAAGTAAATAAAAAAATAAAGATATCTTTTCTTTTCTTTTATTACTGTAAATTTGAGGATAAATTTAATCAAATTTTTAACTTCAGTAAATTCCATTTGCATTTAAATTTTGCACCTGTCCTAAGACTGTGAAATATAAAATCGTATGTAAATTACAATTTTATCATTTATTTTCTTGGTCTTTAACAAGTGATGAGTAATGACAAGTCTATATCACAGAATAGTGTCGAATGCATATCCATAATTTTTTATTATTTCTACTACATTGCCAACCTGAATGAATGGATTATCCTGTCGAGATGCCCTCAAGTTTTCCATATCTTGGTCAATATTTCTTAATCGACCAGGTGTTAAAGTTACTGTAGAGACAGCTGGGGAAGGAGGGCAAGTAACAGGCAAATTTAAATAATAATCAACAGCTGAGACACTAAGTGTTGAATGAGCACGTCCAACTGTATTTCCATTTCGAGAATCTAAAAAATATATTATGTATTTGTGGATAGTAGGTAACTATAAATATCTATATACCTTTACAACTTTTACGCCTATTCATGACTATTTATTCTTTCCAATTGTTTAATAATTATGAGTATAACATAATCAATATTAAGATACCTATGGTAAAAAATATATTTCATACACAACACAACAGAGCATTATCACATTAACAACCCTTACTTATTTAAACATTTCAGGGGAAAAAAATCTTTGTTACTGAACAATGAGGAAATTAACACTTTTAACATAAATAAATATGCGATTTTATTATATGGTACTATTTATTACAACTACACTTCACTTCAATATCCAATTTCGAGTTATTTATTTAAATAGTCAGTTCTAGTACAATTTATTAATCGATAAATTTACATAACCAATTTCAAACAATCGCAAAATTTCGAGTGGTGCCATCTATTTTTTATGCAGCTTTCCAGTAAATTATAATCTGCGCTTGAAGCACACTCACTCGCTGAAATACCGTGCTTGTAACGCAAACGAACGCACTGGAACACTACCAATTCTGATCAAATTTGACGGTTGGAGATTACGAAACAATTGTTATTTACTAGTGAATATAAATTTAAAAAAAATTCAAAACTGAAATAGCATATTTATAATAGGTATCATAAAGTAGTGACAGGCGATGTTCATCGATGTTTTCAAAACATCGATGTTAGAGTTCGATGTTCGATATTTTCAGCATCGATGGTGAATATTCTGAACATCGATGTTAAGTTAACATCGATATTTGGCAAACATCGACGACACGACTACCAATCAATGGTCATCGATTTCGTCAGTGATCCCGAATGAATAGACACTCACCTGCAACTTGCAATTACAGGGATCTCTATGCGGTTTGCATTTCCACTAGTTTTAAATGGTTATTTTGATTTTTTATCGTCTCAATACGCAAATTAAACAAAGGCTAAAATATCATTACAATCACTCCATGAGTTACCACTGTCTGCTATAAATACAACAAATTGAGTTTTAAATCGTCAATAACTTAAAGTTCTTTATCAATTTATTTGACGTCCAAGTTTAAGTATTACATTATTTGTCAATTATCTTGACGAAGAAATTGTTACTATACTTTATAAACACAAAGGCGGCGTTTAAAAACATTACATTATACGATATTTGTTGCAATAAATATACTTTTTAAATATATTTTCCTGTATAACACTGCAAGATTTGCTGTTCATTTTATAATTATTTATTTATAATATATATAACTAATGAAATCGATATGGGATGAAAACTTGAACTATCGTCTGCTAAATCGCGTCGCCTTTGTAATACTTTTGTCTGTTGAATGGTTGAATCACCTTAATATCAATCTAAAATAATTCTGCAATGTGCAATACAGATCGCCGAGTGAAGGTTCCAAACACAAACCTAGAAAAAATATAGACTGTGGCAGTGTCATATTGCCGGCGATCGCTAATTTATGGCTGCCCTAAAAGGTCCAAAATCGCTAAAACTTGGTTTTTATGCCAATTTACGTTGGTTGTATTGTAGCGTGAAGCTCATTTCTTCTTTAATGACATTTAGAATGACAGCAAGTTAGTTAATTTCATATTGCAATGCAGCCATCATATTTGCACAACCGCCAACATAAAGCAAATCAAATAACCATTTTCTGGACCGTAAGACCTTAGGCAACGCGGGACCTGTCACGACTAGAAAAGCCGGCTGCACGATTTAGCCAGAGAAATTAGAGAGTTTCTCTGGGTTTAGTCGACAATGCTTGAACACTACAAGGTGTATCAACTCAAAACAATTTTAGTTGTCTAATTTTCAATAGAACAGCTATTATATAAACGTGGAACAAAATGCAACACGGTGGCGACAGATTGGTGTCTCAATTTTAATTGGTCAGCGCCATATATATACAAGAGGGTGTGAAGTTAGACACATATCCACATTTTGTTCCACGTTTGTATCTGTTCTGTTGAAAATTAAACAACTAAAATTGTTTTGAGTTGAAACACCTTGTAGTGTTCAAGCATTAGTCGCGTTCATCACGCACTAGTGATCACTGAGCGATTTGTTATCATTTTGGCTATGATCACTAAACCGGCTGAACGCGTTTCTATAAGTTTGTGTACATTTTGTGACTACTTTTTCATAAAGCCATTTTCATTTCTGACTCCGACATTTTGAAATGTGAGACAAATTTCAGTCTATACTTTTTTAAACATTAGTATTTAAGTTATGTTATTTTTTGTTTATGATCACTGATCACTTATCATGTATCAGAAAAATTTTATGATACATAACATGGCCGCTGATAACTGAGCGCTCCCTTCATATTGCTTCGTTCAGCACACTGATCAGTGATCGCTCAAGTAGCGATCAGTGCGATGAACGCGACCATTGCCGTCGTTTAGTGTTTATCTATGGTTTATCTAAGCAGATTGGTCTCTATGGTTATGTTGTGGTTGTACTGGTTCTGTTTATTTACATGATTTACATTCTCAAAGTATAAATACATTATAAGTCTATAGTTAATTTTTGGTTGTTAACTTTGTCCTAATTTGTGTTTACGTTTTTTTATTGTGATATTAATTATTATTCAAGCCTTTTTCTTTAGTGTAGTAGTTCATTAGGTATTTTTTTTTTTTTGGATAGATATAAGTTTATAGTTTATTATTGGCATTATACCTATTTAACTAATAGTGAGTATACAACAATGTTTATTTGTTTCTAATTTTGAACAGAACATGGCTTGTAAAGTTCCCAGATGTAAGAACATTAACCGATTAAACAATCCAGAGAGCGGTATAACATTCCACAGGTAAAACAATTTAAATGTAGAAATCTTGTTTGTATGACACATTAAATTCATTAAGTACTTTTTACTTCATGTAGTTTTATTTCTCAGGAAGCATATTTAAGACTAATTTACTTTATAGGTTTCCTCAAGGTGAACGCTTCGAATTATTTAAGGAAATAATAGGTGTTCCAAACTTAGAATGGGGCCCAAGAAAATATATTTGTTCCGACCATTTTTTGGATACAGATTTTTACCCAGGTGAAAAACATATTTTAAAAAAAAATGCAGTGCCATCAAGAAACTTAGTCCACATGGAAGTTTGTGAGGGATCAAGTGATACGTTTTGCTCTTTTAAAAGAAAAGATGATTTGGCTTTGAATGAAAATTACCATAAAATGTTAAGAACTAGGTAGGTACTTTAACTTCCGTTATTTCTCTTTTTTACTATTTTGTTTCATTTGATAATTATAAATTACAGTGCACCCACTCCTAGCAGTCCTGCGCCATTATCTTCAGGTAAAAAATTATCAAGTTCGTCAAGTCCTACTGCATCTAGTGTCACATGCTCGCCCCATCAGGAAAAGGAAACTTTTAGGTAGATAACTATGTTTATTTGTAGCTAATGTTAGGTATATGATATTATACCCTTGATATTTTTTTTTTTTAGAAAACCTGTCGTAACTGAGTCATCTGATATATTATCCGCTAGTACATCGAGCAGCACAATACAAGATACAGTAGCTTTAATTCGATTTTTACATAGTTATAGGTATATTTTATATTTATATATAAAAAAAACAATTCACCCTTGAAATAATATTTTATTTCTATTTTAGTTTAAGCCCAGAAAAGGAACGAAAGAAAAGTGTTGATACTAAGAAAAATTGCAAGAAGTTGGTTAATGCACTCTATAAAAGTCGAAAGAAGGTGCAGCAGTTGGAGAAAAAAATAACATCTCTGCAGAAAATTGCAGATGAATTGAAGGCAAAAGATGTCTGTTACATGTTTAGAGCAACTGTAACCAATTCCAAATAAGTGCCAAAATATTTATTGTCATTCTTAAAGCACGAGGAGAGAGGTGGAAATACATAATTTCATCACTAGATGGACTGTAAGTACAAAAGAAAAAATAAATGTACAAATCTATACATTTATATTTTTTATTTTCTTTTCAGGTAAGCAAGCGTGTTTATTTGTACGTAATAAAACTGAGTATATATCAACAGATAAATCAGTAAAAGGAAAGCTCTAAATATAATGTGATTCTTGTTTTTAAATATACGTAAGAAAAATATATATTTTCTCAAAAAGTATTTTTTTGTGATGGAGCTTTGTTTCATCTGCTCTGCCTTTAAGCGTTGTGGTGACAAATCCAAATGGTGCTGAATAAAAATTCCAATCTATATCTTTTATTCAAAATCGTTCACATTTTATTTAACTAATAATGTTTGTTAGATGAATTTTTGTATATTAATACATTTTAAATATTAACTAAAATTATGTTATTAATTGAGTTATTACATAATGAACAAATTTGATGATAATTTAAGATGTTATATAAAATCCGAAGCGATTTAAAATTGACTGGTAGAGAAATTGATTTGTTTTATTATCGGAAAAACAACCGGTATAGATATTTGTTTACGTTTTATCTCAATGTTATGTTTGGCAGCGGTTGCCATGAAAACAAAGAAAAGGCAATCAATCAATTGAATTTTATTAAAATATATGGACACAAATTATACTAACTTTATAACAATTATTTAGAAAATATCAGTTTTTGTCATCATCCGTTTTGATTTTTTTCACATCCTTTACAATTTCATCAAGTTTATATAAATCCTTCAAGGAGACTTCCCCAGTACCTCTTTCAATTGGTTTTGGTTGTTTTGGATGAGGCTTCCACCCTAACATATTAATTATCTAGAAAATTTAAAAAATTATTCAATACATATATTATCTGAATGAAATATTTAGCTATTAAGTTCTTTTTGAATTATTTTAAATTTTAATTTTCTAATATTGTCAGGATGACAAGGGAAAAGACGAAATTTACAGAACGTTAATATATCTACCTGAAATGTAGCGGGTACTGTAACATTTCCAGTTTCTGGATCAGTACGTCCATAAAGTTGTTGATATATTGCCGCAGCAGCAAACTGTGTATCGCGATGTAAATGTAAGGATCTATTTATTGCAGCATTACTCTCAGCCATACCTTTTAAAATTATTATTGTGTTATGACAATTCAATCATAAAAAAAACAATGGGAAAGGCCTTAATAATACTGTGGATTTAGGCATTTTCATGTCAATTTTATTGGAAACAATGATTGTAGTTTCTAATGGTGTATTTTGGAAACTTAAAATATATGGCTTTAATTTAAAAATATTTTGCTGGTTTTCTTCTTCATTTTAAAAACACTTTCAACTATGGTTTGTATAGCTTGAACAATGAATGCTTTAACTACTGATTTCAACACCAAAATTTGAGTTTGGTTTATAAAATTCTGATATTTCTTTTAAGAGAAAGCTGATACTTAAGGCAGCATTTTGAGCTGCATAACACTTACCCTTCAAATCCCACATAAGTTCAAACATAGATGGATAATTTACAATAATTTCATCAGTATCGATTGTTAACATACTAAATCCAGCTCTTGATAATAAATTGCCTACATCTCTGACTTCAGTGAATGGTGAAATATGAGGTGATAAACCACCGCGACGTTCTAATTCGGCTAACTGTAGAGATGATCTTAATTCATACAAAGTATCACCGCCAAACACAGCGGCAAGGAGAACTCCATCCTGTTTCAAACTGTCTAGAATTTTCTTGAATGCCTTCGGAAGATCGTTTACCCAATGTAAAGTCAGGCAAGATATTACTAAATCCAGTGAATTTGGTTCAAACTAAAATATGTGTAACCAATTTTTGCATTTACATACACCCATACATATTTTAATAGATATATATACATTTCACCTAATAATGAAATAAATAAACTTTAAAATAAAGTAAGTTGAATTATACTGGAGAAAGTAAAATTTTATTCAAAATGAATATACAGTGTGTCCTGTTTTTCAGGTTAACACCTCTGGAAATGTGAGAAGGCTGTGAAATTTTCACAAGCCAATTTTTTTTAGACAGTACCCTGAAAGGAGGTTATACTCTAAGCATTTAATGGATGGACAAAGGCCTGGTCTACTACGATTTTTGGCCACAATTGTAAGTGTTAAACTTGTAATGTCTGTGTTTTTTCTTTGTCCGATTAGTATTTGTTTTCACTTTCATGGCAATCTTTGACCTGTTTATTATAATTCTTTGTTCTGATTTTTCTAAGTTTGGCATCCCATGAAAAAACACTCAGTAGACTTTTGTCGATCAAATTTGGTACAGGGGTATTTTGATGAATGCTGAATAGTCTGGTATTCCTGGTATCTTTTTGATAAAAAATGCTTAATGCCACTTTCTGGAAAAACAGCCCTTTTAAAAAATCGTAGTAGGCCAGGCTTTTGTCACATCAATTAAATGGTTAGTAGAATAACACCTCCCTTCAGGGTACTAATTGTAAAAAATTGGCTTGAGGAAATACCACAGCCTTCTCACATTTGCAGAGGCGTTAAACTGAAAAATGGAACGGTATGTAAAAATTTACAAAAAAATATATCAAATTTAAATACCTGTAATTTTGAAATATAACAAAATATGAAACGACATTAGTTAACCTTTGCTAATACATAAGTTAAAGGAAGACTGATTTTTGTTAACAAATTTTAACTTTTGCAGATCATTAGGATTCAGGGGGCATTGCCATCTCAAATCTAAAAAATTAAGCATATATCACATATTATATATTACATTTATTTGCCTATTATAACAGTTCAAGTAACAAATTTCCCCTATTTTCGCATCAACCCTTTGATCTGTATCGGTATTGATTACAATGCCTCTTGAATCTAGACAGCCTACAAACGTCAACATTTTTCTATAACACAAATAATAACTCAAACCCTCTTTGTCCTTTATATATGGTGATAAAAGAAAGGGCAGCATAAGTAGCAAAATAGAATAACTAAAGATTGGATGAGCGTCGAACTGTTGGTGGTGTATAAAATAGTCTTTGTTTTTATCAATCTGATGGGACAGCATTTCTAAAATTTGCATCACACAAAATTTACCGCATGATCCTGATAAAAGATTATTGTATATTGAGGAAAAAAATGGAAACAAATTCCCCTTCTTTCAATCATCGGAAATTTGAAAATATTTTTAGCTAATATTTCCAGGAAATATAATTTACCAAGAATTTTAAGCACATTTTATTAAAATGTGTTTTTGAAATCATAATTTTCTTTTTTATGAATATATTAACTAATTAACAACACAAATTGATTATATTAAATTTACACAAATATTTTTAATGAAAAATAAAATATTACTATTACTTATGTTTACTCACTTACAAAACTGTAGATAATTAAAACTCCAATAAGTATTTATATTACAAAAGGTACCTAGGTATAACATTATTTTCTTACTTCAATATGCTCTTCATCTAAAATTTGTTTCCTAACTTTTATGCCAGCATCGACAGGGGCAGAATCTAAATTTCTTTGACTAATATCACACAAAATTAACTCTTCAACAGAGTCTGGCGAGATATGTTTTGACACATATCCACGATGACAACCTGAAGTAAAAATAATTATTCTTCTAAATATTTATATGTATCTAGATATTACCTATATCTGCAGCTAATTTAAATTTTCTTTTTATATCAAATATACGATCAGCTAATCGAAAGCCTATTTCATCCTTCAGATAATCATACAAGTTCACGTCATCGGCAATTGCAGCTCTTTCTCTCTGAAGGCTTTTGGTATTACGATCAAACACGTTTACCGAACTAGGCTCATTTCTTAACTTACAGCAAACAATACTAGTACATATATTCCTACATCTACAAGTGTTTAACTTTTGCGTATTCTTAATTAAATTTAGGAAAGAACATCTTGAAATAATAAATGGTTTCATAAAATACATTCTGTAATTTTTAAGATTATCTACAATTATCTTAAATCATATTATCCATGAAAAAATAAACATGTAACCAAAATAATTTCAAAATATTTAACATTATTACTAGGTTATTTAAATGTCACTGTCACAGAACCAGAACACAGAAAAGCGCAGAACACCACAGATTAATAAATATACGAGTAATTTTATATTTAAAAAAAGAAACCTTCTAATTTTTAGCAACTATTTTGATATGGCATATCACAATTAATAGACTTGTAACTCGTGACTACTGATATTTTGGCACCAAATCGCATTAATAACACATAGGTATTCGTTCTAGAACTCGGAACTTAACTTCATTGTTCAAATCATTGTCTGCTAAATCGTGTCGCCTGAAAAAACACGGCTGCTACGATTTAGCTGATGATATTCAAATCAATGAATCTTAAAAGTTTTTAAAAAATTAAATTGCATGAATGGATTGATCAAAAAGAATCGAGAATCGAATCGAGGTCAATCCAGTATCCACTCACTTAGTGAGAGTAGAGGTGGGCACTTCGGCTCTTTTCAAGGAACCGGCTCACCGGCTCTCGATCAATAAAAAGATCCGGTTCACTGAACCGGCTCAATTAAGCCGATTGATGTCGTGATTCGCGAACGAAATGAAAGAAGAACGAGACCACAGTCCTATAACAAATAACGAGACAAACGAAATAAAGCAATTTACATTCTACTAAAATGTTACAAATTGTACTAGGTCACAATTTAAATTTACTTTTGATGTACTTATTATTTTCATCAAAAAAATTGTATTTTTATTTAGTACCTACCTACCTCTCTCAATAACTTTTTTTATGTATATAAAAAAATAATATACCTGTCCGCAACGAATGCTTTAACAATATTACCAAACGATTCAACTGAATCGATTCAAGAAGCAAAAGTGCCAATAACTACCGCGGATTGTGAGCCGGAACTGGCGAGAGCTGGTCGAGAGTCGGGAGTCGGTCGAGAGCCGGTTCAATTGAACGGGTCGTTCGCGAACGACATCCTCTACTCACTACGCTCTATGCTCCGTCACTGTCAAGAACTTGTCATCGTCCCTATTTAAAAAAAATAAAAACAGATGTTTGTTTACGATAAATGTTTCTTCATGGGCACAAAAACCGTGACACTTCATTTTCATTAATTTGTGAAATAATGTGGGTCGAAATGGACATAAAACGATTTATTACTGCTTAATTAAGTTGAAATGGATTTTACAGAATATCAAATTAAAAACATTCCACCAACAGTTTTTTATATTCCTAATTTTATTACGAGAGATGAAGAGTCGCATATTATTAAAAATGTATATTCTGTACCCAAACCAAAATGGACATTTTTGTCTAACCGAAGACTACAGGATTATGGAGGTGTACCTCACGAAAAAGGTATGATAGCAGAAAATATACCAAGTTGGCTACAAGCGTACATGGATAAAGTTGATGAACTAAATGTTTTTGAAGGCAAAAAAGCAAATCAAGTTCTTATTAATGAGTACTTACCTGGCCAAGGTATTATGCCTCACACCGATGGCCCTATTTTCTCTCCGACAATAACAACTATAACTTGTGGTTCACATACGATTTTGGAATTTTGGGAGAATAATGAATATCGTAAAAAAGTATGTGATTTATTATTAGAAAGGTGCAGCCTTGTGATAATTAAAAACGATATGTATGCTAAATATTTACATTCCATTTGTGAAGTTGCAACTGATGTAATAAGCAGTTCTTGTGCCAATTTAATGAACTGTGGTGTTAAATATTCCATAAACGATACTCTAAAACGGGAAACAAGAGTATCTCTTACTATCAGAAATGTTCCTAAAATTTTGAAAATAAAATTATGGTGACAATCTTCAAAATTTCTTTGTTTTACCTACATCTTAAAATAAAAGTAACAATTAAGTATATATCTATTATTGTACAGTATAATAACATTTATATTTGTACATGAATTATATATTTACATTATATATTGCACATATATAATACCTACACGTATTTCATGTATTTTAGAATCAAATACAACTAAAATGAAAAATGTATGACAATATTTATTTTAAGAAAAGTCAAAATATTTCTACAATTCTACATAATTCCATTAAATCATGTACATATATATATATTAAGCATTGTGTTACGTTTACAATAATAAATAATAGTATAAAGGGTATAAAGTGCACCACCTGTACCACTTCAGTTTTTAAACTTCGCGCTCTAAATATTATAAAATAAAGCAGTTTTTTGTGACGAACCGTATTCATCGACTCTTTCAAAACGTATTCAATGGTGACGTCAATTGTGTATTGCACCAAGAAAATTATAGTTTCAAAATGTAACGTCATCAAATCTTTGTGTCTCTTTAATATATATCACCCTCACACTTTTTGATTATTGTTTTCACTATTGTCTACACTAGATTTGGATTAAAATAGAACCATTTTTATTGCACAGTTTATACAGTTCGTCGAGTGAAGGTTCCGAAGGTTGCGGCTAAATGCGCAATGAACACCAATCAAATTCATTTGTACACGACGAAGTGGGAGAAAATCTATTTCTTGACAACTCACCGTGTCCCTTGAACGCGCGATGTGCGCGGCTAAATGCGCAGTCCTCAGAACGCAAAAATATAATGTTTTGAACCGGATTGAACACATCTCGTCGCAATTAAAACAGCTTTAGTCGCGTTCTATTTACCCACGACACAGTCTATTACAGTCCGTCGTCTTCATGTTGGCTCCTTTGATGTCGCGGTCCCAGATTTTCTTTTTTTTAGACGACTGCGCATTTAGCCGCGCACATTAGCTCGCTCAAGGGGCACGGTGATTTGTCAAGAAATAGATTTGACCGCATCAGAATTTGTCATCAAATTACAGGAGACTTGTGAAGCTTGTTTGAAGTGCACACATTTTATATCACGTAAGACTAAAAAATTAAACTAACCATTCTTGCATATGAAATATATTTTTAATAAATATTTCATTTCCCTTCTGCACTTTGCCGCCAAAGTTATTGTCTGTTGAAATATATTTAAATAGTTGAAATGCACAGCTTGTTTTCAGCGATTCGGGCATAATTTTCAATATTTTGGTAATCTTGAAAACATTTTCAGAAATAATTTGAGCACTAATAAAATTTGATGATCATGGATGATGGTAATGGTGAGAATTTTCACTTACGGCATTGTGAAATTTCGAATTCGCGTTAGAAATATTTATTTTGCGGCGAGTATACAGGGTGTTCAGTAAAGAATGGGCCAAACTTCAGATGTAGATAGTTTTGATAAAAAAATAAGCTGAATTAACTCAACTTACCAAACTTATCCAAAAGTTGATACTATTATTATTTTTCAATCGCATCGACCGTTGTGGCATTACCACATTGTTATGTAAGGTGCCGTCAAATATAGGCCTATATATACATTGGCAAAATTCACTGAACGGATGCAAGCTTATGTTATGTAAAAAGCAGTAGCAAAATAACTTACCAAAATGATGGAAAATGGCAGGAAGTGGAAAATTGTAAAATCGAAAAGTAGAACTTTAGACTATCGTCTAGTACGTAGCACACCGTATGTCGATCGACCGGGCACTGATCATTCTTTCTTCGCGTAGAAGGCGAGAATTTTTAGGAAGGAAAAAAAGGAATTTGGTAGTTAAAAAAATATGTATAAAATGAATTTATAACTTAGTTGAGGGCTCTTAATATTAATTATTATTTAACTAACTAAATTACCTACATACACAAAAAAAATATGGAGAAGAACGGAACATTTTCCCCCCCATAAAACACCATAAGGTGTTTTATTTAACGTCCGGTAACGGACATAATTTAACTAAAGGACGTTTTATCATACCTTTAGTGGTTTTTACCGAGGCAACTCTTACAACCCCGTCTAATCCGGGATGGTTTTCAGTAATTCTCCCAAGCGACCAATGCAAAGGAGACTTCGTTTCATCTTTGATTAATACTAGTGAACCTATGTTAGGTGAATTGATCTTATTATGCCATTTAGCTCTCTGATGGAGAGTGTGCAAATACTCTTGGTGCCATCGCTTCCAAAAGTCATAGTGAATACGCTGTAAAAGTTGCCATCGTGTTAACCTGTTTATATTAACATCTTCAAATGTAGGATCTGGTAATACAGTCAAGGGTTCCTGGGTCAAAAAATGACCTGGAGTTAAGCTAGTCAAATCATTAGGATCTGTACTGATAGCACATATAGGCCTACTATTAAGCATGGCTTCTATTTGAATAAGTATGGTATTTAATTCTTCATACGTAAGAATTTGACTGCCAATTACTCTAGTTAGATGTGTTTTGACTGCTTTTATACCGGCTTCCCAGAGTCCAGAAAAATGTGGGCTACCAGGTGGATGAAATTTCCACTCTATGGTCTCTGTACGAGCTGCATGGTACATTATTTGTTTTAAATATTTATTTGCCCCTACAAAATTTGTTCCGCAATCCGAGTATATAGCAGAACATCGGCCTCTTCGCGCAATAAAACGCCTCAGACACGCTAAAAAGGCTTCTGTACTTAGATCTGAAGCTAATTCTACATGTATGGCCTTAACTGCACAGCAAATAAAAACGCAAATGTACGATTTTAAAGTTTTAGAACCTCTTATTTTATTCATGGTTATTGTGAATGGCCCACCGAAATCTATTCCGACAATAGAAAACGGTTTAACTTGTCTAATCCGATAATGAGGAAGATTACCCATGGGAGGTTGGAGCGGTTTCGGATTTGTTTTCCAACAGATTCGGCAATTATTTAAAACTTTTCGAATAGTTTTTTTAGCAGAAAATATCCAATAATTTTGAGCAAGCAAAAAATGTGTAGTTTGTATTCCAGGATGACAAAAAGAATTATGTATATCTAAAATAAGAAGTTTTGTAAAGACGCAATTAGAGGGTAACAAAATAGGAAAGCGTTTTTCATAATTCAATGTAGCTTGATTAAGTCTACCCCCTACTCTTAAGATTTTATTGTCATCTATAAAAGGATTCAATTTACGCAACGGTTTAGAAGTAATTCTATCCTTCATAGTTTGCTCAATTTCTGAAGATAAATAAAGTTCTTGAATTCTTTGAACGACAAGATTTAAAGCATTATTTAACTCAAACATTGATAAAAAGGTCGTATGTTTCTTATCTTTATTTTTAATATTGTAAATGAAACGTAAAATATAGGCAAGTATTCTCTTAATTTTTGTAAGTGAAGAAAAACGTTCAAATAAACTATCAACTATCGTTATCTGAGCAACAGCTGAAAAAATAGATTTTTTCGCCTCATTAGAAACAGCACTTGAAACAATATTTTCGCAAAGAGGTAAATCCCATTCCTTTTGAGATTTATACAAAAAATCTGGACCTTGCAACCAAACTTTATTATCTAAATATTCAGAAGGATATAAACCTCTAGATCCGTAATCAGCAGGATTAATAATAGAAGGTATATATCTCCAGTATTCAGGATCAATTCTCTCTTGTATATAATTAACTCGAGAATTCACAAACACTTTCCAGCGATATGCTGGTGCTTTTATCCAAGACAATGCAACACAAGAATCTGACCAAGCAAAAATTGATTTAAAATTTAATTTGTCTTTATAAGCATTTAAGATATAGTTTACAAGTTTTGATAACAAAACCGCAGCTAGCAATTCAAGGCGTGGAATAGAAATGGTTTTAAGAGGAGCTACCTTTGTTTTAGAATAAATAAACTGTACCTTTATAGCACCCGAAGGATAAATTGAACGCATGTATAAAACTGCACAGTACGCACGCTGTGACGCATCGCAAAATCCATGTAATTCGTAACAATTTGAATAATTTGATGTATCCAGGTGGCGACATAATTTAAAATTTGAAACAGATGGCAGATCATGCTTAAACCTGAGCCATTTATTAGCTAACACATTAGGTAAACTGTCATCCCAACCAAGGCCATTCGCCCATAGTTCTTGTATAAGTAATTTAGCAATTAAAGTTATAGGACTTAAAAATCCCAAAGGATCAAATATTCTTGCAATTTGTGATAAAATGTTTCTTTTAGTAATTACAGAATCAATAACTTGTACAGAAAAGAAAAAAGAATCGGTTTTTGGGCACCATTGTAAGCCTAAGATTTTTATCATATTATTATCTTCCTTATCAAGCGACATAGAAAGCTGTAAAACTTGATCACTAGGTAAATCTGCCAAAATATTAGGTTCATTACTTGACCATTTTCGTAATTCAAAGCCACCTTTTGCTAATAAGTTAATTAATTGTGTTTTTACATTTTCAGCTTCCTCTATCGTGTTACCTCCCCCTGTTATATCATCTACATAGGTATAGTATTTAATTACTTGAACAGCTTCAGAAAATTCTGGATTTTCATGTGCTAACTGTAATAAACTTCTTATAGCTAAGAAAGGCGCAGATATTACTCCAAAAGTAACAGTGTTTAATTCGTAATCTATCAAAGGTTCTTCAGGCGAGAAGCGCCAAATAAATCTCTGAAATTTCCTATGTTCGGGGTTTATTAAGATTTGATTGTACATTTTTTTAATATCTGCTGTAAACACGAATTTAGGTAAGCGAAAATTAAGTAAAATCCTAAATAAATCATTTTGTAACTTAGGTCCAGTACACAAAACTTCATTTAAAGAAGAAAAACCAAGAATTTTACTAGAAGCATTAAAAACCACCCGAAGTGGTGTAGTAGTAGAATCTTTTTTAAACACACAATGGTGAGGCATGTAATAACAATTATTTTCAATAAATTTATCATCAACTTTACTTACATAACCTTTATCAATATATTCAAGAATAAAATCTGAATAACTTTTATGTAAATCGGGATTTTTTTCGAACCTTTTCTCAAGAGAAAAAAAACGGTTGATCGCTAAGTCTCTAGTGTTTCCAAAATTTAAAGAAACATTATTTTTGAAAGGTAACGTAACTATAAATCTATTATCGGTATGTCTCCTAGTAGTTTCAAGAAAATTATTTTCGCAATACATTTCATCCGGAGACTGACAAGCTTTCTCCGGAACTTCTTCTACTTGCCAAAACCTTTTAAGTATCGAATTTAAATTTTCTTCATTATTTAGCATAGTAAAAAATGATTTGGCTTGAGAAGAAATGTAATCAGAAACTTTTCCCATAATTACCCAACCGAAAACAGTGTTAATTGCAGATGGTTCATTTTGACCACCATTTAAAACTCCATTTCGAAGAATATAAGGAAAAATATCGGCTCCCAATAAAACATCTATTTTACCCGGTAAATTAAAATTAGGGTCAGCTAACTTTAAATGGGAGATGTGGGACCAAGTATTTATCGTAATATTGTTATTTGGCATAGTAGAGCAAATTGTTTCTAGAATTATAGCATTAATATTAAAGAAAGTATCTGAATTTTCCAAGGGAAATATTTTTAAATTTATACCCGATTTAGCAGGAGTGACCATTTTGTCCAAACCCTGTATAGAAAGAGCAGCATTAAATTTGGGAAGACCAAGTTTATTAGCGCAAAGTTTCGTAATAAAACTTACTTGTGAACCAGAATCAATGACGGCTCTCATTGTATGCAATTTACCAAATTTGTCCAAAATATTTACCAAAGCAGTAGATAATAAAACGGAACCAAAATTATGTATTACGCCGGAGAGAGTAGAAAGAGAATTATTTTTATTTGTATCTGTATGTTCATTAGCGCGAGGTATATTTATTCCGCTAGTACTTGCAACAGATTCATTATCGTTATCCCCACTGGTTGTATCTTCAAAATGTAATACAGTATGGTGACTTTTATTACAATGCCTACATCTTTTATCAGAAGAACAATGAGAAGTCGAGTGAGAAGTGGCAAAACAATTTATACAACATCTCACCTTTTTCGCGAATTTAAAACGCTCTTGAGGAGTCTTTGTTAAAAAAGACGGACATTTAAAGATAATATGATTAGATTTACAAAATAAGCAATTATTTGTAGAAGTATTGGCAAGTAAAGCAGCCTGTTGCCTACCTCCAGAAGCGGCAGGCACAAAAGCAGTCTTACGAGGGTACTTAGTAAAGTTAGGCGCACTTGAACCGCCTACTTTATTCTTTTTAGATTTTGCAAAAGCTTCTAATCCGGTACATTGCTTTGAAAGAAAATCATACAGATCCTTATATTTAGGTATTTCATTAGATGCATGACGCAATTCGAAAGCCTTGACTGTATTAGGATCCAATTTTTCAAGTAATAAATGCATTAACAGAAAATCCCATTGTTCCGTGTCATACCCCATTTTTCCTAGCCCGGCTAAATTTTGTGAAAAATTATCTAGCAAATTTCTTAACATATTCGCATTTTCAGAAGTTAATTGAACACAGTCATAGATTCCTTTCCAGTATTCTTGAGCAAGATCTCTCTTATTTGAATATCTTTTACGCAGTAAATCATATGCAGTTATGTAATTCTGTTCAATAAAGCGTACACTTCTGATTAGCTCTAAAGGTGGTCCCGATAAAAATGAAATGAGGTAATTGAATTTATCCATATCAGAATTATCAGGATTATTGTGAATGGAGGAATCATACATGTCAATAAATGTTGGAAATTCTTTGATTTCACCAGAAAAACATTTTATGGTAAGTTTAGGCATTCTTGCATTGCTCTTTTTAGTGGAAGAAGACGATGATGCTTGCTCTTTAGGTAACTGAACAAATTTGTAGTAACAAACTTCAATTTCGGTAAGCATTGACATAAAATTTTTACGTATTATTTCTTCTGCATCTAAGTCAGAATCTTCTCGTATAGCCAAAGCGGCTATAATGTCTGAATGACTCTTTTCAAAACTTTCCTGTATACTACTTACATTTTTATAAGCCACAATTAAATTTGGCAAAGTTTTCAGATCGTTAGTAACAGCATTAGCAATTTCAAAAATGGCTTCTAACTTGTAAATATCTACTTGACGTAGTGCACGTATTTTTTTAATTTTCTCAGCCATATTCGGATAAATAATATGTATTAATTATTGAATGACCCCGTATATGGTTCCTTCCAATACAATTATCATAAAAGTAAGTAAACAAACCGACGGCTATCAAGAGCCAACAAAAAACTCGGCTAGTAAAAACGAGCTAATCAGAATATCGCCTTAAACGTATAGATAATTTTTAACTGTGGATTTAATTCTAATTTGTATCAAATGGATTGCAATTAAATTATCAATTATTTAATAAGAGAAGCAAATATATTTATGCAAATTAAAGGAGATTAAGAGCCCTAAACCTATGTTTAATTATAGCACATCATATAATAATGCAAAAGTAATTAATTAATGAAAAAAAAAACAAACTTGCATTCGATCTTACGTAATTCTTGCAAATGCAAACAACCTATCCGGCTCGAAGGACCAATTAATGTGGCATTACCACATTGTTATGTAAGGTGCCGTCAAATATAGGCCTATATATACATTGGCAAAATTCACTGAACGGATGCAAGCTTATGTTATGTAAAAAGCAGTAGCAAAATAACTTACCAAAATGATGGAAAATGGCAGGAAGTGGAAAATTGTAAAATCGAAAAGTAGAACTTTAGACTATCGTCTAGTACGTAGCACACCGTATGTCGATCGACCGGGCACTGATCATTCTTTCTTCGCGTAGAAGGCGAGAATTTTTAGGAAGGAAAAAAAGGAATTTGGTAGTTAAAAAAATATGTATAAAATGAATTTATAACTTAGTTGAGGGCTCTTAATATTAATTATTATTTAACTAACTAAATTACCTACATACACAAAAAAAATATGGAGAAGAACGGAACAACCGTATTTTATGAAATTTGGTATAGGGAGGTTTCTTGGTACTAGAGATTCGAATATGTCGACGATTTTGGTGTATATGCTAGAGCCACCAACAATGGTTTGGACCCGTTTAAATCGCTGCGACTTTTTTGTGCTACACTGTATCTCATTTTGGACTGGAAAAATTTTCTCCCCTATCTTTTCTAGTTAAAAAAGGTACATCTTGTTGATGTCGCTAGAAGCAATGGTTTCTGAGAAAAACGCATCTAAATCTCATGATGCATAAAATTTATCTAAAAGTTAAAGGCAAATTGTTGCGTAAGTAATGGGCCACTGTAACAGCATAATACTGCGACCAAAATAAGTCGATTTACTTTAGCTTATCTTAAAAAAATCCAAAAATTTACCAAAATCAATATAACAAAGATACAGGGTGTCAAAATTGAAGAAATAAATCACATTTTCTTTGGATTTTTTTCTTTCTATACTGTGCGATCACTATAATACGTGACACATGTTATCTAGACCATTGTCGGCTAAATCGTACAGCAGGCTTTTTCTAGTCTGTTTTATTGTCCATTTGCAGTGACTCATCGCGCGTGGCAGCACATACAGCATAATGACGTAGTCGGACATAGTCGTCAATTGTTTCATAGAAATTATGACAAATGTCAAATATCTTTTAAGGTGTAGGTTTCTATTTGCATCTCATTTTTAAATTTATAAAGTGATACCTACAACCTAAAATAATGAGTATTGTAATTTTATGGTGAGTAGCAGTCCACTATTAATACGTATGTACCCAGTTTCATGAAAAATGTAAAATATACACGACAGTTTTGTATGAAGTATTAGAACGATATGAATGCGCGTATTTTTTAAAATAGTAAATAAAATATACAAACATTTTTTCAAACCAAGTTAAATAAGTAGTTTCTATTAAAAGATAAGCTATTATAGTGTCAATATCAAATTCCAAATTCTAACATATTTATGGCATGATGTATATATTTCTAAATACTAACGTTGGTGTCGCTATACTACAGAACATAACAGAATTCTATATTGAAACTCACGGTCTATTAATAGGTGATTCGATAAACAAGTATTACAAAAACGACGCGATTTAGCAGACGATGTCTAGACAAAAGCAATTTTGGACACGACCTGATCATTGATGCCTTCCAAAATTCCTAGTAATAATCCACTGGCTTGTGTTAGATCGGAAACCTTTATATTGAGGCTAACTATACCTACTGTACCTGCTTGCTTCCAATCGATATAGTTACATTTGATCATTGGTTATATAAGCTGGGTTGTCTTATATATCTAAACGATTTACCTATAGATAGCAAAAATCATTAATATAATTAATAATCTGTGCAATACTTAACTGTAAACTATGACGTTATACATAATGCAACCACTGAAATGTAATTTTATATTATGATGACTTGAAAGCTCGAAAAGCTGCGCGAATGAGATTACTCATAATCAGCGCCATATTTGTTTTGTGCCTCCTAGCCATAGACCTTATAAATCATGGACGCGCCCGAAACCGTTTTCTGCCTATACAAATCGTTGATGCTCAGATGTGTGCGACAGAGATACAGCTAGTCCGGTCAAAACCCACAGATCATTGGCCGAAAAAAACAAAAACCGTAAATGACAGACGTATGACAGACCGAACAGAATTGGATATTTACTCATTTATTCAGAAATTTAATTTATAATTACATTTTGATAATAACAATTTGTAAGGAAGGTTTTAATTATTTGGGAAAGGTTTTGTCAGGTTATGTTTATATATTTTTCTGTCATAGAACATCTGTTTTTGCCCGGACTAGCTTCATCCCTCTTGTACACATCAGGACAGCGGACCTCTCTTTCTAGGGCCGGTCCATGATTTATAAGGTCTATGCTCCTAGCAATGACGGAGCAATAAATAGCTGATTGTGAATTGAAATGAAACTGCATTCTGGATATGAAGAATTATTTGGCACTATATGTTGGTTAATTTTACAGCCTCTTATAAAACATGACATGTTCCAACAATAACACCCACAAAAATACACAAAGAATAACACTAACAAAATACAAGATAAAATAATGTGCTGGTTAACCACACTGTACGCCAATGACGTATTTACAAACAAAATAATGCGAAATTAAGAACACAATTCATATCGTACGTGCAGATGATTGTCTTTTTCGCACCCACATACATAATCAATCAAGTATTTCTTTGATGAGTTTCAACTAAGAGCATTCCACATCGTACATTTCAGTGAATGCAACTCAGACACGGTTATTCTATGGATATTGGATGGTAGTTCGCAAAAAATTGCATGGTAACATTTGTATTCAAATGTAGAAGGAATAAAATTTCTAAAATATTTTAGTTGTTTTACAGTAGATAATCAGAAACAGTAAATACAAGTTTTTTTTATAACGAGATTGTCTACTTTTAAAGATGGCTGATGGTAAGCACTTGATCTAGAAGTTATAATTGACATTAACATGTTAAAATTTTATTTACAGAACAAGTTATAAAAAGGAAACTTTTGTTTGATGGAGAAGGCACAGGAGATGATAGACGTATTAACTTTTTTCAAAAAATGATAGCAAAATGGATATTAACAGACTATGAATTACCAGAGGAAAATGAAAATATGTATAACAAAATATTATTACAGTTGTGCCTTATCGAACATTCAAGACAAAAGTCTGAATTGGTAAAATTAAGAAATCATAGACAACTTCAGCAATACAAACATTACCAATTTGAAATTGGAAATAATCTAGCAAATATTCGCAAAGCAATAAATACGAGTAAAATTGTTCTTGCCAAGGTAAAATGTGAGAAACACCAAAAACTGAAATATGAAATGATTGTTAAAGATATTGTAGAACAACCTTCAAGAATTGGTACAGCACAGTATGTCCGACAGTTACAATTAAATATAGACGACATGAAAGAGTTCCAACAAAAATTAAAAAATGAATTTATAATATGGCGTAAACATTTTATTGTTCTTTTGACAAGTGCCAATGAAATGTTTATTAGGATTAATGAATTTAAACCTATTGGAAATGATTATACTAACACCATTTAAAACGGTGTAATACTTCTGTTTTTTTTTTTTTTTTTGTTTAAATAATTTTTTAGTTTCGTTAATTCAATGTTTTAAAGTTTTATTTTTATTATTTGTTATAACTTCTGATTTACTTAATTTTAAAAGAATCAGTTTTGTACTTTTTTGGAGTTGTACATAGTTCTTTATTTAAATAAAAAAAAAATTCGTTTTAAAAAGGAGACATAATTAGCCTAGTGTTAATTTTTAAAAATTATTTTTAAATATTATGGGCAATCATAGGTTTCGAAGGTCACTTATTTCCTAACCACTACAACTAACCACTATTAAAGAAAAATGTATAAAATGGGAGAATTTGTTTTTATTTTTGATGTTTCACAAAGTAGTTTAACTATATCTAACTAAATTCTAATGCCGCGTATTCAAATTTAAGTAGGTATTGCCACACCAGGTTATTATATTTAATTTTGAGGGAAAATATTTTGTTTTTAATATTTAATTACTGAAGTGCAAAAAGTAACGTTACATACACATTTTGTTCCAAATAAGTTTGCTTTGGTCATCATTAATTTGTATATATAGGCTACTTTTGCATCGATACTTTATCTTTCGTTTTTAATATTATTCACACAAATAAAATTTCATATAAATATTGATTTTTTACGATATAGATAGGTACATCTTTTGCTATCGAAAAATATGAAATACCTAACACTCAATTAAGTTCTGTCTATTTCCCATGTGTACTTTTTAAATTTTCAATTATGTTGTTATACTCTATATTTTCTTTATATAACTTTTTCCGTTCTGTTTCTATATCTCCCAACCAACGTTCTCTAAAAAAAAACAAAAAAAAATAATTCTATAACCCATACTCATAATCTTATGAATACTTTTATACCTATATGTAAATCCAAATGCTATTAAACCTAAAATTCCTCCAAATAAAAGGGGAAATCTGAGAATAGTAGTCAATGAGGTAGTTTTTCTCATTTTCATTTTATTTTGTCGTTAATAATAATTTACTATTTAGGTTATGGTCAAAATTCCATACCAAAAGTACTTTTCATTTGTCAAAGTTTTTGTCTTTTTACTTTTCTTAGATAATCAGTGGGTTGTGGGCTAAGAAACAGGAAAAATGTCATAAACTCCACTGAAATGTAATTTATCATAGTATGATTTTATATTAAGGCTTACGGTGAGCGCTCTATCAAACGATATATAAGATCTGTTCCAACAACCGTCGAGAGCTGGTTCAGTACCGTGAGAAATGTTTGACCAACACCGTGTTACGTCGCATTCGCCAAGAGTACATTAACAACTGAACTGACTGACTAATTCTGGACGGTTCGGAATCGATTCTTGCTGTGTTGGAACAAACCCATAGTTTTCGCTCAGTAACTCCTTAACGGATAATGATAAAAATATGCGGTTTTTTTTTAATAGACTATAAATATTATTTTACGTCGACGCTGTGTTTTGAAATTTTGAAAAAGTGTTAAATTAATTGTTTTTTAAACGAATTTTGCATATTTTCAAAATTTCAAAACACAGCGTCTACGTAAAATAATATTTGTAGTCTATTAAAAAAAACGCATATTTTTAATATTTTTCGTTGAGGAGTTACTGAGCGAAAACTATATCCCTTTGGATCGAGCGCTCACCGTAAGCCTTAAGATGGCTGGAATGCGGTAAAAGCTGCGGGAATGGATTATTCATGATCAGCGCCATATTTTGTTTTGTGACTTTAGCAATGGCGGAGCAGTAGGGGCTTAGCTGATTGTGAATTGAAATGAAATTGAATTCTGGATATGGAGAATTATTTCGTGCTATATGCTGGTTAATTTTACAGTCCCTTATAAAACATGACATGTTCCGACAATAACACCCACAAAAATACACAAAGAATAACAGACAGTAACGAGATACAAGATAAAAGAAGAAACCACACTGCACGCCAATGACGTGTTTACAAACAAAATAATGGGAAATTAAGAACACAATTCATATCGTACGTACAGATGGTTGTCTCTCTCGCACCCACATAACCAATAAAGTATGTCTTTGCTAAGTTTCATGTGCCTCCTTTTGTCTGCTCCTAGGTTTGGTACCTTTATTTGGATACGCAAATGGACTAAACGCATTCCATATCGTACATTTCAGTGATTTACATGGTTGTTATTCTAAGTATTTACAATTTTCCAAGTGTTATGCTTTGAAATTTCAATGAATGTTTTGCTCTGGGTTTGCATCTTTTAGAATATAAATAAATTTGTTTATTACCTATTACATATTTTTCTTTTATAATTCGTCCTCATCCCTAGACAACCGACAAAAAATATGCAAGGGGCTTCTGAATCAAGCTCTAAAAAGTCATAATTTTACCACTGACATTGAGCTGTAATAGATTCTGGGAATCAAAATAAAATACAGAGGAACCAAATCCTTGATAATCTCATTTTAAAATAAGTCCATGCTTTTATCGCGTATGATACCCTTTCCATATTCAGAATACCTATACCTACGGCCTATAACATATTGGTTCTGATTTTTCCAAATTTATTTTTAATTCGGTTACACTTGTTACCCCTAATTTGGAAGTATAATTAGCAAAACGATCTTTGTACTCGGATAATGGATTATAGAATAATAATGATTCAGACATGGGCGTATTCAGACGAGGTCAGCCGCTGAGCCGCTAAGCTGGTTACAATCGCTTCTCTTGTTGGGGTAGTAGTACTAGGTATATATTTATAGATTTTCCGAGCGTGCACGTGGCACCGTTCGTACAACTCGAGAAAAAATTTCCTTTATAATGCTAAATCCGATTTAAATTTAAAATAATTCAAGAGGGTGCTGCTCGGATCCGGTGCTGGTTACAATCATTTCCCTTGGTAGGGTAGTAGTACTAGGTGTATATTTATAGATTATTCCACGTGGCACGTGCACGTGGCACCGTTCGCACAACTCGAGAAAAAAAAATCTGTTATGGTGCTAAATCCGAGTCAAATTTAAAATAATTCAAGGGGGTACTGCTCGGATCTGGTGCTGGTTACAATCATTTTCTTTTCGAGGGGTAGTAGTTCTAGCTGTCTATTTATAGATTTTTCGAGCGTGCATGTGGCACCGTTCGCACAGCTCGAAAAAAAATTATTTTATGATGCTAAATCCGAATTAAATTTAAAATAATTCAAGGGGGTGCTGCTCGGATCTGGTGCTGCTTACAATCATTTCCCTTGGTGGGGTAGTAGTTCTAGGTATATATTTATATATTTTTCTAGCGTGTACATGGCACCGTTCGTACAACTCGAGAAAAATCTTCCTTTATGGTGCTAAATCCGAGTTAAATTTAAAATAATTCAAGGGGGTGCTCCTCGGATCTGGTGCTGGTTACAATCATTTCCCTTAGTAGGGTAGTAGTCCCTGGTGCATATTTATAGACTGTTCGAGGGTACACGTGGCACCATTCGCACAACTCGAAAAAAAATTCCTTTATGGTGCTAAATCCGAGTCATTTAAAATAATTCAAGGGAGTGCTGCTCGGATCTGGTACTGCTTACAATCATCTCCCTTGGTGGAGTAGTGTGAAGTGACTAAAACAAACTATAACCAAAGTTTACGGAATAAATATAAATTAAACCACTCTCAACCACGCCTCGAACTATCTATTCCGCTCTCCTCACCCGTCTCAGGAACCGTTCGGTACCAAAACACGTACACAGCCGATGCCAATGCTTAACCTGTAACTTGTTGTGTACGACTGATATAGAGTGAGAACATTGAATGATTTTTCAACGTTTTAACACTCTGACTAATTTTGGGGCCTTATGGAAACTGAAAAACGAATTTAAATTTTAAAAGAGATGAATAATTTATTTAAAGATATACGGGTAGACAATAATAATGAGATAAATTGTAGGTGTATATTTATAAATTTTTCTAGCGTGCACGTGGCACCGTTCGCACAACTCGACAAAAAAAATTCTTTTATATTGCTGATTCCGAATGAAATTTAAAATAGTACCGCCAATTTCTTATAAAATTTTTAAAAAATCGGTGCCGTGACTTTTAGAACTAATTTAGTTACTTTATATTACTCACGTATTGCAAAAATTACGTTGGTTTAATTTATATCCATGATTTTTTCATAGAATTGTTTATTAGTTACATGCTGTGTTTATTGTAATGTTGGAAATTCACATATCTGGATGCACAGCGCATGCGCAGCACATACGCCCCGCCTATATTCACGGGTCAGTCTACTCCACATTCGATTTACCATGTGTCATAAATCGTGGCTGGAAATGTGTGGGTAACTTCACTTCAATTAAAACTTGGACGTCAAATAAATTGATGAAGAACTCATAACACAAACTTCGTCAAGTTATTGACGACTTATGGCCATTTCCACCGCTGCTTGTTTTAAGCTACGCTTACGCTTTAAGGAACCTTAAAAATACAATTTGCTTTCCACCGTTTACTAAACCCGACATAAATTGTATTAAACCTTCTTAAATATAAGCCCTCGAAATTCTAGGCTTATCCTTTTAACGATATTTAAAGGTTCTACATAACCTAATTCAATAATTTGGTTTTATTATTTCCACTGAAAAATAACCAAAAAAAAAAAGAACTATGATGAATATGATATATTTAATAATGGTTTAGATACTATATTAGAAATAATAGAGTATGGGTTTCCTCGAAAAGTGTACGAGAGAAGTGATCACTTTCATACGATGAATAATTTAACTTTTTTTTAGAAGATACCGGCTGTACCTATAAAGAAACAGCTGCACATTTTGACCTTAATCTTGAAGATCTTGAATTTCCAAGTAATATGTAAGCTCTTAAAAAGAATTACTGATAAATTACAAAAAAAAAAACATTTATTTTTAGTTTTTAGTAATAATTCTGTATCGCCAATAAAACGTACTTTTGTTTTCAAAAAACTTTTTTAATGATTCTGCTGTTATGTGAATATTATTTGGCGACAGTGGGTTAAATTCATACATTTGTTTTTTTCTTGTATTTACAGAGACATCGGTTTTTTTATTCTCCACCGTACTTTTATAATTTGCTATTGCTAATTAGTAATACTTTTTCTTCATTGCTAAAATTTGTCAATCGTGTTTTTTTTTGGGGGAATTATTTCCATTATAAATCCTACCAATTCGAAACAAGAACTTAGCAGAACAACATAAAGTCAGAACAGTGAGAGTGAAGTCTGAAGTGTCACACTTTTGAGGTTAAGAAATAGTCATGAAGCTAACAACGCGTGCAAAAAACCGAAAAATTATGAATATTGGCTTATTAGGCAGACTTTACAAATGAAACTTAATAATTGTGAGGTGGAAACATTACTATTTTAAACTAGGCCTAAAATTTTAACCGCTCTTAGTTAACTACACTTAAAAGGCAATGCGGTGGAAATGGCCATTAAAACTTGTTCTAAGTTTTACTTCAATTCAGGTATACCAACCTAAAATAAACGTAAATATTTAACGAGTAACCGAGCAGCAGCAATAATAAATGCAATGGAAGCTTTTTTAACTATTTCTCACTTATTTTTTTCCTTCACATATAATTATTAAAGTTACTTTTGATGTTTAACATTTTTTATTACGTATACAAATGGAAATGATATAACGGCAAAAGTTAAAATTAAGGTTGGTATATACGGGACATCAGGGCTTGGATTCCGTTTCTCGATTCCATTCATGTCGTATCGAATGACGCGACTTTGTAATTCTTGTTGTAAATGTAAATAAGGGTCACTAGTCTGTCAAAATCATGCGATCGTGGCGAATTGAGAAAACGGAATCCGACCTCTGATAGCAAAATTGTTAAGAAACTTTACAAAGCCCTGAACAGATGTAAAACCAAAGTGCGACCTTGAAGAAATTGATGAATTAATCATCAAGTCCACAATAAATTGTTAGTGTAATGCCCGCTTCACAATTGCGTTTGCGTATCAATTTGTTTCCAAATTTTATAAACATTACACCTCATTTCACTTTATCGGAACATACATAACACTATACTTGACTACTAAACGACCTGATAATTGTTTGCGAATGTGGGTACCGTCCACAACTTCTATAATTTTTGCAAATCTTCTTATATTAAAAAAATTACAACCTTTTACAACTACATTCTGACCAGGCATGTTAATAAACGGATCAGACACGTGAGCCACATTTTTAAAATATAGAAACAGAGGCAAAAAACATATTGGGCTGTACTTTTACGTTTCATACCATTGTCAATGTCAAGAAAAACCAAACTCAAAAATTTCTGATATATACCTATATGTGAGAGTAAATACAAGACCACGCATAAAGCTAGGTTAAGTGATGACAAAGCAAAGCATTAAAATGTTAAGCCTTCAATTTTGGCGGCTTAAGAAATGCTTCTATCACTTTAGATCAGCTTAAGCGTGGTTTAACAAGCAGTACAATTTAATTTTCAATGTAAGCGCGGCTTATTGCAAAACCATGTATTTTACCGGTGCAAACGGCACCGAAAATCTTATGACAGTTGTCAGTGAAAAGAATTTTTGAAATAGTTTTTTATTAATATGATTGTTCCACAAATGGTCAGTAATCAATTTAGGTATAAGGATTTGTTTTTTAACGATAAATAAAATAAAAAACACAGTTTTTACATATAGAACATTTTATCGGGATAATGAAAGCGTTATATTATTTCGCTTTAAAATCATACACACTATTATTAATAAGAATCTACTGCTAACAGTATTAAACCAAATCAACAAATGTAGTGTTTCTGGGCTGTCTGTATATAAATGCCACCCACAAACCTAGAAAAAATATAAACTGTGCCAGTGTCATATTGCCATGGCTGCCCTAAAAGGTCCAAAATCGCTAAAACTTGGTTTTTATGCCAATTTACTGTGATTAGTCACATTCTTTAATGACATTCAAAATGACAGCAAGTTAGTTAATTTCATATTGCAATGCAGTCATCATATTTACACAACCGCCAACATAAAGCAAATGAAATATCCAATTTCTGGACCGTAAGACCCTAGGCATCCCGGGACCTGTCACGTGACTTATATTATAAACCGTCGCTGTCTATATTTTTTCTAGGTTTGTGATGCCACCACTTTCCACCAATGCAATCATCACACCAATCCACAGAATACCAATCACTAGCAGTGGACCACGATAAAACAGAATTCTAGTTGGTGGCGTAATAAGTATCTCGCGACAAGAATTCAGACGACTTACGTCATACAAACAAATGAATAATTCATTATATTTTCATCAAAATATTTAAGAAACTGCTACTGATAGTAATAAAACTATATACTACACTAAAAGTTTGCATTATATTTTGCACTAAATTGCAAAAAAAAGATTGTTTTAACGCGACCAAATATCGAAAATTACGTTGACAATAAAAACAAATGTGTATAACGTTAGCCGTGACGTAAGACGTCTGAATACTTGACGCGTATGAGTGAAATATCATATTTCTATGATTTGTGACCGTGTTACCATACTAAAATTGCTTTATGTATTGAGGGAAGATCATGTACTACTAAATTTCTGAAAACGTGATCGTAAATTATAGAAATATGACATTTTGCTAATGCTTATTACGTCACAAAATAGAATTCTATGTTATCGTGCTTCTGCAGCAGAATGATGGCACCTGACCTCAGCAGTGGAAGCACGATGAAATAGAATTCTATTTTGTGATGTAATAACCATGAGTAAAATATCATTATGATTTGTGGCGTGACCACTATATGTAACCACACTAAATTCACTGTATGTACATACAGACAGTCGGTCGGTAGTCGCGCGGTTTAAGGCGTCAGTACTTGAATCGAGGTGACTAGATCGGAGTTGGTTCGAGCCTAGCTGCCGGTAGACCGTATATAAGCTATATTCGTGGAGAGAATTGGCACCCTCTCTGTGGGTATGGTAGGGTGGAATAATGTTAGCTTGGGTCAATGTGAGAGATTGATACCGGTTGATATTTGACTACCCCCCTAATTAATGAGGTTTTCCAGGTTTCCCTCATTCCTGCACTGAATAGTGGTTAGGGCCTACCAACGTAAGTCGTTCCTGGGCGCAAATGCGGCCTGCTTAATAATAATATGCCGCCCCCTCTCCCGCACAAGTCTCCGACTTCTGGGCTAATCCCTGTGATTAGAATGAGGGGTAGAGATATTATTATTATATTATTATACTTACTGAAGGAAGATCGTGTACTGCTAAATATCTTGAAAATATGATAACAAATCATAGAATTATGATATTTTGCTAATGTGTATTACGTCATAAAATAAAATCATATCATGCTTCTGCAGCAGACCTCACCTCACCAAATTGTTTGATTTACGAACACATGGATGAAGGATAAAGTATAAAGTCATTGAGTTTATATTTCTTATAAAAAATTGTAATAATCCATATACATTTTGTTATACCTGTCGAAAGTAATACTATTATTTATTTAAATTTTAAGAATAAAAAATGTAAACACACCACTAAAGATTTGGAAATTTTTATTACATTTTTTATTTAGGTACTTAAAAACCCTTCCTGATAAAACAACAATAATTCTTTCCCGCCATTAACAATTTAAATCAAAATCTGCGAAATTCACAGCCATGAGGACAAGGTTTAAATTAGAATCATGCTTTACTACTATCACCCAAATTTCGAGGTTGCCATGGTAACAGTCTAGAAATTCTGACTGAAATTCAATATTTTACTTTTTACTCGGAAGCCCTGTAGGTATATTTGTAAAGATATGACAAAAACGTGTATGTAGTATATTATTTTGATCTTCCCTGTATATCCTATCATTTTTGACCATTAGTTTCTGGGCACCTTGTATAAACAATAACTATACCTATGCTATAGTTGCCAATCGAGGAACATTTAGAATTTCGAAAATAAATGCTCTTGGTCAGATTTTAGAACGTCACAAATACCAGATAAGTGTTAAAAAATGTATGTTGGTAAAATTTATTCTGAATGTGGCGGTGGCCAGTGCGGCTGAAAATTTGAATGCGAAGGTGAGAGATTTATCTTACATTAGTTATTTTTTAATATTATTAATTTCGTTTGTCAACTTTTTATACTTTGCCGTTGGCTAAGCGACATCAAGCAGCATGCGCACTAGCCAAGATGAAAACACGCTTGGGAGAAGTGTTGACAAATTTCATAATTTAACCCTATTTTGGCATTATTTAAATCGATAAATTGAAAATCAAAATAAATTTAATTAAATGAAGTGGCGATAGATTCGGTTATTCTTATTTGGCAAATTTAACGTTAATTATTTGGTGTCTTGCTGTCTATACCACCACCACTAACCAGTATTTACCTAAACTATGTCAGTAGCGTAGGTGATAGTTACGTTCTCTGCCACTTCAAAGATTTAGAAAGGTAAGACTACATGCACTGAAGATGAACTAATAACGTTGGTTTTGTTTGAATACCAAATGTTTTTTTTACATGAAATTTTCTTAACACGTCACTTACCCTTTAAATTTTATATACCTATACCTAATCATGTGCTAGTAACAAAACAGACATTTACAATACTAATAAGTGACGTCACTGAATTATAGGTATAACCAAACATATAGTTAAACAATATTTGTAAAGTTTTAAATTAGTCTAATTGCATTTAATACCATGTGCAATATAATCCAATAACCGAAATAAAAATTACAACTTGCACATTCCCTTGAAAGACAGGCAGTACAAAATTTCTACATCTAAAATTTTCTTGTGGTACGCGAATTGGATGCATTGAAAAAAAACACATGCGTACCTCAGTATTATTGTTCAATAAAAGGGGAGCTATCCGCCTCCGACTTTGCCATTCTCCTCCACCATCCGCAGAGTTGCTACAACCCCAGCTCGCTGCTTACGTCACACCTCGTAACCCGGGTAACGAGAAAAGGTGGTGGAACTAGTGCTTTAGTGGGCACAGTTCGAGTCAGCTAAACGGCAAGCGGCGGCCGTGTGACGGTTGCGAAATTGCAGCCCGGCCTCATTGATGAGCCCCTGTTGGGGCCATGGGGCAGGCTGAGAGCAGAGAAGACGACGAAGATGACCCCGATAAATGCGGTTCGAGGAGGGCATCGGATAATCTGGTGAGAAACGAGAGAAAACACCCCTGTGCATGACATAACTTATGCTTTTTAGATTATCAGAGCCTGAATGCCCTGAATGCTTCTTCACAGAATGAGCATCTAAAAACTTTAGTGGTTCTAGTGTTTTTACATGGTAATTTTTTCACAAAAGCCGTGTCTAATGTTGCAATAAATTGCAACACAACAACTATTAATGATACTTGCTTGAAATTTGTTGAACTGTTAAAAGTCAGAATGAGGGTTGAATCTGGATTTTCAATTTGGGTCATCCTCAGTATTTATTAATTCAATAAATAACTCCCTAAATGAGGTAGGGTATGTATCGGTTATTAAAATATAGGTGTATATATCCCTACTTCCTATCTATATTGACTAACCCTTTGTTATTTTTCATTAGGGGTATATTTTTGTATTGAATTGTTATTGTCATTAATTTGTCAATATGTTTAAGCATATATTTTCATATTACCTCACTTTGTGTTCTAACGATTAAATTAAGTAAACATTATAGTAAAAGTAGGAACGGAAGTACACAGAAGGTTGTTAGGAAGGACTGTCCATCCGAAACTAGGATGAGTGGCAACCTTGTTTTGCAGCAAAGTTGAGCATTAATCGAATAAATGTTCATCAACATATTTGAATTTGAATAATTATGTAGATGAAAATCATCGCATTCGTTAATTTTAAATTAGATGAATAATTACAAAATTGCACTGATTTTCTTTTTCTGTTTGTCTAGATTTTCGCTCTACCTTCGAATGTTTCATAAATATTCGCTTATACTATGCTTAGCGCTTAAATTATTTCTGAAAATTTTTTCGAGGGATAATTTTCTAAAAATATTCATGAGCGAGGAAAAATTTTTGGCGATTAATTTAAACTCGTGGGATATTCGGTAAGAAAATATCACACCAAGCTAATTTGAAGGTACAAATGGAGTATCACATTTAGACTTTATAATTGAAAATAATTAAATGTGCAATATAATAAATAATTAAAAGATACTGTTTCTGTTCGTGTTAATTTATATATACACCACTAAAACTAACTAAAGAACAAAATATAATTAAAAAATCTCGTTCTGTCAAACAAAATGTCAATTTATTTATAAACGCCAAAAAATTTCCAGTATAATCACATGCAGCTTATCCCAAGGAAGATTTAACATTTCCGAAAATTCTTTGAATTACCATGATTACGTAACAAAATACAAGCAATAATTGGTTAAAAAACGTTGGTGTGAAATTTTCTCAAAATATTGGATTATAAATCTGAATCGAAACCATAATAACATACTCCAGTTATTATAGGCGACATTATCTCATTCAGCGTGCCACCTTGTATTTGTACAGGGTGATCAGATTTGATCCGTAACACCTCTAAAATTTTAGTGCGTCCTAGGACTTCAATGATTTTTTTTAAAATAAATATACAAGCATGCAAATACCGGATGTCCCGCTAAAGTCGTAGAACGGCTATGCCTCCGAAACTACTTATCCTACAGCTTTTGGAAGAAAATATTGATAACAAAAATTGCCACGAGAAGTCTATTCAAATTATTCTTTCACTTTTAAAATTTAAAAAAAAATGAGATTTTCTTCATCAAAATCACTTTAAAAACAATTGTGACATTTTGCTCTTTATTAAAATAAGATATAGAGGGTGTAATGGTATTGCAGAATAACTTTGAAAACTTCTGACTAGGCTACATTAACCAATTTTAGCAAATTGGATTTTATTTCTAAATAAAAACAAAGAGATTTTATTCGAATACTCATGCCACACACACCACAGTAGCACTGTTCAATCATTGGTTAGCTCTTTCTAATATAGTGATCTCATTAGCATTTGATACTATCCACATAATATACAGGGTGTCCCGTTTTTCAGGTTACACCTCTACACGTGAAAAGGCTGTTAAATTTCCGCAAGCTATTTTTTTTACCCTGAAGAGATGTTATATTGTACCCTAGTGTAATATAGTCAAGGATTGTACTAACCATTTTATTGATGTGACACAAGCTTGGCCTACTACG